>CM036554.1:9924217-11319217 GCA_020745685.1 Tautogolabrus adspersus
TTATCTTTATACGTCTATCTGCCTGCCTTTAAGGTTATGTCAGCTTAGTGTACCTATCCAGGATATAAGGCTAACAATGTTATGCAAAACACTTCGGCACATTTCAACACAGAAGATCCTATGACACGAGAGCCAATGACGCACTAAAGCACAGGGCCCCTTCCTGTTTATATCGCCGCTCGCCCGCTCAAGGATCAAACACAATCTGCTCCTGAGAGTGGGTAGTGCCTACTTAAAACTGACAGTTTGCGGTTTCTGCAGGAAACTAAATGTAAATTTTTAAACTGTATGAACAAATTGTGCAGTCATAAATCAAGGAATTTATTACTGATCATGGTGTATCAATGTACTGAAGTGCATTCATGTTTATGTGTTGTGCTTTTATGTGTGATATATTTGTGAATTTATCTTTGATGTAGCCACAATTGTTGCACAAAGGCATATTGTGTTTGCACATGCGTTTGTGTGTGTGTGTTTTAATGTGTGTTTGGTTTGACTCACCAGTCTAAATGTCACTGTATTTCCAGAGGACTTGTTAGCTTTTTATGTACAGAGGGCTGCATTCAATTACTTGAATTATCTACCCTTGTGTGTTGGTTACTGTGTGTTTATCTGCTTATTCATCTGGCTTTAAACACTGACAATGACACAATAGAGAAACAGTGTACAACATTAAGGTAGACCAAAGATAACCATCCACACACTATGTTCAAGGAACAAGGGCTCTTTGTAGGCCAAGGACAGTTACCTACAGTATGTGGCCTTCATAGCATTGCTGTTATGGGCATAGAACAGCTATAGGTAAAATGATTGCGGACTTATAGAGCCTCAGAGAACAATGACAACATGGAGATTTGACAGCAATACAAAACACTGAAAAAAACTCCCGTAAAGCAATGCAAAGGGCGTTCAGTATGCAAAACTGAAAGCATGGTAGGCTTCAAACCGCCTAGCTGCAGCTAGCTTATATGAAGAGTTTCATATAAGGTATGAGATATTATCCTCAAAGGTGTCAACTCTCTTACACAGACCTATAGTGTTTTCACATATTCACACAACTCCTGAAAAAGTCCCAAAATGTTCAGGGTGTATGAAGGCAAACAAACCCTGACTTTCCTTTCACCTTTTTTCTGCCAGCCCCCTACTAAAAGTTTAGTTTGAAGTTGGTGTGAGCTAATTTGTGAATGCAGCAGGAAATATTTAGGAAATCCATTGTCAAGTTGTAACTACCGGTAACTAAAAGGCCTTACACTACATTTATACAGCCCTAAGCAAACACACCCCTTTGCATTGAATGAAAGCTGCACCACTTATATTGTAAACTTGCAAAGCTTTTGTAGCCACAGCTCCCTGCTATCTGCAGTTGTGTGGTTAAATGAGTGACAACATGTCAGCTATAAAACAGTGCAGTATCAACACACTGCAGTTATTCAGGACTCTGTAATGTTTCTCCCCACAAATCAATACGGGATGAAGTATCCATGTGAGCAGAGTGCTGTGGTGTGTGATCATCAGCAACCTGCCAGTGTGGACACATGTCACATGACAGCCTCACCCAATGCTATGGCCTGTTGTGGTTCAGTCTGCACAAAAAGCCTGCAAGCAAGCTCTGCTTCATGCTCTTCGTCACTCCTCCTCTTCCTCGAGGGCAAATGCACATTTCCAGCTGTCGACCGGTGCCATCAGGCAGAGGAGCAGGCCTACAGGAAGCAGTATGTGGGGCATATAAAGGATCACTAAGAGCTGCCTGTTATTGTGTGTGTGTTTATGACACAGTAAAGAGGAGGCAGGGGTTTGTGGGTCAGGGGTTGACACAGAAGAATATTATAGAGTGCTGGTCAACATGCTATGACCTCTGTAGGACACAAACAAGCTCATGTGCGAGATTGATTTGTCTGACGATGCTCAAAAGTACACTGTAGCAAGGCTGTGAGATTAAGACAAACATTAGATGCTTTTTGTACAGTCAATGGTTTGAATTGTTTTTAGTTAAACTCGTATCATGAAAAATATGTTGTGGTTAAAAAGAAAAATTGGAAAAAATAACAAAACTACAATATTGAGCAACCTGAGAAAGAAAAAGAGAATTCAAAAAGGACTCATCTCGCTCA
The DNA here is from genome assembly GCA_020745685.1 of Tautogolabrus adspersus. Classification (NCBI taxonomy): domain Eukaryota; kingdom Metazoa; phylum Chordata; class Actinopteri; order Labriformes; family Labridae; genus Tautogolabrus; species Tautogolabrus adspersus. The sequence goes on from CM036554.1 coordinate 9,926,329, forward strand.
CTTCTTCGTCCCTCCATATTCTCTCCTTTCACGTACGCTCAGGGAACAAATATCAAGCATATCCTCCCTCTCTTCTCTCCCTGCTCTCCAGGAGTCATAAAACTCATATTTAAAAATGCATGGGCTCCATAAGCTGCCAGGCCTATCTATTAACTGTGTTACAGTATAGCTGGTTATATAGCTGCTGACGGCAGCCAGGGAATGCTGCTTTCCATTAGAGGAGGGGGAGAGAGGGAGGAGGAAGGGGAGGAAAGGGGATGAGGAATGAGGAGAGAGACAGAATTTACTCATTTTTCTTTTTCCCATGGCACTGCAATCTGATGCCTGGGAGTTTGGGCATGTGGAAGAGGGGGGAGGTGGGGACTTCAACATGCAAGTCTGCATATATATTTAACTGGATCGTGTGTGTTTAGGTTTTTGTGTTTGTGTTTTGCACACCTGTGTGTGAGTCTGTGGCTGAGGCGAAAAGTAATTGATTCGAGTGTTTCTGGGAGATTTTCCCCCTGTGTCCTTAGGCGTTCACCAGATGACTATTGATTGGTTAATTGATTGATTGGCATCCGGCCGACAGTGAGTCAACAACATCATCACTCTTCATATGGACCCTGGCTCACACACACACCCTCCACACTGTCAGTCTTGCTTACCATGACCCTGACAAATTTCAAATACTTATTTTGCCTTTTTTAATGTACCTGCTGGAGTCTCTCTAACAAAGACATCATAAGCCACTTTTAAGAACAGCAAGATTCATTTTACATTTATCCACAGGACTGGATATTTTCCTCTTAAAACGGGTGTACCTGCTCTATTTCACCTTTCTCTCTGCTCTCAATTTTCTAAAAAAAGATGCCTATAAATCTATGCTACATTTTTCATTGTCCATTAAATATAACAGAAATACAAAAACAACACACTGGGACCATTTAAACAACTAATATCTACCATGAAAAGAAAGACAGCTTTATTTGACTGTTTAACTGCAACTGTGTTCCCCTCCTCACCTACGTGTCCTTGAGCAAAACTCTAAACACCAACCTGCGCCTGATAGGAGCATCTGCTTAATGTCTTTGAATTAAAATGTAAATGAGCTTCAGATGGTTTGGGTGATCTTCAACATGCCAGTGCGCATTTCTTCTTGATGGTATTTTCTCCTCGGCTCGGCCCCGCCTCTCTGTGCGTGTTGAAGTCAAACACAGAGGATGAAAATTAATGAGCTAGCACCTAAAGCAGCGGTGACACTTAGGAACAAGGCTCGTGTCCCTTTAATGGACCGTACCGACAATGTCTGCGGTATTTCAATTAACAGACAATGGGACAAGGTGAAATAATGACATATAGGAAGAGTTGAGTGACACGTGAGAATGAGGTGGTAACGGTGGCCCGTATCCCTTTAATGGACCATCGTGGTGCAGAGTAGACAATAGGAGTTAATAGGAAATGTGAAATTATGATGTGGGCCCGGTCTAAAGGGGTGAGTGACACCTGGGAGTGAAGCTGTTACATCTTAATGCACTGCTGCCACCAAGGATGAATCAGCTCGGCATATGGGGGTGGAAACCATCTGAAGGCTGCTAATAGCAGACGCTGTCAGTCCCACATTAACCTTGAGAACAGCCAGGGGACTGAGTTAGCCCTGCTGACCTTTCCTCTTTACACAGAATCACACACACACACACACACACACACACACACACACACACACACACACACACACACACTATCCCTGATATGTCCAAATGTATGAAGGTTGACACCATAAGTGTGTGTGCAGTCTGTCCCTCTTTCAGTGTCTTATGAGCACCATCAGTAGGATTAAATCAGTCCATCACAAGCTGCCGTAGCATCATATAAGCTGTCTGTGCTGCAGTGACATCACCTAAACTGTTCCTGTTGCCCCCAGGGTTAGGGCCCATATAGACCACTAATAGCACTCCCTTAGCTAATTTTGTGTACACAGATGCTCACACTGAAACACAGATGTCTCATCCACTTCAAATGGAACAACAAGCCACATTCGTATCTGCGAGTTTAACAAAACGGTTTTAGCTAAATTGATGAATCCATGGAATATGTAAACAATGTTTTATGACTAATCCTAAACCAAATCAGAAATGCTTCATGTTTATTGAGACATTTCCACCTCACCAAAAATACGTATTTTGCACATTGTTATGACAATGCGTGCAATAAATAGACAAAGATTATAGTGTCCATATTAGCGAAACAATTTCTATAACTTCCTTCTGTCCGGAATTCTTTAAAGGCATTGATTTTACTTAATACCTGTGTTAGTAACAATAAGTACTAAACCATGAGGAGTTGTGTTGAGTCGTGAACAGTTTTGGGTGGCAGCAAACCCAACATAACAGCCATTGTTATTAAAGCTAGGGTAGGTCATTTTCGAAAACTAGCATGATTTTGAAAGTAGCATTCTCTCCGTGTTCCGTCTTCACCCACCCCCTCCCCTCTGTGCTCCCTCAAAAGCAGCGCCCCTCACTTACATGCACAAGTGCCATTGGTCCAGAAGCGGATTTCAGCTCATGCTTTGAGTGTGGGCTCGTGCATGCATGGGGTAGAGAATGAGCAGGGAGACAGGGAGGCGTGATTGGTTCATAAAACTCGGACCGAGTGCAGACATTGGTCGAAGTTTTTACGAGTTTACAACTGCTACAGATGACGGCTTTTCTTCGTTTCTTTTTCATAGCACATGAATTATTAATTTCTGTCAGGACCTAAAGACAGTTTCAACCAAAACTTAAAAAAGTTTATCCGGAGGAAATTACCTACCCTACCTTCAATATTCCTTGTGTTTTTATTTGAAATTAACGCTATTTGTTTTATGTTCAGGGAAAGGAAAAGGAAAATGGCTGTTGGTCGGCAACTTGACATTTTTTAACATGATTCAGAGCTCTATATAGTTCATATATTAAGATAAAACCTTTAAAACCAGGTGGAAATGACATGAAACAACTTCTAATCAGTAATCAATTGACAAGACAGAAATACAGTCATGGACTGATTTCTCGATGTTGTTTTCAAAGAGCTAATCAAGAAATTCCCCCCCCCCCCTTTTTACTGCCTTACAAGTGCTTTTCCTGCCCTGCAAATAACTCAACTAAGCAGTTTTATTATCACAGACCACAAGGTTTGGTTAGGCTGATGCACAATTAGGGCTGGGCAATAAATCGAAAATAAATCAAAACCTACATTCAGAACCTCTAATCGACGTAATCTTGCCCATGTCAAATATTTTAATTTTTTTTAGGGCAGAGTCACGTGACAACATGTCCAATCCACGACATGGAAGCTACGTCCCTCGTTTGGACACATTTTCTCTTTAGGGAAGACGACGCCGAACAAAAAGATGCTTTGATTTTCAGTTCGAAATATTCAATAAATAACCACAAAATAGTTCATCAGATATTCACTCTTTCATTAGAAAAAAGATCCAAGCTTTAATAGTTGAGCATATTTACAGTAGAGACCATGTCAGTGAACTATGAGGGCAAAAAACAAAAACAAAAAAATCCTTCATTAATCGTCATCTAGGTCAAATGTTCAATTAATCGTGATATTGATTTGAGGTCATATTGCCCAATCATGACTCAGTTAGAGTTGGGAAAATGGGCATGGATTAGGTTGTAATACACTCTTATGAGGTTCTTAATAGGTTATGGGTCATTGTCATCACTGTGAAGATAATATCCTCACGGATTAGGTCATAACACTTGTTTTTGGTGACTTTGGTTAGAAACAGGGAAATGTACAGTAGTCTTTCCAATCACCACCTTCTCTCTGCCGGACTTTAGGGAATAATACAAACCTCATTCTACTTCCTCCTTCTCTACCAAAGTTCATAATAGTAAAGATGCCAGAGGGCTTTTAAGGATAATTTTTTTCAAACAGTCAGGACTTTACCTCCCCTGCACCTGTTTTCCTTCACTACCCTCGTTGCTCCATGGCCGAACATAATTGCCAACCCCTGTCTTTTACTTTCCAATCTAGCTGTCCTCACACACACTAGGCATATGACGGTGCAAAAAGCTTTTAAAGGGCTAACATTTGTGCTTGACTGGCCGGAACATTTTGTGTAGCGCTGCCTCTGCCCATCGCTGCATTCAGTCCACAGAGCTTCTGTGCTGCTGTGAGTGGACTGGAGGGATATTTTTAGCAAGCCGTTGACAATATCACGTCCCCAAACGGTTGTAATCGTATTATGCTGTAGGTGCTAAAAGCCTTGAGTTGGTAAAGCACATCTGAGGAAGAAACAGGCTGAGACACACAAGCAGTAAGTCTGGAGAGGAAGCAGCTTAGAACCAGAGTAGGAGGAAGAGATAAAGACAGATGTAAATACAAATTCAAAATATGAGAAGAGAATTAAAAGGAGGTAAGAGTTGAAAATGAGACAAATAATCAGTTGTATTAGGTTTTCTCTCTGAGGTGGTGGTTAAAGTTGGAGGCTCCATCCTTTTGACAGTGTTGTGTATCGGCAGCTCTGAAGGGTTCAAGCTGGCCGAGGTGATGATAGATGAAAGACTGAACTTTAATCAGAATGGCGCCCAGAGCATTTTCAGGGAGGTAAACAGGTTAATCAGTCAAGCCCTCCTTCCCTTCCATCCTCCCTCTCATTCTCCCCTTACTCCTTCCTCAGCACACAACCACTTCTGACACTGGCACGCCATTCATCTCTTTCCCATCAGCACCTCGCCCTTCACCCTCACCCCCCTCGATTTCCCCCAAACCGTGCTCCACATCTCCACAACCACCCCCTTCCCTACAGCCTATACCATGGAGCAGTAACGTAGGAAGAGGAACATCAAAGTGCTCTGTCAACCATTTAATATCTCAAAGCTTCATCCACCATGAAACTACTGTATGAGGTGGGAGGAGAGCATACAGGAAAAGGAGGCTAGGTTTCTTGCATTATTGCCCCTCAAATAGCCTGTATCATGGGAGGTGGATAATCAAAGTCGCTCCATATGTTTTAAAAACCTTCAAACTGTCCTGAAATTAAAATCAACTGAGGCAAAGGCCGGAGAGAAAATAGCGGAAGCAGCCAACCAGTATCCATTGTTCCCATTGCCCCAAGGGTTTATTTATTAAAATGGCCATTCCAAGACACAGCAAGGTGCACATGCATGTGTAAAAACATATGCAATGCGGTGAAAGGCGCCAAATTACTTTACCCATGACCACCGGACATTTAAAACAAGCAACAACTGTAAGAAAAAGGAAACCTGTAACTAAAAATTCCCACAAGTCTATGGTCCAAGCCACATTCCATTTTTCTGTCGTCCGTCTCACACAAACAAGCCACCCTTCAGGGAAAATAAACAATCAACTCTAACAAACCACTTTGGCCGGCGGGGTGTGAACCGTACAAAGGCTTAGCAGATCCTGTGGAGAGAGGCCACATTTAATCTGAAATTACCCACACAAGCTCTTCAACCACATCGCGTTCAGGCAGTTGTTGGGATTCGGGGATTGTGAGATTATATTGTGTTGTTTGAGATCCTGACCACAGACCTTGGTGAGCAATCAACAAGAGCGGCCTCTTGCCAGGATAAACTTCACAGGCAGTTTTCACTCATTTAGAGTCAGAGCTCTCCGACTCTGCTGCATCAAACTGGTCGCCTCGATAGTTCCCTCTCCAGCCTCGGTTGGAGTTCAGATTAGGTCTGGAATAAATGATGTTTTTGTTCACATTTTTCCAGGGTATTGCAAAAGGATGCTGGTTGTGCAATATGAATTCGTAAACACTCTTTACAAGAGGCCTAGAAGGGGAACAGAGAAGCAAGCGCTTATTTAAGGGACCTTGAACACGCTTAATGTCGGAAACACTCCAAGTATATTGCTGTTATTACCTCCTCCAACCAAGCTCCGCTTTTGTCATAGCATGAATTCACGATGTTCTCTTGTTTAATGATGTGCTCATAGTTTGAACTACATACACAAAGCACCTCAGAGAGAGAAAAATGCAAATGCAGCTATATAATAATGATAGATCAGTGTATAACTCAAGGTGGCAGTGAGGGAGGAGAAGGAGGATGAGTTCCACTGCGACATCTTTTAAGAAATACACCATGAGTAGAGATATGTGGGAGTTTAAGAGAAAAAGGGGACAGAAAAAAGTGCCAGGAGACAGCCGCTGTTGTAAAGGCAAGTAAGTGGGATAGCTGGCGAACACACATACACACCCACTCACACGTGTACTTAGAAACATTTATAACTGTATAGATGAGTCATAAAGCACACGTGCTTGCACACATACATATCATTAAGTTGAGCTCCTAAAGGGCCAGAAATCACATGGGAGTTTCTGCCTTTGCATTCATTCTCATGGGATTTAAAAAAAGTTGGAGTATCAAAAGAAAAAAAAGTACTATGGTCTTCCATTACCGCTAAATTAGCACTGCCCATCCCCGTGCACCACTAGCTTCCTCATATTTTTCCCCCCTAAGGCCACTCTTCACTTTGCCTGCATTTAGTTCTCATATGCTTCTTTTCCTCTCTGTTTTCTTCTCTCTCTCTTACTCTCTCGCTTCTAAGGGAGTGGTAGTTGGGGGAAGTTAGAGATTCAGTAAGGACATTTGCTCATGCATTCTTATGAAACCTCTGTTTCCTGTGCCTCATACAACCCCACATACTGCCACACAGACTGAAATCTACGTTGATTTTGCTTTGACATCTCTGCTGCAAAGCAGTCATCTTTGTAGCGCCTCTTCATTGCACAATATTGAGATCACTGTCTTCTTCCGTCACATGTAAAAACATTTGTATTTTTTGTAGGTGGCACTGTCTTCTCCAAGGAGCAAACGTTATTTTTTATCTATTCAAAGTAAGCCTCTGTTACAGGAACAAAGAGAATGCAATGAATTGATCTATAGGAATCTTTTATTCAAACCAGCAGAGGTGGCAAAAGTAAACACAGTCTTCTCTTAAGTACAAATACTGAAACTTTAATCAAAAAACAGCCTGACTAGAATAAGAAGAACGGTTGTTTTCTCCACGTTACTGAAGTAAAAGTGAAAAAGTAAAAGCTCTGAAATGAAATAAGCAGACTATAAAAGTAGCCCTCTCTGTTTCTGTGCTAAGCTAACCCAACCTCACACATCATATTAAAGGCAGGGTGGCAATTTTCGAAAACTAGCATGATTTTGAAAGTAGCATTCCCCCAGTGCTCCGTCTGCACCCACCCCCTCCCCTCTGTGCTCCCTCAAAAGCCACGCCCCTCACTTACATGCATAAGCGCCATTGGTCCAGAAGCGGACCTCAGCTCATGCTTTGAGTGTGGGCTCGTGCACGCATGGGGTAGAGAACGAGCAGGGAGACAGGGAGACGTGATTGGTTCATCAGATTGGTACCTCGTGGCAGACATTGTTCAAAGTTTTTACAGGCTTACAACTTACTACAGATGATGGATTTTCTTTGTTCCTTTTTCAGAGCACATGAATTATTAATGTCTGTCAGGACCTAAAGACAATTTCCACCAAAATCTTAAAAAGTGTATCTTGGGAAAATTACCAACCCTGCCTTTAAAAGGGACTTAAAAGTCTCACTTCAAAAAAAATTAAGGAAATAAAGTGTGTATAATAATTTTAACTTTGACTCAATGTGGAATTCAGTTTATATCCCATCTATTAAGGGCAAATTCAGTTGATGTTAGAAAGGTGTAGCCCAATGATGCATATTAATAACAACCAATATTTCTCTTCAAATGTATTAAATCTTAAAGTCACAATCCTGTTTTGTAAATGCAAGGAGTACAATGAGTACTAAAGTAAAGTTCAGATACCTGATAACCCTGCACAAGTACAATATCAGAGTATTTGAACTTTGTTTCTTCCCACAGCTGAACCTCAAACAAGCGACAAAAAGTTACATGTCTGAGGTGCTTGGTATAACGTTCTGGTCCCTCTGACAAATAAATGGAATAATAAAGTCTCTGCCAGTAGGACAGGCTGTTGGACACGGATTTGCTATATCCTGAGAGGTGGCCTGGAAATCTCCCCGGCCTAATAACGCATGGCACACGGCGCCTGTCAGAGTGGCAGGCCAGCTAAAAGTGATTTGGTGCGATGAAGAGAAAAAGCAGGTGAGACAGAGCGAGAGAGAAAAAGGTATAGAGGAATACAAGAAAAGAGAGCTTGGGGTGAAGGCAGACAGTCATCAGCCTTGTCGTCCCGTTTCTTTTTAGATGGAGATGAATTTGTCCTGACAACACAGAAGCAGCTCAGAGAACACCTCCTGATCCATCTGAACACAAACACACACACACACACACACACGTACATCTCCTACAGGCACAGCCAAGACAGACGAGGAGGAGGGGAGCAAATGAGGACGCGAGTAAAAGTAAATAAGCTACTAGATGGAGTTAAACAGGGACAGAAAGTGACTCAGGAGTGCCTGAGCAAAACTATAAAACTGAGAGAGAAAAAAGGAGGGATAGATCAATTTTGGTTAAGAGGTAGAGCGGTGAGCATGTAAAGGAAAGAGACGAGAAGGGAAAGAGCATGATGAGACACTAAAAGACAGCTGTGAAAGAGAAATAGTGGAAAAGATAAAGAAAATAAAGAGAGCATGCAGGAAAGAGAAAGAGGATCTGTCAGAGTGAGATGCACCTTGTCGAAAAGATCGAGAGAGCAGGGAAGAAACAGAGAGAGAGAAATACAAAGATTGAATGAAGACAGAGAGAGTGAGGGAAGATGAGGGGATGGCCTTAAATTCTTCCATCTCAATTTGCACAAAACTTTCATTACCACCAATTTGGGGCTGGGCGCCGTAGGCCGGACCATTAGGCGAGCCCGGCATCAATCAGCCTAATCTCCCTCCCAGCCTGCTAAATTACAGCGCCCAGTTGCTTATTAAAATTTGTCGCCCGTCTCCCAACGCCCGACACTGCTGGAGATTAGACGAGGGGCCCCCAGACAAATCTGTTCCAAAGGGAGAAGAAGAAGAGGAGGAGGTGGCAGGGGGAGAAAGACAGTGGGAGGATGGAAGTACATGGGACAGTAGGTGGGGAGAAAAGAGAAATGTGCTCGCTGAGACAGAGTGGATCAGAGTAGTAGGGTGGAGGGGGTGGGGGGGCAGATCATCTGGTTTGATTTATACACTCCTGGCGTGCACACACACTCCCTCGCCCTCTATGCAATTCTCTCCACTCTCATGCATCCCAATACATCCCATATACACACCCCTAAAATGCAGTTACTGTCAACACCCCCAACACAGACACCAACCAATACACACACACTGGTGCATAGAGTGTATGGGTTTGTGACGTCTCCCGTCGCACACTCAATCAAAGCGGCGGCCAGATAAGAGGCATGATGAATGGCGTAATTGAAGGCGGCAGCAGCGTAATGCTGCATCGCTCTGCGTTTGGGGCGGGGAGAGAAGAAGAAGAAAAGTGGCAAGTGGATGATTAGCCTGTAGGATTTATTGTTATTGCCGTCTTATTAAAAAATACTAAGACTGTCTGCCTCGCCTACACACCTCCAGTGACAGAGGATAGAGGGGGCTGCAACTGCAACTAAAGCACCCAGGTACAAAGTGTGCTATGTAGCTACACATGAAGGTTGAAATTAGGATGCAGACCAAGCGGCAACCTCTGGTGTTAAGAAAAAACAAGCCAAAGTGGAAGTATAAAATACTGCAGTTCATTGAGTGTCCACTTGAGGCTAGCAGCCATAACCAAGGAATCTAGATAAGGTCTCATATTCTAATACCCTTTTTTACCAACTGATTTTTATTGTTTCTAGATTATAAATTAGGTGGAGTCAGCATTTCCAGAATGGCGTCACCATTGTTGAGCTGCAAAAGGCCCTTTTAGAAACGAATGGGTGATGTAACTGAGACTAAATCCATGTTTTACCCAGTCTATGATGCAGACACACTGTACATACCCCTTGAAAAAAACATTTTACTCCTCACATAGCTCTTCAAATCCAGAGACAGAGCTAGAACAGGAGTACAGTGTGTGTTCATTCAAAGGTCAGTGAGTATAAAAAGGAGGCTCTCCTACTTCAGGCTGTAGTGGGCTCACCAGATCAAACACTCTATCTTTCATGTAACAAAAACTGGCAGAATCCTTGACAGAACAGAGTCAGATAGTGTTCTTAACTCTCTCCCTGGCAGCACACCTCATCTGCAGAGAGCACGTGCACAGGGATTTCTCTACTGACATCTGATGACCCTGATTTGCTGTGCTGCACTCTTTGTTGAGGTCTTATCTGTCTTAATGAATCCTGACTTGTGGCACATGATAAGATGATTTCAATTAGTGAGGCTCCACATGATCTAGCACATTTTTAACGTGCAGGAACCAATTATCATTAGACTTAGGTGAAAATCAAACTGTTCATTTTTCGTTTGAGCTCCTCTTTTCACATAATGTTTGACTGCAAAATGGCCAGTTTTGCCCATAAGGTGTTGCGCAAGAAAAAGAGTAAATAATGTTAAGTGTCTATAAAGAATGCTTAAGAATATTAAGAAAGGATTGGAAGACTGAAACCTTTTTTGATTTGTGTCCTGCATGAATAATGCTGCAAAAATAGCTGAAATGATCGCTTTACAACATTAATAACTGATTAGTCAGGGATACATTTAAGTGGTTGTTTTCCCATTACATATGATTGTAAATTGAATGCCTTTGGGTTTCAGAACTGTGGTGGAACAAAACAATTTATTTTATGCCATTGCTCTGGGACATTGTGGTGTATTAGCATTTTCTCTATTTCAGTCATGAGATGATATATGGCAGCACAAGAAACTACTTTAAAAAAATTCACCTCAAAAGGAATTCCCTTTAAATGAATATGATGTGAAACTTTTTCCTTTTAATGCAAACAAATGATGGAAGAAAAAACCAAGGTCCTGGTCCTTTTGAAAGTTACTTTGGAGATAACAAGCTTTTCCTTGTATTGGGACAAACAGCAGAAACCCAGATCAACAGAGAACACATACTTACCACGTGAGCGTGCAAACAGAAGTCACACATTACTGTATATGACAAGCAAACACACGATTCCATTCCATACAAGTCCTTGTATCCAGTCACTCCACATACACAGCTACATATTGTATCTGCTGCAATCTTCCCTCAAGCTTAAACAGTGAACGTGCTGCAGTTGTGAGCAGTGGTGGTAGGGAGCATGTCCACTGTCAGCACACACTGACAAGGTAACTGGCACAGGGAAAACCACACGAGTAAACAGTGGGACAAATGTGTTGTGAGACAAAGGCTGCTATAAATAGAGGAATTGCTTTGTCTGAAAGTTTAATTAGCAGAGCACCTAGAGTATTTGGAGAAAGAAGAGTTGGCAGTGGCAAGGAGGCGTGAGCCAAAACCCTCCGGCCAGACAGCTATTTTAAAAACTGGATCTGAGATGTTGTTGTTGTTGGCTTTGTTTAAATATCTTAAACTCTGTGTATCACATTTAATGTTGTTGCAGGTTAGCAGTCATAAAAAGGGTTGAGTTCAGTTATATACTGCTGTTTATAAAGAGAGTGTGGCTACCTCTGTGACTCGCCAGCAGCTCTTTGTGTGTTGCTGTTCAGACTGATTGAGTGGCGTGCTCTTTGGCCAACTGGGCTTCCGGCTGGTGGACTGCCTGCATCGATTGCTTGGACGAGCCTTTATTCTGGCACATAGACGGGAAGAAGACAGAGAAGAGTGGAATTGAGGAGTGTAAAAATAGAGGGAGAAAGGGAAAAGATACGGTAAGAGAGAGGGAGTAGGAGGAGAGAAAACAGAAAAAGAGGAACATTAGCTTAAATGAAAGTTTATTAGCTGTATCAGTCAGTCGAGGTAAGGGTGGGGGGATTTTGCCTCAGGCTCCTCATCCTTCCTCTCTATCTATTTCCCCCTTCTCTTTGATTGTGTGTGTGTGTGTGTGTGTGTGTGTGTGTGTGTGTGTGTGTGTGTGTGTGTGTGTATGTTTGTAAGAGGAGGGGTTTTGAGGGTGGAGGCAGGCATGACGGGAAAACATTAGGTTGTTGGCGAGCGGCCTGTACAGCAGCCAGTAATTGGCTCGGGTAATGGTCATGTCCAGACAAATGGTGTAGGCCCTAACTGTGTTATGAGCAACCGACTGCTCAGCCTGTATTCACAGCGTCAAAGCCAGCACTGCTCAGATACAGAGCAGATACAGTGTGTGTTGAAAAATATGTGATTTACTGGGACACAACAACTTTTTTTCCCCCTCAAAGCCGATGTGTTCTGCGTGGCTCGTAGCGGTGATTCATGGTTTGCTTGCGTCCTATGTGGGAGACTACGCTGTGATAAGGGGGAAAAAGATGGCAGCACAAGCCCGGCTCACCTCGAGGGACAAATCCGCATCTGCTGGTGTCCTCCAAACAAGTGACAGATAGGAGATGGGGATGGAAAGAAAGGGAAGGAGGGAGGCAGGGGGGGAGGAGGAGATGACTAGAGAGAGGGAGCGAGAGGATAAGTTCCATTTTTCACCCATCCCTCCCTCTGCTCTGCATCACTTCCCCTTCTGTCTGACGGCAAGCTGAGCCACTAATGTCCATTGTGTCTGGATAGGCTGCAATCACACAAGTGTGAGCATAAGTGTGTAAATGTATGCGAGTGTGTGAGTGTGCTATTGTGTGTGTGTGCAGCACTTTTTTTTCTCTTTCTGTTGGTCTTTGACAAGTAAGAATGACATGTATATGATCCCACAGTAGCTTGACCAGCTGAAAAAAATGCACACATGAATAAAGTTGAGTGTTTGTGTGTGCGAGAATATGCGTGCATGAGTGTGTACATTTCTCCCTTTTCCATTGGTGTTTGATGGATGAGAATCAAATGTATATGCCAGTAAAATTACATGCAAACATGGATAAAGAAAGTGTGCATATGTCTTGTCTGTGTGATTGTGTGTGTGCGTGCGTGCGTGTACATTTGCAAGCGTGCATGTGTGTCTGCTAGTAACCCCTCAGCCATCCAGCTATCATTTCCAGCCAGACAGGCCCCACCAAGTCAGCCCAGCTGGATAATGAGATCGATTATGATTTAGGTGCCAAGAGGACAGACAGACAGAACAAAGACATTTACACACACGCCAACACACACACACCTATAAACAGTTCGGTGAACATTTCAGTATGTACTTGCTCTGTGTTTCTTACTGTATGTGCTACATTAAGTGCCTGTAGGGCATCCACCACTGGGTCCTCCCTCAGTTTGCTACTGAACTCAGACCATCTTTCTCACACTAACACACTCCTTTTTTCCCCTCCTCACCTGAAAAAGCCTGAGTTCTAAACTAAAGCGGCTTCACCGTACCCATTTTTTTCCTCTCCCACACACTAACACAAATACACATATATAATCACACACTCTGCCCCAGAGCCTTCGAGCAGAAAGAGAGAGGTGAAGATTACAACTATGTGCTGCAAAAAAAAAAAAAAAAGAGACCACACATTTTCACCCTGATTGATCATCACCTCTGCCGCACAGAGCCAGCCAGGGATTTGCTCCAAGGCGTTTGTGCCTTTTAGTTTGTGTGTGTTTGTGTGCACGTGTAGGTATGGTGAGGTAGCTGTCAAGCACATTTTGGAAAATTTGTATGCTATTGCTTCATGAACTTTTTGGGTGAAAGAGTGTTGGTTGAGAATGACAAAATGGCATCTGCTTTAGTAATTCTTCAAATCCTTAAAATATGAAATGCATCACTTAAAATGTTCCTACTAAACATTTAAAAACCCTGGGGGCAGAGGAGCCAGCTACAGGCTAAACTGAACTTCTATTTATCCAGTACATTATTCAGTCCAAATATGTCAGAGAACAGAAAAGGTCTATGGGACGATGCTAGAACAAAAAAACAGTCAGTGTTTATTTTTTTGTGAAACAACATTGCACGAGAAATGATTGTGCTCATCTTGTTTACTAAGGTTATTATTGGGGCCATCTTCATCTTCACCAACATTTCATTCTGGTATGTGCATGTAACATTCAGACAGCTCTGAATGTTACATACAAACACATGCGATGCACATTCATAAAATAGCAAAACTGTTCATGTTTTTTATTTTCCCCTGTTTCTGAAACTCTCTTAGAAACTCTTTATCTCTCACTCAGGCTCTCAGTGTCTCTCTCTCTCTCTCTCTCTCTCTCTCTCTCTCTCTCTCTCTCTCTCTCAGTCTCTCTCTTCGTGAGCACTGGGCACAGAAAACAATAGTGGGATTCTCTGCTGTTCCTGCTGTATGAAGTATTCAAGTGACGCCATCTCAATTAGAGGCCCAAATGCCAAGATCAAGACCGGGTAGGGGTGGAGAGATATAGAGAGAGCAGGACAGGAACCAGGACAATGAGGACATTTGGCGAAGTAGACAAATAGGCCAAAAGGAAGAAATTCTGGATTTGTTCTACTCTAGGATAATAATAAATTACAAAAGAGAAGTTGAATTGTGAAAACAGGGGAAAGTGCAGGTAAATAAAGCAAGCCAAAGTGACAAACATGCAGAGAAAAAGAGACTAAAGACACACACACACACACACACACACACACACACACACACACAGTCTTCTGTGGTATGCATTTCTATCAACAAATGTGATCAGTGTGCTACTGTCTTCCAGCCAACATTCACCCAACCGTGGTAACCACTGAAGGAACTGCACACACAGAGACAACACAACACCTCTGTACAATAAAACACTGAACCCTTTAAATCACACACTCACACACCTTGAGAACACTGTGACCAGCCGAGGAAGCGGAGAAGAATCTGACATGCCCGGTTAGATTAAAAGGTCAAATAAATAACATAAAAGCATCACAGTGAACAAGCTTGGGATATAAAGTGCAGTGGCTTCCCCAGGAGCCCTCGGGAATCTCTCTTATAGAATTTGGAGCATCATAACTGTGCATTATTTAATTTAAAGGATAACTCCTGTTTATTACAACTTGGTTCTTATTTGAACAGTTTGTTAACAATTTCTACAGTTAGTCATAATATTATAGGCCTACTCACAAAATAATTCATGAGAACTAGGATTCGGGCCAGATCAAGGAAAAAGTCAGTCAGCTTATAAAATCAGCTTGTTGTCTGGCTTTTATTTGATTAAGAAATGGCCAATCAACTCCTTCTGCCGTAGCATTTCCATTGAGCACTGATTGGCTGTTAGTTTATTAGTTTTAAAGTAAACCACTGATAGCACTTACTATACATTAAGACAAGACAGCTTGATATAAGTAAATAAAACATGATGATGATGAAAGTGTTATTTAACATATGAAGAACATTTGTCAGATTTAAAATAAACCTCGAGGAAAGCTAAGCATGCTTGGAGAGGGAAATTCAGGCAAATGTGAATATTATACCCTAACTTTTCTTCATATAACTTGGTGACTACAGTCAGTGTATTCAGAAATGAAAGAAAGGAAGGTCAAAAAGTTTGAACAATGTTTGAGATTTTGACAGTAAAAGCATTGTAAAGAGATTTTTGTTGTCACACTGAGTTCGCTTGAGGTAAATCCTCCTTTTTATGCAGCCTTAGTGTATCTGCTCTGGAGTCCTCGACATGAAAAGTTTGCCCTCCTCTCCTCCCTATATATGCATGATACATTCAAGATGACTACTGTAAAGGCTGTTTAAGTTCAATGTCACAGTGTTGTAGTGTAACAAAGCACATTAGATGGGGACTTTATCAAAGGGTGTGTCTGTAGAGTGAGTGGGCCCTGCAGCACATATTATCACCATTCTCTACATTTACAGATGCATTTTTGTGGTTAAATTCCCATCAATGTGGACAAAGTGTTCATCTACTCACTGGTTAGCCTCTCTCTGAAACAATGTGACTTCTTAGTTGTGTGTCATCTCTGTTGAGGCTGAACCCAAAACACCCCACTTTTGTGGAATGTCCCACTTGCCGACCCACTCGCCAATCAGTACCAGTGTCAAAATCCGAAACACATGCTGGGGCCAAACTATTTCCCTCTAATCGAGCACCAACAAAACAACACTGCACCTCAGATCTCGCTTTTAAAAACACCTAACGTCAATATTTCTCCAACAAATCAAACTCTGGTGAGCCCCCCCCCCCCCGTACCCGAACCCCTCTTCGGATCTCCTAAAAGAAACAGCTCCCTAATCACTTCCCTCAGCACCAGGTGGTTCTCATTGACTGAGGCCCGGATCCTCCGCTCAGCAAAGACGCTCGGCCGGAGGAAATTGGCTTGTCTACAAGCTTTTATTGCCCGTGAGTTCTCTCGGATGGGCCCTCCAACGCCTGCTCCTTCAGCTGCCTGGTGCTCTGTAGCAAAACAGCTGCGACAGCGTGTGCCGCACCATCCAAAGAAACAATTAGGAACACCCTTTTCCTATTACTCCCCACAGTTAACCACCATTGTGTCGAATTAGTGGCAGTCTATGGAATAAGTGGATTCTAATTCATGCCCTCTTTTCATGGGCCGACTGCTGCTGCTGCATTGGCTCTCCACCGCTAATGAAGAGGATGAAAGAGAAGTGTTAATCAAACTGAGCATCTCATCTGTGGTAATAAGGAGCAGAGGAGAGGCCTTGGAGTGGCTCCCTTGTGATGTTTGTGTGTATGTGTGCATATGATGTGTGTGGAAGGTAGGTGGATTTCACACACCTATTGCTATGTTTTGCTGTTATTTGACTGTAGGCTCTTTAAACTGATCTTCAGGAAAGAAATAAATAAAAAAGGAAGCAGAAATTAATGTGTGTGCCTGGGCCTTGTTGTCTAATTGCTCAGCCTCAGCCCACAGGGATGAATGCCCCACTATGGGCCAATCCCTCTCCACTAGAAGCCTTTCATCCCGCCCAGCCTCCCTCGTCTTGGACCTCAGTGCTAACCAGCAGTGTCTGATTAGATTTAAATGTCAGGAGAGATAGGACAATACAGTTATCTTCCAAATTATAGCCCATTAAAGGGCCTAAGCAGTGCGCCTCCCTCCTCAACTAACTAATCACCAACCAGATTCATCATCTTGCAGACTGGGACATAATTTGGGAGGCTGTGGTTTCCCTTACTGTGTGTGTGTGTGTGTGTGTGTGTGTGTGTGTGTGTGTGTGTGTGTGTGTGTGTGTGTGTGTGTGTGTGTGTGTGTGTGTGTGTGTGTGTGTGTGTGTGCGCGTGCGTGCGTGCTGCTCTGGAGAGAGCTGGTTAAGCGCCCCAGGCCAGTGCCCCATTAAAGAGGAAGAGAAAGAGAGAAAGAGAGAGAGAGAGAGAGAGAGAGA
The DNA here is from genome assembly GCA_020745685.1 of Tautogolabrus adspersus. Classification (NCBI taxonomy): domain Eukaryota; kingdom Metazoa; phylum Chordata; class Actinopteri; order Labriformes; family Labridae; genus Tautogolabrus; species Tautogolabrus adspersus. The sequence continues at coordinate 9,943,549 of CM036554.1, forward strand.
GAGAGAGAGAGAGAGAGAGAGAGAGAGAGAGGGGGGGGATCCTCATTTAGGCAGCAGGAGTTACAGTCTGTTCTACACCTGCAGCCAACCAGCAGACAGACAGACAGACAGACAGACAGACAGACAGACAGACAGACAGACAGACAGACAGACAGACAGACAGACAGACAGACAGACAGACAGACAGACAGACAGACAGACAGACAGACAGACAGACAGACAGCCAGCCAGCCAGCCAGCCAAGGACTTAAATGTCCCCATCTGCGCCCTTTGCATTCACCTGCTGCCCTCAAGTTGCAATAGCAAGCCGCATGCAAAAAGTACAAAGAAATGAGATGAGATTGTCCATTTGGGGCGCCAAAATTGATGTAAACTTAAAGTTCCTCAGGGGCTTTAAATGTCACTTTACTTCATTCAAGCAATATTTCTTTGTACATTATTTCTCGTATAACTTTATGATGTCAAATTAAAAAGTTTACACACTAAGGTAGTGGTACACTACGAAGTTCAAACTAGGCATAAGTTCATCTGTAGATTTATTCTTGTGATTACGTCAAAGACAGTTAATGGGCAACATTTTAGTTTTCCAATGTTACTGGCTTAAGCAGAAACTGATGTAAAAAATCCAAAGCAAGTGGACAGGAACATGCATCAGTCTTTCAACACTGAGTGAGCCAGGAAGAAAACTGTGTTTAAGTACATACAGTACTTTTTTTGTCACCTCCTCTTGTTTCTCTATAAGGAACCCTATCCCAACGTGCGTGTACATGCATCAAGCATTTCATCAGAATAGCAGCGAAATACGCAGTTCCTTAACGTGACTAAAAAATGTGCATGTGAGAAATTGTGCTCTGTTGTTAAGTACGTCAGGTATGTAATGGGAGTATGTCAAAATGTTTTTCTGTGTTCATTAACAATATACATTTTTCTTACTTTTTCTTCTTCTCTTACAAGTACTGCAGAACTTTGTTCAACTCATTAGAACATAATTGCCCTGCAATGGATTTATGCCGGGCCAGTCTACAGGAGGACTTTCAGACATGCACAGTTGAAGAGAGGGATTGACATGCGCAGCTGTGAGAATAGTTTTACCCCAACCAGGAAGAAACGATTGGATCAAGCATGTCCATGAATATTGATTCGAACAACAATCCGCATTAACCACTCATCGCGTTCGGAATGAAATTTCTTTCAGAATGAGCCAGATCTGATCAGTCTCTTCTGATTGAAGCGTTCACATAAAGCATTTTTACTCTGATCAGACTTTTATTCGGATTATTTGTGTCCATGTAAACATAGCTTCTAAAAGAGATAGTGATAGTGTTGTGGGGTCTTATGGAGGAATGAGGTAAGGGGAAATATAGGACCCATATCTCAAGGTGGTTTCCTTCATATCCTCGTCTCTCTTGGGTGCTTCGCCTCTTTACGCATCTCAATTTCCTGCCCTACCCACCTTTCACCATCCATCTTCTGATCTTCTTCTGCATGTTACCACCTCTCCCCTTTACGTTCCAACCTTTCCTTTTTCCCCTCTTTCACCCGATTCCTTTGTCTGTCCTTTAATCTCTCATCCCTCTTTTTCCTCCTTATCCCACACTCATCCACACCACTTCTCCATCATGGAGGTCCTTATACACAACTCTGACTTCATACCTCAGCTGGGGAAATAATGAACAGGAGACGGGGCGATGTGCATTAGGTCCCTTCTGTACAGGAACAGACTATAAATAGCTGCTGTACGTCCTGTAAAAGCTTTCATTACATAGAGATATATAGTTCGATCAATAGAAGCCTGGTGCTTAATCTGATTACCAAAACGATGATGGCTCAACATGTATATGTATTTTCAAAGTGATCTGGCAAGTAGAGGAAGCCACAGCCTGATCAAGAGGACTCATACCAGAATAATACTATTTTTTAAGTGCAAGGCACAAGATCAAATTGAGATGTGGGGCTTAATGAGGAGGTGGATTGGTTGATGGAAAAAGAGGGAGTAAAATATGCACGCTTTAATATCTGTTTAATGTGCATATAAAAATGCAGATGCATTCTGAGAAACTCTAGACACACACAAATGTGCAGTAGAAGCACAATGATTATTTCGTTGCAATTGGGACCCAGCTGAAACTCCACAGGAGCTGCTCCTGTGAGCTGCAGCTGTACGAACACTAGAGAGGGAAGAAGGAGTGAAAAGGACAGCAAGAGGAAGAGAGAGAGAGAGAGAGAGAGAGAGAGAGAGAGAGAGAGAGAGAGAGAGAGAGAGAGAGAAGGAGGAGCCCAGGGTGTCATTTCTCTCTCTGTCAGCTTCATGCCTCCCCCATCCTCCCCTCCCTCCTTTCTTCACCCCCCTGAGATGTGGATGCTTCGTGGGGACAATTACCAACTGACACTTCATCATGGGCCGCGCGACAGGCGCTGACGGCCCTCGTCCAAACAAATGATGCTGGGGTCGAGGTTGCGGGCCTGCCTTCGAGTCTGCCTGCCTTTAGCCCCTGCTGCAACGGCCCTGCGCTGCATTAGCAACGCACACACACACATAGTGAAAAAAAGCTACATTAAAAGAGACTCCTTTCAACCAGCCACCTCCTTCCTTTAAGAAAAACACATTTATCAGCAGAAGGGGGGAATGAAGGGTGAGGCAGGAGGGGGTTCGATGGAGGGTGGGGTGGGGGCGCTACAGTACTGTCAAACCCCATCCCCCTAAGGTAAAGAGAGAGCTCTTCTTCTTCAACTAGGACTTTCTCGCACGCACACACACACAAAAATACTCCCAAACTGTCCACACATGCAGCCAATCAGATAATGGGGTTAAACTGCAGCTTAAAAAGCAGACAAGGCAAAAAAGTCGACAATCAGCACAGTGACACCAGCATGCATTAATTAACCCGGTGCCTTTGTGTAGTACTGATAACACCCTGACCCACCCTCGCACCCCCACTAGTAAAACGATCAACTCACTTCCCTGCCTTTGGTTGAGTGTGGCTAAGTTTAGAATCAGAAAATAGGTCAATTGCTAATAGTTTCAAAAACAGGGCAGTATATAGTGTTTAAATTAAAATCAGAGAAACATATGGAGGACCTGCTAGTGGCGGTCCCTCAGCTCAGAGCCTGAACCTAAAAATGAATAAATGCTGCCTGTGATCTTGGCCTAGGGAGGCCGAGGGGAACAACAATTGAGACAGACATCAAATGCTTGAATAACGCTGAAACAACACTGGGTAAAAAGGCTCTGCTTCTCTCTGAACACGCTCACTGCTGTACATGGAGAGGAGGAGGAGGAGAGGGAGAAGAAAGAGAAGATGGAGACGGGATGAACAATGAAACATTTATCAAAGCGAGGAGAACGGCGTCTTAGACGCTACACAGGCAGACTGCTAATGCAGGTGGCATCATTGTTGTCGTATCCTGAGTTCTTGTACTTCAGGTATGTGAAAACTCTAAAGCAGCCGTTCCCTATGGGTGCTTTACTTTGTGGATGCCCTTTGCTATCTCTGAGGAAGTCAGTCCGCATTTTTTCTCTGTGTTTATTATCACATTATTTTCATTCATACTTCTACAATGTTTTCCCTATTGGCATCCCACGCTTGATAAATGTGTTTACGGCATCTCTCACGTCTACCAACCGCTGCACAAGCCGCTGTCTAAGATAAATAAAAGTAGTGCTGAGAGGGTTGTGAGGGGGTTTGGAGGGGGGGTGAAAATGAAGGGCAGGGGAGAAAAAATACCAAGCGAGAGCCATACGTCAAGTTAGAAAGGCCCTTGAGAATGCTTTCAATCTTTCCGTCAATATTCCGCGTGCAGGCCTGTATACGCCATCATTAAAAAGGGGACGCGTCGCTGTTTATTTATCATAAGGACACACGGCTGACAGCTTCCTGTAAACAAGTCTTGAGTTTATATATGTGCATTTGTGTGTGTGTGTTTGTGTGTGTGCGTGTGCGGACATTCACTATAGCTTTCATAACACACACTCCCGACAGTTTCTCTGTCCGTTATCTCCTATAATGGATGGCTGCTGCTCAGAACTATGCAGAGCAAGTGATGGGAGTTAGCCGGCCTGCTTTCTGATAATGGCTGTTAGCGCTCATCATTGTATACACAGATTGAGGTTGTTTAACAAAAGGAGAAAAAAATGCCTTTTCCATGTTTACAAGTAGAGAGAGAACTGAAGAGGACTTTATGTATGAGGTTATGGTTGTATGGTGGTCTTTAGTTATTCGAGATGTTTGCTTTACTTTTTTACTCCGCAACAAAATGTACTTCTTGACCATGTGACATAAAGAGGTCAAAAAAAAAAAAAGCGAAAGATGAAGATAACAATTTGTGAGTTGTTGCAATTAGAGTGGATCCACAGTATAAGTCTTTCTGCGTCTGTCTATCAGCAATAAAGGTTAATCAGTGCACTCACAGATAAGACAAAGCTAAACAACTGTTAGCCAACAGCTGGATCATGAGGTCAGTCTGTCAATTGCAATGATAACTTCAAACTTGTAGGACAAGGAGAATTCCTGGAATTTATGTAGTGAAAAATGAACAGAAAGATCCTTTTTTCTATGTATTTATCCATAGATGCAGAGAAAAAGACAAAATGTGTTCACAAAAACAACAGGAAAAATCACAATAAAGGGCCATTTCCCTGTTGGGAATGATGTTCCTGCATGACACACTGGCTTGCAAAGATAGTTGGTGTTGCTGGCATGACACAATGGGAGGGAAAACACTGATTACCTGATTACAATACTGTCTTACTCTCCTCTGTGTCAGATCGCCAAGGGGAATGATTTCTTCGTTGATAAAAAACTCAATGGTCTCCTCCTCAGTGTGTGTGTGTGTGTGTGTGTGTGTGTGTGTGTGTGTGTGTGTGTGTGTGTGTGTGTGTGTGTGTGTGTGTGTGTGTGTGTGTGTGCGTGTGCGTTTTCGTGTGCGTGTGCGTGTGTGTCCAGTCAGACTGACCCACAGAGAAAGACAAATGGCTGTAGCAGGGGGTGCAAGGCATGGTGTGCTTGACATTTAGGTTCCATGTGGTAAAATGGACGTTGACCTGCAGGGGTCAGGCCTGCCAGCGAGGCTGTAGCAGAGGGGCCCTTTCCTGCACATAGTTCCCCATCACTGTAACCAGATACTAGCAAAACAGTGGTGCACACACACACACACACACACACACACACACACACACACACATAATCAGTCACTCAGTCAGTAGAAAGGAAGACAGAGAGGGGCATCAGACGTCCTGCAGGTTGGACCACAGAGCCGAGTGTCGTTATAAAGAGGAGACAGATGTTGTCAGTCTGTGGTTTTTAGCACCATGAGCTGGCAAACTATAGCCAGTGCATACATTTTGGACAGTTCTATTTATGTTTTCTGTATGTATGTAGGTGCACATTGATTTCTACAAACATAGCTACAGCAGAGAAGTCAGAACAGTACTAGCACTGTGTTCAACCCACAACTCTGCAACAGGAGGCTACTTTATATACTGTTTGTGACAGCTTTGTGGTAATAATGGAGCCCAGGCCCCCGCTAGTGCAAGTGGCATGCTCAGTCAACTGAGACTTTGCCAAAGAGCGCACACATATACCCACATACACACACAGATACACACACACCAGGCAGCCTCCTTCACGCCTAATGAGACCACTGGGAGAGTGGAGAGCAGCAGGCAGTGAGAGGGAGAGGAGAGAAAGGATGGGAAATAAAGGAAGAGCGAGGGAAAAGGAGTGATATAGCGATAGCAGGAAGGGAGTCAGAACAAGACAAACAGAGAGAGAGAGAAGGAGAGCCAAAGCCAACTGCTCCAACTTTCAAGGTTTGGGGTCGGGGGGGGGGGTTAGTGATGACCTGGATTGCTGCCAAAGAAGTGAAGAGAAGATGGAGGGGGCGGTGTCAGAAAAAGAGGAATGAGAGAGTGACAGAGAGAGAGGGAGTTGAGGGTGCACTTCTGGGACGAGCAGCGGGAGGTTATGCAATGTACACAACACAGGAGTGCAGGGGGGGATCAAACACATGGGGTGCATACATAACTAAATGTGACACCAGAGTGCAACAAGAGACGATGAGCAGAGAGAGAGAAAAAAAAGGGGAAAACATCAGTGCAATAAAAAGAAAACAGACACTCCCTGGGGGATGCAGGGAAGGAGAAGGAGCACCTCGGTACATTGGGTACTGTACTGTGTGGGTACACATCATTTTTGAGGAGCGAGGTAATGACAGAGAAAAACAAAAAAATAAAGATAAAAATAAAAGCTGCTCTACCTCTAGCTTAGGCTCTAAAGCATCAGCTCATCCAGGCAGGTGCACATCGCAAGGTGGGAAGTAAGTGAGTAAATAACTGAGAGTCTAAAATGGGAGAAGGCTAACATTTAAAGTGACGAGGAATGAGGACAGACAGGCACAGCTGAGCTTTTTGGTTGTGCTTCCAGGGAAAGCGCTGCATGAATTATTAACAGACGCTCGGTCTAATGAAGTGAAGATGAGCCGCTTGGCTCCATCAGAGCAGACAGCTGATTGTTTGGACGATAGAGCTCAGGCCCTGCAGCAGGTTACAGTGTCAACAAGAGATATGTCACCTATACCAACATTAACAGCACTGTGGTTATCTATGAATAGTCTTACGGTATAATAAGGCCATGTGTTCATTTCAGATTTACTGCACACACTATGCTCAAACTTTATGTGGGTCATACAATTAATGCTGCACATTGCACAAGTGCTCATTGGATGGTACAATTTACTTTGTTTCAAATTGTGTCCTTTTAATTTCATGGTTTTTATTCGCTTAAAGGTACAATGTGGAAAGAACATTAGTGCTAGCAAAGAAAATGTGATGTTTTTTATTGCTCAGAACTAATCTAGGTCACACGATGAGGACAGGAAGTACTATACAGTCTATACCTGTCCTTATAGTGTATGAAAAGCCTATTCATATTGCCAGTTCAAGGTGGGAAATTGACATTCCTATAATGTCTCACCTTCAATGTAAATATCACAGAGGCTCGATGGTGGAACAAAGTTCTCCTATACTAAACCTGTGCCAGCATAGGAGGTTTCAACAAAGGCGTTGAAGGGGCGAGACGACCGCCAAAACGTGTTTCCTAAACCAAATAATGCACAGAAAATGAGGAACTAAACCACTGCTGCCAATCAGCTAATACGAAACTAAGTTGTCCAGAAGACCCAGAAAATACTTCACATAAAGCAATGGCCGCCAGGGTAGCCTCAAAAGATAACGCAAAAGGCTGGAGTAGGAACAAAACTACCTAGCACCCCAAGTTACACTCTGAGAGACTGGCAATAGAGAGCAAATGACACAGAAAGCTTGGATAAAAAATCCTCAATGGAAATACTGTGTCCACTGAAAAAGCGTTGAAGAAACACACATTTTCAAGCAGTTCCAACATTATTTGCTACAAAAAAATTAAGGAATACATCCCTGAAAATGTGTGAAAGACCACATATCCCAGCCTTAGTTCAAGGGAATTTTCACAGTTAGAAACTAATCTTTCCCATGATTCTGACACCACTTGAATGCAAGGCATGTGTTGCCTTGATTACATTATGAACAACTACACAGAAAAAGGAAACAATGTGCCGCACACTTCTTGTCTCAGCTGGTTTCAATGTATGTACAGAGCCCTCAGCTGTCTTTAGACCACAAGGGTATTGCACATAGAGATGGAGTGATTTTCCCCACTTTTTCTTTTTCTTTATCTCTTCATGTATTTATGTAAGACTTGTATTTTTGGGCCTTTATGCTTTTAGTCAGAAACCATGGAGAGAGAGAGTGGGGAATGACATGAGGGAAATGAGCCATAGTTCAGACTTGCTCCCAAGCTGTCTACCCCCTTTTATCAGTAGATGTCTGCAAGTGTTTCGGTACAGTCCAAACTTCAATTGCAGAGTTTGGTAAAGTAAAAATTAACATTGCACTTCCACTCCTAGACTGCAAAAGGCCTCCTGGGAATGCAGCCCCCATATCTCAGTCCCAGTTCACAGCAAGTCCCAGTCACCCCTGTCTATTGTGAACAGTCCCTGATGCATTTTCTCATCAGACGTCTGAAATCAAACCAATCTGTGTCAAACATTCAGGGATTTGAATTCCAGGAGAAAGTTTTTCTTGTAATGATTCTAACTAGAATGACGGGAATATTTCAACTTAGAAACATGCTCTGACATGCAAAGTGGCTTCATCGAGGTCTCAGGTTGAGCTGTGTAACCTCTTTTGGTTCTCTAGAGAAGTCCAGACCAATGAAAAGACAGAGGACAGGATGGAGGAGACTGAGAATATATATTTGTTCTTAATAGCAGTGATGCTCCAGGGCTACAGTCTTGGCTACTCTCTGCCGGCCTCCTCCTCCAGCAGTCCACATGCCACAGTTAATCCCTCAGACACAGAAAGGAAGGCTTCAGGATCATGGTCAGTGTGAGAGCTGGGGAGGACAGGAAGCTGGCGGGCGCATATTGTCTGGGTGTGACGCAGTGCATGACTGCAATAAACTCTTCAGGAGAGATACGTCCTTCCTCTGGGTGTGGGCGACATAATTTAGCAAAAAAAAAAGTGCTGCTGGTGTTGCTGTTGGATGGTAACCTTGCTGACCAGCTAACTTGCTCCAGGATCTCTCTGCCTCCAAAACAACACTCTATCCCTACTTACTTTGGCGCACAAACTGCAGGTTGGGTGGTGGTGCTGCACAACGTTGTAATAAAACAGAAGTTAAGATGAAGAGACATTTCCATTTGTTTTGAGAAGCTGGCGATGCTTTAAATCCTTGAATGGAAAATAGTAAATATATAATGAAGCCAGTAGGAACTTTTGATATTTTTTTACGTTTGTTCTTTGATCACATTATAGCAAGAAATCAGTTTTATACACATTGGATAAATGTGTACGGAGATACTGGGAACTTATTAAATTTACAACTTATTGCTTTGCCAAGTAGACAGAATACAGCAGTCTGAAGAAGGGTGGGTAAAATAGCTACAAAGCCCCCATTTCTGTCAGTTACATCATAATAACATGCAACTTTAAACTAATACAATCTTTTAAGCCTATTCAAAACTAAACTAAAGTTTGGTGCAAAGTTTCACATTGCAAAAGCAGCATACATAAAAACACTCAAAGCTAAATAACAGGATTTGTTGTGTGTTCAGTTCTACCACTTTAACCAACGTTGTATGTATGCAGCATAAACAACAGCTAAATGTCTTCATACAGGACCACTCACAGTGGGCCTCATTTATCAAACGAACGTACGACCGAAAACCGTGCGTACGACCATTTCCACGCAAACTTCGGCATTTATCAATTTGGACGTAAGCGGAAGCTGCGATCAGATCTCACGTCAGGTCTGAGCTCGTGTACGCAAATTCGAGTCTGTGGATTTGCGGTGCAGCACAGCAAAATCTGGCGGAAAATAATGAACAAAACTCAGCTGTCATTAAGCATAAGCAGTCACATATTTAGAACAGATCAAAACGGATTATTAAAACGAAAACATTTCTTTTAAAGCCCATGTTTTTACTGATACCACTTTCAAAAAATTAAACAATAGGATAAATAGCCTAAGATGACAACTAATTATTACACATTAAAATGTGAAAGAATCATAAATACAAGCAGAAATGTGTGTTTGCAAATTAACTAAAGGCAAAAAGGTGTAATTGTTTTTGTTTTTGTCCGATGGGTGTGACAGAACTGGAACAAAAATTGAAAGCACCTGTTGAGATAATCATCGTTCCACTGTGGTTGGTCAGATGTTTATTCATTCCCCTATTTAAACAGATGCTTTGACAGTTATCAAGTCTTGATGATGGCAGACTTGCTTATTTTGGAGGAGCAATACGTGCGTGTCAGACGTGAGCGCGTCTTCAGGGACCGCAGGGATCTCCTCATGGAGAGTGATGCCTGGTTGATCAGTCGCTTTCGGCTCCCAAGGCATGTGCTTATTGATTTATGCAATAATGTAGCTGCTGGATTAAAGAGAGAAACCAGGCGGTCAAATGCCTTACCTGTACCAGTTCAGGTGCTCGCCACGCTGGGGTTTTTGGCCACCGGGACCTTTCAGCGAGAGGTCGGGGACAGGGCTGGGGTCTCCCAGCCAACGATCAGCAGGACGATGCCAGCAGTGTTGGCTGCAATAAAATCTCTCTCCCGAAAATACATTCGGTTCCCATACAATGATGTGATTAAAAGGCAATTTTATGAGATTGCTGGGTTTCCAAATGTGGTTGGAGCGATTGATTGTACTCCTGTGCGCCTGAAGGCACCATCCATGAATGATTACGCATTCATCAATCGCAAAAACTACCACTCCATAAATGTCCAGGTGATTTGTGATGCCAAGCTATCACTTTTAAACGTGGTGGCCAGGTGGCCAGGGGGGACACACGATTCTTTTATTTTTCAAAACAGCTCTGTTGGCGCGCGGCTGCAGGAGGGCGCACTGCAGAGCCAAAGTCATCTCCTCGGTAAGTGGCTACCCTCGATAAATTGCATTACACTAAACAAGGTATCAGATGATTCACATTTTGGTATGGTTCTTCTAGGTGACAAGGGTTATCCTCTAACGGAATACCTTATAACCCCGCTACAGAGCAGGAACGCAGGTTCAACAGTGCGCACACACGCACACGGGTCACAGTCGAGCGCTGCTTCGGGTTGCTGAAGGGCAGGTGGCTCTGTCTCGGACCTGCAGGGGGAATGCTACTGTATACCCCAGACAAAGTGTGCGATATCATTTTGGCCTGTTCAGTTTTGCACAACATTGCACTGGTGAATGAGCGGCGCAGCCGGATGAGCCCATGCCCATGGAGCCGTGGCCAGCACAGCCTCCACAGGGGGCTGTGCGGAGGAGACAGGACCTCATTTGTCGCTTTTAAAACGTAAAGTATACCTTAAACTCTTGCAAATGCTCTGCAGTATTAATCAGTAATGTGAAGTATTGTTGGTGGAATTGGCTAAAGGCATACTAAACACAGACAACATTTAGTCATTTAAACATTTTATTATGGCTTTTTTAGAGTTTCATTTATTTCTTTTAGTGTCTCATTAATTGCGTCAAGTGCGCCGACGACTGAGGCCAATAACCTGCATATCTCCCCTTGTCTCTCCAGGACCTCTGCCGTGATCAGGTTCGGTCTGGGCGCAGCACGGGGGGCCGAGGGCACGCGCTCACTCTCGGCAGTAATAGTGGGACCGCCCTGGGGAGCAGATCTGGCTGACATCATGCTGGTGCCTGGCTCTGAAATATTTAATACAATAAAAATGTCACCCATGTAACATGTGTAAGCCTTATTATTTGTAAGAAATGGTGTACAGTCAGTTTGATTTTTTAATGCAAGCAAAAGGGGGTTGTTAGTTACCATTCTGCTCTGGGTCTGATGCCAGTGCGTCTGTGTCACCTCCACCACTTATGCCACAGATCGACTCGGACCCAATTAAGGAGGCAATTCTTTCCTCCGTCCCCGTCAGGATCAGGCTGGAGTCTGGTTGGCCTCCTCCAGTCTGCCTGATGCTGCGTTTAAACGCAGCAACACGTTTCTTGGTGGCCAGCTTCAAATCCGACCATTTTTTCTTGACCTAAATGTAAAGAATTGTTTTGATCAATTAGCAGACATAAGCTTTTAGGCTGCGGATGAAAAGATTCATTTAAGTCGTTAGGCATGGGTTAAGTTATTGAGAATTATATTCAAACCTCAGCTGGAGTCCGTTCCTGTACGGCAACGCTGTTGACTGCCTCCGTTATCTTTTTCCAGACAGCGTTTTTATGAGCCCCTTTTATGCCACTCTTCAGACTGCCAAAAAGCACTGTTTTGTTTCTTTCCACCTCCGATGTCAGGATGTCGATCTCCGTGTCAGAAAAGTTTCTTTTCTTACTCGTGTTTCGTCTCTCCATGTTTGACCTCAGTGGGCGAGGCCTCCGAACCAGGAATATTTATGGGCGTAACATGTTAATGACGATCGAATTCAGCCGCCGCATTTATCAAGGCCCGCTCATTCGTACGCTCAGATTGGTCAGATACGAACGTTTCATAAATCGCACGTGTGTCCTGTCGTAAGACCAAATCTGCGCTCAGATCTGCGCCTGTTTTCACGCAAGATTGATAAATGAGGCCCAGTAAGAGCAAAAACACATTACAAGAAACAGTTCACCATTTATGATCTAAGTGCATGCAACACATTTAACATGCATTCAATACTCTCAACTTATTGTTGTACAAAGTCATTTGGCTCTAAATTGAAGGACACTGAGAGGGCTACGTGCGTCGGTGTAATATTGTATATGAGCCCATAATGGTTAATAACCATTATATCTTCTGGGTAATAATTCCAGAGAAGATGTGTTTATCTTATAGGCAAGCACAGCCAATTTGGCCATGTCAATGCTGAATATGAGTACATAAACCCTGGATAGTGTAGCGTTAAAGTAAGACATGAGTGCCAAGGTCTGCCATTATGAAACAATTGACAATAAAGCTGTCAATGCAGTCACAGGAGTAATATGCTCTTTTATCATTCAATAAGGCAATTCTCTTGTACAAGACTTTCAATGGCACTGCACTCACTCCTGAGGAGCCTGGAGGCAAGGAACTATGCTCAGGTGGGTGTAATGTCTCTTTGCTACACTGAATCAGTAAATATGTGCAATCACAAAGAAAGAGGTGAAGGTAAGCCGAGGATGAGTTTATAGTTTAATGCTGCAGAGGCTTGAATGGTATAAGTTCTGCACAAACAGAGTAAGAGGCCACGCCCTGAGCATGTTTTACACAACTCTTTCATTCCTTCTTTTGCTGCACATTTTCCAGTGCAGGAAGGACCCTATATCACGGTATATAATACATCAGGGACTACTGCCGTTAATTTCTTCTCTCTTCTCCTTCTCTCTCCTTAGGGGTTCCCAGTGGCGTCCAGCACACATGTGTTTCGGTTTACCTAGAGAGGAGCCCAATCCGAGGCCCGGGCTGAGAGCAGACTGCAGGCTTTGTCTGTGGCACCATTAATCAAGTGTCCTTTAACAAAAACAGAAAACCAGATGAGAGACAAAGGGAAGAGACGTGGGGGGTGGGAGCTTATTTAGGTAGAGAGAGAAAAAGGCAAGAGAGGGGAGAAATGAAGGAAGAGAAAAGAGAGGAAGAGAGAGAAGGGGAGGGGGTGTTTGACCCAGATCCAGGCCTTCAATAAATCAAGCAGTAACAATAACAAGCAAAGTTTTCATGTGGTTTGACTGATTAATCAGGCTTTTTTTTCCTGACAAGGGAGGCGAGGGAGTCTTTTTCTTCTTCTTCTTCTTCTTCTTCTTCTGTCTTGTCTCTCTTGTGGGACACTGAAGAGTGGCTGAGCCTGAGCGAGTCTTTTTATGTCGGGTGTTTATGTCTTTATGCTGCAAGGTTTTAGTCCTCATTTGTGGTTTAATGAGAGCACAGCTACAGGTTTCTTTGCTACAAATATAAACAAGCTCTGTTTTACACACATGCACACACCACACGCACATACACAGTCCGCACAGCGAGCCACAGGATGTGAAGCAGCCCTCTGAGACTCTTTGCAAGGTGCCGATCGATGGGCATTGAGTGTGGACAAGGAGGCCTCAGGATCGATAGGGGGCCATTACAGAGATGTGCCCACTGGGACCTGGGAGAGGAGATGTGTATGTGTGTGTGTGTGTGTGTGTGTGTGTGTGTGTGTGTGTTTGGGGGGGAGGGGGGTACATCTTGGCCCTTGATGCTGTCTTTTTTATCTTGTTTCGTGAAGGTTTTACTGTTCATGAGCTGAGACGCAGATACCCTCAAAAGCTCAAAAGAAACATGGACATGAACATGCGTTTAAAAAGAGCCTTTTACCGAGTTAAATGAAGAACGCCAGGTATCACACACACACTATTACTATTACTACTATTGAGGGGACTGTGGCTCAGTTGTAGCCAGAGTAGAGTCATCGTCTCTCAACCGGAAGGTCGAGGGTTCGATCCCCAGCTCCTGCAGCAACATGTCCGATGTGTCCATGGGCAAGACACTTAACCCCGAATTGCTCCCGCTGCTTCGTCGGCGGCGTATGAATGCGTATGAATGGGATTAGTTACTTCTGGTGGTCTTACTACATAGCTACCTCTGCTATCAGTGTGTGAATGGGAGTGAATGGGTAAGTGTGACATGCGGTGTAAAAGCGCTTTGAGTAGTCAGAAGACTAGAAAAGCGCTATATAAGCTCAAGTCCATTTACCATTTACACACACATACGCACACACACAAGCAAACAGTATCCCTGGAGAGATGCTGCCAAACCATGTGTGCTTGACTTGTCTTCCTCTCTCAATCTCCCATTCACAGTGTTCTTTGTCTCTCTCTAAACAAGTTTTAGTTACAATCTTTCTCTAGTTTCCTCCATTTTCTTCCTCATCGCACTACAGTGTCACCAGAAGTAAGATGTTCTGTGCCCCCCCTACTCATCCTCCACTTGTCTGCAGACAGAGACAGCACTGATTGTTCTATTCTTTCTCTCTCACATAAACACACACATAAAGCCGGGGAAACGACCCCATTGTTCCTTTCACAAAATGTCTGGCATGACATAATCCTTCAGCACTCCCAGTTTTACATGTTTTTGAGGCGTCTGGAATGACTTCGCATGAAGGTTTGTGGTCCTGTTGAAATTACTTGGGAAGGGCAATGATGAGGGAAGTTTTGGGATATGGAATGAGCTTCAGCAAAAGGTGTTCTGTATTTATAAAAAATGTAATGTACAAATGAGTTTGATATCTGACCAAATTATTTTGAAAATACCTAAATATATTAATTACAGTACTTTGAACTATTCCCCACTCACACAGGTGTTGATCGCATGAGAGTCCACTCAGATGAGGCAGTCAGGCAGGGTACAGAAACCAATGAGGCAGACTGCAAGCTGGCTCTTGCATCCATCACCACTCCAGGAAAAAAAAAGTTATAACTATTTGCCTCATTTAATGTCTCATCAGGATTGGAGGAAGAGAAGGGTCTCCTCCTCCTTCTCGCCATCGCCCTCTTTTCTGTAGCCAATCTCCACTACAACCGTTAAAAAACGATAGTTGAAAATAGTGCGTTTGGATGATGTTGTGGAGACGGAGGACTATTAAAAGTCAGGCAAATGCCTTTACCAGTGCTTATGAAATTGCACTGAGGTGCCATGTCGGCTCCTGCAAGTGCTGTCCAAAAAAATCCTTCTGTGGCGGATCAAAAGAACGTGCACTCACACACACATGCATGATCACACCGTGTCTGGGCTCAGCTCACAGTCCCCATTGGTTTGGAAAGCTGTAGTAGGCTGTAACAACTACATGCTGGTCGGCCATTAGCTGTGGGCCCTCTGCTTCAGCAATCTGGGTTCTCTTTGCCTTTGGACAGGGCCCAGGTCAGGCTGCACAATACACCACTGTGTTGTCAGAGTGAGGGAGAAAGAGGGAGAGAGAGACAGAGAAAACAGCAGGCATGCAAGTCCCTGTGTGCACATATACCGTAAGTATGAATAAGCATGTGTGCACAAGCATGTATGCATGGGTACGTTTTGGTTGTGGGAATACTGCACATGTGTGTGAGCATGTGCAAGTGTTTGTATAATGATTCCTGGGCCCACCACGTCCTCTCTCCCTCCTGCTATACTGGATTGCCTCTCTCCCGTCTCCCCAACGTCCATCATTACATCATCATCACCACTGCTTTTTGCAACTTCAGCACAAACAAGCATTTTGGGACCCATAGCAGCAGTGTCCCTACTCCAGGCGGCGTTTGCATGGCATTGTTGGAAACCTGAAAGGGGTCACGCACCAGAAGCAACACAGTGGAAAGCAAATGTGTAGGCAATGCATGAGCATCTCTGACAACTTAAAGGAAAACAGGCTGCAGATGCAAAGAGGGCACCTGTCACTTTGAGATCTATTTCTCACAGCCTGTGGGTGCTGAACAGCACGGGCTAGCTTGAGCGTATCTGCACTGTGCTGTGCAGTGTTGTATAGTGCAAGTACGGTAACAGGAGGGAACCGAGCCGCCCAGCCTGCCAACCCACCACAGGGAATTTGTTTATGTTTCCTTGCTGCCAAGTTCCTGTCAGGAGGCGCCCCAAAGAGGAACTGCAGACTGCTCAGTACTGTAAGCTACGCCCTCTCGCCTAAAGAGGCTGGGGTTTTCTGCATACAGTATCGGGTGGTACCTCTTTGTAGCAATCCAGGGAGGTCTCTACATTCAGCTCTCACACACACACTCTGTACTTCATGCACGCACTCTGTTGTTATCTGAGAACACCAAACCTTATAAAACAAGTTCAAACAGAAAGCTTAATTTATGAGCCCAAACAGATTAACACCAATTTACTCCAAACACAATACATAAAACAGCACAAAGGCATAGTGTCATTAAAGAAATGCTTTACAAGAGGCACTTTGTTATATCCTGGATTATGGGTATTGTAAAAACTGAGCACTACCACATAAAAACACCGTAAACTGGTTTGGTAAACTCATTGGCAGTAAGTCAAGCACTCGTGGGGGGGAATGCTTAATTGAAATTAGTCTTCCTCTTGGTTAAAGAGAAAAACATTCTCAGCTCCTATAACACACAAACAACAACTCGATTCATTACTGCCCGCGAAACAATGACTGCATCACTTTTTGCACATGAATACAATGCATCAGCCTGGCAGATACATGCTATTTCATGAGTCATCTGCTGAATATAAGCAGCCGTTTAGTCAAGCAAGGTCAGCGAGTGCGTAAGTCTCTATCTTGAGTGCTTTGGCCACCCGCAAGTTGGACTCTGTGCCGCTAACATGCAGTTATTACAAGGACATTTAGAGGTTTGTCTTTATACCACACGTGTGATGCCCAGTAAGTGTGTGTGGTAGGAGATAGAGAGATGTGCTCGTCCGTGCGTGAGAAGGTTGAGGTCAGACAAGGCCACTGAAAGGGGGCGTGGGACCCAGGATGACGAGACAGAGGAAAAGATAGAGTGAGAAAAAAGAGGAAGAACAAAAGATGGAAGAAGAATGGTTGGACGAGGACTGAGTGAAAGCAAAAAAACAGGAAGCCGTTTATGTCAGCCTGGATGGCAGGACAGCGCCCACTTCTCGTCACGTGCTGGCACATTTCAGTGCTCTTTGACTGTAACTCTCCATTTACGCACACAATGAAAAGAAACCAATGACTAAGTGGCTGAAGGCTCAGGGGAATGGGCAAAGACTGCATTTGTTTGGACAAGACTCAAGCTGTCTTGATAAGAGTTTGAATGTTTTTTTCTCACTATGGGTGGATTTCATTCTCTCAGATAAAAATCTGAATCATTGAATACCACGTAATGCTGCCCACTTCTGCTATTCTCCTTGATGATAGACAGGAAGTTAGACGCCAAATATTATCTTAATATTCAAATGTGTTACAATGAATAAGCTCAGCTGCAACTGTGGTTGAAGTAGAAAATCAATGTAATGTTAAATGAACTTTGAATTCTCAAAAACGTGTCGATATTTTAAGAAGACATCACATGCAAAATATGTGTGGCAGTGGTTCATTTTGTGTTGTGTTTGAACCCCAAAAGCATTAGATAGTATTGTACTCCATCTCCATTCCAGTCCAGTCCGGTATGGTACAGTATGGTAGGATGTGATGCACGAGCCATGACTGTTGCAAGACAATCATATACTGATGCCTCATGATATGGGATTCACTGAGGGATACAAAATGCCCATAAACAGGAAAAATTTAGGATTCATGTATTCACTGCAATCTGATGTCAGTTTCCTCTGGACTTCTTGCACCTATGACCAACATTATCTTGCTGCCTTCTTCTGCTTCATTCAATCTGCTGGCTACTCCTACTTCGGCCAATTATTTTCATGTAACCCTAATTCGGCTTGAGTCAAGTTGCCAGGGAAGCCTGTTTAGTTTTTCATGGGTTTTTTTTTAGAACCAGTGATACAATAATAGTATCACATCATTCATGACAACAATATTGACATATCTATATCTTGTCCCACCAGTAATACTGAATCATAAGCCCTGTGTCATGGGATGGTATCATTCTTGCGAATACACAATGCCAGTAAGAAACAGGACAGAAACAGTAAGACATCCAATGAAAGACTGCAGCTTCAGTTGCTAGTTTTGCTAAACACCAAACATGGCTAATACTGGTATTCCACTTAGACCAGCTATGGGGGAAATAAGAAATATGAAGTGCCATTGAAGAGTAGTACTATCCAATCATAAACAACACATTTCGTCTTTCCTAAAATGTCCTGGTGTTGAGCAGTGTTAGAAACAAAATACTGAAAAGAAAACAAGGGAGTCCCATACTTGACAGAGGGAGAGGCAGCGGCTCGGCAGCCACCAGCGACCTACCGCACACTGAGTGTGAATCATTAAAGGCATGTGTTCCACATCAGCTGCCGGGGCCGCTTCCCAGCCCATGTATGAGACTGGAGCTAAATTATGACGGGAAAGAGGGGGGTTAAATACCGCTTTATGTGGAGATGAAAACCCCAAAGCTGCGAACTCAGAGTGAAAAAGAGAGGGAGAGAAAGTGGAAAATGACTGCATATGTACTGTATGCCAGTTCACAAAATAAAATAGCAAATGAAGCAGCTAATGGAACAATTACATGATTTCCAAACAGTGTGACCTTTCATCGTGCACAGATGAAGTGAATAAGGTTTTATGCACACTAAAAGGAGAGCCAATCTGAATCAAAAACGGACCTACTTTAAGTCTTACATGTTTGCCGCCATTACTAGTTAACAAACCCACAAAAGCTATTACAACACGGTGGGACAACCCCCCCGCCCAAAAAAAAAAAAGTGTGAAAAGCAAAAAGAAGACAGAGGAACACAAGGGTTGTCTGCATGTAAGACCAAAGTGCCAGCCTTGGTCTTGTCCATCAGGCCAGCCGTATGCCAAACTTTTTACAAACAGGGCAGTGTCTGCCAGAACACTTGTCATCCCCTGTTAAGACACATGGACAGCCTGTGTGGGTGTGCGAGAGTGTTTCTGCACAAAAGCGCACACCCTCTCTGGTGTGGGCATCCAATTGAGGACTAGATCCGTAGAGGGAGTCTGCATTCTTCTGGGTATTGGCTGGCATCTCTGTACACATTCCTGTCTGTTTGCTTTTGCTCGGCTAGTATGAGGGAAGGTGTTTGTCGTCTCGGAGAGGATATCACCTTTCCCTGGGGCAAGCAAGAGACGGACAGGATAGGACATGACAGAGATGGACAGCAAAGAAAAAACGCACGTTTGTGTAGGCAGAATAAGGCCAAATTGGACAAACTAAGCCACGATCCTGGCAGGGTATTTGATTGGCTGAGGGAAACTGACCAACTTTTCAGGCTCCTTTCTGACAATCATTTAGAGGCAACATTCTTGCAAAACTACATGAATTTGAATAAAGGGAAATGAAGGAAAAATTAAGATGCAAAAAGATGAATTAAAAGCATTAAATCAGTCTATTTTCACAGAACAATGATCCAAGTCCTTCAAACCAGTTCCTAATGATGAATGGCCGTTTTGTTTGCTCTTTGTCACAGTTGAACATGACTGAGCAAATCTCCCTGCAGCCAGATCCAACTCTGATGCAACATACCCCAGATTAGATTTGATCCTACCACTGGCGGCATGCAGGCCACAAGACAGAGTACCTCCTCTAAGCAGTACAGTGTGTGTCTGTCTGTGTGTATGTAAAAATGATTCCACATTTGAAAATACTTCTGCTCACAAACAGCGACCTTTACAATGAAAGGGAAAAGCAGAAGATGTGACATGGGGCAAACGCAGGCAAAAAAAATCACAAGCTGCACATTCAATACGACCACAAAACCATGGTGGCAGTCATATGACGAGGAACAATGCCATTGTATAGAGAGCAAGATGGCGTTTTGTATCCACAAAGTTGAATGCAGGGAAGTCCAATTACACAGATTTGACAGGAGGGACAAATTCGGGCTTACCCCAAAAACGTCAATCTGCCTGTCCTTGGCGGAGGAAATCTCCCCTTGAATCGATTGCAGCTCCTAAGCTCTGAGGAGAGAGGGGGAAAAAAAGAGATATTTGAAACCAACAGCTTTATGGGCCTTATCCACGTGTTGCAGACTCACTGACTCCCTAGTCTCTCTGGCACAGAACTGCTTCCCTACACGAAAAACTCTTACACTCTTTTTCCTTCCTTTGCCTCTCATAGCTGCCTGTAATCTCCCCGCCCTTTTCCCGATAGATTGGGCTCTCTCACTCACTGCGTTTGTGCCCCAGACATCATGTGAAAAATGGAATAAAACAGTGCTTTTGTGGTGTGTGAATTACCTGGGGCTTCGGCAGGCACAGTAGTGCTTATGGCCACAACTCAATTACAGCAATGTGAATCAGGTGGCCTAGAAATCCCCTCAGCCTGATGCACAAATAGGGACAGAGAGGCGCCTTCATTGCCAAGACAGAGACAAATCTAAAGAGGCGTGTCATCTCTTCAGAGAAAGACGGCTCAGATTATGCTGTATGGATGAATGGCTGCTGCAGACATAGATCCAGCAATACTGGTTTAGAGTAAGTGTGTGAACAATGACATTTTGTTTTTGCATGTGGCCCGAATATCAGAAAGTTTTAGCAATCTGTTTGAATAAAGATTTAAATTAAAAGAGTCACATTGCTCTAGGGTCTTTATAGATGCCACCTTTGCAGGAGAAATCATGGAAATATTTTCAGTAACTGTTTTTACACACAAAGAACTGGATGAAAATTACAGGATGGTGGTTTTGCAAATGTTAAAAGCCACTTTGTTGGATTTCCTGAATTCAACAGAAACGCCAAACTGCTAAATCATGGTCAATAATATCTGAATAGAAAATTGTTTTTTGTCAAAGCTCCTAGCTTATCCTCTTTGATGAAAAAACAGAGACCATCCCTTTACAGTATATCCAGGCTACAGGATCGCTTCAGTTCCCATTAAACTTCAAAGTCTGGATCAGGCCTGTTTTTTTTCCAATTTTGTTCACCATTGACTTTTAAGACTGGTCTGTTTGTTTGCTTTTGACTTCTCAGTGCACTTGACATGTTTTTTTTTCAGTTCACAGAGGGAGCAATAAGTAAGTCTGGAAACATCTGTCCTGACAGCCATGCTAATGGGTGCTCTTTAGAAGACATGATTTAAGTCCAAAAAAGAGGAAAATCCCCACCCTGCAGGCCCAAGTGACCTTGGTGCCATTTTATTAGCATTAAAGGGATACTTCACCCATTGAAACATGAATCTGTAGTGAAATTGGGTCATATATGTAGTAGAAATGTGAAATAAATTTTGAAGTTGGTGCCTTCTTGACCGAGAAAAGCCAGAAAGTGTCTTTTTGCCTTATGTAGATTAGAGACAACAACTCCCAGAATGCACAGCACCGCAGGACACTCCCGCTGAAGGAGAGGTGCATTCACGTGGTATTGGAAAAATGAGATTTCGAGTTGTAAAATGCACATGAAACACCTGCTCAAGTCGGTTTTGTGTTTTGTTAACATACTTTTTATTCATGCACGTATTGCACATCAACTTTTTGCTCAAATATAACTTTTGACAATAAGATTTCTCTAAGAAACTTGGACCACCCGAGCAGCACCTGAATGCAGCATTACTCGCGGACAATAATACAGCAGTTTCCTCAACTGAATCAGAGATTTCTTTCAGAAGGAATTGGCATCTTGGAAATTCCTGGCAGAAAACAGACTCTATGTCTGTGTCCATAGGCAAACAGTCACAGCACCGACAACACAAGTCTGCCCCTGCTCCTTCTTCCTTGTCACAGCCGCGGACCTAGCCAGCTAGGCTAGGCTAGCTAGCCTGCCTGTCGGCACCAGCAGCCAGCTCGCCGCTACATTGCGGCTCGTAGAAAGAGCCACGAACATCCGATTCGAGCACAAAACCTTTAAAATCCCCTCCATCCATATCAGTTTGAAGTTGAAACATACTTTTTTCGCCATTCTTGTCCTTCGGCTTTAGCCATAGAGACACCCAGCTTGAGCCGGCTCAGGCTCCCTGTCTCACAGCAGCTGTCTGTCTGCAGAAGGCACCTGGCAGCAATATTGCGGGCGGCTCGTAGAAAGAGCCACGAACATCCGTTTCGAGCACAAAACCTTCAAAATCCCTTTCATTCATATCAGTTTGTAGTTGACTTTCCGCCATTGTCGGTTTTACTCAGCTTTATCCACAGAGCCTGTTAGCACAGCTTCCAACTAAGCAATATGGCGGATGTTAAGTTTCGTTTTTGGGAGTGAGGTCCCACCCACTGATCTGTGATTAGTCTGTAGCTTCAGTGGTTGAAAACATGAGGAACTAGCAATGTAGTTTATCCCTGCTAACCACAACAGACGCCAGTGATGCAATATGACGATTTTTGCATCACTGGAGGCTGCTTGTCAGAAAAGAAATTACAGATATTTCTCATCTTAGGGGGAAATGAGGGCTGGATGCAAGACCATTCAATAAAAACACAAGTTTACTACTGATACAAAGCTTAATGCAAATGAGTGAAGTATCCCTTTAAATGAATTTCACACCAATTGTTTTTATCACCAGCTACTGAAGCTATTTTGGAAACAATTATAGCATTTTCCTTATAAAACAACAACCTTTTATGAAAAGCTTTTTAGTTTACACATTACAAAACTCCAACTGGACACTGTGCGAACCAAAATTGATAATGAAAAATAGCGTAGCCAAAATAAAATTAAGGTTTTCGTCCAATGTCTTGTCTGTAGGCATTATAGAGCTAGAATGTATTGGAAACAAGTTGACCTTCCTGCTACATGTACATCGTCAGTTTGATCAAACCAGAGTGGGAAGATCACATTTAAAGGATGCAAAGCAAACAATGCTGAGTGAAACCTAATGATCTTTAAATAACTTAATTCTAGACTTTGTATTACTCAAACATCATGTCATATCTAAGCATGGATAATACAATGAAACCTATCTATAAGAGGGTGTGGATACCTATATGATGAATAACTGTTAATTTAACTTATCCAAGAAACGATATTACATTTTTTAGTTGAGTAGTTCATCACTTTTATAAAATAGGCAGAGGAAAAACAACCCACAGCCATACACCTTTGTATAATATACTGTATTAACCAATTGACCATTTTGGTGATTGAATACCGTGGGGGTGTAACAGTATGTGTATTCATCCCGAACCGTCACGGTACAGACGTCACGGTTTGGTGCATGCAGTCATACGACGAATACGTCTGAGTGAATAAACAAAAAAGGCGGCCACAGATGGCAGTATACACTCCAATCTCGTTGGTGATAAAGCACACAAAATGCTTTGCCCCCCCGCCATAAAAGAACATTTGAAGAAGACGACACACCTGAACTAAACACAAGAGGAAGAAGGGTAAATGGCAAGTGCAGAAGACACACAGCACCCTGAAGAACTGCCAGCTACAAATAAATCTTCTGTCAAGGCAAATGTTGGGTTCCCAGTGATGGAGTGCAAGTAGTGGATCGATCAAGGGCGGTGTGTCAACGTTAATTGACAATTGTGCAGTATGTGTTTGGAAACACGTTAAACATGCTAATGCACCAAGATGTGCCAATCAACGGAGTGAGGCAAGAGAAAACATGTGTCCAACAACCTGTTGGAGAAGTTTTAAATAGCATGTGGATGTAAAAGCAGAGAGGGTCAAAGACATCAATGGATCAAATACATCATTGAGGCTATATGCCCATAAGCAGTAGGGGAGGACCCCAGCTTAAAAAATGTATTAAAAGAGCTCAAGCCTCGTTACCATGTCCTATTCCGTGCTGACATAAGCCAGTTGTCGTCATTTACTGGCATACACAAGCAGTGATAGAGCAAGAATAGCTGGTGCACCAATATTAAAAGTCAGCAGGGGAATAAAAGCTCTCTTGATATATGATTCAGAGATATATCCTTTTAAAAAGCCAATAGAATATAGTATAAGAAAAAGGAAATTAGAGCCCGACCAATTAATCAGCCAGCCGATAATATTAGCATATCCAGTGACTAGGCCTGGGCAATATGACAAAAAAAGTTATCGCGATAAAAAATTTCATATCAGTCGATATCGATAATTATCACGATAATTGTCAATCATTATTTCTTTCAAATTTAAAAGCTGATTTTTGCTCCTGAGTGAAAGTTGAAGAAACCAGATGGTTAATTGTGGTTTAATTATTCTTTATTGTCAGAACATGACAGACTATAATTAAACAGGAACATTTCACCATCATAAGCTCAGTGCACGGAGCTGAAAAACGCTGATGACAGTTTGCTGCTGGGGAGTAACACTTACTTGCTCGGTGCTTACTGAGGGTCCACACCTTAGACTGTCAATATTTTTATTTACAATACGGTCCACTCTAACACTCGTTTGGGACGTTTGGTCATTTCTTTCCTTCGGTGTGTTCTAACGGGTCATACTGTTTTAAATGTGGTGTCGCACGTTTTAGCTGCACTTGTCTTCGGCACAGTTAACAGAGCATGTTGCTCATTTTTTGTTGGACTGTAAATAGCCAAAATGTCTCTAATCTCCGGAAGTTGAGGGGCCTTTCTTGTCGTCTTGTCGACGATGTTTTCTCCTGCTTTGAGACACTCAGCATTTTCTTCAATGTTACTATTGCTAATTTCAGATGTGTTTTCATTCCGCTCCAAATGTCTGTAAGCCTGCCTACCCATATCCCTGCGACATGATTGAATGTTCGTCGTCTTCTTCTTCTTCTCTTTAATGTCGGGTGGCAACTAGCGTTCAAGGCGCATTAGCGCCCCCCGTTACCCAGTGGTTGGATGGTGTAATTACAGGTTTAAATCCATCAAACTTTTATCGAACATTTTTAATATTTATATTGAGAAAAAATATATTGCGATAATTATCTTTATCATTTTATCACCCAGGCCTACCAGTGACTATCAGAGAGATGATAATTATTATTATTTATTCTTTCATGTATGTTTAACAACTTAAATCATCACAATGCGCGTATAACTGCTGTGACATTTTGTGACGGATACTCCAAATTGGTCTATATAACACAACAACCTGCAGCCTCAAAAAAATATGGATGGATGTGGATATAAATATGAATATTTAAAGTGTCCCCAGATGTACCAGAGTGGATTTACCAGGGTTGGAAAACTAAACAGCAACTCAATACTTCTGTTATAGTCTCGGGTACTCTTGAATTTGTAACTTTCTGGGCCATTTAAACCAATGAAAGAATGCACCTACATTTGTTTAAAATTACTATGCCTTAAATGGGATTCACAATGAATATAATAACACTAATTAACTCATTGATAACATTTTTTTATAAATAAATGTGCATGTAAGAACTCAGAATAAATGCTTGTATTTAGCATTAAGCTGCAGGATAACCAGCCTACTGTACAATCACTGTAATGAGATAACGCGTGTTATGCTTGTCCAGATGTACTTCTCCCTCTGGTATCTAGTCTAACCTGAAATTCAGCCAATCAGCTGGCCTGAGCCCTGGCCTTGAATGACTTCTTTTTCACATCCTGATGTAAAACCCACCCTCACTTCCTGTTTGTGTATATGAATGGTGCCTTAATGGTCTGTTTTTATTGGTCCAGTGGACCAAGTACAGCCTAATTTAGATAAGAGGCAGGGCAGGATGAAATGAGGACAGAGTTTGTGCACACTGCCGTGTGCGTGAGTGTGTGTGAAAGAGTGTGTAGGCATGCATGTGCGAGCCTTGAGCCTGAACACTGATGAGAGTGGACAGGAGTAGCCTGGGGTAATCACGTCATTATCTTTGCTGATGGGTGAACGCAGCTAACTGTAGACACTCACCTTTCTCACACAGACACAAACACACACACAAGGAGAAAAAGGGGCTCTCACTATTGGGCCAAGCCAGACAAGTCCATCTGCTTTTAAAATGGAACACAATTTACAGCTTTGAGAAATCCAAGAATGATCCACAGTCTCGCCAAAATGAGAGTATGAAACGACATCAAGAAGGGTCACCAAATCCTCGATGTTTGGCCCAGTCTCTGCACACTGGACTGGGATTTGAGCGTCTCAGGTGTTCAAGGTTAAAAAGTGTTGATTAGAGGCAGTCCAACTCCCAAGTGAAATCATTCATTGACTCTGGAAAATCATGTCCTTGTTTTGACAGCAGCACCTCTCCACTGGCACTAAGAACTTATGTGTAAAATAAACGATTGCGGGTCCGACCAGCAGGCTCCAAGTTCAAACCTACTTGAAAATGGCTGCCCTGCGGCGAGAGTCATGAGCTCACATTAAAACAGACACAATGTGTTGTTTTAACTCTCTTGGTTCTATAAAATTCCTTCGCCCACATGCACGCTCACACACATGCATACACACAATATAAACCTCTCTCCATGAGGTTGTGACTCTCAGTGGTGGAAACCCCCCTTCAGTCACACATAGATCACATAACCTCTCTTGACATCGGAGGACAGCACTCCCAATGGAAAGATGCAGATTCACACACGCTGAGTGCCGGGCCAAGGCTCCAGACTGCCATTGTCCTTCAGTGTCATCCAAACAAAACAATGAAGAGGGTCACGCAAGGCCCTCTGCGGAATGGTAAATAACCGGAGAGAGAGTGAGAGTCAGAGAACGAGAGTAAGTCTAATCCACTGGCAAGGACAGTGTTTCAGAGAACAGTACAAAATATGATCATCTTGGGGCAGGTAAATTCCAATAATGTTCAATCATTCAAGAAGCATCTGACACTGCTTGAATGGAAAATATTTCAGCTTCATGATGAACAGAACAAAGAAGCCCATGTGAAGAATGATATTATCCCAACTTTTGCTTAAGGAATTGTAGTTACTCTAACACGTGCTGAAAATGCATCTATTATTCAACCCCGACTTTTGTAACAATAATACTCTTCAAGAAAAAACAGAGGTAGTTGTTCTTTTTTAGTGTAAAACATCAGAAAAAAAGTGTTAAGATTCAAACTGATTCAGAGGCTTAAATCTTGTTGATGTTAATTATTCATTAGTGCTGAGTGACCCTCAATCATAAAACCATCTTTGTTGTCATTATTTATCTGGCATAAAATGCTAGCTCTTAATTCACACTCAGGATGTGGACAATAGGTGGTCCACAAAGGCCTCAGTAGGCACAGTCTCCCTCCCGGTTGGTCTTTCATATGCTAATGAGAGAACCATTTTGGGTTTACTGGCCTGGTTGGAAATGATTTAGGGCGACACCGGTGCTCCGTGCCTTTATGTTTGGGCTGGCCGCAGGGGCTCATATATCACCCTGATCATTAATCAATTAGTGTCTCCTAGCCACCTGTCGGACACATCGGCGCACAAAACATTCCTGCCCTCCGGCAGTTGCTAGACGATGATCATCAGTCGCACCGCTATTACCTTCCAACCCTTCGACAACCCTCCCCCCTCCTTTATGGTAATACTCTGATGGATTACATAATCACACCCAAACACTGCCCGCAATGAAAACAACTCCTCTCCAAGAGAAGAAAATGCAACTTTAGACTACCAGGGTGTTTTTTTTAATGGGACTCCCCCCTCGCAGCTCAGTTGAATGGCAAGTTTTTTTTAAAACATACATCTGCCCTCCACTGTCACAAACAGAAAAGACAGGGCCCAGAGGAATTGATGCCAACCTTGAAGGGGAATCAATAAGCTGACTGCTATTCAAAAGTGCTGAATGCACACCAATGCCGCGTCCGCCATTGTTTTAAATGCAACTGCCTCCAGTGGGGTATTGATGGTTGTTTACTATTGATGACGTGTCACAGTAACCAAATGCATGTTAGATGGAAAAGTCGAGTAGGTCAGAAGAGGTGATTTTGCTTGGAGTAGTTTAACTTACTGCTGACTTGCAGAACCAGAAACTAGGCCCCTTCAAAATAAAAGCACAGTGGCTTTTGACAAACTGTGTATTCATAAAACGTTCAGTTTTAATCACAGATTCCCAAGTTTCTTTAGTTCAAAACTTCAGGAACAAAGAGTAGGGGAAGAAATCTGAAGGTTAAAAACCAGTAGTGTTAAATATTTCATGGTCTTCATCAGGATCTCATAAAGGCACTTGAGACTGTGTTATATAAGCCATGGTGATTGAAAAAATCCTCAGACATTTCTGTTTTACATCTGCCCTCTTCCTAACCACCACAATACTGTTTCTTTCTGGGGATTTGTATGTAAATTGGAACTTTCTTGCACAGGCCCTCGCTGCCACCACACAATCTCTTTTTCACAGCCCTGCTTCCATGACAATACCGAACTCCCACCGCCCTCCCATCCAGCCCCCTGACACCCTTCAAATTTTTCACACTTTTTTGTTATTTGGAACAAATTCTTAAAAGCAGCTGAAGAGATAAGTGGCACTAAAATTAGAGCCTAATCCCCTAACCCTCAATATGCGGACATGGAGAAAGTAGATTTGTCAAGGCTTGATTTAGCTGTAGTCATTCATTATAAAAAGTAGTACTCTTCACGCAGCTTAGCAGTACCAAATGGCTCAATCAGTCTCATGAGGAACATTTAAGTTGTGTGTGTGTGTGTGTGTGTGTGTGTGTGTGTGTGTGTGTGTGTGTGTGTGTGTGTGTGTGTGTGTGTGCTATCTGTAAACCTAGAAAACTTGGCATCAAGGTGGAGCCATTGTTGTGTTTTAGTAGCATTGTTTTCTACCTGTGCTGCACTCTTCAACTCTCAGGGTTATCCCCTTGAAAATGACATTCACCATCCACCTCTAAAGGTTTCAAACAGAAGAGTTGTTTCACTGGGGATTGCAGAAAATCTGGGCCACTGTGTTGGGTGTATTAAGTGTGTATTGCTGGGCTGGGCACCAGAGACTGTTTTTTTTTCCTCTTTTAAATCCAACCAGCTCAGGCTGGGAGCCAGCCAGCAACATTATCAGGTGGATTTTAAAAAGAACAAAAGCTTCTCTGCAACTATGCCCACTGCAAAAAGAGGCTGAACAGAAACTCCATGCAGCACCGATACTCGGGGTGTGTTGGATGTCCTTGGCATCCCAACCAAATACATTTCTTTCAGGAGATTATTTTATTGATAATCTCACACTTTCTTCTATTTACTTATCTCAACAGTAAGCTCCTAAAAACTGGCGGCGATATTACAAGTGCAAAGGTCAAGACTAAAGCTGAGAACATGGGGGTGCAAGTATCTGTTCTGGCTCCCTGTATCTAATCACATTCACTACATAAAATGTTTTTCAGAGGCCACCACAGATATTTTTGGAAAGATAAAACTGGAACAGGAAGTAATCTCACACTTGACTGCAAACAAGGAAAGTGCATAGTTGTGTTTCCTGTTATCTGTCATTGGACAAGCAGTGTTGGAGAAAAAAAAATATTGCCCAAGCAAGATAAAGGCAATCCACAGGGAACAGGGGCAGTGAGAAGACAGCGGGAAGGAGGAGGGTGATGGGCGACAGGGCAAAGGCTTGACCTCTGCAGGTCAATAGGTGATTAGTAACATTTATCATACCTACACAGGCTGCTAAATGAGAGGCCAGGCAGCTTCTCTCTTAAGAATTCAGCCACATTTGGATGTCAAAGTCCAAATGAAGGACTGCTACTGACAACCAGATGCCCTGTGTTTATGACAGAGACAAATATTGGAATCCTTAAGTGGAAAAACATGCCATGCTGGCACACAGCATCCGCAGTGAAGCGTTACATCATTTTGACAATTTTATGAGCACAGCCTGGTTCAGATCAGGAGTTTTAATACCTGCCAATGCCAATATAAAAGCCTGTATTTCATGCTTCATGAGAGAGCTAGAAAGTAAGTTTTATTTGATAGCAAAACAATAGTTGGAGGCGAAGAGGCTGCGGTCGTGGTTGAGGGTTAGACAACCAGCGCTGTTTGAGTCCTGACGAAAGCCATGCAAGGTAACTGTATGCAGGGAATCCATGGAGCCACAGCTCAGCCGCACTGACATTCACAAGGAGGGAACGACAAAGGAGCGATTGAGTGCAGGGACCAGATTTGGCTCAGCCTTATCAAAAAACACTCCACCCCCAGCCAGGGGACTGCCGACAGTGAGACTCTGAAGGGGCTCAGCAGCTCTATATTGTTTTGTTGCTCTGGACAAGTGGACTAGAGTTGGAGTGGGTATCCCGGGCCAGAGGCCAGCTGAGAATGAAAACACACTGTTGTGCAGAAGACAATTAGGCCACACTCACGCAACAGCATCCATCAAAGCGGAGATGACAGTTCATTTCACTAATAGACAAACATAGCCTTCTTTTTAGCCATTTCATAACTTTTGCATGGGCAGAAACATCCACAGCAACTCTAATAGAATTGAAATGCACAAACAAAACACAAATCACAGATGGAAACCCATTTTTACATCCCACACTTTCATTGTACAGAAGCATTAGCAGTTTCCAAACACAGTCTTTCAAATCTCCAGCACTTTCTCCAAACAATCACAGTTGTTTCAGGCAATCATAGAGGATTTGCCTGCATTTCACACTGTTCATAACTTTCAAACATATTCTGACAATCAGAAAACTCTATCCACAGGGTGTGAGGTACTGTTGCACCTCAACTTTACAGAGATTAGTGTGCACTGAAAAAGCTTGGAGAGTCCAATGAAACTCCTGAAAGCAGAAATCTATATGAAAATAGGAATTTTATTGCCTAAGAGTATAACGCAATAGAGGCTTTAGATTATCCTGGAAATTCCCCATAAACAACTTATAGCATAGCTTAAATATAGATTATTATCAACCCTGCAGCCTCCCAGCAAGGTGCTACCAATATAAACTTGTGAAGAAAGGTGAGGGCAAAACACATAAAGCAAACTAATAATTAATAATAATAAACAACAAATGATACTTATTGTTTATGTCATTGTCTATAAGGGCTTGGTTTATTTTATTTTAAACAAAATGTATCTTACAAAATGTAATTCCACTACTAACAAGTAAGTCCAAAATCCTCCATTTCAACATTTTTATGATTTAAAACTCTGTATTTAAAACATCCTCCCCTCCCTAGCCATCTGAAGAACCTCCAGCCTGTCTCTCTGTCACAAGAGACTGCTGTTGTGCGTGTCCAGAGGACCAAGAGCAAAGATGACGTAGTCTCAATCTCTGTATTTCTCAATTTCTCACAAGCCTGATGAAGCCATGCAGGGGGAAACGCGTTGTCCATCCAACCATTATCTACAACGCTTTTTTGCGTTCGGGGTCGCGAGGGACTGGAGCTGATCCCAGCTGTCATTGGGCGAGAGGTGGGGTACACCCTGGATTGGTCGCCAGATCACAAGGCTGACATATAGAGACAGACAAACAGCCACACCCACATTCACACCAATGGGCAATACAGAGGCACCAATTAACCTAACAAGCTTGTCTTTGGACTTTTGGAGCAAGCCGAGGTACACGGAGAGAACCCACGCGTGCACGGGGAGAACATGCAAACTCCCCACAGAAAGGCTCCTGTCCGACAGGGATTCAAACCAGGAACCTTCTCGCTGTGAGGAACCAGCGCTAACCACTGCACCCCGTGCAGCCTTAAAGCTTGAGTTTGAGTTTGTAATTACACACAGGGCATCCACATTTTTCTATATATCTCTATAAACGTATTGCTCTGTCAGGTACGGAAGGGAGAAGTTGAAATCAGAAAACAAGCCTTTTCACATGTGCAAAGGTGCAACAACAGGCAGAAGTCCAAATGCTGTGCACACTGGTCTCTCCTAAACTTTTACATTCCTCCTTCCACCACTGTCTGTCCCTTTCCCCTGCTCCAGTCGCCTCTGTGTTAGCCGTTAAAGTCCGCCATTGACACAGGAGGCCAGTGTTTAAGTAGGGGCTTAATATAACTGCTAAAGTGATGTCACAAGGTAACTGCAAAATCCACTAAACCAAAGTTTTCTGTGGTTTCTTTTATAATTCCTTAATAAAATGATTGTGTGAATCCATTTTTGAAATAAATACCATATCATTCTGCTTTTTTTAAATCTCCCTCTCACACTTTATCTCACTTTTGTTTTACATCATATTTACAAAGAAATGAACTTCTTCTTCTTCTTTCTCAATTATTTTCAATTTTGTTTTTGATTTTCTTGCTACTTCCCACTCAGCTCCTCACTTTGATGCATTACACTGCCACATACACATTTCACACTTTTCTAATACACCACCTCAACTTACTGCTTGACTTTTATTATATCTACTTTAATTGTATTTGTCTGTATTGTTGTATTGCAGTTTTGCTAATGTTTTGCGTATTTTGTTTTCGTTTATTTGTCTTTGCTTTAGCTGTCTTGTCTATGTGCACATTTTTGTTTTGTAAATTTTCACCTTATCACAATAAAAAAAAAAAAGAACACCAAGAAGCTAGGATTGATAGATATCTGATATAATACCATGGTAACAAAAACAGAAGTCTCCTGCACTGTCTTTGTGACACTACACAATATGAATGTATTTGTGCAGTTTTTGGGCTCTCTCTCATTCTCTTCGGAAGCTTTGGGTTAAAAATATGACTGAAGAAGTTTTTATTTAATTTTATGTTTTTTTCAACACAACAATCATTAAAATAACACCTTCTTGTGGTATTGAAAATAAAATTAAAGTATCAAAAGAACTGACAGCATAATAGGGAAAGGGAAACTAAACATAGGTTGAGAAGAAATGAAATCAAACACTATAAGATGTCACAATTATGAACTTTTTCGCTTTACTTTTTTGTTTTTATAAAAAGACAGCTTCTGCTCGGAGTAAGCTTTAACTAGGTGTGACCCAGACCGATCTGCAGGATGGGGATTGAGGCCATCAAGGCATTTTTTAATGGATTATATAAAGCTCAATCTCTTTTCTTTCCTTTGTTTATCTTAATCCACCGCACTTCTTTAAAGCTTGAACCTCTTTATCCTTTATCACACCGCTTTGCAGCGAGTGAGTTAACAGCAAGGCAACTTGAACAAAATAAACAGTGGCCAGGAGATCCAATTAAAGTTTGCCAAATGTCAGCCAGAAAGCAAAGCCGCTTTAGGTATTCAAAAGGTTTATTGCCTTTCTTTTACTCAAAATAAATTATCTCTGTATCATGATTTTTTTTGTTACTGGATTTTGTCCACATGCCTACCTGCCATAAATTGTTTTGTGCACTATGGAGTGGATCATAGGAAAATATCAAAGGAAAGAAGTGATGCAGGTGCGTTTTATTCATGCAAAATGAAGCATATCTTATCTAACCTATTGTAAGTATAAATATAGAACAGATACATGATATGAATTGACATTAGGAGCCAAGCAGAAATCCCTGAACTGTGGACAGAAAAATAAACAAATAGTGAATTGGCAATGTGCAGCAAGTTGAGTAGGCAGTCATTAAGAAAACTAGGAATGTCTGATGTGTACAAATGAGAGGTTCACCCAGGAACAGGGAGCAGAGCGATGCTTAGAAGCCTCCTGGAACACAGTCAACACATTTCACATGCGCAGGGCCAGGAAACAACACGCTTGGGGCTTCCACCTTCATTTAGATGAAAATGGACCTCCTCGAGAGGAAATAAAGCCATTTTTAACTTCCCTCGCCTCTCTCTACCAGACGGGCTCCTGTAATGTGCCCAGTCAATGGACTGTGGGTTTATTCAACTGCAGGCAGCCCACAGCAAAGCCATAAATAATGTAGGGCAGCTCACATGAAACCCTAATCACCATTGTGCTGTCACCCAACAGGGAAGATTGCTTGTTTAATTTACTGCGCCGCATCTGTCTTAGTTCTGCCCAATTTAGTTTCACAATTTCAATTGGGAAGGACTCCAGGTATTTATCAATATGCTTTTCACCCAATGCCATGAATCAATAAGAATGCATCTTAGTATGAGTGAGTGTGTATGTGTGAACATGTATATGCACATGTCTTTTGAGTGATTTGTGTGTCGTGAAGAACAAATAAGAAAGCTGCAGCTTGTGAAACAACAAAGGCGGGCAGAGAAGAAGCCATCAACACTCAATAAGCGGAGCTCATTATTGGCCATCTACAACGTTCTTCATTACATTACTATTCCATTAGCATGCACACATTTGCATATTCCAGTCACCTCTTTACAAAGGCTGTTGATCATAAATGGCAGCCATATGCTGCCTGGTGTGCCATATTACAGAATTATTACTGCGACACAAAAAGCCAAGAAAAATGGAAATTATGTTGACATGGACTTAAGTGAAAAAAAACAATCAAAGGATCTGCCTTTATTGATAGCATCTCTCCGACTGAATTGAGTATCATTTACATGCATGTGCTGTGCTTTCTGTCTAACAAACATCTGCAGACTGAGGCGTAATTTGCTCGGTGCATTTATGAGAGTCTTTCCATACAGATATTGTAGATGCACAGCAGAAGCAGTTTTTTACTGTGTAAACTACCCACACAACCAAAATGACGTTATTTTTTATTGTTTTAAGATTTTAAATATTGCAATAAACCTATACAAAGGTTAAAAAAAAAACTATTATAGTCTTTTGTTACAGTGATTTTAGGTATTTGGGCTTGACATTCTCTCCTCCAGCTGTGCACACTGGGCTTCTTCCATCTAACAGGCTCTGCACTGCAACATTTCAGCATGACAGTGATTTGGTGCGATGGCTGGTCTGCACAGTGATGACAGCCCATGGAGACAGAGTAAGAAGCAGCAGCTCACTAGATAGTCTTGGCGGCCACAGTCTATGGCAGCAGAGCAGTAAGATAACGATGCTATGAGCAGCTATAGCTGTTTGAGCTAGTTGTATCATCTTTGTTCAGCACCACCGTGTGGTGTTCTCTACTCTGATAAATGCGGCCTAGAAACTCTAGCTAACGCATAAGCAGCTGCAACTTAAGCAGCTGGGTAATACACTGTCATCTGCCACAGACGCCCACACAGGAGGCACGAGAGATCAGATTTATTCCACTGAAACCAGTTCTACACAAGTCGACATTGACTGCTGCACAGGAGACTCACATAAAAGGAACGACAAAGGAGCTTGTCTTCATTAAAAAACGTATATTGTTGTCTGATTAAGTATTCTGACTAGTTACCCCTACGGTGTTGATAAGTTCTTGTTCTTAGGTGAAGTAGATTTGATTGATTGCTAGCTTGATAGCTGGTTGCAGTTTCTTATATGTGAATATTTTCAGCTTTTCTACGATTTTATCATTGTGAACTAAATTACCTTGGGTTAGGACTGTTAATTGGAACTAAAAAAGATTCTACAGAAACAAATAATAGACTTACGGAAACATAATCATCACAATAATCATAAACTGGAGTCAACCAGCGTCACCAGTGTAATCCAATTTTCTACTTGGATATTCTCTATGGCCACATTTTCAAATTACCCAATAAAACACCAAAACTACAATAACAACAATGTCAACAAAGTAAATATGTAAATGGATGGTTTTGATTTCCTGGACAACCCACCAAAAATCACTACCTACCGTGTCATAACTGCGTGACGCACACTTGGCACACAGCACTGCTGGTTTTATCAGGGAGCGCTTAAGGACAGATTGGCTGGTCAGACGTGTGTAAGTGACACCAGTTATCTGGCTAGCTGTCTGACTCATGGCAGCAGAGGGTTAACTTGGCAGCTCAGCTGTACAGTGAAGCTCTAAAAGGAACATTAACAGCATGTCCCTCAGTGCAGACAGAGAGAGAGAGAGGGAGCAACGGGAAGAAGAAGAAGAACGGAGAGAAAAATAAGATGGATAAAAGACAAGCGGTGAAAGGGGTGGGAGTGCGAATCCAATTTCCAGTGACATTGTGCTCAGGATCACTTTTTTAAGCGAAAGAACATATCATCTGTCAGAGGTAATGGCAGTGTCCAGGGGAAAATGAAAGAAAATAGAATGAAGACCATTCATTAAGAAGGTGGTGGATGAGGGGGGTATCAAAGCACAGGTCTGCTCCACTGTCTCCCAGGGAAAATAAATATACACACAAGCCGTTCTTTTTTGCATTTACGAGGTGACAGTACAGCTATGATCAAGGTTCTCATGCTACACTGATAATATTAGCGCAGATGCTTCACAAGGATTCTCCGGGCAGCAGCACAGAGAACACTGGGAAAGACGACGTCGGCCAGGCTGCCTGGCAGGAAGGCTGGCAGCCTCTCTAACAGGCCCGGCCATTCTGTCTCTCACTTGAAGCTGTTGATGTACTCAGTCGAAGCAATTGATACCATTGTTTTATGGAGAGGAGGGTGGAGGGGGATTAAGACCCAACAATAAGGCTCTTTCAGTGGAAATGTCAGCCGTCACGCTGGGGGACTGTCCGACTGGGCAGAGACTCTTTCGTGAAAAGCCAAGGTACAAAATTAGTGTGGAAAATAGTATGAAACCTTGTGACGTGGGGCATTGAAACAGTGTGACACAGGCCAGAACATTTGCATGCCAAATGCAAGAAATGCTATCTTAAACATGGGACAACAGACTCAAGGTAACTAATGGATCTGCTGTAGAAAATATGTCAATGATTTCAAGGTCTACCTGAACAACCCTTAGCTTGAAACAGCCTCTAAATCAATAACCGGGATAAAAGCTTATATGGGTCTTTCGCTCAGCCTCATTAGGAAAAAAGGAGACAAACGTGGCCTGATTCTTCAGGCAAATTAACATAGCGAGGAACTTAAAATATCACAACCGATGAGCCGTTCTGGGACATTTTATCAGGAGACTATACAACAGAGAGATACAAAGTTCTCTCTCTGAGTGCTTTGATAACCCTGCTGGCCTTGGACCTCTTTGAAAAATCTCACTCAGAGGGTTTGAGGTGAATATAAAGAGCGGGTTGAAGTGAGGTACCCTGCCGCTTTAAGGCTGGGATCAAACCAAGTTATTCTACCACTCTGACCTAATTGCTCTCTCGCTCTCCCGACATGTACACTGGGAGCTGCGCACTCTGACACGTAAAGATTATTTAATACCATCAAAGCCATAAAAAGAGGAATAAAAGGAAGGTGGTGTTAAAAGGGAGGGGAGAGTTAACCCTTGTGAGGCTTGGGCAGTCCTGTGGAAAGAGAAATCAGTATGCAAAAGCAGGCCTGTCTAACTGCCGGCGGCCGATGTGAGTGTAGCTCCCACATCCCAACATCACAGCGGCTCCAGAACTCCCCATCCAAAAAACCCCTACACACTCCTGGTATCGGCTCCCACCCTTCTTCTCCCTTGCTTTTCCCACACTCGCCCCAGTCCCTGAGGCAATGTCTACGTCATTGGGCACCACAGCCAAACCACTGTAATATCCCAATTTATTTATACTTATTCTGACTGACTTGGGGCTTGTGTCATTTAGTCCAATGTTGGTTTTATTAGTGTAAAGCTACTCTGCTTGGCTCCACTAGACCTTTATTTGTAGAAGTAACTGTTTTTTTCTTCTATAAGAAGGAAGATCAAGCTATTCTCAATAAACAAAACATGTACACATCATCAGCAATTCTTAAAAAGAAAGGGAAACTCTTATTCTACAGCGTACTTGTTCACTTTAAGCCCTTCCTCCTCATGCACATACCAACTAGCAGTTAAACCCTAACAAGGGTCTGGGTGGGACTGGTTAGAGGTGTTTACCGTTAGGCAAGAGCGGGGGGACATCTCCAGGGTGCCCTGCCATTGTAGGGAGCGTGTCTCATCTGTCAGTGTCTGATGAGTTTGTGCTTCACAGCCTCGTGAGTCAGCGCAGCTTGTCAACAACAGGGGAGCAGGCTGTGGTGCATCTGTGCAGACCACTACAGACCAAACCAACTCAAAAAACCTGACACACTGAGACTTTCTGCACAGTTAGCTACTGTATGTGCAACATCCTGTACAAAGAGTACAGTGCATTAATTAAGCATTAAACCACTTGGACTTGTTACAACCTGGAATTCAAAAAGACCTCTTAGGGCATTTTAATAGTTTCATTAACATTGTTTGTATAATTTTGTATTGTATTGTACTGTATCATCTTATATCATAAGGTACTACTGTATCATGCAATTGGATTATATGGCACTGTTTCATATTTTAATCGCATCGTATTGTCTCATATTGTGACGTGTCAAAAAACTGGTTGCACCACATTATAGTTACTGTAGTTACTGTATAGTTTCACACAAAAGGTTGTTCTTTTTAATTTGAATATAATTGTAAAAAAAAAATGTATAGCATTTTCCCTTCCCTACTTCAAAATGATGGATTTAGCCTCTTATGCATCTTTTATGTTTCCATTAATTACAACCTAGAGGAAACTATTTTATTTTGCAGTTATGATATTTTAAAACATGAACATTTCCAACTAGATACATACAAATGCATGACTCTGTATATTTCCATAATAATTCTCAAAGAAGTCCTTAACACTTTTGCTAAATCTATCAGTTTTTTTTAAATACCATTTTTCAAAAGATTTATTTTTGGGCTTTTTGCCTTTATTCGATAGGACAGTGAATAGAGTAGGAAGCCAGGGAGAGAGAGTGGGGGATGACATGCGAGAAAGGAGCCACAGGTCGGACTTGAACCCATGTTGCCCACTTGGAGGTCTACAGCCTCTGTACATGGTGCGTGACCTAACCGCTAGGCCATCTGCGCCCCTGCTACCAGCTTTAAGTATTCCTGTTTTATGTGTTACTGGTTGAGGTCCAAATCTTGTGACCATTTGCATGATTTTACGCTACAGCTACCCGCTTAGCTGTACAAATGACAGTCTATAATGCTGTTTGTTCTACTAACGCTTCACGAAAAAAGACATTCTGTAAAACAGCAAAGCAGAACCATCAAGCGCATTTATATGCTGATTAACCTCCACAAAAATGTCCCTTATTTTAACAATGAAACCAACAAGTCATCTTTCCCACAAGTGATAAGCAATAAAAAACTGGCATTTAGTGTGACAAACAAAATGGACAGAAGGAGTTACTGACTCACTACTACTGTGTTTTCAAAGAACTAAGAGAGAAAATGTCCTTTCCAGTGTCACTCACACTTGACTTTACAATCTGCAGAGGAAGGAGAGGGACATGGTGAGGGGGTGTGAGGGGACAAAGTGAGTGTGCCGCAGCTTCAACGACGATGACAAATTTAGTACCATGTGAAACCATTGCGTGTGAGTTCTTTAACTGGCACAGTTCACACAAGGAGAAAACCAACTTCCTGTTTAAGCTCATAACAGAGGGTTGACAGAAGTCAAAGAAGTCTCGCTTTGTGCTACATAAAAGGACACAGATACTTGTTTTCTTATTAAACAAGTGCACAACTGGACTATTTAACATTTTAACAACACTTCATGTCTGGATTCTGTAGATGTAGTGTTTCAAGGCCAAATGCAAACTTTATGGCTGCATAAGAAAACATTTGTAAAAAGACGCTGTCCATTCATTTCTAAAATTAGTGTGGAATGTTGTTAATAATTCTTAGATATAATAATCTTGGCCTTTCAGAGCAAAAACTATGAAAGACATCAATCATTAAGTTTGACATCATCACGTGGATTGACTTTCTCTGAGCTCCCCCAACTCTGACTGACAGGGTGGGAAAACCCTCAGATATGCACCACACCAAAATTTCCACTGAGTGACTCAGCTTCTAATGCATCTTGCTCTGAATGTCACTAGTTGTCATGCTAAAGGGCATCTTCTTCTCCCAGTGCCACTCCTTAAACAGTCTGCACTGCCATGTTTGCAGCCAATATCAAAGACGTCATAAATCTGTAATATCATAAAATATCATTCAACAAATTCTGCTGTGCCAGGAGCCATATGGTGCATAGATTACACAAATAAAAGGAAGCAGCTAGAAAGCACTTGTTACTGCTTTAAATGGAGGGTAATAAGCACTTTGGCTAATCTGTGGTTTTATTTGACAACATTTTACAAGATAACACTTTGAGTCAAGTATGCTGCAGGGTATGTAACTCAAAATTTAACACACTCCTTGAATCAAGACACCTCAAGCTGACAGGGGTTAATCAGGGCAGGGGTGTTAACAAATTAGGAGAGATATCTGTCAGTCTGCAGTGCCGCTTTAAGGCTGCAGTTTTGCGTCAGAGGAATGCATACATGTGTGTTTGGGGCAATCAAGTTTCCAGCACACATCAAAAGAATGCAGGCTGTTGTGCTATGCCTGTTCATCCATTTACAGCACACCGAGGAGAGGAAATGGGCTCCTGATATGATCGCTATTAAAGGCAAAGGATGCTACGTACTCGAGCAAAGTTCACCGCAAGCCTTAAAGTAGCCCGAAACGAAGCAATGACAACCATAACATTCGTCCAAAAATATACATATTTCTTCTCATTCCGTTGCCTTGACGCTGCACAACAAACAAGCTCTTGTCAGAGAGGGTACATGCGGTCAGACACATGGCATTCCGCGTTTTTAACTCCTCATATCGACACTTTTTCGAAGTGGTAAGCCACAAGGTCAGTAGGTTTGTTTCGCGAATTGACTTGAGTCAGCGTCTGCAAGCACGAGCTACATTGAAAAGCACAGGAGCGTTAGCTTTTTATGCTAGCTGCCCTGAAAGACGTCAAATCCTCCACTGAATATAACCTCGCTCGGACAAACATTAATATTGTAAATGTTCGACAATGCAGACGTTTTTGTGGTGAATTACAAACTTGACAGGAGTGTCCGCATCTAGTTACTCAGTCCAGTTATTTCTGTCAATGAACGGCAGCCGGCAGTTTAAAACCTGTCATGCTCGTGCATAATCTAACCGTTGCCACACATGACGCATTCAAATTCCTCCAGGTGAAACAGTTTAATACGTTAGTCTGGTAACCTCCAACAAATGCACAGACCTGAACGCATGCTGTCAAATGTTGACAAGCTGTCAATGACAAGTGGATGGTAGTACCTGGGACCTGTTGACTCCTCCTCCCCGGTCCCCTCTGGCTGCTGCTGCTGCTGCTTCTGCTGCTGGCGGTGGAAGTTCAGCCTCGCAGCTGTAAATGTCTCCGCTGCGGTCGTGGGGTACTCTTATGAAAGTTTTCTACCGACTCTCAAATCTGCTAACCGTGACTCTCAAAAGTGCCGAATGACATTAGCTCCCCTCTCCTCCTCCCCCTCTCCGTCCCTCCCTGGGCAAACCTGTAGGTAAGACGCGTTCAGAGAGCAGGCAAGTTTGGCACCGCTTTCACACAGGCAACCATGGTAGTCACGTTCTCTGGCTGTGAAATCCAACACCAGCGTTGGCCACGCCCCTTTCTTTTTCTGGGGGCCAGTCCTTAAAAAGTGACTGTCCTGCTTTTTCCAGATGTTATTAGAGCTCCGCTGAAATGATGGGAACTTGCATCCAAACACGGCCTGCAGCAATTATTAAGATGCATTTTAAAGTGTGTATCCTTTGTCTTTTTTTTCCACTTTGAATTGCCTTGTTGCTGAAATGTTGTAGGCCTATATAAATAATCTTGCCTTGCCTTGCTTTGCCTTTTTTTGCTGCACTAAAACCACAGATAAAAGAGCAGCAATATTGTTTAAAATACTTTGTGAGAAGTCGAGATTTCTTTTGGTTAAAGTACTTAAGCTTTTCAGGAAAATAAACTGATTCAAAATCAGAGAAGTCTACTGAAATAATTTTCCCATCTGAGTGTTCTGATATTATTTATACAATGATATATTAATATCATAACTGGAGCATTATCATACATCCAGCCCTTAAAATGTAACAGTTTATGGAGATTAAACTAATTCTAACTCTGTTATGTATAGTTTTGTTAAATCTATAATATCCAATAATATAATATAAAGTACAAGCTATTAAGCTTTGACAACTTCCAAAAATTCAAAACTTCATGTATGATGTACAAAGTGCTAAACGGGCAGGCTCCACCCCCTCTAAATGACTACATCAAATAGAAAGCTATCTCTTCATCTAGAACCACTAGAGCAGCTGTTAGAGGAGACTGTGAGGTTCCCCTCAGACGTTCAGAATAAGTGACATAAAATGAAAACGGCTTCTCAACTAGAGTTCAAATACTCACAATTGTTTTTTAGTTTGCTTAGATGATACACTTTGTAGTACTTAGCTATTTCAGCAGACACTAGCTTACACAAAACCCCCTTTTATTTTCTGGCAGCAAAGACACAGTTTTTTCGTTTGTTTTTAGTTGCAAAAGAACGTAACCTTTAATGTGAGGTTAAAGTCAATAATGCCTCCAGTGAATTTGCGGTTATGTAACTTTTGATATTTTAAAAGCAATGCAGCCAAATACAACATTGTAGTTGTTCCAAGCCAAAAGAAACCACAATGAAGTGTATTACTAATTTCAAACAGGTCTAAAAATATGGAAGATTCCATAAAACATTGATGAACATTTTTTTTATTTAGCATGAAAACCCAAGAAAGTAATACTCTGAATTTAAGAACACCAAACAACCAGCTTTCATTTTGCAACTATTGCAATAAATATTGATTTGTAACTTCATTCTTCATAATAATAACAACAACTTCATCACAAAACATGCATCTTTCATTAATGATGCAGAAACTTTATGAGAACATCCGATATATGTTCTCTTTACTGTATTTTCCCCCTATTTTTGTGAAGCTTTTAAAAAAGTCCTTTCCACATCATGACCATGCCACACCCAAAAAACTGGAGAATTCTCAGATTATATTCAAATATGTATCATCTTTATAAAACTTTAAACAGTCTGGCCCTCCAAGCATTGCGTGACTATGCCTTCCCCCTCCTGCTGAGAACACCATTAAAGGCTCTAAAATATCTACCCCCATCGTTTGTAATGTACCCTGTTTTTGTCACACTGCATTTGGGCCGTCAGCTCCCTCTGTTACAGTCTGCCACTCAGAGGATTTCTGTACCAGATCGCATTCAGAGCTGCAGCTCTTTTTATATTCGAA
Source organism: Tautogolabrus adspersus (assembly GCA_020745685.1). Taxonomy (NCBI): domain Eukaryota; kingdom Metazoa; phylum Chordata; class Actinopteri; order Labriformes; family Labridae; genus Tautogolabrus; species Tautogolabrus adspersus. The sequence continues at coordinate 9,986,395 of CM036554.1, forward strand.
GCAAAATTATACATTTGTCAAAAAGCAGCCCAACTGTGTACTTGCTGACACTGCTTTTTGTCTCTCCGACTGCACACTTGGAACACAGCTGTTTTTAAATGTCTAAAGTTGAGAAGATTTTTTAAATGTCTGAACAGATTTTTGATACATATTGTATTCTACTTTAATGTATGCCTTTATTTAATTCTTCTTTTTGTGATACAGGTCATAAAGATGTGCATGTTTGTAAATGAATGTCAAAATTAGCTGCTGTCTCGGCTAACAGTATAACGGCTGATATATAAATTAGATCATAGTGTACACTTAAATTAAACAAAATAGAAAAGTAATATGCAAGCAGCAACATAATTAGGAATTAGGATGACATTTTATTGTAAAAATCGACTTCTATATTGAGTTGACTTTGTCCTTCTTTAATCATTTTGCTTATTTTTACCTTAACATTTGTTAGCACAGAATATTTTTTTGTAGTTGATTTGTAGACAATGATGAATAATGAATAACAATACACTGATCACTTATTAATCCTATCACTGTTATTTGCTACACTAATGCTCTATGTGCACAGATGTGTGTTTACATGTGTGTGTGTGTGTGTGTGTGTGTGTGTGTGTGTGTGTGTGTGTGTGTGTGTGTGTGTGTGTGTGTGTGTGTGTGTGTGTGTGTGTGTGTGTGTGTGTGTGTGTGCATGCAGGTGTGTGTACAGTGGTTGTTACAAACAAGTGTGTGTCTTGGAGCATAGTTGCGTGCAAAGGAGCTGTGTGCACGAGAAAGGCTCAGGTTCTCTCCCGTCTCTCAGAAAAGACTGCAACACTCAATATCTTTCCGCCCCAGAAAGCAAAGTTTGGTGACAGGTGTTAGATGTGAGCCATATGATTGGACAGAAGGCCACAAGACAGCTAGTGACACACTTTGCGTCCATGTTACCTTCTCAGTTGCTTTTCATCTTTTCTTTTTCCTGGGAGCATTGACACTGTTACAGAGGGGGTGTATCCGACAGTATCCTCCTTGTTTCCCCTGCTGCCTTCAAGGCTTTCTTAGACAAAAGCTGTGAGTGGCACTAAGCTGTGTGAGTTGTCACACATCCCCACATGAGTGAGGAATGCAGTGCTGGGGGCGTCTGTTGGTTGTGACATGGGACACAGGCATGCGAGTAAGCATGGACTGAGGGAGTCGTGAGAAGTATAGGACTCGTGGAAGAAGCTGCTGTCATAACAGAAATGTTTAAGACATATAACTGTCTTATTTTACTGGATCCTGATAGTCAGCATGTGTGTGTGTGTAGACTGGATAGTCACACTCTTTTTCATGTGACAGGGTCATGTGTTAACCCATATAAATCCCTTTTCAAAATTATTTTGGGGGCTTTTGCCTTTATTTGACAGCTATAGAGACACTGTAGCGTCTGTACATGGAGAGTCTGCTCTACCACCTGAGTCGAAACAGAGCCTCATAAATATCATGATTATGCTGTTATAAATACAAAAAACTATGAATGGTAGGTCATTCAAACTCCAACATTACGAAGTGTTATAGTTCCAGACCCCTCGTCTTTTATTTATTCTTCTATGGTACTTTATGTAAATCCCTTATGAACATATTTATTTGTTGTGTCAATCAATCAATCAATCAATCAATCAATCAATCAATCAATCAATCAATCAATCAGTCAGTCAGTCAATCAATCAATCAATCAATCAATCGATCGATCTCTATTTCATCATTTCATAACAAATGTGATCTCAAGACACTTTACAAAAAGAGCAGGTCAGTTCCGGGTATCATTGGACAATCCTTAATTCTAGAAAAAACAAACCACATGACTTTTTTCGTTCAGAATGGTAAAACGAAACGGCTCGAACAGATCAAAAACACATATCAAATAATATATGTATATTTATAAAGATATATATATAGAGAGAGAGATCTCAATGAACTTGCACTCAAAGAAATTGGTTTATAGTGTGATCGCTGCTAGCTAAAAGTCACCACAAACCAAGCTAACTTACGTCATGCGTTTTGTGTTTGTGTGTGTGTTTTAGTCAAGGGTTAATGTTTTTCCCATTGCCTTTATATATGATTTGTAGGAAAATTAACATGGAGGTCTTGTTTCACAATACTTTTTGTGAGTAAAAATAGTGGCTGACCATTAAGAGATCCTAGAGTCTCAGCGTCTTTCCTCTCTAACCAACACAAAGCAGAAGTCCACAAGTTACATTTACTCCACTGCAGAGTGAGGATTTGTATTGTGTTGCGTTGTGTTTCCTCTACATGTCTCTCAGTTGGATAGTGAGGCCTCTGGGGTGTCCTTAGCCCAGCTGCATCCTCCTCGTGTAGCCAGGTTTACACTGGGAGTTACTGGAGTTGAATCTTAATGGCATTCCAGCTCTGTTCTCCACTTATATTTGAATACAGACAGATTTTCAGCTTGTACTATGCAACCATGACTACATGTCATACATAGTGAAAATTTATGTGATGCCCATTCAATGTAATGCTTTACATAGCCTCCCTACGGTATGTCAGACTTGACACAGTGACTTGTAAGGCACATGCATTAGTTGTGTTTGGCTACTAAACTGAGATCAAATCTGACATGCGACCCAAGATTTCTAATTTCTTGCTCTTAATTTGCAAGACTGTAAAGAAGTGGCAGGAAGTGATAGCCAAGTCTGACATTGACATAAAGGATTAAGTGCAGTATGCATACAGAATGTCTTTCAGTGCTCTTGTAACTCTCGACTTATCACTAACTTAGATCTATACAGTGACTCTCAAGCTGTAAGGAGGAGTCCCCTGGTGCTAAGGACGATATGCAAATGAACATGCACAAAATTTGACTCCCTTTTCTAGACCATCCCTTAATTTGATCTTTTTGTTGTAAAGTCAGATTATAGCTAAAACCGTAAATATTAGAATAAGTGGGGCAAAACAATCACTCATTGGTACATATGCAACCTTTATCAAAAGGACAAAGACAGAATTTTACTAAGAAAAAATGATGGATACTGCTCATATCTTAAGCAAATATGAAGCTGCACCTAACAGCCTAGCCCATAGCCTTAGCTCCTAGTTGTTAGCTTGACTTTAGATATAAGTTAAGAATGAAGATAAAGTCTGATTTTATGCAGCAAATGGTGCAAAGGCTAGCTAATTGATAAACATATAAGCACCCTTTATTGTGCTTGCTTCATCTAGGGAAAAAACATATACTTTTGTTTTACAGGTGGTAACAACTTCCCAGATTCTCCGTTGATGCTGCTGGACAGAGCTCTGTTAGCTTTTTTTTACCCTTATATCATTCATTATAGGATTCACTAGCTTGCTGCTTATGGAAGCTTTACAGTCTTGTAGAGACCAGGGAGCATCCCCTGCTGATGTAAAATGCGAAAGTGCAAAAAACTGCAGTTCCTCGAGTGTCCACTTGAGGCTGGGTCCAAAAACAGAGAAATCCACAGGAAGCCCCATGTTTAGATGCCCATTGTTACAGCAGGAGTAAACATGTTTACAGCCTGGTACAAAAAAAAAGGTTTTGGGCTCTATAGCTTATGTCTTTTATGGTTGTATCTGTAGGGGGTATTTTTTTTATAATACATCTGTTTTGATACTATTGAGGCTAAAAGTTTTTCATAACTAGGCATAAATAGTGCCATGGTTGATTTGACTGACAAATGGGCGCATTGTAGCTCTTTGCTAGTTAGGAAGAGTCAGCAGCTCAAAAATGGCAACCGCCATCAGAAACAAACAAGTGACGTCACTGAGACTACGCCCATTTTTTATACAGTCTATGGTACAGACATCTACGTTTTGTCGAGTTAGAAAATAAAACCAGCTGACAAAACTTTTTTGTTCCTTCAAGAGGTCACCAAAAGAGGACTGACAAACACTACATTTCTTAATAACCTGTTGTTATGGTGCTTAAAGAGGCAAAATGTCCAATGTTCACTGCTGCATTAATGCTACGGATCCCTTCTATGAAAACCATAACATAATATAGTTCCTGTTCATTGTTTCAGGACTGTAGTTACGTGTCTCTCTCATGTTTCATTTTACAAGGTGCCTGTGAGCCCTTTAGCAGGTGCTCAGTTTCCGCCTCTAAACGTCAGGTTTACTGTCCAGTGTGTAGTCCAGCACTATTTATAAAGTGTGATAACATAAGCCAGCCTGATCAATGTTTTCACCCCCAGCATGAGGCCACATACCATATGTATGACCTGGTTCACAAAGAAAAGGAGAGTGTCAGAATGGCAGGGTGTCCCTCCTCTTTAAGGTGTTACCCACACACAGGCGAAACATTTCCAACTCCCCAAATGTCAGTGGACAATTGCAGTGGGGCGCCTAATGCACAGGGGCAACATGAGAACTGCAGGGTCCAGACGTCAGAAGGCCAACAGTCTAGCAGTTTCTAGGGTTTACATTCAAGTATGAGATTTGAGCCCTGGTTTAAGAGAGAGAGAACCGTGAAGGTGCAGAGGCTTGGTGGTCAATCACCGTGCACAGAGTCCCTTGACTTCTAATCCATCCAGCCTTTCTAAAACCCTATATTTTTTGGAACTCCCAGCAGCTCAACCCTTAATCACTCTGCATCTCCCCTTTATTAGCTTGTCATCTGTAATGGTTTGCAATGGTGAAACCATCAAGCAGCCACCTTTGAGCATTTAATAGCAAGGCTCAAAGCTGGACAACTGGGCTTACTAAAATACTGGTTTTCCGGTTATATCATGATAAGATGAAGATATAAAATGCCCAAAAATACCCAGCTAGTAGTGTGCCAGGCAGGTGTGCTGAGAAGCTCCATAGCTTTACAAGTGGTCACTTCATGGTACAAGGTTGTGAAGAATGAAGATGAAAAATTGAGCAAGGGGAGGAAAGAGAGAGCAGGAGAGATCTTATCAGCCGCATGGAAACAGTTAGCTGAGCCCTAAAGCCTCCTTTGAACTGCAGAAGGCTGTTAAGAAACAGCTTTCACTCAGAGCACATTCGAATAACATGCCACCAACATGCAAGAGCTGCAGAAATACACTTTTCCACCATGCACACTCACAGGGAGAACCCGCCCACCCACATCTCTACCTAATCTCACCTGCAAGAGAGAAAAGCCATTATACAGTTTAATTTTCTCTTGCTCATTTTTTCCCCTCCTGGCGAAAAAAAAGATGATTTTTCAAACCTCTGACAGCCGAGCCTTTCGCAGGATTTAGTCCATCTGAAAACATGTGGTAAGCCTTGTGGAATGTTTCAAATGATTCCCAGATGTGGGCCGCAGACAGGTTTAACCCATTCTTTTCCCGCTCGGCAGCATGGGAGAAGGTATAAAGAGAGGAGGCCTCGCCGGGAGACGAAAGCCTGTTCAGTATCAAAAAACTTTTATCCCTCTCTGTCGATTTTTGTTACTTGCAAAGCATTAGGGCTCACTGAACTGTGGCTTAATGTAATTTGCCGTAAAGCTAAAAATGGAAGTCCTCTTATGCTGCATTACCCAAGAATAAAGAATGCGAGAGCGCTGCTTTTTCCAGATGACTCAGCAATCGCAGGGAACTTGGCAAAGTTAAGGAAAACACCTTTATTAGGGACAATTCATCCCCTCGACATGGTTAACTTCTCTTTGCATTGCTCTACAGACTGTTTTCTGAGCTTTTTTTCTCCTGCAAGGCAACCTGCAGGAAAGCAAACCATTTTTTGTGCATCAGCTCTGCAGAAAAAACGCCTCTCAGGCATTAAATATAGTCTGCTGAGCTTTGCCAATGCCTTATGAAAGCAATGCAAGACTTAAGCTCACTTAATGCTTCACTTGAACTTCATCATCAATGTTTACATGGTATGATTAAGGCAAGACTCATAGTAAGGTTGCTGGATTGTCTTATGAAGGCCTCTGTTGTTGTACTTACACTCCCAAAGATGGCGGTTTTTGATGAGATAGGGAGGGAGGTAACAGGAGCCAAACTACTAAACGGGGTGGGGAGAGTGAGCCGCTCGATATCCTATGAGCAACAAACTCAAGTGACCCCATTCCTTGTTCTGCCTCTCTATCTTCAGCTCCGTCGTTCCCTCCCTCCGCCTCCTTTTCTCTCTCTTTCTCTCCTTCCCCCTTGCTCACAAGGCTAGCCAACTGTGAAGCAGTTGTCCAACACGCCCGTCAGCCTGCCAGCCAGCATGTTGGACTGAGTTCTATTATACACAATCATAACAGACAGAGAGGGTACATGCAGACAACTGATAGAATTGCGCTAAAAATTGAGGGCGGAGAGTGGCAGGCAGTCATTCTGGCTAAAAGTAAAGGAGAACAGAGGTGCAGTCAGAGAAAAAAGAGATACAAGGAATAGTCGTATGCTGTGAGGCTCTTAGCAGGATACCATAGGCCATATGAGGCCAGAGCAGGCTGGGAAAGATTGTTACTGCTCTAAGCTTCCACATGTGAATGCACCGCAAAACCCCCTCTCCCCCTTTTTTTCTGCCTCTCTCCCACAAGCCTCCCTAAGGAAAGACCAGTGTTTTAAAAGAAGCAACAACTGCCAACTCCAAATTTTGCTTTTTATTTCTGCAGGGGGATACAGGCAAGCTATTGCTTTTTTAGCTGTCTCGCAAGCATGCATCGTCACTTAATTAAACCAGGAAGAAGGAACAAGTTTTAAGGGATCAAATCCGAAGGCAACAAGGCTTAATGTGCAATCAGGTCATATTTTTGTATCTTTTAATCCCACCTCTTTCCAATTACATCTTGTAATCATGTAAATAAGCTGAATTTTCATGATTAATCATTGAACACACAGTGCTCGATACAAAATTCAAAGACAACAAGCACTGTGACTTATAGATCAGGAGTTATTCTTAAAGATAGTTTAACGTTTTAAAAATATGCTCAATTTGTGTCTTGCCTAATAATTTATAGGAATCATACCGCTTTCAAGTCTATGCATTATAAATACCTCAGCTTAACTTAGCAAAGCGTAAGACTGTTGGCAAGGAAGATAGTTTGCCTGACCAACGAATGTTTAAAAACACAAAAATCTCACTAATCAATAATTCATGATCTTTCTCCTGATTGGTTTTAGTCTGTACACTTGACCTCAAGTGAGGTTACCAGGCAACCTGCAGAGACATCAGGAAGTCATTGCATCAAGCTACTAGTCACCAAGAGCGATTAAATTCCAATAGAAACAGAAAATGCTGTTTTTATATGCGTATGATTTAACAAAACTGTTAGCAGCAGATCGGGCCGCCCGTTTGGAGGACTATATCCTACATACTGGCGTGACCTAACTACTAGGCCATCAGCAACCCAAGACTTCTGACTTACGAGGCGAGCAAGGCTAGCGTCTTCAATTTACTTCCAGTCTTCATGCTAAGATAGGCTAACTACATCCAGCCTTCAACTACATATTAACTTTATAGTCATGAGCAACCAAGGCAATACTGCACATTTCAATATCAATTTATTCAAATCTGGCAGGGCTGGAATGAAAACAAATTCTTCAAAGTGCACAATCAGTGTTTTGAAAATGTTGTGTTACACAACATGAGTAAGATATTGTTCCCAAACCAACCACCTGGCAGCCCCTCTATAACCCACACATATGGCTATGTTACATCCACTCCCTCCTGCTATGTCTTCCATTTTGGATCATCAGGGTGCCAGTTGCCAACATGTTCCCTTTCCCAGCATCTCATCAGAGGAAACCCAGAGAGTATGTCCCTTTAATTAGACCGCCCGTGAAAATAATGGTGCATTAATGACATTTCTATGGGGGCCAATGAGCCGGAACAACAGAGGAAAGACTAAATCACAAATCAATTCCAACAAATGTAATTAAGGCTTAATTAGCCTCCAGGGTGTCACTGGAACGCCATGGAGGGGATGATGTGCAGGAAGAGAGAAAGAGAGAGGGGAAGTGAAAATTTAGAGAAAGTGAGACCGTCATGGGTTGTGATGAACAACGTCCGCTCTTTAACCTACCTCATGTACAACAATCATAAATGACATGCAACATTTATTGTGTATCACACTGTTATAGCATAACTTCATACTCATGATGTTTTGATTAGAGTCATAAGAAATGCTAGCTTCTGTATGCTAACTGTGGCTCTTGGCACGTGCCTGGGCGGTTTTAAAAGGCGGGGGGGGGGCTGATTTAAAAGCAACACTTCCAGTGTGGAGCCACACAGCCAGCACTGGGTAGAGAAGTGCTAATTCTCTATAAAAACAGCAGCATGTACGGTTAAGCCCAGCAACATTCTGGTGTTAAAAGAAAAGAAGGGGGAGAAAAAAACAACAGAGATGGAGGGAGAAAAAAAAAGAAAATGCAAAACCGCAGGGAGGCTTGGAGAGCACTGGCCTGCTGCGCTGGATGCCAGATCACACAAACACAGACTCTCGCGCCAATAAATGAGCTTCATAAACTGCAATTAAAACCCTGGGCACTAATTTAGTGGAAATGGCAGCCTGTAAAAAGCGAAGAGTGTTAGAGAAAGGAGGAGAGGAGGGAAAGAGGCAGAAAAAGGGGAGAAGTGGAATTTTCTGGACTGCAGCACTGGAGATTTTTCTTGTCTTTCTCTTTTTTTATTGCCTTTCATTAATGCAAAACATACCATGCTTGTATTTTTTCCTGGCTTGTGCCACACACATGCAAAAACAGACACAGGGAGTTATTGGCTCTAACGCAGGGAGGCGTAAACTTTACACACACTATATAAGTTTGTAAGTGTATAATTACTCTTATCAGAGGTGAGGAGTAATCAAATGCCAATAGTTTGCTATAAACATAAGAAGAATTGTAATTTATTTCGGGAAAATCTTGGTAGAATTATCAATGACTTTAATGCATCACTAATTTTATTGCATCGCTGCGCTGCCATCCAAACCTCAAGATCAAGAATGTTGGAGCAGACTTTTGAGTGGCAGAACTCTGCCCATCCAACTGATTCGAAGTTTAGAACAAAGTTAACACTCACTATTGTCAGCAGAATGTTTTTGGTATAAAATTTAAATGATTTAAGTTACGGTTTCTTTGCACAGAAACAGTCAGTAGAAATGCCCTTCTGAGGGCTCACCCTAATTCATTTATTGAGCACATTTTCAGAGACACTCTAAGAGTCCTTTCTTAGAGTCTTTTTTACAAATGCATTCTGCACTCCTACTTGAGCTAATTGTGCCTTTACTCTCTATTTACTTACTGCTTATGCAAAAAAAAAAAAAAAACTTTGTAGGCACAGTACTGAATTTTGGATCCCAAGTGTTTTGGTTTCAGTTTACAATGTCCACTAGCGTTTCAGTGGGTATTGGCCAAATGCAGGAAAACACTTAGTTCAACAAGTGAAGCAGGCGGAACACAATTCATGTAATGCGACCCAAGATCCCATCGTCAGTCACCTTAAGTTTATTTTGCTTGTTTTAATGTCTTTAAAGGTCACATAAAATACACCTGACTGTGTTTTTTGAACACTAATATGTGTCCCTAGCCTGTCAACCCCCCGATTATGAGAAAAAAAACATCCTCTCTGTCTTTTGCCTGCTCCACTTTTTAGAAAATTTGTGGCTCAAAGATGCCGTTTGGAGAATTTACCTTCATGACATCACAAAGGGCAGTAACCCCTCCCCCAGGTGAGTGACACTCACAAAGCTGGGTGTTTGTTCTGTCCTCTGAGTGTGCCTTTCCACCGTAAACAATTGGGCATGGAGCGAGAAACCGAAGCCCTTGTAGAGGGTCATGTTCAGGTACAGCTCATACAGCGTGTTCTGAGTAGGGCTGAAATAGAGGGGTTTAAAGGCATGCTACAATACAGACTGAGACTTATTTAAACTTGTTGAAAAGGAGGATAATATGTGCCCTTTAAAAAGATAACTATAAGTTCAGCTAACAATCTGCATTTGCTGCTACACTCAGAGAAGTTGACCAATGATGCCAGAGGTTATATTTTTGTCATATTGCCATATGCAAGACTTGGTTTTTACCATACATTACAAAATGCTTTCCCTTTCTCTCTCTCCTTACCACACTTAAAAACACACTCTTCACACACACCTCCACCCTCTGAAGCCATCCAGGAAAGCAGATCTGTCATTTGAAAGGTGTTGTTTCTAGACTGGACATGTTGTTGGGAGACATCTGCCCCAGCTGCCTGTCAGTCAGGGTCAGAAGAATATAGAATGAGGTGTCAGAAACATGTGCACACACAGTTGTATAGACAAGATACACACAAGTCACTGGGATAGAAAGAAAACACTCCATAAGCATATCCCACCACCCAGCAGAATGCAGACAGATCTTAACTGTCGAGGCATATACTTGCTATGCTAGTCAGGTCTGTGTGTACATAACAGAGAGCGCGGCTGTAATTGGGGATGAGTGCTTGTGTCATGTAGGTCGACGCAGTGTAAATCTGTTAGATAATGTTGTACAGAGTGACAGTGGAGTAAAAGAGGCTGGAAAAAGCACAGTGACTGCGTGTGAATTCCTTTAAAAAAAACAGCAGCAGCTATTCCTCCACACAGGATGGGTGGTTTCAACATCTCTTCCTGGTTAAGATTACTGCCGGGTATCGTCTGACCTTGAACTGGCTCGTCTTCCTTCTCCTTTAAGGCCGATCGTTGTCATGGGTTGGAAACAGGAGGAGGACCCAAGTGCAGAATATAACGAAAAATATTTATTTAAACTAAAAAGACAAAACTTACAAAATCCAAAATCCAACAAAAAAAATCCACAAAGAGAAAATTAGGTAACCCACTGGAGCACAGGGAGACGACCGACAAAGACTACATCCAAACACCAACATAGAACAATGAACTGACACAGAGGGGAAGAAACACAGAGACTAAATAGACAGGGGGTAATCAGACACAGGTGAGACTAACGACACAGGTGAACACAATGAGGGCAATCAACACTGGAGGGAAACACACAGACAGGAATTAACTCAAGACAAGAAACACTGAGGACAAATACAAAGTAAATCAAGAACCACTTAAGACACACAGAACACAGAGAAACAAGAATAAGAAATTACAAAATAAAACAGGAAAGACTAAAGACTACTCCGGACTCTCAGGCGGACGGCCTGATGGAAGGCCATAAGGCCAGGAAAGTTCGGGAGGGCGGCCAGGAGGCCAGCCCAACACGGAGAACAGTTCAGGTGGGCGGCCCGGAGGCCGACCAGACACAGAGCACAGTTCAGGTGGGCGACCCAGAGGCCGACTAGACACGGAGAGCAGATCAGGAGGGCGGCCTAGAGGCCGACCAGACATGGAGAACAGATCAGAAGGGCGGCCCGGAGGCCGACCAGACACCGAGAGCAGATCAGGAGGATGGCCCGGAGGCTGACCAGACACAGGGGACAGTTCGGGTGGGCGGCCAGGAGGCTTACCAAACACAGTGAGCTGGTCAGGTGGGTGGCCAGGAAGCCGACCAAACATGGGAGACAGTTCAGGTGGGCGGCCAGGAGGCCGACCAAACACAGAGACCGGCTCAGGGGGAGTCAGAAGGCCTTCTGACAATGGCGCAGGAGTCGGCAGGACCTCCGACGAGGGCGCAGGAAGCTGCGGAGTCGGAAGGACCCCCGACGAGGGCTCAGGAAGCTTCGGAGTCGGCAGGACCCCTGACAAGGGCTCAGGAAGCTGCGGAGTCGGCAGGACCCCCGACGGAGACACGAGAGTGGGCAGGACCTCCAACGTGGAAACGGTTGTTGGCAGGGCCTCCCACAGAAACATAGGAGTGGGCAGATCCTCCAACGGAGAAACAGGAGTGGGCACAACCTCCAACTTGGAAACGGGTGTTGGCAGGGCCTCCCACAGAAACATAGGAGTGGGCAGATCCTCCAACGGAGAAACAGGAGTGGGCACAACCTCCAACTTGGAAACGGGTGTTGGCAGGGCCTCCCACAGAGACATAGGAGTGGGCAGATCCTCCAACGGAGAAACAGGAGTGGGCACAACCTCCAACTTGGAAACGGGTGTTGGCAGGGCCTCCCACAGAGACATAGGAGTGGGCAGATCCTCCAACGGAGAAACAGGAGTGGGCAGAACCTCCCACGGAGACACGGGAGTGGGCAGATCCTCCCACGGAGACACAGAAATCGGCCGGACCGCCGAGGATACGTCAGGAGTCGGGCGGACCGCCGAGGGTACGTCAGGAGTCGGCCGGACCGCCGAGGGGACGTCTGGAGGGACGTCAGGAGTCGGCCGGACCGCAGACAGGGAATCCGGAGAAATCCCCCTCTCTTCAACAGGGGGACTACGGAGCTCAGCAGTCACAGGCAGCAGACGGCGCTCTGCAGGGACGCAGTGAGGCTGAGGCTCCAAGGCACAGGGAGGCAGAGTCACTGGGGAGCTGGGCAGCGAAGACTCTGGTGAGCTGGGCAGCGAAGACTCTGGTGAGCTGGGCAGCGAAGACTCTGGTGAGCTGGGCAGCGAAGACTCGGGTGAGCTGGGCAGCAACATGGGCTGAGGCCTGAGTTGAGGCTTTTGCTGAGGCTTCGGTTGAGGCCTGGACTGAGGCTGTGGCTTGGGCTGGTAGACAGGCTGCTGAGGTTGAGGCTTGAGCTGAGGCTTGAGCTGAGGCTTCATTTGAGGCTTGGGCTGAGGCTTGGGTTGAGGCCTGGGTTGGTACACCGACTGCTGGGGTAGAGGCTCTGAGGTGCTAGGTTGTGGAGACAGGATAGGACGACGGGTGCCATTTCTTTTTCCTCCACGACTACCAGGAAAAATGGCCAAGCGGGTGCCTGTCCAAGGAGACTGCTCTGTTACAGCAGTGCTCCTGGCCCAACGAAAAATATCTTGAAAATAATTTATTTTTGAAAAAGGATCCATTGTCTCTAAACTTTCTGCTGGGTCCATTGTTTGGTCAGTTCATTCTGTCATGGGTTGGAAACAGGAGGAGGACCCAAGTGCAGAATATAACGAAAAATATTTATTTAAACTAAAAAGGTAAAACTTACAAAATCCAAAATCCAACAAAAAAAATCCACAAAGAGAAAATTAGGTAACCCACTGGAGCACAGGGAGACGACCGACAAAGACTACATCCAAACACCAACATAGAACAATGAACTGACACAGAGGGGAAGAAACACAGAGACTAAATAGACAGGGGGTAATCAGACACAGGTGAGACTAACGACACAGGTGAACACAATGAGGGCAATCAACACTGGAGGGAAACACACAGACAGGAATTAACACAAGACAAGAAACACTGAGGACAAATGCAAAGTAAATCAAGAACCACTTAAGACACACAGAACACAGAGAAACAAGAATAAGAAATTACAAAATAAAACAGGAAACACTAAAGACTAAACAATCAACACTAGGAAACATAAACACACAGGGAAACAAGCAACACTTGGGAGGAAGAGAAATAAAACAATAAAAGAAATCTAAACTCCAAAATACAAACTAAACCAAGACCAAATCATGACAATCGTAAGCTAGGGCTTTGACTGTTATTCATGGAACTTGCATAGTCAACTTGTTTAAATGTCAGGAAAATACCACGGCAGAGTCAATAAAAAAGCTCCCAAAGCATACCTGTAACCGCAGATATAAAAACTGAAGCAGATTAGTGGGCTTGTTTAAATGTCATTTGAATATCTGCAACACATCTCTGCAAAAGCTAAACATGCATGGAGCTAAAAGTATGCAACGCCTCATGCAGTTTTGCGTTTTTAATTGCTTATTGATTATTTTGTCAAGCTGTGACTAAAACAGGGGAAACAATGAAGGACAACCTCGAAGTGATGAGAGCTGAGGGGTGGGTTCAGGGCTGAGTGGGAGAGTGTCAGCAGGGGGGGCTGAGCACGAACTAAACTCTGCAGCAGAGTACGCAAAGAAGGATTTTATTTTTAACTGCACTGCCTCATAGGAAGGATTGTAGTTTTAATGACAATAACTGGCAGTGTTTTTTTTTTAAATAAGAAACTTTATAAAATGTAAAAAACAAAAGAAGAAGAAGAAAATAGAGCAACTCAGATATGTAGATTCATTTTTTGTTACTCATCTAGGCATTAAGTACAATTTTCTTTAGAAAGACAGGAAAAAAACACGAGCTTGGTGACGGAAGTTTGAGGTTTTAGCTTTTGATTGCCACACAAATCCTCTGCTCTATCTTTTTTCTCGGTTTCCTGTGTATGTCACCCCTGAACTCATGTGCCCTCATTGACTCTTAGCATTCAAAGTCACACACAGTTAACATAAAACAGAACAGTTCAGCTTCCATTAAGGCGAAATTAAAAGATTTCCCAGGGTTATTAGGTTTATTGATAATATATTCAATAAGCAGCTCTCTCTGCTCTTTTCTTGTGATCACTTTTCAGATTAGTGTATTTGACATCAAAGGAGTTTCAGAGCAGATCTTATCACATTACGTATTTCCAACGCCCTCTTTGAGAAATTACTTCTTCTAGTGAAAAACAACTCTCACTTTGAAGGTGTTCACTGATCTTTAAAAATAGAGATCAGATTTAGTGCCAAAGTAATGAAGTGACTTTTACATGTGTAGTTTATTATATTAATAAAAGATAACTGTGCACTTTTAAGTAGGTAATTTTGGTCTCTATTTTGGAACTGTGTCTCACTCTCACTATGACTCATCGCATGCAGGCACGCTAACAGATAATGATACCCAAATAAAATCATCAGTCGGGATCAGATGTTGCTCGTCTGTGACTCCTGCTACTTTTCCCAGCGTTACAAGTGGCCGCAGGGAGACTGACTGAAACAGGCAGCTATGGCTGACCATGATCTTTAATAAGTCTTGCTGTGATCCACCAGGAACCTGCTGCTGATCAGATCCAAATGAGGCGGAGAAGGCAAACCCTCTTTCTCTTGATGTTCAAGCAAGAAAAAAAACAAATAACAGATGGACAGTAAGGGAACAGCAGCATTAAGATGATAATCTCAAACAGCCATGGATCTGGGTTAAAGGACACGGGTTGTGACATGATGGGATGAGCAAGATTTTCTCACAGGAGTCTTAACCCCAGGCTGGATATTGATACTGGACTCCTGTTCTGTAGGTGCGTCAAAACATTGATAGAATTGAACATTTGATTTAAGCACATTGATGTTTTTGTTCCAGAAAATCAACATCCTGTTTGAGAAATATATCTTACATCAAGCTCAAGTGTATGACGACTATGTACATGCCCCTAAGCTAACCCCCGAGGATTCAAGGGAAGAGAAAGCACTACAGCGTACTTTCTAAAGTTATTTTTGGTGTACTTTTTCAGTTACAGGTACAGAATTCCAAGACAAACTTTTAATAAATGTTTTGAAATGAAAACACACAGATATGCTGCATGAATATACATAAAGTATGTTAATAAAAAATAGAACAAAAATAATTATTCTGCAGCAGTTAAAAAATATCCATTTGAAATACTGAAAGCAGGCAGCCAACACTGTGGCTGTGCAGAAATCTAAATGATCTTCTAAATAAAACTTAAAGCTCCTATGACAAGTGTTTAGCTGGTTATGAAACCAAATTAATTTAAGACTGATGTCTCTATATGACCTACAAAAATAAACAACACCATCAGCAAGAAGACTGAATATTCCTATTAAGTGAATGTTAATGTCTGCCACTGCTGCAAGAAGAAGCCATTCACAGCACCCTGCCACAACAGCCTTGGTTTACATTTTCCACAGACAAGAACACTGAGTGGTTTGTTTGATTGTTAAAAATCAAGAAACATTTTTGTTTAGCAAAGAGATTAGGTACCACTTTGTCCAAATGTGTCACCAAACGCAACACAAAATTAAAGTCCCTCACAGTTTTATTCACAAACACATATAGTATTAAGAGAAAGATTTACAAGTAGGTTTTCTTTCTAAAGCTAACTGAAACATTTAGTGGTATTGTTACAGTGTCAAGAGCACAATTTGATATCAAAGTCTGAAAAGGATTCTTAAATAAAAACGCATACTATAATTATGCTACATTAATTTAAAAAAAGTATTTACTTCAGATCATGATGTTTCCTTATGCAGAACCAGTTCAACATATCACTGTGAAGTACTGAAAACTAGCAGCCATCACTGTAGAAAGTGGCTCTGCAAAAAGCGATATTTGCTTCTTTTTTTAAGACAAGGGGTTAATTTAATACTAGTATAAGTTTTTTCTTTAATATTCCAAAAAGAAGGAACACAGATGCAGACTCTAATATTTACTAATACAGACAGAAAGGGAAAATACATGGCATATAATTATGTTAGTACTAGCAAGCTGATTAAAAAAAAAGAAGAAAAAAACAAGGTCAAACCATTAGGGGAGATCAAACAAAGAACTAGGGTAGGAAAAAGGAACTAAAAAGGAACTTGCAAAGTCAAAGACGAAGGGAAAAGACTGTTTACAGTGAGGCAAATAAGGGATTGGTGAGACTAATCCGAGCAGGTGATAGCAATAAGGGTGGGGCACAATTACAAAAGCAGGAAAGGAAACAAAGCTAGAAAGTAAAGATTCGCCCAGTTCACACTCAAACAGCCTATCTGTGGCATCTTAAGTACTGCATCATCTCGTCTTTTTACAACCAGAACTCACCGGTAAGAAAAGATTTATGGGGTAAAGGTGAAAGAATCACAGTCATTTTGGAACAGTGCCCTGTGTCCTTGTCTGAGTCTCTCATTATGCCCTAGCTTATTAGTGAGTGCTGTTTAATTAGGGCTAACCTATAGTATTGTTAGTTGGAGGCTGTAAAGACACTCAGGGATTATCTCTGGACACAGGGAAGCAGCGGAGACGCCAATGACAGATTCTTTTGGACATGGCCAGATGTATGAGGAGCTCATTGGTAGGCACTCAGATTAAGGTCGCACTGTCCTGGTTGGATTAGCGTTGGGCACTACACGATGCTAATGGTTTGGCAGTGCCAGGCAGAGTGAAGGCAAAGGTAGACTGGCAGATGTCGACACCAGGCTTTTAGGTTTGTACCCTTCTGCAAGCCAACTTCACTGCACTCAAACAGACTACCAACGATGTAAGAGGCTTGGTGGCAGCAGCTGGGCCAAAGCACCCAAAGGCCCCAACCTTTCGAGCTAACTGTGTAGATTAGAACATTTACTTCTATTTATCGCACTTTCTGTAAAAGTTCTTTCTAATTTCCTCCATCTGTCACTGACACTTATTTCTAACAAAACGTCATCTGAAAGTCAAAATAAAAGGTTTATCTTCAGGCGAGAAAAAAGACTGCTGGGTGTTTTAAAAGGTGATTTTGTCCGTCCTCTGTACGATCTAAAGCACTGGGTATAGGTGCTTTGGAGTGTTGGTTGTGTACATCCTCAGAAATAACGCTACGTGTCAGTGAGATGCATATAACTGCTAGGAGCAGTGTAGGGTTGTATGGTGATGAGACTGGATGGAGGCACCAGAGAACTGCTACAACAATGGCGGAAAGTTTTTGAAGAAAAGTTAATAGATCATGTCTGTTTTATAAAAGTTGTAAACACTAGACCATCAGCGTCCCTACACTGGGACTCTTAAACTGGTTTGTAAAATGTCATAACATTTTTGACTTTATCTGGAATTTTTTCTGACAATCCCCTAGGAAAATGTGTGCAAGAAGGTGTAAAGGTGTGAGCTGATGTGTGAACACAGCAGGTAATATTCAGAAAAATTAATTGCAACTGGGGTGATGACATTTATATCTTGCACCCAGTGCGTGACCGGTGTGATCTTCGTGCACGTAATAAAGCTGCTTCATTGTCTTTTCTGCTTGTCAGTTTGGCTTTGTATTCTCTAATCTATGCCATGAATACATCCAGGCACATGAAGTATTGACATAAAGGCAAAAACTGTTATCGTAGTACCGGAGAAAATCTTTTGCTGTGAGGGTAAAGTATGAAAGACTAACTCTGGAAGACTTCACGGGCAGGCTGTCCTGAAAATGTATACATGTGTGAAGAGGGCTAATGTTTAGGGATAAATAATCTGTTAAACAACCCTTTCAGCTCTAGATTGTATGAAATAACCAGAGGAGCAGGAAACCGATAACAGCAGAGGACAGTGAACGCAGCACAGCGGACGGTGAACTGGCCGAGTAGGCAGACTAGCTCCTCGGGGGGAAATGGTTGGAAACGGGAACATGAGTCCACATTTCTAGACAGTGACTGGCCTAGTTTCAGGAACACAGTCCATTCTCTCTGTCTCTCTTTCCTTCTCTCTTTCTCTTCTGTCTCCCTCTTCGGTTCCACCACAGCGGAGCAGCCAAACAAATCATGCAAAGTTAACATCAAAGTTTGCTCTCAAAGGTCACCGGATCTCTCACAGAACAGCCGACCTCTCTGTCGCTGGAGTCGAGCCGATGAAGGCGGCGCTTTTTGGAGGCTGGATGTCATTACTTTTTTTTTTCCTGACCTACCATCCCTCCAACTACACATCTCATTATTTTTTGATAACCCCCTCTTTTCTCATCCCTCCCTCTTTGTCAGGCTTCCTCTCTCATCCCCTGTTCTGAGGACACAGGTTTGTTGAAGTGGAAGGCCGGCTTGTCGCTTGATATTATGGCCGACATTGTACCAGTGTAGTGACGCAAGGTGCAAAAGAAATCCCAACCAAAACAGAAGAGACAACTGCATTAGCTCTCTTTCTTTTTTTCCCCCTGCAGGACTAGAAAAAAGTACAAAAACGCTTATACCAAGATGGAGAAAAAGGAGGTGTGGAAGAGTGGTTAAGTGGAAATGGACAGAACGGGAGTGAAGGAAAAAGAGTCTGTGGAGTGGACTGTAATCCAATAACAGGTCTTGGGAAAAGACATGCTGACCATAAAAACTCCACAGAGGTTATGTGGGGACTGAGCCGGATATATAGAGCACATCCGGAGAAGGTCAAAGACAGAATGTACAACAGGTTTGTTCATATTTTAATCCCCTAAAGCCCCCCCTACCTTCGATATGTTCATCCAAATCTCTCGCTCCACTGAAAACTCCCCCTCCCCCCTCTACACAGTGATAAGATTTCCCTAGAGAGAGAGTCAGATGGTACCACTCCACCCCCCACCTATCTCTCCACCCTCCTTTTTTTCTGTTTTAACCTTCCTCCTTCCTCTCTTTGTCACTCTTCTCTTCCTCTCTTGCCATCATATCACTCATTCCCATGGCGCTGATGTGTGAAGAGCACCGGGGGAGAATCCTCCACCGAGTGGGCCTCTTAAGTATTCAAGGTCAACGCTCGACAAAGTGAACGCTGCGGCGCGTGGAGTGTTTCACAAGGCATGTGATGTTTGGTAATATTTGATGCGCTTCCCTGCAAATCTTAAAGTGTGAGCCTGTGTGTGTTTGTGTGTGCCTGTGTGTGTGTGCCTGTGTGTGTGTGTGTAGTACAGTTTGCGAAACAGGATGACCTGTGGACTGGGTGTGTCTTGGCAATGAGAGTGCACTATTACATTTTCTCTTACAGCAAAATACACAGTTTTTTAAGACCCAAGTGACTCATTTGGGTAAATTTGTACTTTGGTAAGTGTGTATCTTATCACGGATATTTGACATCTAGTATAATGTGTGCCTTAGATGACTTTCTGCTTGAGAAATGCAAAAAATATTGTACTATATTTTGAAACAGTTTAATAAACACTGAAGATTCAAGAGTGTGTTGCTCCACTACAGAGGAGATACTGATACTTTCACTGTAGATACAACATGTGATGTCCTGCTAGCTAAAGGATTAGAAGAAAACAATTCAACAGTAATTCACTATATTCACATGGCTGCAATTTTCCTCCATAAGACCGAGAAGCTCGTATGCTGTTGCAACGTGTTAATGCTGTATTCTGCATTTTTCAAATCATGTAAGCCTATTGATTGTGTCAGAACATTAACATGTCACATCATCCCGATTAATAAAAGCGACTGAAAAATGAACAAATATTAAAATTACACTTGCCTTAAAGATAAAACATTGTTTTTATATCTCTGGCAAATTCACCTTGAAATGTGGCCTGATTTTCACTATTTATTTCCTTTCAGTAGCTTATCATCAAAAGCAGTCAAAAGAAACCAAATTGTCAGATTCCTTATTTGCAAACCTTCAATTTAAGCCGCGTTTGAGCTTCCCACACTCGGCAAAAAGTCAGAGAAAAATGTCAGTGGGTTGAACATGAAAAATGTCCCTGTTTGATTATATTTCATACTCGTCACTCTCCCCTCCATTCTCTCTGCCTCTATACTGTCTGCAATCAAATAAACCCCCTTAATTCATCTAAAAATGGAGTTACCACATGTAAAGCTCTAAAATCACCTTACAGCAACACAATGAATTTAATCTACACTGCTTTAGGCTTAAGTTGTGTCTAGCATTTACTGAGCATGCAATAAAAAACAACTGCTATCTATCAAACATGATGGTAGTGATAGAAGAGTCACTCACGCTTATTTTCGACACACATTGTGAATGACAGTGATGTACGGTCTGCGGCCATCAGCCAAGCTAACATTGATCAGGACCGGCTGCCAGCTCACCACCAAATCAATCATGTCTATTGATCCTACAGCAAAGCAAGAATGTGTGTGTGTATATTGGGGAATACTTGTAGTTGAAGGCTATAAAAAATATGACATTACTGTGTTCAAATTGGGGGGAAATAGATGCTGATTTACAAGTGCATGAAAAAATGCTGCATTTAACTTATAATTTTCATTATTAGTGAAAAATATAAATATATTTAAGTCATATGTTCCACACATAAAGTGATTTCCTCTAAGAAAAGCAACTTTGACTGCAAGACAATTAATTCTTTAAGGGCTTAAAAAGAGATGTTGCATCATTTAAAAAAGTTGTAAAGAAAAGGATATGTGCTTCATGAGATGTCCTGAAAGCTACAGGCAGCCTGTTGCAACACAGCGCTATAAGTTAAACATAAGTCCCGCCTATAAAAGGGCTGATAGCCAATCATAGTTTAGGATAATGGGGTGGCACCAGGGGTGTCCAGTGAGTTTACTGGGGGCCACATGCCCCTGGAAATATGACTCTGCATTCTTCATCATAATATCTCTGTTTTTAATAGGAAAGAGATTTAAAATAGTTTTACCCAACAACTCTAAATCAAAGGCTCCTTTAAGGACCTGAAAAAGATCCAAATAATTTCTGCTCCTTCCCAGAAGAGGCGATGGCAGAGGAGGAGTTACACATCCAAACGACAAACTCACAGCAAAGTTATGTGAAGAGTTTATAAGGGTTACTAGGGGAGGGGTTTGCGCGCCTTAGCTGATTTTGAATACTGATGATCCCGCCTGGAAAATAGATCAGAGTGGATAAAGAGAGAAAGTGGGAAAGGCATGGCCCCACTAGCTGTGTGTGTTTAGACTCTGTATCTCAATATTTCTGTCTGTTTCGCCACAGTCTGCCCAAGTAGATCGAAGCTCTTTAGCACAGACGTGGCGATAATAGACAGGCGACTAAAGAGAGAGAAATAAGAGAGGGCAAAGGAAAGTGTGTGTGTAAGAAAGAGCGAAGAAAGTACAAATGATGGCATGCTGCTGGAATGAAACATACCTCTGCAGCTCTTATCTATCATGGGGAGGAGAGGAGACAAAAGACGAGGGAGCATCAGACTGGGACCAAAACATAAAAATCAGATGCAGGGAAAGGGAAAAGGGGAGAGCGAAAAGGGAGGGAAGGAGGGGGCTTTATGGTTTAAGAACAATGTCTTGCATTCTTTTCTTAACCTCAAAACTGCACAGCACTTACCCTCCTGCACACACACACACACACACACACACACACACACACACACACACACACACACACACACACACGAAAAGGAATTTGCACACACCTCTTGCAATACTCATGTTCACACACACACACACACACACACACACACACACACACACACACACACACACACACACACACACACACACACACACACACACAGAGTGCAGAGACTTTCAAAAAAAGGCACATTACACATGAAAGGATGTTGAGGTGGGGGCGTGGGGCGGCTGTTCAGAGTGTGTGTCTTTTTATCAGGTGAAGGAGAGGCAGGGAGTGAGGGGTTGGTGGTGTAAGATTTATCTGCTGCCGTCGGAAAACTTTGACCCCGACGTTGTAAATCTGTCAAAGCAGTCTAGCCAGCTCAACAGGAAACACCAAGAGGAAAGGGGGGGCTGGGTTGTGGAGGTTGGAGGGGCGAGGATGTTTGGGGAGGGGGGCATAGCCATAAGCTCAACCGTTTCAAAAGAGGCACTTTTCGGAGTAGGGAGGGGGTGTCCCCAACATGTTTACAATCCAATAACTGATACCTCACAGCTGGCGAATCTCTGCTCCAGCTCTACCCCCCACCCCCATCATCTGCCTGACATAAAGAAATAAAAATAAAAAAGCCACAGCAGGAAATGACTGTTCTGATATATGAATGTTTCAAATATCTGTTAGTGCTTGTAGCAGATGTCATTTGAGAAGCAGCCTCCAGTGATTATGTCGAGCTTGTTCCACTTTGTAATGAAATGCTGGGAGAATACAGGGAGAGCTTCAGCAGTCCACAAATCCATGAAATACAAGAAGTATCTTATTTCTCTCAGCTTGCGGCTTCTATCCAAAACATCACAAAAGGAACCTAAAAAAAACACTTTCAAAGTTTTTTCATTGTATTGTCTGCTCAGGTTAAGGTAGCTTTTGCGACCCATTTGTGTAATCCAGTTCTGGAGTTCTTCATTGTAAGCACACTTGTAAAAGTCGTGCTTTGAGTTACATGCTAACAGTTACATGCTAACATGCTTACAGTGACAATACTAAATAGGGCTATCAAATGAAGACTACAGGAAGACGTTACGAACGCTAACCTACAGTGTGCCTAAAGGACAAAACGGCATGAAATTAAAGCAATCATTTGGGATCTTAGTTCATCGCGATTACTTCATTAATGCTGACAGGCTAGACAGCCCTAATGCTAAGATGTTGATTTTAAACAATATGTAAGATATATACTGAATTAAATCATTAAATGACCTTACCATCACATCAGACATTAAGGAAACATGCTGTGATGAAGTGCATGGCTTCTCTGTCAGCGACACAGCAGCCAGTATGTCCTCCTTCTAAGTTAGTTAGTTCATTTTTGTTTTGACCAGAGACGTAGATGGAATCCACACATGGCCGGTTTGCCCCTCACCCCTCGGTTTGCCAGGCAAATGGCAAACCAACAGGTGTTGCAGCAATGGAAGCTGGCAAGCGAACTGGTTCAGATATAACTGATTCTACCTGACCTAAACACTAAAGCTTCCGTGTACCCGACATAGCAACCTGCATGCACATTTACTCTCTTAACATGGGAGGGAAGGTAACAATAATTTATACTCTGGGAACCAAAAAGCGTTTTGACAAGGACCAAAGTGTTTGGACAAAGGGCCAACTTTCACTTCCGTTTCAGAAAGAGGAGAGACCTCTTGGTAAATATCTTTAACCTCTGATAGTCTGAGAGTATCTCTGTAGGGCATGCAAATGACATTTTCACATTGTCACAATGTTGCAACAACAAATCTTTGCAACTACAAGACAACATTCCGTTTATAGATGATTAAAGTAAAACATACGAAGACTACAACTACAGTATTACAAAATGCAAATATTGTTGTATGTTAATAGCTGAATATTAAGCAAACTCAAAACTAATGTACCTAAAGAAACATTTGCAGGAAATGACCTTGCAAACCATTGTTTCCTGTACTATGTGACTTTATCAATCAAACAACTGTATATATGTCATGCAAGGAGATCATACCTCTACTTACCATGTGGCAAGCACAAAACTGACACCTTTTACATTCAAGCTCAGTATAATTACAGTCAAACAAAGTGTTTTCTGCATATCTGTGTTTCAATGATGGCCAGGGGTTTGAGGCCACATCCAGCTCACTTGACCAAACATCTCTCTGTTGTGTTTAGTGTGACCAGTCTGTCCTGTGTGTCCAATACTCTGTGCCCTCTCTTTGCCAGTGGGGCAGGGCGATTGGACACACTTTACGGAGACTCAAATCATCTATTACTGAGCCCTGGGAAAGCCCGGCACCTTGGCACAGGGTGGCACGCTGTCACAGGCTGGCCTGGGAACAGCTCAATTAGCCACCTGGCCACTGCCACACCATCACAAGACCGAGCTTTTCAGGCTGCGGGCGAGGGAGCAATGAATCAAGAGGATGGGAAGATTTTGGCAGCCAGCTGCTCACATGGGCTAGAGGCAACATCTTAGCATTTTTACTTTCCTGATTATCCA
Organism: Tautogolabrus adspersus; assembly: GCA_020745685.1. Lineage (NCBI taxonomy): Eukaryota > Metazoa > Chordata > Actinopteri > Labriformes > Labridae > Tautogolabrus > Tautogolabrus adspersus. The sequence continues at coordinate 10,010,590 of CM036554.1, forward strand.
TAAACCATCCCTATGACAGGAGTTCTTGGTAAAGAATGAGATCATCCAAGATCTGTTGTTCCCCATTAGCAGCCCACACCTTCACATTGCGTCAGTTTGACCGAAAATCCCAAGAGAAAACTATGAAAGACAATGAAGGTTGAGCTATTGTGTCAAAGAGTTCATTCACAGATTACAAGTATAGACCTTTGAGGCTACATTGTAAATGTGTAGGATCATATCTGTAAAGTCTGATTGAATAGAAATATGCTTACAAACTAGTGTGATAGCGCTTATTCTTTTTTGCATATGAGTGCATTTACAGTGAAGGAAGTGTGCAAATCACAAAGAACGAAACCAAACAAGGGCATAGTCAGTCAGTGCCCCAGACAGACACACATGCCGTCACACACACACTTCTCACATTTCTGTGGGTGAGGGATTTTTTCATGCTTTCGTTGAGAGAAAGAGAGGTGAGAAGCCTCAGTCACGCAATGTCGCCCTGTTCGGCTCTGTGTGTGTGTATGTGTGTGTTTCGGGTGCTATGGCACCGATAGTATGCCAAATAAGGTATGTATGTTGTGGTTAGTCAGTGAGTGAGTGCATCGCTCCATACAAAGGTGACAATCTGATGAACTCAGGAAGTCATTGTTTCTGACAACACCCTTAAATGCTCGAAAACAAATTTGCACCTTCAAAAATGATTCTTCAATACCTTTTGCTGCTGCTTGTTTGCTCACAGGGTTAGAAATGTCATCACTATACAGCAATGGACTCAAGGCATAATCCGTTAAATAACTAGCACATTGACCTGCTTTAAACTTGGCGGCAGCAGTGTCTATATATACGTGTGAGCATGCCTGCAAGAACATGTGTGCATGTGCTGGTATGGGGGGGGGGGGAGGCATAGAGGGCATTACAGGCCACGTTTAGGGAACTTGTTGTGGTATCAGATACATGTGTGGCTTCATAGAAGGGGAAGTGAAAGCTAAGGTTGGCAGCTGTTCATGTCTAGAAGGCCTCATCTATGTTTACAATAAGGGAAGGAATTGAGGAGCAGAAATTGGCCGTGTGCCATGGTAATCTGAGTGTTACAACCTGCATGTGAGACGAACTGTGCGTATTATTGGCATCAGCGCCATCAAGAGTCAAACTTCCGTTTTTTAAGCCCTATCCTCTTCCTTGGTTACCATTGTTAAGATACACAACAAGATACACAAGCTGAAATGAAGAAATCTAGCATAGAGACCGGATATTATTTATTCTACTGTAATTGACTGATTCTGGTTTTGTAGCCTGACTGTTTGATCCACACAAACAAGAAAAGGTCAAGGTGACACCACACAGAAACTGGCCCTGAAACCTCGTATAGACTGTTTCCTCAATCAGACTATGCGTCATCTGTGCCCACAAAGGTCTTGGTTTCATAAGGTCAAGCTGACTGGCAAAGTTTTTGAGGGCTTTAGTTTTCACAAAGGTTTAATAAATGTATTGTATTCTTTTGGTTGCTCTTCCATGTGAACTGAAACCACACAATGTTTGATAAAAGAACCACTCACAATTTAAGACATTGGCTTCCTTTACAACATTTAACATCTAGAAGGACCTAGCATGTAATCAAGTGTGTATTTAACTTCAAACATGGAGCTAGCAAGCTAAGTTACCTAGTGTACTGTAGTTTAAAGTCATAAAGTGGAACCTTGTTAACTTGATTAAGTTAACCATGAATCCTACTGGTTGCTTTTCAATTTTAGTAATTATTTACGATCGTAAGATTGTTGTCCAAATTCATGCAGCCCTTGAATCCTGAAAAATCTACAGTGCTTTGAGTAAAAGAGCATTTATAGATTAAAATATGCTCTTTAGCTAGTTTTGTACAGTTAACTGGTGACAGGTGACTTCCCACCTTGAGGAAATATCTTCAGGGCAGGACCGAACTGCACTCTGCTCTCCATAAAAAACTGTTTAGGTGGTCGTGAGGAAGGTGGTTCAAAGTGTCCCAAAGGAGCATGTTCTTGACTGATATAGGACTGTAGTTGCACTCTGCTCTCTCCTAGGTGTTAAGGTGTGTGTGATTTTTGTGTGACTAAAAAACACCTCCACCAGCATGCTCACATTTTTTAAATAGCACACAGCACAGAGCGGTTGAGAGAAGTGGAGGTGAAGGTTGTTTTTGGCCTGAACTCAAACACCCCAGCACTTCACCTCCCCCATGTTCTCCCCCCTCACCCATCGTACAGACTCCCATCCTAAGCCCTGAGCTCCAGTATGAAATCAACATTGGGCCTGCAGGAAATGAGAGATCTCCACAGGAGATAGAGGAGGGAGGGGGGGGTGGAGGAGGAGACAAAAAAATAACAGTAGATAGAACCATAGATCTGACTTTTGGCATACAAATGTCCCCCCTCCATGTCATGGTACCGTTCCCTCTTCCTATATCTCCACCTTTACTTGTCTCTGTCTCAGTGAACATCTGCTTGCTGTGTGTGTTCGTGCGTGCAGCTGCGCCTGCGTCTCTACAGCCAGCTTGAAGGGCTCGCCTTATGAAAGGCTTCGGGCTTGTTGTTTTTTCCTGGCACAGTAATTCGCTGGCTAAGCCAAGAAAGTGGACAAGCAGCAAGCTATTTCAGCAGGCCTTGTTTTTGTTGTTCCACGCTCAAAGACAACATGACCTCATGTGACCCCCCTCGGTTACTCACAGCTGGAATAAAGCAGAGTGTTCAAGGTGCGGGAGACAGATCACAGGAAAACCATGCAGTGCACCAAACAGTGATGAGTCCAAATGTTTTACTTAAAACCGGAGATTTGACGAGAGAGGCTGCTTCAAGAGGCACTGTCTTGAATGCAGAACATAGGGCTGAGGGGGTATTTTGACTTTCAACATGAACACACAATCGTGTGTACAAATGTGTATTTCTCCGTGTCCAGATGCAGATAAGCGAGACATACGCACTCTCATGCACACAAAGGGGTGGGGTAGCAATGAGGGGCTCGGTTAATGGCTTTTAAATTTCCACTGAGTGAGTGACTTACAACTGTGGAGGAGCACAGCTGTTCCTGATTTGGGGAACAAAGAGGGGGGAACGGCAGCGATCTAAGAGACTGGACCGGGCTGCTCGCATTTAATGGGCTCAAATCTCCCAGGAATGACACAGATGTGTGCGTGTGTTTGTTTGTGTGTGTGCGTGTGTGTGTGTGTGTGTGTGTGTGTGTGTGTGTGTGTGTGTGTGTGTGTGTGTGTGTGTCTCCATACTTTCCTGTAAGTATATTTGGTGATCCTTCATGTACTTACCTGCAGCATGAAGTCTCTTTTTGCGTACACGTTAGTGCATGTGTGCGTGGGAGAGTGGGAGGGCAACAGGATACGTCTGCGTCTACAGCCATAGATTATGGCTGCAGAGCTGTGTGATAGTGGAGGTCAAGTCTTCTGGGAATAAACTAGAGTCGGAGCGAGGGAGAGGAGGCTCAGATCTGTGAGATTTAATGCTGGGAGAGAGGAAGAGAGAGAATAAATGAGAGTGGAGATTAAGGCCAGAGCTCATCTAAGCATGTCAATAAGAAAAAATCTAACGTCAGCCAGGTGGAAAAAATCCAACATGCTTTGATCAAAGACCTTCAGACAACGACACAGCACGTTTGAACACAGCCTCGCTTAAAAACCCCATGCTTCTTTATGTCAAACTTTTTATATGTGGGGTTCCATCGGTTGAAATACTGCTTCCTGACCCCCCTCTACACAACACACACACACACACACACTAAAACTTCTCCCCTCCAAGCTGTGCTTTGTTTCCTGCCGCTGGTGAACGCAGCCCTTTTCCTCAGAGACCCCCTCTCTGCTCTGCAGCCTTGTAAAACATAGCAGGTCAGCGTCACATGACTGGGGTCTAGGACACTGAAGGCTGGGGCTGGCCCTTTGCCGCGGCAAGCAGGGGTTGGGTGTCAAAGTACACATGGGTGGGGCAGTGGAGAGGGAGACTGACAGCAGAGTGAAAAAAGAGAAATATGGAGAGGAAGAAAAGAAAAAATAAATAAAGTAAGGTTGGGAGGAATGACTTTTAGCAGTAAACCAATAATTCTCTTGAGAAGCTGAAAATATAAAAGAATATTATTTCCATCCATCCATCCCTCCCTCCCTAAAGAACACCTCTCTCCACTCTCATCTATCACCTCCTCCCTAAAAACAGTGTTACTCTTTTTTTTCTCACCTCAGGTCTGAGATGCTCAGTCATCCATAGACTGATGCAGACGTGAATGGGAGTCTTTGCCGCCCTCCCCTTCCTCTTCCTCTCCCCTCAATGTTTCACTGAGTGATCAGAGCTGACATACATATGGAGCACTCGTCCTGGTAGCACTAAAAAGAGAGGGGGGAGGGGGAGTACATGCACATATAAATCCATGGTTGCACATGTACATGCAGGGATATCAATATCCGCTCACAGGGATTAATACTGTATCTGCACACATACACTTTCTCTTTTTGTTGTCATTTTTTTCTTCTTCTACTCCCTTAAATTTCACTCTCTTGTCCCATCTCTTATGTCTCTTCCTCTCCATCCATCCTTCTTTTTTTTTGCATTGAGCACTTGGAGTGTTTCCCCAGAGATCTCTGGCTTTATGGGAGGCCTGTCACATTAATAGATTTCCCCTTCTCTCATTTTCTCTCTCTTGCTGTCATTCCCCCTCTCACCCTCTTTCTCATCTGCTGCCCATTACGGGCACGAGTGCCTGCTAACCACAAGCTACAGTAGCTGAACATTCTGGGGGAATTATATTTCTGTTGCTTTTTTATTTGTTTATTCCCGATATAAACATGTCTGTTTAGCTTTTATTCATTTTTCTAAAACTGCTTCAAGCATTAGCTCAGTAAATGCCACAAATGTGTTACTGTGCTAGCGAAGATTCTAAAAAGCTAAAATAAACTGACAGTACTGTCTCTTCTGGTGAGTTAGTCTGACATCAAAACAAGACACAAAGCTAGGAGCTCTATAATGCTATACTTTCTCACAGCAGTAGCGACCTAGCGACAGACCTTAGCTAGCTAACATTCTCACAATGACTGCCGACAAGCCAACACTCTGTTGGTATGTAAGCTAGCAGGTAAAATGTTTACCAACTACCATCTTAGCTTGGCATGATAGCATGCTAACATTTGCTATATAGCACTATATAAAAGCACAATGAATGCTCAAAATTAATGCTGACAGGCTTATGTGTTAATATGTGGGCTAACAGGTTTAATCCTTAAACAAGAGCACAGAAGGCTAATGTATGGATGAGATTTTTTCTTAGGTTATATGCAGATTTTTAGACATAAAGAACACCTGTTGAAGTAAAACAGAGTAAGTATTACCAAAGTTTTAACACTTTAACTCCAAATTTAATTTCAGTTTATCTGAAAGTCCCTCACATTTGAGCTTTAAATTGTGTGGTATAGTCTGACTGAAAGACATTGTGTTTCTGAGTCATAGCCGTTTGAATTGCTAACAATGCATTCACAATTGTGGAATTGGGTAGTTCTTGAAATGGGATCACTTCCTTTTTTGTGCTTAATAGCAACCAAGCACATTTCAGTTCCAGCTATAATCCCCTGCAATAAATCAAGATTGTTTAATTAAGTCAAGAGCCAGCCAGTCTTCAATAGACTTCTTATCTTGTGAAAAATATGGTTTTGTAACAGAACTGTTGTATAATTATTGCATTTCGTTGCAACATTAAATATATATTTTATTACAGAATCGATGCTTTGTTGTTTTGGTGCATTCTGCCTATTGTCTAAAATGGGTTAAAAAATATCCTTATGGCTAAATAATTTTTGTTTCTGTTTGTGATATAATAGAATTAAAACAGGCATAATGTAGAACAAGTCTACATTAGAACAAGTCCATAGATAGATAGATAGATAGATAGATAGATAGATAGATAGATAGATAGATAGATAGTTAGATAGATAGATCTTTTATATAAAACCTATACAGTTAGTTAAAAAAGCAGCAGGAGTTTGACAGCAAGCATCCTCTCTGTGTCTTTATTTTTCAGTCTGACATTGTGTACTATCCCAGACTTGTGTATCAAAGTGTCCTCTAGAATCCACCTACAACCTCACTTATCCCTCTCCTTACCCATCCCCCCTGTCTTCCCTCTTCGCTCCGTCTTGCTCATCCCACATGTCACATCACATTTCCCAGGCAGCCCCAGGAAAAGGGCAGAGGCCTTATGACTTGATGTGGGTCGCTTACAGGAGGAGCATGGCCAGGACAAGGACGCATGGACACACACACAACACACACACACACACTGGGCCTCACACAAGGGTGAACCATTAGGTTGAGGTGACACTGTGTACACACGGCGTCCTTCATACAGTATGTCACTCTTCTTTCATCTGCTGTATGCTGGTGCTCTCTTTGAACCAAATGTGGCTTTATTCATAAATGTATGTACATAAAACACACACACACACACACACACACACACACACACACACACACACACACACACACACACACACACACACACACACAAAGACCTCCTTTGATTTGGTAACATTTTTTTTGACAAAGCTATGGCAACAACACATTGTTACACCACATTGTGCCCCTGTAGTTTTGAAAGTTAATCTCCTCCTGCATGCCTTAGCTCATTCAGGACTATCTGTGCAATGACGACACCTATTGGTTGAAATGAGAAATGGTCCAGCTGCAGGAGCTGTTGAGGAGAATATATGAGATGAATAACCAGCGATATTGAGTGCATTTATCATCCACTGACAGTAAATTCGCAGGAGAAAATTGACATTAGCTCATAAACATCTATCACAGACATGTGTATTCTGCAGTACACGTTTGACTGTGGAATGCATGGTGGACGATTCAAACGCAATGGAGCAGAAAGAACAGTTACATTTTGATATTTTTTGTTTTATATAAGCACTGCACAGTTTTCACACACACAAACACACACACACACACGCACACGCACACATACACATACACACTTTCTCTGCATCATATACTCATGATTTATTCTTGTACCTCTCAGCCTGCATTCACTCTTTTATATGTCCAGTTAAGCAATGCTCTTCTGTAATTGGTAAATGGAGGGCAGAGGAGGTTTGGCGTACAAAGGGGAATCCCATGAGCCTTTGGGGCCTGCTTCATGCCCATTGGACTGGAAGGAAGCCAAAAATGTAGCTTCCATCAGGCTCTCCTGCCTATTCTGCAACTGGAATGGAGATGATCCAAGACGGATGCCTGCAGGGTGTTAACTACTGAGAAACTTTTGGAGATAGATGAAGAGGAGCTCTGCATCCATTCCAATTGATATTTTTTTATTAAAATATGATTTATGTTAAGAGGAATTCACATCATATGATTGAAAGAGCTTAACTTTAAAACTATTAAACCTAAAATGAAATAATAATCTGCAAGAAAAATCACATTACATCAATAATGCATCAAAATCTGATCCATCAGCTCACAGAACAGATTCCAAGACGTGAAATTGCAGCATCATATCGAGCAGCCTGTCCCTCTCAGCGCTTCAGAAAAACGCCGGGTGGGAAAATGGAGCAATTTTTAGAGCCGGTGTCTTGAAGCTCAGTGATCCACGATGCTTCTGCATGCAGACGTATCCCTGAGGAGACAGAAAAACACAGGATGGAGAGCAGTGAGGAGAGAAGGCGGAGGAGGAGGGGGGGGGGAGTGCAAACAGAAAGGAGGAGAGGTGAGAGAGGGAGAGTGATGCAGAAAGAAAAATATAGACAGGGTGTTCAGTCTTAATATAGATTGTTCTGTATAAAAGGTCAAAGAGATGAAGGGAGGGGGTAATGCTGTCCCTTCTCTGGCCTTCATCTCCTTTTATCTCTCAGTCCCAGACTTCATCCCAACCATCACTAGCAGAGATGGAAGTTTACTAAAGTACAACTCAAAGGTTTAAAAACAAGTAAAAATCCTGCATTCAAAATCCAACTTAAGTGGGGTTTTACATGTACTAGCATCAAATAAAAAAAAAAAAACTGGTTTTGCAGAAAATAATCTCCCTGTAAGTGAATAAGAATGTAAATACTGCTGCTTAAGGGGTGCACAATAAAGTTTCACAATCAAGCGAGCTGCCTCATTTTTTTGGAGGATGTTCTGTTCTATACACTGTTTTTTGCTATGTAAAATTCATGACTAGAGGGAAATTCAAGAAAGAATTTATTATACTAAAAAAACAGGGGTCATCAATTGGTACTTTGAAAATGTACTACATGGATTGCATACCAAACTAAGTTGTTGGTTGACAATCGCTGTGATTGAGTATATCTTACATTACAAGAAAGAAAATGCCTGAGAGAGGGGGGGGGGGGGAATTACATGCGGCAAAGTAGCCACAAGTCGGATTCGAACCAGGGCCAGCCTCTTTTGGAAGCGCGGACTAACCACTAGGCCATCGGTGCCCCAAAAGAGTGAAAGTTTGACCTTGTTTATTAAATGCCTTTTATGGTATATGCTGATGTGTAAAATCAAAATAGGATTAAAGTTAGAGGTGTATGTGTGTATTGTCTAGAGTAGACTGCTTGAATAGACTGACAACATGACATCCAAAGAGCCAAACATGAAGATAAAAGTTTTAGAGCTCCCCCTATTGACATGCAACAGTATAGGTCATAAGCTCCGCCTTCTCCATGTTGACAGAAGGGACAAGGGTCTTTCTAATACGTTTTTTAATTAGTTATTTTATGCTATACAAAAGGGGTTTAACTCCATGATTGACAGCTCTGTTGAAAAATGTGGCCCCTGTTGTGCTGTGTGCACCAGATTAGCAGGGGGGCGGGGGAGTATTTACGCTTCCATCTTTATGTAAAGTCAATGTTTTGAGGTCTACATTTGGTTAACAGGATAAGCAACAATGTCCTTGAGCGAGGCACTGAAACCTCAAGTGCTTGAGCGGAGCTGCCTGCTGGCAAAAATCTAAGTTAATATCCAGCAGCATTCAACCCTGAGAAACTTTAATGATTTGAATATGGAACAAGGTAATGCGAGAAAAGTTGGCCCCAGATATGTTAGCTGAAGGTAAAAGGAAGATGTTCTCTTTTTTGGGGGGGGACATCAGGCTGATAAGATGAGAAGATAATGTGGTATTTTAATTCCTCCTTGTCCTTTCAGAAGGATCCTGCCAGCTGCGAAAGAAACAAGGGTCAGGGTTCAAACTGTGTCAGCGGCAAATGTCAAATGACTTGTCCCCTACTGTGAATGTCACCTTGGTTCATCATTTAAGAAGCCAACCAACCAGCAGGAAGGTATCGAAAGAACAGAAAAGAAGAAGAAGAGGGAAGGAACATGTCTCGGGAGGCTGGGCGTATGCACAGATGAAAATGTAACGTTGCGTAATGGGATATTGCATAATATGTCCCATTTATCACCATGTCCCTCACTGGTACATAATGGCACCCCAAGTTACGCTGCTGGTTAACTAAAAAACAAAGGGGGGTGGGAGGACTTTTTTAGGGCTGAGGGGAGTAGGGGGAGGATCAAGGAGGGCTTCTGGTTCTGTCTCTGAGCAGAAGACGTGGAGTGACGGAAGTAGACAGCCAATGGGATGTGGGCGCGGTGGAGTGGGAAGGGAGGGGGAAGGGAAGGGGGTGATGGTGGCTGTGGCGGGTGGATTTGGTGCACGTGTGTGTGTGTGTGTGTGTGTGTGTGTGTGTGTGTGTGTGTGTGTGTGACAGTGGGTGGGCGAGAGAGCATGGTCGGTACTGGTATTTCTACCCTGTCACATCGCGTTAGTGTGCAGCCGAGCACGACTGCTGAGCACACCACTCTGGACAGCTTGCTCTCTCTCTCTCTCTACACACACACTGGTTTAAATTCACAAGGACACACAGAGCCTATACACTTGAGTGCACACACACACACATGCTGTAATGTCCCATGAGGACAACAAGGACGTCCAAAACAAGTGAGCGCTGATGGAGGTTTGACAGAAACCAGGGGAGAGTGCCCAAACTCCCAACTTTACCTCCATTCGTCTATTAATTTATCCCTCCCATTATACAGCTCCATTCATCCATTCCTTCATAAGTGGGTACAGTCATTACAAAGAATATTAGTTTCCCACAAAAATAGGCACCGTAAATGGAAAAAAATATTGAAGAGGATAAATAAGAACTGAAAGAGGTCCCCCAAAATTGTGTGCATTGGGGAAATATTGCAACCTGATTTTCATTGCTTCAGCAATAAAGCAATTTCTTATTTTGCTAAGGAGCTCTTTAAACACAGATGTGCAGACTGCAAAAGGCTACAAATGAACCATAACAATTTACTTTGCCCCTGTTAAGCACATTACAGCAACAGGCTAAAAGAGCAGCCAAGAAAAACTATCATGTTGTGTAAGATTTTGTGTGTCAGCGAGAGGCAGATCAGCCACTGTCTGGTCACTAAACGCAACACCACTTCTCGCCCCTAGCCCAGAGGCTTATAAACAATAATTTTCTGGAGATAGCAAGAACAGGGAGGGGGTTAAAAGGCGAGAGAAAGAGCTAGGATGGCGGTTCACCATTCACATCAGGACCCTTCTTGAAAACATGGGAAAACAAGTAGAAAAAAAGATGGAGAGAAAAGGTAATACAGGGGAAAAGAATATTTTTTTCGTAAATGCTGCGTTCACACTCAGCACCCAAGGGAAAAAGAGAAAGGAGGAGGGGTACAGATGGATCAGAAGGTGGAAGAGATGGAGTGGTGAGGTGTGATGTTCGGTGACCCGAGCTCTTCTGTGATTTCATAAAGTTGGAGGCACGCTTCAGCGGCTTTGATGGAGAAGAGAGATATAAGCTGTCCTTGGTCACCAGCTCTGTGTGTCAGGCTACAGGGCGGCATCTACGCACAGAGAGGCAGAGGGCACTGTCAGCAATACACAGGGTCATAAAGGTCACTGTTACATAACTGAGCCTGAATATCCAGAGAGACACGTCTGTTCACATACAAAACATTCATGCTGTTTGCATTCTAGGGAAGTGTAAGTAGTCTTTTTTTGTGTAAGGGCTTCACTTATGAAATCCACTTTTATTCTTATATGAGGATTAATCCCTCTTGTATGTTAGTACAGTAAATATAAGGCCAGCAGCCAGTTAGCTTATGAACATAATAACCAAAACCTTTTGCTATTAAAACCAACACAAAAATCTGCACACCCTGAAATCACCCTCAGTGTAGCTACTGTGTAGCAATACACTTGTGGTTATAACTGATTCATTCAGTATTTTTTGTCAGTGTGCACAGCTAAAGCACAATGAAACTATTATGTTTTAGGCCTTAAACCTGCAATGTCTGATTTCATTTGGCCACTTTGGGTCAGTAGAAAAAAAGTTGTGAACAAGACATCAAAGTTTTTCAACTTTGAATTTGATTTGACATAATTTTCCTTCAGTTCTGTGTGAACACAACCAGAAGAAACACAACATAAGCATTTTTTTTTTTAGTTTTTGTAAAATATTTACTCCGCTTACATTTTTGTCTCTACCAGCGCCTGAATAATAATTATAATAATAATAAATTAGATTTATATAGCGCTTTTCTAAATACTCAAAGACGCTTTGACAGGAAACAACAAAAACAAAACAAAAAATGACGAGAACAATACGACAGAGAAGTAATGTAAAGGGAGGAGGATGAGAGTCAGTGGTTGTATGCAGTGTTGAAGAGGTGAGTTTTTAGGGATTTCTTAAAGGAAGTGAGTGTCGGGGAGTCTCTAATGTTTTTTGGGAGAGAGTTCCAAAGGGTGGGAGCAGCAATGGAGAAGGCCCTCCTGTCCCCCCCCTGCAGGACCAACCTTCGGTCTTAGGGGGACAGGAGGTTTTCATTGGCAGACCTGAGAGTGCTGGTGAAGGAGCTCAGACAGGTAGGGGGGAGCAAGGTAACAGTATGTAGGGCTTTGGAGGTGAAGATGAGGAGTTTGAACTGGATATGCTGGGGGATGGGGAGCCAGTGGAGGTAATGAAGGATGGGGGTGATGTGGTCTCAGCAGCTGGAAATGAGTGGGATGGGCAGAGGTGGGCAATGTTTCGGATATGGAAAAAGGCTGTTTTGGTGATTTGTTAAATGTGTTTGTCAAAGGAGAAGGTTTGGTCGAGATGACACCAAGGTTACGGATGTGGGGGGGAAAGGAGCACTGTGGAGCCATCGATGGCGAGGGAGAAGTTGTTGGTGGATTTAATAATGGATTTGGGGCCGATGATGATGACTTCTGATTTGTCGCAGATGAGTTTGAGAATGTTTGTTTGAAGCCAGGATTTTATTTCTGTGATGCAATCAGTGAGGATTGAGTGAGTGGCAGGAGTGATGGCTTTGGTGGCGATGTGGAAGCTGGATGTCGTCGGCAAAGCAGTAAAACTGGAGTCCATGGCGGCGGATGATGTGACCAAGGGGGAGCATGTACATGATGAAGAGGAGGGGACCTAGTACTGAACCTTGGGGAACACCTTGGGAGAGAGGAGCAGTGGGGGATTTGCAGTGGTTTATGCTGATGAACTGGTATCTGCCAGAGAGGTATGATTTGAGCCAGGAGAGTGCAGTGCTGGTGATGTTGAAAGTGGTTTCTAGGCGGGAGAGAAGGATGGAATGGTTGATGGTGTCAAATGCTGCACTTAGGTCAAGTAGGATGAGGATGTTGAGGTTTCCGGCATCAAAGGAGAGGAGAAGGTCTTTAGTGATTTTTAGGAGAGCTGTTTCGGTGCTGTGGTGAAGGAATCATATATCTTTAGCCAGCAGCTAACTTTGTCTTTTCTGCACAACAGGAGTCTTAAACTGGATAAAGAGCCGTTTTAAGCTGCAGAATTTTTGTGCAGCACTTTGAGTTATAATTCGTTTTAGGTTGATCTGCAAATAACTCCTTTCATAATATTGCATTTTCGTCATTTATTAAGTTAATAACTCGTAATTTTTCACTTCAAAATGTACTACAAGTTGGCCCATGCATGTAACTGATGTGAAGTTATAACTTGTGTTATTATCAGAAGGCCTTGTCCCTCGAGTAAACGAAGCTCACCCAACCTTCAGCGAGGTGATCCGCGATACTATCACCCGACGTCCCTGACGCCCAGCCCCACCATCGGACTGTGTCGTCCCCTCAACCACCAACGTCCTCATTCATGCACGGCCTGCTCAGACCTCCACGTCAGCGGCAAGGAAGTGTGGACAACAAGAACACGAGGAATACAAAGGAGAAATCCTTCCTGCATCTTATCCCATCTCGCCCTATCCCATTTTCCTTAACAATGAGTACAGTATGGTCTTTTACCTGCTCTTTTGTAAACGTCTTGAGATAACACTTGTTATGAATTGGCGCTATACTAATATTGATTGATTATGCTTTAGGAGGAGGAGGATGAGGGGGATGTTATCACTTCCATCTCCTCCTGCGTGTTGGTGTGAAGGGAGTCGCTGAAAACAGATGACCTACATTTTCTTTGAGACAGACTCCTGCAGCGAGGCCTCCCTAGATTCAGAAAAAGACACAGTGAAGTATGGAAAGGCACAGAAAAAACAGGGTCTGAAGAGGAGGAGGTATAGATAGACAGAAACAGGCACTCTTCCAGTTTGACAAGGCAGACTTGAAAAGGTAAGAGACGCAGGCAGACAAAAGGGAAAGTGGGAAAGTTTTGACAGTAATCCTCTTCGACTCTGCCTTCCTTCCCTCTCGAGTGGTTATATAAAACACATCTAGAATTCTGTTCTGTGCACATCAAAGAGCCTGCACCGCTTTGCAATCTGCATATATGATGCGTCCAGGGAACAGCAGCAGGGGAGTGTGTGTATGGATGTGTGTGTGTGTGTGTGTCTGTGTGTATGTGTGTGTGTGTGTGTGTGTGTGTGTGTGTGTGTGTGTGTGTGTGTGTGTGTGTGTGTGTGTGTGTGTGTGTGTGTGTGTGTGTGTGTGTGTGTGTGTGTGCAGGAGGGATGTTTGAGTCAAAATTAAGCTTCTTTGGAGAGTCTTTAGATTACTTTGTGTTTAGATGAGCCACATAGATCAATGACTAAGACTTCAAACAACATTTTGCTCGTGTGGATGTGAAAGTAGAGCTGTAGTCATTAAAAAAACAAAGAGCTATTTAGTTCAATTGACGTTGAGCCGAAAGCCTTTTAAGGTAGAATAGCTGAGAAATGCTTTGTAATGTGTCAGTCTGACCTGAGGTTAAATAGAAGTAAGAGAAAATCTGCTCCTGACTCAGAAGTGTGGCTGCTGTCATTGAAATAATGTGGCTTCAAATAGAGTCATCTTACTGAAGATGAAGGCTTCATAAGACAAGGTTTGCTGTCCACTGCCGCCACCTAGTGGTGACTGAGTGCACAAAAAAGAGGAGGCTGCTTTTTATGACAAATTCTTTGCTTGATGATGTTAAAATCAAAGCAATCATTTTCTCAATATATTTTTATATACTTTATTAATCCTCAAGGGGGAAATTCTGGTTCACACTCTGTTATTTTTTTTAGACATGCTTCTCACACACACATGCACAAACACGACCTGTGAACATGCATTTAATGGAGGGATGTCAGAGTGCGGTGGCAGCCCCCACGGGAGGCGCCCCCTGAGCTGGTGGGGGTTCGGTGCCTTGCTCAAGGGCACCTCGGCAGTTCTCGAGAAGTTCCATATTTTGGTCTGCATCGGGACTTGAGCCGGCGACCCTCCGGTTCCCAACCCAAGTCCCTACGGACTGAGCTACTACCGCCCCAATATATATATGTATAGAGCATATTCTGGACAGTAATTGAATTAGATGTATTTTGTGTGTATGTTCATGTCTTTAGCAGGCTTCAAGGGGGCTTCACTGACAGCTGTTTAGTTTTAGGCTATCAAACTAATAGTCATCACCTGAATGTTAAATGTTCTACTAAGAAGAAGGTTTGATAGAACATTTAATAATATGCCATGATTTGTTTCAGACAGATTTACACAACATATATCACATAGGCCTATATAAAACAATAAAACCTATAAAAATACTAGCTTCATTAAAAAAGTGGAAAACAACCCTGACCCTTATCTATCTTATCCTACCACTTATTTGGTGGTTTAAAGGGAGCGTTAATATTTATGTTCTGCAGGTGAAGTAGGATAAACGAGGCAGGTGTGATAAGAGTCCCTTTGCACCAACCACGAACATTTCAACAAGTCATGTGATTTCTCGGAGGCAGTTGAATTTTAAAGTTAACCTGGGGGATAAAAATAACATTTTCAACATGTATTTGTGTAAGTGGTTTAGGAACTTCTGAAGGCTGGGCCCTAAAAAACGTGTTTAGCAGGGTGGGTGTTTAGACAAATCATGACCTGTTTAGTAGTTTTAATACACAAAATAAGGAGGAAAAATTATCTTTTGCATGCAGGAAGAAAAAACCAACGAGTAGTTTCATGCTCAGCAGTCTACACAACCACAAATGTAAAAAAAATGCCACTCAGCTTGTTTGAGATGCTGTTTGACAGATTACAATTTGAAGAACAAACAAACGTACTTTGGGAAATGACGCTAGTCACATGCTTTGTGACTTTGAACTCATTCACAGTGAACGACACTGAGGCAGAACTACAGTATCTAACATGCGTGACATTAATAAAAAAAACAAAAAAAACACCTGTACACCACAAAATAAAGTGAAATGAATGAACAAGTTAAAAATAAAGTATACATTTAAAATCAGGCTAAAAATGGTCTACTTCACAAAAGGTCCACAAGTTCACATAATTTTCATTCATTCAAGATCGTGTGAGAGATACAAAACCAGAGCAGCCAGGCCAGCTGCCACATAGTCTTAGTGCAAAGGTGTGAGAAACAGTTTAGGTCACATGATCTCATTTATAACTTACAGATTTTTACAAAAATAAACTTTCATGCACTACCTGCCAATGGTCACAAAGTAATTGATGTTTTTTTTTTTAATGAACTCTTACTATATAATGTAAATTTTAATAAAGATACATCTCTTTGAAGATTGTCATCTTTGTCATAAAGCATATTATACCATTTCTTAACCAGGCACCCTTTAACATGTGGGGTTATCCGTTATAACTAATAACTTTATTAATGGATAAGTAATCATTTACAAAGCCTGTATGGATCTGTTATAATATAAGCTCATAATAGGATCAACTTTAAGGTTGCAAAATTGAGAAAAACACTTCAGCAAGTGTTAAGTCATTTTGTGTGATAATAGTACAGTCGATGCAATCTTTAAAAGCGAGGTTTTTACAAGTGGAGTTTGGTCCATATGCTCTGCAACTCTTTTACAGGCATGTCATTAGGCTTTAGTCACAACATGAACTCTTTATAAAGGGGGCCTTATTAAGGAGAGGCACTGAAGGGACACACTAGATATTAGTAGCTCTTCCTATGTAGGCTGATACTCTGACACTGGTAAATCATTGTGCAAATATTTTATATTTAAAAGAGCTACAACAATAAGTGTATTAGTTTTCGTGTATCATATAACTATTTAATGATGTAGAATCATTTTGAGTTTGAGATCATTTTTAATGACATTATTCTAATGGCAGCTTCTTGAATGTGAATATGTTCTTTCATTACTGCTGTATGACAGATAAAATATATATATATATTTCACTTTGAATAAAACTTAGGAGTCTTGGTCTTGGAGAATCAACACGTTTTTATTCTTTCTTTCTTTTTTTTACCATTTCTGGTATTGTGTAAAAACTAAATCACCTTTTCATGTAGAAAATGAAAATGGCAGATTTACTGAAAATAAAAACAAGTTGCAGCCTCCAACTATCTTCAATAGAATCTAAGCTACTTCCCCTTCAATATACCTGTCAACCCAGCTGACTTAAAATAAAATAAAAATATTTAATGGAGAGGGAAGTTACCCTATTTGCTTAAAGTCAGGTCAAGATTTCCACCAATGTATAATTGTTGACTAAATTTGAAGCTACAATCTGCAGCAGATTAGCTCAATTTAGCTGAAAAATAGCTAGCTAGCCTAGCTATCTCAACAAAGTCACATTTCTCGACCAAAAAACAGTGTTTGAGTAATAAAATGTTATTTAACGTAATCTTTTTTTCAACATGAGAAATAACTTCATCGTCTCTATGTGCTTATAAGACGACTCATTTAGCATTTGACAAAGCATGCTAGCTTTTCCCCTCAATTTACAATCTGTGTGCTTAGCTAAGCCAACCGGTTCTAGCGTAAGCTTCAAATTAACCGTACAGACAAGAGAGAAGTCAAGAGCTTTACAAACGCAACTTATCATTAAAGACTTTCCAGAAACAGTGGATTAATACCTTGAATTTCCCTCGGGATCAATAAAGTATCTATCTATCTATCTATCTATCTATCTATCTATCTATCTATCTATCTATCTATCTATCTATCTATCTATCTATCTATCTATCTTCAGTGAGTACCTTCAATAATGTTCCTTCAGTGCCTTTTTTTTATCTCGTCTCAAGGGTGTGGAACAGTTCTCTTAGAAACAAAGAGGCAATTAGCGTATCAAGTGCAACCTAAAGTCTCTTTCCCTCCTGAACTGATTGTGGACTGTTATGATGTAAACATGTCATCACTACATCCGCAGTATCAAAGCCTTTAATCTTGTCTTGTCTTTGCTGAATTCCTGATCCCACTATCCCTTCAAATTATGTCTTTCATTTAAAAAAAATCTCAGTCACAATTGAACAAACAGGTATTGGTTAGAAGTCATTAATTACACTAAGTCTGAATCAAGACTCGCTCACACCAAGAGGGTCTTGGTGCTCACATATTTGCATCTGGGCTTGTGTCCGATGCTGGAGACCTTCCTGCTCGCGCTGCTCCTCATCGACCCCCCCTTCAGCCTCACACTGTTGGGCAAACTCCCAGACAGTGCCTTCCCTTGTGGTTTCTCATCTGCCCCTGCTTGATCATTCTTTAAGTTTTGTAGGTTCTCACAGACACAGTTGCGCTCCTGGTCATGGGCTGGATGTTTTTTGCAGAACCACTTCATGGAGCCATAGATGAGTTCTGCACAGCTGGAAATTGCTGCTATCACCCCTACGACGAAGTAGAAGCAGAGGAAGACGGTTTTCTCTGCGGGGCGGGAGGTGAAGCAGTCCACTGTGTAGGGGCAGGGGAAGCGGTTGCAGGGGAACTGGGCCTCCACCTTGAAGCCGTACAGATACCACTGCCCCACCAGAAACCCAACTTCAGCCAGCATTCTGAAGGCCACATTGACGATGTAAAACCTCCTGAAATGACGGTCATCTCTGGAGTACTTGATGTCCTTCTGGTTGAATCTAGAACTGTTGTCCCTCTTGTTGTTGTGATGCATGGCGTACATGAGGAACACTAGAGACGGTGTGGCGATGAGGACGATTCGAAACACCCAAAACCTGTACTGGGAGATGGGGAAAGCCATGTCATAGCACACCTGTTTGCAGCCCGGCTGGAGGGTGTTGCAGGCAAACTCTTCTTGCTCGTCCTCAAACAGGTCGCTGGCTACAGTTCCCAGGATTAAAATCCGAAAAACAAGCATGATTAAGAGCCAGAAACGTCCAAGCATGGGGGAGTGGAGCTGCAGGCTATCAAAGAGCCCACCAAGGTAGCCCCATTCACCCATGATTGCAGAGGTATGGCCTCCTCAAAAGTTGGGAGATGTATCCACCTGTCCGTCTCAGAGCAAGAGCTGTCTTTGGTTAGAGATGTGTTTTATGATCTCCTACTCATGACTTCTTTCGAACAGATCAATCTGCATGTAACAGGCTGATCCAGGGTCTAATGTCCTGAAATCAAATAATAAAAACTGGATTATAAAACCTTCAATTTGAGCATTTGATTTAAGGAATTAAACAATACTAGCTTAAAGGGTTGTCACGGTACCATAATTTTATCTATAAATCCTAGTCAACCAAGGTAATTACTTGTTAAATTTCCAAAAATTGCAAGCAAAGTCTTGCCGGCTGTCTAAACTGCACAAATATAATTTAGATAGTGGTACCTCTATCTGCTCCCTGTCTGTTTGTAAGAGACATCAACAAAACTTTTGCAACTTCATTAGATACCAAAAGGAAATGTCAACCTGTACGGTTCACTAATGCTGTCTCTCACTGTCCGCAGCGTTAGGTTAAAATCTGAATAAAGATCTTTAGTTTTTTAAAGTTTCGGTACTTTTAAAAACAGAAAGCAACCAGAAATTGAGAATGTTGAAAACCTTACTGGCTTATATATATAACCAACATCTAATGGATTATATAAAAGGGGTTGTAAGAAAAAGAAACAATTGAATTCCAAAATGGAGAAAAAAAAATGCTTTCAAGCCAAGTTTCTAGGTTCTGTTTACGTGAATGTTTGACAAATAAATTCAGGCATTATTCTCCACACATTTAACTTCACTTTAAAGGCATGACAGTCAAGAAAACTGATTCACTTAGTTACAAGCTTTTACTCGTGGAAGTATACTGACTGGCTGGTTGAACTTGTCAGTCTGACAGGCTAGTTGCAACAGAACAGGTTGAGCTTAAGAGATTTCATCTACCTGATGCAGAGACGTGCACAGTTGAAACTTCTCTAAGCCTTAAAAAAAAATGCCGTATCCCCACTCAGGTACTTCCAAACCAAAGGAAAATTGAAACAAAGAAAAATGCAAGTCAACTGAGTGTGTCCACACCAGTTTATAATCCTCTCACTCTCTCGGTCCGAGTGGCTTGGGATTGAGGTTTGCTGTTACTTATAATTGAAAGGGCGGCACCAGTTTTAGGAAGTTCCTGTTGCGTCCTAATCTGCAGCCATCAAGAGTCCCAGACACGACTGATGTTTACCCGAGAGAGGCAAAGTCTTGATGAGCATTTCAAGGAGCTTCCTGTACCACCAGTTTACCCACACAAAAGGGACAATGAGAGCATGCAGCATGTATAGAGCAACCTCTGTCCCAGTGACTCAACCAGTCAAGCGATACAATACACAAGACAGTTTTTATTGACCTTGAAGTTACTGATTGGTTCTTACAGGCAGGCAGTAGAACTCTGATTGCCCCACTATAATTTATATTATATTATTATAATTTTCATCTCTTATGTACAGGTCTAACTACAGATGCTCTTTAACTGTTTATAGGTTTCTTTTAAATTGCACATATATTTCTATTCCTGCACAGGTTTGTACATTTCTTTATATAAGTTGTATAGGTCTATTTTTAATTGCACAGGTTTAATTTTATAGGGGCTCCTTAAATCTTTGTTGTCGGGTTAATATATGTATGGGAGGGGGGACAGGGGGTGTTTATGGTAACAATTGCTATGTGTCTTGCATGTTTGTATACTGCTACTGGATGCCTTGAATTTCCCTCGGGATCAATAAAGTATCTATCTATCTATCTATCTATCTATCTATAACATTCTGACAGAGTTAATATTAATGAAAAATGAATTTCACCTACCCATTTATGTCTCCAAACTTGATCCCCATTACACCTTAGTCTCTCTTCCACATGTGCTACTGATGCTCCGCCTTCTTGTCACGTTATGTGAATACTCAAAACCATCTACATGTTTTACTATCCCTAATACAAGCAAAACATGAAACTCAAAACACATTGTACAATGAATGCAAACAAGTCAGCTTTATTTTCAAAAAAAAAAAAAGATCAGCCATTGAAATATTTACAGGACAAGACAAAACAAGGACAGGGAAATGGATTAGAAAAGGTTATAAAACTAGATCTCCAGATAGCATCTCTTCTGCCCTTTGACAGGACAGTACATTTGTTTTGAAACAATGAATCACAACGACAGATCTGAGGTCTATTTAAGTCACAACTTCTTCTGAAGATAAAAGCAAAGCTAATGTTAACAGACGGCACAAACTCTATGTATAACTTATTAAAGAATCGGTCTTTAATACAAAATCTAAAAAAGGTAGAAAACTATCGAATGATGGTATTTACTCAAATTTAAAAGTCTGAGTCTGACTCCACACTGTAGGTTACAGGTTTGCGGGCACGTGCGGGCTTATCACGTGGTGCCACGGCTACAGGAGCTGCTGCTTCCTGGTCTGAAATCTGGAAGCTGTCATCTTCCCACTTCTTAGTTTTCTACAAGAACAGAGAATAAATAAGTTGAAAAAACCTTCATAGTGATTCATGTTTAATTAGAGACATGTCTGAAATCAGTGTGAAAACCGACCTTGCCAGCTGCCGTTGTTTTGGCCTTGAGACGAGACATGAGGTCGCAGGAGCTGCTGTCGGAGTCGTCACTGATGTTTTGTTTGCGTTTGAGGGCGGGCTTTGACTTTGTTACTTTGACTTCAGCCTCCGAGTCGCTGGAGTCAAATGAAGGTATCTTCTTGGTGGATGTGTTGGAAAGTGTGGGCTTTGACAGAGCATCCAGGATGGATGGCTGCTTCACATCTATGAGAAATGATCAAGAAAGAATAGTAGCTATGCAGAGTATGGGCCAAATGCTGTTCATTTTATGTGTCAGATCTACATGCTATGACAAGTAATAGGTATCAAAATTAATACAATAAGTCTGTGCAACACAACTCTCACTGTGCTCACTGCTTAATACCCAGGAAGAGTCATTACCTGCAGCCTTCTTCTTGGATGCAGCTGGTTTCTTGGCAGCAGGAGCTTTCTTGGGTGCAGTCTCTTTGGTTTTACGTTGAACTGGAGCCTTGGGTGCTGGCGCCGGCTCATCAGACTGAGCTGCAGAGTAAAAGAAACAGAAAATAGTTCAACATTAGAAATTAGATTAACGTTTTCCAAAGCTCATATAAGGACATTACCAAGAAAATACTTACAGCTTGACTTGGCCTCTGATTTTTTTACTGTTGATTTGCTTTTCGTAACTTTTTTGCTGCATAGAAGAGACACGATGAGTTTAAAGTTAAATATGAAGCTGACCGGAAAAAATAAATAAAGCTTGATGTAAAAGCAGCCTTTTACACTAAATGTTATACTCACGCGGGCTCTGGTTTTTTTGGAGGTGGGGCAGGAGAGTCCACGTCGCTGTCAGCCATGGTGCTGGGCTCTGGAGCGAAGCTGGTATCGTTATCATCACTGATTACAGCTTTCCGTTTCGGAGCTTCCTTCTTCCCCAAGTCATGAAATTCATCTTCACTGTCAGACAGGCTGTACTTCACCGCAGCTGAACAAAAGGAAGTCCGAAACAAGAATGTTTAACTGGAGTCCTCCTCAAATAGATAAGTAATCAAACTGCTGTCATTAGAGGTTCATTAGCATAATGGAGCTAATTAGCCTCAGGAAATGAGCTGTACGACTGCCGTTGTTACATAATCACAAACTTTTCTGGCTAGATAACATCTTGTTTAGCAGTTTAAATAAGAAAACAGCTTGAAATAGTCTCTCTTAGTGTAAGCAAACAGTCAAATCAGAAGATCAAATCAGATAGCACACAAATAATATGGAAACACAGAGTTGTCACGGACATCCTTCGGGTGTACCTTTAGTTTTGCGTTCGACCCGCGCTCTGGGGGCAACCACTTCTTCTGTCTCCATTTCACTGTCTGACATGACGTCAGACTCGTCATCAGACCACGGATTCTTCTTGGAAACGGGCTTGAACTGAAGAGTGCTCTGCCTGCTTGTCTTTGAAGCTGCTGCTGCTGCTCCTGCAGAGAAGCACGTTGAAAAGATCTTTACCAAAAACGTATTCTTACAGTAGGTATAGAGGGAATATTTGAAATGGGTAGAAATCTGTAATAATCCATCTACATTATTCATGATGGTCGTGTTTGTTGGGAATGTTATGTGCTAAAATTATTATTCTAAAAACTTTACAGCTAGCTCAAATGGAAAAACAACCTCATTCCCTTCCTAGGTCATTGCAGTCTGTTAATTACCGACACACCAAGCACTAAGGTGGAATTATCCCCGTCTTAAAAGAAAGATAAATTCCATCTTTTTTTGCTAGCTCAAGCAGTTTCACAGGTCAAAGAAGCAGATTCTTATCTTATATGGTGGGATGATCTTAATCCTGCTTTACAACTCAGAAATTGTAGCTAGGTATAACTAACAGTTATACAATCTTATCTAATCTCTGAATCTCATTGTCCTTATGTAACGGACATGTGTAAACTTCTTTTTACTTTTGCTTTCAAAATGCACGGAGGGTTATGCAAGAAGATGAATTTGCACATTATTTTCTAGGGTCATTGCTAGAAATAACTACATATTCATTTTTTTTCAGACTTTGATCAGGACAATTTGTCTTCAAAGGAGTTCCATTTGTTGGTACAGCAGCCCGTCTCACCTTTTCCCTTCGCTTGAGTTTTAGTCTTCTTGCTGAGTCGTGCAGCCAAACCAATCTCCTCACTCGGCTCTGCATTCTCTGCGTTCTCCGCATCTTCTCCAAACTCCATCTTTACCACCACGTCTTCATTCTGCAATTACAGTAAGAGGTTAGGCATACTGTAATGTTATCTTCTGGAGTGTGCAGACTGAGCACATACAAGAACTTCAACAAACAAACCAGTTATTGATAGCGATTTATACCAATTTCAAAGAACACACCTTGACTCTCCTGCCTCTCTTGCCTTCTCCTTTCTTCAGATCAGCTTTCTTGTTAGCTTCAGCTTTCATGGTGCTGGTGATGCGTGGGACAACACGCCGACCCTGCGGAGTTGGCATCGTCTCCTGCTTCACCTTCACTGCTTTCCCTTTTCCAGTCTTTTTAACAGGCATGCTGGCAGTATCTTTTTCTTTTTGCTCCAACCTCTGAACACAGAAAGGAAACGTTTCACAAGAACATTCCGGAGGGACAAAGATTTAGACAACTAACTTAGATGCAAACAGAGGGTTGGATTGTATGTAGGCAGGTTACATTACATATTCCTCATTTTACTATGGAGAATATTCTATAATGAACACTGCAGGCAGATAGAAGAAGTACCTCCAGTTCCTCAGAGAAAGCAGCAAGGTCCTCCTTCCACAGGTCTGCTGGAGTCTTCTGCTTCAGGGTGTTCAGCTCCGTCATCTACAGATCAGGCGTCATTTAAAAGAAAAAAGAGAGAGAGTCTATTTTTACTGTTGTTATCTAAGTTGGAACCATACTCAAGAATATATACAATAATGGCAGAATATCACACCTTAGCATCCCTCTGTTTGCAAAGCTCCTCCTTCTTCTCTTTGCTGAGGAACCACATGGGCATGCTCAGCAGGTAGTTGTAGTCTGGCCCGCTGGTGTCCTCCTGCTCTGCTGCTTCCTCTTCTTCATTCTCCATCGCCTCATCATTCTAAGAACATGAACACAAAAACACATTGTTTACTTAGATGAAGGCCCTTAATTAGTATTACTCATTATTGAAGCTAAAATACACAATGTTTACACGATAACAATCCTCTGAACGGAATAATTTTTCATTTTCTTTTCAAAAAAGTTCTGCATTTAGACGACAACATTTTTAAATAACAACCACCGTGCACACCTATCTGCAAAAACGAGTAAAAACACTGTAGTATACTGTATGCCAGGCCAGAGGTTGGAGTTTGTTTGTAATGAAACAACACATGCATGCACACTCCTTATACAGAGCGGTGAGCTGTAAACATACAGAAAAGACTAACACGCACACACATGTTTGTGTGGACGGACGATGAGGTGGGGTTATTACTCCAGTGACCCTAAACTACAAAAAGAGTACATTTCATGAAAATGATCGACAACAGGTGTTTTCGGACCAAACAGTACTGGGGACTTTTTGAAGAGGAACTATCCAATACAGAGTTCCCTGAGAACTACACACCATGGGGACTTTTTTTCTGTCTGCATTCGCACAGTTATGGTACCTACTCTGAAGCAGGAGCGAAAAAGGTTCGTCTTAATAGAGATCTAGGAACTAAAATAGTTCATAGTTCCTGCGGTGTGGAAACAGTAAAAAAGGAGGAGGGTTCCAACAGTTCCTAGAACTATGAAGAAGTTCTTGTGGTCTGAAAGTGCCTATTTTCACATACAGAACTTGGGGGTCCGCCATTTTTTGTTGCAGTCCACCTACTCTCGCATGGCTATTGGCTGGAACCCTAATGTGCATGTGCAAAGAGCCAACCGTAATGTGCATGGGTGTAAGGTCTGCTCAGTGGCTTTGAGAGAAACGGCGTATTGCCAGTTTACATGGTGACGATAAATTACCATTTCTTTAAGTTTGTACTCTGGAACCAGTTTTCAAAACGTTCCTGTTTCAGTCGAAACAAAACAAAAGGTTATCGTTTCAGCTTAAATCATTGTTGTGGCCTTAGTTTTAAATGATTTACCTTCTCTTGAGCCTCTTTCCAAACTTTGACTGGATCAGAGTCGTAGCCCATCTCCTGCAGCATGCGGATCAGTTCCTTCTTCGGCTTGTTCTCTACAAGTGGATAGATAGTATTAGACCTCATGGTGAAGGAAAATCAAGACACATTCTAGATTCACTTAGATATGAATATCATCATGATAAACATTTGGGAGGTGTTCTGAATAATAAGTCATTAAAAAAAAGCCTTGGTTAGTTGTGATGTAGTAAAAGTTAAAATGTGTTATAGCTTTATGCAGCAAAGCATGTTAACAAGCTACTAACCGATAACCAAGGTGCCCTGGATTTTCTCCAGGATGAAGCGGGCCTGGTTGCTGAGTTTTGCATTCTCAGCTCCCAGCATGCCTGCCAGCCAGTCCTTCCTCAGCGCATAGTACTTCATCCTCAACTCAAAGAAGTCCCTGAAGATTTCCTGCACAGACTCATATTTCTTCAGGCTGCCCACATGGTCGAAAAGAACCTACAAAAGAAAAGAAAAACATACTAAGTACTGGATGGTTTTGAAAACAGCAACATGCTTTCTGAAAAGCTGTGTTTTGGTGTTGCAGTATTTACCATCGAGTTACAGGTGAGCGTGGTCTGAAGTTTGAAAACTTTATGGAGACCGGCAGCCTCGGCCTCCATCAGCTTCTCTTCTGTCATCTTGACCACAAAGCGAACAGTGGTGTCGGTGTGGTACTCCTTGTAGTCTGTGATCAGAGCAGGGACTTTCTCTGTTCCGTTCAACATCGGCTCCAGCACATTCTCCTTGTAGACCTACAAAAAAAGACAATAAATATATAAGACTTAATTTGAGCATATATTACAATCATATGTAGAGAAAGGAGCAATGAAGAGGATGGACAAAGCTTTAGTGACTGACCTGTGTCCAGGATTTGACAGGCAACTCAGAGATCTCGATTGTGGTGGAATCGATTATAGCCACCTCTCCGCTGATCATTTGCTGGTTGTCGGCCAACGGCTCAATCGTTCCTTTGAAACCCTTGTAGCTTGGAAGCTAAGGTTGAAAAAAACCACAAAAAAAAACAAACACCTTACATGAATACGTGTAGACTTAAAGTCTCAAAACTAAAACAGTTATTTCCTTCCTCACCATGGGCAGAGGCTCTTCTCCGTTTAGCATGCGGTGAATGTTGTTGACGATCTCCCGGATGTTGAAGTTGGGGATCTTGCTGGCCCAGCCTGTGCCGATTCCTTCAGTGCCATTCACCAGCACAGTGGGGATGATGGGAATGTACCACTCAGGCTCTACACGCTGGTTGTCGTCATAGTTGTACTTGAGCAGGTTGTCGTCCACAGCTGGGAAAAGAAGGCGAGCAAGGGGGCTGGAAGAACCAAACATTGAGATTTTTTATTAGTTCAATGGCAGCATAAAGCACAAAATGACCTGCTTTATATTATCAAACTGCGTGCAGGAGGCATCTGGTTGCTTGAGTCAGTGATCAGGCTGCTGACCTGAGCATGGTGAAGATGTATCGAGGGCTGGCTGAGTCCTTGCCGCCGTGCAGCCTGGTTCCAAACTGACCATGAGGCTGCAGCAGATTCAAGTTGTTGCTTCCCACAAAGTTCTGGGCCAAACCGACAATGGTCATCATCAGAGACATCTGAAGAAGAGATGGCGGGATGAAATAAACAGTATTAGAATTAGAAAATGTTGTGTATCAGAACTGCTAAATATAGCTAACACTTCTCACATGTAACATGTGCTACATTGTTTCCCATCAGAGGCTGCTTTGTATTTTTGGAACTCCAAATTAATCCGATTTTTGTTACCAGAAACATTAATCGGAGCAGATCACGCATCAAACTCAAAGAGGGCAGCACTGTAAACATATTTGAGAATGTGTATTATCATCTCACCTCTCCATGGTGGTAGGCAGACATCTCAGCCACAGAGCCGGCCAGCTGGGCCACCTTCACCTCCCGCTTGTCGTTCCTCTTGAAGCAACAGAACAGAACCTTCCTCTGGCCTGGTTTCAGACCTGACACGCACACAAACACAGACACACATCAGACCACTTTCACACCCCACAGGGTTGCTCCAGAGTTAAAGATGTTGCTTTGATTATATCACACACCGTCCACCAGGCAGGGGATTGACCTCTCATTGTCAGAGTTGGAGAAAAGGACCAGCTCTTTGTTGACAAAGTCGTTGTAGGAGAGAGAGTCAGTGGACTGGCCATACAGGTAGTCCTGTGAAGATGGCAAAACAAAGTATTTAACAGAGAGCAGCAATAAGGTATTGACACAATGTTAACTAATTGTTGGGACGTTACCTCCGGCAGGTTGTGCTCCCTGCGCTGGCGCCTGTTTGTCATGAATTTCGTCAACCACTCCTTCCTCTCTTCCACTTTCTTCTTGCTAAAGGCCTTCGCAAAAAATAGACAAGAATCACTTACCTAACCTGTGGTAATAGTTCTATTTGGATTTTTGACACAACATATGGTTATAATGGGTTTACATGACAGCACAATGTCTGATACATTTCATTTTAATTTGACATGCTATCATCCCTGCTGGGTGAGGATCGAGCCAAACAGAGGGGTCAAATCTTACAAGGGTGATAGCCTCATCGTCTTCAGGTCCACTGTACTTGAATGGGATTCGGTGCCTCTGCATATCAGAGAAGTACTCCTTGGCTTCCTGCGATGTGCTGGTTCCCAAACCTGAGAGGGCGAAGGAGACAAGGGAAGAGACTCCGTTAGATATAGCACTAAAATAAACCTCAACACTGTAACCGTGACATTGACCACGTATGAAGGGCTGCTTACTTGTCACTCTTACTACCACACAGGGGTTTAAAACAAACCTTTGTAGTATTTGATTTTCCAAGATTTGAGGTTGGACTGGCTGTCCTTCCATTCATTGAATTCAGGGATACTGTAGAAGGACAACTGACTTTTCTTGAAAGACACCTAAAGAGCGGTAAATAATAAGAAAAGCTCGAATCAATATTAACATATGTGACAAATTAAGTTTAGAATATGACAACCATCGGACTGGGATCATGAAAAGTGTTATTTGTATATAAATTGCAGAAATATTGTAAAAAAACAACAACACACCAGCGCTAAGGACCCGCATTACTTGGGTTTTGACAGCAGATGGCAGTGTTGTTGTACATTACTCATCAACTAGAAAACACATTTATTCCACATGTGTTGCTCTTTCCCCAAATCATTTCACAACTTCACACAGTTTTCCAACCAATCACGTGTCAACCATGGCTTAACTACCTACGAAGTCCTTTAAAGACATACCTTGATGATGGGAGTGATGAACTCTTCCAGGAAGTTGTGGCGCAGCAAAGACGGCCAGTTATGGTGGATGAAGTTGATCAGCAGGCCTTTAATGTGGGAGCCATCTTGATCCTGTGGTAATCAGAAATAAATAAAGTCAAATTGATTCAAAGTTATCTGTTGATGATTGATATCCCTTCAACTGCACAAAGAGTGGAATACAAAATGACTTGAAAATGTTGTAGACACAAACGTGAAGTAAATGAATGACAAGAAGAAGTCTAAGATTAAATAAAAGATCAGATGGAACTGCTGGCACACCTGATCTGTCATGATCATGATCTTCCCATAACGCAGAGTCTTAAGGGATTCGGGGTCGCTGTAGTTCTTCTTGTATTGAAGGCCGAGGATTTTAATGACGTTGTTGATTTCAGCATTCTCCATGATCTAATGAGGAAGACCAACACATTTTAGTCTGATGATGCTTAGCCCGGTTTCTCAAATTGAACCCGTTGTTATGAGTTACAGATCAACTCCAAAAATACAAATGCATCCATGAAGTGTCTACAGATCTAATGCTTGAACATACAGCGGGGCCTAACCTGTTTGAGTGAGGCCTCCCTCACGTTCAGCATTTTTCCTCTGAGAGGGAAGACACCATAGCGGTCCCTTCCCACCACTCCCAAGCCAGACACAGCCAGTGTCTTGGCTGAGTCTCCCTCAGTGAGGATCAGTGTGCAGCCGATGGAGTTCCTCCCACCTGCCAGAATACATTTGTACTTCAGGATTAGGGCAACTAATTTGCATTCTTATGAGGCTTACAAAAGAGGTTTGTACACAGTACCTGCATCGTTCGCATCATCCAATTTAGGCACCCCTTTGATTTTTGTGTGTTTAACAGCTGAGCATTTCTTGTTGAGCTGGGACTGAGCCTTGAACTTCACCCAGTTCATGATGCTTTCCACAATCCCACAGGACGTAGCCTTAAGGAAGTTGAAAATGCAGAGTTATAAGTGGAATCCGAATGATGAACATAAAGAAGCAATGCCAGTGTCATTTTGATAAGCACCTGTTTGATGAACTTGTCACCGAGAGGACAAGTGGAGCCGAAGGTCTTCTGCTGCAGAGTCATGTTCTCTTTGGTCTGAGAGTCAAAGGTCGGGTTCTCAATCAAGCAGTTGACAAACATCCACATGTGGTTCTTCACCTGGATGCAGAAAAGTGGAGCGTACTCAGATGTGCAATAATGACAACAATGTTACCACACATGTGTATCACACACTCAGGTGTGAGGTTATGATAGGATGACTGTACCTGGAAAGGCTTGACGGCCACTCCCGCTTTGTTCTTCCTCTTCACTACATCAATGATCTTGCTGACCACCTGGTCAGCCACATAGTCAACGTGCCTCCCTCCCTGAGGACAAACACAAGATCCCATTTACAGAATAAATGTCATAAGTCTTAATCACAGTGACACAAAGTGGCCGGGAGAGCAGCCAAACTTGTACTTAGCTGACAAAGGACCCTGGTCTACAGCTTCATCCAGTCTTAAAAAATACATAGCTGCTCCAAGATGTAATTTTAAACATGGCTGACAACACAAGATAAATGTAAATTGGTGCTCAGTATTCCAGCA
Organism: Tautogolabrus adspersus; assembly: GCA_020745685.1. Lineage (NCBI taxonomy): Eukaryota > Metazoa > Chordata > Actinopteri > Labriformes > Labridae > Tautogolabrus > Tautogolabrus adspersus. The sequence goes on from CM036554.1 coordinate 10,040,720, forward strand.
CTTACACAATTAAATAATTGGTTAAGCAGAACATTCAAAATCCAAGCTCAATCAATCACTCTCTTACACACATATATACACATTCAATGTATTATGAAAGATGTAATACACTTTGATGTTACCTTGGTCGTGGCAATACTGTTGACAAAGCTGACTTGCTGGAAACCTTTCTCACTCATGGTGAGGCAGACCTCCCAGCGATCGTTGACAACCTCATGGACCACAGTGAGGGGATTGCCAACCTCATCCACTTTGTCCTTCAAATACATGTCCACGTAGTTACGGAAACCTGTGATCTAGAATACAAGACCAGCGGTATTAATGATTACATGATTGAACCCCTGCAGACTTTTACAATGACAAAGACTTAAAATGGTAACCGTTAATAAGATGGCAAATAAAAGACTGAAGAAAATGTGGTTCTGCCATCCTGTATGTAACATTTACATTCCCAACTACTAAATGTAAACATGTCAACATGTTCATCAACATCAACATGTTCTTATTTGGTAAGGGATAGCTGATGGAGAGGTGGTTGACAGACAGAAACAGATCAAAAATGGGAAACAAGAAAGTGAAACAGTAGTAACTTACTGGCAGCTTCTTGCCATTGAAGTACACACGGACACCTTTAGAGGCTCCGGCAATGTCGTAAGCTCTCCTGGTCATCAGAGCCACCGTGTCTTTGTCCAGGGTGCTCATTTTAAATTTGGGCAGGTCAGGCCTGAAGGTGATGCAAGTATATTCCTCTCCGTCAAAGGGAGTGATTTTAGGATTCTCTGTCTTGCCCATGTTGTCATACCAGGTCTAAGAAAAACAAGGATGTGCTTTAAAAAGACATATTCCCATTAACAAATGACAAGGATAAACACAAGAACAAATTGGGTTTTACATCCTTCATACCTGCTTGAAGATTTTCTTTGACTCTTTACAGGCCGTCTCTACAGTGAACTTTGTGCTAAAGATGTTGCACAGCTTAGCGCCGTATCCATTGCGACCACCTGAAGAAGAAGTTTTTGAGTTAGAAATGGCTGCTACTTCTTCATACAAACCACTAAATGTTAATAGTTTGCAAAACTTGCATTATGGGTCTAGATGGTGATACGTCTTTATTCATTATGTAATTATTACTCCCTACTAAAGATATTTCAGTGTAATTTTAATAGTTTAACTGCCCAATTTAGTCCCACTGTTGGACTCTTTAGGAGAATTATTTTAGGCATTTCATTGGTGAGATACTGAAAGTTAACAAAACTAGAAACATTGGTTGTAAAAAAAAATATTTTCATTAAAAGACATTCATTGATATATTTGTATAAAAAAGGTATAAAACAAAATAGGTGTCAGATTTCTAGAGTCATTCCAGTCTCACCAGTGACTTTCTTCTGGTCATCATTGTAGTTACTGGAGGTGAGCAGCTGTCCAAAGATGAGAGCAGGCACATAGACCTTCTCCACCTTGTGCTCCACCACAGGAATACCCTTCCCGTTATTCCACACACTGATGGTGTTGTTTTCACTGAAAGGAAAAACACACACTCATTTATTGAAGTGCCACTGAGTCGGGGCTATAAGTTGAGAGCTTTTGAAGAATGGGGATGTTTGATTAGTTCATATTTGACATTACTCACACATCAATGTTGACCTTAATGCAGGACATGCTCTTATCCCTCTGCTTGTTGTCAGCTGCATTTACTAGAAGGATAAAAGAAAAATTGAAATGAGTTGATTTCAATAGTAGGGATGACCAAAAATGGGTCGAATCACATTAAGAGCTTTTTACTCACCAAGGATCTCATCAAAAATCTTGTAAAGACCAGGAACAAATGTCACATCACGGCAGTTCAGTTCAGCATCCGCTGCATCATACACCCACATTTGCTGAGGAGAGAGAACAAGTTACCTCCTAGCATAAATGTGTTCAGTTCAAACCATTAATATGTTGTTTGTCGATTAATTTAACATCTTGCACCTGCGCAGTAGCGTCAATATTCTTTACAAAATGCCTCAAATGGTCCACCCACATAAAGCTCTTTGAGATGAACCCAAGGACGTAAATCAATGAAGGTTCATGATAGAGACCATCAGTTACAAAGGATCAGATATTGCTGTGTGACTTCCTACCTGGGTGACAGGCTCTACAGAACCGATGTAGGAGTCTGGCCGGAGCAGAATGTGCTCCAACTGCGTCTTCTTTTGATAGATCCTTTCCACTGACAGCCGCTTCGGATCTTTCTTCGTCTTTTCCACAGGCTTGTTTTCAAAGAAGGACTATTGACAGTGACAGAGAAATTTCTTTAAGGTGAGTTTCCATGTGTTGCAGTCATCACAAAATAAGGTTTCCCTTTTGTGTTTTAATGATCTTGTTTAGACTGACCAACAAAATCTGCAATAGCACTGGCTGAATAAATGTAATAATATGTGGGTGGTCCAAAAGTACCCAAAAGTGGTTAAGAACATATTTTATTGTTTTGCTAAAGGATTTAAAACATTGACACAACACATTTACCAAATGTTAGTGAGCAGAGACGTTCTTCACATCTACGATAAATAGATATATCTAAATAGATTTAAAAAATATGTGTCACAATGAGTGAAATCCCTCAATCGACGTTAAAGTTTATACTAAATGAATGAAACATTTTTTGTTATAGGAAGAGATTTGACAAAGTGTTGAGGGAGACTGATAGCAAACTGGCTAAATGGTTATGGATCATAACATCGCCATGGTTTCTAAAAATTGATGATGCGCCGTGTGCCCTGCAGGGAAGTTATTGCGTTAAACACCATTATATCGATCAATGTGTGTATCTTCATTTTAACAGCACTTGCAGCGATGTCATTATCGTACATTTAGGTGAAGGGAATCAGCTTAATGTTGTACTTAACTATGTAAGCTAGCTAATTTTAGCCATTGCTAAGTCTCACTGTATGGTTAGCACTAGCAGGGAAAAACTTTCTGAAGATAAAGGATATCGGAGTAACAAAGTTACCTTCAGTGGTTCGGCCATTTTTCTTCTTTTTACTGCAAACAAACCCGGTACTCGCAGTGACTTATTACAAGTTTATTGCTAACGCTAGCTAAACAACTCCCTCCTCGCTCCTAATAATACGCGCTGCCTGGCTGCACTGAAACGTTTCGTCGTCAAAATTTCAAAACTTTGAGGAAACCGCTCCCGCCAGCTTCACTGACCAATCAAGCGGGGGGGTTTCTTCTTCGCTTACTTTTGTGTCATGGTGGGTGTCATTCAGGGAATTGACGGTGCTTACCGCCATCTACTGCACCGGAGTAAGAAGACATTTGTCACAGACCGTAAACATTCAACATTTTTTTTAAACAAAACATGAAAAATATAGGCCTACCTATTAAAATAAAATGGATGCCTGAACACTTAATAGAACATTGTTACGAAGTATCTTCTAAAAAGACTGTTCCTCTAATTGTTATTTTGCAAATTTAGAAAGGAGTATTACTTATTTTATTTTTTACATAGATTCATTTTAAAATATATTGATTGACTGAGAACTCGATTGCATATGCTCATAGGGCTGACCACACAATGCTGAGGTACTGCACACCACATACACACCATGCACACCATACATGATCAAAGTATTATACATAGGGCAAGATTGACCACAGTGAGCTGAAAAAATATTGTCTACCAATAAGAAATATATTTTAAAAATCATAAACTAAACCTTTTCTCATATCTGCTGTTAATTACTCACATATGAACACATGCACAGCTATACATAATGCTTGTTTAATATATGGTGTTGTCAGAGAGTAAAAGTGTATTTCTTTTTATTGTTTTGCCATACTGCAGCACACAGAAAACAAAGAGTGTTAGATAAATGTGCTGACTTTGAGTTTTGAGAGGATTATTGGGTGAGAAGTGTTGGAATCTTAGCCATGTAACCCTGGGGGCCATGCAAAAAGGGATTCACTTTCCTCACAGTTGATATTGATGTTAACACCATTTAGCCTGAGAGTCAGCACAATAACCTTAGAGCCATTGTTTCATTTACTGCACTGTATATACTGTACATGCACACTGTTACATAGGTTGAAGATTTGGACACAAAAAAACACTTTTCAGAAGTTTAAGCTCTTATACACTTTCCTTAAAGAGCATCTTAAACTCAAAATGTAGCCGTTTCCGTAAAGGCCTTATCACATTGATGACTAGATTGTGCCTTACATAATGATACAAAAGTGAGCCAAACTGAATTATCTTTGAATAGTCCAAATATCTCCATGAACAGCATTTTGTATGTACAGATTATAAAAGTGCATAACGTTATCTTTGACTTTTTGTGAGTAACACTATGAATCAGGAAGATAAATTATGTCTTATACAAGCATTTTAGTTTGGAATTGAAACAATAACAAACAGTCTTTTGTCTTTCCTAACATCAGTCCATACAATTGTAATATTTTTCCATAATAAATAATGTCCAACTCGATTTGTTTACAGCTCATGGATCTTGTCCTCTTTGACTGTAATGCACATTGCCATCTTCTTCAAGCTAGATTTACAGAGATCACAGTAACTGTGACCTTTACAGCTGCATAATTACATTCAGGATTCAACCAAAAAAAACTACACCGGCATTATCTGCCACAATGTATCTTATTTACATCTTTCATCGGAGATACACCTGCAATTTCTGTAATCGATTTAATAAAGTTGAGAACTCATTCATCAACATACAACGTGTACTTTTATAAGCCGAAGTAGAAATGTTCATATGTGAAAACATGGAAGGCCCCAGACTTGTTGCATCATTAGACAGCCAGCAATGAAATTGTTATAGTTCAAAATTCAGTTTACAGAAAACCTGTAACAGAAATACATTGACTAGGTATGTAGGATGCTTAAACAAAACAAGCACTCAATTCATTAAGCCAAAAGCTAATGAGATCTGTTCAGATGGCCCCGCCCCTTAACAAAATGGTAGGAGATTGGGTCCAAGAGAAGCTTGGTAATGGGGGGCAGTCGTTCTAAATTAGAAGGAGTCGTTTGAATCTAAAAACGTACAAAGATGACTTTTAGAAAATGGTATTTGTAATGTGTTTTTGGGGAGTGGATTTTCCCTAAAGTGTTCATTCCAATTATCCCTCATTCATCAATATTCTCTCTCCCCCACTCTCTGTCACACATGCACACACTCTGTACTGTATGATAACAGCCTGAAAGCATTTTAGTGGTTAATGGGCTTATCTCCCCAGAAGTGTGCTGTTATAATTTCATGATAGCCCTCAGCCGATGTGTATTTGGAGCTTTGTATCATTATGCAGAGCTTTGCTTCGTGTCGTAGAATACTCAGAAGAACAGGATTTATCAAAGCACTGCAGAGAAAAAGAGATTTGATTCAATACTGAACAAGCACAAGCCCTAACATTTCCAGTGTGGTGGTTATCAGTCAATGGAAATGCAGTAACCTGATTTGTCCGGTCGCTTCAGCATTTCTTATCTGTCTTCCTCTGCTATGCTGCCCACTCTCCTGACCTTGGCATGATAATAATAGGGCTGAGAAGCTCGAGCTGCAGTCCAGCAAATGTAGTGGAGTGAATGCACACAAATACACCCACAGCTGCACACATGAATGAAGATGAAACAGTTTGTTTTTGCACTTGGCATCTCCAGCAGGAAAGAATGATTGATCTCTTTTCAGAAAAATAAAAAAAATAAAAAATATATATTTTTCACACATACAGTAAAAGAATTGGCCTGGCTAGCTTGGAACATTTTTGAGTCCTCTGTACCTGACAAAGAAAACCATTTAAGCTCAAAATGTACTTTGAGTCATGATCCAGAGCAGTGTCGAGAGTTTATAGGATATTCACATTTTTTTCTGAAAAAAACAAAACCAAACAAATTTATTATCATTATAGATTACATTAAATGAGATTAGATCTAATAATATAACGGAATATACAAAGCGACAAGGCTAAACACGATCTAAAAAGAAATTAGCAAAGTCATATGTGAAACTAACAAACTGTTTTTTAATAACTTAACCAAATATAAGTTAGGCTGCATGATATTTGCGGGAAATACATTTTGTGAACTTAGCCTCAGCAAGGAGATCAATAGGCCTATTGCCTATTATTTGAATTCAAAGAACAAGCTAACTTTAAGTTTAGCTAAACATAAAGACAGAAGGGAGGACTAAGCTAGCTTAGCTCTGTCCAAAGGATAGAAACTCACCCTTTTAGCGGTTCAACAGCTCACAATTTATCCTCCTACTTTAGCATTTTCTGTGTCATTTGTTTAATTTCTACAACTACTCATGTTAAACCAACAATTTGAGGTATTATTTGACTTCTGAAGGGGTCTCAACCTTTGCTTCTTTATCTACAAGCTGTCAGTCAGTATTCTAAGTAAGCTAGCTGTATCCTGTACATGGCTTAATATTTAACAGACAGATATGAGAGTTATAGGCCTTTAAATACGATTTACATTTTTTAAATTTATTTCTGTAATATTAAAATGGTGAACTAAAGAAAGACTGATGTTAGTAGTTTGGTGTAGCCCAGGGGTTCCCAAACTATGCAATGCCAAGGACCCCCGTATAGCTTTAGCCTCTAGCAGGACCCCCCTCTTGCGAAATGTCTTTAATTCCTTGTGCATTACTATGGCAAATAAAAAATTAAACATACAATTTCTTAATATATTTCCTTATTTTTATTACCAATAAGAAATATTTGTATTAATTACTTTTATTCAATGGCCTAATTGTAAACAGTCTTCTATGATTTCTGTTTTAACAACAACCAGCAGCAATAGTAGCCTAACAGTAAACAAATGTATTTTTTTAAATCTATCTTTTTATTCATTCATTCAATATGTCTTTCTTCTGTTAACAGTCTTTGTGATTCCTTCTTAACATTGCTATTTTACTTTCCAGTTTAAGAGGATGTACTAGCTAGTTTTCAATACAGCAACTTTCTGATATATCAGAGTAATTGATAGTGGCTGTTGGGTTCTCTGATTGGCTACAGTGGTCTGTGATATATTTTTAAATCGAAAGATTGGCATAGAAAAAAAAACATATAGATGTTACATATATGTCTACACACAATGATTAATTACATCTAAAAAGATATTTATTAAAACGCTATTGTCATGAAATCATATTATTAGCTTGTTTATACTAATTCTATTCTCTCCCCCTCTTCCCTCCAAGTTTCTGTAGACCACCTAGTGCCCCCTGTCGACCCCGAGGCGGTACCCCCATTAAAATACTGGTTTAGCCAATATAATGTGGATGTGGAGGAATTAATAGGGGAGTAATTAAAGGTATTTCTACAAGTTGTGTGTTTTTATTTTTTCTAATATATTTACTTAGTACATAATTTACATTTTTGGTTGTATGCCATTTCCATTGGATTTGCTATTTTAACCCTGTGACGCAAACACACACACAGACGTCCTCTTATAGAGGGCAGTTCGAAACAGAGAATACTAAGTACTTAGCATCCAAAAATAGCAACCCATCTAAAACTATTGAGAGATGTTTGCAAAGTAGATGGACACCCTCGCTCTAACTGCCACCTGCCTTCCTGTTTATTTATTGATGGGCCTGTGTTTTCTGTCTGTTAGGGAAGTGGGGGGAAAGAGACTCGATGTGTCATATGTTAAAAGCTGTGAAAGGGGGCTGTTTGGTGTAGCTTTATGGTCTGTGACACACAAGGACACAATTTAGAGGATGGCTAAACCAAATGTGTTTTAAACTGCGCATCTGACGTGTTATATCCAAAATATTATTTGACAGACTACATAAATAAAAAATATTGTAACTTTTGTCTCTCTTTGCAACAAATACTCCCAAACATAAGCCAAACATAGGACTATATGGGTTGATTATCAAAGCTCTAAAAGGCAAATGTTAAAATATTGCAAAACAGAAATAGGGTTATTAGAAAAATAAATTCTAAATTCCATGTATGTAGCTCAAATGTAGGTTTACCCTTAATGAAATCATTAAACATTTTGGGGAAACATTAATTTTAGGAGCCATGTGAAAACATGACTGAAGCTAAATGCATGGGACAGTTAGATTCATATAAGACTTGAACCTTTAATTTGTCCTGAGCTGTGTTATAATTCAAAGCAGGGTTTTAACAATGCAAAACAAAAAATATATAAAGCTTTTTTTTTTTTTTTTTTAGAAAATTCACTAGTTTATTCACCATAGTGTGTTCGCTTAAAGTAAGTGACTTCTCTTGAGTTCACCTCAGGGCTTCTGAGTGATTAATTCAGAGAAACAACCAGCCCAATGTCTCTCTGTGGGTGTTAGCTGATTGACAGAAAGCAGAGGATGGAGAGTGTAATGCTGTTACTGAGAATAAAACACTCAACTATTGAAAAAAAGATAGAGAAGAGAAACCTTTAAAGGCTGGAATTTCAACATTGTGTTCATTGTTGGTATTTAGCTCTGGCTGTTTCCTGTGGTGTGATGGATGAAATAACTGTTGAAAATAGACCATATCTCAGATGCTTGAACAGTAAAGCGAGGTAGTAAAAAACTTGTAGAGTTCATCGCTAACATTTAAGGCACTGAAATACGTTTTTATTCACTAAGTCTCAGTTTAGAACATCACATTTCAAGCAGTGTCCTTGGGGTTTCATAACATGACCTTTAAGGTAAACACCCCTCCCTGGCTGTCATTGTGAATGTGTCTGAGAAACACAATGAAGAACTAAGAATTATTAATTACTTTTAAAGGTTAGTGGAAAGCAGCTTCTACAACCGTTGTCCTGTGTTGGCAGGCAACTACAACAACTTAACATTTAAGATGCCTTACATCACAGACAGTGGTGCCACTTAATTGGTTGAACGTTCCACATCTTTGAGGGAAAGTTTAAATGAGATGATTCCCACTCAAAGCAGCTTTACATTTGCAGATAGTATTTTATTCAGAGTACATACTGTATTTTGACTTTAAAAAGACTTTTCTTAAGAAGGGATCAGATCTAATATGGATTCAACAAGGGAAGCAGATTGGATTAACGGCTTCATCATCTGGCAGAGTGAAATATAGAGTACCATGACCTCATCAGTATTGACTCAGTAGGGAGTGGATGTGCGCATAAATCGTTGTTCTGTGCATGTACAAGTCAGCTTCAGACACCATTAGGTTCCCTTTAGCCCAGTCAGCTCTGAACAAATTAATACAGAATCGAGTTGTGAGCTGTTCAGCCTTGTATTGTTTCCTTCTTATGCTGTGGATCTCGGTGTCCATCTTTTTGTTGGTTCTCGAAATATCTCAATCTTTGTTGGCAGATATAACATTTTGAATACACATTCATTGTCTCTAGAGAATAAAAACTTAATTGTGGTGGATCTGGGATCTTTTCCCACTCTTACTTTTGGGTAAGAGTAAAATATCTCCAGATCTGTTTGATTGTCATCCAACTGCAAAGAAGACATTGGTATGGCTAAAGACACACAGACCTAAAACATATATAGAATATAGCCTATTATTTGGGGAATCAGGTAGCCTAGAGGTCAGATCCTGCATCCAATGCACAGAGGCTACAGTCCTCTAAGCAGGTGGCTCAGGTTTGACCCCAACCCTCAACACTTTGCTGCATGTCATTCCCTACTCTCTCATCCCTGTTTTAGACTATATCCACTATCCTTCTGCATATTTAAAGGCATAAAAGCCCAAAAAATAATCGTACTTTTTGTTTTTTTCCCGATTGTGTTAATACCCAAAAAGAGTTGCAAGTTAAAAGCCACTTCAACTACTTTGAACAGTAGACAGTTTGGCATATCAATTTTTTTTGCTTTTGCTAAGGATTGAAGACTCTGGGCTATAGCCATTTCTCGGTCAACAGGGATTTCAACAAGGATCAATGAATATTTACAACTTTTTCATATTGCCACTCTGTTTTTTTCACAGATGCCAGACTTCAAAGAGAAGGCTCTTCACAGGGAAGATGAGGTGCTGTGACCCTTCTGTACCAAGAAGCACAGAGAATCCTTTTTTACGCCTTCCTCCCAGTTTCTGATTAAAAGCTTCATGCAGTTAGGGAAAAAAATAAAGCCAGGTAATTTTGAACAAGACAAGACAAGGCAGGACTTTGATCTTACTCAGGAGAAAGGAGTTGGCTGGGAGCTAGAGAAAGAAGATGGGTGTATGTGTGTGTGATTAACACAGACAGTATGTGTTTTTGTGAGCAGGCAAGACAAAGAATATAAAATGAGAATAAAAGGGTAAGATCTCAACTAGTCCATTTGCGCCGATGCAGTTATAATGCTAAGAACCTTCCCATGTTGCTTAGGTGACATTGTAGAGACTATGCCGGTATTTTCTCAGCCAGATTCCCCCTAGCACTTATGCTTCAGTCACCATAAAAGCAGCATTTTTCTTTTGACATCATGCCCTGGGTTTGAAGCTCAAACACTGTTATTAAGTTGTAGGCAACTGCTATTTCCAGGTAAAAAAAATTAGGCCTACTTTAATTTGACTGCATTTGGAGTAGCCAGCAGCTGAAAAGACATCTGGAAATATTTTAAGATAAAAGAAAACACATCACTATCAAAATACTGTCACACTCTGATGAACACTTAACAGTCACAGAGTGTCAGACCTGTCGCTGTGAAATAACCCTGGAACAAAACTGTCACTGTGAATGTACATATACGTATACTGTATATATTATTTTATTGTATTAAAATTATCATCTACGCACACTCTTTAATGTAAATGCTGTAAAAACTACCTTGTGTTTACTTCAGCATCTTTTGCACTACTCACCACTGCACTATTATCTTATTGTCTTATCTTATGCCTTGTACAAATTAGTCTTTGCTAATTTGTTTATTTTTGTGTTTATTGTTGATATTTAATGTTATAGGCTACCTTTGTACAAAGAGAGCACAGTTTACTGAAGTAAATTCCTTGTGTGTTAAGCATACCTGGCCAATAAAGCTGATTCTGATTCTGATTCTGAAAAAGGGACTTACAGTTAGGCTCAGTAACAAGAGCTTACTATAGCACTCAACAAACTCCTGCTAGCATACAAATGTTGATGTTAGCTACTGTTAGTTAGCTGTGTAAATGCAACCAGGCTTCAGTGTCAGCTGTTGTTGCTGCCAGTTAATGTAACTGTTACTGTTAGTTGCTTTTAGCTATTGTTAGCTAGCCAATGTTACTGTTAGCTAACAAACATTTCTGGAAGATAGAAATGTGTCTTTCCTGTATGTCTTCTAACACTATTAAAATAAATGTTAGCTAGAAAGTAGTTAAACACTAAGGTTAGCTGCAGTCTATAGGCTAGCTAATATATGAAATATATGTAGTGTTGACAGGGAATGTGGCCCGATGTCCCTCTGGCTTTCCCTATGATGTCTCTTAGAAGTCGAATCAATAGAGAAGCAGTGAATTAAGACTGTTTGACAGATTTCATAAACCTGGCGTGTTTGAGCTTCCCACCCTGAGCACGAAGTCTTCCAGCATGCAATTGTCTGTTTAGAGATGTTAAACACCACCGTTGAAAAGACATTAAAAACCAGCTGAAAAGCGAAACATTGATGCCACTAAAATCGACATTTTCGCCACCCTTTCAATGCTGTAATGATGAAATTATCAAAATTATAAATAAATAAAATATCTGACACATTTGATGACACAATGTAAAAAAACCTTTTATTGGGTTGAAAATGATTGAAGAGGTCTTGGACCAACACAATGTCCACCTTTTTTTTAGTCAAATGTCAATGTTGGGTGTTGACTATGGTAAAGGAAAATGGCCGCTGTGTGAATATTGTGAATGGGGGTTTCCAGCTATGACATGTGCACAGGTGTCAGGGTAACAGAGAGGACACCTTAGCATGCTTTGACATACTTTCTGCTGGAAAGAAAACATAAGGAGGAAAAAACACTTTGATCCACTTGAAAGCGTATAGGCTATCAGGACTAATGCTTGGTTTATAATGCATACGCACCCATCTAGCTGCCAACCACAGCGGAGCATTCAAAGTAATCTGATAAAGCCAGGAAAGACTGACTGCCAGTGCACTCTCCTCTGTCGATGAGAACAGTAATCCTATTTTCCCCTGTCTCCCTGTCATACGCTATTTCACCTATCTGATCGTCTTCTAATTGACAAGAGCAGCCATGTAACCTCAGGGTTGTAAAAGGAGTGAATGTAGAGCAGCAACTGTTACACGAGCCTCCCATGGGCATTGAGTTACACAGATAATACTACAAAATGTAAGTTTTATCAATCAATTAATCAACCAACCCTATCATAGCAAATTGAGACAAATGCTGCACGATAACAGTAAAGGTTGCGTTGTGGTTTTGACTTTTATATGATCTTTTTTTCATGTAACAATGTCTTTATTATTTTAAACAGTCAGCAAAGTAATTTATTACAATGAAGAATAGATTTTTGTTATGACATTAACAAACAAACACACACACACACACACACACACACACACACACACACACACACACACACACACACACACACTCTTTATTTGTTCAACCCCTCACGCTGCCCCTATAAACATATAAGCATTTTCCCTCTAAAAAATCTCTCTTACATTTTTAACCACAGTTCATATAAAGCCTAGGACTATATCCAAGATATACTGTAGTTTAATGGTACCTCTTGTATACTGAAAATCTAAGAAAAATACATACGTATCTTGTGCAAATACGTTTACTTACACATATACACCACACATATACACATGTCCATGCATAAACCAAAATTAATACATTTCCAACCCTGCCTTCATCGGTTTTCAGGGTTTACCACTATTGTAATTCTGTCGATATCTTAACCTGGGTCTTCCTCCTGTAGAAGCACTCTGATATCTCTACATTTCATAAAGACTTTAAATGGTTTGTTTCCATAGCCCCTCAGACATCAAACTTATTTTTCATGGTCTGTTTTTCTCTGAATTTACATACATGGTGCTGTGTCATCATCTTTACTACAGAAATAATTTTCAGAAAAAGCTATTTGCTGGAAACATCTTTATGACAAAGACCACAGAGGCCATTACAAAAAACTCAAGTGTCTAACCGATCCACCTAAACTTAATCAGCAATGTAACTATTTGGGAGGGCAAAACCAACTTTATAAAATAGCGTCCTAGTTTGCCCTGCAAAAATGAGCTCTCGGACCTAACACACATCTGTTCCCAAACCCATTTTCCTAAGAAATAACTTGCTGGTTTCAAATTTGTTTAAGAATATTGACCATTTTGGTATAAATTCAACTCAAATATAAAATATATTAAAACTGAAATGACACAGGACCCTTTCGATAGGCAGAAAGACTCAAACGCAGGAACAAACTAAAGGCCCTTACCATTCTGTTCTTTTGTGTTTGACTTTAATTGTACAAAAAATTGAATAAAATCAGATCACTTCAAACTGCATTGCAAAGAGCTAAAGCTTGGGTCTTTGGGCTGCTGATGGTCTAGGGTCATGGGGCATTGCTCGCAGTACTAATCCAGCCTTTTATGCAGTCTATATGCTAAACTGAAACAAAATGACCGGTAATTGAGTTTTCCTTACATTACACAGAGAAATAACACTCTGATAGAGAGCCATAATAAATCACTCTTACTGGTCACATTAAAGAGTGTATGAAACCACAGGAAGAAGGAAAGGCCTATAGCTACAGTAAATCATTCACAGTCTGTCATTCCAGGGAACCAGTGAGAGAGTTTGGGTGGAGTGTCCCACTTTATTGATTTTAATTCCATTAATACCTTATGGCCGACTTACTTGGCAGACTCTCCCAGGCCTGAGCCCACACACGCCTGTTTTCTTGTTGGATTTGATCAGGCTGTCTTATCAGCTGGCAGCAGGCAGGAAAAGGTGCAGGAGAAGGCCAGAGATCCATGTTAGACACAACAAGCTTAGATGAAGAATGATTAGTGATGGCTGCCAACCAAACCACCCAGTTCACTTCTATTCGGTGTCTGCGAGAGAGAGAGAGAGAGAGAGAGAGAGAGAGAGAGAGAGAGAGAGAGTGGGTGTGTATGTGAGGAAGGGAGGGGTACTGTTTACTTTCCTGGCACCTGATGCATGCGCATCAAATTTACTCCACTCGCAGCAATCAGCAGATTCATATGAATGAATGAATGCAATCAGTCACTGAATTACATATTCTAGGGCTTCCACTGGAAGTCCTATATCTGGACATTCAGGCTATGCGTAAAACGATTGTGCGCCACGTCCCTGCCATTTTAAACTTTACATTTGTCTTTTATGTCACACACAGGATCAGTGTCAGCATGATACCGCCATCGGAGACCGTCTTGCCCTCGCGCGGGCTCCAGCAATGTTGCCCAGTTTTGTGGTTGCGTGGAAACTAAAAAGGCAGCAGTGAGCGAGCCCTGCCTGAACCGTAGGAGCATTTCCAGTGGCGCTTCGTGGTTGCCAGAGCGGCTCTCAGCACAAGTTTAACGAGCAGCAAAAAAGACCTGATGGACGCTGACCAGAACATTCACCAACCCCGCTTGTGTGGATCGCTCTGATCTGATCTACCGGGCGATTTCATTGTGAAGCACATGCTTGGATACGCACGATGAAAAGGAGAGGGAAAGCAGCAAAAACGTGAGTGTTTCGCATGTGTTTGCTTTGTGTTGTTGCATGCATTAACGTGTTTATAAACCATGAAAGAGTGACTGTTTTCCGGTTTTGTGCTAGTTTTTTAAATGATTGGAGCTGGGAAGAAGAACTGGATGGTGCGGACTAAAACAGGATGGAAGACAAACTTAACGGGGGTATCAGTTCTCATGAGGAATCGCCTTGTCTCATTTTCCTCGAGTTGATTTCAGATGCTTGTTGCTTATGAGCATAATTAAAATATAAGCAGAAACTGATACAAAATTTAAATTTGTGTTTCGATTAATATAAATTGAATGCGTTGCATGAGTTTTGCTTTATCATTATCTTAAGGGTCTGATTATTGAAGTATAAACTCAACATAGGTGCAAACCTTCTACAATGAAAATTAGATCAAACCCTTAGTGATTAAGGATTATTCCCATTACACTACCGAAAGTCTACTGTTACAGTGTTTTTGTGCATACTGCTTTAAGGTACCCAAACAATAATTTGTTGGGGTAAAAATGGGGTCTTTTGGTACAACTGAAATCTGCCAAATGCTGTGTTGTGCACTAAGGAACAAAAATATACCTTTCAAGTTACTGAGATAGAAATTGATTAATGAGATTGGCTGTGGATGGAGTTAAAAGCACTGAAATGTGATTAAAGTTGCATTTAAAATGCTGCTTTTCAAGTGAAGATGTCAGGCAGGCTTTATTTCCCTGCTTCCCTCTCTGTCACCCACACCCCCCATTGATAAACCAGCAGCCTATTTGCCATTCATGCAATGCTTACAGCTGTGATCGGATGCCAGGAAGAGGTCATATTCATGCATGAAAAACAAAATGTCATCAAGTTTAACGATGTAATAAATTTTAAATGCCTATCATGTTTGGGTTTGGGTCCAAATTACTGCTCTCCATGTGATTGGTTCAGGAGACCTGCCTATACAGCCCTGACAGCATGAATTTACGGGTGAGGGACTGACCTTTGCTTGCATGGGTGCTGTTTATTACAGAAATAGGCATTGACTTTAGGAACATTGACAAAGGCTTTAGCTGATTTAGAGACCAATTTTTTTAGTATAAGGTTGTGGGATGGGCTAAATTGAGTTGTTTGCATGTAAACCATTCATGAAATCACAATTTTATTGGCAATAATATCTTAAAAAAGCATATTTTGGATGGAAAACTGATGATGAAAATCATTTTATATTGATGGGACTCATTGCACCCTCTCTTGATGGTTTATCTCACTTTTCTTTGTCACTGGCAGCCATCTTCATCAACTGTGTCTTACTAACATTTGCCCCTTTCCTCGATATCTCATTAGTGTCACGCACTGTTCTATCCGTTGTTATCGTAATGTTACCCCTCTCCTTAAACCCTCCTGATATCTTTCTTTCTCTCACAACCCTGTGCTCCTCATGTGTCCAATTACCCTCCTTGCCAAAATGCTTTCTCCTCCTCCTCCTCCATTACCAGCCTTCTACCACACTTCCCCCATTATCTCTCAGCAAAACACCATGGCTGGCATGACATGTGAAGGGGAAAGTATGGCCTTTACAAGACCATAATGTTACCCGTTTAGTTAGGGACAGTTTTACATCCACCCTGCTGAGATGTAGGGCTGAAGAAATCCTTTGGATGTTGCCTTGTCTAAAAAAAGATATGTCTATACTTCATGTGTTCCCCAGCTTCAATCTTCCCCAATTTTTCTCCTTCATGCCAAGTAAGTTTTTCTTACCTTGAGGGCTAGTGTTGTGCGGTTCATAATTGGGGCTGCCTGACATGCATCTCTTAAATGGGCGTAACACAATGAGTGTTATTAGCTGTGTCTCGTAGACAAATCATCTGTCCCCTTTACACACCCATACACACCAACATTACCACAACACTCTGTCCCCCCCCCCCCCCCCCCCCCCATCGTCATGTGATACTTAGAGGTACTTAGAGATCGATTTCATTTTTTAATCTTGGTAAGTGGATCTTGCCCAGTCTTCAGCCATTTTGAAGAAATTAAGAAGTCCAGCTGAACTCTGCAGTTCCTTTTTGTTTCAAAGAAGACAGGCCTTCACATTGTGTAATTTGTTGGCCTTGTTGCAGTTTATAGCATAAGCATTTATCCCCAACAAAAGGATTGGGTGGCCAACACTGATGCTACACTGACTTAAGGAGTTTTTCCTTAAGAGGATTAGTAACAGGATAGGAGTTTGTCGTGATCAGCTATTAATGAAGTGTGTTAGGGAGGGTAGACCGGCTATTTTCAAAGACAAACACAAAAAAAGAGTGAAATCTACAGGGCACACAGACAAGCTCTGTGTTACTTGCACTTTTGACTATTAGAAGCACTAGCCATTGGAAAGCTTAAGAGACATAAAGCAAGGGGAGTTTACAAAGTAAATTCTTCATAACCCATTGTACTTAAATGGCAGCTAGAGTTTTGGGGAAAAAAACTGATATGAAGCATAATAATAAATATACACAACCCTGTGTAAAATCTAGTTTGTTCAGAACATTTCTTTCCTCACAGTGTCTAATGGCGATGTTATTACTGGTCTCTGTGTACTGAAATAGTCCTGCATCGCAGGGATGTCAATTATAAAGAGATACAGTGACACCAAAGGGTTTTTGAGCTTGTTTATTGTGTTGGCATTGGATTGTTTGATCCTTAGACTTTCCTGGAAATACATCAGCAACATGCTGAAATGAGCAGACAGCATTCCTGCTGCCTCCTCACTGCAATTAGACAAGCTACTGTAACCCCCCACCTCTGTGTTAAATAACACAATGTTCTCTGCAGAACATCGCTTATCACTAATGTTTACATGAAAAAAAGTTAATCCATCTACAGTGGTAACGTTAAATTCTGTTGTTTTTTTGTCATAGGCTCAACAGCTACTGGGGAGGTTAATGTGGACATCATCCCTTGTGCCCAGGTGGTCTGTCCTGGAGCATGCCAATATCCCACGATGGCTCTACTCTCAGACTGGCTTCTGCGCCACTCTGTGGTCATGTGTTTGCTGCTGCACAGCTTGGTGCTGATGACCTTCTGCTTCCACCATGCTGCCACCAGTTGCTCCAAGAGCTGCTACTGCTCTGAAAGCGACAGTGCTGGCAAGACTGTGCGCTGCAGCAACCTACAGCTCACAGAGATCCCCATGGATATCCCCAACGACACACGACGCATCTACCTGGACTTCAACCTGTTCACTACAGTCCCAACAAATGCTTTTGCAGGCTTGCACCAGCTTGTTGAACTGGATCTATCACACAATGAGTTAAGCCAGTTACAGCCAGGAGCATTCAGAGGCCTAGGATCCTCACTGCAGTTCCTGGACCTTTCTTCTAACAAGCTAGTTTACTTTAACCCAGATGCTTTTGAGGGCCTGCGGGCTCGCGCCAACCTGACAAACAATCCATGGCATTGTGACTGCAACTTGCAGATGGCAATGCCACGTGTGGACTTGGAGCCTGCGTCCTTAACGGGCATTGTGTGCCAGACTTCAGATCCTGAAGAGATAGGAGTACAAGGACTTTCCTTTCTGTTGGCACCAGACATAGACCTCTGTGTGGTGATGAAGAGGACTACAGACGTGACCATGCTGGTCATCATGTTTGGCTGGTTCACCATGGTTATCTCCTATCTTGTCTACTATGTCAGGGCTAATCAGGAGGACGCTCGCAGACATCTTGAGTATCTTAAGTCATTGCCCAGCAAACAGGGCAAGTCTGAGGAATCTTCCACCATTAGTACTGTGGTATAGGGCTGATGGAGCTAAACATTGATCTTCAGCAGTACCCCAAACCAAACAGAACGGATCTACAACCTGCAACTACACAGCTGTTATAAGTCTCAGATGCTTTACAGTACAAGCTGTTGGCTGTCATGGAATCAAGGTGGGCAACAAGACATGAGCTGCAAAAGAAACCAGGCTAATGCAGCCTAGCCCAGATAAATAATTAATCGTACAGTGGCCCATTACGCGTTTTGTAGGTTGAGATGATGGCCCAGCCTGCGCACAGAGGGAGTTAAAGCAGCAGTGAGTTTTTTCGCGAACTCCAAATATGGGATACAAATGGGATTTATCAAGTCATGCATGCACCTTGTTGCACCTTGCTCAAACAGAGACAAGTAAGGATGCAACATCAGACAGTTATAGAAACAATGTGAAAAACCCAGTAGAATGAGGAACTCACCTTACAACTGTTTTCCATTAAATACCAATATATTAAATTAAGTTTCCCAATGAAGTTGTTCTTTCGGGTGTTTCTCTTGCTTAACTTAGACAATCACTCAAGAAAGTATTTAGAATCTGAATCACTCTTTAGCAATTGCATATTCAACTCGCTATGCTGATGAATCAGTTTGCTGTGTGATGAAGGACACATCAGTTATTCTGTGATGTTTGATAGAAGCTACTGTACAAGAGAGCCATACTGATGAGATCTGCAATCCTCCAAGCTGCCCGTTTTTGTTAAGAGTATCTGACAGGAAACTTATGCTAGCCCCAATACTCGGTAGAATCTCTAAATGACCTATAGAGCACAAAGTACCCTAAACTCCACATATTTTACTTTTAATTTGACATTTTCTTGATATATTTGTCCATCAGATCAATTTAAAGTTATAGTATATCAGAAAATGCATGGACGTGGGATATTGTGAGATGGAACAAACCAAACCTTAGTTTGATATGCTTATGTTAGCATGTATTTTGAGCCTCAAGCCAGTAACCCTGGCCTGTATGCAACATTGTCTGTCAAAAGGTTGAATTGAAATGCATGAAATAAAAAATAAGGGAGAGAGAAAAAGACTTAAAACCAAAACAGGGAAACATATTCCTGTTGGAAAAGCCCGCAGCAAACAGCCATTATACTTACCATTTTGCTAAGACTCATTTAGGGGGAGGAGTCAGGAGTCCTGGATCATACCTGGTTATCTCATCTTAAGGTCTCTGCTTATGGGCTGTTTTTCATTTGTCTTGCATGCTTTTATTAAGTACCCAAGGTGCCTCTGGGAGCCATATTGTCTGATGTGGTCACTCGTATGCGTTTTCCAAATAACATTTATGGGGCCATGACCTACTGATGCATTTCAGAGAGCTTTAAGGGATGGGGATCTCCTATTTCACAGAGCATAGCAAAGCGGAAGATGCACTTGCGTGTCTTCTGATGTAATTGTCAATACAAACTGAGACCACAGGAAAGGAAATGTATTCTAGCGCAGACATAATTTAATCCAAATCCGACTGTGCTCTGAGATCTGCTCTTGTCTTTTCTACAGAGCAAAGTAAGAAAAACCCAGTGCACCTTTGAGTAATCTAAATTGATGCTTTAAAATGTGAGAAATGGTTTGTCAACAAGGATTTCCCTGTGTCAGACACACAAATGCCTCCAGAGCAGAGCAATACCACTAAAAGATTTATGTTGACCATAAAAAACACTTGAGAAGACAGTCTTGGAATGCACCCATCATCTTATGTGACCCAGTTCTTGAGGAGAAATTAAAGGGGAATGCCACAGGGGATCAGCTGCCCCCTCCGCTCCCTGGCTTACCCTTGCTTGGGTAAAAGCTATTTCCAAATGCCTTTCAGCAGCTGGGTCATGTTCAAGAGCGATCATAGTGGCAGCTAAAGTCAGTTCAACCTTTCCCAAAGGAAGCACTCAGCCTTTGAAGGGATAGTTTGACAACTTGATAAATGCACTCAGTTGCTCTGTTGTAGAGAATTAGAAGAGGTGATACAACTGTAATGTCTGTAAACTAAATCTATCATCAACTTAGCATAGCGATGAAACCACAGAAAAAAGCTACTGTAGCAAGAGTATGTATAGGTAACATAACCCACTTACCATGTCCCCTGAAGCTTTCTAATGAACATTTAATGTCAAGTTTGTTCAAATTCAAAGAAAATAAACCACAATTACACATTTTCCTGAGCTTGTTTACCAGAGTATCTTATCATGGCAACAATAGAGAATCTAGAAAGTTTGTGCTCTTAAGATGTAACATGTTAGTCATGTTTTAGATAGCTGATAAGTAAGGTTTGCTATTCCATTTGGCCAGTCAGATATATCTCTGTTTCCAGTCTTAATGCTAGGCTAGGCTTAATTAGCTGTTAATTAGCCTACAGGCATCAGTCCTTCTGAAACAAACATGTCAAACTATTTCCATATGTTTTCCAATACACTCCATCATTTCTTTTTAAATGCTCAGTTTCTTTTACAAGAAATAAAAAATAATATTGATCAAAATCAAGAAAGTTTGTGGTCCCAAGATGTAAAATACTGGTAAAGTGGGTAAAGATGTTCTAAACTAGGACTATGCTTCATAGTTAAGCTAGGTAGTCTGGAGACATTTGAGTGGTATCAATCTTCGGGATATTTCAAGACAAATTACTGTGTTTCTTTTAAAAATAGCAGAAGAAGGATATGTGTGACTTTTTATATTTATATATTTTCCTTATGCTTATTGGCATTTTGCGCTAGATTTGTTCTCTTTTTTTACAAGCTTTGTTTTTGGTATCCCTACGTGCTGAACAGTTTCCATGCTCCATAGTTTCTATTAACAGGTTGAGTAGTTTTACAGAAAACAATGATATTGATCTTGACAGAGTTAATCTTAAAGAAACCCAGGTACAACCTCCCATGACGAGCAGGAGGTTCAACAGTACTGAAAAATAGATGGTAAGCCTCTCTCTCTGACATTTCCTGCCACACACACACACACACACACACACACACACACACACACACACACACACACACACACACACACACACACACACACACACACACACACACACACACACAAAGTGATAACAGGCTCTCACAGCGGCTTGGAAACCAGCCACTGTTAAGAGAAGCTTCCTGCTAGAGTAGATAAATAAAAACTAGTAACAGGCATTTGTGGTGTGTTTTTCTTACAGCTAATGTATTTGAGTGCTCATATTCTATTGTCCACCTTTTTGTACGACAAGTGTGTGTGCATGGCAGGAGTGAGGGTACCGGTAATGTAACACCTCTCTCATCGAGCACACATAAATGTAGCTGAGGTTAATTTAAATTTCAGGACAGCTCAGCTTGCCCTGCCTGCTAACTTGGACACGTTACACTGGTGTGAGCATTACAACTGTTGGGTAATGGGACACAAAGTGGGGGATAAGGTGACGCATCCAATCCCACTGAGCGCGGCCTTGTTTGGGGTTGGGTTGCAGGTGAAAATGTTTCCAGGCTCAGAGATCACCTGGGGTCTCCCAATGAAGGTCTGTGTCCGCACCTGATTTCCTCGCCAAAAACGGTAAGTGACACCAAGGATGCTGCATACGAGTAGAGTGTCGAGGACATGCTTTGGGCGAGTGTCAATATGTTCGTGATGGTCTCCTGTGTTGTGTCCTCCAGGGGGTGATCTGGAGGCAAAAGAGAGATAGAGCTTTTGTAGGAGAAACCCACTATCATAAGGTTGCAACTTCACTTTGTGTTACACTGCTCCCCCTGTTGTAGAAAGTGTGCAATTGTAAGGAAAATGTCTCTATTGATTTTTCAAACCAAGATCATCAATCAACCAAATATACTTTACATACAGTGGCAAAATTGGCTTTATTTCAATTCAGGCCCTGGAACACATGCTCCATCAACCAATGTTGCCTGGACTACCAGAAACAGACTGAAATGCAGCCTAACTTAGATTTGATGTAAGTAAGTTAGCAAATAAAAAAAAGGTTAAATTCAAAATTTGAACATAAATATTAAAGTAAAACTGATGCATAATGCGTAATCTAATAATATCTGCAGGGTTTTCTTACAAAGTAAACAACAATCACTCGACAAAGCCAATACAATACAAACCCCAGATTTTCTTTTGTGAAATAAAAAAATAAAAATCAAGAAACATAGCAAATTGTTAATACACTTTTTCTTTAGAAATGTCCTTAAATTGGCTTGAAAAGACTAGACATGAGAGGAACACTGATTTGTCAAACTCAGTCTAAAATGGCCTCTTGTGGATTTCAACTTGTGTCATCATCAACAGCCGGTTTGGTGTGAAATTCTTCCCTGAGCAATCCCTGCAACGCATGTTCCTTTTTAAACCTCCTCCTTCTTCAGCTTCGATTACAGTTTCAACAGTTATCCTCCAGAATTGTGCCATCATTTCTAGAGAAAGAGAACACCTCAGCCTTACTCTCACTCCCCTTTATCTCTGTGAAATCCCAGGACACAACTGGCAGTTACGCCTATAAAATGTAAAAAGTCCTCCAACCCTGAATCGCTTGAGGTACAAGTCATATCAGCGTATGTAATCTAAAAGTTTCCAGATTTTTGCAAAACTGGGGAAAATGTTATCAAGAAGTGTCTGTTATTTACATATGCTAAAAAAAAGTAGACTGCAGTGTGTCAAGTGGAAACATGTTTGCCATTACAGCAGCAGAGGACACCAGAGTACTATCTTTTTCATTGACAACAGTTCCTTTTGGCAAATAAGCTTTTCTTAGTTACTTGGCATTCACTTACCTGCTATATCGTTGCCGATTAATAAACATTTTCTTTCAAAAGCCGAAAAAATTGACACCCTTAGTTAAATTAAACTCCTAAAATATATTTTCTTTACTCATACTGATCCATTTTAATCATGTTTGTGCTCCTTACACCCAGGTCCTATAAGAAAATCATTGTGAAAAAAAAGACAAGAATTGAAGATGTGAGGCCTGATTGTAAAAGAGAGTTTCTGTTTTTATTGTGACCCTTGGATCAGATTTTGAAATGGCTGTCAGAGCATTGATTATTTCTGCAGAAGAGTATTTGAAATGCCTGTTAACTGCAAGTCTTGACAGTCTACAAACATGTTAAATGTAATGGAAATCATTCACCAGATAACTGTCAGCTTGTTGCAATAGTGGTTTTTGACAAGCAGACACTGCTGTGGATGAAAGTAAATATCAAAGATCACAAGTCATGTTCGAGGTTTAAAAAGCAGGCCATGCTTGTGCAACCTGTCCCTGCCCAGGCGAAGGCCAGCCAGCACATTGTTCCACCCCTACAATCAAATAGTGTTTCCAACTGGGTCATAGAGAGAGCGAGGCCTCAGCAGTGAATAATGCCCTTCTTTCATGTGCAGGATTGATTGGAGATCAGACCAGTGTGGATTTCAGGGATCAGATTTGACGGCTTCACTTCACAGCCTATCAAGCATGGCCAGATGTAACACAGCTACACCGGCTGATCAAGGGGCCCTCGTGTCAGAGCATGAAGCAAAGCGATCTGCTACAATGGAGGTACAGGAGGTGATTACATAATTCCAAAAGTATATGTCTGGAAGTTACAGAGTTTTTTTAAAGGAGGATTTAATAGACATCTTCAGGTGGGTTGACATACTGTGAAATATGATACTTATTTAGGTGATTGTAAAATAAAAGTTAGCTGTAAAGATTGATGTCAATGTGGTACATTTGAACTATGGTCTTGTGCGTGTTAGCATAGCTTAGCATAAGGTCTGGAAACAAGGGGAAATAAATAGCCTGGCTCTGCTTTAATCTAAAAAATGTATGCCTAGCAACACCACTAAAGGTAATTATTTAACTGTCTGTATATCTTGTTGACTTCTTGGATCTCTGTCTTTTGCCTGAATACCTTAACGCTACAACATTAGTTTAAGTTTGAATAAAGAGACTAAATACTTAGCCAATCACTTAGCTTAAGCCTTATTGTTTGACCTTATAAGACAGAGTCAAGGCATTTTTTTCGACTAAAATCTTTATGCTAAGCTAATGTCCTGGCTGTAGTTAAGTGTACAGGCATGAGGTGGTTCATCTGGTTTGTTCCATCCATACAAAAACTGAAGATGGTAAATGCAAATGGTGTGCTTTAGTTTGATGGGGTAATTAGGGTTTCTTTCTAAACTGGGTGCAGTGACAGTAAGAGTCCCAGTCGACAGTTATCTGTTTCTGTAAGACAAATATAATGTAACATGTTAACTGCTGAGCCTTAAGCAAACTGTTTGATCTTTAGAGGGAGTCAGGCCAGCAGTTTTGATACTAACTACCTCCTAGCAATATAGTTAGCCTATATTAGTGAATGGTATGAAAGTTTTAGCAATTTGATGGATTAATGAATGGACATACTTTATAAAATGCTGTATTCCACTAGATGGCACTCATGCATCTGAAGACTAGAGACTGCCCAATAATCTGAACATGTTTAAACATGTTTCTTTATAGCCAGGGCAGTACAGTCAGGCATTTGCTAATTTTCACTACCATTTCATCATTTTATTACAAATATTTCTGTCTCATTCACAAAAAGAAAGATGTTAAATTTCCCAGTAAATTAATGGCGCAGCAAAAGCCACAAGAGGTTGTCCACAGAAAAAATGGCCTAAAAATAGGCAGGATGACTACAGAAAATGAATGAAAAGTTTCTACCAAATTTCCTAGATTTCAGAAGACATAGTGATTACACTCATTATCACTTTCAATTTCCATTTTCCTCGTCCTGCTCTGAGTTCAGAGAAAATACCTGTTTCCCCATAGATCTTTAGGACACTAACCCTTTTTTGTGTAACACTCCACACTCACACTTAAACTACAAGCGTTGTTACGTCAAACTAGAAAGTCAGTAATGAAGGAATTTCAGTTTCCACAATGAAACTCATGAATTATGTTATGCTGAAATACAATTGCCTTTGTGAAATTGGTCATATTTTTACTCTTACCCTTTGAATTTAATTTCTTCTGGGGTATATTTTTCTTTCAACATGGATCACTCTTGTTATATATTTTACTCTTTCAATATTTCGTATTTGTTTAACCCTTTTGTTAGATTTTATGTAATGTTTGGTCATCTGTGGTATAGATTTAGTTGGGGAAATAATACAAAAAATGTAATGTCACAATTTTGTTTAAAAAAAAAAAATGAACAGGAAAAAAAACACATAATTGAATGCTTAACTTCATAAAACATGATCGCAAATAGGCTAATTCCACAGATCTGATACCTTTTGAAAAAGTGACGCTCTGATGTCAAATGTGTGAATTTCATGGAAATGGTGTCGGTCAAAATGAGACTTCACTCAGATGAACCAATGACGGGAAACCCACAACAAGGGCCCACTATAAATAAAGATGGCTTTTAGTGTACTATAAATCATGGAGAGTTCTCACTTTAGGTCAATACTTGAAAGACATTCCTCAGAGGCCATGCACATCCTGATTGGTGAGTAGTAGTGAGGTAATGCTTGAGATGTTCTGCTTTCATTTCTGTTCTGAGACTCTGAAGGAGACTGGAGACACATTTAGGATTTGGACTTTATCTATCTGGGTTAACTAACTGGTATGTCTATAGCAAACTTAATTTTTAAGCATTTTGACATTTTTTTAAGAATACATATTATGTTTATTCTTAGTTCACATCTGATAAAACTGTCTTATTTGCTATTTTCAGTTACTTTTGACTGAGTTTCAGATTACTGTGACTAGTCTGAACTCATGCAGCTTCTTAGCCTGAGGGGTGGGGGGCATGCCCAGTGCTGCAGCACAGAGGAGCTGCTGAGGAGAGAACAGGGCTTTGTTCTGCCTGACACGCACACTCACACACAAACACACACACGCGCATAATTCGTGGTGCTGGATGTATAAAGAGGATTGTTTTGATGCCTAGGCGGTGACGCAGTGATTTTTCTCTGCCTGCAGTTTTCGCCATTCCCGTCTACATGGCCTCGCTGGCCCGCAGCGCACCTCTACCGGAGGAGAGCACACTTGTTGCGAATCTGGAGGTCGTGCAGAGGAGCCGCAGCTTGATACAAAAGATCCTGCTCTCCATTCCCGACGTGCACGAGTCATGCATTCACATAGAGGTGAGGCAGATTTTACATGGATACTGGTGGGTCGTGTTTTGGCGCATTGTTTCAAGAGATTAGCCATGTTTCAGATAGAGAGCTGCGGGCGATTCATGTGTGCAGGTCCGTTCATGAGCCCATAAAAGGGCTCTTGCGTGACTGAGCCTGGTAGAGGCAGTTTAAGGTTTCCCTGTCGTAACATTTTAGCAATGCAGCCACCACTGCGCATTAAACATGAGAAGTTGTATACAATACACGTAGCCTACTTATAAAGCCTATTAATAGTGATTATAACCAACTTTTAAAGGACAAATATTCATTTTCGGAGTTTAAGCTATAGCCTTTTAGAGAAATTGAACTGAACCAGGCTTTGAACCTTGAATTTACTTTTCAAAACGAAATGTCCTCTTACTCAATTTAAGTACACATTTAAATTATCTGTACTTCACTATTTTCATTGTAAGTTACTTTAGAGAAACATTAAATAGTCTCATAATCGAAACTAGCATCAAGCTAACATCAAATGGCAACATTTAGGCTTTGTACGTTTATTATTGTAGGCTACAATGTCCCTTTAAAAATGAAAAATACTACATTACATCATGTTTTTCATTTAAAAGGCACCTTTCAGATACATTCAAAGTCTAAAATTATCTTTAAACATGTGATGCATCTTCATTAAGTAAATTAGTCAAACAAGCTCAACAACTATAAAAGCATTGCCACTTACAAGTTCATTCATCTTAATTACAATGTAATAACATTAAACTTACAAGCTACATAATAAGTAGCCCACTACTTGAACTTTTGTATCTTCAAGTTGGATATTAATACTTCAATGCAACTTGTAAATGAGAATAATTACTTTAAAAAAAGATTGTGAATACTTCTTATCCCACTACTGTTTTTTTTCCCCAAGAAAGATGTATTTTCCAAAAAAGACCCATCAGGCCCATAAGGACAAAAGATATTGGCTTCCTGCTGCATGCCAGGCTGTTATCTTCCCATAACATCTCTGTAATCTCTTTTTCACAGACACTGAAGCTTAATTCCTCCGAAAATGCAAAGCTTGGGATAATGGCAACAAAGATTGAATTCCCCTCTGCTCCTGTCCTCAAATCTCTGTCGGAAAACTTCACTTTGGTAAGCATTTCAAGGAATTATTCTGTTAACAAAGTGAAGTTTGAGAAGCAGACACGATCTGAATTCTGGCATTCTTTAAATTCATTAGGAGACCGGTTTGAAGCACATGCTTGAGGGTCTTCAGCTACACCGTGCCTTGTTGAGCTCAGTGTCTCCTCGCCTGGAGAACATAGACAAAGTGACGCAGCTACTGGATGACATAAGGGACCTGGCAATTCAGATCAATAAGGTAGAAAATGTCCAAATCTCTGTATTTTTTGACAATTGATTCCTTTAAGGGGACAGTTCTAATGTTGTTTGATGTGCCTTGTAGATGCTGAAGGCTGTGGTGTTGCCCTCACCGACCCCTATGGCCCTGCGTTTATCAGGGGAGTATGATGTTCAGGTGGCAACACACCTGACTCTGGAACAGCTCCAGTCCTTTGGGCAGGACATGGTGCGCCTCCTCAGGACACTGGTCCCAAGCAGCGAGGAGGAGATGGAGAGCTGACCCATAGGGGCCACAATCTGACTTGTTTTGGCTCATGTCAAAAATAGAACTTCACCTGCCATTTTTTATTATGGCATTTATTTATTTATCTATCTATCTATCTATCTATCTATCTATCTATCTTAAATATGTATTTATTTTTTATATTTATATTTATTTATTGAATTGGATTATTTATTTAGGTAATGTATTTTTTATAAACCCTAAAGCCCTCTTTTTGTTGACAGCTGAGGCAACTTGTTTTTATGTAGGTCTTATTATTACTAGGTTGTAGCCCTAACACTAGACTTTGATTGTTTTACATGGCATTGCTTCATTTATTGAATTCTAATATAGAAGCAGAAAAGGTTTAGAGGCAGCTTAAATAAAGGACTTTTTGACTTCTTTAACCGTTAAAAGGGAGGGAAAGAATACATTTTTAAAGTTTATTTTAGGTAATTGGAGGCACACTGACTAATTATACATTCTGTTGAATGTAACTTGTTTTTTTTCTTGTTTGAATTGTATTTTAAATACCAATGTACCTGTTTGTTTTTTTGAAATCATGCAATAAAAAAAACTCTACTAATAGATAAGTAATTGTCCCTTCTTGTCTATGACTGAACATAATGTCACATCAGGCACATGCTATCAATGATTCAAATATATTCAACATTACAACAAGTTCATTCTAAAAAACAGAAGTGCAACAAAAAGTGAAAAAGAGGCATATGTGACTTTTTTCCCCCGGCCACTCTACCAGATGGATTTCTTTGAAAATGTTGCAAATCAGATGACAACGAGCTTTGGTCACTCTGGGGACAGTCCACAGCCCCTTGTACGTTTTGTCATGTGGTAGTCGCTAACATGTGATTTTTCTACTGAGTCATAGATTGTGATTGCAGCGGTCAGGTCTTGTGCTATTTTAAACTCACATGTGACGCAACCATAAAATAATCCTGAACACCCAATAAAGAAAACCAACATTAAGCAGCCAGAAAAAAAAAATCTGCGTTCTGTTTTTTTTTATTTTTAAAAAGTATTTACACATTTCTTAAAGAGTGAAAAAAGAACATAAAAAAACACAAAACTGTGTTTACAGAAAAATGGTTACAGATATTATTTCAAATGAAGATAACCCCTTTAATTGGATAATCCAGCCACTTTCAGAGCAAACATGGGTTTTTTTCTCAATGTTTTTTTTGTCTTTACCATCTACTCTGTTGAAAGTGTGACAACAGGATGTCAACTTTAACCCACAGTTTACAAAGCGGAGATGGCTTTGGCAGCGACTCTCCTCCCCAGCGGCAGAGTCAGGTCTGTGACGGCCAGGACCACTTTAGGTTTGGCCAGAGCAGGCAGCTTCACCAGCTCTGAAACCTGGAAAGAACCAAAAAGACAAAAACATATTTTAAGCTTCAGGTTTTTTTTTCACTTAATGGAAAGAAGAAAAAAATCAACCTTATCATGTTACTCAATGCTCAGATCTGGAGATAGTTATTAGGAGGGCATGATGGTTCTTTGCCTAGACAAAAAAAACTCATTCTTTCCTACTGAACATTACGGTGAGTGGATGTCTACACTTAAACCAGTTCCTTTTACAACTCTTTCGCTCTTTTCAGTTTGTTCAGTAGTTGACGTTTTCATTTACTTAAAAATATATTTGTCTTTTTTCATCAACAACCAAACAAAAACACACTAGATTTAGAGATGACTTCATTTCTTTGCAATGCACCATAGGAAGTCAAACGGTAACAGTGTATCCTCAATTACACGAGTTATACCTCAGTGCAAAGTGACTATTTACAGAATATTTACAATCTTGACCCTTGGACCGTCTCTGTCTCTCATAAAGGTATCACTCCCTACAGTTCAGCAGAACTAACGCTTCCCGACAACATCTGACGCAACACCTGTACTCCTCTCCCTCTTTATCTCCACCTGTCTGTTCTCCTGTCTCGGCTCATTTCTCACCATTGTAAAGGGCATGAACTGCAGGATGCTGCCGCGGCTCCCCTGTTCCAGGCAATCCACACACTCCTCCATAAAGCTCTGAACAAACTGGGTATGAGGTCCCGCCATCTTGGAGCCAACGATGGAGGAAATGAGGAGGAAAAGGTTGGCTGAAGAGAAGAGGACAGGTGGTGTGAATTGTAAAAATGGTTGATGTCATCCCAAATGTCATGACATTTTGCTGAGGAGATTGGCAGTTATTTTTGTTTTACAGGTGTAATTAAATATTACCCAATACTCTCTGTTGGAGGTTTGGTTATTAAGGATTTAACAGGAAAACAAAACTCACTGAAAGTCAAATAGCTTATTAAATTAAACAAAAAGGGTGGGGGAATAAAAAATGACGGAACTTGGCCTTTAGCTTTCTACTATAATTCCATGACAACTTCTATTTAAATACATATTATTCCCCATCATGATGATACATCCACAAACTGACCGAGACAAATCACAAGCCCTTTTGACATTGCCAGTTCACAACATCGCAGTAATGAAGTGCTGCCATCATTCCGCCTTTGAACATTTACACTGAACCCCCAACGACACAGACTTAATGTAGCAGTCGGCTATTTACTGTAAAATCAGGAATATAAATCGCACCACGCTTTTATGATGCAGTCTGTTTTGGGGGTTTCCCAGAGAGAATAAAAGGTTTAAACTGTCCAGCTGCGTGATGATTTCTGTACAGCTGTGCCGCTCTTTTAGTACCATTGTTTTTTGCTTTGTGGGGTTTGCACTCCGGCTAGCTACAGTACGTTAGTTGAGCTCTCAACTTCCATTGAAAATTCTGCAGTACCGACAGCCAACGAGTCGTTCTGCACACCTCCACTGATGTTGGTCACTCAATAACTTTAATATAGGAGTCTTTTAATCAAAAGAGCACTTCACAAGGTTTATTTACTGAACAATATGCCCATGTTTTCTTTAAATGCATGACTATAATCAAATGAGGGAGAAAAGATGTTAAAAAGTTACGCAGCCAGCCTGCTCTATGTTGCTTTGTATCCCAGCACAACTTGCAATACACAATGAATGGAGATTAATTTTCAATCACGTGAGGTCGTGCTCATTGGGTAATGATGACGGTGCGTGTCATCAATTTCAACTGGTCTATTGGTCACATCGGTGTATAAGAATCAGCACACGTTTTAGATTAAAAAATAGGCATCAAAGTTCGTCTTATACACCAGATTTGATGGTACTCATCGTTACAGAGTTGTGGAAGCACGAGAGCACAACGTGTGAACAAACAGTAAGCTTCCTAAACACACAGCACCCACAGCGCTGTCCCCTGCTGCCTCCAACCTTTTACAGTGATGCTGTTTCGCTGTTATGCCTCTGATGCTGGCTCAGAGGAGGAAGAGCTTCACTCCATCATTACACATCTGTATGTTACACATTGGGGACGAGGCATAATAGGGGCACAATAGTCCCGCCTTGAACTGGCAATGTGTAAAGGGATATAAGGATAAGGATAAACTTTATTGATCCCCCAATGGGGAAAATGTAGTTGTTACAGCAGCTCAAAAACAGGAATATAAACAGCATCAATAGCAAAAAGTTAAGAAAAAACAGCTACGAGCATGTTTACATGAATTAAATAAAGGAAGAAAAAATAAAAAGGAAGAATTAAATAATACCAGGAATAAACACTATGTACACTTTCACTTGTGGAAAGACAGATCAGATATTATAAAAAACACACACAATGTGTAGCATTAATGATATTGATGATTATTAAACAGAGTCAATATAGAACACACCTTAAAACTGACTTGAAAACAGATTTATCATAGACAACATCACTAACTGAGGACAAATCCTTAAAAGAACATTATCATGTTAGATGGTAATAGAACTGCTTTAAGTTTAATTGTAATGATAAAAAAATCATAAGAAAGATCTTTATTATGTGTGACTCTTCTAAAGGGGAGTAAAATCATTCTTCAGAATTTAACTTGAATTTGTGCTCAAAAAACTCTACTGTACTGAGGATGATGAACAGGAGTTCAACAGAATAAGATCCGGTGACAATGAAGGACACATCCTATGATTCATGCTCATTTAACTCATTCATAACTTCACCCTTGTTGCCTTGTAAGAGAATCCAAGTGAAATGAGTTTTTCACTTGTTCACAGACAGAGTGGACTTTTTCTTACAGAGACAAAGACTGACATGAGTTCTTACCCAGCACTCTGTTGAGGGGGTCCCTCATGTTCACAGTGTGGAGCTGGGAAGCAGAGAGGGAACTGCTCATAGATCGGTCACCTGTGACATAACAAGTGAAGTGTTTTTGTTGTTGTTTTTTTTTTACATATGAGAGAAAAACACACCGAGTTAAACAACTTAACAAGGACACTGAAATGATCCGTCAAGAGTCCTGGTGTTTAAAGGTTGTGAGAGTCTTCAAGTGACCCTCCCGCCGCCTTCTTACATAATCATTTCCTTCTGATCCAAATTAATTTCTTAGAAAGGATGTTATGTTAAAGATAAAGGGCTGGAATTTTTTTTGTCAGATATTCAAAAGGCCATCCTGACATGAAGGCTTTCTCATTTACAAATGCTTCTTTTTTTTTTAACATCTGTAAATCAGAATCCTCATTCAGCCTCCTAACAGTTTATTTTTTTTAGGCTACAAATTGTCTAGCTGATTTAAAAAAAAAATCATACTGTAGGATTTGCATTTACTGAACTACTTTCTTTTTCAATGGAATTTCAAGAGCTGTTATATTTCGGTAAAAAAGCACCGTGTTAGTTTCAGTCTGATGAAAAGTAGATGATGCTTTTTTTCCCCTGAGTCATGCAACACTTAGATCAATGACACCATGTGAGGGGAATACTTTTTTATGTAGCTGTAGCCTAAGTGAAATTCACAAGGCAGTTTTCTCAAAGCTAACTGCTAATTACATCAGTAAGGTTTACAGTGGGATTTATAGAACCGCAATACAATAACTTTATGACGCTAATAATCTGAATTGTACGAGTACAACATTTCACAGAAGACTTAAGTGCTGAACTAAGAGCCAGCAGACGGGAAAGACGATCACTGTGCTGTTTGGATTGATATTGAGAGGGACCAAACTTGTTTATTTGTCTCTGAATGAGTTTAACAGGCTCCCAAGGACCATCTTGTTGCTAACAGGTTCTAAAAGGAGTATTTGCTTTTTAAAACCATGTGGTATTTGCATAATCCCCAGCTCAGACTGACTGAAAGGCCTCTGGGTTCATAATTAAAACCTTGCATTAAAAACCCAGACATTAATACACTGACCTGGACTGGAAAGGGCTACTGGCTCGTCCTCGTTGGAGCTGAGCAGACGCATGAGTTTAGACGGCTGAGTATCGTCCAGGGGAAAGAGGCTGTTGTAGTCCTGTGGCCAAAAACAAAACAATATTTATTGTTATGGTGATTAATTTGAGTGTCAGCATCAATTATTTTTGATTTTTTTTTTTTTGTAAACTTTATTAATCCCCAAAGGGAAATTCGTTTTTACACTCTGTTATTTTAGTGACATGTGTCTCACACACAGCCCCGAATCATAGGGACATGCATTAATGGAGAGATGTCAGAGTGGGGCTGCTACACACTGCAAAGCAGGGAGCACACCAGAGCGGTTGGCGGTTCAGAGCCTTGCTCAAGGGCACTTCTCCAGCTACCAGACCAACTTCCATTTTATGGTCCGCATCGGGACTTGAACCGGTGACCCTCCGGTTCCCAACCCAAGTCCCTACGGACTGCGCTACTTAACAGGAATTAAACCACAGAAGTTACAGAGTCTTACACTAGGTAAGAGTCACTAGTTCCTCATACTGAATATAGTGTTTTCATGAGTAACATACTAGCCAGCCTTAATGACACAAACATGGCCTCGTGAGTCTGTCTTACCTCAATGTCTTCTCGCTGCCTTTTGCGTTGGCGTGCTGAGAACGAGCCTTTGTGGTGAGAGGAGTAAGAGCTGAGCGCGCACCACACAGACAACCTGACGAGTCACAAGGAGATTAAATTTAACCTCCCTTAACACCAAAAAACACTCAAAGGCAGTTGTATTATGCGCCTGTCTTACTTGGCCAGCGCCTTCCCAGGGGGGTCTGCCAGGCTCTGCCAGTGGGCGGAGTCAGTGAGCAGGTCAGGCAGGATGGTCCCCAGCAGGGTTAGGGTGATCTGCTGAGTGTCCAGGCAGAAGATGCTGTAGAGTAACTCCACCACCCGATTGGCCCACTCCTGCCGTGTCTCCTTCAGCAACTCCTGAAAAAGACGCAGATGAGATAACGATGTTAAAGAAGCCCTCGATACCATGTGATCAAGTTTATATCATCTTTAAAAATGTTTCATGTGTAGTTTTGAACCACGAGTGTCGTGATGGAGAGATTTCTGGAAGAAGAGCTGCTTGTTTTAGATGCATGAGCACAATCATGCATGGATGCTGATTCTGATATGTGAGGGAAAATGCCCTGAAGAGTGCTGCTGGCATGACAGCAAATATGGAGTCAAATAACTCAGGTTGGACAATATAAAAAAAAAAAGTGTCTTTTTTAATATTTCATAAAAAATTGAATGCATTACATAGATTTATTCATCAAAGGGCTACACAGACTGCTTTGTAGTGGTGTTGGAAACAACTGCATTGTTTAAAATGAAAACACACCCCTACAATAAACCAGTCAAGAGTACATTTGGTGATGGTGTCGCTCACAAATCCAAAAAAGAAAACGGACATAAAAGAAGTCACATCTGCCCTCTCTTACTGGGACTGAAAGTAAAGGTAAAGATACAATTAGAGATCAGATTTATTGACGGCAAAACCTGTAGTGACAGCTTTAGAATGGGTTTGAACAGACGGATTGTAAAATATGTTACCAAACAGGCAGCATAATCTTATCTAGTACACATTGTGTTTACACGGAAACTCCATTTGGCCATAAATGTTTGACTATTAACAAACTTCAATTTTAAGTTAGTTAATTATGATACAAGTGTGAATCCCTAAAGTTAAACTTGAATTGTTCCAGCTTCTACAGTGTCATTACTGCTTTTCTTTCTTACACTATGTTACACTGAGTGTCTTCGTCTTGTTGATTTTGATCCTGAGATTATCCTCATCTGTTTCTTTTTTTCTTTAAGGTTTATTTTTGGGCCCTTTATGCTTTTTATCTTTTTGAAGATAAGACAGTGGGTAGAGTCAGAAATCAGTGTGGGTGGGGGCGCTGGTGGCGCAGTGGTTAGTGCGCGCGTCCCATATATGGAGGCTATAGTCCTCAACGCGGGCGGCCCAGGTTCTTATCCAGCCTGTGGCTCCTTTCCCGCATGTCAATCCCCACTCTTGAATTTCCCTCGGGATCAATAAAGTATCTATCTATCTATCTACTCTCTCTCCCTGATTTCCATCTCTATCCACTATCCTGTCTCTCCAATAAAAGGCACAAAAAGCCCAAAAATAAAAATCTTTAAAAGAAATCAGTGTGGGTGGTGCAATGTTAATCTTCACACCATTTTCTAATTTAGTCATAGTCATTAGTCTCTTGACGAAAATGTCCTTTATATTTAGTCAGATATTAGTCATTTGTTATTGATTTAATTTAGACAATAACTCACTGACTAAGATTGCATATCATTTTAGTTGACGAAAATGGAAAATATTTTAGTCAACAAAATTGTCATGGAACATTTTGATAGATACCCCTGATGTAATCTGTGTGGTGGAGTAACTAACTGACTGTAAAGTGGAACAATTAGCACTCGTTCCCCAGATTATTGTAGATCACAATAAAGAGTTTGATTCCTCATTTGACCTGTTTAGCGGTTGTTGTTTGGATGTAAAAAATGTTTCATGACATATTTGCTTCTTTGTAAGCTGCTACTGAGTGCTTTGAATTTCCCTCTGGATCAATAAAGTATCCATCTAACTATCTATCCATCTATCTGTCTATCTATCAACAAAACGTAATCAGAACTCAAATCTGCTCATAATCTGTATAATTTGTTCTATTGGCATCATTCAATGGTATGATATGATTGCCGTAACCCTGTAGTTCTAAAACAAAGAAGTAGGAACGCGCGGATCAGACGCAAGCTTTTATTTTGATAATCAGAAGCTCCCGAAGCTCCAGGGGGCGGGGCTTCACAGAACTGCAGGCAGAGAGCATGAGACGAGAGGCTCCAGGCTGCGGACATACTCTGTTGCACTCACCACACACGCACACCTTTGATGAAGTACGCTGTGGTTTACAATGATTGTAGAACAGCTGAGGGGGTTTAACACTGCTTTATCAAGGATGTGATAATCGCCACTTGTAATGTTGTTTTCGTTTTGTCACATTTTCGTCAATTAGATGATGAAGTAGGCTAATATCAAACCAACAAAAATGATGAAAAACTAATTTCTTGCTATTTAAATGATCCCTGATGGAATTTTGTTCACCATATTGACACAATACACCATATCCCCGTGCACCCTTGCCCCCATTCTCTCTCCCTTCCTTTCTCTCTCCTCTGCCTCTCCCTTTCTATCCCTCCCCCACCCCCCTTCACTTTTGATTCAGGACGGGGGACAGGGAGTGTGCCCCAAAGCAAAAGACTGCCGAAAATGCAAACATCCAGCCCAACCCAGGCCTCATCCTGAGAGCTGAGCTTAAAGCATTAAATTAAAAAGCAGAGTTTCGTCTCGTCATCATCATAGTTGACTAAATTACAAACACCTTCGTCAACGAATATTTTCGTCATTTATTTCGTTGACGAGATTAACACTGGGGTGGTGGACCAACATGCAGGAAAGGAGCCACAGGTCTGACCCAAACCCGGCCCACCCGCCCTGAGGTCCACAGTCCCTGCACATGGCACGCGCGCACCAACCACCACGCCACCTGCGCCCATCAGCATCTGTCCCTGTTCCTCCTACCTTGACCAGATTTTTAGTGAACCAGAAGACCCCTCCCATGTTGAGGAGACTCTCAAACAGATGCAGTGCCTGGCTGTCCACCCAGCCTTTCCGCAGCACCACCTGGAACTGCTTGCTGAGGGCCATGTGGATGGGGTCTTTTGCTGGCAGCAGGTTGCGGTACGGGATCGGCTCTTGGCCCTCCATCGGGGGCCGCACGGTCGCGGCTGTTTGTTGGAAGACGTCGGCGCACATGTGCTCCATGATGGAGCTCATAATGATGACTCTGCAGAGAAAGGACTTCATTGTTAGGAAAGTAATGGTTTACAAGGAGAATCATTGAGATGACTCGTGTAGTTTTTTTTATCTCATGTGAGCTGTTCTGTATTTTATTTATTCTTCTGTACAGCACTTTGGTCAACTGTGGTTGTTTTAAAGTGCTTAACAAATTATGTTGGATTGGATTGGATTGGTTCATCTGTCTCAGCATACGCTAAGGTTTGAAAGTCAATACTTGTAGAGGGGGAGGTCACAAGTTTCATCACAAAACCATATTTGAGAAATTCAAAGTAAGACGTTTGATTAAATCCAAACTCTGCCCCCATACTAACTGTTCTGATTAAATTCAGGGTCCAGGTATCAAAGTAAGACAATATCTAAAGCCTCATTAATACATGAGAGGCATTAATTCATAATGTATTTTATGCCCTGTTGTTTATCATTTAAAAAAAACTTTTTTAAATCTTAAATCTGTAATTCTTCTTCTAATTTTAATTCCCTCATTTCCTCTATTTATTTGTATTGCTAATGCTTTGATTAATCTAATTGATATGTTTTATTTCTTCCAGTGGTATATTTCTACTGTCTTTTATTGCTCTGACCTTTTTTTGTTTCCTCTCTGCTGAACTTGGACTTTGTACTTCTTGAGTTCTCTTGTTTTAAAGGTCATTTCAACCTTTATTTAAGTCGGACTGTGTCTGGCCTTGTTGTTTGGGTTCCTCTTGTTTTTTTCTGTTTTTGGCTTTCTTAAATTTCTAATCACAAAAAAAACTATTTAAAATACTTTGACCATTTGATAACACATTCTCCAGAAATGTAACAGAACACAATCAATCCTTTGATATGAAGAAACAAGTGGACAAAAGTATTATTGAAAAGGTAAACACGTGAACCATTAACTTGTTGCTTAGCTTGCTTTCAGCACCAAACAAACTCTTGTTAAATCAGAATACGTATAAAGATTGATTATAAAAAGCACTCAGTGCGTCGTTCTTGATGAAATATTCTCTATAAAAATGTATTAAGGATTTGAACAGTTGGTACTTTGATATTGTGTACTTGTAAATAGTCTTGGTGTTGTTCTCGATGTATGGTAAATATATGAAGTCTTATTCACTTCACTATTTATTTGCTTCTTGTATACCTATTTTATTTCTTTAGTCTTGCTGCTGCAACGCCTGAATTTCCCCTCCGGGGATCGATCAAGTATTATCTTATCTGATCTTATTGTCCCGTGGAAAAACTGTTCTATGAAACTTTGAGTAAATTGAGTTTAAAAAAAACTAGTTTCCCTGAACAATAGTTGAAAGTAAGCCTTGAAGTTGGTGTAGATGAAAAACAATCTTCGTTTGAATTGCCCTGTATTATGTGATATTAACAAAAGCACAGATGGATCATAATTCATACACAAAACATCATCACCAACATCGTCAACATTACTGACAATAACTCTACTGCTTCTTGAACTGACAAATAAGGAGCCAGCATACTAAAACTATCACGCTTATAGGCAATTTGTAAACAGGGATTATGTTTACTTTAACTGAAGTACTCCAGAGGTCTGTCTCAGAGAGCAGGTTCAGTGCAAACCGTCAGTCTTGTAACCCTGAAATGAGGGAAACTCTGGCTTTTCTGTTTCAGAGAGGGAAGTCACTCAGCAGATTTTTTTTTATGAACCCAGACTTTTTCTCCGTCTCGTCCTTACAGAGCAAGAAACACGGTTTCATTTCCTCTTTTATTCACTGGTAATATTATAAATATTAAATATACTACATTTAAACTTACGAGCCGACTCGCAGAAATTTTCTCTCACACCACTTCTCTCTGCTTTGCCGCTGCGACTTTTTTGTTCTAAAAACATGATCATGTGTGTCCGCATGAGGAGTTCTAGTTCAGAGGTTAAAGTATGAGGACTTTTATTTGTCACCTGTTGCCATGGGGAATCGTAGTATAGGGGCTTCATTAATGTTGTCTTGGCACACGCGCTGAACTCAGACTGAACCTAAACCGAGTTGATTGATTGAACTCATATCAGCTGTAACCGAAGACTCAGAGTTTCCCATCTGAGGGTAAATCAACTCAGCGCTCAGGTTTAGACTGAGAGTATGTCGAACCCTTCTTTCTGAAACCGGCCCCAGTTACACTCAGTGTAACCGGAGTATAGTGAAGTATGTGTGTGTTCGTACCGTTCATTATAAAACTGCAGAGTGTTCTCCCCATACAGCGGGGTAACAAGCTGCCGGATCATTGTCTGAGGCTTCTCCCTCTCATCCCTTCCAAGCATTCTGACATGGGCCACCAGCCAGGCCACTGCACAGATAGCCATACTGCACACCTTCCCCTTGATGTTGTCTGTGATTTTCTGTACCCACAGAGGGAGAGAGAGAGAGAGAGAGAGAGATGGCAGCAGTGAGAACAAAAAGAGGAAGGAAGGATGTGGTTAGATTATGTAGAGTGGTCAAAGGAGAGAGGATGATGACTAAAACAGCATCCTTCCACTTTGCGTGATAGAAAAACTTGCATGGAAAAAGGGGAGAGGTTGATGTTGCAAGTTATTCACACGTTGTTATACGTCAATTTGTCAATTTCCTCAGAATACGTCATGCTCCATTTGGTAATGGGTCAAACCACAAATGTATAAAAAAAAAAAGACGTGTTAAGACATGCCAGGCAGTTTGGAGATTCCAGTCATGAAAAGGTCAAAGACGTAAAACTCTAAAAACACAAACAGTCAGACATACCTGTACAGCTTCCACAGAAAGAACACCGTTCTCCCACGCATTCAGAACCTCCAAGATGGCTGCCGGAGTGCTGAGGCAGATTTCATGCCATTTCACCTGACTGTCCCATCAGAAAACCATCAAAGGAAACACCATATTTAGAGCACTCCTGGGTATCAGTGGGAATCATCATTACAAAACATATATAATATTTAAAGTAATAAAGTAACCTCCACAGTAGAGCCTGACCGGCAGTATCGGCTAATTTCAGCTCGGATATGTTCCGATATGACTCGGTTTATTCAATTAAAGTTTATTTATTATTTTATATAGTTTCTTTTTGTAATTGTTCATTTTGAAGTGAATTTGTGTTTCAGTGCACTTTTTGTTAGACTGGGAAATAAAGGTTCAACAAAAAAATAAATCTTGTCTTCATTATAAATCTTTTGCACAAGTGTTTGATTACAGCATTTGAGGGATCAACGCAATAATTGTGTTGGTATATCTATCTATCTTTAAAGATCTCAGATAGATCTAAGAAAGATATCGGACAATATATCGGTGTCAGATTTTTTCTCTTCCTAATATCGTTATCGGTAACATTTAAGCATGCAGCTTACACTAGTTTCATCTCGGAGGAGTTGTTAAGCAGGGTGACCAGGCTCTCCACCTTGCCGGGCTCTGGTCTGAAGCAGGGGTGGTCCGGGTTCAGAGTCTTGCCCTCTTCAGGCATACATGTCTGCAGCCATGTTTCAAAGAAGGGCGTCTCTCCTGAAGGGCTGGGGTCTGACAGGATCACCTGGGGGGGGGGGGGGAGAGAATACATTTCAAATGCTCCAATATTCTTTTCAGCAGGCAGAGATTATGCAGAAAATGTCATGTCACTACTGCACAGCTCTCTCTGGACATCTTGTGGCCGGACACAGAAAGAGCAGGCTCATTTGCAGCTACATCAACACAAGATGCTGTAACCTTGAACATCATCATGATACTCTTTATTTTCTCACAAGTTTGAAGCTCCACTAACCTCAGATCCATAAGTCTGCACCACATGGCAGAGCATGAGGAAGGAGATGTCGAACAGCAGGGCCCGCACTGATGCAGATTTGGCTGAAAAAGAGAGAGAGGAGGGGAAAACCCAGAATGTTAGTATCTCATTCAATGAACAATATGTCAAGAACGAAAGAAATTCCCACATCGGAACTTGTCACTCTTGTATTTCAACTCACATCCTTCGCCGCTGATGTGCTTGGGAAACTCGTTGAGTCTAGAAGAAGCAGGAGTGAAAAAAACAGACATCTGGTTAATAATCCGTTCCCTACATCAACCAGAGTTTTCAACCGGGGAATTAAATGGTATGAAAGGCATTTGATGAGTAATGATTCTTGTGAGCAACTCACTTAATAAACTTCCGGGCAAAAGATTTGAGTTTCCCAGTAGCCGCTGCTGCTGCCAAGAGCAGATCCAGGCTCTTTCCGGACAACATGTGTCCCAAGACCCCCAAAAGGCCCTCAGGGGACTTAGAGTGGTCTGCATCGACTGTCTGTTGAACAAGAAAATAAAGAGTTACATGCTTTCATATTTTAAAACAATGCATTCATTTTAGGAAGCATTTATAAAATTTTCCATTTTCATTATCTTCTTCTTGTTACCATTGAGATCAGAGACTTTCAAACATTTATGTACCTATTTTCTAAACATCTTCTGCAAACCTGCCCCCTTTGTAGAGCCACTTAGCATAAAAACTGCTAAAGCCAGACAACAAATAAACTATGCAGGTGAGATCAGGTGTTCTACCTTGAGAATATTGGTGACAGTGGGCTCAGCTCTCAGGATGAGGCCTGGGTTGGGCTGGATGTTTGCATTTTCGGCAGTCTTTTGCTTTGGGGCATACTCCCTGTCACCAGTCCTGAATCAAAAGTGCAGAGGGGTGGGGGAGGGATAGAAAGGGAGAGGCAGAGGAGAGAGAAAGGAAGAAAGGGAGAGAGAATGGGGGCAAGGGTACACGGGGATATGGTGTATTGTGTCAATATGGTGGATAAATTCCATCAGTGATCATTTAAATAGCAAGAAATTAGTTTTTCATCATTTTTGTTGGACTCTGTGTTTGTAACCGTTCATT
The DNA here is from genome assembly GCA_020745685.1 of Tautogolabrus adspersus. NCBI lineage: Eukaryota > Metazoa > Chordata > Actinopteri > Labriformes > Labridae > Tautogolabrus > Tautogolabrus adspersus. Next base: position 10,082,769 of record CM036554.1, read on the forward strand.
TCCTCAGGTTCTCTTTGTCAGTATGCTTGTTGAGAATTAGGAATCCGTACCGTTTTGAAGTGAGGCAGGCTGTGTTCGAGTCTGACAGCAGACCAAGCTTGTTACACTCCTGCAGGAGCATGCCGAGGCAGTCGCAGCTTTGTAAGAAAAAAAACAAAAGAATAATAAAAACAAGGAACCTGACAAGTGTGATGGTGCTGGCTCACCAGGAATGGATCTGCTCTTTCTTGCATTGAGGAAACAGTTAGTGGCGATGGTTGTTAGAATATAACAGAGCACTTACTTGCATCTCTGATCAGCTTTGTCCAGAAGTGGTGTAAGCTTGAGTAAGTATTGAAATGCAATGTTCACATCCTCCATGAAGTCCTGGAAAATAAACACACCGTCTATAAATCACTTTTTTTTAAGACCATGACTACATAGAGATACCAAATACTCATGATGTTGAATGTGGGGGTTCAGTGATCAGTGAGGGGGAGGGAGAGGTTTCACCTGTCCTTTGTCACCCTGAGGATACTTCTTAAGTCGCAGAAGAACTTGTGGAATCTGGCAGAAAGAAACAAGAAATACAAAACAAAGTGTGGTCAAGTTACATGTGTGTCTTTGTAATTCTGTTATTGGTATCTAACGCTTATGGATGGAATAACATTTGATTTTTAAATCTTTTTTCACTTCATTTCATCATGTTTAATACATTGCTAACTGTGTGTTGCTATAGAGGAATGGGAAATAACTTCACACTATTAAGTGGAAGTTAGACTTTCTTACACAATACAAACTTAAAACGAATAATTAACCAGGAACGTTGCTCAATATCAACACTTTCTTTCATTGAATGTAATAAGGACAATAAAGAATAGGCCTGAGTAAAAAAAGACAGACAAACCAGAATAATGAGAGGCCTAAAGATGGCGCAGGGCATTTATAAAAAAAAAAAAAAATAGATCTTACCTTGAGGAATGTAAAGGCAGTCCATTTGAGCTCCTCTGTGCCCTCTGGTGACTCGATGAGGCCAGTGAAGCAGGCCTTCCAGATCTCCAGGACAAAAAGAGGAGCAGGAATTTGCTGCAGAGGACAGACAGTTTGTGAAGCTGCTTAAATGACTCTTGATAACAATAGATACACAACTTCATATTTAGCTGAGCTAAATAGAGAAATGATCGTCCATTTTGCCAAAACGCCCAAAAGTTGTCGTGCTCTTTTCAGTTGTGTGCAGCTGTGGGTACATGTAACCCTTTGATTGTACTTTGTGAATAAGAAGGAATATTTTTGACCCAATGGCACAGGTATAGCTGCCTCAAAAGCAGCACAATTCACTAAGCGCTCAGTGTACAGTTCACTCTATCATACTTAATTTCCCTTTTCTGTTTCAGTCCGATGCTGCATTCATGTGCTGCTAGGTTGGTCCAAGTTTCCGAGTTGGGAAGTCGTTCTTCCAGCTTCAGTGTGTTCACGTGATTTAAGCTTGGAAAGTCGTGATGTTGTAACAACAGCACAAAAAAACATGGATGCTACGAAGAAGATTAGTGAAATGTAACTGTTAAAAGTTAGATTTGAGCAAAAAGTTGATGTGCAATACGAGAATTAATAAAAAGTATGTTAACATTAACAAAAGATATTTGCCCCTCATTTGATGACGATTCTGACGTCAAGTCGGGCACCTAATTCTTTCCCGAGTTTCTGAGTTGTTGTTCCGACTTGAGCAGGTGTTCATGTGCATTTTACAACTCGGAAACTCATTTGTCCAATTTGTCCGACACCACATGAATGCAGCATGAGTCTGCTAGATTTTCAAGGTAGATTAAGCATGACATCACTCTGCAGCTTAATGTTCACCTGCATTCTCTTAATCATCATTAGCTGTTCCACGAGTGGCTGTGTCTCGCCTGTCAGATTCATGGTCCCTTCCAGCATGATGAAGGCATGAACAGATGGGAAAGAGGCATGAAACTGAGGGTCACTCTGCACAGATAGCATTGAGGGAATGCTGTTGGATGAAAAAAAAAAAAAAGAGTTAGCACGAGGAAGATTCATTGTGATGGTATTTGTCTTAGTAAATTGTAAAGTCAAGGCTGAGCAGCATCTTCCTTTTATTAAATATTTTGTGTATTAAAAATGTAAGAATGGGATGGTGGGAATCTTTACCCTTTGACTAGTGACAAGCTCTCCTCTAGTTTGGTTCTCAATGTCTGGTTAGGTACACTGCTGAGGCCTTCTGTCACTTTAAGCATTGACTGCTCTACATTGCTCCAGGAACCTGTGGGGGAAAAGCAGCAGAAACACTGTCAGAAATCCGGCTTGTAACAATAATTCTTTATATGATTTTACAGGAACGTATTCAGTTTAAGATAGAAGATCTACAGTCAATGTACTGTAGATGGTAAATGGTAAATAACTTAAGCTTGTAAAGTGCTTTTCTAGTCTTCTGACTACTCAAAGGCTTTTAAACCGCATGTCACACCTACACATTCACACACTGATGGTAGAGGTTGCTATGTAAAGTGACCATCAGAAGTAACTAATCCCATTCATACGCTGCCAGGAAGAAAATTGGGGTTAAGCATCTTGCTCTAGGACACATCTGACATGTGGCTGCAGGAGCTGGGGATAGAACCCCCGACCTTCCGGTTAGGAGATGACCGACTACCAACTGAGCCACAACTGCCCATGGTAATATCTTAATTTCTTTAGACTCTCTTCCAAATACAAGGAGTTCACCCAGCAAGGGAGAAGATTTTCATATAGATTTGGACACACACGCACCTTGTTCCTCCAGCCTGGAGATGTGGACTAGGGCTCTGTTCTTGTTGCTGCTCATCAGATTATGAAGCCTCTCCTGGCAGGCTCTCAGACTGGCCTCTGTGCTGGTTGATGGCCCCAGTTCTCTCAGCTTCTCACAGTACCAGGCACAGCCCTGCAGCAGCCAAACAACCACTCCCAGCAGAGCCCGACACAGCCCAATGCATTCCTCTGCTTTCCCGTGACAGCTTTGGAGTCAGAGATAATAGGCAGAAATAGTTTAGGTGAGGGAGAAGATTTGTGGCTTTTAAAAACAGCACTCAGATTTTGCCTCAGGTGTGCAACCAAATATCACGTGCTCAAAGATAACTGCTCATTAGAGAGTTAGAGTTATGCAGCTATGACTGACAGCTATTATTCAAAGGCACAAGTATGGTGTGATTATAAACTAAAGATTAACATGTGAAACAAGCCTTATTTTACTAATAAATGATCACTTCTTCTGACAATCATCAGCTCCTTAACAATATCATTCTGGTTATAATGCATGTTATCTGAGAAAGGAGTAACAGGATATTTACAATAATAGTAAGCTTTTAATAAAAAAGTGACATTGTCCATTCTTCAATCACATACAAACAGAGAAGGAAAAAACTGCAGGGAATAATTTCACATACCTGAGACGATGGCAAAACATGTCCATTATTTCCAACAGCGATTTAACACACAGCTCCCGAGAAAAATCGTCAAACTATCAGAAAAGAGACATATTCATAAATGCCATTCTTCTAATAACAAAATGCATAATGCCATCATTGTCACCAAGCATAACTCACCTTGCTGATGGCCGTAAGGACACTGGAATAAGACACCATCTAAGCAGACAGAAGGTATTGTTTACTTCTTGCATTAAAAAACCCAATAATGTTCAAAACACTGCTGCACCAAATCCTGCTTCTTCTCTTACCTGAGAACTTATAGCATATTTAAGGTAAGACAAAATGAGAGGGTTTGGAGAGGGACCAATCATTGCCTGTTCCATCAGGGCCTCTGGAATAAAGAAACAGAATTCAAAGCCATGGCAGAGGGGACAGCAAGACACCTGGCGTTAATTTGCATGATGGTTGGGAACTCTTTCTGTCTTTCCTCTGACCTGCAAGGTTGAGGTAGTCCCATGTTGCTCCCTTTGGAAAGTTTTTCTTAATGTTGATTGCCCATTGGTAGTCACTCCAGCGCTCCTTCCATGCCTGCAGAATGGCTTGCTTCAGATTGACCACCTTCATCCTGAAGAAACGAGAAACACTTTCAAAGCAATTGATTTTTTTAAGGCACAATCATTAACGTTTTTTTTTTATTGTATAGGATACCCTTCAGCTTACGTTAATCATATTATTTAGCTGGCTGACGTTAGCCGCTTACGATGTCATTCAATAAGTAATTATTTAGATTTAGTTCAATTGCTGGGTAATAAAAACCTACAAAAGCAACAGCCAATATGATAAAACGCATTCATTCGGTATTACATTTAATTTTGAAGCTTACCTGGCTTTGACCGTTTTTCAAAACAAAAAAGATTTTTTTTGAAGCTCCTTTACCTCACAACACAAAGAACGCCATTTTTCTGTAAATAACCTGATTGTTCATTGGTCAATCTCTATACGCCGCAGTGTTCTCTCCGCTGATTGGTTGGAAAGGGGACCAATGGCTCAACACTGAACATTAGCGTAATTACGTCATAGTATCAGAAGATGTCGCACTTTAGCTTTGAATTTAGAGACTAGGAGCTCTGCAAAGCATGTAATGTCAGGGAGTATCAGAGAGGTGAGCAAAAACTAAAATTTACAAACAAAACACAAACTAAACAGCTGGATAAATGCAACAACTCATTGAGCACTTACTTAAAGTCCATGCAAGCAATTTTCTCTCGTAAGCTTGAACGTTACATTTAGTTCGTGTAAATTATAACGTTAATTTTGCTAAGAAAAAAACGTCGTAACAGCAAACTAGCTAACGTAAGCTAGCTAAACATTAAAAAAATAAACATATTAAGTCTTATTTTCAGGTAAATTACCTCAATTGTTTTAAGTCTGAAAAAGCTCCAGTTTCATTTTGATATTATCTGTTCCACGATAGCATACAGTGAAGGCTTTGTTGTATTATGTAACCATCCCATTCACTGTGTGATTCACTGCCTCACTACAGTTTCAGTTATCTTTGTGTGTGAGTTCAGTCCTTTTCAACAGGGGTTTTGTCTGTTATGTCACACATTAGGGAAAGAAAAAAGCAACAATAATAAGAATTTGCTTGGACACAATCAATATAGTTGACATAGATAAGAAAACAGAATTTAAGTCAGGACTAATGCAAAGTTGTTATGGAAACCTTTACAAATTACTAATCTAATCTAATCATTCACATTATAAACCTGACAAGCCACAGTTAGCTTTAAACAGCAGTGAACGTTTTAATGCACAAAATATAGTCCAGCATGGTCTGCAGATTATTTTTTTTTGTCTTTCCAGTTTTGCAACAAAGGATGCTGTGCTCTATATCAAAACAGCCTGTCTACCTCTGAGAGTGGAGGCCCTGCATTGAGTCTGTGGTTACAAAGACGTCATTCTGCCAAACACTGGAGATGTTGTCCTGGCTAGAGCTGGCTCTGTACCTAGGGACAGAGTGATGCCAGCCTTGAGATGATTCGCGCAATCTCGGAATAGTCAAGGTAGGCCAAAGACAGGAGTGAAGTGGTTGATAGGTGCATGTGTACGTGGAGATACTCTGGGAGATGTATCTCACTCCTGTTGATTTCCACTGCGAACCGCATTAGTGAAGGGTGCTGACAGATTTGAGTCTACTCTGGGGAGACGAGAGAGACTGCTCTGCGTCTGTTCTCATGACTTCACTGCTGGGACAGTCCCAGTTTTGCTGACTCTTATTCTTCTTTTCAGTTACTTTGTGATTTGATGAGTTTGAAGCTCTCGAGTGTTGCTTATCCCATTAAAACTGAGCTTCCTGTCATTGTTTATAATACTCAAAAGCCTCCCAATATGACCTTGAAGTGAAGTTTTTAATTCAGGACTTAGTTTTACTGAAGGAAGACACATTTCCAATCATGGTATTATGAGTATTTCTTTTTGAAAGAGATGTTTATCATTCTCTTAAATGTAATTGTATATATACTTTAAGCACCACAAAATACCTCTGAGCTCAAGTGCACCCAGCAAAACAGCTATCTTCAAACCCCTAGCAAATAACACTGAAACTATGTGGAGGGTATTTATTGTTTTTGTTTGTTGTGGTTGGGTTTTTTTTTTAGTAATGAATTCTATTAATCAAAACCATTGGTAGCTTACATATTAAACAGTCAAAAGATGATTATTTGTATGCTATAAAGGAAGTTAATGTAACTAATATTTCTTGGCTTTTGCCTCTGAGTAGTTATAAAACTGCATATCTGTTACCCATTCTCCAATACATAACCTCACTGTCTTCCCTTCGTTCTCTCTTCCTCTTAAACACACAGAGGGCCTTTGGGCGCACATAGGTAATTACCAAGGGTTTGGGAGCCAGGAAATGAGAGTGGCCCCCTCATGTCCCCTCAGGTTGTCTTTTCATGTTGCTTCATGAATCAGGATAGACCAAAGGCAACTACTGTAACCAGGAGAAGATAAGGCACATAATGCCACACCATATTTAAGACTGCACACTCTCATGTTAGAGCTCCCAGGAACAGTCTTGTCATGGGGGACAGAGTCACTAGGGTTAGACTGAGAAAATGATTTTAAGAATGAAGAAGAACACGTTGATAAAACACACGTCTAAGCCTTAAAGCAACACATGGAGCACTAATCTAATGATTCAAGTACATAAACAGAGTTTTATCCATTTGATTTGTTATTTCTGAACCTAAATCAATCCGTAGGTCAGAGGTCTAATTAGCTAAGTGAGAACACCTGTGTGAGTGTGTTGGCCTAGAACAGTTAGAATCCGTTTTTTTAATAGGTAGCCTAGCGTGGTACCTAGTTCCAGACAAACTTTAACTCTATAAAGCTTCTCCCAAAGTGAGTGGCCAGTCCCCAATAGCATGGTCATTTGTAATATTATTATTTTCATGAGCAGGATGTCTGCTAATACTTGTTGTGGGGGTCATAGCAGGAGCAGCACAGGTTATACTAATAACATTAACATTATGATGCTGGTATTTTCAAGTGCCCCATTGAACCAGCTTACACAGTACTAGAATATTTGTTATTTAATTCAACAAGTGATATGATGATGCTGCATTCATTTGTAGTCTTTTGAGTTGAACTTGGGTTGCTGCTGACGGCATGTGTGCATCACAAACGGGCTCTTGGAATATTACGTGACATGACTAAAATAAAGATACCAAGACAGGAATGTTCAATGTACGCAACAGACTACAAAACATGTCTCAGCCATTGGATAAACTCCCATCACACTTAAGGACCTCTAAAGGATTGATGGGGCTTTCTGTCATCTCAAGAACACATCAGTTCTGGATTATATTAATACTATCTCCCTTTTTTATTTAATTTAGATTGTTTTAAAATCGTGAATGTCTTTCATTAATCTGCTACATTATATGTCACTGTAGTTTATCGTTAGACTACTTTATCTACATCTTGTGACCTATAAAAGATATTTTACTTTGGCTTTTATAATGTGTTTTATAGAATGACCTATATATGCCTGGCACATGTGTGTATTTGTGCCAGCAGGCATTAAGGACCTTCAGTAAGTATCTTTGATTGGATGATACTATCACAGGAACTAACAGAGCACTTTACGAGAGAAAAAAAAGTGTTAGACACAGAGGCACACATGGCTTGACACTGAGGAGCTTTATATAGCTCCTTCAACACGTTTTCCTCTCAATGTACTTTCATCCACAGTCCAAGCTATAGTTTGTACCCGCAGTAATTATATCTGGTCTATATAGGCTGCCTGGCAGAGAGCCCAGCCAAACCAGATTCTTGAATCCTTTCACATCTTCATTTGCTCCAGTCAGAAGTATTTTAAACGCTCTGTGTTTTATATTCTTTATACAACTGTGTTAGTCCAGACCACAGCTGGCTCGATTAACTGTTCCCATAGAGTCACAGAAGGGTCATTCCCAAGGGGCCGTAGGTGTCGCATTGATGTTGTGTAATTTGGACAAAATTCAATGATGACAAAAGAAAAACATCACAACAATGTCTGTCTGTCTGTCTGTCTGTCTGTCTGTCTGTCTGTCTGTCTGTCTGTCCGTCTGTCGTCTTTATGTGAGCTTGCATCTGGTTGTTTCCCTACTTCACGCATTTCTTTTCAGGGGGGATGGGCAGTGGCAACAGCCTCCATATGGTAATTAAAAGGTTTTATTTGCAGGTGCCATGAGTGTTAGGAAAGATCATGGTGCTCTCCTGGCAGATCTGCATAATGCCGTCAGGTCTTCATTATTTGCTTGTTGGCAATGCCAAACAATAGAAAGCACTCTTTGTGGTAGGGCTGGGACGATATGCAAATTAGATTTTATCACGATTCTTGGTTGCCATTAAGATTTATATTGCTTTTCTGAAGTATTGTGATACAACAAGTATTGTGTTTCAATACTATGGATTATTGTGATTTTCTTTTCCATTTTAAGTAAAAATTGAAGTGGAATCATGCAATAGGAGAGAAAAATAGAATATCATGAGAAATATTTTCCAAATCAATCAACATCATGGACATCATCACCTTTCTGAACAGCACAGGCTGAGATATTTCAGTAGTAGCGCCAAGGAATGCTCACTGTAGTAAGCATTTAACAAACGCTGTGAAAAAGTTGTGGATCCAGCAGTTGTCATTAAAACACCCACACTCTGCTGGTTTCGCTCTCTCTTCATTTGAAACAACGGCAAAAGATAAACGGACCGACGTAGAGGGCAAGCTTATTGCGGCTAACGGCAGCGGGCTATCATTATTTAATTACAACCTTAATAGCGCTCTGCTACAAACACATTTACTAGCCTGAAACCATTTCCCGCCGTTCACTGGATCCAAATACCGCAATCCACTTTTTGTGGAGGGTGGTGATGTTTCAAAGTTTTTCCTTAAAAAATTGAATATTCATTACGTGTGCTCATTAGCTAATAAGCCAGCTATCCTATTCGCTCCTGGAGATGAGACGGCTGTATGATACTGAACACATACAGACATGACAACAACTCTCCACTGGTTATCTTCTTCAGTCAGGATGGACCAACAGAGAGAAAATGTGGCCATTATTAGAACTTTCTTCATTTATAGACTGGTTCAGTCAGAGAGACTGATGGAGTTTTTGCTTTATTGATAACCTGAAAAACTCCGGGCTTAAGAGAAAACAAGGCATGCATTTTCTGCTCTTTTACACTTTCAGCTGCTCTTGGCTAACGTCTGCTGTTTTCTGTAAACGGATATGACATCACTATTATCAATCACAGGGAAAATAAAATATATTTTTGAATCGTCCTGAATCTTTAGAGAATCCTGTTTTTCCCCCAGCTCTACATTGTAGCTTTAAACCTTATGTATGCATGGATGGATACATTGAAGCCCCACATTACATTATGGCATGATTATACCAGCCAAGTTATTTGAGTAACTTAAGTTGTAGTTCACCCATCCCAGTAAGACACCAATTTCATTTGTATTGCATGTGTTTGGGAAAACATACAACCATCATCCATACAGGGCAGTTTATCCAGACATGCTCTTAAACGTACAGTATGTAAAATCCGCCACTAGGGGGCTCTCAATCAAAACAATAACAGAAGATGACGTCGAGGCTTGCGGTGTATTATGGGAGTAAAAACGAACGAATCAATACGAACGGGCGAAACCGACCTGAGGAAGACAATATGTGTACTGACGATGTATCCAAGTATAATTTACATGAAGTTTTATATCACAGCAGCACATACAGCGACAGAACGGCAGCTTTCAGTAGCAGCTAGCGCTAGCTTATGCAGCGGTCTTTGACGTAACATCCGGTGTTTCCTTGACAACGATCAACATTTCCTGTCTATCGTGGCGGCTCATCATGGCAGCCGCCTACAAGACACGTCCCGTTACAACTATAAAATTACGGATTTCTCTGGCTTTGATAACTTTTGGAAATATTTGAGGTAATGTAAGTACTCAACTAAAAAATATATATAACATGGGTTTAGTCAACTTTTAATTTAAGTTAGATATTTTGATGTAAACATTAGCATGCAATTCTACATACTGTACCTTTAATTAAAAAACCTCTTTTTGTCTAATCCAGCCAGGTATCAAAAGACAGCTCACTTTCAGTAGAGATGTATCCATTGTGAAAATGATGGCAGACACTGATATTTATAATAACAATGTAGCAGATAGCATATTCTTGCGTTTTCTTTTCATTACTGCTTTGTAATTCTTCATGTATTGTTCTTAAATGAGCTATGACATTTGATGTATTGAAATTGTTGATAGTAGTCCCTCCTCTTGAAATGTCATCGAAACATCGGCCTTATAAACTACATGTCGCTCTGAATCAGCAGACGAGCTTGCCAGAATTATTAAATTGATGCGTAACAATAAGCAAACATCAGCTACTGATATCGGTGCATGCAACATTATTTGCCGATTGACAGATGTCTGTTTAGAAACTGAGTATTGGGCTGAGCTGGTGGCGCAGTGGTTAGTGCTCACACCCCATGTGTGGAGGCTGTGGTTCTCCGGGAAGGCGGCCCAGGTTGGGGTCCGACCAGTGGCTCCTTTCCCACATGTCATTCCCCTCTCTCTCTCTGCCTAATATCCGATTCTATCCACTGTCATATCTCTCCAATAAAGGCATTAAAAAAGCCAAAAATAAATCTTCAAAAAGAAACAGAGTATTGACAGATACTGATATATATATTTTTTTCCAGCAGCATAGACAAGGCCTTGCTGGAGGGGCCCGGCCCTCTCTGGCATGGAGCGGTGAGGGTGGACCATCATCCGGGTTACTGTGGCTGGGGGTCCCCAGGACTTGGGGGTGGTGGCCTGGGGGGGGTTCTCATGCGTGCCTGTTGGGTCCCTGCTGGTGCGGTGACTCTAGGTGGGCTGCGGGGGCTGGATCGGCTGGCCTGGTGGGCGCTGTGGCTGTGGTGCGGGCTGGCTGTGTGTGGTGGCTCGGTTCTGGTTGGGGGTCGGGGCGCATCTCGGGGTGCGGGGGCCTTGGGTACGCCGCGCTCCCCCTGGGGAGTGGTATGGGAGGTATGCGGGGCGCCTCCCCTCTTGCGGCACCAACTCCTGCCGCCCCGTCCACACTTGCCCTCTGGACTTGCATCGGGACCTGGCTTCGATTCCCTCATGCCGGCACCCGGCGGCGGCCTGCCCGGCGTTGGGCTGGTTGCCCTCCCTGCGGGGGGGGGGGCGCTCGGCCCCTGTATCTGGCCTCGTGGCCTGCGTGGGGCCTCCTGCCCTCTCGGGGGTGGGGGGATGGGCGGGGTGTGGGCGGGTGGGGGGTGCTGGGGGGGTGCTGGGGTGGATGGGGCTGGGTGTTGGGTGATGGGTGTGCCCTCGTGCCCCACGCCACCTGGGCCTGTCTTGGCGCACTGGGCGTGTCGGTCGCTGCCCCCTCTTGCTCCCCGGGTCCGCGTGGCTCTCGGTGGCCCTGGTGGCTCTCTGGGGATACCTCCTGGGTGCTCCTGTGACCCGTGGAGGGGTGCGCGCTCGGCCGGCCTGGCCCTGCTGTGCTGTGATGGCTGCTCTGGGCTTCGGGGTTCATCACACTTGCATGTTGATCAGGGCTTACCAGCTCCTGTTGAGTCCCATAGTCGAGAAAAGTTGGGACCCTCCAGAATGTGCTGAGTCGCTCCCCAGAGACTCTACACTAAACACATGCCCTCTTTTCACCTGTATCCTCGGGCGGCCTACTCTATACTTTCAGGGCATCCACAATAATGGCGTCCGACACAGTTTCTTTTTGGGTCTGATTCTCTGTTTTTGTCTTGTCTTGTTTATTTTTTAGATGTGGAGCTGGTGGTTGGAAATAACACAGCACTCTTCAATCCTGATAGCACTGCCTGCCTGTTCCCTCCCCTGTTCGTCTTGTCTAGTCCTGTCTAGCCTTTGTTTCCCCCTCAGATCACTGCCGTGCAGCACTGCCCTCCCTGGCAAAAAAAAAAAAGACAGATACTGATATTTTTTCCTGATACTTCCCTATTTAAGAGTAAAGTTAAATTCAGAGTTCCTCACCCAATGTTACACGGATGAAAAATCTATAATGTCTTGATGCATTAGGTGTTGGTTAATACTGTCCACCACTAATCCTTAAAGCATTACTTCAGTCCTGTGTATGACACCAAGCCACACAAAGCCCAACATACAGTGCCCCGATGTTGTTACATAATCAAACCTGGCACACGCTTCCAGCATAGTCTCCGTGATTCCAGTGTCAGTTAGTGCTGGGACCCAACGCCTGAGCTCAGCACAACCAGTGGCAAGCATGTTAATCCTACAACTGACACTCACTGTGGGAGACATAATCCCCCCAACCTGAAATATTATTTCAAAAAAAGTGATGGCTTGTGTAATGGATCCTGTGAAAAGAGTTCAGAAGTTTTCTTCGCTACCAGTCTAAATATAGTTGTGCTGACGAGGACATTGTATATGTCATAGGGTACTTTTGTATTTTTCTCTTATTAACTTAAAATATCAAACATTGCTTAGACTTTATTGGACAGTTTGAACTGTGTTTTGAATTCTTAAAATTGTAAACAGAGGTGATATGATGATGGCTCAGTCCTATTCTTGTAAGCCATGACAGTTTAGGCTGAGCAAGCATGCACAAAACCAGGACGCTGCAACCGAAACAGTGAAGTAGAACTAAGCAAGCATTACCTTCATGATCAACTCCTGTGTTTCTCCTATAAAATGCTTTTATAAAAAAGGTCCATGATGAGTTTGAGTTGAAAACATTTACCTAGTTTTCCTCAGTCGTCAGGCAGCAGACTTCGTGTTTGTACACCATTGATCTGACAAAGTCAGCTGTGGGGGTCTTGCCCAGCTCTGTGAGGCCAAAAGGCCCCTGGCCCTGCTAGTTGTTTGTGTGTCACAGTGATTAATTGATGAGCCTTCTTGTGTAATTGGTCCAAGACCAGGAAGTTATCTGACTTTAGTTACATCAATCTTGATCCCTCATCTTAAGCATCCCCTCGTGGTGATACATTACCTCAGGTACCTCTTCACCCGTTCATTAATCCAGCTTGAGGATGTTCAGGGTTTAAATTGGATTTAACGTATCAATACAGCTCAATCCGGTTGACCCCGTTCAACAGAAGAGAAAAAAACCAGTCATATTTCACAGTTAGTTTTTAATTTAAATAATTCCATGACTTTGAATTAAATCAAAAGCCCAGTAGACATTATGCTGGACATAGGAAGACTTCTACAGAGGTCAAAGGTTTTTCCAATCATCCCTTTAAGAGAAATACCTTGAAATCAAACAACAGAAATTAAATCATTGAGAGAAGAATCGCATTTAGCCTCTCAATAGTTATTTCATTGTAATACTCTAATAAAAACAGAAAAATATCAATAGCTGTAATCTATCAAAAAGAGCTTTGTATAAAAATAAGCAGGTTCCTCTTCAGCCGGGCTGCTCACTATTATGTATATATATATATATATATATATATAATTAACATTTCTATGCTTTTTACACTATAAACCTTTTTCTAAAACATGTGAAGAGGTTTCTTTTTGAAGGGCTCAGGTGGGCAACATCCAAGCTAAAATAATCTCTGAAAAAGTCTTCTGTAGAAACGACTGAACGCTGTGTTTTTGTGACGCAGCATAGATCACCTTTTTTACTACGGAAATTTAGTGAGTTGGTGCAGAGGCGTCACACACTTTATAAAACCTTCCCAGAAGGCAATGAGCATAATAAATGTTAAGGGTTGGGTTAGGGGCTCTTTAATTATCAGTCAAACGTTTCCCTATATTACTGCATTCTTCTTTTAGTCACATTTAACCGAGAGAAAGAGTCGAGCATACCATTAGATTCAAATGACTGTGAGGAGATTATTAGTCATTGGGACCAAAATAACCATTTTCTGGTTTTCCTCTTTGTTTTCTTCTGTTTCTAATTCTTTGTTCACATCCTTAATGTTTCCTCTACACGAATCTTCAATGTGTGAACATTTTCCAAAAGTTCGAGTTAGATAAACCAGAATGAAAAAAACATGTTAAAGTGCGAATGATAAGTTCAGACTCGGCATCTTGACTGAGTGGTCATTTTTGAATGAAAATGTTGTCTCTAAAATACTGCTTCTTATTGTAACTACATTAAAAAAGATCTTAACCTTTGATAGTAGAGGATTTTGCTTCTATCACTAGCATAAGATAGACGTGTTTTATACAGGAGACTCGAGTACCTTTTTGGAATCTGTCGATCACTTCTTCAAAATCCGCTTACACTGTTTTTGTTTGTTTTTGGATCATTACCATCATAACATCCCTTCAAACCTCAGTCAGAGCTACACACCATCACTTTGGTATAATATCTCAGTAATCATATGCATTCAAGTAAAAAAACAAACAAACAGAAAATGTCATTTACCTCATGCTAAACCTTCCATGTGTAATCTGTGAACCCAGAATGATACATATGCATGTTCAGCGTATAACAAGAGAATCAGTACGAACATGCTTACTACAAATAATTGATAAAAGTGTGCTTGAATGTTTATTGCTTCCAGTCTGTTGTTATCTACTTTGAAGTGATTATATGCATATTGCTTCAATCTACGTATCTTTCTGTGCTAAGTGATTTTTGTAAAGGCCAGAGGAATCAAAATAAGGAGTAAAGGAAGGGGAAGAAGTTTACAGCAATAACATGTTAGTCTATTATCATGTCATAATTGGATAATATTTTGTACCGTTATACGAATATGATTCAGGTTAAGCCGATATGTTTGGAATAAAGATGTAACAATGTTAATAGACGTTAAGTTTACCCGCTGATCATGTTAAATCAGTGGGGATAGGGCAGGCTGCTTGTTCTGTCGGCTTTTTGAATGAACCCTAGTTAGTTAGCGGAGCTAGCAGGGCTGTTTTTGTAAGTGTGGGGTAAAGATAACAGCTATTCAACACGTTTTTTAAAATCTCAAACTGAACTGTATAGAGTTTCTGTCCCCTGTTATAATACTTTATTGATCCCCAGAAGGGAAATTATTGTTCACAGTATGCATAGATTAGTTTTAAAGAGGACCATAAACACAAAGTGTGATCATTTTATACTAGTCTGTTACAGTTCTAATTTCAATACAAAGTGGAATGAAGCTTATTGCTATGAGGGTAAACCTACACATATTCAAATAAGCTGGCTATCCACTACTTGTGCTTACCTTTCTTTATACCTGAAAACTTGTCATATTTATTATGTTTGATATATTATTATTATTATTAGGGCTGTCAAACGATTCCATTTTTTTAAAACTTTCAATAGTTAATCGCAGTTATTTGCATCTTAATCATCAGTTTGAAATATCAATATTTTGCATTTGTTCGCAACGTCAAACAAAACATGGAGTCATAAGATAATTGCTCGGCTTTATTTAGAATGTTTGTACTCTCTTAAGCTGGGAGTACTTTACTTGATGTTTGAATTCAACCCTGCTTTTATTTTGAAATAAAATAAGGACCCTCTGGTAGATAGAAGGTTACGACATTAACAAAAAATGACTCGTTACGGATCAAAAACTAAATGAAAACAGCTCAAAAGGCAGTAAAAAAGTGTTTGGACAAAATAGTATGCGATCAATTGCGATTAAAAAAACAAGTTTATTCATTTTTGACCTTATTTAATCCCAATTAACTAGTTAATGATGACAGCCCTAATTATTATAAAATAAAGTGTTATTATATTTGTTCACAAAATGATATCTGTAGACAAGTGAAGGCAAATAATTATGTTGGTGGCCTGTAAGATGTTTTTGAAGAATCGGTTCAAAAAAGATGCGTAAAGAGATAATAAATAGAATGTGTCCAAACGAATTCATTAATCTTCAATAAAATCCGTAATGATCTTATAGTGCAATACACTTTGCCTGCTCTCTCTCTATATTAATCGCTGGGTGTTTAAACCCATACATAAAAGAAGGGTTACATTACGTTGTTCTCAGTGGCTCATGGTCAGATGTTTTATCATGGCTCATTGCATCTGAATGCTGCAGTGCACACATTTTCACTGTGTCACTGAACGCCTGTCCAGCAAATTACTGCAATGCAAGGAGAGCTTAAGAGAAGCCTTGTAACACTATCATTTGTGCCCAAGAACAAGTTGAAAAAAAAAACAGTTTCTACTTTCAGAGGTGTTTTGATAAAGTGATACTGCACACAAAACATAACTTACCTAAGCAATATTTACATCTAAGATTTGACTAACAGTTTGTCATTGTTGTTTTTTCTGCCCGTCTGCTTTCATTGAACACTCAACTTAAAACGACCCTGTGAAAAAGATTCAAGTTTCTGTTAAGGAAGGTCATTCTTTCGCCTTTTCCTTGATTGTAGACATTCTTTATCACATTTCTCTAAGCTGTGTACATCTCTTCTTTTCCATCCTTTCACAGTAGTCAGCTTTTCCTATGGCACTTTGCATTGTTCTGCATTTTTACCCTTGGATAAAGTTATTGAAGTTGACCCTTGGTCAATCCATAAAGGTCATATTTCCGACTCTCTACGATAGGATCTTTGATCCAACGACCTTGTGGCCTGAAGGCGCTCAAACTCATGTCTGCTGTTCCGATCTGGACTTAGGTTTGCCAGTGCCCTTCCTCCACCACCTACATCCCCTTCCTCGTCCTCGCGGTTTAAGAAAGCAAGCTCATTTTCATAGCAGAAGGAGTTAGAGCTAGGGACTAGGAACTTGTTTTCCACCATGTCCTTGGCACTGCAGCGGGGGGTGGACGGAACCTCATAGGTTTTGTGAAAGTGAGAGTAATCCACCTTGTACAAGTTCTTTTCCTCAAACAAGACTGGCTCAAATCGGTGTCCCCAAAGGACCTCAGAGGCCAAGTAGGAGCTGCGAGCCTGTGTAGTCATGGCGGTCGCTTCAACCATCCCCTCCAAGATGACGACAATCTCAAAGTCTGCCGTCTCCAAGTCCTGTTTGCCGATCCCAAACAGGGGACTATCCTCATCTATCTCATGGAGAATAGTGATGGGGGAAACTAAGAAAATCCTGTCCAAGCCCTTATCAAAGCCCACATTAATGTCTATCTGGTCTAGAGGAATATATTCCCCTTCGTCAGTGATCCGAGGTTTGATGAGCTGCGCCCTGACATGGGCCTCTACAATGTGGCTCTTGCGTAGGTTCCCTACTCTCCACATGAGGCACAGCTTTCCATCTCGCATGGCAATGACTGCATTGTGACTAAACAACAATGTTTGTGCTCGCTTCTTAGGCCTTGCCATCTTGGCCATAATGGCTCCAATCATGAAGCAGTCAATGATGCAGCCCACTATGGACTGAAAAACCACCATAAAGACAGCCACTGGGCACTCCTCAGTCACACAGCGGTAGCCATAACCAATGGTAGATTGTGTTTCAATGGAGAATAGAAAGGCAGCCACAAATCCATTGACCTGAAGAACACATGGAGTGAAGTTATCATCTCCTGCTGGGTTATCCAGATCTCCGTGCAGCAAGGCAATTACCCAAAAGGCTAAACCAAAGACAAGCCAGGAGACAACAAACACAAGAGTGAAGACTACCAGCATCCATCTCCAGCGAATGTCAACACATGTAGTGAAGATGTCAGCCATATAACGTTGTGACTTCTCTTCCATGTTGGCAAACTGCACATTGCACTGGCCGTTCTTTTTGACAAAGCGGTTGCGGCACTTGCGGCGTGTGTGAATCTTTCCATTGCCAAAGCCATTCATGCCATGCATGTTAGTGAGGCGGAGGCCCTCTTCCTCAGATGACACGATGCTGTAGCTATTGATCCTTCCCACACTCATGCTCCCGGCGGCGCTTCCAGCTGCAGGGCCAGAGCAGAAGGGCAGGCCAGTGTGTGATCGAGGCCCCTCACAGCTTGATCACTTACTAAGCTCCATTTTAGTGAGTCACTGACAGGGAGCTGGGTGGGAGCCTTTTGATTTAATCCAATCCCTGTAGAGAGAGATGGAGAGAACAACGTGAGCCTCTTTCAGTGACATAATGGTTAAATAATAACATACCTGTGTATGAAACATCACCAGATAAAAAACCATAAAAGCTTTGGCAAAAAACTGTTGCATAAGTAACACTCACATAGTAGTTTTGCTACTGGCCCTAAAAGAAGGCCGGTGTTATTAATAGACGTAGCACTGGATGAGCTGTCTGTGTTAGAACACAAATGACCAATTCACCATCATCACTTATAGATTTATTTACTTGTTCTTGTTTGAGTACAAAAGTTTTTTTTAAGTTATATAAGATGTATGGATTGGATTAACTAGATTTGAATTTTAGATTTGAATTAATTTTGGATAAATGATTGATGTTCAGTTTCAGTCCTTATCCGAATGATCATGTCATTGTTACATTATTTGGGCATTTGTCACTTAAATCTGATAATCTAATGAGGTACAGTCAGTGTTTGGGTTGTTCCAAATCCAGAATCTACTAAATGTGTCAGCTGGCAGGTCTAACTCTGATAATGATTTTAACAGGATACAGTAGAGATTATTTTAAATGTGCGAGAGTTTGTCCAACATTGTTAAGATTTCCCAGTACGAGGATTATACTTTACATTTTGTCCCATGCCAGTATCAGTAATAGTAAAACATACAATGATAAATGTTTTGCAGTTAACCTCACACTCCTGCTCCTCGCCATCTTTTTTTTTTTTTTCAAAACATCACGACTCTAAATCCAAGTGGCCCTCACTGAAGGGTCCTCATGTCTTTTGATGTCAGCTGGTTAACTGAAGAGCTGGCCTCGCAGCAGAGCCACTTCTTTCACATGGCATGTCCTGTATGCTTCTCTTTCAAATAAAAAGAGAAGCATGACTTTGACTGTGGAGATGAAGTAAGTCACCACCTACATTGATTTTTATTATTATGTGATCATTTGAGTCACAACTCATGTCTTGGTAGGTGTTCATTTAAAAAGCAGGGCTGTCGTATTTTAGTCTTTTGTGTGATAGGGAAGGCTAGCACATGTAAGCTTTCAGCGTGTCTTAGTTGTATTCATAGTTCATCCACAACGTGCCATGCAGACATCACACTTACAACAGACAAGCTGTGCACTTCTATCTGTTCTATGTTTGCTATTGTCCTTCCACTTCACTACTTTTGGAGGGGGAATGAGGTGTGTGTATTAAAAAATAGTCACAGGGGATTTGCATGTGTGCCACTTACTCCAGATGCGGTGAGCATGGATGGAGAGAGAAAGACTCTATTTATCTGACCCCATACTGTTGTAAGGATGCAGTACATTTATAGCAAACATGTGTACCATAAGTGTCTACATGTAGGTTTATAAAGAAATGAATTTGTCAGAAAAGCTGTCAAAATCTTTGTTTTATTCAGGCTGTAGATAACCTGGGCGCTGCTCTGGATGATGAGCCTTAGGATCAGGGTGCTTTACCCATGGGAACTGGACTGAGGCCCCTCTGGGTGCAAAAAAAGCTTTTATCGCCTGGACACATCCAGTCTGATTCTGCCTGTCTGAATTGGACCCTGAGGATTTGACAGTTCCCTCATGGCCGCTCCTAGATCCTGTGTTCCCTGCTGTCTGCAAAATCACAGACGCACCGATTTTGTCCTGACACACACACTTTTGGTGGAAGTTCTCCTAAACTGGAGCCATATGTCCTCAAATCCTTTTCAAAGTTTGCTTGATTACATATTATTTCATCCCAAATTGTACTTTCTCTTTTATAATATAATTGCATAGTTTACAATACAAACAAATCCTGTCACCAGAGATCATCTAATGATGTGGTGAATCAATGAAACTTAAACAATTAACCCTAACCCTACGAAAATATAAAAACATATCAATGAGTTTGATCAAGGACAACATGGCACTATTTATGACAAGCTGTGAGTTTGTAACTGACTTGCTTGGCTGACTGCCACCAGCTGTTGATTCATTTAATTTATTTGATTGTTTTGCTTTTCTAAATGGACCATGTTCAATATTTAACATAAATGTTGCCATTTGATGCATTGTACCAGACTTAGCTTAGAGCTAGTTTACATCTGCAGTCCCTTGGCAGGTCATCTTCAAAACATCACACTGTTATGAAACATGATGACACGTGCCTTACATTCTTAAACCAGTAGCGGCCGGTTGGCTTGGCTATATTAGACTAAGTCTTCAGCTAACTAAATGACTCTGTTACATAATTGAGAATCTTGAGCCTGAACATGGTATCCGCATTTCCCATTATACATCTTGATCCCTACACCACTCACATGACCAGAGCAGACCCTATATGGTGCGCAGTCTCCATGTCATACAGTGGTTTGAAGTGTCAGGTGTCCTGTGAATTGGTCTAATGAAAGTAAACCCCTCTGTATCCATGGAGTCATTAGATAAGTGCCAATGAGTCAAGGAATTTGCTGTGGGTACATGGGAAGCTCTTGAAATCAAATTGTTCTTTCGAGACGTCGTGGAGTGAGTTTTGTGTGTACATAGCTCTTACAGATGATTTGTGTCAACAGCTTTTAGACTTGAAATTTAGCATACCTTTAAGTTTGGCTTTAGATTGAGCAACAAAGTTACAGATGACTTGTAAGAAATCTAGTTAACCGTAATTTCTTTCAATTGAAAGCTAAGAACATTTTGTAGTAGAGGTCTGCAACCCGACCCGAGCCCTACGGAACCCGAGGCCCGACTTCGGGTTCATTTTTTGGGCCCGATCTCAGCTCTATTTTGTTGTTCATGTAGCCATTTTAATGACGGTTGCATTGTATTACATGTAATTAAACTGCTGGCTGTGTAGAAAATCAACATTGTGTCTGTTTCTAAAGCATTTACTACAACCCTAACCCTGCAAAATATAAGATTGCTTATCTGTACTTTGGTCCCCAAGTTACCTGGAAATGTGACGCCTGTCTTTTTTTTTTTTTAACAATAAAAGGCTTGCTACACTCCCAAATGTCAAAACACAAAAGAACCGTCTACACTACAAATGAAGTAATTTCTAGAGGCAGGAATGACAAACAATAACAACTTTAAGCTTATTGATGTGATGATAAAGTCGTTGTCTTCTGTCAGTCCAAAACTTTTCAATCAATTTGAAAGTGATGATGTGTCTCATTCTTGTATTAAATTCTGCAGTATGGTCAACTGTTTGTTTACAGTTCAATCCCAGATCCTACCTCTAATACTGTATGCTCATTTGTGAAGCGCTAACACTCAAATCATGAATTGCAAAAGGTGTGAAAAGACATCTTAGATGGAGGCCATAAGTGTTGTATCTGTATTGTTACCTTGTTTTGCAGTTCAAACACTCTAACTTGAGAGTACATCAGTAACCGAAGAGCATTCATCTTTGATTCATAGGCAGGACACGGGGAGCGATTTGCACTACAGCCAATCATTTCATGAATAACCTTTTGTGACCTTGTCTGCTGTGTGCGTTCTTGGGGAGTTGAGAGGAGTAACTAGGGAAGGTGATAAGCTTGTAGCTGATTAAGATGAATAGAATGAATAATTGGATGTGCAAAATAATGGAAGGGATTGGAAGGAACATCGAGCCGGACTTGGAGAGAGTACTTCATCTCAAGGCAAGTGTGCAGGAAACTGAGCTCCACCACTACTATCCGGGCCCACCTCCCAAGGCCATTGTGACGGAAGAGCCGAGGCTCAGGTGTCATTGTATTTTCCTATAGCTCACCATGTGGAACTCATCTCGTCTCAAGTGACCTGCTGGTATTTTCCTATAGAAAGAAACACCCCTTCACCACGCAGAGATGTTGTCTAATTGACAGTATGTTTCACGTACTGGATCACAGCTTTTTCTGTAGTTTTTGAGTGTAATGCAATGATAAGTAAGGAAGTAAATGCTGTAGACACAGACACTACAAGTTAGAGCTTCGTAAACCTGCAGGCTCTTAGACTTGATCAGTAGGCCTTCCCATGTGTTGAGACGCCATCTCAGGTGATAGTTAAGCAAAGGGCGTAGAGAAAAATGTGCAAAAAGAACTGATTCAATTTCTCTTATTGTTCTAACAGCTGGTACAACAGAATGTGTAGTTGTGTAGGCTGCACCTGTATCTTTCCCTATGTTCAAACACCTGGTTCCCATTGATTAATCATTCCCTCCTGGGCCTTTTTTGATCTTTATTTGTGCCGTTTTTTTGTATTAGTTCTATCAATTCACAAAGGCTGCATGCACATATTAATATGAACTCTGTCATTTACAGTTTAAGGTGACATCTGCTGCTTAGAGAACAAACGCCTAAGTACTTACTTTTAATACAGTTCTAATGTAAACAAACACTGTAGAAGCATTACTCTTTTTTTATTTGATATTTTACCTTTAGTGATGTTTTGTATTTTCTGCTTGACTCTCTGCATACCACATATCCATTTCAAATAATCACATTGAATCAAAATAGACTAAACTGAGATCAAAAGCAGCATGATGTCATTGTACTACCAGGCAGGGCTGCATAATCTTTATTCTCCTCATCTATGCCTCTTTTGTACCCTAACATCAGTGATTTCTTTATACACTAATAGAAAAGTGCTGTACCCGAAGCAAAAAAATCCTCCATTAACACCTGCTCGTATCTGTCCTCCAGTATTATCATGCTAAATTAGATGCTACACTTGGTTATAATACTTCCATGAAATGAGGTACTTAAAAAGTGGATGAGTATCAAGGTGTTTAGTGAGGTGATATTGGGAGGCTGGAGTGGAAATGTTTGTTTACGTTGACTGAAGTTGTTGTTATTCTCCTGTTAACACTGTTGTCATGATTGTTTTTGTCTTTTCATTTTCAAACGCATAAACAATTACTGTCAAAAAATCCCATCATAGATCTGAAGGTGGTGACCCAAAAAAGATATTTTTTAATAAGAAACGTGAGAACAGCAGCTTCTTAACGTTAATGTTTTTTTATTTGAACTCATTTGATTGATTTACACAGATTCATTTTATGTTGACTGGACATGTGATTTTGTTAATCAACGTGGTAAAGCTATTTTAACACAAAATAAATCTTTTATATTGAGTTGCCATGCTTCTACTGTCCGTCTTCAAGATAAAAGCTGTGATATTGATGGAGACAATGTCGAGAGGAACCCCCCCCCCCCCCCCCCCGTAGACCTAATTAGCTTTTTACAGGAATAGATTTTTGATTTAAATTGTTACTTGAAGTGTTTAGTGTTCGTTATTTTGTTTTAACCCTTTGAGACAAACAGACAAGGCCTTCTTGGCCATTAAAAAAAACATGCTAAAAACCTAAATAAGCAATCCTGCACGAGAGCATTTGGATAACTAATTAACCCCATCCTACAGAAAAGCTATTGTAAAACTATTAATTGTGTAAGTGTGATAAGTTGCACATCCTTTGCTATTTTTGGCTTTGCACGATCTCACAATGTGTTTCTAACATAGCTCTGAGACTCCAGTGTTGACTCTCAGCGTTAATAGTAGTGTTTACATTCGTATCAGAGGACATGTTGAGGATATTTAGCTATTTTAAGACAAAATTTTTCGGGGAAAGCTTGGACGAATAGATACTGTCTTAATATTTGAATTTATCTGTGAATCTCTTGCAATTGGGGAGAACTTTAGTCTAATTGAAAACGATTTTTAAGGATGGCTGTGTCAATGCTCTTAGGGAGAATGCTCAACAGTAAATATTGCTATCCAGTGCTTGCTCTCTTCCTCTTTAGACCAGTGATATCTATACAGATGTGACATCAAGACTGTAAGTTCTAGACAAAGTTTCCTTGTCTTCTCTTACCTTAATTTCTGCGTGTCTTCCTCCAGGCTGCAGAAGTAAAAAGGTGTTATGTTGTTTCCCCGTGTCCCTGTTAGCCAAACTGAGGCATTCTCGGCATCAGCCACCACAGCTGCTCCTTCTTTGTGTTACTCTAACACTGGAGAAATCCACTCCATCATCTTCAGCAAAGGACACAGACCCCCTTTGAATTTCTTCATCCTTGCTGGATCTCTTGCTCTCCCGTTTTTTTCAGGTGCTGATACAGGCAGAGATAAAATGCACTTCTGACCAGGCTAAATCCCACCAGAACCTCGCACTAAGTCAGTCAGATAAGTACTGGACATGCAAACCTGGTACGATGCAAACGCTTAATTATCCCAGTGAAATTTCAGGTGTTTGTATCTCCATGTTCTGAGGCAATTTCTTCAGCTGGTCTTTTGCTCATCCTTCATTTCTGCCAGCCTGAAGTACATCCTCCAAATGTTATAAAACAGTACAATACTCCCTCACATAAAACTGGACAATACTCCCTCACTGCTAATAACTGAACTCGCTTTATCAATCTTTTGCAATCTGATCTAGCTGGACTGCAGGTCTTGCTCTCTCTCTCTTTCTCACTCTCACACTCTCTCTCCCTCTGACTATTTCTTTGCTCTCTCCTCTCCATCTCTCCCTCCCTCTCCTGGTGTCACAGAAACTGCCATTTGCAGCCACCCTCCCTCTCTCTATTTTCTCCTCCCCTCCTCTCATTCTCTCTCTCTCTCTCTCTCTCTCTCTCTCTCCCCCTCCCTCTCTCTCTCTTTTTGTCTCCCTCCTTCCATCCCTGGCACTACCAGTTGACAGCAACTTGATGCACAGACGTATCATTCAGAAAACTCCAGCAGACAATCCGCCATTGTATTTGATCAGATGTTAATCAAAAGTAAATGGAAGCAACATCATGAAGATAAAAAGGCTTTCACAAAGGCGTCCTACATAAAATTAACAGCCCTGAGTATTCTGCTTGTTTTTTGTGTGTCCATCTGCTCTGCTCTCACTGGGATTAAAGTCCTGTTTTTCCCTCATTACCTTTTTGAAAAAAGGGTGATTTATTGGAGGTTATTGGTTGAGACTAAAAAAAAAACCTCGTCCTACCATCAGGTAAGACTACTAAATGGCAAGATGTCTTTGATAGTTTAAAAAAGATCATGTATCTCCCTGGCCCGTGATATGAGGTTGACATAAAGAAAGACTTGGTGTATCAATATATCAGGCTGCATGATGCAGTGTCTCAGTGCAGAGTGATGCCTTTCACACCTATCAACAACATTTAACCCGAGGATGCGTGTGTGTGTGTGCTTGTTTGCATGTGTGTCCCATGTCAGAGGAATTAAAACTGAAGTCTGCCAATCACTCTGTTAGTCATTGGCCTTATCTTGTGGAAATTGTTACACTGTTTTGACATACAGTAGAGAGTCTTCTTTGAAAACATATCCCAAGAGTGTCTTTCAGTTTTCCTGCCAGGCTATTGTTTTGAGATGTTGCTGAGCCTCAATGTCTGAAAAACTGTTCCCTGGTTTTTGCCTGCAGGTATTCTTTCTCCTTAGCCACTACTGTTGAGTATGCAACCTTCACCCTTGACAGCTACAAAGTGTGATATTATCCTGAGCGCCTGCTCTCCTTTACTCATGTCTTTATAGTGAAAGCCAGTCATCAGTCAAATGCTAAAAGAGATGACAATTAGTAAGGGAGGGGGTTGAAAGAGTGAGAAGTTTCTAAATCCAGCCATACTGACAGAGCCCCAGCTTTATCACTAATGATTCATCGGTGAATGAACCCTCTCTCTCTCTCTCTCTCTCTCTCTCTCTCTCTCTCTCTCTCTTTTTTTTTTTTTCTGTGCTCCTATTCGCTCTCCCTCCCAGCCTCTGATTTCAGACTTCTGAGGGTGATTTGCAATAGCCCGTGTGTGATCATTACCAGGCTATTGTGTATGGCTGAGAAGGTTGACTAATGGAGCTCAAAGCGTCCTTTTAAAGCGCCTCTCCGTCTGTGTCGGCAACAGGTACTGTACTGGTCCCTGCATAATGTAAGGCTTCAACTGCGTTGCTCTCTGCAAGCCTGTAGAACAGTAGATCACAAGGTTCACACATCTAGACTGCAAACCTTGTTATGTAACTGCACCATAATCACAGGTGGCAGCTCACATATACTCTGCATGTGTGTCTAAATGAGAGGGTTTGCCTCCCAGGGAGATGGCTAAGTTGGATTCACTGCAGCTTCCATGGCTACAGGTATAAAACACATTTTCTCTGTCTTCAGACCAATAAGATTTGGATGAAAGGAGGGATGAGAGAAGGGAATGAAGGGGGAGGGGCTTTTGGACTTAAGGCTTTAGCTGTGCTGAGGCTATTATTAAACATGACTCCTCCTCAAAAGTTATCTTGGAATAAATGGAAATTAAAAGCAGGAAAAAAGTGAATATGTAAAATAAATCTAGTGTCTTAAAATCTTAATGTTACCTCCCTTGCTTGTAAAATTTTAAATTACTGTTATTCATACATTTTCCTCTTTCAATGCACCACGTATGCAGCTGGGCTTCACTCACTTATTTAAAAAGATTTGAATCTATCAGTTTCACCGCATGCAGTACAGTGCCTGAGAAGGAACAAAAAGAACGAACACACAGCACACAAAAAGTATTGATTTTTGTAAAAACCCCAAAGACAACCACAGAAACCTTTACAGTGTCACTAAAAGTAATCAAAAAAACAAACGTGAAAAATCTAATTTACAGACTTAATGTGAAAACAGAAGAAAGAATTGGCACACTGGAGTATTAAAACAGCAGCTTAGCAGAGAAACTGAGGAGAGAGGGTAGTCTGAGATAGTGAGATCTCTCTGCTCCTGCCAGTCGTGTGCAGTAAGGTGTAATTTGCATGAATCAAATAGGTTCTAAGAATAAACGTCGTAATTTTCCTGGAGATAGCGATTGTGACATTCTATCTTTTACAATAAGGCAGAATCTTACAGAGGCATCATCGACTTATCATTGTTGACAGCTCAATCTTTCTCCATCAAAAATATCATCTGTGTGTTTTCAAACGCAAAGGGAAATACGTTTGAAATGTGTAATCGTTAATAGTAATGTGTGATCCCTTCTTAGCTAATGAAGTAAGTATTTTCCTAATGGAGGAAAAGATTAATTTAGAGAGCAAACGAAAGTGATAGATTAGCCTCAAAGATTGCAAACGACTGTACAGGCACTACACTCTTGTACTATGTCACACTCAGTACTGACACTGCATTGAAGATGGTTCAATTAATTTATATTGATCATCAAAGAAATGACAATCACCCTCAGTCATTGTAACACTTTCAAACCATGTTGTCATGCTGACAGCCTGCAGAGCATTTAATGGGTTATAATTGTATGTAAGAAAACATATGTAAGCATGTTGTCACTGAACCTTATTCTGAGTCTTTGCCTTTCATTTAAACATTTTTTTATTGCACCAGTTTGTCTTTTTTTGTATTGGTTTGAAGCGCTGAACACTTCTGGACTTTCCCTCTTCTCCCGTCGGCTTGTCTCTGAGCCCCTGAATTACATTAGGGTCTTACATTAGTACTCTTGAGACCGCTGCTGTCTGATGCAGCTATTTCAGGCTTTGGAGCCATTCCTGTTCATTTTCTTTTTTGCGTTTTCAGTCTTGTCTGCAGGTATTATGAATGAGATTTAACTGTACTCAGGGTCCAGAAAACTGACAATGATATGGGAGCGATCTCATGGCTATGTCTTGACACTTTATAACGTGTCTCTTATTTTACAATAAGCCTGCAGGGTATGGGAAAAATCTGCAAAAGCATTGATCAATAGGTCTGTAAACATAAATGGATGCATGCATAGTTTAAACTTACTCTTCCTACATCTTTCCAGTGCTACAGTATAAAACATGGCCAATATATCAAATATATCATCACCGTATTAGGTAACCTTCCAGTGCCTTAACTAGCACAATGAATCCTGCTCTCAGCTACTTATTATTATCTAACCAAGGCAATAACCCATACATATACTGTAGACACTTCAAACACACAACAGTCAGCAGCCATTATGTGAATTACTGCTGACTGCAGAGTAAATTATTTCTTTCATTGTGAAACAAACATATCTAAACACAGTTCCCATCTGGTATGATGATGTACTGATAAGTTTCGGGAAACACCTCAAGAACTTTTCTTCATGTGTCATTACATGTTTATTCAGGCAAAAAAAAATCTCTGTAAACATTACATTACATTTCAGAAATCTAAACTTTGTAGGTATGCTTGTTAAGACATTCAAAGCATATGATTGTTAATACCTGCATAACTCACTCAGTCAGAGAACAGTTGGGGTGTGAATCTTTCAGTATCTCACAGTTTGATTCAATTTCAAATCTTTGGATCGCGATTCGACTCAAAATTATTTTTAATTATTTTTATGTTTGATTCAAACCGATTCACAAACCATCTCCTATCTCTTACAAAGGGGTACGTATTTCATTTTCTTCTCCAGTTTGCTGTGCACTTCATTATTTGATCGTGTTGAATTATTATTTGACATTAAAAAGCTCAATATTAGGTGTCCAAGATAATGCAGCTGATTACAATAAAGTAACTACGCAGAGGAAAGCAGAAGAAATCAAAACAATTGTCCATGCTTTACTTTCAAAATTGTAAACATTTATATATGCCTGGAATGACAACTTACACTGTAATTTTGGACTTAAGTTACCATACAGCACCACTCCTTCCCTCTCAGACTGCAGCTGGTTATGAATTTTAAGGTTGGTGTAAAACTTTGACTTTCCTTTCTGAAGGTGGAAACATTCATGTTTTCAAAAAGGTTTCCACACAGACTAGAAACCTTTTTATACCTTTTACCTCCCCTGAGCTGCTATTCTTACTTTTCACTAGACTTTCATTACCTAATGTGCTGTGTGGCGCGTTGCTGGGGGTGTCATTTGGGGTATCTTTGGTTCACCATGTCGTCACCTAGCCAGCACAGTGAGAAAAGCTCCTGTCTCCCTCTTCACCGATACCCTGGGGGCGAGAAAATTAATCGGCTCAGGATCCAGTGTCCTCACGGCCACCTCTCCTTCTGCTGACCCTGACCTCTGCCTCAGCCCAAACAGCAGGCCGATCCTCTGGTGGGCAAACACTCTCGACCCCTTTCTGCATACAGGCTCTAGCACTTTACTGGACGTTTCCTTTGCAGTAGATGTTTGTATATGTCAGATGCACATCACATAATGCTTTCATTATATCAAATACTTTTGACTCTGTAAATCAAGATTGTCATAGAAAACTTTATGATGCATAAATAAGAAGTTGCTTCACCACAGCTACCTACAGTGTAATGCTCCCGAAACCATAATGCATGAGTAATAAGTAATACAAATTGTATTAACACAAAGCGGCAACCTCTAGTGTTGAAGAATGAAGCCAATGTGAAAGTGCCAAAATGTGCAGTGTCTTGCCATTACTCGAGGCTGGCTCCAAAAGCCCAAGAATCATCATCAGACAAAGCGCAAATTAAAATGCTCATATTTAAGTAGACATGAACACAGCCTGCTGTCTATAGCTCGTTTCTTTATTGATAAAAACTGTGTGGGAGGGATTTTTTTTTAAGACTCATCTGTTATTTTACAGATTTGAAAGAGTTATGCATTAATGTGTCAAAACAAGTAGCTTGCCTGATTTGTCTGACAGGCAGGTGCGTTGTAGCTGTAGAAGGCTAGGCTTCACTTTAGCTGATATATAAGCAAGAAGAAGTGTTTCAGCAACCAAAAAATTTATTTAGCCCATCTCTTCCTCCATGCTTCCAGATAAGCAGGAAGTTAGATGGAGTCCAATGTGGCCATTTCCAATGTGGCCACAACCATCAATGGGCTTCATAACGTCTCTTCAGAAACCAATGGGTGACATCACAGAGACTAGGTCCATATTGTATACAGTCTATAATTAAGTCTAATTATTAAATACCTTACATCAACACTTACAATATGGAATACTTTGGCAACATTGCTAGTTTTATGAAACACAGTCATACAGGGATCCCTTGTTGTTTTTTTAATTTATCAAAGACACTATTACTCATAGAGTTCCCTGATGTGTGTTCATTAATTCAGATTCAAATATTTGTTATTGGGCAAACAAATGTGACTCATGATGCTGAGAACTGTAGTAATCGCTTCAAGATGTTTTAACCAATTAAGTGCAAAAAAAGAATGTTTACTCATCGACTGATTTTAGGTTTGGCACTTTATTGAATCACAAGGACATATTGTCTGGGAAGATTAGGTTGAATGCTTTTGTTTAAGTTACATTTCCCTCCGACACTTTTACCACTAAATGAGTTCATGTTTGAACGGAGGGACAGACGCTCACCTGATGCTCCGGTTGTGCCTGTGTGACACTGCATCTTGGCGAGTTCATTATAACAGGTGTTGACACCAGTAACACAAATTAAACCTCTCTGCTGAGCAAATGATGTCTTCATGCGTTGTCGAACTCCCTCTCTGTGTCTATAGCAGATATTTATAGAGCTGGTTTCACACAGAAGAATAAAAAGCTCATTAATTTACCACAGACACAACCACGGACTGCTTGACACCCATGTAGATTGAGACTATTTGAGGGTGTTTTCATCATTAAAAAAAACCCTTGTCTGTCTTTGGAACAAAGAAAGCAGGTGACTGGGCAAATGAACAGGACATGGAACAGCTGAAATTCTTTGCAGTTATTAAATCCTCTGCACTTTTTGTAAATAAGTTCACTTCGAATGGCAGAACGAGGACAGAGAGAGCAGTTTAGGGTCAGCAGGCACATTGTGACTTAATCAGGGCTACTGTTAAGTGTTCCCCCTGTCTCTCTACTCCTCTTAACTTGAGAGCTGCACTGCAGTGTGACTGGAAAGTTCCTGTGGAT
The DNA here is from genome assembly GCA_020745685.1 of Tautogolabrus adspersus. Taxonomy (NCBI): domain Eukaryota; kingdom Metazoa; phylum Chordata; class Actinopteri; order Labriformes; family Labridae; genus Tautogolabrus; species Tautogolabrus adspersus. The sequence continues at coordinate 10,113,383 of CM036554.1, forward strand.
CCCTCAGTTTTTATCTCTAGTGTTATAATCAGGTCTTCATGTCTTAAGAGCAAAACCAAGGAGTGGAGGCTAAATTAAAGCTCACATGTGTGTCTGAAAGCATCAAGTTAGATGATTGAATGTTTTTGTAGTCAGATGTGTTTGTTTTGTGTTAGCGTGTCCATTGTAGAACTCATCTTCTTGTTTGGAGCTTCTTTCATGTTCTGATGTACGTGCGCACAGGAGAGTGTGTGCACGCGGAGCTATTTGTAGCAGGTCTGGCTCCCTGGGAACTCATCCTCCATCTGTCGGTTCCACACAGCCGGGCCCTGCGAGCCCTGAAATTGCCCAAAATTTACCAGCAGCTGACCCCTTTTACTCAGTGGTATCATGGACCCCATTATTCTGAAATATCACTTTCTCTTTGCTTTTTCACTCATGCTGCCTGATTTAGTCTCTACCCTTTCTCTCTTTTTTCTCTCGCCGACATACTGAACACACAAAGACCTTTCTGTCATCTCTGTGTGCTCTTTCACACACTCAGGCACAGTCACTATAACACCTACACTCTTGTCTGTAAAGTCACCAAAATAGAAACAAGACAAAAGCAGCAGAGTTATGCTAGATGTAAATGAGATGTTGAAAGTCAGAGATGTCATCACATGAATGAAATGTCATGCAGCAGTGGAGGTTTAACCAAGGTTCAAGTGTGTTGTGGTATCACTGGTATGTAGAGATGCAGAAAAAATAGGCCTGTGGCCTTGGAAAAATGAATTAACCAGTAGGGCATATGGTGATTGTGTGCAGGCATATGGTGGGATGCCACTTGCCCCTTTAGCTTGGAGCCCTTTTGGAGAGAGCAACAACATGTCATTCATAAGATGGGGCTGGGATGCTCTCCTTTACGCATGAGAGCTAGAGGACCAGATACTGTATTCAAATAGAAATCAATTAAAAATGCATTGTTTCTTTTTTGCAATAAAGCTTGAAGTGTGCAATATAGGTTACCACTCGTGTGAATGAATAATGCTACTTCATGACCCGGATATTCTGTCCTCATAATTGAGTCCATCAGTATTGTTTGAAGATATATTTTTGTTGTAGTACTATGTGGCTGCTCGTACATTTAATAAATATCAAAGCAAAGCAGTCAAAGATCTTCGATGTTGGAGATTTTAAACACATTTACATTTTAAAATATGTGTCATGTCAAATGTGTCTGTTTGATGGGAAGCTTCAATGATTTGCCCGACACCAAGTCATTTCAGGTAGACTTCTCTTAGGATCTTTATGCCACATCTCATTTTAAGCTTGATTTTTTTAAACGTACAGTATGTAAAATCCGCAGCTAGGGGGCTCTCAATCAAAACAATAACAAAAGATGACGTCGAGTCTTGCGGGGTATTATGGGAGAAAACGAACAAACTCCGTGTTGTCTTTCTCAGGTCGGGCGAAACCGACCTGAGAAAGACAATATGTGTACTGAGGATGTATCCAAGTATAATTTACATGACGTTTTATATCACAGCAGCACATACAGCAACAGAACGGCAGCTTTCAGTAGCAGCTAGCGCTAGCTTATGCAGCGGTCTTTGACGTAACATCCGGTGTTTCCTTGACAACGATCAACATTTTGTGTCTACCCTGGCGGCTCATCATGGCGGCCGCCTACAAGACACGGCACGTTACAATTATAAAACTACAGATTTCTCTGGCTTTGATAACTTTTGGAAATATTTGAGGTGATGTAAGTACTCAACTAAAAAATATATATAACATGGGTTTAGTCAACTTTTAATTTAAGTTAGATATTTTAATGTAAACATTAGCATGCAATTCTACATACTGTACCTTTAACTAGGAAAAAAACATTTTTGAAATAAAGAAAAATGGACTGAGCCAAACTTAACTTTGCAGTACCCAACAAAGAGTGAAGGAAATGCACTCATTACTAACATGGAACTACTTTAGTCAGTGTTGTTGTGGAGTGGACAAGACCTCTATGTATTTCAGCTCCCGGTTAAACCCTGAAAACAAGGAATAGTTTCATTACAAACAAGCCGAGCTTCTACAAAACAAGCTAATGGCAGCTCAGCTCACAGCCCCTCTGTTTACCCTGCTACTCCAACGATCATTGAAGTAACACTGATTATTTGAACATGCTTTATTCAGTGTTTTTACCTGCTATTATCAACATTTACATTCGTTTTGGAAACAAAGGGTCTGTGGATAATTCGGCTTGGTAAAAACCTTGGACATGAGGTTGAGATTTGGTTTGTAAAATTGTCCTGCAATGCATTACTCTGTGTAAAATGACACATGCTCAAAGACAATTTGTCAGAGCTTTTTATGGACATCATGCAAGTTGACTTTCTTCTAGACTCTTGATTCTAATCCGCAACAGCCCTGCAACTACAAGAGACATTTTCAGACTAATACATTTGATTTGTTGTTAAAAGACGAAAACACACCACCACTCTAGCTCGCACATGCAACCAAGTTGCTTGGTGACAAGAGTTCTTGATTATCAATTCAAACTTTGGAAAAGTTCTTACACAACTTATAGATCCTGATTGCCTTTCACATTCCTTATCCCTTGGAGTGTACTTCATTGCACCAACACCCATATCTGCGTACCCCTTCAGCGTGGTTTTTGGTAGCAACAGTTGTTCCAGATTGGGCCCAGTTTTGCGTGGCAGGAGCTGATAGCAAGGTCAAAGCAGTGCAGTTGTGTCAGCTTAATTCTGTGCTGAGGCTTTACACTAATTCACTGCATCCGATCCCGCAGCAAGGCGCTCAATGGCCTCGCTCACTGGCTCTAAAGGCCACACATTTCTCCCATTGTTGAAAGAGGCCGGATTTAAAGGGATGGCCAGCGAAGAGAATGATGTTCAGCAAAAAAAAATCTTTTTTACTTTACCAGTACCACGGTGAAGTCCATCGCAACATTTTATCAACCGTCAGTGATATTTTGCATGTGCCTACATGTATGTGTTTGGGTGTCACTGACCAAAGGTAACCCAGCGGGATTCAGTTGGGCTCTGTGTGAGATTTAGCTTTTTGTGTTGCCGTCCCTCTTTAACAGCTCTCACTGTGGGCGTGTGGATGAGAAGTGAGAAATAGACTGAGGCTGTGTGAAAGTATTAAAAGTCAGCCGTCATTGTAGTTATGGAATAAAATAGTGATGGAGAAAAAAAAACCTCATAAGGTACATAGATTCTTATCAGTTAATTATTCTGAACTAATGCAATTATAATAGCTTTATGGTCAGTCAAAGTACTCCTTTGTAGCAACAGGTTACTTCTATACATTAAGCTCTCTAATAGACACTTTGATTACTATAACCTAGTTGTAGACTAAACATGAGTCTTTGCATTACAAATACAATAGATAAACACGTGAATTTGAGACATATTTTTAAATGCGAATACACATTTTAAAGAAAACAAAGTATAGAAAAGTAAATGTAAGGACATCTAAGCAAAAACAGCCTTGTGATAAATATTTTCGACAACCATCGACTACCTGCAGGTCTTAAATTCACATGTTAGTTTATTTATTAGAATAAAAGAGGAACTTCAACTTGATTTGCGGCTGTACCACCTTTTCAAAGTGAAATGTTCTTGTGCGCAGTAATTCTATCATTACACCTCAGAGACGGAGGACCCAAACTTATGTAACATTAAGCTTTAGTCCACCTAATCCTCTGGCATTAAAGACAGAAGCTGTGTGCTCATAACATTATCCAACTCGGGAGACACTGGGATGGGGTGCTGTCATTACATCCCCGAACCTCCTGGGTGAGTCCTCATGTCACCATCAGGTTCAGACCCGCAGCTTCATGAAAGAAGAGGTGCAAACTGACAGTCACCACCGTTCTCTATTTCACTGATGGAGAGAGGCTCTTATGAACCCGACAATACACGTCATTAAGACCAGGAAGCGAGAACTCCCCCTGAGGTTTTGTCTCGCCTGTAACTCCATCTCACCCCTTTTAAACGCGATCACCTGATTAGATATCCGACAAATCGATGGGATTTTTTACTGGTTTGATGCATTACTCGGCCTCAATTAGTCCTGAAGTCATTATTATATCTCTGTTTAAAAATGTACTGGAAAATTAACCCCGTTTAAAGTAGAGCCTGACCGATTAACTAGCCAGCCAATAATAACGGCCAATATTAACATATCTAGTGACTATCGGTATAAATTGGCACATTTTGTGTTTGACTTCCTCCAATGCTGCCTCTATACAACTGAAGTTATTCTTACAGAGTCCAGTGCACAATAGTTTTTAATTTTTCTTTTGGGCATCAAGTTAAGAACACAGGTGTGAACAATGCAGCCGTTTAAGAACATATTCATGAAATACATATCAGAAGATATTAGTGAAAGAGGCCCTGTGTCTTAAACAGTGTTGGGCAAGTTACTTTAAAAAAGTAATTAGTTACAGTTACTAGTTACTTCTCCCAAAAAGTAACTAAAGTAGTTACTGAGTAACAAATCATAGAAGTAACTAGTTACTTTGGAAAGTAACTATTGCGTTACTTTCAAGTACATTTTTAAATGCTCAAATGTGTCAAAGAATTTGGACCCCACCTCTACCCCTCTTTAACAGAACTTAAAATACATGATCAATTATTTATGATCAATCTGAATATTATAATGAAATGGACACTTAATACGATCAGTAATGCACATAAACAGTGTACACAAAGTGAGACTAGCCTCCAATCAAATGTCATGTATTATTGTAGATATTATAATTACTATGTTTATATAGTGGATCCACGGATCGGGCGCGCGTGGTAACCACGGAAACGGGGTTGTAGACACTAGACAGATCCTGGAAAAGGACAAACTATACCGCGTTCGTGTTTCGCTTTATTGTGGAGAGCTGGGAGAGAATCAGTAGGAGATCATACAGGGAGTAAAGCAAGCCCAAATAAGCAACTACACATTAGAAGCGGACTTGGCAACGCTGCTCGCCATTCCTGTTTCTCATTGACTCACTTGTGTCGTTCTGTGTCCGACTATGCATGCTTTCGAATTTGTGTAAACAACACCCGCCCAACTCTACTTCTGATTGGCTCACCATGAAATGTTTCTCTACCTCAGCCAATCGTCATCATTTATGCGACTGTCTCGTGTCCGCACTCACCAAAGAGGAAGATCAGTAAGAAATATCTTTGCCGCTCGGCTTAGAGATCTAGTTGGTCTGTCAAAGTAACGCGCTGCTTTTTTTGGCAGTAACGGTAACGGCGTTATAATGATGGGAAGAGTAATCAATTAGATTACTCGTTACTGAAAAAACTAACGCTGTTAGTAACGCCGTTATTTATAACGCTGTTATTCCCATCACTGGTCTTAAAACATGTATTTTCCATGCTTATACATAAACATTACCATTAATAGCTACCTAAACGGCCAGGAAACTGAGCGTTTAATCTTTCAGCAACTCGAGATGATCCTAATTACTGAAATTGGCTTGTAAGGAAGCGATTGTGGTGGCGTGGAGAAGCCCCAGTGGCACCCTGATCACCAGCCTCTGACTGTCCTCTGAGCATCATCGCCTCGGCTGCTTTATCCCCTCCGATCACTCTATCCTCCTGGATCACTTTCCAACAGTTTGCTCCTCATGTAGTGTATATCCCACTGAGCACCCCACAGGGTTTAAGTAGAAGAAGCTGCAGTTTCATACCAAGCTTCAATCCATGAAACGTCCGTGTAGAAATTATACAGTGATATTATACTAAACAGTACTGTATGGAGCAACTTAACAGTCCATTTTTCTGAGCTCCTCAATTATATGAAGCTAGCTTAACCTTATTGGTGATTGATTTTGTCTTGGTGCAATGGGATTTGGGAAACATGCCCAAGTGTAGCCAATGAATCAATCACAAAATCAATATGAGAAAAAGGCCCAGCTGTATTCCCTAGGAGTCTCAGGGCAGACGCTAATATTTTAGCTCCTATTATTTATTTTTCAATATGACAGTATTGGGAGTAACTGGGAGTGCAAAGGAGAGCAGGCTGTTTATGGTGCTGTCAGCCGGACTCAGTGTCAGGGTCTGTACCGACCATGGTGAGCTGACTTCAAAGTGTGTCTGCCAGGCTCCAGCAGAGAGGTGACACTCTCAGGACATGTGACCTTTTCCAAACAGTCACCCTGGACCGCTCTCTCCAGCAGTCTCAGAAGGAGTCATTAACATCTTCAAACACATCTTTACAAGCATTTTCAAACTTTTAACAAAGCAGTCAAGTGCAATTGCCTTTTATTAACCCCTACTTGTGTTATTATCACCAAAATACAAAGATCCATTAATGATATTGGCATTCAATTATGTTTAACCTTTCATTTTTATCATCGATAATCCCATAATTTCTCAACCTTATCTTATTCATCTTTAATTATTGTTCTCCTACATTTCCCAGTGTGTCTCTCAGACCTCCAGAGACTGGGTGTGAACTTTCTGCACTCAGCCGACACAGTGCAACATGTGTACAGCAGGCGCAGAGAGCCATTGTATGTTCAGGGAGAAATCTTTCAGCTGAGAAAAGCTGAGAGTAGCCCCCGCCAAACCAAACAAGAAGTGTCTGTTGGCTGCATTGCATCAAGGCGTCTTGAGACCTCCGCCAAAAGATTTTTTTAACACCTCTGAGATGGAGCCCTAAGAACTGCTTGTCTATAAAGCAGCTCTTGCTCATTCATTCTAAAAGGCTGACCTTTACGGTCGATGTCTGTTTATATTCTCCCGATAAAATATTCATGATTGATAACCCTTTTTGTTTGCAGTGAGGTTCTGGGGATGGCAACTTGGACAGTCCAAACTAAAATATCTCAACAACTATTGGAAAGATTGTCACACAATTTTTGATGAGATAATCTTGTTACCCAGAGGATAGATTCCCCTGACTTTGGGGATTTCCTGATTTTTTTTATTTGACACCATGGGGCTTAACATTTTGTATGTGAGTGCAATATGTTAACAACTATTTGGTAGATTGTTTTAATTTAGTAGACATATTCAAGGTGACCAGAAGATGAAATATAGTGACTTTGGTCTTACCCAAAATGTTACGTTTTTCAGCATTTTTTTAATTAATAAAAATACAAACATAGTCCATATGGAGTCAGTGGGGTTCAGAGTTTTGGATGAATTTTGATTTTTTTCAGAAAAACTGTTACAAGTCATTTCCACTTTGTAGATGGAGTTCAGATTAAACACGATTCATTCATGCAGCGCAGCAACGTCTTTCAATGCTGTTCAAACTGCTCATTTCAGTAAATATTTTCTCCCAACGGCTTGAACAATGTTAGAACTTTACCCCTGTATTACAAACTTTAACCTGTTTTAAACCACAAATACCGAACCTCACCTGCAAAATATATCTATCAAACGTTTAACAAAGCCGGTAATACACAGTACGCTAACAGGAAAAAAGTTTGTCCTCCATGAAAACATACGCAGCTAACGCTAGCTACCGTTCACTCAACTAGTTTTAAAAGGGTAAATACGTCGTACGTGTCACATTCAGTTATTTGATTAAAGTCTAAAGTTATTAAAACTATCAAGAGGTGAACAAATGCACGTTGTATTGCATATAGACTTTTACTGCTGTTTTGGATGATGATGAATAGTAACCTACCGTTGTATGGCTCCAGGCGTAACTGCTACTACAACTAATGACGTCACGTCCGGTCCTGACAGTGGAGGTGTCTCACAGTGGAGATCTGCAGCAAGGCCCCTCTTGATTTTTGGGAATTTATCCATCTTCATCCATGGGTTTCAGTGGTGTCTCTGTGAAGGGCCTTGTAAGCATTACATTTATGACATTTTTTTGTAAACTCTGATAGTTTCATTCTCAGAACATGTATGAGTCTTTCCATGTCATGTAAAACTGGCTACACACTAGATGATTTTAGGCCTGCTCGGGGAGGCGTGTCCTGATTTCTTGGCTTGTTGAAACCAATTATTTGTCCAAATAATTATCCTCAAGTGTGTGGTGTCAATATAATTATTTTACAGCTCCCAATCGAGTCAGAGCCTCCCCGATCTGGAGTCGTGTTAGGTGGGGGTCTTTCTCCTGTAAATGTTCAATGATGAAGTCGTGAGACAGAGAGTGGATTATTTTAGAATCTATTCAGCCAAGGTCAGACAACACATATTATAGCATGAATTACTGACAAAGTTTACATGTTAACAGTCTTGCGTATACTCTGTGAGCAGGTACAGCCTACAAATTCCTTTCCATTTGGGTACACTTGTAATAGGCTAAAAAACATTTCTTCAGCCTCAGCAAATCATATTTCCTTTTTAGCTCACAACATACACTCGGCTCCTTTCCAAATAAAGATCTGCTGCTGAGGTCTCTGACACATATATATCACAGCACCACAGAACGAAAAGAAAGAATTACCCTAAGATGGTACATAGATTTAAAATCCTACATTCCCAAAAGTTACCAAGATGAAACATACTGTGGGCCGGTGGCGCAGTGGTTTTTGCGCGCGCCCCATGTATGGAGGCTGTAGTGCTTCAGGCAGGCGGCCCGGGTTCGAGTCTGAACTGTGGCTCCTATTCCGCATGTCATTCCCTACTCTCTCTCTCCCTTATTTCTGACTCTATCCACTGTCCTGCCCCTCCAATAAAGGCCCAAAAAGCCCAAAAATAAATCTGCAAAAGAAAACAATTAATAAAAAAAAAACTACCAAATTGTTAAAATCAAACATTATATATTGATATATGATATGTTCCTCTCCTTGGAGGAGACAGAATCTAGTGCACACAGATCCTGTAGAATCTGCAGTTAAGTTTTTTATGCTGAAATTTTTAAATTATTAAAACTTTATAATCTTTGTTATTTTAGCACTCAAAAATATTGACAAGTAGTAGAGCTTCGAAAGAAACTACAAATCTTCAGTCATATTTTTAGCAAAAGCTGCTGCCAGCATGGAGCGAGAGCACTGTCTAAATTGCACAAGTACGTTGGCAAAACACCAACAGGACCGAATATATGTTGCACATTTGGCAACCCCCCCCGGGTTGATCCCCTCTACAAAACTCAACATTATCCCTGTTAATATCTATCGGGGTTTATTTCAGGATTCAAAATGTTTTTTGATTCAGTAACCCAATTTGCTATCATAACAGAAAGAGGCCATTTTTGATGTCATTTTTTTAATCTGGATCCTCTATACTCCTCCTGGTCTTTTGTACAGGGAACATCTAATCAACTCCAGTGTAATTGGATCGGTGTTAAGATGATCTGCAAGAGAGGGACTTGGGCTCTACTCGCTCACACACACACACACACACACACACACACACACACACACACACACACACACACACACACACACACACACACACACACACATTGTGAACTATAGCACTACTGCATGAGCAATTACTACTTCAACATTTGTACCTTTGGTTACAATGAAATGTAGAGTGTGCACAGGGAATTGGAGCTCTAATAAGATGCTGTACATTTTTCTCACTTTTCCCCTTCTAACCTTTAAGAGAATGCATAATGATCACGACTTTGTGGTCTTTTTTTTACTATGTATAAAGTTTATCTGAATGCACAGTGGAGGGTTGGTTCTGTTATATCAGACTAAACTCTGAGTGAGAACATTTATGCAACATTTTAAACATTAATACAGCTGATATCAACTATATCCATGAGTAACGCCTGAAGGAGTGAATTCAAGCTCGCTTTGGGCTTGTTGTTTCTGCTCTGTGTTCATATTGGACAGGACGGGGATTCCTTCAGTTTGTTTTGCTCAGAGAACCCCATGTCCAACCTTTAGCCCTGCCACCACGTGGGTGAAGAGAGACGGCCCCGCCAACCCAAGGACGCTAAGCAGAGGCATAATGGCAGAGTTTCGTCGCAAGAGTACAATTCAAGGAGAGCCAACATACTTTCCAAACTGAAGATAAGACCTTTTTTTGGTCTAACATACTGCAAAGAAATAAGAACCTAATCTACTTTGGGCTGCATATCTGATAAGAGATCAGTTGTAGAAACGGCTGCACTCAGTCGGCACACTTAAGGTGGGGTGGGGGAGGAGTGAAGGGACAGCAGTGCTTTGGCTTGAGAGACTGGTGCTAATATGTGACATCTACTGGAAATCTATTCTGAAAGTCGCATATTATACCTTTTATGTCTACATTCGTACTGGAAATTTGGTTTATCAGAACCAGAAGTACTTTATTAATTCCGGGTCAAATTTGGTCACTAAAGTTGCTCTTAAACACAATATAGCAGTAGAAAATATTAAGAGATACATTCAGAGCCTCTCCCTACACACTTCCACTTTGCTCGCTCACATGGAGGGTCCGCCACATTAGTGCCGTCCAAAACCAATGAGGGTGGAGTGAGAGTGGGCTGTTAAACCCTCCAACAACAAGTCTGCACCGATGCTGGCTTACTGTACAGGTGTAGCACCTTATATTGTTAGTCATGGGAGACGCTTCGTACATAAAAGATCCTCGTTATCATCCGCACAAACTTAAAACACCTCTAATGAGATATAAACAGCAGTATCATACAGAGTAAAAAAATTAATCGTTTTCTAGTGTCTTGAAAACGGTACGTGTATTTATTTGATGTTTACGTTGACTTGAAAATCTTGTCTTCTTTTAGCATCAGATTGAACAGTAAGATGTAAAAAGAAAAAAGAGGGAGGGGAGGGGGGGCGACACCAAATATGTCGGGTTTTTATCTCATATTGTGGAGTGATTTTAAAGGGTCTACATAACCGTATTTATTGGGACAACGTATTATTTGAGTGACATAAAATCATAGTTATATAAAGTTCCTGTGTCTGTGGGAGTGAGGGGAGTTCGTCCCAAAGCTTGCTGCCCTTCCAAGGGAACTTCATTCAGAAGTGGGCGTCGTAGTGCGAGTGTGGAAGAAGCGGTTTGAGAAAGGCCCCACGTGTCTGACCCTAAAGGGAGGAGTTTGATAAGAGTATGAGGGCCACAGACAGGAATGACTTCCTGTAGCGTTCTGTGGTGCATCATCCAAAATACACAATGCACAATGAAAATGTCAAGCTAGCAGTTTGCAGGCCATTTATTATTCCCAACATGAGTATAATTGAGCAACAATCTGTGTATGTTTGGAGGTTATACATAATTATCTTTGTGGAGACTTATTGCCAAGTGTTACCTTTTCTCATTCCCTGATTGTTCTGTTTCTTTGCCAGATTCTTGGTAGAAATCATTGAAAATGGGTAAAACAGCTTGTCACAGACATCTGACACTCATAGAAAAAATCATTTTCAGAGCTTTTTGATCCATTTAACACCTTCACCAAGTCGGGTGTCTGTTGGGAAATCGACCAGTTTCACTTCCCCGTGTCAGACAGATGTGGTATCTCCAGTTTCCTTCTTTTTTATATATATAAATAAAGTAGGGCTTCACTTTGTGTTTGTACTTGTCTCCTCCCTGAGGAATGACAAAGTGCCCTGTGCTTTTACAAACCTCAGCACTGCAGAGTGCGCTGCTGTCAGACAAAGTAACTACTGCACGGTCAAAGACGTGCGAGTCCCAAAGTACAACAGGACTTTCTGTGTGCTCAGGGTCAGATTGTGTCTTCTTCTCCAGCCAACCCCGATGTTAAATTAAAGTGAGGTCAGATGTTAACAGACTGAATCACAGTTACTGCATGCTCCATTTCAGTGTCAACACGTTTGACTCAAGTGTTTAAACCAGCCAGAAAGCGTTTATTGTAACCTTTTTATGTCCTTACAGAGAATACAAGTCTTAGCTAAAAATTCAATTATGTCTACACCTACAGTAATGGAGTACACAATAAACTCAAACTAAACAAGCAGAGGTAGTAAACACTCACAGTTCTTTCTTGTTCTGTTGTGGACTGCAGATTGCCCACGTTTGCCATCTGCTTTTTTTGACGCCTGTTGTCTTTTTATGGATGCTGGTTCCCTCAGCTAAGTGCTGTTTTGAACAGACCTCGTCCAAACTCGTGTTAATCTGGGCACTATCTTTAACACTGATGATGTGTTAAATGTCAGACAGGTATAAGATCAGCGCTTTGGTTGAATTACAGCTAAAGACATCTGATCTGAAAGTGCTGAGGGACAATTAAAAACTAAAAAAATACAAACTTATGTCACAGTGTAAACAGTTTTTTCCTCCTGATCAAGTCAAAACTCCATTAATACTGTTTATGGATCTGTGATAAGGCTCCCAGCTGCCGGAGAGGATTAGTCTTTCTCTCCTCATGCTCCTGTACATTTCTTTCCAGTCTGGCTATCTAATCGTATTACTTCACTAATTAACTGCAGACACTTTTATTTTTAGTTTCTAGGTCAGCCCTGACCTGTGTGGACTGGCCGGAGTGTGTGTGTGTGTGTGTGTGTGTGTGTGTGTGTGTGTGTGTGTGTGTGTGTGTGTGTGTGTGTGTGTGTGTGTGTGTGTGTGTGTGTGTGTGTGTGTGTGTGTGTGTGTGTGTGTGTGTGTGTGTGTGTGTGTGTGTGTGTGTGTGTGTGTGGGTGGGTGGGTGGGTGGGTGCGTGCGTGCGTGCGTGCGTGCGTGCGTGCGTGTGAGGGGGTATGATCAGAAATAACACAACAGAGCAATACAATTTAGAGTAGAAGAAAACCCAAATTACAATAATAAAAACTTGGACTGTTGAAATAAGAAATGCACAGGTGTAAAAAAACACATTTTATTTGTCATATGCACCATTTTCAGCCTTTTAAACAAAGCAGTGACCTTCCAGAGGACGCGGCCTCACTGACATCTTAAAGGCGATCTGAAGAAAGATGTGAGGCGACAGGAATCGCTGACCTGCCATCTCAGGGAAACAGCCAGTTCATAAGAGTCTCTAAGAGTCACATGAAAAAGAAAAACAGACAACTGTAGACCACCAAACCTTTTCAAAAATAAATAACATTTTCAAAACAAGTAGTTAATGTTACGTGGTTCAGAGGATTTTCTCTGGCTATTCATTGAAGTTTTCTCTATATAAATATTTTTTATTGAAAAACAGCTTATCACAGTCTCCTATAATCCAAAGCTCAAAAGTGACAACTGTATTGCATAAATTTCAGAAAAACCATATACTCTTTGTTGACTTACTTTCAATAATGACAAAGAATCCTCAAATGTCAGAAACTTAAAAAAAGTGATTTACATGATCTATATTTTTGTTTTTTCTCTTTTCTCAATCTTCCCTAATCCTTTAATATATTTTATTCATTTTTTAATCTGTATTGAATATGAATACATAACATGACTCTGCTTATAAAACATATATTGTTTGGCTGGTCAGTTAACCTATACCATACAGACATAGTAACAAATAAAAATGAATCTGACTGTGGCTGAAATGTGGAGCTGTGAATCGTTGGTCTTCCTACTCATGGTAAGTGTTTTCTCAACCACGCTCTCTTTGTCTGCTCTCAGTGCGATGCAATCACACTCAAACATGAATCATCTGCCGCTCCGAGTGCTCTGATTCTCACCAGGTTAGCCGATAGTGCACTGGCACCGGTTCTGTACAATCCTAAACTCTCGGACTGAACCTCATCTCTGCCAGCGTCATTCTCTGAGCGTGCACCCACTGCTCTTCTCTCGGTTTCAAATGGATCGCTACACAGAAGGAAAGAGCCACAAATGAGACTCCAGTGTCTTTCAGATAACACACAGAAACATAGCAATGACAGATTGAAAGGCTTTTTTTTGTATGTAACACCACAATAGAGAAAAAAGCAATGGATTTGAGTATACTCGTGTTGAGGAGAATGACTAATGAATATGCAAAGCTTCCTCCACACAGAGATCCAGTTAAAAGTATTTCTCCACAATCCCCTAAAATGAGTTTATTGATTCTCTTTAGCTTGTACAAACATGCTCAAACTTTCCCCCTGATTCCAGTGTGTTAAAATGTAAATGTGACAAAGGATTTACCAATAGCTATTTAGATACTATCTATAATTAGCAGAGCACATCATTGCCTCATCCCTCGTAACAAGGCATCTGTAAAGGATGTGCAGAAGATCACACTTTGAGACCTGTGATTATTAATTTTCACTTCCAGATGCTCGCTAACACCTTGGAGGGGGAAGTATGAATGGTTAGGATGAAGCGTAGCACACAGAAAAGCTGACATTCATTTGTGATTGCATGAATTCAGGAATGCATGCTCTGAATGTTCATGTAGCTGTTTTTAGGACTTGTCATGTCACAGGTTTTGCATCTGCATTCGTGCAGGTTTTTTTGCCTGTCATTTCCCATTCTGTATCCAGGACATTGACTGCATTTTAAGATTGGGAACAGATCTCTACCTCCTCTCATTGTACAAAAATTAAATCCAAAACACTCAAATAATAGGGGCTGACATATTGCTCTGGTGATGTCATAATGAGCCAGAGTTGTGCAGTAGAAACTCTGTTACAGTATTGACATCTCGCCCCTTCTGCTAACCAAAACACACATTGAACTTACCGATGAAAAGGCAAAGATTCCTCAGGTTCACAGTCCACAGCAGAAGATTTTTATTTTTGGGCTTTACGCCTTTATTTAGACAGGACAGTAGAGACAGTCGGAGAGAGAGAGTGGGGAATGACGTGGGAAAGGAGCCGAAGGTCGGACTTGAACCCGGACCACTCGCTTGGAGGACTATAGCCTCCTTAAATGGGGTGCAACCTAACCGCTTAGCCATCAGGGCCCTAGAAGAACAGATTATCATGTTGGTTTGAAGCATGCACTCATGGTTGTGTTCAGTGACACGTGTCTGTGTTTGTTACGTTTCATCTCGCTGTTCCTCTGCATGCATAAAAAAGACAAAATGCTGTTCTCCCAGCTCCAAGCAGTGTGACAGAAAGAAAACATGTAACATAAAGACACATACATATACCTAAACAATCTATTACGGAATAAATTCATTTCTAAAAGTATGTTACACAATTACAATAAAAATAGCTCATATAAATTGAAAAAGAGCAGACAAGAAATAAAACAGGCAGCACAGGTAGCACCACAGCCATTCAGTGTGTGTATGAAGTGCAAGTGCAGCACATGTCCATCTGATACTGATTAGTGGCAAGGGAGGGGGGCACAGTTTGTTAATGATCCTGACAGCCTGTGGAAAAAAGAATTCTGCTTTATTTAGCAGGAATGCTCCGATACCTTTCCCGTGTCTCTTACTCTGCTAATTCAGTACACAAAGCACCACAGGAGCCTCATTTGTCAACAGAGCTGTCAATCTGGGTGCTATACCCAACAACATTCAATAGCGGAGCTCTATATATTTTGGCTTCACTTTTTTTGCAAGATTTTGTTTGGTCCATATTTTTATACGGATTTATTTCTTTTTTTCTCTAAATGAGATTCCAGCTCTGGTTACCACACTGACCATGCAACAATGGTCACCTGAAACCCTGCTCCTACAGCCACCTACAACCAGTCAGCCTCATTTGTTACTTTCACTACACGACTGTGCACATAGATCCATGGTGCACGCTACTAATCATCTTCTGTTTAAAGGTATGATGCACGGTTCACCTTCCTGGGCCAGATGATGACTAACTGCAAACAGAAAGTGTGAATTGCTTCACAGGTGGTCACAAGCGTTTTATATAAAGAGGAACTGAGCTCATATGCACTTGAAAAAGACTTTGTAACTCTGTAAGCAGGGCACATTTATAAATCAAAATGTGCTTTACACATACATATCACGCAGCCTATCACATTGCAAGAAGCAATTTGCACCCACAGTTCTTTTTTCCACCAACTACAATGAGTTATCTTGTGTTTCCTGTCATGGCTGCCACTGGCTATCCTCTTTTTTCCATTTTTACCTGATGAGCCTTGGTGCTGGCTGGGTCTTTCAGTGAAGCCATCCCCTCACTTTCACTGCCCAGTGCTGAGACACACTGGCTCTCTGCCCTGCCAACCCTCCTCCTCTTACTCCTCCTCCTCCTGTAGTCTTGTTTTGTCTCTGACTACCCCACCTGTCCAGAACCCACCTCACCCTCCCCAAAGGAGCTCCCATCCAGCGAAGATGTAAACTAAGCTAGCTCAACACCAACACAACCTCCTCCATTATTCATCTGCACTCTTTAATGAATTTTCCATCCAACTACATCTATCTCATTGAAAAAAAGGATAATTATTGTGTTTGATATCTTTATATCTTTAATTTTATTTCATCAAATCATTTCTTTTATACATCTATCCTGTGTTAAGTGCAAACTGAGTGAGGAGGATCTAAATAATGAATCTGAACTAGAAGATAAGAGTTCATTCTCAGCAGAGAGGGTGCCTTAAAAATAAAAATACAAGGTGCTGCCTTCCGATGATCTGTCTTAAAAATCCTCTCGTATCTTTTGACACCCAACAAGTTTATTACTTTACAAAGTGCAAATGATGGCCTTTATATTGTGCCTGTTATAAAATTCACTTCCCCAATAATTTAATCAAATCTTGCAGAAATGAAAATGATAATTAATCCTCCATGTGAGCCTCTTTGCCTTTTACACCGAAGAGCCGTCTAAGCTTTCACTGTCGTGCCAGCCCGAGGGATCGCGTGTCAATCACACAGATAATGTTTGTTTACATACCATGATCATGAAAAGAAGGCCAGCTAAATATTTGATGGCTTCTTCGAGTTACCCAGGAACAGTCACCCTGTGACCCAACACTAGAGTTAGACCTCAGCAGATCCAGTCATTGTTAAACACCTCTAGAGAGCGTTGGCTCACATTTGTGGGCTCATGATTCTGCTTGGCAAACAAACTAAAGCACTCTCAGGCTTAGTGCTCGCTTTGTGTCCGACTCACAGCAACTAGTGGTCCTCAATGTGCTGCATCAGATCATTCAGTTATCGACGTTCTGCTGCAAAACAAAAATAAAGTGATGGATGAAAGGATGACAAGTTTCTATGGAAAAATATTTAAAATGTAGAACAACGTTAATAACTCTCTTTTCCTTATAACCTAATCATCAACCCATCGCCCCTGCCCTCCGTTTGACTGCACCACACTTGCATACACTTCACACATTTTCCATGTAGCGTCCCAGTGGATGGAGTTTAACCAAGCATGAATCAGCACTCTTCTATGCTCTCCACACTGCTGGCATCCAGCAATACTCTCCAACCTATACTCAACCCACACACACACACGCACACACACACACACACACACACACACACACACACACACACACGCACACACACTGTCAGTCCTCCTCCTCTGATCTCAGAGTATCTCCTCTCTGAGCTGAGACAATGTGAAAGCTATAGTCCAAACAAAAGCAAACAGAAATGCAAAGAGTGAGTGGGACCAGAGTGAGGAAGAGAGCTGGAGATGAGACAACTGTCTGTGGCGATGAGAAAAGGCAATAAAGCGCTGAGTCATTGAGGAACACCTCATTCTTTTGTTACATATTTTGTAACACTCTGAATTCAACTCTTGAAACAAATCTATAAAATCATCGACAGATTTTTTGTTTCAACTTCAACTGTTTTTATGAAATACTTTTTTTAGAGCCTGATTGATGTGTGTTGGCTAATATTATTGGGCTGATATTGGCCCTTCTCATATACTGTATATATACATCAGTTTTAGTGTTCCTTCTTCCTGATATGAGCAGATCATAAAATGCAGAAAATAATGCTTGGGCTTGTTCAGAAATGGTGACACTATATTGTTTTTCCAGCAGTTTGCCCACACTCTGCTTTGAATTACTTTCAGTACTAGTAATAATAATGTTTCATTTATTAGGAAATCAGAATTCAGACAAATTCAACATCAGCACACGGTCAAAGTAGAGATTATGTATTATCAGTGCAGATCAAAAATGATTTGTACCAGCCACCTCATCAGTAGTTTGTGATTGTTTTTGTCCTTCTAAAATCAGATTTGATCTAAAAAAAAATCCCACATACTCGTATTTCAATAAGCCCTGATTTACCTGAAGTGTTTCTTTTTGGACCAGAGATGGACAGCAGTAGTGGATACAGTATTTGAATGAAGGTTTTTATTATAAATGTTTAAGTGTGGCAGCTAGAGCATGCTACAAACAAAGTGTTCAGATATGTTTCACTGAACCTTAAATAAGCATTCAGGATCCCTGTTTCATCCATGAAGAGTTATGCCAATAGATGAAGATATAATAGCAATTATGTAATCACTGAAAAAGCCCTCTGAGGTATACATTCAAATCTTAACCGCTTGATTGCCTTTGCAATAATTACATACCATGACTCTGATGACGGTGATTGTTCATAATTGAACCAGTGGGGCAGCAATCTTTTCAAGAGCTAACAATTATTTGAATTAAATGTGCAATAAAGAGCTGCTGTTCTGCTTTTCACATGTGCTTAGTGGTAAGGTACAGATACCATCGTCCACTAAGCGGGTGGCTAAAAGGTTCAAATCTGACCTGCAGCTCATTTACCACATCTCATTCCCCACTCTCTCTCTATCCCATACTACATCCAAATAAAGGCGAAACAAATCTTAGAAAGAATGAGAAGCTGAAGAGCTCAACTGGGAATATTATGGTGGTACCCTTGTTAAAAGTAATTATCTGTGCTTCAATATAATTGAATGAAAGTCAATTAATTGGATTAAAAAGGCCTTAAGAGTGTTACATGTTAATGTTAATGTGAGGAGACTTTTTCTTTGATTACAGCTGATGTTCCCTTACAGCAGTCGCAGTAGTAGTAGTAGTGGTAGTAGTATTACAGAGCTAGTATTTGCCTTATCGTGTGTGTTTTGACTGCATTGTAAAGTGAAAACAAGCGTGATGTTTTATTCAATGGAGGTACACATGTTGTCAGGACAGACAATCATGTGATCAGCAGCAGAGCATTGAGGCCAGTTGAGCAGGTAAGACGAGGAGATGGAGCTCCCTTTTAACCAGCGTCTAATTACCCAATCGTAGCTCCATAAGTACAGCATTACATGTCTAACTTCTGCATTATTCTTTACCCTATTCTTTCCTTTCTTCTTTTTTTTTTTTCCTGCTGCCTCTGTTTCTACCACCACATTTCCCCCAGGGTCTCTCTGAATCCCCTAAATAATGCACACAGTGAAGGGCTTAAAGAGGCTGTATGATGGATCACCCCTCCTGTTTCTGGAGCCTTTCTGTATGCTTCTTCTACTGAAGCTTATTTATCATCTCCATAATGACACTGCTCTCAGGTGAACCTCCCAATATCTATATTTATACCAGACAAACTTTAAAAAGGACCCCTTTTTTTCTCAGTGATCCACTTTTGAGTTTGTGACATCACAGCAAGAAATGGGTCACAACCCTGCTGTGAGACTTTTATTTATAGAGGGTAAAATCAACAATTTGCCTGTTACGGTGTTTGTCCAAAGTCAGACAAGACTTTTGAACTTGAACAAATTCACACTATAATCGTGCAATTATGGATAAACATGAATCAGAGACACTTAATTGTAACTTATTTGAAATTAATCTGAAGTAAGCCAGAATGATTTGTCTAGAATTATGGAAAAAAAAATCAGCAGGTTTAATTTTGCAGAGAAAAGTTGAGCAGAAATTCATTTGTTGACTTCTGTGGAGATCAATTGTTTTAGATAAAGAAAGAAAAAGGAATTCCATGTAAAATAAAAAGATGTTCCTTTTTCTTATAAAGATGTGATAACTATAAAGGTGCAATGAGGTTAAAGTCCAGCGTTTTCAGCAAAACGTGAATAAGGTTGTTGTTTTTCCATTTGTTAAAGCTTTGTGATTGTTTGAATGAATTTTTGGCCCCCTAAAGGAGAAGGAAAGCCATTTAATGAAACTTCTGTTCTCACCATCATAAATAATGCCTGACACAAACTGTTCATCCACACATAGTCTACTTGTAATATCAAATAAAAAACATTTGATTCCTTTAAGGAAATAACATGATTAAAGCAGAAATAACAGAAAGTATAAAAACATAAAGAGAATAGAATTTGACCTGACGTTGTCTTCAGTATCACAATCCAGAGACTCTGCTGGACTGAAGTCACGTTTACTTTTTCATACCGATAGATGAAGTTGAAGTTTAATTAGAATATTTAGTAAGTATTATTAGACAACTTTCAGGTTTGATTTTTGTTAGGGAGTTTTGGTTTGTTTCAATGAATTGAGATGTGCAGGTGAGCATTGTTTCTGGCCCACAGCTATATGTAATCTATGTTCTGTTACCTGAGATGAATGATATATCGTCATAGCATTAATGAGGTAAACAGTCACTGTTTAACATGAATGATGTATATATATGAATGCATAGAGTGAGTGACTTCTCAGCATTAATATCAAAATTTAAAGTATGCTGCTGCGTCTTCTCTCCGGTCAGTATTCAAATGTAGCGAGGACGGTCATTTATCACTGTGGTTATGTATTCTTTCTAAGAGGAAAACAGCAGCAGCGACCGTGAACTTTTATCAAGTGAATTTACTCTGCAGCAGATAATTATAACGTTTGGATTTGTAGTGAAAGTACAGGAGGCCGAGTCCCCAGAGAACCAGACAGAGGAGACAGATTTTTTAAGGGACGCTGGAAATCAATATATTCATAACTCAGCACAAGTTATAATTCACATGAATCGGTGTTTTATCACAAAGATGCATCTTTCTGTCTTTTGTTTTAACCTGTGGTTTGACCCAGTACCTTTATTTATTTTTTTCTGATTCTAATATGAACCCCCTGAACTACAAATAAAAAGCCTTCACTTAGTGTAGTGTGACCCCTGGTGGAAGATGAGTGAAAAGAGTTAACATCTTGTCTACTGCTCAGAATCTTTGTTTGGCTCACTCTCGCTTCAAGCACAGGAAGAGATTCCTCCCATGTAAGATCAGGTGTTTGGTTGCACACTCATTTATTTTTAAGTTTTTGTCCTGAATTACTCTCTTGACAATCTGACTTAATACCGGTTTATAGGTCAACCTTTTGCAGACAACCTAGTTTAGCTGCAGGCTCCGTTTCCCTTCGCATCTCCTCCTCTGACCTCTTGTCATTGAAGAGATTGCTTTTCAGATACTATCTCTCTCTCTTTCTCTCTCTCTCTCTCTCCCTCTCTCGTTCTCACGCAAACTTTATTTTCTCTGTGTGCATTACTTGTGAGGTCTGAAAAACACATCTGTTCTTTTTCTGTGTCCTCTGGAAGAGTGCGGACAAATATGCTGCCATCTATATAGGACACATTAGTTCCACATTTAAAAGGGGAAGATTTTATTCTACCCAGACGCCACTTCTGAAGACACCACAGCCCACACGCCTGAGGCAGGAGTCTGATGTGTCACCCGCTGGACTGACGTCACCTGATGAAACATTCACACTTCCCCTTTCCTCTGTATCCACTGGGACCCATCATGTGGCTGCATGCCGGCCAATATGGTGCAAGACGACAAAGATAATGCCCTCAAAAGTCCTAAAAGAGAGGACGCCGAGCTTGTCAAGGTGACTCCTTTTAGAGCGTGAAATAAAAATGATGTGGGAAAGTCTACATTAAGAGCTCTTGGCTGTTTGAGCTCGCTGATATACAGCACTGAATCACCAGAGAACAAACCTGAACTCTTAATAAGTACTGAGATTATCATGTCATGCTTGCTGATCCGCATATATACATTTGGCACTCACTGCTGGAAAGTGGAGCAGAACGTAAAAGAATGAAGTTCCCACAGAACATTTCGGATACGAGGACTTTTCAAGTACAGTACACTGGTAAACTTACTGGAGTCAAACCAGTTATCGATTCGAGCAGGCTTGTTTAACCTACAAATGTAGTAAATGGGATTCTGGAGAAACCTTTTTCAACTTTGGATGGAGCCGGAGAGAATATTAAACCAGCACTATTGCACATAAATCTCTGTTTACAGATTCTGCATACGATCTGGCAGCTTCTTGGGAATTGTTGCCGCAGATTGCCTACTGCCACTGACCTGCCTGACTCCACCTGCTATCATTATTGATATCATTCATACTTATGATGTCATTATTATTGTTGTTAGTGACGACATGGGAGCTGATGGCGCAATGGATAATGTGTCCTTCAACGTTTTAGAAGATTCTAGGTTCAACACCTGGCTAACTCATTGCAAAACTTGGAGCAGCAGTAACTCTGTCCGTAAGGGTTAGGATCCAATGTTGACTGAATGTATGGAGATTGGTCTGGTTGCTGGAGAGGTGTCAGTTCATTTCCTAAGCACTGCCTCCTCCTGCTTGGGCGCTCTTTCATGTGCAGGAGCCGGTTTGTGCCTGTGGATTTCTGCATCCTGGCATGTGTGTGTAGCGTGTCCATTAACAGAGTGTAAAACTAAAGTACGACTTATTGCTAATATGAGATCTGTTGACTTCAACTATTGTAATTATCACTCATACTTACATTATCATAACTATACTATTTGCTAATATGACACATTTTTATTGTTACTACTTGCATTGTTGTCTCAAGTCTGTATTATCTGTTGTTATTGTTGCTCTGTTTGTCCCTCTCTCTCTCTCTCTCTCTCTCTCTGTTGCTCCCTCTATCTTACTTTATGGTCCCATCCAGTCCTGGCAGATGTCGCTCTACAAAACAAGTCTGGTACTGCTCAAGGTTTCTGCCTGTCAGAAGGCAGTTTTTCCCCTCACCTCTGCATCTTGCTAAATGTTGCTAAGGGCTGGCTGTAAATAATACAGCTAAGAGTAGGGTTTAGACCTGCTCTTCTGTCTGCCCTCTTCTAAGGGGATGCATGTCAGGTTGGTGAACATCCAGCAGGTCAGCTAGTGCTCTCTTACAGCAGTCGAGTGTGACTTTATCCAGATATGATGACAGGATGAGTCTTATTTTTATTGCTCCTACACTTTAAAGAGGGTAGTTTATAGACTTGTCTCCACTTGGTCACTTCACAAAGTTTAAACACATTTTCATTTCCCCGTGTAACACCTCTCTGTTCCCATTTTGGTGCCTTTGTGGAAAGCCCTCTGTAAAACATGACTCTTGTTGTCATTGTTTCATGTGATGAGAGAAACTGTGATGAGAGAAACTTTCTGTACTGAAAAACTTCCTCCTTCTTTCGTCATGATGTTCCTCTTCATAGTTTTTCTGAAGTTCAAAGGAATCTGCGCACTAGTTTAGAATTGTGTCCTCACTTCCTTCATGCCACTGCTGTACTGTATACGTAGTTACACATCATAACAAATAGTTTCAATCTTTGTATATATTTATTTTTGACACAATTAGAACACCAGCCCTCTCTGTATGACTCTAAACAGAATCTGAGCTTTTAACAATAATCATGAATGAAATATAAATAAAATATACAACTTGATCTTATATTACAGGTCACTCCAAGCTGACCGTCTTCTTGAGAAGAAGCCCACACTGTCCAGCCACAGTTAGAACTATTGCTTTCTTCCGTTAACAGAGAAAAATAACAGTGACTAAATGTTTCTTTTTGAATGACGGTTGCTCTTGCATCATTGAGTGCTTGCAACAAATCAGCAGATGAGATCAGCCTGTGGCTGCACTCTGGTTTCCTTTCCTTGGTAACTTGAACTCTTTGGCGAGGAGTGCATCAGGTCTCGTCTTGTGACTGCAAGTAAACTGGCTTGGCCTGCTTCCTCAGGCGCTGCTGTGCTCGCAGCTTCCTGCCTTTCTGCGTCGCCAGTCCCATTGGTGGAAGATACGTCTATGGAAATAATCAGAGAACAATTGACTGAATTACATTTCTCTACAACACATTCACCCAAACACTCATAAAATGATAGAAAGTGCCTTACAGCTCTTGGATATGGGTTCCTGTAATGTAGACCTGTGAAACAAAAAACAAAATGTCAAGTGTCAACATAATAAAAAATCAATGGATACATACGAGTCCTGTCCATCACTACAGCCGTTTCTCTTACCTGAGGAGGAAATAACTACCACTCATGCTGACGGCTCTGCTTTTGTTCTACAGAATTGTATTATTTCCAAAAACATTCAGCAGGTCAGTGTTTACTCCTCTACTGCTACCTTTGAATGACTCAAGACCTTCAGCAGAACCTCCTCACTCAAGGACAAATACTCAACCACACTGTGCTAGACCTTACACCCGGGACCAAAAGTAACACTTAGCTTCACTGTCAGAGATTTTTAGCAGGAAGCAGTTTTGTTTGCGTATGAAAATATAATGGTTGAGTGTAAAAGTGGGCAGCATTTTACAGGTTTCCTTTATTTAAATCCATAAATCTAAAAGCATCTCTCCCCTCTTACCTATTTCTATCCTTGCTTCACATTCTTCTAAACACCTCTTTACTGATTCTTGATCTGTCAGCTGAGAAGGAGAACACAAGAGAAAGAAAGAAAAGGTTACTCCTCCAAACATCCATATATTATAATAATACTACTTTTTCCATTTCTGTGAGCAGTGTAGTTATTTTTTTTTTTAACACCTGCTGGTTCTGTCTGAACAATGTGCGGGCCTCCTGAACGATGTATGTTCTCTCTGTCTCTGTGTCACCTGTAACTCCACTCTGGGCCTGCCAGGTTCGAGCAATGCGAAACACTCGCATGTACAGGGACAACACGGTGCTGCGAGTGGAGGCCGTCATCTGGGCTCAGAAACAACTGTAACCGGAAATGTCAAAGAATTTATGTATTTTATTTTGGGCTGTCAAGCAATATATTTTTTAATCGCGATTAATCGCTAAATGTTATAGTTAATTGGGAGTCATCGTATTTTTGATTTAATCCTTTATTTCACATATTAAAAGCCACATTGCTAGACTTTTTGGATTTTTGTAGTCCTAATCAGAGTTCTTTACTTGCTGTTTAAATTCAACCCTGCTTTATTATTAAAAAAACAATAGCATGCCATTAAAAACACGAATGCATTAATTTCAGGCCTTAATTAATCGCGATTAACTAGTGATCGCTGACAGCCCTCATTTGAATATATTTATACATTTTCATTATTTCAAATACATTTTGTTTGCAAAGTTATTCACACTAATCCTTCAGGAAAGCCTGTTTAAGTCTCTTTGATCATTCATGTGACCTTACCTAAGGACACTGTGTCCCACAACATATATTAATCTGTTAAACATTTACACATATGACCAACTAACAGAAAAGAAATAATAGAAAAACAGCCTATTGGTGTTTTCAGGGTCTGATTGATCTGTTTTACCCTCCTGGGCAAAAATCTTCAACTTGACCCCTTTGGAAGACTTCATGTTGACAACTTTTCTGGTACTTCGATACCTATATATACCCTTTGAAACCAAGTGTTTAGAAACAATACAATCTCTGTTATTTTGATGATTGCATCGAAAGTTACTGAAGCTTTAAAAAAACCTACTGATCTTCAGTCATATTTTAACCAAAGTAATACACAAATACGCTGGCAATGTTGCCAAAGTTACCCAGATGTTGAGAGTATTTGTGCAATTAAGACAGTGTGCAGGAGTTTGCCTGCATTGTGTGATAATTAAAACAAGAAATTACCAAATATTGAGGGCTCAGACTTGCCTTTTAGCTGCCTTAGTATTGACATTTTTAGTATTTGTATTAGAATCATAACAGAAGTTTAAAAATCTGGTATTGTGACAAAACAACCCTACTCTGTACATTGTGGATGTTTTGCTGTCATCTCCTTTTACCAATGAAGTATTTTGAACACCATGGACCATCTATGGCAGCATCATTTTCGCCCAGAAACTACTACTCATATAATTTATCACCAGAAGGACCTTTGTTTTAGTGTCTTACTACATTTCTGGTCATTTGATAACAATATAAATGTCTCTGTATAATTTGAGCGAAACAGATGGAAATGACACAACCAAGGTTTACCAAAAAAGGCAAATGGTAACATATTTTAAGTTGCGATATGTCAATGACTTTTTTTATAACAACAATGCAATTAATCAAACAAGTCCAGTTGGCAATCAGTGGATGTACAGTATATCTATCTATGGCATTTTGGGGCTTTGAGCAGTTGCTCGTTTGAGCCTAGTGTTCCCATCTTTTAACACTGGATGTCACTATTACCAAAACAAGACTCTTTTCTAAACACAGCCTTGAGTAACTGGTACATGACTGAATGTATAAAATTACGTTTATTTTCTGATATGTACTGAGATAAAGGAAAGAATAACGCCATAACACCAGCTTATCCGTATTAAAATTCCAGACTAAATACCCAAGCAATATTTTGGCCTCACTTGTCAACTTAAGCTAGCTTTCCTGGAGCCCTAATAAATATCTACAGTTAAGAGCGGGGTGTAATTGATAGCAAAATTAGTGTGTCATCCACATTAATGACTTGTATTAGCATTTTCTATCTTTATGCTTAACAATGATTTAATATAATAACAATGACCTACCGACTGTGTCTGAAGAAGCTTGACAGCAGCTAGAGCAGCAGAAACACATTTGTCGCCGGATGATGACGTTTCCCTGAACTATCTGCGTTCCACTTCAAAACAGGGGAGCTTAAAGGGGAAACACTAAATTATTATAAAGATATTAGCGCATCAACGCACATAAAAGCACGACTTTCAAAGAAAAAAAAATAAGGTTTACTTTTAAAAACCCAGTCTTAGTCATTTAAGATGAGTTTCAAGTGTTTTCAAACGTTTAGGGAGTTCAATATTATTTTCTGAAAAAAATTGTCATCCGCAAAATACTATGCTTCTGTAAAATAATTGAAAGTAACTTAACCAGTTGGGTGTTGTGTTTAAAAAGCCCATTTGATATGGAATTGAAGATGTGTCTTATCGTTGTCATCACTGTGAGGGAGATCAGCTGTCGCTTGTAGGCAGGGAGGAAGTGATGCAGGAAAATGCCCACAATGTAGCTACACTCATTGACTAAAAGGGGGAAGCACAAAGAAATTGGCTGCTTAAGCTCGAGATGGTCTTTTTAATCACTCAGTAGATCGCATATAGTTCAAAATTAACTGAAGAGCACACAATGGTTGCCAGTTTTTTTAAGAATCTATTTTGAAAAGGGGAAGTCATATTCGACATTGATGTGGAAGTTTTTGTCTGCTACCAGCTAACTAGTTAGCAATCTGAGTTAACGCGACGAGTTTGCCTCAGTTCATTTCTTGTCGTATACGCTACCTTGGCCAACTTAATAACTACTTAATTTGTACTGGCACACCTGAAGCGATGTACACCCAGGTCACCACAAAAGAATCACCCGAAAAGGTAAGCTTCTTTATGAGGATAATCGTAGTTCTTGGTGTTTTAATCGAAAGACCTAGCTTAGCCGATAGCTAACTTTAAGTAAACCGAGCTGATGCTAGCTAGCTATGGCGACGTCGTCGGAGGCAGACAGTTTTTATGTAAATGTCTCGGTGGTCGAAATGTCTAGTGAATTTACAATAGCTCATCATCAAGTACCCCTTAGTTTTAATGAATGGCTGAAATATGTTGTGGTAATTGTTTATCAAACCTTTGTTTACATGACATTTTGGGTGTTTTGCATGTGCTGTTAAGCTCACTTGATCCTGTTTGAGCTAGCTACTTCCTAACATAACTTGGTAAAGAATAAAATTAATGCCTGCTAATGTTGGTAAACATCACCTTCTTAACTTAAATGAGGTTTTGTGTTGACATAATGTTGAAGATATAACACTTTCAAAGTCTTAATCAAATTTGTTGTAACTCCCAGTTTTGGGACTAACAATTTAGCTTATTGTAAGTACTGTTTGGCTAACATAGCATGCTAGCTTGTTGGGGAAGATAATTGAATATTTGGATTAATAAGTAGGCCATCAGACGTCCAACAGATGTTTGTCAGGTAAAGTTGGTCAGAGTGAGCCAGTGAGACATTTGCCTCGACATGCCCCGAGTAATGATCAGCACAGTCGATTTGCTCCAATGCTGTGTGTACGTTTTCTTCATTAATGTTAAACCAAGAGTCTTGGTCTGGCAATGTTTAATATCAAAGCAAATGTTTTCCAGATTATACTAGTTAGTAGCTGTTTTTAAAACTGACTTCATGAGTTGTATTTCATTACAAAGCGTGTCTGTGCCCTGTGACAGGTCTGTTATTGGACACTCTCACCTTCTCAACTCTAACACAAGAGCTTAAGTGCACAGTACATAATACATTTTCACTCCCAAACCTTCAAAATCCTTTGTAGTTATATTTCAGACATTTAACAATCCTGGGCTAATACAACTGTTATTTTGTGCTCAAATTACTTTTTCATTGCTTGTTTACAAAAATAGCCATAGCCTACAGGTTTTGGTATGATGAGCTATCACTTTCTGCTTATGATGACAAGATAATGTGTCTTTTCAGCACTGCGGATGTCAAGGTCACAAAGATGGAGCTGAATAGAAAGACACTCTGATCCATGGCCAATGCCATCTGAGGGACCCTGTGTAAGTTATATCCTGACCAGCATTAGGAATCAGTTAATCAATGTTTGTTTACCTTTACCTGTTGTGTTAAGATGTGTATGTGTGACATGAACTGTATTGGTAAAATCAAGCTCCTTCAACAAACACTGGGCTGTGAAAAGATAGAGCGTCTCTAGTGTTAGTCAAATTACTTTAAATATTAGGTCATTGGCAATGTGGTCCATTACCAGACCTTCAGTTTCTCATAGAAAAGATGTTATTTTTCTTTGATTGTTGTATAATTTGCTCAGAAATGTTTCAATAACCTTTCATTATCATAAGAAAGCATAATGTATAAGCCCTGAAAACGTTGACTTGTTTCTGTTTCTTCATAGCAGTTGTCTACACTGCAATGATGTATATTCTCGTTGCCCCTTGCAACTTCTATTTAAAGTAGAGAAGAGGAACTTATTTAGTTTTTTTTGTGTAATGATAGCAAACAAAAACACTCAGCCAATTGGTTGAAGCGGCCAACGTGTCAGTTGTCAGTGTTTCCCGATCAGATGCTTAGAGGCTTTCATTTATTAAATTCAAATGTAGGTTAAATAAAGCTTTAACAACACAAAAAAGCAGTTGAAGAAAACATCTGGCTCATAGTCAAAGGACGGGATTCAGGTCTCATGTTTAGGTTTCTTAAGTGTACTGAGCCTGGCAACAATGAGTTAATCCTATCAAATCTATTAAAATGTAGTTATAATAGTTTTGTTTTTTTACTTAAACAGGTATGTACTACTCAACAGAAAAAACTGCTACTACTACGCAAAAGAAAAACCAGAATGAAACATCTCTAGCTTCTTTAACTTCTTATTTACGTTTGCTGCTCTTAATGCTGGGATGTTATCGGACTGCCCAATCTAGTTTAGTATTAAAGCAAAAAGCTCCAGAAACACTTGTAGTATGAAGATATTCATTTTTATTAACTTGATTAGACTGACACGTTTCGGCCTGTGGCCTTCATCAGGGTCATTCAATATCAAATTGATCTTCATACTACAAGAGTTGCTGGAGCTTTTTGACCTCTTCAAGCCTTTCACTCTCCATGTAGCTTAGTAGTTGGTGGAGGTGTGCCAGAAAACCCTGCTCTGCTTCTTTGGTGTTAAAGCAAATAAGAGAAAAGTTGTAAGAAACCCAAGTTTTCAAAAGCAATGTGTTAGTATACTGTACACAGGATCATCATGAAGGAAATGTAAATCAATAAAGTTAATAGGTTTGTAATTAGATCAACTTATAGAAATGTCGTCGTATTTGAATGGCTCCAAGAAAAACACAAGAGGGCAGATTTAAGTTGCGTAGTGATTACTCACAAAGCATTTCTATTTCAGTAGGTTTCTGAGGTTAAACATTATGTTTTTCTTTAATTGAGCTTCTAGTGTTTCTGTGGTGATATACATTCTCTGAATAAGTATAAACTGTTCAATTCTCTCCTTTTAACCTCTTAAAGTCTAAAGTTTGGCAGTGCACCACCTGCATTGTAGCTAATTTGTCAGAGGTAGCCCAATTTCTTGACCGTCAGCATTTAAAAATCCCCATAGTTTATTTGTTCTGCTAAGTGTTTTAGAAATGTGGATCTTGACCGTTTCCACTGTGAGTAAGACTGCCTTGGTTTCGATCTAAACTCTATGAGAATTAAAATGTTCTCATTGTTCTTCACCGCAGGCCTGAGGGCATGTTGAGACGTCCTGCCAGACCAGAGCAGAGGCGTCCAGGTGGTTCCGACGGGGACTGAAGGTGAGAAGACAGACGTGGGACCAGGGAGGAAGACATGGGCCAGTGTGTCACCAAGTGTAAGAACCCGACGTCCTCGCTCGGCAGTAAGAGTGGAGACAAGGAGAGTGGCTCCAAGTCCCACCACAAGAAAGGAGGCGGCGGCGGCAGTGGGGGCCACAAGGAAGAGCCCAGTGCCCCATGTAGCAAAGCCACCAGCGAGCTGTCGAATGGCACCAAGGCCCTGGAGGTCACAGTGGAGACGCCCGTCATTCCTGCAGTGATGGGGGAACCCCGCAAGGACGAGAGTCTGGATGGAGATGGGCTGTCACTGATGCGCATTGAAGAGCTGTTCTGCTGCTACAAGGACGAACACGAAGACGCTATCCTGGAGGAAGGAATGGAGAGCTTTTGTAACGACCTATGTGTGGATCCAGCAGAGTTTCGTGTGCTTGTTCTTGCCTGGAAGTTTCAAGCAGCTACCATGTGCAAGTTTACAAGGTAAGGTGGAGTTTTGAGTAATGGGGCGTGTTCTTGTCACTGGTATTTGTTGATCAGGATGAACTAGCATAACAACTGCTCAACAATTGGCTAGAGGTAATAGTAGATGACTAAAGATACTTAAAACCAGATGCTCCAGGTGACCCAAAAACAAAGTTCATTAGCAAATTTAAAGCTGAACAAGGTACCGTTTTCAAGTATCTGCAAAGCCTCGTGGAGATGATCACAGGCTGCTTTAAGTCACATTTGCTAAACCTTGCATCTTGATATTAGTTTGATGTATTTCTATTAGACACAAACTATAAACTGTCAACATTCCTGTTCTCTGGTTTTAGATTCACTGTCTACCCATAAAATGTAAAAATACAAGAAGTAAACAAAAGTGAATTCTCCCATCAGATCTACATAATGGGAAACAACAGTTCTTGATTTTAATCAACAAAGCTGTCCAATTAAATCCACAAGACCTTTATTGTTGATTCGATTCAGGGGCCTGCGATCGATTTCAAATTCAAACTATTTTGATATGTTTTGACAATGTTATATCTGAAACCGACATTGAAATGATAAACGACCTCTTTTAATAACAAAAAAGAAGGTGGCACATTCTTTATGTTTGAATGCAAGTGTCTGGTCATCATTTCACTTTAAAGGCCTCTGATGACCTTTGAATGCTGAACATGAATATGCATGTTTGTTTTTCAACACATTGACATTTAGATAATAGTCCACTTACAGATAGAAAAAATAAAACATTTCTCATCTTTACTCTGGTCCATTACACACAATTAAATTCAAACCATCATTGACCAAAAAAAGCTGAAGCCCAAGGTTTATTTCTGCCTATCTTATACAAACCCAGAACATCAGCAATACAAAAAAAAAGCAGATAAGCTCAAAATAGTTTCTTGATTCTGTATCACTTAATGTTATAATCGTGAATTAATTTGCAATTTAAGTTTGTTTTTTTTACTCCACAGAAAGCTACACAATATCAATCATCACTAAAGCTGTAGACTTGAAGAGTTAGTGTGTTTCTGCTTTATGTTAGCCCTTCATTCTTTCTCTCCCTGCATCAAAGTGGCACGAGTACAGTTCACATCAAGTCATCATGGGATTTTAATGATATTTTATTAAATATGTGTCACATGGTCATGCCACAATATTTTCACACAGCATTTTTCCCCCAGAGAGAATTTCATATCTTCCTTTATCTCGGCTGCTTGCTAATCTCGGTTTACTGCTAGCTTGTTTAAAAGTTAAGAATGAATCACAGCTGGGCGGACACTGTCAAAAAGGCCCGCGGGGAGATTTCAAAATAAAAGCGCTTTATAAAGATGACTATGTAGATAGATGTTTTTAATTTCCATCTGTTTGATTGGATCATTGGACAACTAATCCATATATCGATCCAGGTTGACATGCATGTGTGTTTTTGACAGTGTGTAATTGAGCCGTGCGTATGAGACGACTTCAACTCTGTCCCTACGTCACTCGACAGTGTGAGCTCTCAGGTCGTGCCCGACAACTGGATCGTACAGTTAGGCTGTGGCTCAGTGTAGGGTCGGTTATCTTTCAACCGGAAGGTCAGGGGTTCGATACCTACCTCCTGCAGCCACGTGTCGAAGTGTCCTTACGCAAGACACAGAAGCCCAAATTGCTCCCACTGCTGCGTGATCGGTGTGTGAATGTGTATGTCTCAGCTCATCAGAGTCTGACCCTGATCTCTGAAGAGTTGGTCTGGCACACTTTCTTTATCTTTATCTATAGCCATGGACTCATAAAGGCTTTTTATTTTTCGTAACACAACAAAGGGCCTTAGATATTTTTTTGTGTTTGCCAACTATTCTCTTTAGAGGATTTTTTTTCTCTCAAGCAACAAACACTGTGTTGTCATTGTTCTAATACAAATTCCACATTAACACTTTATAACAATATTTCATGAAGTCTCATCTCAAAACACAGATTGATTTTTACCTGATTTCTGGTTGCAATGTAATTGAAACCTTCTGCATGTGATAAGGAGAACATCACCCCAACTGCTGTGCAGTATATGAACTCAAGCCCTCTGCCAATTTACTAATCAAGCAGTAAATTGAACATTTGGGCATCCTGAGAATATTTTGGAGGAATTCCAAACATTTTCATTGATTCAAAGAAACTGGAAAGTTGGTGAAAAGGTATAACGTTTAAGAAGAAAGTAAATGAAAGCTGTAATAAGAGATGCATAATTGAAAACGTGTGACGACTAAAGTAGCTGGAAATAGTAAGTTAATGTATCTATTGTACATTTTAATACTGAAACTGTTTTCTTCCAATTCATGCCTGATCCCATTAAACCAACATTTTGCAGTGTTTATAACTAGCTTGATGCATGATAACTTCTGCTCTATCCACACAGTTATCTTCTCCCCCCCTCTTCTGTTTTATCCTTTAGTCTTCTGTCTTACACTATGTAGTGGTCTTTTCATCTATCCCACCTCTAACGCAGTTTTCAACGCCTCAACTAAACCGTACATGCACCCACACAAATAGTTTTCTAGTGGCAGCAGGTATGGTTGCACACAGGAAATGGATCCTGCTGTACTCTCCCACTCTGCAGCCAGTGTAAGAGATGAATAGGGCTGCCTGCTGGCCGGGCACTACTCACTACCCTCCCCTCTCCAATTCTTAACTCAGCACTTTTTCATCCAGAGGCTTTGGACAACACTGCACTTTGGTTACTGACATGTTTCATTGTCAACTGATGCTTACTGAAGCTGTTTATTTAAAATGTGGCTTTTGAGGCCTGTGCTGTTGTAGTGCTCAAGTCAAACGGGACATACTGTATTCCTGGGTTGAAAAAAAGAGTGAGAAAAAAATTGTTTTGTAAATCAAGATTTTTGGGCCCATTTACTGATTGAGTCAAACTGAGAGGGATGTAAAGTTTTTTTTTATACTTAAAGGTACAGTATGTAGAATTGCATGCTAATGTTTACATTAAAATATCTCACTTAAATTAAAAGTTGACTAAACCCATGTTATATATATTTTTTAGATGAGTACTTACATCACCTCAAAATTTCCAAAAGTTCTCAAAGCCAGAGAAATCCGTAATTTTATAATTGTAACGGGACGTGTCTTGTAGGCGGCCGCCATGATGAGCCGCCACGATAGACACGAAATGTTGATCGTTGTCAAGGATACACCGGATGTTACGTCAAAGACCGCTGCACAAGCTAGCGCTAGCTGCTACTGAAAGCTGCCGTTCTGTCGCTGTATGTGCTGCTGTGATATAAAACTTCATGTAAATTATACTTGGATACATCCTCAGTACACATATTGTCTCTCTCAAGTCGGTTTCGCCCGTTCGTATTGATTCAACACAGAGTTCGTTCTCTCCCATAATACCCCGCGAACCTCGACGTCATCTTTTGTTATTGTTTTGATTGAGAGCCCCCTAGCGGCGGAATTTACATACTGTATGTTTAAAAAAAACAGCACAATGCAGATAGAGCATACAGTTAGTCATCTATAAACCTTAGATATCTGAAATGATGGAAATACATGTCAATCCATATGATAGTGCTTAAGTTATCACCTCAAGGTAACCAACACCATCCATTTTTCCCAATATTGCAAAAATGTACTGCCCTCAGATTTAGTGAGGAAGTCATTCTCTCCACACCTTCATTATCAGTCACAGTATCTATCCAGGCAGTCTTTGATGGAGGTTTGGACCTGAACCATTTTGTGTCACTGCTTGTAATGAAATGGTTTGAACATCCGCTAATGTGTACAAAACAGCAACATTTCTAAACCTCAAAAGTTGCTCTCTTCATCCGTGATATAATTCTGTATCCCTTATTTCAGAATCACTCTGATGCGTGATCATTTTCACTTTGTGTCTCCAGGAAGGAATTCGTTGACGGCTGCAGGGCCATCAAAGCAGACAGCCTGGAAGGCATCTGCTCACGTTTCTCCTGCATGCTGTTAGATGCACAGGGTGAGGAAAACTTCAAGGACCTGTACCGCTTCACCTTCCAGTTCGGCCTGGACGCGGATGAGGGACAACGGTCGCTGCAGCGTGACATTGCGATCGCCCTATGGCGCCTAGTTTTCACCCAGGACACACCTTCGATCCTTGAGCACTGGCTGGACTTCCTGGCAGAGAACCCCTCAGGTATTCGGGGCATCTCAAGGGACACGTGGAACATGTTCCTTAATTTCACCCAGGCCATTGGGCCTGACCTGAGCAACTACAGCGAGGACGAGGCCTGGCCCAGCCTCTTTGACACGTTCGTGGAATGGGAGCTGGAGCGCAGGAAAAAAGAGGAGGAACAGGCACTGATGGCGAAGGAGGAAGAGGGGAGGTGTACTGAGACAGAGTGTTCTCCCACCACAGACAGACATGAAACAGAGGGAAGCCGCGGCTCACAGACGTGGGGGGGCCACTGACCAGGAAATATTCAATATTTTTAAGGGAGGGAAGGATGTGACCTACCCGTGAACTGTGCATCTGTGAATTATTGGATGAATATTAGTATTACAAGGACAGCTGTTCATCTGGCTCTCCTTTCTGTCGGGGTGGAATTCCTGCTTGCAACCTTGTTTTTTGGTTTTTGAAAGGGCTCTAAGAACTGTTATGTTTTAAGCACTTCTATTTAAGTTATTGTTTTACTTTTTCTCCTCCCATGAGTGTTTTTAGTAATTGGACATGTGGTCCATTTTAACATATACCTACCTACCATAACTCAGCAGTTAGCTCATTAAAGGCTTGGTTTAAATACAGGTGTCAAAAAGCCATAAACTTCCCCACATTTATCACATAGAGAGTTAATTTTGAATAAATAACACTGCTCATATCTTTTGTGCAAGGAACTAGTTAATAATAAATAAGAAGGGAAATTTGGCAACCTGTGGACAAATAATTATCCATCAACAAAACATGAGATTCGTGTGTCAGGGTCATTGAACTCGACTTGATTTAGCTAATTCAGATGGATTGTATGTTTTTATCTTGCAGTGCTGTGAATATTAATTGATTGCACATACAGTATATTGCCTTTACAACTGTTGGGCTGCAATATTGCAGTAATGGATTACAGTTCTGTCACAAGGGCATTCAATTTTTAATTTACTACAAATTGTAATTTGCATTAAAAAACACATTGGTATCCACAGACCCACACTCTTCTGCGTTGAGTATTTGAGTGCTGCTCGTGCAGTTAGCAGCTTAGCTTGTTTAAGCAGCTGTTTGTGCTCCTTTGACCTTTAGCATAAACCATTTTAACGTCCATCTATTTTCAAGAAGCGGTTAAGTGTTGACGACACAATGATGCTGGCTTTTCTCTAAGATTCCTTATTTGAGGAAATCTGGTACACAACAATTTGGCTAAACTAGGTCTTGGTGCATTGATTTATCAACATTAGCTTTTATTGTTTACCTTCATGAGTTCAAGATATTCACATCCAACTACTACATTTAAAAAAAATCTCTGCATACTCCACAAATAATGTTGACTGCTGCTGGAGATAGTTGTAATGGAGTGCACAAAAAACCAATGGCATGCTTTGTGGATATACATGCAATGTTTTGCAGAGAGATTGATGTCAACCACATTATTTCCATTTTAAACCTTTTCCAACTGTAGATGGGTCTCAAAGTAAAGCCGAGGGTGTTTTGAAATGAGTGAACATTGAGTATTAACTAGACATGCTGGCTAATCAAGAGTCTGCAATATGGGTCCAGTGTGGAAAGAAGGGTGGCCATAACCTGATTTGTTTGGTTTACATGTAAAATGGTTTTATTTCAGACCCCTTTGTCCTTTTTATATAAAATGTATTGATTTATAATAAATAAAAACAGTGTTGAACTTTTGACTGTTGAAATTGAAATCTCTATAAGTTCCCTTAGCTTTTAAACTTACTGCTTCTCCATGTTCATTGACGTACTAGCTACTGTGCTCCAGATGTGTGCAGCCTTGCAGATCTTGTGGAAGCTTGTATGGATACAGAGAGGGAGTGGACAGGCTGGGGGCGTGGCTCACCCTGATGCGACTCTTGTCATTGGTGGACCTGGTTACCAACCAACACTACTCACTGGACACATGAGAAAGCTCAGCAAAAGTCGCAAATTCCAAAGAGAATACCTAATTAGATAATGTTTTATGGTGACGGTACGTTTCTGGCATATAGTATAGCTAACATACTGTTCTGCGTCTCTGTGAGAACGAAGCTTTTGTTGCGTTTAATGTTGACGAGATAGCTACATGCTAATGCTAACTAGCCTTTCCGTTTGTTATTAGCGTCTGTGCTAACGGTAGGCAGCTTGTAAACGTTGTCTCTGTCCGAGAATTATTTGTGCAATAACAGGTTACCCGGTAACTGTACTGTCTGTGTACACAATAGTAAGATAACCGTGTTACGTTAATTCAGAAATGGCTAGCACGATACATATTTATGATATAAAATTAATTAAACAACCGTCAATCCACCGATGTCGATGTGTGGTGGTCACGTAAAGGTAACGTTAGGCAGATTTCTTTTTTCGATAAACTCGAGAATCAAGATGTTAAGAGCTTGTCTTAAAAAATAGCAGGTGATGTGTTACAGTTCATCTTCCGTCGGCGGGTTGGCGACATTTTAAACGAGCTGCTTGCCAGGTGATTTAGGTGTCATGTCACAGGTAACCTTGGGATACTCATACATGTTCTCTCTGCAGCGGAGAGGAAACACAACATCGATTTCAATGATAACTTTGAGGAACCCTCGGCCTTCTCCAAAATCTCAGTTCAGATTATGTGATCGGCATCATCCGTAGGCTCAGAATGGATAACGAGGTAAGCAAACATCGTTAAATGTAATCACTCATCTGCTCCATCAGAGAGTTAAAATCATCTGTCATTTTACTTGATTCACATCTATGAGCTCTGCGATTTTCAGGGCATTTACTGCAACAATGCATGCCATATTTACAGCAAAGTCTCAGCTGTCTCTTGTTTGTTTCTACACTCTGGCACTAACAAGTACTCTCTGTTCTTCCTTCCAATTTCTTTGTTTCCCTGCTGCTTGTCAGATGCTGTAGCCTAGTTCATTTGAGTAAGCGCTTTGAGAATTCTTATCTCATCTTGCATGATAGTTTAGAAAAACTGGAATGGCATGTGCTGAATGTGACTGTAAGACAACAGATGCTCCTTCCAAGACACCGTTTTCTAATATACAGCTGGCTTAGAGTGAAAAATAAACCGTTTTTACACATAGACTGTCAGAAATAAAGGGATTGTTGATGCCTCCTTTCATTTTAATCTTGTTAAGCATGGCTTAACAGAAATAATCTGTTTTAAATGGATATGTATTGTAAATTAAATTTGTTTTAAAGGGCTGCAATTTATGTATAATGCCACAAAACACAAATGACTGCACATTGTGATAGCTCTTGTTTTATTAACTCGTTTGTGCCCACACCTAACAAGTAAAGACCTACATTTGACACGACATTGACTTATAAAAGTTACAAATATTCCACAGGGAACTTGGCCCAACCTTAGTCAGAGGTTTTGGGCAATTTTCCAACAGTACATTTTGTCATGTTCACTCTCTGCCAATGTATCTCTGAATTGAGAGTCTACAGGTCTTTAGAGTAAACAAATGATCATCAATGTTTAGAAATCATCATGAACAAAATCAGCAGTCATGTTCATAAAAAAAAGCAAGCCTTCACAGATGGATGCATCTTTTCCAACATATTTTTCAGCTCGTTCACTGACTCAATGTTTTTCCTCATTGCATGCTCTGTGGTGGTGTTTCATTTACTAAAGACTGGAGGAGCAGTTTGTTTGCATTCATTCTGTGATGAACATAATGAAGTGGGTTTTTTTTACATTTTGTGAATGTGAATAATGTTGGTTTCAAATCACCTAAGAGACAATTAGGAAAAGTTTAACTAATTACAGTTAAACATTTTGTGCACCCAAAAAAATCAATTCATTAACATAGAACCCTGACCTGGGATTCCAGCGTCTGTCAGTGATAGAGCAAGACGCTCTATTCTTGAGTACACTTACAACAAGACTTGGACATCATCCTGAGAGACCCCTAAAATCACAGCGTGTGCTGGCAAACTTATCTTCCATGTCCTAGTGCCTATCTGGAAAGGAACGAATAAAAAAGCAAACCACATCTACTTTAAATAACCCAGAGCTGTAGAGAAAATAACGACTCCTGTATCTTTTCACGAGAAACCCTCGGTGATTCTCACATTTCAATTAAAAATAGCGCTAAAAAATACACAATACAAATAACAATGTCAATGAGTTATTATTGTGATGTAAGCAGAGCAGAATACTTCAGAATAGCTTTTGCCTGCAGGTTTGCAGTTATGTGTAAAAATAAAAATAAAATCATATTTGAGTGAAACGAAGATCAAAAATGTCTACAGGTGAGTGATTATTGCAATGCAGCGCGGCTGATTGAACTCTAATAATGTCAAGAATGGCCCTGTTCCAGTCAGATATGTGTCCATTTCCCATTTGTTAGTCCAGGCTGTTTTGACATCAGTATCATCTTTATGAATCACAGTTGGAGCATAAAACAGAACCTTCGGACCCAGAGCTTGTGAAGGAATCATCATCATCATCATCATCATTCAAAACCGTTCTTTTTTAAATGTAATTTCTTGCTTTAAATTCTTCTGGAATCCCTCTTGGTTGAAATCTCACTGAAGTTAAGCATTGGCTGGCGGTGGGGGAGGCGGGAGGGAGCCACAGCTGGGCAGGGGAAGCGGTGGGGTTGATATGCCTTGTGGGGACTGTGGGGGTGAAGAGATGGAAGTTCTTCTGGGTAGAGGACGTGGAGGGGCACCTCCTCTCTGGGCTGGAGGTGGAGGGGCTGAGCTCTGGTGTGGGGGTGGGGGAGGTGGGAGGGAGCCAGAGCGGGGAAGGGGAGGCGGTGTAGTTGACATCCCTGGTTGGGATGGAGAGGGGGCAGAGATGGGAGCTCTTCTGGGTAGAGGACGTGGAGGGGAACCTTGTCCCTGGGCTGGAGGTGGAGGGGCTGAGCTCCGGTGGGGGAGGTGGGAGGGAGCCAGAGCAGGGCAGGGGAGGTCTTCGTAGCTCATTTTTGACAGCTTCTACACCTCCTTTCTTCTCAATGAAGTGGTGGATGACCTTTGAGGTGTCCTTGTCCTTCAACTGAGCCTCAGAGAAGCCACACAGGTCAAACAAGTTCTTCAGTTCTGGGTCCAAAGTATTCAAATAAAAGCCTGTGCTTCGATCCCAGCCTACATGCTCACTGTGCTGGAAGTTTCTGGCCATGGCATTGTCTGCCTTGGTCAGTCTCTTCTTCTTTTCTTTGACTTTTTTATCCCTTTTGGGGAAGGAGGAGTGCACAATAGTGTTGACCTGAGAGTTGTTATGGTTACCCTGGTGTGCTGGTTGGGGAGGAGGGCCACTTTTGGAAGGAAGGGGAGGAGCTTGTCTTCGTAGCTCATTTTTGACAGCTTCTACACCTCCTTTCTTCTCAATGAAGTCGTAGATGACCTTTGAGGTCTCCTTGTCCTTCAGCTGAGCCTCAGAGATGCCGCACATGTCAAACAAGTTCTTCAGCTCTGGGTCCAAAGTATTCAAATCAAAGCCTGTGCTTGGATCCCAGCCTACATGTCCAATGTGCTGGAAGTTGCTGGCCATGGCAATGTCTTTCTTGGTCAGCCTCTTCTTCTTTTCTTTGACTTTTTTATCCCTTTTGGGGAAGGAGGAGTGCACAATGGTGTTGACCTGAGAGGTGTTATGGTTAACCTGGTGTGCTGGTTGGGGAGGAGGGCCACTTTTAGAAGGGAGGGAAGGAGCTTGTCTTCGTAGCTCATTTTTGACAGCTTCTACACCTCCTTTCTTCTCAATGAAGGCATTGATGACCTTTGAGGTCTCCTTGTCCTTCAGCTGAGCCTCAGAGATGCCGCACAGGTCAAACAAGTTCTTCAGCTCTGGGTCCAAAGTACTCAAATCAAAGCCTGTGCTTGGATCCCAGCCTACATGTCCAATGTGCTGGAAGTTGCTGGCCATCTTCTTCTTTCCTTTGCCTTTTTTCTCCTTTCCGGAAAAAGAAAAGCAAAATTTTGTTCACCTGAGAGTTGGTCTGGTAACCCTTTAGTTGCCGATCTCTGTGTTTTACTTGTCAACTTTGGCCAGGAAAGTCGTTTGGCTGGTAGAACAATCGTCAGAAGCAGTGGATCTGATAGACTTCATTACAAGTAACAAAGCTGTGTTGACCTGCAGACATACCAAAGAACAATGATCAGTTTCTATGTCTCAGTCATATAATTTACAACTTTTTTTGTTGGACTTTAACCAGCACACAGTATTGTAGCTTAGTATTGCTCATCACATGCAGGTAACGTGACTATATTTGCAGGTAAAGTACCACTAGCTTTAATTATTCTGGCCTCATGATTGTGTTTCTGAGCAAGGCTAGACAGATAGTAAACAAAAACTCCAATAAATCTGTAATCTCGGACAAAGTGGCTTTAGTGATGGTCGTTTCTGTAAAACAGGAACTACAGTGCAAATCTTTTGTCAATATACTGCATATCTAATACATACACATGAAATGAAACTGTAAATAGTTAAATGTATGAAGTTCATCAATATCTTGAGATAAAAACATGAATTCAACAATTTTTGTAATCCCTATGACTTTTAAACCTTTCTTTACACATGTAACATTGCTGTATACCAATTCTATACACATTTACACAGCAGCTTAACAACTCAGGTAGGTATAAGAACTTGGTAGTACACATAACACATTGACAGCACTTCAATGTTAGCTAATTAGCCGTTAGAAAAACAGATCTCCGTTCAAACAAGATATGACATTATTACTTACGGACATATCAACTCCAAGGCTTAAACGTAAGGAGATAACTGAACTGCATGCACACTGTAGAGTGAGTAAATGAAACCAAAACTGATGGTAAAAATGAAACCTAATAAACACAAAGGGGGGTGGAAAAATGGGAAAAACACAGGTATCAGAATAATTATGGATTAATAAACATTGGTGTGCACAAATTAGACTTCATGGGCTTTCTTTTGCCACTACAAGGTGAAACTATGCCCTCAAGTCAATAAGACCTCTCCACGTCAGCACGATGTTGTAAAAGTATTTCAACCATAAAAATTATCAACCATAATTTGCATGCTAAACATGCTTAATGATGACAGTCTGATTTTCTCAAATAGCTGATGCAGTTATTTCTGATTCTGTGTGTGTGTGTGTGTGTGTGTGTGTGTGTGTGTGTGTGTGTGTGTGTGTGTGTGTGTGTGTGTGTGTGTGTGTTTGTGTGTGTTCTTGAAGGAGAGTCCGATGTGCCAAGGAGAGAAGCTTCCTCCTGCTGTAGATGACACTCTGGATGAATATTTAATCGCCCTCCAGCACAAAAACAGGTGAATAGTGAGCATGGGCTGCTTGGGGCGGACAGATAGAATTACAGAGAGGAGACACACAACTTTTTTTTGCTGCTTAATAACAGTACAGATTTATTTTTTTAAATCTGCGATACACAAATTGGAGTGTAAAGTGTGCAAGAGTGGCGTTTAAAACGATTTGTTCTTGAACGTGTGACACAATCCAGGATTGAATTCATTTTTGTCCAGGTTGTCACCAGTTTTCTTTACTCCTCAGGATCCTAAAGCGCCTTAAAGTCAAAGACCCCAAGGAGATTGAGTTGGAACAGCTTGAGCAAGGTTTTTCGATTTATTTAAATGGAGCCAATGCTGAAGCCAGTAGGAAGCAGCCCAAGAGCTCCGACCACAAGTCTGTCTCTTCCTCACATGCTCGGAAGCCTGCACGTACAGCAGGTACGCTGCTGCAAGACCAAAATAAACCTACACACTTTAAAGTCAAAACTCTTATGTAAGACCTCATCATTCTTTTATCCCTCTGATGTGCAGGGGAAATGTTGCGCTTGAGTATTCAGTTATTTTTACACTTAAATTGAGGCTCCACATCATACCCTTCATTGCTGCTTCTGTCATCTCCAGACCATATGGAGGACCAGCTAATAGCCAACACTCCTCAGCTTGTATCGTGCATGGCATGATCTCATGCCCAGTCCTCAGTGAATAAATGATAGTGACAGTTGTAGCTGGCAGGCAGTTCTTAGTTCTTCCTCTCTCTGTGTGCTGTAGACCATCTGCGTATGTGCCAGTGTGTTCCTTCTCCTCTGAGGCAGCAGTCCGCTGCAAGCTGCTCACGCTCTTTTCTGTGCTGTTACTCATCGGCAGATGTCTGTAGAAGCGCCCACCAGCTAACTGAAGACAGCCGTTATCTGGAGCAGACCCACAGGAAGAGGAGCCACACTGCCCCAGGAAAGGTCCAAAGGAAAGAATGGGTGCAGGTAGAGGCTTTTAATGAATTGCTCTTGATACTGTTGATTTTACTGCGTGATAAATGTATGTTTTCATATGAAAGTAAAGTACACATATTGAACATTTCCTCTTTTGTCATGTTGGAAGGATTCTGTCAGAATTCGAACAGAAGAAGGACCAAGTTTGAAAATCTCCCCAGAAAAACACTACTCTGAGGATTTTGAGCCCTTTGAAAGCATAGACATGGAGGTAGAGTGAAGTCATAACAATGCCTACTAAGCCTGTGTGTGGGTGTTTTTTCACGGGGAGGGGCTGTGTGTCAGATGCAGCTGTCTGTACTACTTAGCATCTCTCCATCTCTGCCATTTCCACTTCATCCAATCACCTTGTTTCACACAGAGTTCCAGTCTGCACTCTACTCGTAGTCCCTGCTCCCCAAGGGACATCTCCAAGGTGTCACGCTCCTTCAGCTCCAGGCCTGAGAGCCAAGGAGGCCAGGCAAACCAGGAGCACAGTGAGAAGGTGCTACTCAACCTTGAGGAAGTGAAGGTAAGGAGAAGAAGAAATGTGCACCATGCTCTGTTTTATCCTGTTATCGATGCATGAGATGTAGTGAATTTTCTAGGTTTTGTTTCATGCTTTTGTATGTAAATTCATGACACTTTTTTTAAATGATGACTGCACAAATCAAGAGAACAGTTAAACTGTCAGCATGTATGTGTGTGTTTTGCGCCTTCGAGTGCTCAAACTGATGACTGTGTGCACGGATACGTACATAAACACGGACATTTTTACACTAGGTCCTGCGGAGGAGCTTGGAGGTTAGCATGCGGAGGAGCAACCGCGGCTCAGCGGGGGAGGAGTCAGACGAGGAGTGGGTGGAGGAGCACATTGAGAGGGAGGAGAGCACTGAGAGTCTGGACGAACTGGGACTGCCTCTCTCGTCTTCCAAGTCGTCCTCCAACCCTCGACCATCTCGGTCCAGCAGCGATCTTGACTCAGCAAACCTCATTGTCCTCGATTTTGGGCCCTCACCTAAAGGTAGGCTTTGGCTTCTTTCATATGTGAATTTGTTATTGATTTTTAGGGTGAGTCCTAGTTGTCTGGAGTGATTCCATTCTCCTTTTAATCTGCTTCATCAGCACAGACCTGCTCACGTGGAGTCAAAGAGGCAAGGCGTTTGCCTATCTGTGCACACCTAAAATATTAGTGACCTGATGGGACACAGAAAGACTTAAGGCCTTTTATGCATGCAAACT
Organism: Tautogolabrus adspersus; assembly: GCA_020745685.1. Lineage (NCBI taxonomy): Eukaryota > Metazoa > Chordata > Actinopteri > Labriformes > Labridae > Tautogolabrus > Tautogolabrus adspersus. The sequence goes on from CM036554.1 coordinate 10,157,540, forward strand.
AACACTGTATTCCCACTCTGACAGTTTTTCCTCTGTGTCATTTTCTCCACATGACAGGTCGTAAGATTGAACGCTCTCTGTCAGCAAAAAGGAAAGAAAGCATTGACCCTTTTATACCCACCAAGCCTGTGTTAGTGAAGAGCAAGACATTAGATAGGCCACCTTCCAAAGACAGCTGGGATGGTCAGAGTAAGTCTTTTAACCTTTTTAAATTGAAATCATTGCTAATCTGAGATCTAGATAAACAAGCTCAAAGATTTCAAGCATATGGTATGCAGTGTTTTCCAAAGCGCTTTATAGTAAAGGCAGCCGCCTTAACAACACACACCCTCCGCCTTAACTACCGTTAAAGTAATAAAAAGGATCCTCCTGCGTTTCTTTGTGAGATCCAACAGTAGCTCTGGATGCTGCTGGATGCTGCCTTAGATCTGACCCCCATGGTTCGGGCCACACAGGATCCCTGGAAACGCAACTTTTTACCGTTTCATCTCACAGTGTCTGACTACAATCTGAAATTCATCATCAGTAATGTAACAGCCTGCTGTAGTCTGTAGCTGAAAACTTAGACTAACTCAGTTCCAGAGCGCTGTGTTTGGTTACTGGATGTAACTTCAGTTCTATGAGTACATACGTAGCTATCGGTTTGGTAACAAATACTGTTATTGAAATGGTCCAGCTTTTCGTATTACAGTCAGTTGTACTCAGATACACGCGCTTTCTGCTAAAGGGCCAAGGAGTCGAGTGGAGAGACCTCTATCAGCAGCCAAAAAGGCTTCCGTTGAAGAGCGGGACCCAGAGGACATGGCATGCAGGGTTCGCCAAGCTATCCAGAGAGAGAACGACCCCATGCAGAGTTTGGATTTCTTCAGTCGCAACACGGTATGTCAGACCCAGACAGTAATTTACCTCCACTTAACTGTGGACATCTTTAATTGAAAGCATTTTTCTTTACAGCTAGTAAATGCTAATTCAAAGAACATTCACGTGTGTTTCTAAGGTATTTAGAGTCAAGCACAAGTTCATCAGTTTTGTCTGATTTTCGTAGCTGGTCGTTCTGGTCTTCATGTCCTTAATGCATGTTTTGAGTTTACATGTCAGCCTTATCTGGCCCCATTGATAGGTATAACTTGGTATCATCTGCATAACAATGAAAACGTTAACAAGAGCTAGTCGAATAGATCTGGTTGGTGCCCCCTAGCCTTGTGGAACTCTCTCTGACTTTGGCAGACTCATAGATAATGTGTACAAACAGAGATCAGTCTGATAAATCGGGTTTATTATGTTTTGTTTATTTCCAGTTAAGTGTTCAGTCTGTGTAACAAGATGTGAAGTTCTTCATCTGAAGCAAGTAGGAGATCATTAGTTAAATGTTACCAGTGCTGTCTCAGTGCTTTGGTGGACTCTAAATCTCTACCGATGACGCCAAAAATAAACAATGTTTGTGATGAAAGTCAAACACCTGGTTGGCACCTGCTTTCTTGAGGATCTTCAAAAGAAGGGGAAGGTTAGATATTTGTTATATTTAGCTAATGTGCCCCGAGGTCCAGTATCAGCTACTTGAAATGAGTGTGGTATGTAGTATAGATCATTTTAATTCTGGTTTACACTCTATTATTGAGAGTCATGCTTCTCACACACACATAGGCCCCAAATACACCCATGCACAAACAAGACCTGTAGACATGCATTAGTGGAGAGATGTCAGAGTGGGGCTGCTACACACTGCTACACAGGGAGCGCAACACAGCTGTTGGGGGGTTTAGTGCCTTGCTCGAGGACACCTTGTCAGTGATCCCTCCAGTTCCCAACCCAAGTCCCTACAGATTGAGCTACTGCCGCCAATTAATAAGGGTTAATTGGTCATATTTATTAAAGAAGTGCTGACTAAGGTTAAGGGACAGTTTGAGGATTTTGATGAATACGTCTTAATTTAAGGAAGGCAAAAGGAGAACAGTTTATGTCAGGTTTTCGACCTTGTTCTAAGGTTCTTGTGTCAAAGGGAAAATCAGTACCAGTTAAGGGTAGGAGGTTTCCGTATTTTCGCACTTTTTTTCATAGTTTGGCTGGTCCTGCGACTTATAGTCAGGTGCAACTTATATATCAAAATAAAGGCTACGTGCATACTGACTGACATGAACCAAGGAGTAAACATTACCGTCTACAGCCGCGAGAGGGCGCTCTAGGCTTGTGACAACTATATGCTGCTCCTGCACCATTGAAAAAATTAACTGAAACATTAACTTAAAGACAACTGAGAAAGACTGAACACAAACAAAATGCCCCCAAAAAAGAAAATCCTATTCTGCAGATTACAAACTGCAGGTAGTAAAATATGCAGCCGAAAACGGTAATCGAGCAGCAGAAAGAAAGTTTGGAGTGAGTGAGAAACTTGTGAGGGACTGGCGAAAAGCAGAGGTTACCGGTACTCTTACTGAAATGAAAAAAACAAAGAAAGCTAATCGCGGGCTGAAAGCAAGATGGCCAGAGCTGGAGGAACGAGTCCACAGATGGGTGCTTGAACAACGTGCTGCCGGGAGAGGCTTGTCAACGGTGCAGTCACGTCTCCACGCCCTGGTGGTTGCCAAGGAGATGAATGTAAAAGACTTTGCAGGCGGGCTTTCTTGGTGTTACCGCTTCATGCAACGCTATTGTGTAGTTGAATAACTTGCCTTTCCAGATTAAATGTCTGTTCTTGGTCTTGGATTTTGTGAAATTAATTTCTAAATAAATGCGACTTATAGTCAGGTGCGACTTATATATGTTTTTTTCCTCTTCATGACGCATTTTTTGACTGATGCGACTTATACTCCGGAGCGACTTATAGTCCGGAAAATACGGTACAAATTTTGTAAAGACACCAAGGTTTGTTTTTTTCTTCTATTAGAAATAAGTAGCAGACTTCCTAGGCGTTTCAGAGAGCCTTCCTATATTTTTTATAGTGTTATGAATTTGTCTCACATGTAAGCCCTGCATTTAAAGCTTTTGCATCTTTTTTATTTTACCTCCTTTTTTATCCAGGGCAGGGGACACCAGATGATGAATGGCTTGGTGCGCCACAACAGCCATGACAAAGATGAGAACTGTGTCACCATGGCAATGAACAGAATAACACTCATGGGACCAAGGTATGCTGATAGAATATGGCTCTGAAACACACAGAACGTGCATGTATGTTCTGACTTCTGAGTGATAAAGGGAGATCTGTACTTGTCAAAGTAATCATGTACAACTGTGCATCCTGCAATGTCAGAATAATAACGTAAAAGTGTTTAATAGAAACTAAAACAAAAAGAAATGTATGGTGTTCACACCCTTTGACCTTGAGAGACATACGTCAGCGGGATTGTGCTCGGCCATCAATCAACATTAATGACTGAAGGTCAGGGATAAATGACCAAACACCAGATCTCATGGTGTCATCCTTCTGTTCAGACAACAACAGAAGCTGCTGAATGCCTTGGAGAAACTTGAAGCATCACCCAGCAACAACATATCTCAGAGTGTCAAAACAGATCCTAACAAGCAGCCGGTGAGTCAGTGACAGTGTTTCGCAGTTCAGAATGAATTATCCCAATACTGCTGAGTGTGATAGAGACATCACGCACAGAGGCACTTGTGAATGTATCCTGTTGTCGTTGCAGAGACGGCAGTCTTCGATCGAGGTCACTCCTGCATTGTATGTTACCATGGAGATCCTGTCAAACTGGGGGAACGCTCTGCAGGTCGGGCTGACTGAGTTGCAGTTTTTCTGCCTCAGAAACAAGAGGCTGTATGTCTCGCCTCATGACCTGGACATCAGGAACGCTGACTACCCCGGGGATCTGGGGTCACTTGTCAATGGAAAGATGAAGGTCAGTGTCAGCTGCCTGCTTCTGGAATAATGCTTGAAAATCTGCCATGAATGTAATCTGCAATAAACATTAAAACTAGCTTTGTATGACCTAGATTCAGTGTTCTTGTTTCCATCACATTTGAATGGATCAAAGTTAAAGTACCATGAGCCTTCTCACTGCAGATATTTGTCATAGTGGGACAAAAAACGTTATTGCTCAGTTCCTTTTTCAGAGTCCCAGTAGGTAGTGCCTGTGATCAAGTGAGCACTTTGATAAGACCCTGAATCTTTTAAAATCTAGATAGGATGCAGCCATCAATCATGTTACTAATTTTAATCATGCTTTGTACCTGTCAGTGGTGCACTATTTATATGAACAAAGCATTTACACTTTTTTTTCCCCTTCTGTATCGGCAGACCACCAAAGAGCGTCACATGTGGGCGTGTTCGTTCCACCCTCCCATCCAGCTGTACTTCATCATTAGGAACACAGAGTGCTCCCCTGACTTTGGAATATCACGCATCAAAATCTGGAACTACAACAGAAGCCTAAATGTATGTGCTTTTTTTAAATTCGTTTATGCTTCACTTTCATAAAATGTAAGCTTTTTGATTAAACTCATCCCACATTATTTGATTTATCCCCCCTTTAAGGTACAACATGATTATTTTTGCTGTCTGTGGCACTAGACCTCATAAATCCAGCATGCTTCTGTGTTGTCACTATACTAAGCACAACTGCGGAGGCGTGATTATGTCAGGGGTGTGGTTTGTGTTAGCAGTGGTTGGTTGAGCTGCCAGTCAGACTGTCCAAATGTGGAACAACGAGAGATTAGATTCAAAGGATTAGCGTTTAGGGTAAACGTGGGCTTCTGCCTCTCAGCCTTAATGCTGTTTATACACACAAAGACCCCCACTCTATCTCTTTCTATGTTACTTCAGCCGTCTAGAATGACTTGATGTCTTGATCCTGGAAGGTAAGGAGCTGTTGGTGGGAAATAGAGTTTATTTTAACCTTGGTTAAAGTGGTTTACTGCCTTGAAGATCGCACAGATTTGAGTTGGGCTTGAGCCCTTTCTTTGAGGCAGCCATGTCTGTGAGAGCTCTGATTACTATTAGCTTTGATAGGACCTACTTTGCATGTATGGACTGAGTGCTTTAGGGTGTGAGGCTTGTGTTAAGCTTGAATAAGAATTATGTTCTTTACTGTACAACAACAACAACATAGTATAAAATGCTAAATACTACCATGTGATGCCATTTAAAACTAAATCCTGTGTTTGATTCATTTGCCCTTCCTGTCCATTCTTAAAAGTGAAAAAAATGATATTTGTAAGTCTTAAATAATTCTACATTTTGTAGGATCTTGACATTGGTGCCCGACACATAAAGTTGTACCTGAACAGCACGTTGGTGTTTGAAGGCGAGCTGGAGAAGGGCTGCGGCAACCAGGTTTATGACTACAGCACCACAATTGACCTCAAGGATTTCCAGGTCTCAGACTCCTTATATCCCAGCCCTGTGTCTTCAGGACACAGTCTACGAGGGGCCAGCCCCCAGCGCCATGAGGACAAGAAGGGTGTGGAGGTCAGCAGCATCCAGAGACACCCAAATTCCAATCAGCAGTCCTCAGATACAGCAGGCCAGGCTATGATAGACATGCAGGAGAAATCACACACACCTCTACCGCCAATCAGTCCTTCTTCTTCAGCTCGCCACTCCTCCACACAGAGAAGCTCTTTTGATCTGTCGGAGGAGCCCCTTTCTCTCAGGCATCAGTTGGAGCCGCCTGCACCCATGGAGCAGACTGTTACCACCCAGCCGTCATCAACACGGGTTGCCCCCCAGTGGCTGCAGCCCCTGAACCGAGGAGCTCCAGAGGGCTGTGAGGCCAGCAGGGAGAAGCCACGGTGGCTGGTGCCCCAACACTCCGCAGAGCCCAAAACGCCATCATCCCCGTCCTCTTCAATGCTCCCAGAGCTGCCGTGTAACCCGGCTCGAGTGTGTAGGGGGACGGAGAGGACAACAAACGGGGGTCAGTGGAAGACTAACTCTGTAGACCTGAGCTGTGACCTGCTGGAGGAGCTTGGAGAGCAAAAGCCCGACAGACCAATCAGCGGACGCAGGAGCTCTGTTCGAAACACAGCAAGTGCCAGACCGACAGATGAGCAGCACCTCAGAGCTACTGCACAGACAAACACAGGTAGGAAAGGCTGCTACCTCAAAGTTTTGATTGTCAACACAGAGGAATACCTTTTACATTTTGCCATTTCACCCTTGTTTTAAACTTGGTTTTTTCATCAGTTATTATACCATGGTCTGGGTAATTTGATTCTGATTGGCTGCAGGTTGCCATTTAATTTTTCGTAATGTACATCCATGAAGAATTCAATTCAGTAACCATAGCAATAGGGAAGCAACCAAAGCCTCCATCTAATATCTGGACGAGTAAGTACACATAAGTGCTGTGCAACTTATCATGATTTTTTCGTTATCCGTTATTCGTTATGTTGTGACCCTTCACAACAAATACATCGTGAAAGCCCGATTAAATTTCAATAAATAAAAAAACACTTTTAATGTAGTCGAGCATTGCTTTCTCCCTCAGCATGTGTACAGTGGATCTATTGGATGGAGGCCTGATTATAATGCACCCGGGGCCTGATTTACTAAAGGTTTGCGTGTCTTAAAACGTGTGCAAACTTGATACCACCAGCAAAAAATGTGCTATCTGATCTACTAACAGCGTGCAGTGAGGATTGCGTCTTTCATTTGAGCAAAACAACACACATTGTCCATTTAGTACGTTTGCCTTCATGAATATGCAAAATGAGGCGTTTCTGCCGTAGCGTGCAAAATGCTGGGAGGAGAAAATGCAAATAAGTTAAGTTAGTACACGCATTGCGATTTACCAAGCCTGGCAAAAATTGCGATGATTGTGACGGTGTCTAAATTTAACACCTTTGAAAGGAACGTGCTAACCCAGGAGCCCAGTGTTACGCACAACAGGATGCTGTTATTGTAGTTAGGAGGAGACATAGGCACAATAAAAGAAGGCGTAAAGATCGTGTTTTTCCCCCAACATGTTAACATGTTTCGAATGACAGAAAAATAAATGGCGTGCATTTATGTTTTATTTCGGTTGCACGTCTCTCCCCCAGCTCGTCCGTGCGCTCCTCTCCCTATCGCGCTCGTCTCCTCCCTCTACAGCCCCCTGCTGCTACGCTGTAGGACGCTTGGATTGGGGGACCTCACCACTGCTTGCACCCCCGTCTTCGATACCTCTTGCCAGAGCATTTATGTCCGATCAGACACAGCGCTGGCCAGCTGTCTGGTGCGCAACAATGGCCCGAGTGGCGCGCCTGAGCGCCCGTGCCACAGAGGACACAGCTCGCACCTCCTGCGCAATGTATGACAATTCATTCAAAAGATGGAGGGAAGAAAAGAGAGGCCCTGTTTAATGCCGAGGTTTTCTTACAAGCCAAATGTTCTTTTTGTTATATTCAGATTTATCTGCTATAACTCGAAAATACTGTACGTTTATTTGCCTCTTCCACTATTACCTATTTTGCGCTTGCAGTCATCCTGCTCTTGGTCCAAACTCTCTGTGACGTAATCCAGTAGAACACGCAAAAGCCTGACTTGAATACTACCGCCTCCACAAGGTTTGCACCTGTTGTCATTCACGCAAATGTTCTTAGTAGATCACCCGCAAAACGCCCAAGTCAAACGCGCAATTTTTTGGACTGAACATGCAATTTAGTACTCTTTAATTGGGATCTTAGTAAATCAGGCACCCAGTGTTTCCCACACATACACAATACCTGGGTGGGCTGCCCAGGTACACTATGGCCGCCCAAATATATTACCCGACCTTTTATCGGTTTATCCATAAAATCACTGCACGCAAGAGAATAAGAGTGAGTGAGAAGTCCGCTGACCCTACATCCCTCCGGTAATTGCAACGATCGTTGTGATGCGCGTCAGATGCGTCATCATCAGCAGCCAAAAGGAGGAACCCCTGATGTGATAACAGAAAAGCGAGTTAAACATTTCAAAATGGGAGTATTGTACTTGAGCGAATGTACTGCTGGTGAATAAAAACACACAATAAAAGAAGCTACAGAATGATCCAAGGTGAGACAAGCTGCTGTGTGTGTGTTGATAAGAGAATAGAAGGGGAACAGAGTTCAGATGAGCAGATCAGAAACTAAAATAAGACAAATAATAAAACACACTTAACAAAATATGAATATGTAAACTAAGCTAGTAAAACAAAGGTTGTCACAGCCAATATTAAACACAGCTTATCTGTTTTTCATGTATGTCAGCTCTACACAATATTATTGACTTCTTACGTTGCCAGTATATTGTTAGCTTTCTTGCTCATAGCTGGGCCTAAGTGCTCTATGAGCTGCACCATGGACTAGAAGTGACACCCATTACCAAGTCATTACCAGTAATTGAAAGCATATGTTTGTGTATTCTTCAGAGGAGCCGATGTCACTGGTGAGCACCAGCAGGAGACAGAACACCTCTCGCTCTCAGCTGCACAGCCAACAGGACGACACCCTCATGGAGTCCTGGGACTCTCTCACTAAGTTCAACCAATGCCAACGTGGACGCATCTCCAACATGGGCTTCGAAGGTGACATTTTTGATGAGTTCCTCCAGCGGCAGGGACGCGGTCCACCCACAGTCCCTATTAACCCCTCCACAGCACCCAGGAGCCCAGTTACCTCCATTACGAATCAGGGGGCCCTTTGTGAAAACCCTGACGATGATCCATCCATGGAGCGGGAGGACGAGTTTGAGATTCCGGTGCTGCCACATGGCCAAAGGCTGATCATCAACATCCTCTCCACGTGGGGCGACCGCCACTACGTCGGCCTCAATGGGCTTGAGGTTTTCAGTTCCAGCGGAGAGCCACTACAGCCTGCTCACATCCGTGCTGACCCTCCAGACATCAACATCCTCCCTGCATACGGCAAAGATCCACGTATTGTTACCAACTTGATCAATGGGGTTAATCGTACCCAGGATGACATGCACCTTTGGCTTGCACCATTCACCACTGGTCGAAACCACACCGTCTTCCTGGACTTTGGAGCTCCTTACCAGGTGGCCATGATCCGGGTGTGGAACTACAACAAGTCACGCATTCACTCCTTCAGAGGGGTCAAGGAGGTGGAAATGCTGCTGGATGGACGGTGCATCTTTAGGGGCGAGATTGCCAAGGCCTCTGGGACCCTGTCAGGAGGTAGTAAAAATAAACAGCCTGAAACATTTTTAATTATACATAAAAACAAGTTTATTATATCAAGTTTCATTCCCTTTTCCTCACTTTGCCATCATTTCAGGGCTGGACCAGTTTGGCGACACCATCCTGTTCACCACTGACGATGACATCCTAGAGGCAATGTCTCGTTACGACGAAACCTTTCTGAGTGAAGGCGAGGGTCCAGAGGGTCTGGTGTGTGAGGAGGAGCTGCAGAGGCCACGTACCGCTGACGGAGAGGGAGAGGAAAGACCCTTCACACAGGCCGGTTTCAGAGAGGAAGACCTCCAGGTAAACTCAGGCCTTATCAGCAGTAGATGAAGGCTTTTGTGGAAGTGTAAAGAAGGTTTTTTTTTATGACTGTAATTTAAGTACAAAGGCAACATGAAAGCATAAAACAGTTCTGACATCAATCTTTTCACATGTTCTTTAGCTAAAACTCCACCTCAACCCCTCAGTGAGCCAGTCTGAGGAGAACGTGGAGCTTCAGCCTGGGATGTACACTGGAAAGTGTGAGTAGATATGTAGCATCATCTCAGCAGTTGTTCACTTCTTTTGTGAGACCTACAGCAACTCTCACCCTCCACTGCAGGCCTTAGACTAGAGTTGGTGTTGACCTGGGGGGACTCTCACTACATGGGCCTGACAGGACTGGAGGTGGTGGGGAAGGATGGAGAGAGTTTACCTTTAGACCTCAGTATGATGGCCGCCTCACCCAGAGACCTCAACGACCTGCCTGAGTACGGACACGACCTGCGAACACTTGATAAGTACGTCTGACCCTGTATGCTCTGTCAGAATGCTTAACTTCTTTTTGACTTTCAGTATTTAAGATGTGGTAGTAGTAGAATAACCTTAATTACACCATTCATATAAATGCCTTCATCCTCCCCCCCTAAAAAAATCTAATCTTAAATCCAAACTTAAAACAAATCATTTTCTTGTGTCTGCTTTTATTACCCAGGCTTATAGATAGCCACAATATAACCACTGATGACCAGCACATGTGGCTGATCCCTTTCTCCTATGGAGAGCCCCACGTCTTAAACATGACATTTACCAAGACCCAGACCATCGCAGGACTCCGTATTTGGAACTACAACAAGTCCCCTGAGGACTCGTTCAGAGGGGTGAGACACTTTTTCTGATGGCCCAAACCAGGGCCGGTTCTATTCTATTTCATTAAGATGGACTTGTACAAACAACAGGCTGGCAATTTCTTAGGGTATTTCCCTAGCGACTTTTTGATCAATTCACTGAATTTCCTAGATGTTAAAGTGTGGTCAGTACAAGAGAGCAATACAAGTTCCCTTTAAATCATGAAAGAAAATAATATGTAGCTTTCACTTCAAGATTTTCCATCAATAAAATGTTCTCTGTAGGGTTCTTTAAACTACACATGAAACACATTTGTAGAAATCTACATCTTTTGTTCAGGTGAAGTTGGTTCACGTGTTCGTGGACGATGTCGCCATCTCTCCGCCCGAGGGCTTCCTGATTCGGAAAGGACCAGGCAACTGTCACTTTGACTTCGCTCAGGAAATCCTCTTCATAGATTTCCTCCACAAACCCACTGCCAACAAGGGTGCAGAGGACTACCACAAGTAGGCGCCACACATTGAGTTAACATGTGCTCTTATTTCATGAGAAAGTTTCAATAATTGAATTTACTCATTAATAATGTCAATGTTTCTATTTCAGAGGAAGCTCTAAGAAACAGGAGCAAGCCAGCATGGATTATGAAGCTCCCATCATGCCTTGTGGCTGTATCCTTCTCACATGGATTGAACAGATATATTGCAGATGTGTCGTTTACTTATAGTGATTATTTTTGTGTTAAGATGTTTTTTAGATTAAAAGCTTTGTTTAGAATCTCTCCTTGTGCTATAATCGCTCTAGAGCACTATTTCTAATGCTAATAATACATCACTGACTGGTTACAATTGCATGAAAAAGTTGCAGAAAAAGTTCTATTCATCATTTGAATTTTTTGGGGTATCTTGGAGAATTTGAAGCCCAAACATTCAGTTCAGACACTGAAATGAGACAATGAAGGATGAAATGTAGCTTTTTGTAGTTCATAAGGATTGACTTGATTTGTTTTCACGTATGCACTCCTGAAAATATCTAGATAATTTCAGGACGACTGCTCCGGATATTCTCCTGACCTGGCTGTTCAATAATGCACCTCACAGAGTGAGACTATCCCTGTCAGATGGGAGTGGGGGCTGGGGGTCTACTGAGGAAAGACGTGACGTAAAAAACGATGCGAAAATAGTGGACGAAGCAACAGAGTCTGCTATACAATGCTATAATGGGAATGTTTGCCTTTATATCAATGCTATGTGTAGTTCAACAGAGTCACAATATCAACAAAAGAGCGGCGAACAACATAGTGATGAACAGAAAACTTAATGCAGCCATTTAATTACGTGCACGGAGATCGTAGTGGTCTCGTTCATACAGTTTATGCACTGTGCACCAGTCACAGGATATGAATGTCACCACCCTCTCCTACTCGCTCGAGGTGAATTCTCTGGACAATGTCCTGCTGTGTTCTCACATCAACTCACTCTGACTTGCTATGGAAAAAATACAAGGGGGCTGGCAGGAGAAACTCCGGGTGAAGTCCGAGCGAAAGACTCGGCTGTTTGCATTCACACATACAGCTCCTCCTGGAAATATCAGGAGATGTGAAAGCCCTATTGGATAAAGCCTTTGTCTGATGTATGTAATACATGTTGTTTAGTCCTTGACCTCCACCATCAGTCATCTTCCAGCTGCAGCTGTTAACAACCTGGGGAGACCCGTACTACATCGGCCTCAACGGCCTCGAGTTTTACGACCAGAACCACGAGAAGATCAACCTCAGTGACAACAGTATCCTTTCCTCAAGAATCAGCCCTATCACACCTAAACTATCTTCACTATTTCGAATATATCACAATCATCTTTCACTTGATGAGTCTGTTGTATTAATAAACAACCAAAAAGGATTTTGATTATGATTTCAAAGTCACAAATTATGTTGTGGCTTAAGTTGCTAGTTGCATAATTGTTATCCAATCACAAATGTTTTCATTTAAATACAGTTAATGATTGACCTGTGCTGTAGAAAATAAAGTTAGAGGAACTTTATCGTGTATAGGTTTCTTTCTGTTCCTCAACCTTACGTCTACCAGACATCGCTGCTTTCCCCGACAGCGTGAACGTGCTGGACAATGTGAGCGGTGACGTGAGGACTCCAGATAAATTAATAGATGGAGTCAACAGCACCCACGATGGAAGGCATATGTGGTTAGCCCCGGTGCTTCCTGGACTGGTGAGGACATACAGAGACAATCAGTGGCCACAGTGCAATCCATTAACCGTTTCAGTGAAGAGACTGTTCTAGTACATGTTAATTTCAGTGCATTACTTGTTTCCACACAGGTGAACCGTGTGTACGTCATCTTTGATCAGCCAGTGACGGTGTCCATGATCAAACTGTGGAACTACTCAAAGACACCACACAGGGGAGTGAAGGAGTTTGGGGTAAGATTATGTGCCTGCTGTGAGCTTAGAAATCAGTGTTTCTTTCTTAAAAGATGATCTTGTGGGGTGCTGGTTCGCTAAGTAGGTAGAGCAGAAGCCACATGTATAAAGGCTGCAGTCCTCACACTGGTCACAGGTTGAATTCCCAATACTGATGCTATTTCATCCCCCACTCTGACCCCCCAACATTTCATGTCACTTTAAAAGCTGTACTGTCACAACAAAGGCACCTCCCCTGAGAAATAAACATCTTAAAAAATGTATCTCTTGTAAAAAAAAAAACATCTGTGTGTGTGTACAGCTGCTGGTGGACGACCTCCTGGTGTATAACGGCATCCTGGACTGTGTGTGCCAGGTGGCGCGAGGCATTCTGCCCACCTGTGATCCAATGGTGCCCTATCACACCATCCTGTTCTCAGACAATGCTTACATTGCACACAGGGAGAGGAACACTGTCATCAGGTAACCTGGAAGTTTTACCAGCCGCATACAGCGATCAGCCATAACATTGTGACCAGCTTTGTAATCTTGGGCAAGCCAATACAACTATTCATTCTACTCTGATAAAGCTTCTGCTGTTTCAGTTTTTTGTTGACATGGTCAGATAGGTGAGGATTCTACTTTGTATTTATAATTGAAGTTGTAGTGGCTGATGGTAGTGTACTTGACTGCATTATATTGAAAAGTGGGAAATACTTCATCTTAGTCTAGAATGTGGATGTTATAGTTGTGCAATAAGAATTGGGTGCCGCCACTTGTTTTGGTTTTAAAGTGGGTCGCTGCGGTCATGAGCTTGGAAGCGGCTTGTCATAACAAATTGATTGACTATAGTGATATTCAGCTTTAGTGTCTCAAAGTAGTGACTTTTCATAAACGGAGATATGCTCTTCTCCACCTCAGCCCCCGCGGCAGCAGACACCGCCAACAGTGAGTAACAGAGCCTGTCAGCACCTCCCTGTGGTCGATCCCTGTACTGAAGATTCCTCCAGTGCCCTCAAATGTCTCCCTCAGCCATCCCTCTCCCTGCTTCCCTCACACCTTACTTGTGATGTCCCATTCCTCCCTCCCTCCCCTTTCTCTTTCTCTCCTTCATATTTAGCCCCATCCCTAGTCTCAAGGCCTGGACCTGCCACCTTCAAGCTTTGTTATCAGTCCAACCTCCATGTTGTGTCCTTCCCTCTACTTGTTCTCTTTTAGAATGACAAATCAACTTATGCATGCTGTGTCTTTGTTTTTTGCTGTGTTGCAGTAATTATGTGGAGGATCAGGATGTGAAGATGACCAATGAGAACCAGATAGTCCATCATAACAAGAAGAAGCAGACCGCAGATCCAGGTAAAAAAACATTTTAACTCAAAATATGCCATCTTGGTGCTTCAAATGTCAATCATCTGACGGTAAAATAAGAGTTGAGTCATATTTTAAAGGCCTATTTGTTGACTAATCTTTATTCTGCCATGATGCAGCTCTTCGGCCTAAAACCTGCATGACTGATGGCGGGAAACATGGAAAGAGGAGGTACTGATGGACAAACAGACAGTACTTAAAGGGAGGATATTTTTCACCAACTTTTTTGTGGTTGACTTTTAAAAAACCTCCCAAAATGCCGGTCTACCCTGAAGAGGACAGAGCTCGTATGGATAACACTGGGTTTGAGCACACACTCCTCTTTTCCTTGAAATGAAAACACACCCACTACGATATGTCAACATGTGAGAACATGTACTGTATGGTTGTTCCTCCCACAGTGCCAGGATAACCCTGTGAGGCTGCATTATATCAGCCTAATTATTGTGCCTAGTACTAAACACTATATCTGTGGCTGCTAATTGTGAATTTGTGCTGCATATTTAATGCTGCTTGTGGCGTGCAAATAATAGAAGAAGAAAAAAGCTCTTGGGCCACATGTCAACACTCTCACAGCCTATAGGATCAGCTCTCTGCCTAATGGGTATGAAAACTGACTAACACTCCCACCAGTGCACCACCCACTCACAATGCTATGCAGAGACTAATTTAAATCGATTCATTATTTATATGTTGGCTAATATATTTGAAAGCCAAATGTTTGTTTGTTTTCTCCAGTGAGGTTTTCACTTTGAGGAGATTTCTACTTATGGCTAAAGTGGTACACTTATAGTAAAAAAAAAGAAAACAGTACAGTGGTCCGATTTTTGTACATTTCAACTTTGAATGAAACAAAGTAAACACTCGATTCTTCAACATATATTCGGCTTCACAAAATAATGTCATTTGTTTTTTTCTGCTTTGCATCAGGTAGAAAAAACAAACAAACTTGTTTGCAATCCAAGTGACCTTTATTGAAGTTGGTATGAAAGGTAGGCAAACACTTCTTGAGCCAGTAAAGCAGTTTTAGGCTTTTATTTTGAAAAACCAAAATGTAGTTTGCTGGCTTAGATCTTGAGTAGATTCAGTAACTGGCATCTTCTCATATGCAAATACTATAACCTTACCTCAAATTGAGAAGAATGATCGATAAAAAGGGATACATCTAATTCTATCTTCACTATTATACTCGGTGTTGTACTCTTCATTTGTTCAACATTTACTGTTCTAACGTGTTGCATGAAAGTCTCCTCAGCATATTTCAGTGGAGGAGTTTTTACTGCTGCTTCTTTGAGCCCCAATATGAACTACTTCATACTCCTTACTGATGATGGGAGTTACCTGTAAATGAAATGCAGTTTTATGTATTTAATTTCAGTGTGTTGCACCGCATCAACAGTCATTACTCTGGCGGTGGCTATTTTTGTTGGTGCAGCATTTAGTGTTTTCAAATATTTAATTATTTTTCTAATCCTGATTAAATATGTATATTTGTTGTAGGTTTATTTGAATGAATAAAATGTAAACAAAAACAAAAACATATGTTTATATTTGTAGTTCTTTTTGCATTTGTAGTTCTTTTGCATTTGTAGTTCTTTTTTTGCATGTATTGTTTTTTTTTTTTTTACATCTGTAGTTCTTTTTTCAACGAGATAAAAAATGTACAGGACAATTCAGTTACTTTAACATCTCCTGAGATACTTTATTTCAGACTCTGCTGTACATTTCATGGTATATATGGAAGGAATGACCATTCAGATAGCAGAGCATCAGTATGGCAGTGATGGAGCTATATCATCTACCACCATTTATACATTAAGCTGAAAAGATTACATCCATGCAGTCCTAGATTTTCCCCGGGAAGGTCCCCTCTTCTCTCTGGTCGTCCCATTTCTGGATCTAAAGGGGCAGAGTTTCAGAAGAAAACTTAGCCCTGTTTTAATTCACACAGCCTTAGCCTAATTTTGGCTTGGGGCTCTCCATTTTGTTTTGATTCTCAGGAAAGAGCAGAGAGTCACAGGAATGCAAGGGATGTCACAGTTGTTGACCCCTGCTACACAAACTCTGCCCACATACAGAGACAGTATCATGTAGACTCAACCATTTCCTTTAAACCTCTGTGTGTGTTATTTTTAATTCAGTTGATTCTCAAATTAAAAATAAAAACAATAAGATGTAAAGTAGTTTTTTTACCCAGGACATGGGGCAGAGTGACTTGTAGACCCGTTTGTACCAGTCACAAGGGGCCATGTCCACTCCTTTAGCATCCAGAGCTTTCTGGCATCGGTGATAGTCTGTCAATAGAGCAACAATAACAACTATGAATACTTGAAAAACCCTCATGGCTTTGATTCAGGTTTAAAGGAGCCACTTCAACAAGTCTCCAGCTTGGTAAGGGATCAACATGTGTAAAGCACTCAGGTGAGCTGTGATAGGTTGTAACTATCAATTATTCATCATTTATATAATTACTGTTTCATAGTTATATATACATACACACATTATATTCTATAAATACTGTTTTATAGACAAATGTCTGGACCCCTAACTAGCTGCTTCGACCTTGACATAGTCTTACCCAGGTAATTGGACCAGCAGTTCCTGGTCTGGTTCTGGTTGGGGAATCTGGCGTCAAAGGGAGCAGTGCGATAGTTCTTTAGTTTGGTCTGAATGTCCTCAGCCATTTTCACCTCTGTTAAGACAAAGTCATCAATTGATACTGGAGACGTAAGAGAAAAAGGGTTACTCTGTCGCCAAGTAAAACGACCCCGTTATGTGCCACACACAGTTCCGGACTAATGTCCATGTCTGTCCATGTAGCACAGGTGTGCCGAGAACTTGCACTATGTTCGCTTTGACTTCATGTTCAATGCAACATGATGCACAGCGGCTCCTGCACGCGACAATTTTTGGGAGATGAGTTCTGCATGCGGCACCGCGAAGATTTTTCTAGAAATGTAGAGCTATCGGCACAAGCAAGAAATCTATACTCAGACATGAGTTGTCGACAATCAAACATGCGACTAATAATAGCAACATTGCTGCAAAAATTCGACAACCAATTAGGGAAATAACCATTTTAAACAATACTGGCAGACGACTTATCGATATCTTTGTACACCAGGCCTTAAACGTAATTCCTCACATAAAAACATAACCCAGTTTCTGTTTCTCTTTTTATACAAACAGGTGCATAGCTACACGGTTATTCTTCTGACCGAAAAAATGAATAAAGGCTAACATAGTAAAAAAAAACAAAAAAAAAACTCGTTAGGCTATAGAAATCTAACAATAAAATAAGTTAGGCTATCTTTTTTTTTCAGACGCTGCAATCGAGTATTAGGCTATTGTCTCCTCAAAATGTAAAAATATAAAGCCTAGATTATTTGATTTCAAGAGAAATGTTTCAAATAGAAAAACAGTAAGATATTAGAGTAGACGTTACCTCTGTTGCAGTTACTGGCTCGAGCTCTAAGTGACTTTTATACCGGACGGTGAAAGTGTCTCGTTCCCCTGATAAGGACTGGGCGCCACACGCGCGCGCTCCTCTCTGAGGATCGCAGCCGTGCAGACTAATCATAATGGTATGGCGGACGCAGGTCACATTGAAATGACAGACACACACTCACACACACACACACACACACACACTGTCTCGGGGCTCAGAATACTTACACAGGTGTGTACGAGCACTCATAGCAGCTGGGATGAACTGAATAGACACAGGAACAGAATGGAGCTGTTTAATAGTAATTAGTCAACATGTTTAATACAGCTCTGTACTTTTTCTCTGGAGGCGGAAGTATTCTACCTTTAAGGATGATGGTTAATCATTCACAGATGTTGGCGTGAATTACTTTAGCAATCAGATATTATGTTTAACCTGAAGGGATCAGTGCGTTTTATCATTCGAGTGAAGTAAACTCAAATGGGCGGCTGGCAGAGCTCGGTCCGTCCAACCCAGGAACTCTGTCTAGGAATCGGTCACGTGAGGACGCTGCTATGATACGGTTCATGAACCTTATCAAATATAGTAAATACTCGTAGGCTATTTGTGTCTTGTTTAGCACACTTACAGGGAATTGGTACAAGTCGCAGTTTTACCGTATCAGATATTGAGCTGACATTTTTTTAATTAATGGGATGAAGGAAAAATGACCTAGTATCTTCTTCATCATTACCCTATGTCCGCCTTCCCTCCCTCCAAAAGTCTCATCCAACACCTCTCCCTGCTGGGTACTGCTACTAATAATGGTTTCATTTTCCCCGTCATTATACCAACATGGGTTCAGAAAGTCAGTAGGCGGTCAGCAGTGGTGCGTCGTGGTTAATGTACGACTCGCTCCAATTATGTCAGTAGTAAACTGGAAACTCCAACTCCGTGTGAGACGTGACTGACTCCAGGACGTGCATGGACAATGTGACTGACAGGAGCGCTCCAACGCGCATGGCTGCTGTGCTATGTTCAATGTTCATGTCTACATTGAAATACAAGAGGGCAGAAAAGGTTAGATTTCATATTATTGATTAGGACAGAACTAGTATATAAGGGTTAATGTGACAGTTTCCTTATGTATGATAAAAAAAACAAAAAAACATTTGTAGGAATAATGTAATGTTCTTATAAAAATGACCCTACTCTCTTGTAGAATAATTGTGCTCAGTTATTGTAATATATTTAGATATTTTAATCTTGTTGGTGTAATCATCAGTATTTATCTTTCCTTAGATCCTTCTTGTATTCATGTAAAGCACATCTATTTAGCTTGGTGTATGAAATGTGCTACATAAACAACCTTGCATTGCCTAAAAACATATTTGATATAATTAGATACATTCCACAGTTTCACTCATTAGATTAATAAATGTGTTAGCTGTAAACAAAGCAATCAGCATTAGATGGATTATCCACTTGTTTTGCAGAGTTGGTGTCTTAACTTGTTATTGAAGACATATCAAACTTGATTCTAAACTTGTCGGCTTCCTTTTCAATGCTTGTACAAAACAGACTTTATTGGATGTTTTGCTTTTAATGCCAATTATGACAATGAGAAGGGAGCCTTGTATTTTCTGTTTGCCCAAATAAAGAAACATAGATAGATGTACTTTATTGTACATCTTAGATAACAATACTGTTTCTTTAAAACTGTTTAATATTTCTCCAAATCAAACATATAAAGTCAGAAAGAAAAGCCAGCTCAATCAAAAGTTCAATATATTAATGTACATAAAAAAAAACAAATCATTTTCAGTTCTTTAACTAATAATAAAATAACTGAGAAATAAAAAGAGCTTAATAAAAGGAGAGTGTAAACCCACAGCGGTATAATTATCACTATTCTGCAGAACCATTGACAAAGTGTACACATTGTGCATAGAAAAGCATCACTAGTCACAGCATCTCGGATTGAGAAAGTAAGAAACACATCTCTTAATTATTAACAGTACCAATAAAAAAAAGGAGTCTTGGCATCACTTTAAAACAGAATATGTAACAAAAAGTGTAACACCATGTTGATACTTTTTACACCTTGTCTTATTTAGTGTACAGTTCAGAAAAATATACCAAAATAAAAGAAGCCCTTGCATCGTGTGACTGTTTCTTTAAGGCAACTCAGTTTTAAAATACATAGAAACATCCACCAGTGGCAGTAAGTGTGCTACCTTTTAAATCAAGTGTGGCCTCAATTTGCATAGATCCAAATTATTATCCAGCCTGTGCAATAAAAAGGAGCATTAAATCAATGAACTTACAGTGTTTGAAACAATACAGCAAGGAGGATTCTCTTTATGGATTCATCAGCAGGAGAATAGCAATCTGCGCTAAGTAATTGTCAGGCAACCGTAGCATTTTTGACACAAGGCAAGATCAAACTCATGATAGCATGTTCGCAGTCTATAAAAAAGGAAAATTAAAGGAAGAACCCTGTCAAATCAAGTACACACTTCTTTTTTGGGGGTTTCCAGCAGTCTGTAAGCCATAGCTAGCGTTTACTTTGGTTTTCTGGTGTCAAATTAGGCCACATAATAGTCAGCTGTACCAAAAGAATCCTAACACTGGGAAAATACTTTACAGTTCTCAGTTTCACCAATCGCTGAAGCGCAGACGGTTGAAGGCTTCTTTGATGTCCTTGTTGGTCTCTGTGCTTCCACCAGTGCCGATTCGGATCACTTTGCTGATGGGCACGTCCTGCTTCAATTTCCGCTTGCTGAGAACCACAGTGCCTTCAGCGCCCTCCGTCCCAGGACCCGTCAGGAGGATGTAGGCAGCGTGGCGTCCACGCTCCAACAGGGTGGCTGAGATTAAAACACAGACACGGTTAAAAGAAGAAAAAAAAAAACAGAGCTAGACCATGACATTGTGTTGCTCAATAATACAAGTAAAGGGAATCTAAGCAGCAGAAGTACCTTTAAAAGTTATGAAGTGGTCCATTGAACTGTTGGATTCGAGGAGAACTTTGGAATAAAGAGGATTGAGCATG
This sequence comes from Tautogolabrus adspersus, assembly GCA_020745685.1. Lineage (NCBI taxonomy): Eukaryota > Metazoa > Chordata > Actinopteri > Labriformes > Labridae > Tautogolabrus > Tautogolabrus adspersus. Next base: position 10,178,013 of record CM036554.1, read on the forward strand.
TAAGAACATCGCTCACTACTGAATGGTACCTGGAAGGAAACATTTGAGCCTGATTAGTGTTTTTTAAAGAAATCTACTAACATGTATATCAAACACAGGAAGTGTCCTTACAGTTGAGTTTGTGTCTGAAGGCATCTGGCCCCAAAACACAAAGATGGAGAAGGAGTTGATGGTGTGAATGGAGGCGGGTCTCGGTGAGTTAGGACTGGCCAGGAGGTTGACTTCCCACAGCACACCACCAGACTTTCCATCAAGTATTAGTACCTAGATAAGAGACAGATGGTGTTATGGTGAATGTATGATTCAAATATTCAACATACAAGAGACTTTGCACACAGAAAATAAAACTGAAGCATTACACCGGTCTCACCCTCTTTGTGCTGTTGCCGACATCCTCCTCTACCACAACATCAAGAACACCGTCTTTGTCATAGTGACCGAAGGAAGGCTCACTGTATGAATGACAACATATAACTTAATAAAACAATTCAAAATTAATGAGCAATATTTACTCTAAAGTCATTGAATTGACAAAATTATGAATTCTAAAAAATGATCTCTGAAGTGAGATTGAAAAACATTAGGAGAAGCAACCCTCCTTTGAGGGTGATGAATGAATAAAACCTTTTTGGTCAACTTTCATGTTTTGTTTTAGTGAGTTGGCAATTTCTATACAGTTGAGGTAAGTCCTTAAAGAAGTTTCCTGGTATTAAAACTAATAATAGATATTTACACTACACAATATATGTTAATATAAAATATTCTCAAGAAAAGATGAACTAACAGAAAATGAACCCGATTCAGAAATTTGCTAATAAAATAAATTGTCTTAAAGTCTTAACATGTCCTGAGATGAAATGTACAGATTGCTTGTTTTGTTCAAATAGATTAAGACAAGTATTCACAATCTTTTTGCTCCTTTGTCGAAAAAAAACCCATTGAAAATGTTGTTTAAATTAAAAAAATATAGTTGCTAGATTGGACATTTGTTATCAACTAAATTAAAATCTTTCCCTAATAAAAGATCCTCATAAGAGAATGAATCAGAAGTTTTACCTGAGGACTGAGCTTGTATTAAATCTCCACAATAACTTCAAGTCTTTTCCATCGATTAAAGCCACATCCTTCCTGGTCACAATCAGTAGGTTGGGTGAATTGCCTGTTTCTCCAACTCTGAGCACTTGTTTCACAGAATCAGACCTATGAAGTAAAAATCAAAATTGGCAAAAGTCTCACGGTGACATCTGCGCTGACACTGAGATGGTAATCAACGGGGTAATATTGAGCCCTGCTTCTTACTCGTAGACAGGTACAAAGCCAGTTGTTGCACTGGAGCTTCTTTCCCAGTGCTTGTCCTTCTTCAGGCCCGCCTCCATCCCCTCTTCAGCCTGAGCAGCAATCCTCCACAGAGCCAGCCCGTACACACCAGTGTCTGTGAATGAATCAGCATTACTCACTACAGCCATCAGGGGCATAATACATTCAAGACAATGAAACAGCAGTTTTTCTTCTTCAAAAACACATTTCTTATTTAATATTATAATGATGAAATTTTTTTTTTTACTTTGTACACTTAATACAAAACAAACAAGATACAAACCTTTTTGTAGTAGCACATAGTGAGAACCTTCTGAAGTGCAATGGAGAAGATGATTAGCTGTCTCTGAGGAGTCAAGTGACACCGTGGAACCAATCTGCGCACCTGTCTTCCCTGAGAGGAACACCAGCTGAGTCTGCAGGTATGACGTTAAGATTGTGTGAATTCTATTTGGGGCAGCATGGACAGATGATTACGCTGACAAAGCTTAATTGTTGGATAATGAGTCCTGCTGCAGTAGGTCATTATCAAAAAAAGTCAAAACAAAACAAAAAACCAAGTAAAGACAATGGTTGAACCCTGAGATGCAACAAGGCAAAATAAATGTAGCTGTAACAATGTTTACCTGTGTGCTGTCAGGTGCCACCAGAGCTATATCGCTTACTTTGTCCCCATCCAGATCTGGGACACTAAGAACAGGAACAGTGCTGTGCAGACCAGGAGGCTGAGGCTGCTGCCACGTGACTTCACCTGTGTGTACACACACACACACACACAATAACTTTATTAGATTTTGTAGCAATCACTACAGCTCTGATCAATGTGCATAAAAGTTCATGCTTGACTTTGGAAATACAGAATTGAAAGAAACGTTCCCTAAAGCTTTTTTTTTACTTCATCTCAGGGATCATCAGAAGGTCTGTTTACAACTTTGTTACAACATGTACTATTTTAAAAATCAAATCATCTGGATCATTTTTAGCGTGTTTAAACTCTTTTTTATCATAGAAATTCTAAAAGGTTCTTATGGAATCAAAAATATGTTGCAGTAATTTGATGTACATGTGTCTTGTGCTGAGTGTTCCCTTAAGGCCAGGATCTGACCCAACAATGACATAAAAGTCATTTTGTAGGTACTGATAATGATATTTTAGGGTTTGTAGTTATTTGGGAGAATACAATATAAGATTGACGACTCAGCCTGCATTCAGAGATGTACACTGCCTTTGCTTCATATGACACACACTATCTTGATTTGTTTTAGGTTCCTACTCATAAGTCAGCTAGCAGTTAAAGGTGGTCACTGTGTGTCAATTCTCTCAATTCCAGTGCTATTGGCTGCTATACGTGCCAATCAATACCTGAGAGAATTCCCTCCTTAGACCCTGTTTAAAAGAAAACACTTACATTTGCAGAACCAAATGGCAATGTGTGCGCTGTTGAGTCTTTGTCTTATTACCACAGTATGTTAGAATTAAGTTTTGATGCTGTAACTGCAGTTTTGTTCAACACTATGAAACTTGTGAGTAACATGATGCATAGACAGAGTTATATGCCACTTACCAGTGTATTTGTCAACAGCTGTGAGCTTGTCCGAGTGGGACAGCAGACAGTCCCAGGTTCTGCTTTTTTCTTTATACAGACCGCACTGGGCCCAGTGGTACTCAGGATCCAGCGGACGCTCCCACAGACTCTCTCCATCTGTCCCGTCCACTGCCAACACAAACACACACGGCGAGGGCAGACCTAAAAAACAAAGTGTCTGAATTACACAACAATATTATAATACAGAGCATTCTGAAATCAGTCTAATATCTTGTTTGGTCAAAGGTTTATACCTGCATCAGCACATGTATTGTTCTGACTGCCTTCTGTGTTTTTTAGGACAAACAGAACATCCATCACTTTGTCCTTGCTGGCATCTTCAATAGCGAGGAAATCATAGGTTGCTGTGGGGTTGAAGGAGAGTAGTCAGTCCCACACTCAAAACACAATCAAACAGTGAATAAACACACTCAACTGCACAAACCTGCTTCAGAGAATGTCCTGTTCCAGCTGAGGAGATACTGCGGTCTAACGGGACAGGGGATGATGAAGGAGAAGGCGAACACTAAGGTGAGGCAAAGGAACAGGGAGAAGAAGAAGACTCCGGTTCTCCAGTGGGTCAGTTTGGACAAACCCAAGGCTTCTTTACAACTCTTCTTCTTCAGCTCTGTAGGTAATGTTGCTGTGCCTGATTCTGCCCCGTCCTCGCCCCTCTTCAGAGGGTCGCCCTCAGTGGCACTGCCAGTGGTCTCCATTGTTTCTTCAATGCATTACAGGCCTGCTGATCTACTTGGTAGAGGAAAAGACGTACAGTTAAATCTTACCTCAATATTAGTTATGGTTTTAAATTAATACTCCAATGTCTATTCAGTCAATACTGCCTTCATTGCATACAATTTGCTTCTATATTGGCCAGGTGTGGCGTAAAATACAAACCAGCATGTGTTAAAGTAACCAGCAATAATAACCAAAATTGCTTGTATTCACTAATATATTACAGAAAACACTGCAGGCAGCACAGTCTGTCAATCCAGCTATTTCTGTTGCATCAACCTTTGTGGACCAGAACCTATTCAGACGTGCCAGCACTGACTCCAGAGATTTCTCACCACAAAAACAACAAACCCCGAATGAACGGGCACCGTGTAATATGTTCCATAGACACGACTTAACTACTCTAAAGCAAGGTCTATGTACGTGCGGTTAAAACTTTGTAATATTCATGATTTTTACGAAGGCTGTTAGTTAATTAGCTCCAAAAGAACGTTTGCATTGCGTAACTCAATGTCGCATTGCTATCATTGTTAGCGTGTTTTGGTTTGAGAAGTTTACGGTCAACACCGAATAAGATTGCTGACTTGTTGAAGATAGAAAAGACCCCATAAACAGGGAATATTAAGTACACTCATCTAGAAATTTAGTTTGAAAAAAGAATTGGCACTGACTCAAGAGTTGTTGTATTTCTTACAATCCAATCCCCCGTCGTGTTGTTGGTCACTGGTGCGGCTGACTTCAGGTAGTAGGCCTGTCAAAACAGAGCTGTCTGACAACCTCAGCTGCTAAACAAATCTCAGGCAAGCCCACGGTTGTAATTTTACGAAGGCTTCGTTGCTTTGAGTTATTTCTCGTGTAACGCTTTTGCCTATGCTGACAATTGATACACATCAAACAATACCAAGGCCCAAAACATCGCCATTTACATTAATATTCCTTTACCAAATACCTATAACAATAGTTTTAGAGTAGGCCTAGTTACCAGAGGACGACAGTCGTGAATTGAGGCTGAGAAGTTCTTGCCTGAAAGCCAAATTCGGGGCAAAATGAACGGCGTAAGAACGCTGTGGAATTAAGCCGATTTGATTGGCTAACCAGCTTGTTCTGAAACTTTGTGATTGGTCAATGTCATACAAATAGCCCTCCCAGCTGAACGGAAATTTGAAACAACGGGCCGTGTCGTCATTTCCCTAATGTAAAACGGAAACTGGTTAGTCCACGAATTAGAAAAGGGCTTCGAGAGGGGATGCTTGGACGAATGCATTTTTTTTATTACCTAACAAGAACATAAGGAACTGTTTTCAGCTGCTTAAATTTTCCTTAAGCGCTATCGACGGAGCACCGACAACAATGTCTGCCCAAGCTCAAATGAGAGCCCTGCTCGACCAGCTGATGGGAACAGCGAGGGATGGTGAGTCGCCGTAGCATGCTAGCTGTGCTAGCTAGCTAGCCAAGATGGAGCCACTACTGAGGCTGGCTTGTGTTGGTGTGTGATGGACAGACCTGCATGAATGGATGTACTGCAGAGGGCTGTTTAAGATATTATAACGTTCACAACTAGCGTTTACGGATTAACGTTGAGCAATAAATGTTTGTATCCATTTTGGGGGATTTTAATTTGTTCAAAATGTCACATTAAGTTCCGATTAACGTCTTTTAGCGTGAATACGTAACCAGTAGCCTAGTTAGCTAACGCTGTTGTGTTTTATGAAGTTGCGGAACGACCAGGCGCTAACTGCGCTTTGAACCATATTTGAAAAATGTATCGATCAGGGCAAGAATTCAATGTAATCGAGCTCAGTAAATGATGTCTACGCTAATCCAATGCATTTATAGTATTACTCATAATTATAGACTTTTTAAGACCCCGCGAGCTTTACGTTAGGCCAACCTGTCGCTGAATTATTATAAGCCTTTATGTTTTTGTTTTCAAACTACAAATCTTTAAGAGTAAAAACAGTCAAGTTTTAAGTTTACATTTTATAATCAGTCTCAACACTCACGACTATCAACACGTATTTGAAGAATCTAAGTGACAGTGTTTCATTTTTGACAATTTATAAAACGTGTATTGAATATTATATTCAAAGGTGACCACATTTTTTGTACGTAAAACATTTATCAGCTAAGAAGTCATGTAGAAAGAGTAAAAAGTACAATGTTTGTTTAATTTAGAATATAATGAAAACATTACAATAAATATACTATAAATAAGAATCTTTACATTTTACTTGATTTTACTGAACAGTCTGATGTAATATGGAACTATTTGAAATAACCATCCATCACCCTTTGGATACAGACATTAAAAGGTAAACAATCAGTCAAGTCTGATTGTCATGGTCAGCAAAAAGCAGCATTCATTCTGACTACAGCCCTGTTGATCATCTTTAACAAGTTGATCATTCAATTTGTACTGTTAGAGTGAATTTGTGGTGTGAGTTTGTGGGTGTATGTGTGATAAGATTTATATCAAATTCTTCCCATACATGTGTTGCATACAAACTGAACAATTGTGGCCCCTTTATTTTATTCATTAAGGTTCAGTGTATCTTTGCCAGCCTACAACAATCTGCAAAGGAGTTGCAGAAAAGCCTCATGTTCATCGAGCCGTGAGTCACACATAATTTTTAAAGCTGTTATGATGAATATCCAAACAATTTGTTTGCCTTCCCGGAGTTATTGTAGCCTTTTTAAATCACTCACAAATGGGTATATCTTCAGTGGCACTACAGTTACAATTTGGAGTAGTTTTAAGAAGCTTGAGCTAAGACGTCTGTCGCGCTGAATCCAAACGAGTTTTTTCCAGTAGACGTCTGTTTTCAGAAGGCAATTTTAACAGTCATCGAAGCAAAAAAGAAGTTTGCACACATCATTTACAATCTGACTTGTGTATGACTCCCAACTTCTTACTACAGGTATGGGCAAGAAAACTGTTCCCATTTATACTTTTCTACAGCGGGTTTAAAATTCTGCAGCTGAGGTCTTGAAGATGCAGAAGGGTACAGTATGTGGTGCAGATCGCAGTGTGTATAAACTACATTTTTTTCCTTGGATTTCCTTTTGTATTTTTGTTCTGATTGTCAATGTTCAAAAAATAAACGTATAAACTCCAATTCTTCACATGTACAGACTGGACATTGAGCCTCATCACACTTTAAACTCTTGAGGCTCTAACACTGCCTCATTATTTTGTTTTTGTGTTATGCTTTGGAAAGGTAAGGGTGATGAAAAAAGAAGTTAAGTATAAAGTGACACACGTTACTTTTTGTCTTTAATATTGACACATAAATAGATAATTAACAAAGTCAAGCAGAGGCAGAGTAACATACTAATACAGGTAAATAAAGCATTACATCAAACAACTATATGTTCAACCCTGACCATCAGAATCAGGAGGAATGTTTTCTACTCTTAAGTGGGCACAAAATGCTCAGATGCAGTTTAAGTTACGCAAATCTGCCCAATAAATGTAGTGCAGTTACAGTTACATGTTTGAAAGCACTGGATACTTCGCCCCTGCTGACAAGTATGTGAGGTCTTTCTCACTGGTTGTTTTTTTGGACTGTTTCAGGCGATGAGACACGACAGAGGGTCAAGTTCACCGACGAGCGAGTCTGCAAAAGTCATCTTCTGAACTGCTGTCCACATGACATCCTGTCTGGAACTGTAAGTAATCCCTGATTACTTTCAGACCACCCAATATGATTGTGATTATTTATTTTCCAGCAAATCTGGAAAAATGAAAGAAGATTAGCTGCATTATGTACAACTAGAAATCACAAATTGCTATATTCACATTATTCAGCTTTGATATTTTTCTGTTTACTTGATGTCCGCTTGTGTTTTGATAGCGCATGGATCTGGGGGAGTGCACAAAGATCCACGACCTGGCACTGCGAGCAGATTATGAAATCGCATCCAAGGAGAGAGATCTGTTCTTTGAGCTTGATGTGAGTGAGACTCTCCTTTAGATAAGAATTATTAACACCCTTATAAGACACTCTGGCTATTTGAAACTGATTCTCTTTCTTTTTGACTTTATGTGGGTTATTTGGAGAAGTAGCTAAAAGCATTCATACTCTGGTTATTATGTCCCTGAGACTGATATAGAGCAGCAGATGAAGATGATGTAAATGCAATGTATCCTCCATAAGCAGTTGATGTAAATCACTTTTATTTAGATGATGGCTGTAAAATAGGCTCAAAGGGAACATTTTTATTTATTACGTGCATGCTAATCTTCCAAGTCCAAATACCTGATTCTTTTTTTCGGTTGACAAATGTTCCCTCTCCTTCAGGCGGTGGATCACCTGGAGTCATTCATTGCTGACTGTGACCGAAGGACAGAACTGGCAAAGAAGCGCCTGGCTGAGACCCAAGAAGAGATCAGTGCTGAGGTGGCAGCAAAGGTGTGTGACACAAGACATTTAAACATTCTGAACCAGGAAATTACATTCACACGTTTGTTATCCACTGAGCATTTTATAATGCCACCTCCAGTCAGGGAGCTTCAGGATAAACGCATGTTCTAATTGTTTTCTATGTACTGTGTTGCAGGCAGAGAAAGTTCATGAGCTGAACGAGGAAATAGGGAAGCTGTTGGCCAAGGCCGAGCAGCTCGGAGCCGAGGGAAACGTTGATGAGGCTCAGAAGGTTCTGCAGGAAGTGGAGAAGGTTCGCACGAGGAAGAAGGATGCAGAGGTAAGAAAGGAGAAGTTTGCAGGCTGTTCTACATCAGAGGCTGCATTGTCTATACTAAAAAGTCCATCTTAAATCCTCAGGAAGAGTACAGAAACTCAATGCCAGCCTCAAGCTTCCAGCAGCAAAAGCTTCGGGTGTGTGAGGTGTGCTCTGCCTACCTGGGTCTCCATGACAACGACCGCCGCTTGGCTGACCATTTTGGTGGGAAGCTTCACCTGGGCTTCATCCAGATCAGGGAGAAACTGGACCAACTAAAGGTATTTCCCTATTTTGTGGGAGTGACATTCAGCAAATGATAGAAAAAATGGTGTATAAACTCTAAAGGTTTGGTTGAAAATGGTTTCACCACTTATTGATGCCTGCATTTTTATTTTGTTCAGAAAACTGTGGTCGACAAGCAGGAGAAAAGAAATCAGGAGCGCCTGAAGAGACGAGAAGAGAGGGAGAAGGAGGAAAGGATGAAGAAGAGGTGAGTGCAGTAATTACAATCCTAATGATTTTTTTGTAAGTTTTAGTTTTATTGCCTAAATTTGATTCTGGTATCTCTCCCGGTCATAGGACCAGATCACGCAGCAGAGAGCATAAAAGGTATGAAAGCTGCTCCACTCATCCACATTATAAATCAACTAAGGGTTCTATAAGGAACTATGTGGGGTAAATTATAACTCTTTATTTATCAGGTCCCGGTCTCGTGACCGCAGAAGGAGGCGCTCTCGCTCCTCATCACGGGACAGGCGCCGCACACGCTCACGCTCCAGGGAGAGAAGGAGGAGGCATCGCAGCCGCTCCCGCTCTCGCAGCCGAGGACACCGTCACAGCCACGAGCAGAGCTCCAAGCACAAGTAAACCCATACCTAAGCTAACACTGTTCACACCAAGCCTCCGCAGAGTCTTGCTTCCAAGAAACACCTGAAACACTTCAGTCACTGAGTGCAAATGTTTGTTTTTACAATTAAAGTACTTTCAGACATACTGTTAGGAGTCTCTGAAAATTTGATGCACAGGTTGAGACAAACAATTATAGATCTAGAGGTGGGGGGTAAACAAATCAGTGCCTCATCATATATAAAGACACACCTCATCTTCCGTTTGTGTTTTGCTAATGCCTGGATGTCTTGTTCCCCCAGGTCGTCCAGGGACCGAGAGCGCTCCTCCAGAGACCGGTCACGGGAGCACGACAGACGGGATATAAACGGCAGGTCGGACTCCCGCCGTGCAGACGACAGGGACATGGGAGACCTTTGAAGACCAAACAACTATCAGACACCACGCATCCTCCTCTTGTCTCTCTCTCACACCTGTCTGTCCATTTATAATACTCTGATGTCACACACACGTCCTCACATCAAGCCCTCTGTTCTCCTGCCTGCCTCCTTTGTTTGCTTTGAGACCCAGAGTGTACACAAACCTGATATATTCTATTGATTACATTTTATAGCATCCAGATTTATCAGATTGAAATTGAAGGGAAGGAGTGGGTTAGTCATGATCAGTAGTGAGATCAGATTGTATTGTAAATCCCACATCTGTAATTTGGTGGTTGTATCTAAAAGATCCCATGTCTTGTATTAATGATCCCAGCAGGAGAAGAAATAATGAACTGACTGAAGCTTGACACTTAACTGACTCATTTTCATTTCTTACTTACTGATGCTATTTGTTAAGACAGAATCTGTCTGTAAATATGATTTGGGCCTACTGATTGTCATGGTGTGAAGAGCCTAGTCCTATCAAGTTTTCTTTGTTATCTTCTTTATTGAGTTTGGTTGTTTTTATCACCTGTTCTTGAATGTCTGTCCACTTATACGTAGTTTGATAAAGCCCAGTTAAAGTTAGAGATACCCGTTTGGAAACCGAAAGGTTTGAAAGCTGCTCATTAGTTTCCACCTTATTTTCCAATTGTTCTATTATTTTCTTAAAGTTTTATTTCATGCAGTCAGTAGTCAAGGAAACCTGTCGGATTGAGAGTCTGGCCAGTACACGTCAAACCTTGTTTGAAGTCTCTTCTTACATAATGTGCTTTCAACTTGATTTATTTTATTTAAAAAAAAAAAATGGAACTAAAAGTTAACTTCAGAGTCATTGTTGGCATGTGAAGAAGTAGGTGCAAAAATGATACATTGGAAATCCTGAGCTATTACTGTACATTTGTTTTTATTCAAGTTCATCATTATAAATTTTGCCCCATCTCTGATTTTTTAGTTGTGTGTATAGATTTATAATTGCAAACAGATTTGAATGGATACATTGTGTTACCTAATGTGTGAAGTCATATCTGTTTGTGTTCTGCTGGAAATCTTTCTTTCAAGTCTCAATTAAAAAAGTCCCACCATTTTAAGAATTGTCTGCTCTTTTCTTTTTTTTTATCACATGTTGATCATGGCTTCAATCAAGTATATTACAAACAAGATAAATACATTCTGTTTAAGTTAGTCTTAACCTAATGGGCCAAAATGAGCCCAAAGAAAACTATTCACAGCAAAATCAACAACATACATTACAAATGGTATTTGAAGGTTAAATATTTGACTTGATCAGTGCCTGTCGGCATCAGAAGCTTAACGTTCTGATGTCTCGCCTGTTTGGTTTTAGGATGGAGATTACGTCGTCCTAATGACCCATACGTCAACGTGGAGGTTGAAGTCACTGTCACATTTGTTCTCTGGTCAATTTTATTTAAACATTGAGGAGTTCACTCTGAAGTGACTGAAGAAGATGATCCTTCATCCTTCTCACAGTGTGCTGCTCTCCAGCTTCAGATCCACCTTCATTTTCTGTTTCTCCATCACCGCCTCCAGCTCTGTGGCTCTTCTGGCATCCTGTAGAAAGATAGAGGCAAGGAGGAACACATGAAGAAAAAGGTTATGTTGTTTTTTCTTTTCTTTTTTTTTTTTTACTAGAATGTGTTGTTCAAAGCTCTGTCTAACATTAGCAGCTGATATGTACACAAGTTAAAAATGATGGGAAGGTAAGTTCACAAGGTGTTAACTCGCCCTCGAGGCCGACTCAAGAGCTTTACTGATGATTTCACAATCAGTTTAAAGCAAGTCGCAAATAGTCATGACACAATTAACCATCTAAACATGAGTTAGCATAGCCTCATGTTAGCATCAGTCAGATGGACAGTTCACAGCCATTTTTAAGGTTCATAGAATAAACTACCATTCCTCCATGTTTGCACCAAGTAAATGATACATTTGGTAATTCAAATAATACAGCTAAGAATGGATATCCTAGTCTCTAGGTTGCATTAAGAACATATATAATAGGAATGATTTTTGTAAAGAGGACAAGACACCTTTAACTGTGAATGTTTTTGTATTGAAATGATGTGCTAAAAACCTATACATATGCTGATTCAGCACTGGAAACTTGCTATGATTTTTATTATATGTATTTTTTTTGTTTGTTTAGTTAAACCAATTATCAAGTTTGAAAACCTCAAACATCGATTGAACTTGTTCTCTGCACTCACTGTCACTGTATACTGTCATCAGCTTTTTGCTTTGTTAATAGTCTTTTAACTCACCTCCAACAGTGCTTTCTGCACAGTCAGCTGGCTGTACACTCTGGCGCCCTCTTCTGGAATCACAGCTCGTAGCTCCTCCTTGTTTAGAGAGAAGAGCTGAGCGCCTGTCAGCACTCCTAAACATGTCACCGTCCTGAAGAACAAAAAAATCACATATTACTCCAGAGTCACAATCTAAAGAAACAAAAAGTCTGCACCTGCTTTTCCATCTTTCTGGGCTTCGCATTATGATATTATTCGCCCGGGGAATCTCTTTTTAAACTGGTAATGTAAAAAAAACTAGGTCAATCATATTGTCCTTCTAAAGAATAAATAGCATTTTACTGGCAGCACTCCCAGTGTGTAAACAGGTCTGCAGTCAGCAGCTTTGTGACGTCACTCACGGTTCACTGAAGCCCTTCCCTTGCAGCCACTGGGTCACCTCGTCTGGAGGAGAGTGGTAGTCCAGAGGCACAGAGGTGTCTGCAGAGCGAGGGATGTGCAGGGGTTTGTTCAGGTTGGTCTTTCCGTTGGTCAGTCTCTGCAGCAGCTCGTCGTTCACCATCATGGCTAAAAATTTCAGAAGGATAGAAGAATAGTGAAGCCTTTAAGCATTTCAGACACAAATGATAATAGAAAAATTAAACAAGAGTTGTACTGAAACAACCACAGGCAATTGTGTCACCCTTAACGTAGATTTTACTAATATGCAATTAAGTAGGAATTTATGTGTAACTTTTTGGGTATATGATGGAAGCCCTAAGAGGACAGGCATCCACACATTTTATTTCATCTGTTTTCCCATGATTTGCGGTTGTTTCTCAGCTTATAAATGTGTTAGCTCGAGAAAACAATGCCAGTTTTCATGAATCAAAAGTTCATTTCATTTCTTATTTATTTTGCTCTCTCGAGATAACACAGGTTTTCACCTAATAACCATAATATTAGTTGTTATGAGATCTCTATCTCGAGATCTCCATCCCTGTTAACTAAGGATAACAAAGCTGGTTTTCTCTTGATAAGGGGATCATTTTCTGGCGAACTAGGAATCAAAACAACAGGCTTATGTCACTGTGATAAGCCAGACCACGACACGCCATGCTGCTACTGCCCATGCTAGTGAGGGGAGAAAAGCCTATTTATAAGTTTGTTTTGTACTCTTGCAAACCTGGGGGTAAGAGATAAATTAGTCAAGATCTGGAGAAACTAACATGAAGGTGTTCATTATCACATGAACACAGAGTCAATTAAATGTATTGATTTATGTCCACCTAGGGCTTCCATAGTGTACGTTTTTAGTCAGATATTATATCTATTTCAGTTTCAGAGTACCATAACAAGATTCTTTTACATAGTTTTGTTCTATTGTGAGGCTTTATTTAGTACTTTACCTTTGTTATATAAAAGTTCTTTGTGTAATTAATCAGTTAAAAAACTCAGTAATATATATTTGATTTTCTGGTGTTGCTCTTATTACTGTACAGTATTTTAGTATAGTCCAAATATTTGGTCACTTATTATTTGATATTTTGGCTTTGTTAGTTTCTGAAACTATTATGCAAGTGAAGCCTTTGAAAAGGATGCATGTGTCACAGTATAACACCACATCAGTTAGACTTGGAGAGAGAGGCAAAACAAGACAACCCACCAAAAGGGAATGGTTTTGCATGTAGTGGCCACAGACAATTGCTCTCTCCTGATCCTGATCCTGACTGATTCTTCTCTAGTTTGTAAGTTCTGCTAGTGTCTTTGTCACTACTGGTAGCTTTAGGCTCTAATCTCTGACTCACACACACATGAACTATAACAGAGACGACCTGGACATCACAGCTCGATATATTGTGACACAGCCACACCTACACAAACACACACGGCTCAATACCTTTGTTTTCGGAGTCCTCTGCCGCTGATGTGTTTTGGTTGTATTGCAGCAGGCTGCGTGGGCGCTGGGGGGAGTGGGTGGGGGCATGTTGTAAAGCAGGAGGGCTGGGTGGGACTGGGGTGAAAGTCTTCGAGAGGTTAGGTGGAACTGGAGCCTGCAGGAATGTGGAGCGGAGAGAAAATGAGACTGGAATTCACTCAGGTATGTGCAGGTGGAAGCATGCCTCTGTGCCTGGCTGTGTCGTTTGTGCACATGTGTGTGAATTTGTGTCTTACACTGGGGTGTTTATTGATGACGGGGCTGTCAATGTGAGCCATGGGTTCAAGGATGTTGAAGGGGACAAATCCAACCTGGTTGAAGCGATTACGAACTTTCCACCAGCGCTTTGATGATTCAACCACCTGAAAAATGGAGCAGGGGTTTTTGTCAGTCAAACTTCTGTGATACCATTTCATCAATAACTGGATGTTTCCCCTATTAATTTTAACCAATTACTATAACTAATCAGGTTAATATAATAAATATATAGTTTCTACTACATCATCATTATTGTGGAGATGTAGTATTTCAGAATGTATGCTTATCAAGAGTTTACTAAACACACCATATACGCAGCGTGATTGTACATATATTTCTTTGTTCCTTTACCTCGAGTGCCTCCCCCTGCTGCACTGACAGCTCACTGCTGTTCCTGGCGATGAAGTCGTAGGTGCAGCTGTAGAGTCTCTCAGGGTCTGTTGGGAGTCCGCTGCCGTCTCTGAGAGGAAAGAAGGCAGACGCTGTTATCATGCAGTCCGGGATCAACTGCAGCAAGTTAAGTGATTTTATTCTTAAAGGTCACCTACGTTTCTTCACTGATGTGGGTGTCTGGAGATAACTGCGGTTGAAAGTGGGACAAATGTGCATGATTATATAGCACACAAACAGACATGAACATGTAAAGCAGAGAGATTATTTAAGGGAAATAGGGATGGTGGACAAAATCCAACATTTTGAAAACACACACACACACACACACACACACACACACACACTTGGTTCACTCTTCAGTGAAAACATATATTTTAGTGTCTTGTACTTAGAGTTCCTATACTTCACACTTTTGTATTATATTGTGTCTGTAATTACATTCAACCCCTTTATCATACTTTAACACACTTCTACATCTTTTCTAAATCTTCTGAGCGTGTGTCTAACCCATATCACACGCAGTCAGGTATTCCATACCTCTTGTTTTACTCGGAGGTCTTCATGTTTGTGCTGTGACTCAACCGGATCCTCCCAAACCTGCCCGTCTGCCCTCAAGGCTTCTGGCTTCCAACCGTCCAAGAAGACAGGGGTGTATGGAGCTACAGGGCCTCTGAGCTGAGAGCTGAGAGAGAACAGAGAAAAGTCACTGCACTGAGCTTTGGATTTCACTTTGTGAAAAAAGAAAAACCATTACAGTTAATCAGAGTCTTAATCAGTTTTTTTTTGGATGTTTCATCAAATGCTAACATTTAGTTTTGAAAGTACTGGTAGCTATTTTCCTGCCTGAGAAATTCCTCTGAAAATCTCTATTGTTGTTGGTTTGTATTGTTTTGGTCAGTTGCCTTCATCAATAGGTCACCTAAAGATAAACAGGAAATGTGGGGATGACATCACAGGTCGGAGTTGAACCAACAACCAGTGCGTCGAGAACTTCACCTCTTTATATAAAGTGCATGCTTTACTGATTAAGCTGAACCAGCGCCTCATATTGACCTTTTATTACATCATGAAGGTCAGCTTGTTTCCCCAACAGAAATGAATAAAAAACCTCATGAGAAACCAGGCTAGTAAAGTAAAATGTATTCATTATGTTTGAAAATGTTATTTATTTTTTATTTAAAAAATACTACTGTAATACAAGCTCACCCAGTGATTGTTTTACTAACCGTGGGAGCGTCCAGTTAGGACCCAGAGACGTCCACAGCTGCCTTTCCCCCTCGTTCAGAGTGTCTTGAAGCAGGGAGACAGCAGAGCTGGTCATGGCTGGGCTGGTGACTGAGGCCCCCAGAACTGGTCCCCCTGTAGTTTTCACCATCTGTACACACCATGATAAGACCACAAAAAGAGTTATTGCTCTCAGTCTGCAAACAGAGAGACAATAATGTACATCTAGCAATCACTAAGTCAAATTGATAATGGCCTTCGTGTTCAGACAAGTGTACCATAGAGACATTTTTGGACGCATTACATACAAACACATGAAAACGTTGCACTGGGCTGTTCCCATTCAGGTGTGCCAGTGTACACAAATCAAACACACCTGTTCCACCTTTTGATTCTGTTTCTGGAGGACTGATTCATACCTGACACATGACACACCTTTCATTCCTGTGGCCTGATTGAAAACAGTTAAATTTATGTGGATTTTAATCCTCCAATTTCTGCGGACTTGTGATCTCGACAGAAAGGAGCCAGGCTGTTAAACAAAAGTCTGATGAATTATGTAGATTAACACTTGTAGCTTAACTTGTAACTTAAACACATCTTGCTGAACTTGTTATAGGAAGTAATATCTGGCTTTAAATCAAAGCAGCAGTCAGCAGCAATGTGGCATACATCCAATTTAAGGAGTCCAAATCAAATAAAAACCAGATGTTTCAAATGTTAGCATCACCAAACTGTAGCAGCAGCAGCAGCAGCACACAGTTCAACCATGAAAACAACATCAAACAAATGATGCATTAATCAGGTGTTTAGAGTTTCGGTCAGAGGGACTGCTTGCCTTGTGTAAATACTGAACTGAACTTGTAGTTTGTGGCAACATAACTCAACAACACTGAAATCTTTCCTTTATTTTGACATGACACAGGCTCACTTCTTTCACACTTATGTCCAATAACATCTCAGGGACAAACATATTCTTCTTTTGAACTTTAAACGTAAAATATATAATCAAAGTAACATCAATGATATAACTTAAAGCTCCTGTAAGGATTGTTTAGGCTGGTTATGAGATGGTGTCCCAACAAGACCTAAGAGGCGATGATATTCTCTCACCATATCCAAAGGTTTGAACACGTGGTGAACAAGATCCTCCGATGAAGGATTTGTGATGGTTGACTTAAGACGGGCCTGTAAAGGAAAACAGAGGAATTATTTTTTAATAGCAAAATAAAGCAAGCAAAATAAGACAAGTGAACTGAGGGAATACACACCAGAAGACTGAAGCAGTATTTGAATTTCTGGAAGATATCGATGAACTCCTCCTCTGGTGGGGGGCGAGCCTTTGCAGTGAGTAACTCCTCTGTTTGTCCGAAGTGAGGACACATAAAGTGCAGTTTAAAATAAGTAATAATAACAACCAAGTGTTTGCAGGAACCACAACTGCGAGAGTTCAACCCTAATAGTCCTCCATATGTTCTTACCTTCAGCAGTTTGCTTTTTACTTTTCTTCTTCTTCTTCTTCCTCTGGCTCAGCACTGTCGCAGCCTCTGCAGTCTGCTGCAGCTTCCCCATGAAGTTCTCGATGTCGTCGAAACAGTGATTGAGGATTCCCTGAGAGAGTGAACAAGTTTGATTATGATTTTACAGATATCAAACACCTGAAATCAATCAGAAAGGTGACGTGGATGCATACCACTTCTCTCTCGGCTCGCAGGAAAGAGATGTCAAGACCGCCATTCATGCCGTTTGCTATAGGAGAAAGAAGAGAATTCAGTCATCCATTTTCAATCACAGCCCTGCTGCATTAGGAATCCCTGCCCCCTTTTTACCCCTGAAACCCACCCATCACCCCCCCCCCCTTAAACACACAAATACACAAAGCAATCTCTGTTCCCCTGTGAGCCTTTCACCTGAAATACCTCTCACATCTCTCAATTTGTCCTTTCACATTCTATCACTCCAAAAGTTTAAATCACAGCCTTTTTTACTGGCATTAACACATGAACAACGTGTTTTTTCTCACCTCTAAGTCCAGGATAAGGCGGAGGGTTAGCCGGTGGGGGATTTGGAGCGTGTGTGATGGGTGGGCTTGGGATTTCGTAGGGGTCGATCATCTCTCCTCCACTCTGAGGAAGCCTAAAGCACAAGAGGACACGATCAACAATGTCTCACAATGTTTTCCCACAGGTTGTGTTCAGCAACTGCTCACTCAGCAGGTAACACCCTTCAAGAAGTCATACACACACTCATAACAATGCATGTGATTGCAGTCATACTGATCTTCATCTGTGAAAGGCATTGGTTTGTGGATCCAGCCAGTCGACACAAAATAGACACCATGTGAATCCTCTGAAATTCAATCCTGAAGCCCTTATTCCACCATAGAAGTACTGTAAACAGTGTCATTTTGCTTAGTCATGGTTATAGCCGACACTGCATCCAACAATTTAATCTCAATTCTCCTTTTGAAACAAATAACAACAAGATGGTTTCAAAAGCAAACTAAAAGTTCACTAAAGATGAAAACCTCTTTCTAGTTTGCCTTCTCTAGCGCACACATGTAAATCCCTGGGAGTGCTGACTCAAACTCTCCCTTTGTTTTTATTTATTCAGCATCGAGAAACGCAAAAAACAAAGCTGTCAATCCATCTTACCACAGAAGTCTGTCCTTCACACGTCTTTTCAAAGTTTTTCTTTAAAGTAAATAATCCGCTCAGGCCCCTCGCCTGCAACCTGTAGCCGTCATCCCTCCTCTGGTGTCTCTGCTTTCTGTCACAGTGGCCTTGCTATCTGCGTCACACCTTGTTAAGTTATGTAGAAACCGGTAAAACAAGTCTTTCTCTCTCTCAGCTGTTTACACTGTCCTCCCTCTCTCTCTCTCTCTCTCTCTCTCTCTCTCTCTCTCTCTCTCTCTCTCTCTCTTAGACAGGTGCATAGTGATGTGCTGCTTTGATTCAGGGGAAATCAATCATAATGGGAGTAAAATGAGGGGAAAGCAAAGAACATAATGGGAGATAAGCCTGAATTATGATGATGTAATATCTGGGCTTGTCTTTTGTTTGGCTGCATGTTTTCTGTTATTTGTCTGTTCATTAACTTCTTTTCATACAAGACAGAAGCAAACATGCAGACAAACCTAAAGAAAAACACTTTCTTCTATTGAAACCACACTAAACAACTGTATGAAGTAATTAAAAGCTTGACTTTCATGGGAAGCGTAAAGCAAATAATTTGTATTAAAAGTTTCTATTAAAGCCTTTTGATTCTTTGTTTTGGAGCATGTGATTCAAATTCAAATTCAAAAAACTTTATTTATCCCCGGGGGGCAATTCAAGATCGTGATGATCGTGACATTCACTGTACCTGAGTTCATCAGGCACCCTCTTACTCCTGCTGTTGGAGGAATCCGAAACCGCACGTGTGATGTCGTCACAGATCTGGTCTGCCTGGGAGAAAAAAGAATCTGGAAGTGGCATCACTTGTAAAACCTGAACAAGGCTGACGATTTCAGACTGACTCAGGCCTGACACAGTGGAACTGCTGTGCTGTTTTGGCTTCCACTTACCTTTACAGTCTCGCAGTTAAAGAAGAGAATGTCGGGCTTCTTCTGATCTGCACTCTGGCAAACTAAAAGAAGGAGGGATGGAAAGTGTTTCTCTGTGTTTATGGCGTCACAGCGGAAAAGGGATTTGAAAGGGTAGTTCTCCAGCTCGTCCTGCACAAGAAGATGTGAAAAAAGGTCATAATTTGTGGAATGTAATACGTGTGCAATGCATGTATCAATTTCATCTTTTCCCAACCTAAAGGCCCATCGTGTGTCTTTTCTGACCTGGCTCTGTGTGTCTCGGAGATGAACTGCCTCTGCTCCAACGTCCAGGAACATCTGTTGAATCCACAGCTTCTTGTTCTGAGCCAGGAAGGAGAGACGTGCCTGGGCTTCCTCTACGCTCTGCACATCCCCATCCTGGAGTGAGAATGTCAGCAGGTGCTGCAAGGAAGGAGGAAGGAGGAAGAAGTGAGAGAAGAGAGGGTAAAATAAAATGCATCTTTACATATAATCCAAGTATGAGGGTTTATGTGTGGAAGATCTGACTTACGTTAACAAGATATCGTGAGATGTTTGTCATCCTTCCTCCAGGAAATATTTAGGTTAGAGCAGCTTTCTATGAATACACAGCTGGAGAGAAAAGGATGAGAAAATATTTAAGGTGGAGCTACAAATGACCTCTAAACCACTCACAAATGTAGATACTTCCTGTGGTTTAAAAGAGGTTGTTTTATGGAAAGCAGCAGTTTATTCTTAGCCAGTCCTCCTCTAAGCCAACAAGTCTGAGCCAGTACCTGCTAAAGCAACACCCTCGTTCAATTTCTGTTTCAGTCTACGTCAGCCTCTCTCTGCTTCACTTACCTGGGATTACGCAGCATGACAGCCGCCCAACCAGTCTGACCACAATACAGTGTGCCTCACCACTCAGTCTTTCTTCCTCTCAGTGACCATCAATACCTGGAGCACTGGTATCGAGACGGCAAACGACCAGTATCGCTTTTTTTTTTTTTTTCTTACGAGTGGTTTCATAAAAATACCTGACAAAACTTTGTTTCCTTTGAATTTGTTCCACAGTCAGAGTCGAGCCAAGTGTTTAGTGTTGTACTCATTGTGAATAATTTAGGAATAAAAGTCTAACACAGATAAGAAGAAAAAACTGGCAAGAAGCATTAGAAATATGTGCAAAGTATTCTTGCGTTAAGAGCTGAAAATACATTCCTATGTCTGCACTACAGACAATTACTTTCTCTTGAATCCCCCCTGTTACTTTTTGCAAGACATATCACCAATCCAGAGTAATGTAATTACATCCTGCAACATATGCAACACTGTTTGGGGGTGAAAGGGTCCTGTATGGTTATAATCTTGCAAAATAGTCCCAATAAAAGTGTCTTGAAAATAAGGACAAGAGCCGTGGCTAAGTTAAATGTACATGTTTCATATTTCAGTTAAGCCACATGGGGAGTTTTAAATTCTAACAGAACACAAATAAATATTAAATAATAAGTGACAACATGTTGTTTTCAATTAGCAGGATCAATAACATACACTCAACTTGTCACATAAAAACATTAAAACAACATGTGACAACATTTCACGTCTTTCAGCGCAGTTTCTGCTTCATCGTTAGATGAGAATTCAGTTCAGAATCAAAGTGAAGTCTTGAAAATTACAAGTTCTGACTCCAACTAATCATTACAAATAAATATCTGATCAACTTACCAAGGTCGATCGTCTTCCAATACTGAATTTCTGCTGTTAACAGCTGCGTGTGTGTGTTTACACTGACAGGGAAACCTGCAGATATCTCACTCCTCACTCTCATGTCTTTGGTATTGAAAGCTTTCACAGAGGTGTGTCAACGTGTGCAGTCCCGCCCAGACTACAGACCCACCTTAGAGATAAACATTTTTTACTCATTGTCTTACCTGTACACTCACATACTAACACTATCACACATTTCACAAGTATAAACGTATAAAAATAATATAATCTAGCTTGTCTATGTCGCTTTCTATGTTCTTGTTGTTAGTTAAATATGTGGGCAGTATGTTTATATGGGAGGTGCAACACACATAAAGTAGAGTTGAGATAAAGACCATCATTTTTAGACGTATTTGGTTCAGACAGTATTTTAGCATACAAACTAATTCATTACTATTTACACACAATAATATTCATTCTAATTCTAATTTGCCTTTAAAACTATTTGGGATTTGTATCAACATTTAGGGAGTGTACAACCTGAATACATTAAATATGTTAGACTGTTTCTGAATTCTTCTAACCTACTGGTAATTTAATGTGAACTACTCTGAAGCAAACACAATTAATAAAAATGTCCTATACTGACTTATAAAAATAGTATTCCTGAATGTTCTGAGCAGCATTTCAACCTTAATGCTGATACTGATGAATTGAACTTACAGCAGCTGTCTGTGGCTCTTCAGACACACACAGGCAGATGTTAGTAAGTTACTTAAACTGAAGATGAAGGGCACATACAGTACATGAGGATTGAGGTCGAGGTGGGGTAGGGCTTCATGGAGGTAAAAAAAAGAAGAAGAAGGAAAGTGGGGTGTCACATTTCACAACAGTACAAGCCTAGAGGTGGAAAGTCACCCTTTTATCCGCCAATAGAGGAGATAGGCGGAGTCAGGTGAAGTGGCAGCAACGGAGGTTCCCACTTGACTTTGGTGTGAGGACATTTGGGACTTTTCTCGAGGACTTATCTTTTACAACACTAAAAAGGTAATTTTCAGTTATTCCTCTACCCATGCCGTTTTCATATTAAATGCATGGATAAGTCTATAGTTTGTGAGCTGGAAGTTCGAGTAGATGTGCTTTATTTGCCTACAAAATAGTCATACGTGGCACGCAGTGTGTGTGTTTGTGTTGGACGATGCAGTTGGGTCCAGAGAAATGTCACTCACTGTACCGGGTCGGTGCGACTGCTGAGACGTAAAGCACATCTTTTATCATTACGATCTGTGGCAGCTTCTCTTCATCAACATGCAGTTATTCTCTAATGTTTATTTCTCTAAAGGCATTCCCCCCAGAAATCAGTGCTGACCACCAGAAGCTGACAGTTGCATCAGCTAAAAGTTTTCTTTTTCCATAACCTTACATGAACTTTAACATGGATGTTGGTTATTATTGATATGAAGCTCCGCGTAAGAGTAAATATTTGCCACGTGTTGTGTTTGTTATAGGAGGACACGTAGGCTAGATGAAATGGGATAACATGATTAATCTTTGTCGTTAAACTTTTTTAAAACATGTATTTGACGTTAGCAGAGTTCGTCAAGAAGTAGGGACACAATGATTTAAGAACCGTAGGGTCGCACTTGCACTTCTAAACTTCGTGCTAAACCTGGCATTATACAGTCACATGTGTTGGGGAATAAAATCCTAAGAGGATCGCTGCTCGCGCTCTTATGCTGCGTTCAGGGTCCCAATTTTTTGTACACGAGTTAGTGGGACTCCATGCTGCTGTTCATTTATAGATGACTGAGAATGCTTTTGAACCAATATCATTTTTGGCTTTACATTAACAAATGTACAGCAGCAGTGGAAGCTTAAATATAAAATAAAGCTTACTGGAGTAGTTTACCGTACAAAAGTACAGTTTAGAAATATTTTTGCATTTTCAGCTACTTTATACTTTTAGATCTTGACAATTCATGAGAGATTGGCTACATTTATCCGACAGCTTTTGTAACTAGATCAACATTTTCTATTTAAAAAGAAGACAAAGCAAATGGTGTGTTGCTTACAGAGCATTATCCACCAGTAAGCTAAATTAAGTAGGCTACATCAGTAAATATACAACAACAATCCACTAGTAATATAACAAATAATGTAATTTAAAGAAATTATTGAATGGAGCCACTTGATGGGTGACTCCATTAAGTAGGCCTACTTTCAACCAGCTATTTAAACTTGAATTCATTATTCTGTTAATACTTATTGAGTGCAGATTCTAGTATTTTATCACTGGGTATAAATACCTTGTGTGTAGCCTATGTTAAAATCCTAAATACTTTCCCACAACTTCCTAAATCAGTCATTTGATTATACCAATATTTTTACATAGCTTATTGGAGCTTGAATTGGGTGCAAATAAAGGTGTTCCAGTAAAGGTCACCTAGCAAATTTAATTGCTTCAGTCATTTACTATTTACATTTGCAATCTATTTTCATTTACAATTGTTTTATGTTGATTATCATCAGTCCTCAATTCGGACTCTGGAAAACCTAAAGGAATTTTCGATATTTTACACAGATTTCGTACAGCCCCTGAAGGCAGCACAGTAGTAGATGGGTGGAGTTTATTGTATTGCATCACGCGGAAGAAACAAACCCCCGGCTACACCTCTAAACCGCGACAATGTGCGGATGAGGAGATTACTACAGCATTAAATGCTCATGTATTTGTTTTCATGTCTTCCTGTTAAGTTAAAAGTCACCATTACCGTGTCTGTTTTATGTATTTGTTGATTTTGTTCAACTCGTCAAATGAAAAAGAATAACTGAGCTCGGTTTACGTCGTAATGACAGCCACACGTGCTCGTCTCTGTCTTTGAAGTGACCGAAGAAACAAAGATTAGAGAGAAAGATTAACGCCGATATTTTAAGTTTTCTTCCATCATCAGAGTTTCTTCTTCCTCTTCGTTGATATTCTGCCGATGAAAAGGTCAGTTTTGTTGATCGTAATATCAGTTTTCTTTTTCCTGTTTGTTAGCAGTAAGTTCAGACAAAGCCGGACGGTGGTGGTTCATAAAGGCTTCTTATCTTGACCACGCTGTTTCCCTCTGAGGTCTGTTTTATTTCATAAACCGCGCGAACATTTTATGACTTTATAGTGAAGATCACATGAACATTTGCTCCGAATAAAATGCTCTTAGTAGTGTGAAGAATGGGAGGGAAGGCGTTTATAAAATATATCTAGTCTAATCAGGGATTATTTCACACCTGGGTGTCAGGGCGAACACAAACAGTGTAATGAACCACCTGGTGGGAAAACGTTAGCTCTCTGCGGCTAGGTCAAAGATATGTTTTAACTATGTAAAAGAACTGGTCGTGGTTTCGACTTACTACTCAAGTATTAAAATAATGTTAGCATTAAAACAAGCCGAATAACGACATAAAAGTAATTCAAAATATTAAACGTTAAACTATGCAAGTATAATTGGATGCATAATTCCTACACCGCTTATAAACGTGAGGCTCATTTTATTGCATAAACCGCTTGGTGCTTCTGTTTTACCAGAAGGACCAGTAGTCTCTTCTACTACTTAATATTTATTTATTAACCATAGTTATCATATAATAAACCCCCTTCTATGTGGTAGAGCAGGAGTATGAAGCTGCATGAAATAAAAACAGTAGTTACACTGAGCTAAAACAAATGAAAGTGTCCCATTAAATCCAACAATATCACAACAACAGGGGCTGAAATGAAAATACTGTGGAATTCCCACTTCTTCATTCAACAGTTAGTTACAGTAAAAAGGAACATGACAACATGAAGTTGTAAAGACTGCTTGAGCTTCATGGACCAAATAAACTGGCACAAACATGCACACACAACATACACCCAGTTTGCTGCTTGGTAACTTGTTAGCAAAGTCAACTGGAAGAAGGTCCAATAGTAACTAACTGAAAGGCAGCTTTATCACCACCTACCTATTGCAGTCAGATATACTTCTCTCAATAAATCAATTCTCTCGCAGTGCTTGTATACCTGGACAAAGACAGATGCCAATTAAACGGCCTAATTGAGCTATAACAGAAGCTCGACTTAACTGCAGGTAAACGTACTGAATGTCAGCACTTGCTGAAATTAATCTGTACACTTCACGCAAAGGCCACAAGTAATCATGCAGCAACTCTGAAATAGCTGTCGCTGAAAAGTCCTGATTCTTTAAAAAGAAAATGCCAGAGGTTACTTGTATGTACTCCTTCACATTTAGACCTGTTTCATCTTTGTCTCATGTTTTAGATGGAGAAGCAGCCTTTGCCAACTGATGATGACAACATAGGAACCACTGAGTCAGAGGTCGATTGTTACGCTGGCCAGGAGAACCAGCAGAGCTCGTCTGAACCCGCCGCTCGAGCAGGATGGAACAGTAAAATAGAGTACTTCTTGGCTCAGGTGGGATTCAGCGTTGGGCTCGGCAACGTCTGGAGGTTTCCATATTTGTGTCATCAAAACGGAGGAGGTGAGTTCTTACTATTATGATTATTATGCTTTTGATCATAATAATTATGATCTTGTCATCTATGTCAGATCGAACAAATGATGAAAAGATGAAAAAGATTATTTATGGAGTTAACCGTTCTTACTCTGTAAGCAATATTTAACCAATTATTTGTAGATGTTGAAACTAAGAGAACAAACTTAACAAGGCTACTCTGTAGTTTAATCTTCCAGCCCATAGTTTCTATCTGCTGTCCTGGGAAAAGACAAAATAAAAACAAATATAGACAGAGTCCTTGTTAATTCAATCACTTTTTGTCTCCTACTGTTGCTGCTAATGTAACCCTCGACGGTTATCCTGATAAATCTAGTTTTCAAAAGCTCATTACATTTTGGAACTCTTCTGATATCAGCCGTCTGCAACACAAAAGTGCACCATCATCTCTGCTTTTCCTTCTCCTTATTATGTAATCCCTATACTGACAGAGCGTGGGTCACCTCTTCTCCTCAGGGGCTTTTCTCTTGCTGTATATCCTGCTAATGCTTGTGATAGGCATCCCTTTGTTCTTCCTGGAGCTGGCAGCTGGTCAGGCCATCCGACAGGGCAGCATCGGTGTGTGGAAGTACATCTCCCCCAGGCTCGAAGGGATCGGATACTCCAGCTGTGTGGTGAGAACATGATAAATGATTTGGAAAATCTTTATTGTGCCAGAGGGGCAATTTGGTTTGCAACAGAGGTCCATACAGGCAATACATCCTAAAACCAGCACAATGACATAAAAACATAGCAGTGTTTCCCACACACAGACTATACCTGGGCAGGCCGCCCAAGTATATTTCAGACCTGTTTTTATTTAATTTTTCATTTATTCATAAAATTGTTGCGAGAGACAGCGAGCGTGCGCGCCTGCACTCTCTCTCTCACTCGCTCTCTCTCTCTCTCCTCACGGCTCAGTGCAAAGCTGAAGCTTCTCATGGCTTCGTTTTAAAAATGTTAACTTACTGCCGATGTTGTGCTGAACTCTTATAAATAACGGAATATCGAGTGGAACTTTTCAAAACGTGAGGCGTAGTCTTCGTGTTTGGGTGTGTGAGCGTGCGTGGATAAATTGAGCAGATTAAAGTTGTTTGTTGCAAAAACTTAATTAATTTAGAGGGAAAACACATTTGATATAAATACAAACCTAATATTAAAATATACCCTAAGATAAGAGGAAGGAAAAAAAATGTATCTGCAGAGAGGTATGCAGTTCTTTATTTTTTTCCCCCGTCATCGTCCCTCAAGGCTATGAGCTAAAATGTTGTCTCTCTTTTATCACTTGTATAACAGCATGCAGCAGAAGAAGGAAGCGAGTGCTGATTTATCTTTTAACAACGGACATTACAACTGTACACATAATCTCCCTGTTTTCCTCAGGTGTGTTTCTTTGTGGCTCTTTACTACAATGTGATCCTGGCATGGAGTCTTTTCTATCTCGGGAACTCATTCCAGTACCCTTTGCCTTGGGAACAGTGTCCAAAAGAGGGTAATGAAACAGGTAAACACAAAGCATTTAGGTTTAACACGGACAGACACCAGCCGTATTAAATTGTGTTTGAGACAATCTTTTCTCCTCTTTACACCAGTACAAGAATGTGAAAAGAGCTCCCCCACGTCGTATTTCTGGTACCGCAAAGCTTTGGATGTCACAGACTCGATTGATGAGACGGGCTCTTTTAACCCTTACATCGTCTGCTGTCTGCTGGCTGCCTGGACCATCGTGTGCCTGGGAATGTTCAAGGGCATCAAGAGCTCTGTCAAGGTAACGGTGTGATCTGTTGAGGCCCCTGGTTGATTAGACTATAAAGTAAGCGTCTCTTTAAAGAGAGATGTTTGACTTACATTTAGCAGCTGTCAGACTCAACTTCACTGCCTAACTGAGGCTTTCCAGTTAATGACTTGATCACTGTTTGAATAACTGATCACCACAAGTCTGTTTATCTTCTCAATGACATGCATGTAGCAGCCAACCCTAACACTAACCCAGACTAAAAGTCATTTGGGACTAATAAAGTCTTACACAACAGAAATATGTAGAGAGGCTCTGTGTTTTTGAGAAACAGCAGCACATTGAGAAAAATGTTGTCCTGTGGGACTTTGTTTGGGCAATCTGAGTTAGGTCAAATCCTGGTCATGTGTTGGGCTCAGATTTCATTGTTTGACGTCACTGTGCTGCTTAGGTGTTGACCTAATTCAGATCTCCACGTTATGTGTGAAAAGTAAAAGCAGTTTTTTAAATTGTTCCTTTTTTTGTTTCATGCCGGGTTTTTTTTTCCCCTAACACACATCAGCTGATGAAGATTTTTGAACAAACATTTTTGTAAAGTTCTTTGACATGTCTTTTCATCTTTAATACAGGAATGTTAACCTTACATGAAACAAACACACTGTCAGGTGTGGGAACTTTACTTCTGCTCAGGAGGTTTCAGCAGGGACTTGACTAGAGACAGTTTAATGAAGAATTGTACATGCATCAACATTTGCTCTTAAGAAAACATACAATTTGTTATAAAAAAGAGGTTATTAACTTCTGTTAATAATTGTATTAAAGGTGATCAGCCACTTGAAGAAGTCATATCTCTGCACACTATCAGTGTAATCATTCTTTCTCACTTCCTAGGTGATGTATTTCTCCTCCATCTTCCCCTATGTGGTGCTGTTTTGCTTCCTGGTACGAGGACTCATGCTGGATGGGGCCTTAGAGGGAATCACCTTTATGTTTTACCCAAAGGTATCAACACATAAATTGTCTGTTAGATTGTAGTAAAGAGATGGAGATGTCAATTCTTCTCTGACTCACCTTTCGTTCCCTCTGTGCATTTCAGCTGGAGATTTGGGCAGATGTGCAGGTGTGGAGGCAGGCAGCCACCCAAGTCTTCTTTGCTCTGGGCCTCGGCTTCGGGTCCATCATCGCCTACTCCTCCTACAATCCAAAGAACAACAACTGCCACCGTGATGCATTCACTGTCTCGTCTATAAACTTCCTCACATCTGTGCTGGCCACTCTGGTGGTGTTTGCTGTGCTCGGCTTCCGTGCTAAAGAAAAGGTCACAGCATGTGTAATCGGGTAAGTTAAGTCAGAGGAATAAACAATTCAAAGACCTACACTACATTAAATGCCTGATTTAGGGGCAGCTTCTTTAAAGTTGCAAAACAAGTTAGGATGTTTTGAGGGTGTGTTCTAGATAACTCACTTCACATCCTCTTAAAGTGAGAGGGACAAACTCTCCAATGAAGCCGATCAGCAACAAAAGAAGTAAATCTCTCCCGTGTTTATACGACATTGCAGACCTATGCGATCTGCATTATATTATCAAATAAGTGAGTTTGGAGAAGCACATGATGACGTGTGCAGGGGGAAATGGGCTGATTGGTCAAATTTGCTGTTAAGTTGCGGTGATTGGCTGAAATTGCAAGGTCCGTAACTGACTGAATTTGTGCAATTGCAACCTTCTGAAAGGGACTGAAAAGTATTCTGTATCACCCATTTTGGTACGGCTGGTGTACTTCGTGTACATGTATATGTTTTTATGTCAGGTAGCTTTCATGGTTTGTAACTTCTTGTAATGGCCAAAGACTATTCCAGATAATTACAGAACTTGACATTCACAACTACATACCCATCTCATTCTTGTTTTTCTTTTTTCTTAGTAATCTAAAGGATTTATCCGAGCAGGTTCACAGTGGTTTTGTGGACAAAAACCATATGCCAGACTTTAACTACTCTGACCCCAGATCTGTGGATCTAAATGACTACAAGGCGTGGTTTAAACAGTATGGAAACATGGTCCCTGGCAATTTAACAGACTGTGACCTGGAAGAAGAGATGCAGAAGGTAAATATTTGTTACAGTGTTTGTAGGATTCCCCTCAGTTTAAAAAAAATATATATGCATGTGTCGTTTGTCAAAACTGAAGCTGGCTCGGTTTGTGTTCAGGGTGTGGAGGGCACAGGCCTCGCCTTTATTGCCTTCACAGAGGCCATGTCTCTCCTGCCTGGCAGCCCCTTCTGGTCGGCGCTCTTCTTCCTCATGCTGCTCAACTTAGGACTCAGCACCATGTTTGGCACTATGGAGGGCATCCTCGCACCACTCACTGACCGCTTCAAAACTCTGGCCAACAACAAGACCAAACTCACAAGTAAGCACATGTTACAATCTTTCATGAACGCCTCAACATGACTTACAGATTGAAATGATTCTTACATGTCCGTTCCGTCTCTCTCCCGCTGCAGTCTTCAGCTGCATCATTGGCTTCATAATTGGCCTGCTCTTCACCCAGCGCTGTGGGAACTACTTTGTGATGATGTTTGATGATTACTCTGCCACTCTGCCCCTCATCATCGTGGTGTTATTTGAGACCTTCAGTGTGTCTTGGCTGTATGGTGCAGATAGGTGAGCTTTATTTTCAGTCTGTGGGTACTTCTCAACTCTTTAAACCTTCCTTTTTAATGAAGTTCAGCTAATCTGTTGCAGCTTTCTGAGTGTTCTCGTGTTTCCTACAACAGTGTGTAACTTCTGTTTCTGAAGGTTCCTCGATGACATCGAGGTTATGCTGGGGTGGCGTCCAAGTGTGATTTACAAGTACCTGTGGAAATATATCTGCCTGCTTGCCATGCTTGGTCTTCTGGGAGCCACAACCATTCAAATGTTAATCAAACGGCCCACATATGTGGCCTGGAATGAAGAAAAGGTAGGAGGAACCATTCGGCCTTAACATGGAAGAAAACAGCTATTTGAAAGGGTGTTGGTGTACATGTGTTTTGTGGAACATCAGTAGCTTCAGTAAGTGAAGCCACATGACATGATGCAACTTTTGTAATGTTTCTGGCTGCAAACTGTAAAGCATGCTGTCTGTTATCTTCAACACGCCTACTACCCTACTTGAAACATTTCTATCATATACATGTACAGCATGGGTTACTATTGTCTTAAGTTGTTGAGTAATTCATTCATTTCTGTTCATTTTTCAGGCTTCTGAGGTGACCATGGAGTACCCCGGCTGGGCTCTGGCTGTTATGGCTATTCTGATCATATTTGCCATGATTCCTGTCCCACTGGGCTTGATCCACGCTATGCTGCAGGACAGAACAAAGAAAGCAGCTCGGGACACGGAGATCGGTCAGTACAGAATTGTTAGCACCGATGACAAATATGAAACCCCCATGACTGACATGTCCGAGCTGGACCAAAAGAACAGCACCACTGCCGACTTTTAATGAACATTGGACGTGATTTCACACAGTGGGGAAAAAAAGCAGTAAGCAGTTAGAACCTCAGTCATTCGGAGCACTATGAATGAATCCCACAGCTTCAAGTGCAAGAGAACAAGGTCCTCATTTTAATATTTACACTCTTTTCCACTTCATTAAATGAAGACCAAACATATCCAGGTTTAACACATCAAACAATCTGACTGTTTATCAATCACAAGTAAAAATTGAAAATGTGGAACAAATATCTTTTTAAAGGCAGATTCCTCTTTTTTTTTTTTTTACCCAAATGAGCAAAACCATGTTGTTATTCTTGGCTTTATGTCAAACACATCCCCTCCATGAGTTTTTATTTTGAATGAGTAGTTCACATGTCGAGTTTTCTTTGTAAAAATCCTTTTTGATAAGTTAAGAGTTCAAACCAGCAGACGTTCACTGCCTTATTATAGATCAAGAATGACAACTTTACTGTCTGTTGTGCATGAGCTCAAAGCTCGTGTGTGTACTCGTATGTTCACTATGAGAGGCTGTGCCTACGCTCATAAAATCAGGAGTTATGACGTGTTACATTCAAGGGCTCATCCTTTAACAAATGTATTACTCCAGACCAAATATTTAAAAACAATAACCCGTCCATACTCGTCAATGCACCACAGCCCAGTAGAACATAATATTTGTGCATGACGCGGAGCAGGTACAATCCTTGATATTCACCATGAGATAATAAAACCAGAACAACAGAAAGCTGCTCCGTGTGAGGAGCAGGTTACACACAAACCTGACTAAACATTTTGTTCTGACAGTGTGAGTCAGAAAAAATAATCAGGTACAATAAGCTCTCTTTCAAGTAAAGAACATAATCAGGTACAATAAGCTCTCTTTCAAGTAAAGAATCTTAACGTTTAATGGATGGATGGTTTTTAAAAGTGCTATTACACAAACTTAAGAAGCCTACAATCAATATTCTAGAGACTTACCATAAACATGGCACCTTTATACTAGGTTTGACCTGGTAGCACGCTCATAATAGTAGAGTTATGACATTTCTTTAGGCTGGGATTAAGTTGAGTTGCGATTTTAGCCGAGCCACAGAGAAGCTAAGCCTGACATAAGACGGGAACACGATGTCATTGAGTGACTGTTACAAAAAGAAAGAAGGTTAACTCAGTTTTTCTAAATAATGCAGCCACAGGGAACAGTGTTAACGCTTTTCACCACACAGAGGCCATTCAACCATGTTCACAGCTCGACAGACAAGCCAGTCTCTGCTTGGGTCTTCAGGTTCATATCATGTCAGGTACTGTAATGTTTACAGGTGTATTGTGTAGCTACACAGGTCATACTATGTATGCTTGGTAACACACTGCTGATATACAGTATGGAATGTGAAAGTTCAGCTGTTGGCTTTGTGATTGTTGTTTTAGCATCACTGTTTTCTTTTAGCGGTGAGAAACGATCCAGACAGAACGTTTGAATCATCCTGTGGTGTCGCTCTCTGTGATGTCAGGGGGGGGGGGAGGGGGGGGGGGGGGGTAATCAGCCCACACTGTTGTGGCCATCATGGTGCAAATCCAAATGTAAATTCCTTTTTGAAATGTAAATATGTATTTAATATAATGTTGATGTGTGTGGGATTTGTACAGTTGTTATTATTACTGGAGATTTGCATGACGCACGTTTTCTTTGTTTAGGAGGCGCTCCTATTCTTTAAATGTCCATGAATGTATTTTTACTGTTTATATTGTAAAATATATTTTTAGACTTCATTGAACGTCAGTGTGTGTTTGGTAGCCCTTTGTCTGAAATGACAGATCCAGCTGTTTACTTATTTTCAGTGGGTTGTGATCAAAATGAAATGAACTTGAACGTTGTATATTTGTACTTAAACCAAGTGCCTGCAGGTTTAATGAGGATGAACAAAATTTGAAGTGTATACTTTCCCTTTCTGATGTAAGATTCACTTTTCAGTTCAGTGTGTGGTCTGTATTACTCATGTGAGAGAAAGTGTCATATATGTTTGACTTTTTATTAAAGTTTTCTTTGAGCATACAGAACATTGATACAATCTTTAATTTATTGAACATAGCCTGTCATTTCGACATAGCTCTGACTCTGACTTTGACCTTACAATGTCTTTAGTATAAAACTGAACTCTACTATATATTTACATTGTTCTAAATCGCCCCCTTCTTCCTCTGTACCCTCGGCCCTGTGGCGCATCTCATCCCTACTCTCTCTTCCTCATCTACTCTGTCGTATTTGAAAAAAGACAACAAATAACTTTTTCGCTTATATTTCTAACAGGTGTCCCTGCTGCATACCTGACCTCAAAGCTCCGAGATGAATGCGTTTTTCAGGGGTCACAAAGTCTGTCTCATCGCATTGCTTTAATTAAGTTCTCCACCAAATCACACCACTGCCCATCAGTAGCACTGTCTCCCTGGAAAAGTTGAATCATATCAGGCCTCATGCCATTGTAAACATCTGAACAGCTACACTTCACAACAAGTACAAAGATTTACTCTTCCTCATCTTTCTCTCGGAGTGGGAACCCAGCTGTGACTGGAGGTCGGTTTCCGTTAGTCTCAGATTGTCTGTATAAGACTTGCTGCCAATATTTGCAGAAAAAGTGCAGCTGGCCTGAAACATAATGTCCAAGGCTATCAGATAGCTTCAGCTTTGTTAGCACTGTTGTGACTGTAGACGGGGAACACTTGGCGTATGTCTCTGTTTATCTTTCATATCTATCTATCCTCGGGCAACGGGTGTCTTTGCAAGGCCATGCAGAGTGTGAGAGTGAAACTCAAACCGCCCTTCCTGAAAAAACGTTTTGAACCAGCCCGGTCAGAAGACCAAAATGTAAGACTGTTGAGTGCTTAACAAAACAATGTGGATCTCTTCCTACAGCTTTCCTTACTGTTTTTTTAAAAAACTAAGAAATGAGAGTAGAACGCAAAATAACTCATAACTGCGTCTGAAATGAGAGGACTAACTAATGGCATACATTAAAGTGCATTTTTAGAATCAGTGTTTCAATTTCACAAGACAAAGTTGTTTCCTGCAGATAGTTCTCTCTGGTTTAAAGATGTTTAATTGCACTAAGAGTTTTTCCTGAGAGATTTAAGCAGTACATCAATGAGTCAGCAGGGGGCTCTGTTGCACTCATGATGGAGCAAATGTCTTCGAATAAGTTGAGTGATCTCCAGGCAAAACATGTTATCTCCCAATGATGTCAGTCTTCTTTATCTGACATGGTAATATTTCTAATTTAACAGCTTTAATTTTTGATCAGACGGTCTGAATAAAACACTGAACCACACTCGCCCTACCGTAACTTTTTTTATTTCTTTGGTTGGAAATATAAATTCAGTGACTGTTTGAAAAGCTTACTTATCATTTTCCCTGAAAAGAACCTCAAGCACAACAAAGACATTCCTTTCACACTTTGGTCCGTCTCAATGCAGCACTTGTGTAGGCACATTTTGTGTTGAGGTGTAAGTGGAAGAGTACTCAGGTGTCCCCGTGGAATCGTAAGGTGTCTGGGGAGTCCAGTTGTCTGGGAAGCAGTTTCACTTCAGTCAGCAGAGAGGCAGAGAGGACAGGACCAACACCTTGCAGAAAGAACCACGACATTCTCACTTCCACGTCAGGTAAATACAATTCATCTTATTTATCTTAGTGTTTAACCTTGCCTTTGCATTACACTGAATGTGTTTGTGTGCTAGTAGGGAGGGGCCTCTTTTAAAACAACTGCAATATTGATTGACTTTTTTTAAAGTTAC
The DNA here is from genome assembly GCA_020745685.1 of Tautogolabrus adspersus. NCBI lineage: Eukaryota > Metazoa > Chordata > Actinopteri > Labriformes > Labridae > Tautogolabrus > Tautogolabrus adspersus. Next base: position 10,212,440 of record CM036554.1, read on the forward strand.
ATTTCTAATAATGGTGGGCTTTGACACAGCCTAACCAGCCCTGTTAGCAGCCAGGACTAGCATAGCTTTATTTATCTTTCAAAATAAGTAAACCTAAGTCAACACCTTTCACAAAAATCTTAGGTGTGTAAAATGTACTGATATGTTAACAAGTATATATTCATATTTGCAGGAGTACCAGTGGATGACCCTCATGGCGGGCCTGGCAGCTCTCTGCCTGCTGTTGGTGTTTCCAATGAGCAGCTCCCAGAGCACCCTGCAGTCTGTACAGGACATACACGCGCATCAGGCCCCAGTAGCGCCCCCTCCTCCTCCCTCAGCAGACATACGAGACCTTCTGAGAAAAGAGGAAACCAGTCATTTAAAAGCAAAGCGGACATGTGAGTCTTGTGCTAAGAATTGTGGTCAGTTGAAAGGCAGACTGGTTCTCACTTGATTTTGGTGTGAGCTCTCTGACTCTTTGTTGTGTGTGTGTTTGTGTGTGTGTGTGTGTGTGTGTGTGTGTGTGTGTGTGTGTGTTTGTGTCTCTACAGACGCCCATGTTGAGAAAGATAATGGCAAAGTGGGTCTGTTCATCGCTGCAGCCATGGGAACCTTTGCTCTGATGGCTGCAGTGTACTGTATCTACAGCAAGTTCTACACCAAAGAGCAGTACCTGCACACCCAGCTCAACAATGACTCGGGTAGATCCAGACACTTTTATTACATTGAAATCAAGCACTCAAACAGGAGCTTTAGCTGAGGAAAAAGCAGCAATGCAGAGGAAATATTGTATCAAATTGCATCAGAAAGCTTTATGGGATCCTTTTTTAGCCAAAATATACATTATGTATTTATATCTTATCTTTCCTCACTTCAAAGTGGCTCTAGAACAGATAAACTCGCCATCTGAAAGCTTTGTTTTACTGTGAAACAACATAAGGCTTAAACTGTCCGCATATCAGCAGACACACAGAGACTTGCATCCTATCAAAGAAATGACAAGTGCTTTAGTGCTAGAAATACAAAAGCAGACACTTGATGTGAAATAAAAACACCAACAGGAACAACTTAAAGATGTCTTGTCCTCTATCCTGTCAGCTTTTATCAAAATATATCATTGTCGAAAAGTTCCTCACTAAAATTCTCCCATCTCTGTACGCAGATTTAACCACAGACCCCATGGACTCTCCCTCTGTGTTTTTCCACGCCTCAGTTGCCTCCAGTGCTGCAGATGTGCGACGAGCCGGTTACGGCTCTTTGTCTGACACTCCCTCCGTCATCTCTGTGCCACCCAGCCTGTCCCCGCCTCCCTCTGCCATGCCCTTCCCTCCCCTCTTCCTCTCCTCTCACTCTCTGAGAACTATATCAGCCAAGGATCTGGAGAGGAGCTGCATCTGATACTGAACGTTAAGTACTTTCTACGGAAGGACGATTGTATTTTAATACACACACCATAGTTTACATTTCTTCAGGCAAACGTAACAGAAGCAAAGCTACACATTTGATTAATGGTAGTCATTAGCAAAGGAAACGAAGGGACAGCATTTGATAGTACAGTCTTCACTTTGAAACACTGTCATGTGCTGCAGCTAAAGTATCAAACACAAGAGCTGAAACTACAGAAAGTTTCCATTTAGCATATTTTCAAAGTGACTGTTTTCCTCTTATGTCATGCTAAGGTTTGCGGACTTATATGCTGTTAAAATGTGATATTGCAGGTTAATTTGATTTGAAAACCTAAAAAAAATAACAATACAAAAATTAAAACAGCATTTGAGCCTTCCACTCTGAGTGTGATGTCAGAGAAAAATGGCTTCCATGTTAGCCCAAGACTTTCAAAGAAGAGAACATAGACATGGTTATGTCATACCTTGGTTTGTGGATTAAGGTTTTGAAGGCACAAGTTTGGCACTTTGGCTCTCTTTTTCTGTTCTGTCCTATTTTGGACGACAGGATGGATAAACATTGCCACGCCCTACCAAGCGGCAAATTTGGTTTGGGTGTCAAACGTTTGGCTGAGATAGCATTTTCAATACATTGTTGGGTTTCAAAACACCTCTTCAGAAACCAATGAGTGACATGACTGAGACTACGTCCATGTTTTATAAGGTCTATGATCTCTACCTTGGCTGACAGGTTGTGGTAGCTACTTGTCAACCAATGTAGCACTGCCCATAAGCATACCCCTTAACTGTCATTCATTTTTCACTTAAAAGGACTGTAGCAAATAAAATCAAAAAAACACGATGCATTGAAGAAGACCTGAAATTATTGATTGAAACATTAGACTCACTAGAAAAATGTTCACTGATCACAGTTGAGAGAGAGAAGGTCATTTTCTCACTTGTTACATATAACCAGACTTCTTCCTGCAACAAGGGGAGTCGCCCCCTGATGGTCATTACAAATAATGCAGGCTCTTTTGCATTGGCTGCATATTTATAACAAGAGGCTTTTTTCAATTTCTGATACACAGTCTATTGTTAAATAGGAACTTCTTGCCCTGTTTTCCTTTCTCTGTGGATAACGTCAACTTAAGCCCGGTTTCCACCGAGCGGTCCGGTTCAGTTAAGTAAGGAACATTACACATCTATTAGCGTTTCCAGTGTTAAAAGTTGGGAATGGTACCTAAACAACCAATCTGTACCATCCTACTTTTTTGCTACCCTTCTGTTGGGGTGCCAAGTGTACTGATCGGACGCTAAAGGCTTGAGCTAGACACACTGCAATCCATTGATGGGTCGAAAGAATAATCACTTCTTGAGCGGCAGCGATAATAAAGAACAAACACAAAACGCAGCCTGTTTAAATATCCCTTGGATTTCGAGAGAGTTGTTTTTTGCAACTTATGTCAGCATGTAGCATTGCCCCGTGGACCGTGGAGGTGCAGACCTCTGCTAGATGTCCTCCAGTGTTATCCTTTGTTTACTGTATCACGTTCTTCTACAGATGAAGAAGCTGATGCAGCTATCGTGATCCGGCTTACACTCAATTTACCAAATAAGGGCACAGTTAGCTGTGCAAACGCGAGCAAGATCAGGGTTTACCATACAAAACTGTACTGAACCGAACTGGACCAATTGGTGGAAACGGGACCGAAGTCTTCACTCAAACTTAGTCTGTCGATCACAACCATATTTATCAACAGAATCTTCTGCTTCATATTTATAACAGCTACAAACTAGACCATGAATTATTTCAGTAGTCATCCGGTAAGGTACCAGAAAACAAATAAACTATCCAAAAGGGAGAAAAACTTAGTGTGGCTCAGTCATTTCTACTTCTATTGGTCAACTATTACAGTCTCAAATTGACTTTGGACTCTTTTCTTCATAACATTGAACAACACGTGTACTGGACATTATTAAATATCCATAATGTTTGTTTTTGCCCCTTTAAAATAAGTGTCCACATTTTCAAAAATAATCTCATCGTAGTTTTTGTAAATCCAGTTTCTGACAAAGTTCATACACTACTTTTAGAATTTAACAGTGGCAGCTTTGAGGTTACAGACAAAGGACTACCAGGCTTTGTACGATTACATACTTGTCAAATCAGAAACAGAAACCATTTCAAAGCACACATTTTGACTTGTCATATAAGCAAAAGCATAGCTGTTGCTTTAAAAGTTGTTTGTATTGCTCAGGTGTCTGAGGGAACCAGCAGGACCCTTAAACTGGAGCATCTTCATGGAATTCTTGCATCTTTTTGTTTATAACCAGCATCTGCCAGAATGTCATGATTGAAATGAGGTCTTTTTATGTTTAGTTTAAAAAATATAAAATTCCAGTTTCATTTACAACACAGGACCTCAGTTATAAATTAGTTAATTCAATTCTGGCACATTGAGTGGGACATGTCACACACTCAAGTTTCATGTAAAGCTTAGTCTTTCCATTGTTTCATCAGTCATATGTCGAAAATAACTATCACAGATTCCAGGTTTTCGCAGTTCAACACCCACATTAAAGTGTCGGCAGTGATGATGCGTTATGACAGCTCTGGTTTGACGCACAGGATGCGTGGCTCAACACAGCAAAGCAGAAACAAAAACATGGGACTTATTAATGAGACTGTTTTATTATGATAATTATATTTTTACTTTTAGACTTGAAATCATATACAGTACATCTTAGGTCCTTCTATGAAAAAATCTGATAAAATATTGGTAAATTATAGCAATCACTACAGGGTCGTGAGATTAGCCCGTCACTCCCGTTTTACAAATACCTGGGATCTCTGTTAATATGCTTCGATCGGGCAGTGTTTACTCTCTCCATTCAAGGCTTGTGCGCTCCAAGAATAGCCGTCAGCGCTTAAAACGCCGGGCTGCGGGGAAGGAAGTGACATTCTTCCTTCCACTCACTACACACACTTGGAGAGATTAGCGCGCGGGCAGCAGTAATCTGGTTTCAGGACCACGGCCAGAGACACCCTTTGGCCACGAATCCTGTCGAAAGTTGCCTCCAGCGCGGTGTGAACATTTTTGGACACCAAAGAGTGAAAGAAGTTCACAAGGACGTGAAGGACTCCGACAAAGTGGATCTGAAAATGTTTGTTCGGTTGGTTTTATTCAATGAAGCTTGCTAATCTCTGGACAATCAGTGTGTCGGATTCCAACGCAAATGACTCTGCTCATTTAGGAGTTTAATGATCAACTAAAATCAAGTTTCTTTGTGTGTGAGTGAGAAACACGGGGCGAAGGGAGTAGTGGAGAAGGCTGTGCGCTCGATCGGGAGCGCGCAAAGACTTCACATTGGTCGGATCCTGGACTCGTGAGGATGGAGATCCGGCCGGACAGATTTAAGGTCGTGGCAGCCAAGACTCTCGGGAAAATATACGGGTACGTAAAATCTCGCTGGGATCAAATTAAGACAAAAAATGACAAACAAAAAAACAAGCAAAACGGCTTCGGGCGTAGGCCTATACTCGTGCCAGAAAGTCCATCCTTTGCAATTAAAGATTACTGAATGGCAGTTTATGGTTGCTGGAAAAATGATTCTTACTTGAGTTTTTGTCTTAAACGAGGAGCAAAACTGCTCAATTAAAGATTAAGCCGTCCAGAGGCCTGGATTAGTGTAGGCTTGGATCACCTGGCACAACATCTGTCCCCCTATAGGCTACTGAATCTGCCACATAAGAGACTGGAGAATGCATTATGTATCACTTCACAAGCAACTGCAGACATGCAATGGATCATTTAAAAGTTTGAGCTGAAATCTAAAAATAGTCTATCAAATGATAAATGCATCTGGAGGACAACTGAACAGATTTCACTTCAGGCCAAAAGTGTTCAATCAGTGTAAGATGAAGCGTTGGATCAATACCTGGATTTAGGTTCTTCAGGCTTTTCTGCTGTGCTGTCACATTGTCATATTACAGGAGCACTGCCACACGTTTGTTGTTGCGTCTTATTACTGGCAACAAAGCCATATATTTTAGTTTTAACCATACACGAATCACGTTTGATAAGGTAGCCTATTAGTAATGTGCAAACTCATCAAGAGTAACTGTGTGTTATGTATAACGGGCCTCTGAGGGCACTCTCTGCCACACCTGTCACTTTGGGGCAGTGAGCTTAGGAAGACTTTGATTATCCCTGATTCTAGGAAACTCTCCAACTTTCCAAAACGAGAAGTGTCTTTTGTAGTTTGGGCTAGAAATTAGCAGAGCAACAAAATGTATCACGTGGACTTTTGGATTTACAAGGAACGTGCGTAAGACTGAGTCCCACCCCCACCTCCCCACCCTCAGAAGTTCCACGTACAGTCCTACATGTCTTTATCTTAGCTAGCTGCATAAAAATGCGTGACACACCTTCCCCGCTGAAAGCAGGTGTGTGAGTCAGTCGGAAGTCTGGTAATGATGAACTCCCTTTTCTTTCTCTCGGGATTTGATGCAGCGTCTAAACACTTAAATCCTCTCCACAAATAGCCACTGCTCGTCCAAGCTGTCGGCCCACGTAAATCCCTGCAGGCCGTACACCTTGGCCACCTCTCTCTCTTTTTCTCCCCCACCCCCTTAAGTAGCCCGATAACTCGTCATCGTGACCCCCTCCTTCCTCATCTCACAGCCAGCCAGGATTAGGCCACTCGACCTACGACAGAGCCCACAACAGCCTATAAGCTCTTATTTCCATGGAGCGCACGTGCCCCCAGGTGCTCCCTTGGTACCTTGCTGCCGTGCGTAACGCGCAACGGCCCGTTCCTCACTCCTGGTCTCTGCACGCAACATGCCAAGCGGTCTCACAGAGCGGACAGCATACATAACATTGTTCAGAAATAAGTTTACTCTTTTGTTGGTTTACATTTTATAATTCAGATATGGAACTGTAATGTACAACTATCTTGACAAATTCTATCGTTACTGATTTTGATTTATTTATATTGAATTCAAACAACTTTATCCTTAGTGTAAGGATGTCAGTACATAAGTGATCTATTCAGAACTTCCTGTCATTCAACTGTGTGTATGCCACTAACAATCGAAAATCATTTTTATGATCGATTAACGAGGCAATACTTTCTTTATTGGTTGTTGCCAATCAAAATGTCCCTCATAACCAAATGTTATGTCATTCAAAAAAATCTGTTTCTTCAAAAAACAACTAAAAACAAGTTATTATTAAAAGATACATCAAAGATGTGAATTTTTTACCTTAAAAAAAAGTGAGTTACTTCATTGACTATATTGTTAAAGGTCTTATCTTTATATAGATAATATATACTGTGTATATACATATATATACCTTGTCAGTATTCTCAGTGGTTTTGGGCTTTTTATCTCTGAATCTTTCACCTCAATGCACTTCATCGCATGATCATAGTGTCTGTTACCTTTAGTTTTACTAGTCTGAGTTCAGTGTTTCCATACTGGCGGTGTAATGGAGACAATTGCATCTTTCCAACAATCTCCTTCTGTTAGTTGACTTGACACATCCCTTGCAGTTAGCTTGACTCAGGCCCAAGCTGTTGAACTGTCCTGACACTTGCCCTTGATGTATGAAATGAGATTAACTTGGATAGAAACCGTGAATTCTCACAGAAGTTCTGGTTGTGTGAACACATTTTTCTGACATGACCTCAAGATGCAAAACTGAGAACTTTTCTTTTTGAGTGAAACTGGTCCACAGAGGCAATAGAACCTCTCCTCATGGTTTGTCCAGTGCGACAGAGCGAAGGTCAGATAGCGTGTAAGGATTAGAACGGATTTCTTAACTCAGGGTCAGTCATGAAAAGTCAGTGCAGCACATACATTTTATGACACAAAGTGTGAAAACTAGTGTTGCCACTGCATTTGAGAAATGAGGCTCAGCCGCTGGATACTAGATAATAAGCTGCTGTTGAAAAAGAAGGAGATGCTGGGACTGTGTGGGACAATGCATGAGTCAGGGGAGTTGACGATAAAAGGCAGGTTTAAAGATGAAGAGGAGACAGGAAGAATGAAGAGAGAGACCCGCTCAGACAAAAATAGTCCAAGAGAGCCAGAGATATTAATAATTCAAAAGGGAGAAGCATTAATACTTGATCAGCGTCGGAGACTGTTAGAACCCCTGCTTACAGTAACTAATAGATCATGTATGTTTTATCATTGTGTAGCTTTTATTTCCCAGTTTGTGTACTGATTAGAAAAGGTTTGAGGTTGGGAACACAGAGTTCAATCCAAGTCTCTTTTTTTTGTCACTGCATGCGTTTGTATCCATAGAAACTCTCTACAGGAAGAATGTCCTATGTCTCATGAAGCTGGCGAGCAGCCATGATGGTTGTAAAAAGATCTTCATCTGGTCCTCTCTCTCCCTGGTATCTCAGAATTGTGACTGTATCCCTGGTGACCTGATATATCAGTACCATCCTGGTGAAGGGTGGGGTTTGTCAGAGTACAGAGAGAATCTCAGACTCACACAGTTTACAGAATAAACCTGAAGTAGTTGGCAAGGTTCAGTTATTGCAACAAATAAGAAACAAATATTTTATGTTAACAAGCAATGCTTTGTAGAAGCAGAGTAGGGTTTTCTGGCACCACTTCAGTGTATGGAGAACGAAAGGCTTGAAGAGGTCAAGAAGCTCCAGCAACTCTTGTTGTTTAAAAATCAACTTCAAGCCAAAATGCGTCTGTCTAATAAACAAGTAAAGCTTCCTCACCAAGCAACGGTACATTTTATCTATTGTAAGGAGCCCAGAGTATGATGGCCATGCTTTCACATTAATTTAATGCAGATGAAGCTCCAGGTAGCTATCAACTACCTTCAGATTAATTTGTGCCAGTTTAATGGAGAAAAAACCTGCAGGTTTGGATTTATTTAGGATTCAGGAGGGACATGTTGCTAACACAGTCATTGTCTCAAACATGACACTCAGCAGATGGACAAAAAGAAAGTGAGTTGACGCTTATATACACTCTTTCATTTCTGTTTATTTATCACATTGACTATGGTTATCTGAATATTGAACAATGGTATCGCCTATTTTTCACATATTGTTTAGCTCTGGTAGGATGCACAAAATGACCTCGTCATAGTTGCTATGATCTTGGTATTAGATAGATAGATAGATAGATAGATAGATAGATAGATAGATAGATAGATAGATAGATAGATAGATAGATGTACTTTATTGATCCCAAACTGGGAAATTGTGGCGTTACAGCAGCAGGTTATCAAAACACACAATGTTAGTAACTAAAACAATATAATATTAAATACAAAGTGAATAAGCACTAGAATATAAAAATAAGAATAAGAAGAAATATATACATCCAGGATTTAACTAAACATTACTACTAGTCTAGAGTGTGTATTGGCTCTGTGTAAGGATGACAAAAAAAATGTGGGCAAACAAAGGATTTTGGGTGGTGGGTCTACTCAAGTTTTAACCTTTGCACTTTTAACCATCTTATAAAGGCAAAATACCAAGAGGTAAAAAAGCTTCATAAGTCACAAAATGTTACTATAGCTTAACATTAGCACAAGGTTTGCTAGTTTACAGTTAGCTACATTGCTATGCTACATGCAAACTTTAAAAACATTGTACTTACATGACATGAGAGATCACGTGGGGAGAACTTTAATCGTTTAACAATACTAAAGGTTGATATTTAGACTTTTCAGATGTATTCTGTGCTGCAGGTTGAGCAGGACTGTCGGGCGCACAAACTTAAACCTCCAGTCTCCTATCATACATATCATATCATACATCTCCTATCATATCATACAAGGGTTTGGTTGAGTTGTTAAGAAAAATATCACGTCGCAAGCGAGAACAACATGATTGCAGCCAACAGCTCAGTACTGGATGTTTGAAACAATCATATATTGTAGCCAGTCAACAAAGACGTTATCCCTTTCTTCTTTATGTGCATACGTCACGACTCTAAAAGGTTTTTAAATATATTGTTATTGTCTTTATGCTTTAGATTGTAGTTTTTGTTCATAAAACTGTGTACAATTTATTGTTTGGCTTTACAGCTGTTATATTATTGCATTTTTTTTGTTATAAAGAAGTTTTCCTGTTATTTTAGGGGACAACAGTCTATTGTGCACAATAAATCACTGTCTTCTGCATTTAAACATTGTTCACTTTGTCACCTGAGGAGCTGATGATATTTGTCACTTCCCATGATCTTGGACTCTGAGCATGATGTACAGTAGTCGAGACTTGTTGTTCAGAACAAGTGGGATAACTGTCATTGACGAAGCTTAAGTCAGCTAAGAATCATAATGTACTTACCTTTGGTTCATTTCTACACCAGGATCATTGTCTCATTTTATCTCCTTCTGTTCTGTACAACAAACTGTCGAATAAATTAGTCTACAAAAAACACACCCATCCCCCACTCCAAGCTATATTTATGCTCTGCACTGGTGGGTGATGTAATTGCAAGATTTTTGCACATTTTTTAAACAAAGGCCATTGGGATGATTTATGTCATGTCAAAATATGAAAACCTAAAATTATATATTAAAGAAGTGGAACATAAAAAGGAGTTCTGTGCTCCATCTTCTGCACCTGCAGTGCCTCCAGTCTGATCTGAGAACTCAGCACTTCACATGTCATGTTTAATAGATGACCTGCTGCATTAGATACATATTTGATGCTTGTTAGACTGAAGGCTGGCAGAGGTCATAGTTTCTCAGGGTTTCTCAGCAGGAAATATGAACATGGGTTAGAGACAACAGCAGAAAAAAAGAGGAGTAAGCCTGGTGTGTTCCTGTAAAAACTGCCCATTTTACTCACACTGTTCTCTTCACTGCCTGCAGTTTCAACAGGAGAAGATTGTAAAGGAAACATATTACCACCTTGAAATAAACAGTCTCAGTCTAAGGTTTGTCAGTGAGCATCAGTTGGTGTAGGATGACAGACTATTATGCTACAAGTCTTTTGTTAAGATGCCGATCAAACATAGACTATGAAAAAGTGGACACAGCCACCGTGACAGCACTCGTCGGTTTGTAAACGCCCCTTTCGAAGACTTGAATTCTTTTTTTCTTTCCGTTTTACCAGAAGTGACTGTCTTTGGAAAAAAGGGTGGATACAAACTGCTTCATCTAAATCCTAGTTGACAAGTCTTACTCCATGGTAGCTTGTCAATCAAAGCCTTCCACGCCTTTCAGCATACCATGATTTGTCGTCTATTTTACTCTCAACTGGACCATCATTTACCAAATGAACATAACTGGGTGTTGAAGGAAACTTGAAGCTAGCAATTGAGACAATAAACTCATTGGGAAATGTTTACTGAGCTAATGATGAATAAACTGAAAGGTAGGGTACTTTTTGTACTTTGGTATTTGGTGAAGAGTGGCGTCTCACCCTGCTGGCAATTATAATACATGTCAAGGTACTTCACATAAAATGAATACATTTTTTATCTATAAAATCAACAAAACACTACAAAAATTACCTCATGACACTTAGGGCCTGATTTACTAAAGGTTTGCGTTTCTTAAAACGTGCAAACTTGATACCACACGCAAAAAATGTGCTATCTGATCTACTAACGGCGTGCAGTGAGGATTGCGTCTTTCATATGTGCAAAACAACACAAATTGTCCATTTAGTACGTTTGCCTAAATGAATATGCAAAATGGGGCGATTTTGCCCTAGCGTGCAAAATACAGGGAGGAGAGAATGCAAATAAGTTAAGATAGTACACGCATTGCGATTTACCAAGCCTGACAAAAATTGCGGCGATTGTGACGGTGTCTGTATTTAACACCTTTGAAAGGAAGGTGCTAATCGACCAGTGTTACGCCCAACAGGTTTCTGTTATAGTTAGTAGGAGACATAGGCCTAGGCACAATAAAAGAAGGTGTAAAGATCGCGTCTTTGTTTCAAATGACGCGCTCGTGCGACAGAGGACATAGCTTGCACCTCCTGCGCAATGTATGACAATTCATTCAAACGATGGAGGGAAGAAACGAGAAGCCCTGTTTAATGTTGAGGTTCTATTAAAAGCCAAATTTTCTTTTTGTAATATTCAGATTTATCTGCTATAACTCGAAAATACTGTACGTTTATTTGCCTCTTCCACTAATACCTATTTTCATCCAGTCATCCTGCTTTCCGTCCAAACTCTCCGTGACGTAATCCAGTAGAACACGCAAAAGCCTACCTTGAATACTACCGCCTCCACAAGGTTTGCACCTGTTATCATTCACGCACATTTTCTTAGTAGTTTACCCGCAAAACGTCCACCAACCAAATGTGCAATTTTATGGAGTGAACACGCAATTTAGTACTCTTTACTTGGGATCTTAGTAAATCAGGCCCTAAATATATGAATGAATGGATGAATGGATATTTTATTTTCATGTCTGGTCATTTACATGAGCCATCCAACATGGAATAATTCAGACACATTGACTGAAGATCAATCAAAAGTTCTGTGATGTCATTCACCCAACATCAAAACAGCTCCATTAACTTAAATGTTGCAGGTCTAAACCATGTTCATGGTACCATTATGTTATTATGAGCTGCTGTATGACTGGCTTCACTTTTGAGAGCAGAGGCTTCAAAAGGGTTCAGGTTCAGGTCAGGGTTAGATCCAAAATTATATTGAAATGTCAAAGTAACCTAAACATACAGTCTCTTTATTTTGAAGGCTCAATAACTGCTGTTGTTATTTTTCTGACATGTCCTCATTAGAATTGAAGAGTTCTTTGGTTTGTATTTTCAAGGTCCTTTCTGTGGCAAGCTATCTTGACCTGGCAAGGGCTGCTATACAACACTGCGAACACTACTTTACAATTACTGATGACAAACTGACATTGAATGCTAACAGCAAGGCAAGGCTTGGCAGTGTCTCTATTTTTCAAGGTAGCTTAGAAGTGGAGGGGGTTGCATTGTGTGTACAAAATGAGCACAAACTGAACAGGGTTGTTAAACTAGGTAGCAAGATGACGGGGCAACCAACGTGCAGGATTTCTTACCTGACAGACCAGTGCACACTAAATTTGGCTCACAGGATTATAGAAGAACCACTGCACCCTCTTTGGTCTGAGTATGAACTCTTGACCTCTGGGCACAGGTACAGAATGCCCAGAATGTGGACTAAAAGAGGCCTCGCTTCCTTTGTACCACGGAGCATTCAGCTGCTTAACAAGCTCTGATAAAACAGTATGGACTTAGCACTCTGACCTTTACTGTACTTACCTCTTGACCTCCCTTATATGTAATCAAGCGATGCTTTAGTGATGAATTTTTTAATGATTTGAGTTTGATGTTTGTTGTGTTGTCATCCTGTATGGTTGTTGTTGTCTCTGTTAATCATGTTTTGCTGTTGTAATGCTCTTGGTGTGAGACAAATCCCTCTCAAGGCTTCATTCAAACAGATGTTTGAACTGAGACAACGACAAGCCAATACGTTACATTTCTAGTTCAAGACCAACCCAGTGACTTGAGTCCTATAAGAAGCAGTTTACATTTTCAACTTACCCCATTCCTCACAGAGCCCTTGAGAAGAAGCAGGAAAATGGGGAGACCATTGAGCTGTCGGCTGAGGGCCGGCCAGAGCTGGTCGAGGAGAAGGATCTGCCCGTTGTGGACTGCACGTGTTTCGGCCTGCCCAGGCGCTACATCATCGCCATCCTCTCCGGCATTGGCTTTTGCATCTCCTTTGGTATCAGATGTAACCTTGGCGTGGCCATCGTCAGCATGGTGAACAGCCACACTGTCTTCAGAGACAACAAGGAAATTATAGTGGTGAGTTTTGGTCCGGGACGTTGGAGGGGTTTGTGTATTTGAGTAAAAAGATAGTTCACACCAAAGCAAAATAAATTTGTCTAAATGATTTATTTGTTAGATTAATTCACTCTAACTATGGCAAAGAAAGGGACTCTTTGGATTTGTGGACTTTTTCGACCAGGGCTTGTTTTATAGTTTGAGTTAGGCCCCTAATCGTATTAAGGAAACCCTTAACCACACTATCTGAAAAAAACAGACAAGAAAACAATGTGCTTCAATATTTACTGCATGTGCAGTTTGGGTAGGCCTACCCTAATCTTTTGTATCTTTTTTTTTCCACGTTTGAAGTGTCAAAAGTAGAGGGCCGATAACATTCATCCCTGCAATTTTTTGCTGTCTTCATTTTAAAGGAAGAATGTGCGACTTTTTGATTCAGCAGATGTCACCCTTGAGCACCAGCACTAAACCAAAACAAACTGCTGTTTGGCGACACCTTCTGAAGCCTCCGCTCTCCTCCAGCGTGAACCTCCAACCCCTCTCCACTCGAGTTCACAAGAGGGAGTTATCAGTTAGAACGCACCACAATTAAAGCTCCATTAAGCGCAAGCTGCGGACAAAATTGTTCTTGGCACAAGCTTCAGTTCCCCGTAGCCTGCATTGTTGTTTTAGCATTAGCAGGCTAAAGTTAGCACGCTTTGGTTAATTCATAGCGTCGTAATGCACATAAATAGACAAGGAATGGCCGTGATCTCAAGACACTTGTAAATTATGTGACATCCAAATAAGCAGCGAGTAGGCCATGTTATTCTTCGTTACTTTAGTCCTTGGGTGAAACAGCTTTAAACGCAATGCCGTCCCGTCCATGTAAACATGACGTAAACACGGCTACGACAACAGTACAGCCAGCGGGACTCACGCTTCTCACTCATTGTAGACAGTCATGGCTCAGAGAAATATCATTGATTTCTGCTGTATTTATGTGTAAAATGTCACACATTCTGCCTTTAAGATTGAGTTAGCTATTATTAAAGAAAGGTGGACTTCTGGAGGTTCTGCGATATTTTACAACAAAAACGAAAGTATTTTAATTAATGTTTTTTAATTTAAATTGTATAGACTTTATTAATCATGAGGAAAATTAGACTTTGACTCTGTTGTTTTGAGACATGTTTCACGCACATATAGGCCCGAAAGAATTAACAGGACCTTCAGACATGCATTAAAGGAGAGATACACGTTTGATATCATTCTAATTTGGCCCTCGAGATAACTTTAATTAATGTCAGATTCATAACTAAGCAGTGACGAAAGTACAATCTGAGAATTGATCTATAATGGCGATCCCTACATCTGACCTTTCAGCTTAAATTTGATATTAAAGTCAATTTGAACTTGGCTTTGCATGAAAGGAAGGCACACCTGGTCAGGTGTAATAAGAGGAAGCCACTTCTTATAAACAATGGATTGATTACCTCATTACTTCAAAATAAGAGTGTTGGTGTTCAGTCAGTGGTCAAGCATAAAATCAATCACTTGTTTTGACTGTTTATCCGTTAGCTTAGTGTCATGTCATCCCCTTGAAACCTAAAATGAATGACTTCAGTGTTTTTCAGGGGTCAAACTCAAACTAATTAAATGTACAGATTGCTGTTGTTTCTCACGGTCTTGTTCTCCTGGTGCTTCTCATCAGAAAGCTCAGTTTGACTGGGATCCAGAGACAGTGGGGATGATCCACGGGTCCTTCTTCTGGGGATACATCGTAACTCAAATCCCTGGAGGGTTCATCTGTCAAAAGTTTGCAGCAAACAGGTTTGTGAAACGACTATATATATGGTATGCAAGGGATAGTTGGACATTCTTTACTCATACTGAACATCTCTTCCATTTTCTATTCTCTCCTCCTCCAGAGTGTTTGGCTTTGCTATAGTGGCTACGTCTTGCCTGAATATGCTCATCCCTGCAGCAGCACGAATGCATTTTGGCTGTGTTATCATTGTCAGGGTGTTTCAAGGACTTGTGGAGGTGCTTGGCTCTTGTTTCTAGCTTTTTACAACAAGATAAATGTATGCATTTTATTTTGAACATTAATCAAAAGTTATTTTCTCCCCTATTCCTCAGGGAGTTTCATATCCAGCCTGTCATGGTATTTGGGCAAAATGGGCTCCGCCTCTCGAGAGAAGTCGCCTGGCTACAACAGCCTTTTGTGGTGAGTCATAATCACTGCACCTGTTTCATTCAGTCTTTAAACAATGGATGTCTGTTATCACTTTGAGAGACATTTATTGCTACAACGAATGCTAAAACGACTAGTCCTTATATCACACATGTGTTTTATTCAAAATGAATCTACATCTATTCCTGTTAACTTGTAAGATATTTCCCAATAACAAGTCAGCCCATTGTTGGTTCCAGCTGATGAGTTGCTGCTTCTCTGTCATTTGACAGTGTTAAAAATACCTCTTTTGTATTGGGCTGTCAAACAAGTCAAGACAATGAAAGACGCAGTTTTTTCACTATTTTCTGACATGTTATAGACTTAACAGTTAAATGACAAAATAGGAGGTTGATAAATTAATTAATAAGTGCTGGTTGACGGCATAAACACAAAAGAAACACAATCTCTTTCCTTTTTTTAGGTTCTTATGCTGGTGCTGTGATTGCCATGCCTTTAGCTGGAATACTGGTGCAGTACTCAGGATGGTCATCAGTCTTTTACGTCTATGGTGAGAGAGCTTTATCCTTTCCCAAATCTTCAAATGGAATTGTGGCCATTATAATCCTGATAATAGTCCTGCAGTTATCAGATGGTTTGTGACAGTATATGAAAATGCTTAAATCAAATCTTATGTAGACACACTCATCATTATTAAGGAGAGGATATGAGGGCACATTTTGGAGCTGAAAAGTAAAAAAAAAAAATGCAAAGGGCAGCATCATTAAGGGCTCGATCACACAGAGGGATACGTTTTTCTAGCGTTTTTTGGGCGTGCATAAAATGTAAAAAAACATTAAAAAGTTCCCAAAACCTCCGCTTTTTATGACATTTCCCCCTCCTCGGAGAAAAGCAACAGCAAGAGCTCTACGTTCGCCCAAATCCATTTTTTCCTTATTTTATTTGGCCGCGCGTTGTACGACGCATTTCTGTGTGATCAGGCCCTTACATTAGACAGGTAAAAGAAACCTGTCAGACATTATTTATACATTCAACATCAATTCTCACATTATAGAGCTGCTATTAGAGTTAAAGTGTCTACTTTGCAGCATGTTTATTACCTTTAAATTTCAGTTTTTAACACTTACATAAAGCCTTCTCTTTTCCCTTTTTCGACTTCCTTTCCTCCTCCCAGGAACTTTTGGGATCTTGTGGTACTGCTTCTGGTTCCTGGTGTCTTATGAAAGTCCAGCCGCCCATCCCACCATCACTGAGGAGGAGAGAACATATATTGAGGAAAGCATTGGCCAGACTGCTCAACACGCAGTAACGGTCAGTACAGTTGATAGATTTCTCTGCAGAATGTGGTTTGGTATTGGCATGCCGAAATAAGCACGTCGCTCCTAAACCTGAAGATAGCGTTCAGCGTTAATAGGGCCTTCACAAATATGCAGGTCACCATTGCTGTGTGCACTAATGCACCTCCATACCATCACCAATGTCGACTTGTGAACTGTGTGCTGATAACAAGATGGATGGTCCTTCACCTCTTTAGCCTTGAGGATGCAACATCCATGAATTCCAAACAAAATATCTAATTTTGACTCATCAGACCTCAGTATAGTTTTCCACTTCACCTCCGTCCATTTTTATGAGCCTGGGCCCAGAGACAGGGCAGTATTGATGGATCTGGATTATATATGTTTTCCTCTTTGCATGGTAAAGTTTCAACTAGCATTCAACTAGCAATGCAGCATGAACTGTGTTCACAGACAATGTTCTCCTGAGCCCATGCAGTGATGGTTCTTTGACATTTTAAGTTGAGAAATGTTATTCTAAAAGTTTTGCACTATTTGCTTGAAAAGTCTTTCACAGAATAATGAACCCCTCCCCATCTTCCCTTCAGAAAAGACTCATCCTCTCTGAGATGCTCTTTTCATACCAATCATTGGACTAACCTGCTAGTTAACCTGAATTTTCCAGAATGTTGTTGCCATTGTCATGACTTTTTTGGAAACCTGTTTCTGGCATCAAATTCAACATGGGCATACCATTTTCCAATAACAAAACCATTTTTAATTTTAACATTTGATGTGTTTTCTTTGTGCAATTCTCAATTAAATATTGGGTTTCAATGATTTGCAAATCATCACATTCTCTTTCTGTTTACATTTCACACAGTGTCCCAATATTATGAGAAACAGGGTTTTAAATTAAGAAACTAATATCATTGGAATCTTCTGCTTATTTAGGTCTTCATTCATGCATTTAGGTAGGAATGCACTGATGCAATGGTCGAACAACGATTTTGTCCGATATCTGCCCTGTTGACAGATATCAGCTCATTGGCAAATCATGTGGCATGCACCAATGTCAGGGGGCGAAGTGTTGCATCAGTCAATGCTGGCAGGCTAGTATGCTGAACTGCTGATTCAGAGTTTTTTTGGAAGAAGTCAGCTGCTGGACAAACTTGATTTATGTTCATGGTCAATAGTGACAGAAAATGACGGCGGTGTGGGAGTCTTGCACCGTTTCTTGTAAAGATACGGTTTGCACGACATGCTCTCTTAACATTTCAAGAGGAGAGACTACTTTTAACTCTTTAAGTTCATCAAATCTTAAAGTGCATTCGAAAAACAGACAAAGAATTAAAAAGAAGTGAGGAAAAAAATGATATGGACTAAATTGTTTATGTAAACCTTGATATCTGAATCGTCCCTTATTTTCATAATCATATCTTTACTGTTAAGTAAAACTGTTCAGTTTAATTAAGCATTACACTCAAAAACAGCACATTTGTGTTTGTGAGAAAAGTGAGGGGATTAGAGTTTAATGACAAAATCAGAAACATACTGTATATGAACAAAACCCTTTAGTGAGCACTCGCTCTATAAGGGAAGTGTTTTTGTGTTTCAGAAATTCAACACACCGTGGAGGGCCTTCTTTACATCCATGCCAGTGTATGCCATCATCGTAGCTAACTTCTGCAGAAGCTGGACTTTCTACTTGCTTCTCATCAGCCAGCCTGCATACTTTGAGGAGGTGTTTGGGTTCGAAATTAGCAAGGTAACAGGAAAAGACAAACATATGTGGGCATTGCATGAATTATGTTATAAAGATTCTAGTTCCCAGGTTTATTCAACTGACCTAGCCTGCTAGTCTAAAATATGTTTGATAGAAATTCTTTTCCCCCTCTCATCTAGGTGGGCATAGTCTCCGCCCTTCCCCATCTTGTCATGACCATTATTGTGCCCATTGGCGGCCAACTAGCAGACTATCTGCGCTCAAACCAAATCATGTCCACCACTAACGTCAGGAAAATGATGAACTGTGGAGGTAAGAAAGTCTGATACAAATTAAACATTTTACAGCCTTTTTTGCTCATCAACAGAAGCTTTTCTTAGCAGCTTATTTTTAGCACAAAGGCTGGTTTGATCACATAAACCTGAAAAACTGCACAGGAGATCATCTGCTCATTATAGGGTTAACATAAGTGTTATGTTCGCTGTGGTGAGAAAACATTTGGTGCATAAAAGGAAATGATGACTCACCGAAAAGCAGAAACGCTGCCTCTGTTGGCTATTTTTGAACTACACAGAGAAATCGATAGCATTGAAATGGAGAAGCATACAGTGTACATATCTCTTTGAGGGGAGCTGTCAGTGCAGGTGTAACAATTGCTCAGTCATCAGCATTTTATAAAAAGAAGGGGAGCACAATGGGAGATAAATGGTCTTCAGTTGGTTTCCATGAACATTTTGCAGCGAGACTTCATATTTTAACACATTTAAGTCATTCTTTGTTGCTTTGCTACTTCGTTTGTCTGCATCAGGGTTTGGGATGGAGGCAACACTGCTGCTGGTGGTTGGCTTCTCTCACACGAAAGGTGTTGCCATTACTTTCCTGGTTCTGGCTGTGGGTTTCTCTGGCTTTGCAATTTCAGGTGAAATCATGTTTTCTTCAACAACTCTTCCGCGCACACACACACACACACACACACACACACACACACACACACACACACACACACACACACACACACACACACCCCTCTTGTTTGCAGATAGCGTCACATATTAAAATAGACTACTTGTATAACTTCCTATTTTGTATTCATCTTTGTTTGCATCCTTCCTCAAAAGGTTTCAATGTCAACCACCTTGACATTGCACCACGCTATGCCAGTATCCTCATGGGTATCTCTAACGGAGTGGGCACTTTATCGGGGATGGTTTGCCCACTTATAGTTGGTGCCATGACAAAGCACAAGGTGAGAACTTATGAATATGTTCAATAAACAAACAAAGAAAAACCCTTTGAAACTTATTTAACATTTATCCTCTTATCTGAAGGTGTATTTTTATTACCATGGATTATTCACAACAATCCACATGCAAGCCCACCTTTGATTAGTTTGATGACTTTTGAACATCTTCATTTTAAAGGAAGATTAAACAGAAGGATCTCATGCTTATATCTTGTATTCTCTCTCTCTGTACGCCCTCTTTTTATAGACACGGGAGGAGTGGCAGGGTGTGTTTCTGATCGCCTCACTGGTTCATTATGGAGGTGTAATATTCTATGGTGTGTATACCTTTCCTTAACTTTTATTCCAAACTCATTTTTACATGAACCAGAGCATCAGTGTGTTCAAGCATATAGGAATCTGTGAATTATTCTTCATGCAATTGTCTGCAGACTGAAAAATCCCTGACACTAACTTATCACTTTCTTTTTTTGGACTGCAGGCCTCTTTGCATCGGGTGAGAAGCAAGCCTGGGCAGAGCCGGAGCAGCAGAGCGATGAGAAATGTGGCATTCTGGATGAAGATGAGCTAGCCAATGAGACAGAGGAGCTGTATCGCACAAGTGGCGGAGGAGGCTACGGAGCCATGAACCAGGGAGCAGATCCAAATGGTGGTGGAGGCGGAGGAGGAGGATGGGTTTCCGACTGGGACAAAACTGAGGAGTATGTCCAACCAGCTGGAACCAATAATTATTTACACG
The DNA here is from genome assembly GCA_020745685.1 of Tautogolabrus adspersus. NCBI lineage: Eukaryota > Metazoa > Chordata > Actinopteri > Labriformes > Labridae > Tautogolabrus > Tautogolabrus adspersus. Next base: position 10,232,764 of record CM036554.1, read on the forward strand.
GAGGAGAGGGAGGCCGAGAGTTTTCATAAGAAGAAGATCGTCTGCACATAGCTTTTAGTGATTGAGTGTCATCAGTGTGAAGTTTCACCTGATGGCAGGAAGGACTTTGATATCGTTAAAGGGGACAATTTTGAGGAAGCGTGACTGTAAAATTAAAAATGAACTGAATTTAAAGAGACTCCACAGTTGAGGTGAAGACACTAGTGAGTTTAAAATATGTGTTTGTGTGTGTGATTGCAATTGTGTACTGTGTGTGACAGACAATTTAAGTAATGTGTTTTAGGACCTCTCAGGAGGAGGGAGGGATTTTAGGTCTGGTGTCGCTTTTTTATGTTAAATCATTGTAATAAATGTAGAATACTTCAATATTATCCGACAAGATTTGACTTTAAATTATATGCCATATTTATATTTGAATCATACAGGATTTCCAATATTTAAATGGGCATATGTCACAAGCCTATTATCACGTGTTGGGGAGAACCTATAGAGTTTGTTCAGTTGGTTTCACAAATTGTTGATGTTTGCACCAAAACTGGAGCTATAAGGTTTTCACATAATGTTACAAAAGATTTTTCCAAAAAGCAAAGTTAAATGTTGTCCTTATGTGCACACTTTTAAGAAGACGCATGTGACTTGTGCCAACACAAAAAATATATTGCTCAGTAGTATTGGTTTACTCTCCACTGAGAAGGTATTTGGACACCTGGAAATGTAACTGCACACAGCTTTCAAAGAAGTCTAATAGCCCACACTGACTTTGTGATTTCTTTATTTAAAAATGTTTCATATACAAGGCCTCGAACCTGCCTGCTTACTTACAAGCTGGGGGGAAATGCCTCGTATGCATCTAGAGGGAATGTCATTATGCAGAGTAATAACAATACCTTAACCATAGTCTTAGTTTAGGGCTGTATTTATTTCTATCGATTCTCCGTATGGCTGTTTTCTCCTGAATGATTTTCCATAAGCTTTACACAAAATATATGTTTCCTTTATGTTATTCTTCATGTCACTCTTGTGTTCAGGGAATTCAAGCATTTAGTGTTCACATCTACAAATGCACTTGGCTGTCACTACATGACCTAAAAACCCCAACACAAGCCAGGCTCTGCTCTTTCTCTTTCACAGCAGCGATGTACAAAGAACACTTAGCAGAGCCTGATGGCTGATGCAAATTATATAGCATCAGTCAAAGTTTAAAACTGCAAATAAAATAAAAATGTTCGGCTGATAGAGCCATCACATAGAACTCAGTCTATAAAAAACCCTGTGGTTTTTTTATGTATGGTGCAGCAAGCAGCAGATATGTTGAACGATCAGTAAACCTGCTCCCATTAAGAATTAAAGTCTTATCATGGACAACAAGCAATGACACTTCATTGTACATGAGCAATTTGTTTTTAATTTGTATTAGTAGATGTTCTAATGTATTAGCTAGTTGGGAAGAAGAAGGTTTAAAGATTTAAAACATCTCAGCATTAGAGTTTCACCAAACAGTATCACTCACTGTTACGGTTTCACTGATAGATTAAATATTAAATGCTAGGGTTTTTACTGTTTTTGACTTTTTATTTCATTATTTTCTTGTTAAATGTTTTGTTCTGGATTGTAAACAAAACCAGTATATGTAAAAATCATGTACATGTGGAAAATATTGTACAATAAAATTTAGAGGTCAATATTCTTGTACAATTTTAAATATTCTTAGCAGTTAGTGCTTCGTAAGCATGCATGATTACAGCTGAGAGTTACCTTTTTAACCAACATATTTTATGTTAAACACCAGTTTTGTCTTTTACAAGTCAACCTTTCTTCATGTGTGGTTCAGGCACTAATCATGTGGGTCTAAATACCCTTGACTACAGTGGTTTCATGTTACTCATAGTGCTGTACTCTGTGCTGTGTCCAGACAGCTTATCGATCACTGAGCTAAAATACAAGAGCATTGAAATGAAGAAGAAAAATAGCTTTTTTTGGCACCAGAGAAGGGACTCACCAGTTTTCCTCAGCCAGGAAGTCACTGAGGCTTTGGCACACACCCTCACAGTCCAACTCTGGTCTGGAATCAATGGGATTATCCTGCAACCATCTGTCAGTGGGAGAAACAGTAGTCACCTGGATGTAACTCGAATTCTCTGAAGACACTGGTAGAGTTATAAAGGGCTTTACTGTTGATTTGCCCAATTGAAGCCCTGCCTCAACACCCTGAGAAAGATCTTTGTACTCACCACAAACAACCTAATTGGACTCTGGTTTAGGAGCTGAGATAGAATTGATTATCACTGCACAGAGGTTAAACCAAGCATCAAGTGTGACAGAGCCAGTCCTCCTTTAGATTCATTCAAACAAAAGTGGATGTGGAAGGAAATGGTCATTTGCCTTTTCCTGACATGTTCCTTTTTAGGTCAACCCCTATCAAAAAGTCCCTGCATAAATGTGAAGCACAGAAACTTTATTATCTGTTATCAGCCAAGTGATAGCAGATAATAAAGTGTATTTAAAGGGTTTATGAAAGTTAGACACATATGTCCTATAAGTTCACTATCAGACTTAAACCTAACTAAATTCTTTTTTTTCAGGGTTTCTGGGCTTTAATAGCCTAACTATGTTACAGGTCCATGTTCAACCCTCAACCAAAACTCCTGTCTTCTCAGTGTTATTCCAACTCTTTCATAAGCAAGCTACATAAGACATATACAACTAATGTTTATGGGGAATGTTAACAAACCAACATTCATAAAATGTAGGCTACTGTTTCTTTTATTTATTAAAAGTCAATAATTAAAAAATAATTAACAGCTCTATTAGCTCATTTAGTTAGTCTTTCATTGTAAAAGTTGTGCATTGTTTGACCACTATAAAGCTTGAAATTAACCTTATTAGTGTGCTTTACCAAAGTATCTTTACCATTTGTTGCTAAAGACTAGCTTTTGTATTCCAGACCTGCTACTCATACACACTCAAACGAATAACACCAAAATATACATGACAAGTCTCCACCCTACCTGTGGGACTTTTTTTTCAATCAGTTTGACCCATAGACTGTAAATATTAAGGTTTTACCCATAGGTTTTACCATACCATCGGTTCATATTGTAGTCGCCATATTTGTAGTCTACGTCCTATTTCGCGCGATACCTGGCGTCCTCGGTAAAAAAAAAAAAAAAAAAGAAATGCGGCAAAGGCTCATCCCTTGTTAGGATTTCCCTCCTACTTGGGCTACAAAACCACAAAACACACTGGGCGATGAGATACAGTAATGGGGTAAAATAATAAATGCTCTGGAAGCTGACTGACAGACACTTTGAGAGAGCCGACAGATAACGGCCGTGTTTACAAGTCCGCCAGCAAACAAATCTACAAACACGTTAGCAACACGAGCAGCTCGAGCAGACCACCTTTGTCCAGGTAAAGGTACGTAGTCAATATAAAACGATGAATCACACTTTTTGTGTGTGTGTTAGGCTAACTTGTTTTGTATTATATTTTAATTTTGTTTAGATATCTATCTGAGTATTACTTTTGTTATTATATCATTATTGATCGATATTTGTGTTCCTTTTGAATGACCGATTATCAGCCTACTAAGCCTTCTAATTGCTTTGGAAATTACTAAATTGAAAAACTGCATTGAACAATCATCATTTCAAATGTAGAGTTTCTAAAAATATTCAAGTAGGCTTTTCAAATGTGTAACTGAACCTGGTTTTATGCAATATTGTTTTTTTTAAGGTAAAGAAAGGGTATCGATTTCTATTTTGAAATTGTTGCACTTAGTGTTACCTTTGTCTTGCTTTAGAAGTTAATTGGAGAGAAGGAATTACTTGAAATCGGAGGTAAATCTTCAAAGAGGATCGAGTCCATAGACTGTAATATTTACAGTATACTGTCTATGGTCGAGTCACGATGGAAAGAGCATGATAGTAAGTTTCTTATCATGACAAACCAAATCACTAGGAGGTTGAACTTGTTTGTCTGGTCTTGTTAATGAACTGACCTTGTCTGTAGCTTCCTTCAAAGAGCTTGTCAACACCGTCCTGGTTGGCTTTCTTGGCTTTAATCATGTTCTGTGCTCCACAAACATTAAGAAAGATAGCTACATGTGTATTCAATTCTTAACATTATTATATATTGACATAAAGTGATTGTACCGATAAAAATAAAAACAACTACATTGAATAAAACGTATTTATTTCAGCATATAACATTAAGCAAAATATCTCTATTTTAAAGTACTGTATTTTTACAGCAAATTGAACTGATATGTCGCTAAAAAGCATAAAAACTGGTTACATAAATGCTTTAACAATTTAGCACAAAAGTAGAAATTATACAATATTACACCAGTAGCATATATGAATTCACAAAGAAACATAAGCAAGTGATAACTAAGACTTTTCTACATAAAGATGAACTTACATTGCATTTTTCCAGCACTGTAAGATCTTTTGATAGTTAGGACTCATTGTACTTATAATAATCATATATCACTCATCATTTAAGTTATTGTTCATACTATACAAAAATGAAGCTTGGAAACAAAGTCTGAACATATGTGTATCGCAGTGAGTGAAAGTATTACTATGATAAATATCAGGGTTAGAAAAAGCATTTAACAGATCAAGTTTGCCTGAAAGCTTGAGTGCATAGAATTGGCATTATGGTATAATTTCCAATTGCTAATTATTATACTATGAAACACACAGCATTTGTCTCTTCTTTTTTTAATTGTCCTATGATAGATAACTTTTCTTTCTAATTATGTATTATTATTTTTTATGTATTTCAAAACTGACATCTCCGGACCTTGCTGGTTGCCAAGAAACTTATTTTTGACCTTTTTCCCCTTTTTATAACTCAGTAATTATTTACTTTTCCTCCTTTTTTTTCCTACTCCGTCTCATTTTCTCTGCCTTTGTCGCTCTTCCCTGATGCTTCCACTCCTCCAATTGCACCCTCCATGTTCAGGGCGTCGTATTGCCCCTCTTCCATTCCCTTTTTTTGCAACTGTTCATACCCTCCCTCTCCTCCACTTGCCGCCTCCATTTGCACAGTGTGGTACACCCCGTCTTCCATTTCCTCTTTCTTCAGTGCTTCATATTCACCCTCTCTCTTCTGTTTGCCCGGTGCCTCAGGGTGCAGGATGTCATACTCGCCCTCCCTTCGAGCACCACTCAACATCTCGTATTCGTTATTACCCTTATCTCGTGACATTTGCGCCACATCCTCATAAATTGGTACTAAAAACAAAAATAAAGTGTTACATGATGCATTTAGTGTACTTAAAAAAGAGTGGAAACAAGTACTAGATCCATACCTGTGGCAGCTCTCTTCCTACGCCTCATGTAGAAAGCCATTGCTACAGCTGCCAAACCCAGAATCAACAGCAGGAAGACCAAAACTAGGAAGATGGTTTTGATTGGAGGATGATCTGCAAAAGAGGCATGCATTGAATCGTTACTGTATGAAATTCTTCTGACTGTGACCCTGTTGTAGGTCACACTCTCATTAGCAGGGTTTATCAGTGTAAAAGAATTGGGCTCACTTTAAAAGTGGTCAGAGTTAATAGAGCTCGCCAGTTATGAGATCTTTGAGTATGTTAATTATTTGTAAAGCAATTATTGACATGGTGGCTGAAATATTTACATTTTGGGTTGAAATGAAAATACAACTTTCCAATGTGGATTTTCCACCTATACGAAAATTCAACAGTTCTGAGAAAGTCTGTGTCCTTTCAGAAAAAACTTTATTAGAGAAATATTATTCATTTTGTTATTATAATTCTACGTGGTAAACCAATATTAGTTTGGACTACTATCTGCTTTGCTTCATGTGCTGCACATTGTCCTGCGAGTAAAGTAAACTACGAAGTTGGAGCATGATCTGCTGAATTAAGTACAAAATAACACTTTTCCAAATCATGTCAAGCAATATTTTTCATATGATCTCTGAAATAAGGCCTATGTCCACAGATCTTTTCAGCCAACAGATAGGTTGGTAGGTTTCTTAAAATGATGCAGCGGATAAAGAGTTATTTTGACATCAGTCCCTAATAAATGTGCAGATCCAAACACACTGGATCCTACAAATCCCATAATGCAACTCTATAGTTTTGTTTGTTAGATCTACCCAGCCTAATAAGGGCATTGGTTCTTTTAACTCCTCATCCACTTAACATTGTGCCCTGTTTCTAAGTGTTTCAATTATCCAAGCCAACCTGAGACAACACAGACAACACTGATGGCGACAACATCAATTCAATCAGCAGGAACTTACAAACAAAACTGCTGCTGAGAAAAGATCTCCCGGTGCGCCACACAGCTCTACATGCATAGGTACCACTAGCTTTTGGCATCATGAATCCTTGGACGGAATCCATTTGTGTCAATGGCTGATCATCATCACTCTTATAGTACCAGTTATAGGAGCTTACACTGGGGCAAAGTGGACAAGAGCATGAAATGCCAACGTTTGCAGAGAGGAACGCTTTCATAATAGGGACTGAAAAGAACAAATGAGGAGATGAATGTTAAAAAAGGTCTACTGAAGAGAAAAAATATGGACATGCAAAAGACACAATATCTAACAAACGCATACCTTGGACAAGCACATCTTGATCATCAGAGACCACACTGTAGGGAGGCCCGTCAGTGCGGCCTTTGTAATTGAATATGGACATGCACTTGTATCGGCCCTTCGCAGATTCTGTCACATTGGGGATTTTGTAGGTTGGACTGGCACTTTGCTGAAACATCACACCGTCTTTGTAGAAAACAGTTTGGCTGATCTGATCTGTGCCCCAAACAAGGCACCTCAGAGTCAGACTCTCCCCGACTAAAGCCGGCAGAGGGTACATTTCCAGTGATATCGGATTGTCTGGAAGAAGATGATGAATGTTGGATTAGTTTTCTTCCTAAAATTTAAGATACAAAAAAACATGATTTCTAAGACTAGTATACAGACTATTTGTTTTCTTCCCAAATCAGCCAATTCAGAGATGGAGAGATTTTAAAAAAAGAAGAACTTGAAATGTAATTTATTATGTTTAATTTGAGCGGATATATTACATAAAGTATCACATGTCTGTAAAAATATTGCATTGGGAAACTGGTTTACAAATAGTAATGAAAGCTACACAAGAAAAATCCCCTGAAAGTTGTCTGTCTATTGCTGAGGAAATGTAAACGTAAAACAGAGCATTACTTAACAGCTGGCCTACCTGAGGTTCTGACTGTGATTTGGTTGCTCCTGCGTTGTTGTTGTTGTCCATCCGTACACCAGAAAATAGTCTCAGAAACAGTTAGTTTTCTAGGTTGAAAGTCCAGACTAACACTGTCCGCCTCCAACTTCAGCATGATCTTTTTTGTCTCAGCTCCCCTGTAGACCCAACAGTTCCATCCCGTCAGACCATCTTCATTGTCGAGCTCCAGGATGACTGCCCCCCCGAACTTCATCACCGGCTGGCCTGTCTTGATAATGAGTGAGGCACTGGGAACGTATCCTGAATGGTAAATACATATATTATACCATTATTTCTAAAGGTAGTTTATGACCCTTTGCATCTGCTGCAGTTTGAACTTTAATACTTTACCATGGACGTCAATAGTGAAAATGTCACTCTTTTGCCCGTTGATTTCACATTGATAAGAGCCTGAGTGCCCTGGGTCAGCAACCGTAATCTTCCAGGTGTTGTTCGTCTGCATTTGTACTGCGTCATTGATGTACCATGTCACTCGGCTCTCACTTGCACTCCCGCCACAGCTCAGATAAAAAGTGTCCCCAGAGAAGATCTCGGTAAGTGTAGGTGACAGAGTAACTAAGAAGACAGGAAAGAAGACGTACAGTAGCATATTAATGTAGGTGTACTCACAATTTAAGAAATAGTAAAGATCCCTTAAACATGGGTATTGCTGCCCCCTGCTGACAGTTTGCAGCAGTTTGACGCTAATAGAGGGAAGCTGTAGGCCAAGCATCTGTTGCAGATGTGTTCATGCTGATTACCTTTTGGCTTTTGCTGACATCTAGACTGGAGCACCAATGCTGTAAGAAAATAAAAAAAGTTAAACTTTGCTTTAAAAAAAGAATTTATGACTAATAAAACACATTTAAGTCTCTGCAATTCACAGCATATCAATTCAAACTGGCAACTTGCAGAATCTAATTTAATTTGCCAACATTTATAGATAACTCTTGACTCATACAGGGTTCTTAGAGCTATGGTTTTGTCTTGCACGTTTTCATTTTTGCACTTTCTGTGTGTGAAAGCCAACTTTTTAGTTGCATTTTGTCTCATTAAGAGTATCTTGTGCTGTCCATGGAAGCTATACATTTGTTTTTGTTGTTTTTACATGAAGTGATATTTCCTTTTAGATTATTTTTTGACTTGTTTAAGCCTTTATTATGAAGGACAGCTGATGAGAGACAGGAAATGTGGGGAGGTAATGGGGGATGACATGCACCAAACAGCATCAGGATTTGGAGTCGAGTCTGCGACCAGTGTAACGAGGACTGTAGCCTTTGTACACGGGACGCCTGCTCTACCAACTGAGCCAAACCAGCGGCAAAGAAAAAAAACAAACTACTCAAATTACATTGCTCCTGTTCAAAGTCATTCATAATGAATCAATAACAGTTTGAAATGCACTTAGCGTGAGGTTGAAAAGCCAACATGAGAAAATCATTTGATATAAATAAGGTACATTTATAGCTTTTTTTTTCTTTGTCATTTTTAAAATGTATCATTGAATTCCAATATCCTTAAACATTGAAGGTAACCTGTTGTAGTTTGTTGTTGTGCAGTGATACGCTGTGGACTTGCACCTACAGCCGATGAAGAATCTTTGCTCAGTCTTCTGGTCAAGTGTATCATCAGTTTCACTCATTTTATTCAGTTTACCCAAAATTAATTGAAAGCAAAAATGTAAATGTCTTACATGATCAGTTAAAACATCGTTACGTGTTGATGACATACCCAAAATCAATCCTATTTCATAAATATTTGTTTGTTATTCCTGCTTTATCCATGTGTGATTATCTGCCCTCAGTGTGTGTTATCAGAATGAGATTTATTTTTACTTTGTAATGCAGGAAACTAATCAACACATACAAAGAGCCCATATGATAAACCTATACAAAATTTGACTTTATGATACAAAAAACAAAAGTTAAGGACAACAGATGAAATGTATGTTTTTGTCATTTAAGGAATTGCGACAAAATTACAATAAATAACACTTAAGGACTTCTGGCAAAATATCCAAATGCCTTATTTGACCTGTCTTTTTCTTTCTTTCTCTTAAATTAAAAATATTTGCCATACACGAGACGCAATGGTAAAACAAGACAACCTTTTAGAGTCATGAAGATGTCTTTGACTGAAAAAATGCCCTGACCTCAGCAGCTTGTTTAAAAAAGAAAAGAAAAAAGTGTTACGTTGACAAAGTGGAAATATTAACTCCGAAATGATCCAAAATAACGTAATCATTAATCAAATCTAGAACTAGGTTTTCTATCAATGTTATTGGTTCTTCCTCGGGCTACGCTCTGTCATCCACCGAGTTTCATGATAATTGCGCAAGTGTTTTTTTTTTGTTTTTAAATTGAATTTAATTCACCAGGAGAAACCTCAGAATGTCCTGGCCTCGTTTCTTTAAATATAATCACACTGTGGAAGAGGAAGAGCACTAAAAACCAAACCTCTTCTGAAAAAGATCAAGTAAAATATTCAATATAAAAAATGTTCTAGCTGTTGATTAACTTCGTCTTTCTTCATGGGTATATGTTCTGTTAGGCAATGTCACAACTTTGTAATTTGAGCTCTGCCTGTTTGTCCGCATGAAGCCTGTGTAAACCTTTTTTAAATGATAAATACAGTTTTGCAAAGGTATGTGTATCATTTAATATTCCTGATGCAAGGCTTGAAATATATTTTCAGATTCTAAAGTAACCTAAATATAATGTGTTATTGGGATGTTTTTTGTGAGCCTCTGGGGAATATACTTGTCAACACGATATCTTTAAGAGCATACGAGAGCCAATACCTGCATTAATGTGCATCAAGAGCGTAAGTATTCAACTTCCATTTGTCCAGCAGCTGACTGTAATTTGTGACTGAGTTGTGCCATTCAGTGACATTCATCTCGCCGACTTATAGAAGCGCTTAATGGAGACTTGCAAGATTTCATGAAAACAGTTGGCCCTATAAAGATTTTCAATATTTTAGATACATTATTTAAAATAGATGTCTACATAATCGTACAGTTAAATCAAGAAGTAGTGCGGATTTTCTGATTTTGTTTTAACTACAGTTTGTCTTGCCCAGAGATGATTAAATCTGCATCTCTCTCACATCTTATCAAAGGGAATCTCTGTGAGCTTTGTGTAGGCCGACCTTGAGCATCTCAATGAAATGTAAGACAATTCAGTAAAAAAAAAAGAAGAGTGAAATGTTAACATTTTCAGACGTCAATCTTCAAATAAAAGCTCATCATTTAAGGCCCAGTCCCTTTTAGTGGCCTGGTGTTGCCACATGTTTGGACAATTAAAGGCAGCACTCATTTAGAGGCCCCTCTGATTTTCATGTTCAAAAGTGCGTGGATCAAAAATAAGGAGAAAAAGCTGCATAACAACATCTGTAACTGAAAGACAGAATAATGCTCATATGCGTACAGGCCATGAAGCAGGTGTGAATACTATCTTACAAAGCAAATCAAATGAGGGATTTGTTATTTAATTTGTTAATTGATATCCTCATGTTGTACACAAATAAATATTCTTTCTAGTGTTAAATTGTTCTTTCCCATCTTTGCTGGGCATTGGGTTTAAATGTTTTTTTATTTTCATTAAGCCCGTCTCATATTGACACTTGTCCCAGATAAGGGCAGGGTCATTTCATAGACTGAATGAAAAAAAGTTGTATAATTGTATGTTCATCTCATTTATACACCCTCATACACTACAAAATGTTAAGTTTAATTTTAAATAAACCAATAGGACATTTGTGTGCATTACTTTCAAACATCCCCACATTCCATCTGAAAAAAATTAAATACCTTAAATAATACAATATAATCCTGAAAGTACCTTTAACCCCAGCTATCCCTTATTTATGTTTCACAATTCTTTTTACCTGCCAGGAGCAGCAGCTGTGTTCCTCCCTTCATCGCCCTGCCGGGCTGGCGCACACAGTAGAAACAGAAACACAACGGTTCAGTCTGAGAAGTGACCAGATACTTGCTGGCTAGTAAGGGTATTTAGTCATGTTTAGGAAGTTGTGACGAGTGAAAGGAGGGACATCACGAGGTGTCGCAAGGATAAAGCATTACTGTGAATAGTCTGCATGCTCAGGCCTGTATTAAACTTCCCCTCTTCAATAATATTCGCGTTCCTAGTATCTTACTGACAGTCATCTTCTCAGAAGTTGATTTGTTCATTTTCAGATGGTGTCTGATGGGGAAAGAAAGAAGTGAAAAGTTATGCAACTTTTTTATTTATTATTTTACACGTACAAAAAAAATAACGACGAGAGACAGAACTAATTTAACTCACTCCACAATGCTTTAATAGTAATACAAAACTTATTCATGACCTCTTGTGAGTCATTTTAGTGTGCAGATGGATGTTTTCAACAAATTCAATATAGAAAGATGCTAAAGTAGGACGTCTGACAAACTAACTTAGAAGTGAAAAACAAGATAACTGGCCATGAAAGAAACATGGGGCTCAAAGCACACAGACATTTATGACTCACCAAAAGCCAAATCCGAGCACTAAGAGAACCCAAGCTAAAAAAGGGCATTAAACCAGACTAAAACAAGCCAAAAGTGAAACCACTTATACATGTGAAACAATCATTTTACTCAGAAGGCGAAGCCATCGGGTGGGGGAGCGTGTAGAGCACGTAGAGCTGACATGAAAAGCACTGACAGAACATGACAAAGCAATCCTAACTTAGGGTTTAAGACTTTCCAACAATAATTTCTAAAGATAAGTGTATGCCCCAAATAACCGAAAAGATCTGGTAAAATGATGATATGGCGTCTTTAAAAAAGGATGAGCGTGCAAGAACTGAAGGCTGCAAACAATACTCAAGCGTCCTTTTAGGGACAAGAAGACGTAAATCTTGTTTAGATGTAATATGCTTTAATTCTTGTCATATTATTTGTGCAATGTGTTGTATTTAGCACATTTTAATACATCTGAAAAGGCCTTTTTATTCTTTGTCACAACACCATAACTTCCAATATTGCTGTTGTGAAAAAAAGATCAGAACTGACCCTCTGCTGGTAATATGGTTTCTGAGAAATAAGGAAAGGCTTTGGTGGTTGTTTCGCTTATGAAAACCGTTAAGCGCTCACAAAAACCAAGAGCAGTAACTAGATGAGTTGTTTGTGGCCACTGACGCCACAGGGTGAAAGAGGGGTGTGAATCAGACAGATGGTAAAGATGTGGGCCTCAAATATTAAAAACTAAAATTTGGTTTTGATTTCAATTGGCATCTGACAATCATCAGCAACATGTGACAATCAGTAGTCATCAAAAAGATGTGTTGTTGTTGAATCTTCTTAGCAGGAGCTCTGATCAGGTTTAAAAATGACCATAATGTAACACTAACTAGTCATGTAGCACTCTGTGTACAGTTGGTTGTGTGCAGGTCGTTGGAGGACAATGTGGGTTTGTGGTGTAAAAGGAGACACTGCTGATTTCCGATAAAGACTGATGTTACTCTGACCTGCCACTTCTGCTTTCCTGTAATGTGTGAAACAAGAACTCATGTTTTAATGAACGTTAAACTTGACTCTTCTTCTGCCCCTAAAAAAATGCATGCATGAAAACACCGACTAAAACATCCAAAAGCTAACTCTTCGCACAAACTGTGTGCAGAATAGATGTCTAGTTTGAAAGCTTGTCTGCAGAAAGAGTCAAAAGGGATACGCCCACCATGGTGTGACATGTGTTGTTTCTGTTACTGGGATTCACAACAAGGGCATATTTTCTTTCTGTGCACATTTGCTGATTTTCCATTGGTGAAAACACATTTTGCAAGGCTACTTCCTTAGAACTGTAGGCCTATTATAAAAGGTCAACAGAAAACAGTGTGACGGTTTGGGCATTCATGAGATGTGAAAAACAAGAGTCATGGTAGCATCACATTAAGGTCTATGTTTCTAGGAACACAATGTGAAAAAAAAAGGTAATAAGATCACTGTTGCAGTTACATGAAGTTGCCACCAGAGACCAGCAATGCACCAGTTTTTCTTGAGAAAATATTGCAATGATGAAGCCGTATAGCAGGTCTGAGCCAGTCACAAGTACTATGTATTGAAAAGACTTGATTCTATTGTTTGACTTGCATTAATGGTGTTTTTGGAAGTCTTTTGAAGTGCACTGAAATTGTAGAGACGTCATGTTATGTTTCAGGGCCAGTGATTTCCAGCAATACTTTCTCCATGCTTCTGTTTCATGAATCGATATCTGCTCTCTACTTCTCCCCTCTTCTCTTGTCTCTTCCTCTGCTTTTCTTCTCCTTTTCTCTCAGGCTCTACTTCACCCAAAGCAAAGACACTTGAATCACTAAAACACACAGAGAAAAAAGTAGGAAGCATAATCTTACTAGTGTTTGCTCCATCTGCCCGTGACCCACTTTTCTCTCCTTGCCTTTGGCATGAGAGCCGCTAACATAGAAAGCAAGAGGAAAGCTAGTTCCTCAGAATGAGATCGTTGTTCTGTAGATGTAGAAGATGTAAGTGGGATGAATTTACACCATGCGCAGGTGCACCATTAAAGGAGAGCACCCACAAGGGCTCTTACCAAGGGTTTCAATACAGATGCCATGTTGTCCTTAAAAGGTTAGATCCGGCAGATTCATGTACAGCTCCTCTTTAAAGAGTGCACTACTGTGTGCATTAATGTATTTCAACCAAGCTCGCCTTCCTCTGTCTGCAAGCCTTCTCTTCAATAGGCTCTAAAAGCACCCATAAAGCGAGCACAAGGACACATTTCACTCAAACACTCAAACTGCCTAAATGTAGTTCACTAAAACCTACATTTTATATTAACTTATTTGGTATCGTCTCAAATATCCCACATCAGAGTACTTTATATATCATTGCTGGGGTTCATTTGTTGTTTGTTTTTTTTAAGCTTTTTTTGTGTGTGTGAATAAGAATAGACCACACAAAAAGGGAAATGGAGAAGGAAGGTGCCATGATGTGAAACTAAACTTCTCTGACTGATGACATTGCAGTATATACTTTATCACAATCACTTCGACACCCTCCCCCTGCTGTTGTACTGTTGGAGTTATTCAAACTTAAGGATTTAAGAAAAAGGAAGTGACAGTCATGATTGTGTCAGTGTGGAGATGTGCTGCGTCCTGCACTGTAAATACTGTAGGGTCACACAGGGGTCTTAGTCTGTGTTTAATGATGAGCTAAAAAGGGGATTTTTTTCAGGTTTGATTTTTTTGGAAATTAGTTTTCTTTATGTATGAAATATCGAAAGTTTAATTATTTTCCTTGGTAGCGTAGCATACGTAGCTTCAGGTCTGCAGATAATATAGTCATCAAAATTGGCCTCAAATAGAGAATGAAGTGTGTCTTTAGTAACGCATGGTACTGTTAAGGCTTTACTTCACTAGGTAACACGATTCATAATAAAGGAGGCGAGTAAAGTTCATTCTAAAGGATAACCTCACAAAAAGATTGTTACCAGGACTCGCGTAGTGTAACGAAAACCATATTCAAATCAAGCTTCATCAACTCGATCGACAGTCCAGCAGTAACTTTTCTTTCATTAAAAACGGAGGGTAAATGATGACGTGTGGTGTGCCGTGTTATTTGGATTATTTAGAGCAACAGCATTTTCAGTGCTGTGTGCATAGAAAACAATGTGCCATTGAGCTCCACTGAGATACCACGAGGGGTAACAGTGATTGATGGGCATAGGTTCTCTAAATGACAGTGCATCACTCCTCCAAGTTTGTTCAAAGTCAGAGCAGTGGCCGGTCACTTCCTTGATAGATTTATGAACGGCGCCAACACGTAACAGTAATATCTGTCACCATCTTTTATTCAGACTCCAAAAGGTGACTGAGAGATATTTTATGAATGGAAAAAGCCTGAGCAGTGTGTCTTTATTTGTAGGATCACATCTCAAGAAAGTCACAAATGAATTTGAAGTTGACAAATTTCCCCAAGGGGACAATGAAGTGTATTGTATCGTATCGTACAAGGGGGACAGTAAAGTGGCCTGAATCCATCCAATGTATGCGTGAGAGGGGGGAAAATAAAAGGGAGGGAATCATATTATCGGATGAGTGTGTCCGTGTGTGTGTGTGTGTGTGTGTGTGTGTGTGTGTGTGTGTGTTGGATTGATAGAGTGGCGGCAATAATGAGCAAGAGAGAGGGAGGCGAGGGAGGAATATGGTAAAACATTGAGAGGCAAAAAGACGGAGAGTGGGAAAGACTGATGGAGAAAATTTGGGATAATTGAATAGAAGAGCTCTTGGGTGCAAAAAAAAAAGAAGCTGTCATAGAAAGGGTGAAGAGTCGCTACACTGTGGAAGTACAAAGAGAGGACGAAGGAGCGGAGGAGAGCGATCAATCTAACAGCTGAAGCAAGGGAGATGGAGAGAGTATGCCGTGCGGGAGAGAGAGTGCATGAATGTGTGTGATAGAAAGAGAGAGAGAGAGAGAGAGACACGGCTCTACCGGGGAACACAGTAGGTGAAAGTGTGAGTGTGTGAATGAAACAGAGAAAGAGAGGCTGCACAATACAGCGGCTCAGGCTGCCTCACATCGCTGCACATTCAGAAGGCATGAATATGTGATTTTTAAACTAGAGAAAAGCAATTTACTTTTTCTTATTTTTCTTCATCCTTTATTTATGACCTGGATCTTTCTTTTCTTTTTCTAACCCTGGTTCCCTTTTAACTCTTTTTTTTGTGGCTTATCAAGGAGGTCACTGCGGATAAAATGAGGAGCAACACAGCCTGAACTGCAGACTAAAAGGTATTTACTTTGATTGTTTATTTGAACTCTGATGATTAGTTAGAGTTAGTGTGAATGAGAACAGTATCTTTGTTTACCTCACAATCAAAGTAACGGAGAGAGTTCATTATACCAAACAAAGATGCAAAAACAACAGATTACACAGAACAAATTATGTTTGTGATTTCTTTGAACTGAAATGAAAAGACACAACATGAGAAGTATTGTGCAAATGAAGACATGATCTTGTGAACAGGGTGAAAGTCAGTGTTTTATAAAAAGAAATGCGTGCTGCTGTAATTGTAGCAGAGAAGGGGGATGGGGATGGGGGGTCTCGTCCTCTGGGGTCCCATGTTTTCTGTAGGTGGGAAGAGGGGAGCAAAGTGGGACAGAGAAAGAATTACAAACATCACAGAGCCTGCAAAGACACTCCACAATAATCGCACATATCACTCCAGAACAGCTTTAAGACTGATTAGTGAGAGTGTCATGCTCCGCTGCAGTGCATAGAAGCTTTATTAGCTATGGTTTGCAGCATGAGGCGGCTGTGATAAAGGCTATGCAGATGTATTTGCTTGTAGTGATGAAATTCAAATGATAAAAAAGGCACACTTAAGGTGACATTCACACTTATAGGACGTCTTCTAACAGACACAATGGGCAGTGATGGTGGAAAAGTTCATTTCTTCAAACGTGGCTTTCATGCTGAATCCAACTATATGGTCATAATTAAATCCCCTGGGACTCGTTAAGACCCTGTTTCATGTAGATTACCCCATGGTCATAATGATCTGTACATAACAGTATATGAAACGCTCCAACACAGTTACAAAGTAGGTCATGACCTGTTGTGATAAAGTGATACATGCACTGCAGAAGAAAAGGGGGGGATCATTCAGGTAGATAAAATAAGCTTGGATCACTCTGGGAGTTTGGAGAATAAAAACCTACTGTTATGTAAAACCTATTCAAACACTTGATATAGACACTCGCAGGATTGTTTTAAATGTGGACAATAATGAAGACAGAATAAACTAGAGCTCATCAACACCCACATTTCACACACTTCTTCAGCTGCGACGTGTCAAAATCGTTACCTGTCTGCAGTACTTATGTTGTCAGCTGGAGGAAAGGTGGAAACTCTCTAAGGACTCCAGAGAACTGACTCACACACACATCTGAAGACACACACACAAACACTGTGCAGTGTGTTCAAGCTTTGTGCACTTCCATCCAATAGATACAACTTAATTGACTTTGCACAGCCTCCAAAGACCAACCCCCCTCCCCCCACTTCTCCAGGAGCATGTTTTGCTCCTGGAGTAGTGCACCTGGGGGAATTCATTTGGGGAAGGAAGAGAATAACTAGGCAATTTAGAGCAGAGGGGGCACACTAAGATTAATGGCTTTCCAAACAACACAGAACAATTGATCATAATGGAACAAAGACCTGTGACGTTATCACTAGAGAGTGGACTGGGTGATTATACGTAATCTGTAACTAATGCCAGAAGAGAATGTGATTATTAAACAATTGAGGAAAACATGAAAGACTGGAGCAGCTCTAGAAGCTAAGATGTCTCTTTGGAGATGTCTCTCTGATTAAGAAAACGTCCAACAGAGTTGCCCACTGATTTCCACTCCATCCTGTCTTGTGTCATGCTGTTCTATCCTGACTGGTCCTGTTCTGTCCTCTTCCGTCTCTGCAGGAAGAGCAGGAATCGATAAAAACAGGCCAGTCTGTGTAGCAGATTTGACAGTGCTATATGGTCCAGATATTCCCCAGGGTTTGGTATGGAAAGAGTGTAGGGCAAAAGACAGGCATGCTGAGGGAATACTTCCAATGACAGCTCACTGTTGTGGAGCAAGACAGCCAGGCTCTATTAAACTGCAAGCCACTATTGTATCCATGAAGCAGAAATGCAAAACCCACAGCAAAATGCTCCTTTAATAAGTCCCATGAGAGTATTAAACAAGGCTATAGCTGTAAGGAGCAACACAAAAACAATATAAAGGCAAACATTTTTACAAATGTTCCCAATAAAAGCAAAACACTTGCATACTCAATTATTCATTTACTATGAATTCAAGGACAAACAGTGTAAAGTCTCAGAAAATGAACGCCACAGACTTGACATTTAAAGTGTCATCAATAAATAACCCCAAGTCATAACTCAATGATTAAATAGAAATGATCGTCTAATTTGATTTTTAATGAAGAGTTATTTGTGGAACGAAGAGAGTCTTGTTGTGCTCATTAAGATGGAACACGAGAGAAGAGCAGTTCCCCCTGACTCTGCAGGCTTTTCATTATTACATAGAGAGAGATTTCCCCCTGGGGAAAGATCTGGAGGATTGCCGTAAGCCACTGGAAAAAAAAAAAAAAAAAGCCAGGAAACTGCAACACATCCACCATTATGAGGAACTCAAAGTTTAGCTCCAGCTTTACAATTTATGAACACAACTTGAAGTTAATGAGTGAAAAATGAAGCCACACTTCTTGCACAGATGGCTCCTAATGCAACAACTTGGATCCACGCATGATTAGAGGGACAAACACAAGTATGTCGTCTTCAGCTTTTATATCGCCCACTATTTGGAGCGTTAAGTATCTACAGCTACCTTGTGACATGAAACAGGAGGACTATATCGCAGCGCTATCAAACTAGTAGGTGTCATACACATTAAGGGATAGTAGTATTTTCCCACCTCATTAACATCACTGTTTGCTGATGTAACTAACTAACTAACACACTAACCAGCCCCTGTTTCAAACCAGCCGGGTCAGACGGCTCTTTAGCCAATATAATTTGGGTTGATTTAAAGCATTTAAAAAAGAACCTAGCAGCAGCATATTAAATTCAAGCCAATATGGAAGTGCCTTTTACATGCTTTCTTCCCAATGGTAAACGGGGGGAGACTATTGGTTAAGAAAGTGATTTCCAAAGTGGGGCCCGTGGGGAGGCCCATGGTTATGAGGAGGGGTGAGGGGAAAGGCTAATTAAAAACAATGTACACCATATTGCACTTCTAGACTGCTAGAAAAGCATGGAACATTTTGTGAGAGGACTTGTGGGTAAATGTAATGCTGACAATGAATCTACACCAGACATCACAACTACTAAAACAAAGACAAGAAGATACGGCGAGTCATATCTCGCCCTCAGCTTCACCTGTCTAACAGTGGGTAATGAAGAGAGCCACACTCCTTCCTTTTGCCGCATTCTACCTGAGGTTGTTTTTTCTGCAGTTGCCTCAATCAACACACCATATAGATTAAAGCTGGACACTTTAAAATGAAGTAAGAGTGACAGTCTCACAGCTGCACCCCAATCAATCAATCTTTATTTATATAGCGCCAGTTCATACAAAATGTGATCTCAAGACACTTTACAAAAGAGCAGGTTAAAGACCTTACTCTTTGTTATATAATTTACAAAGACCCAACATTAATCCATCATGAGCACAGCACTAAGCATCGTTTAGCAAAGTTACAGTGGCAAAAAAGAGGCAGAAATAAGACTCATGTTGAACAGCCATCTGCCGAAACTGTGTTGGGCTAGGAAAGTGGGAAAGAGAGAGAAGCAGAAATAAGAAGAAGGATAGAGACAAACAGAGCAACAACAACAATGAATAAGATAGATAGCTACAATCACGGTAATAATGGTTGACGTATGTGTAGTGTTAGCAGTAACAGCTAAGTATGCTAATTGACTGATCAGTCTAATATAAGATGTGACTCACTAAATTAAAAGTGCAGTTAGCATTTTTTCATTAACTTCAAGGTCTCACCTGCAAGTTTCAAGTGTTCTTGGATAACACAAGGTATTCATTTAGTAATATATGCTCACAATTGACAAAATATAAAAGATAAAAGCACCATTTGTCTTTGCAACTTGGAAAAGGGTTTGTTTAGCCATTGGCAGAACTTAAAGACATTGTTTGCTATTTTGTATAAAGCTTGTTTTCTTTTCAAGTCATATTAACATCCCAATTGATGAATGAATTGCCTGTAGCCTAGTGGTAAGTGCACGCCATGTACGGAGGTTTTAAATCTCAAAGCAGGTGGCCCAGGTTCGAATCCGACCTGTGGCTCCTCTCACGCATGTCGTTCCCGACTCTCTCGTCCCGATTTCTGACTCTATCCACTATCCTTTCTCAAAATAAAGGCATAAAAAGCCCAACATTAACCTTAAAAAAACATCCCAATTGATACTGTATGACAGTTACCATAAATACTGCAGATAGAATTTACCAACCAAACTAACAGCAACTTTAGCTGATCCCCTTTGTTTCAATGATGACCACCACTTCTGACCATAAAAAACAAGATGTCTTCTGATAACCTTTATATACAGATACAGATATACAGTTTATGATTAAGAGTGATTCAAATGGAATATGTGTAGTAGACTGAATAGCTTTCCAAAACATCTCTTTGATGGAAAGTTCACATTAAACAACTTCATTGCTTTTTCCATCTACATCCAACCTTGGTTTCGAGAGACGCTCCCCAAAATATCTTTAGGTACCAAATGTGACGTGCATATCTTGTTATGGATTTAGGAGGAAGTTTATTATGTAATCCTTTGCTTGAAGTAAAACGCTCTAATAGCACTGTCTTTAAACATGTAATAGAAGTTTATTAAAAGTGTGAAGTGCAAAGTAACGACTGAATGCTGAAACTAATTAGAACGTGTTACATTGTCGGTGGGTGAACTGTAATGGGGTCTGACAGGCATCGACGTGGCCCTCACTTTGTCAGCCATGTCTAACAGCATTTATTAGTTTCTCGTTGACTTTTGTCTCTCAGTGTTACCTTTATGTTGATGGACGTGAAAGGTAAGTGAAGCTGTCACTGGTGCACAGTCTATTTGTGGCTCTTTTTCTGCCGTATAATCCACCTTAAAGCCTTTAACCTGCACTCATATCTGTGTGTCTGACTACTTTGTCTGTGGCCTGCTTTCATTGTATTTGAGGCCTGCAGTATTTGGTCGAGAGCTCAGGGACAAGTATAAAAAGTAAGGGGATGTATGTGAGAAAGTGTCCGAGTTCCAGGAGCTCCACGGACTGTCTGTTTTATTAGAAATGTTTGAACGTGCATCTGTGCTTCCCTTCTTCATGTGTTGTTTTGAAACAGAAGGCAACCTGCTGCGCAGTTTCCTTTGAAGTCTCTGTCTTCATGACATTTTAATGCACTTCCTCTCCTATTATATGTACTAAGAGGGAAGTTTCATGAAACTCACTAGAAATCCAGGATATTACTGTTGAACCCACAGGATTGCACCAACTTTGTTTCGTGCGCACACACACTTGTGTTACACACAATTTGGTTCAGTGCTGCTACGGAAATGTGAACATGGGTCTGTAATTTGGTTTCGTTTTATTCATTGCTCAGGGATGAGCTAATACCTAAATAAACAATAACAAGAACATTATTTCTGATTTATTGGCTCCAATGGATTGACTAATTAACTCGTGTTAATAACCTCCAGTAATAATAACGTTCTAAGACATTATTGCGCTTCGTTTATATTGTATGAAGCCTGAAGGTGAAGATGAAATCATTTTCACAAGATTTGAAACATGGCTTTCTGAAGGGGTCGACAATCTTTGGTTCCTTATTCACAAAGTGGACACAGCAGCAGGATATTTGTTGTCTTGTTTTTTAAAAGACTGTTGGCTTAGAATATAGTTTTTTCTTTATCTTTATTTTTAAACTGCAAATGTATAAGATAACTTTGCAAAATGTAAGGATTAGCTGGACAAGGAAGCTTGAGCCCTCGTTTACACATGGTATTAACAAGCATATCCAAGTGCGTCTGGAATGAACACTTGTGATCTGGTTTTACTCTATCGCTCATTCTGCATATAAACAGGTAGCCTCAATCATCTTCAGCAGCCTTAAAAAAGAACATCACCTCATCAAAATTACCTGTGATCCTGTAGAGCGGCAAAAGAGGGAGCAGGTGAATGTTCAGACATGTCTGCAAGGTATAAAACTTTCTATGCAGCTTTATATTTCTGGTCTGTGGTTTATCACTGAAGTGTTTGAACTCAAATTCAGAGAGAAGTCTTTGTTAAGAGAAAAGTCAGATGAATAGATTGATGTTATTCACTAGGCCTGGGAATCTTTGTGTGTCTCACGATTTGATTCGATTTCAATTCTTGGGGTCACGATTCAATACTGAATCTATTTTTGATTCAAAACGATTCTTGAATTAGGGCATACTTCAGGACCTACTCCAGTCATCTGTGAGACTGGCTGAATTTCTTGCTGCTTCATTTGGCATTCTACTGAGTTAAAAAACTTTGAAAAAAAATAACGATTTTTGGAAGTTATGAATCTATTTAAAATCTCAGAAGATAAGAATTTTTTAAAGTTTTTAACATAAATGGATCTTTTATTCACCTTAATCTCCTCTATGAAACATCTGTATGCTCACTGTGTCGCAATATCGTAAACTAACTGTATGATGGGCTCTGATACATTTTCATACACACTGGCAGACAAATATGGACATATGCGTGTCAACCCACCCTCCATATGTGGCCTCAGTGATCCGATCAGGACACTTCCTTTATGTGTCCTGTGTGCTTATATACACCAATCAGCTATAACGTTATGACCACTGACAGGTGATGTGAATACCATTGATTATATCTTTACAACAGCACCAATCAGTGTGTGGATTATGTTACGCACCAAAGAAACATTTTGTCCTTTAAGTTGATGTGTTGGAAGCAGAAAAAATAAGCAAGAGTAAGAAATGTGCTGGACAACCAAGTGTGATCCATGGAGGCCTCCTCACTTACAGGACTTAAAAGATCTGCTGCTAACATCTTGTTGCCAGATTACAAACCATACACCTTTAGAGGTCCAGTAGAGTCCATTGGTGTTTTCACACATGCACATAATCCTGAAAACTCTCTGAAACTTTTGGGGTGAAGGGTATGTGTGAACAAAACAATATTAAGGGATATTAATATATATGCCACTACACTTTTTTGTTGATACAATGAAGATGTCGAACATGTAGCGCTGGTATACTTGGACATAAAGGCAGAAATTGTTGTCATCAAAGTGTTGCGGCCACTTCCATGTCGTTCTTTTTACGTAATGAATGGCCTCCTGAGCCCCCCTCCGTTCGACAGTGATAGTCTCCCACTATGAGGTGCATGTGGGGAAAAGCAAGGCAGGAAGATTACAGGTCCATCCTGCCTAAAATGTTTAAGGCATGTCTCATCAGGTCAGGGCTGTTTTGGGCCAGGCGTGACGGGACAACAATATTTAGCAGATGGTCATAATGTTAGAGCAGGAGATGTTATTGGATCACTTACGACACATGTTATAAACAGGGTGTTAGGTACTGTATGAAACAATGTTTACTGAAAGGGAAAGTCATAAAAATAGCACAGGGGATGTTCACTCCTATATCTGTGCTGCATTGAGGTCCCCCAGCCCACCCAGCCAAGTTTAGCCCAAGCAAGGCCCACAGCGCATGCTCCACCTGACCCAATTTTTTCCAGTCTGAGGGGAAAGATAGCCCACTTTGATCTACACGAGACTGGTAGTTAAGCCTGGGCTGAAAGGTTTGCCACTTAATGCTGCATTCTAGTAGATGTTTTTTTTCCAGGACAGATGTGTTTGAGAGCCACTTAAAGAGTTGGGGTATAATACAATGGAGATAATACCTTCTAAATAGAGGTTGCTATTATGGGGAGACGGGGATTGTTAGGATCGAGCTTGAAAACAACTCAAAGGAGGAGGATGTTGTTAAACAGAGAGCTGGAAGTAATTATTTGAATGATCCACTTAATTACAGATCAACAGAGTGATAATTTGATTTTTGATTAGCTTCAGATATGCAATTGACTGAAAAGGCATCTGTTTAGATTAGAGATGAGTTCTTCTCCCCCTCTTTGGGTAGACAGACAATGAATCTATTCTCATTTGTTATCCGTCTGTAAAATTAATCAACGACACAATGATTGTCAATTAAGCACTTTAATTCTATCAGATGTTTCATGCACAGATTTAATAACTGCTTGAAAAGGCCAAACCTTGTCACTAAAACAGAAAGCAAGCAAATCAATGAAATGAATTAAACACGTTTAATCTGTGTTTGAGAAAACACAGACAAAGAAGCTTGTCTTTCCTTTGAATTTAACTTTATCGAGTGCTAATGCTAAAAATAGCACCAATCATAGCGCTTCCCCCTTGAACTCTTACATCAGAGCACCACCCCCAGACCTAAAAGCTAGCGATGCACCATTCATATAAAAACTAAGTTCCCCCCCCCCCCCCCGGCTTAGTGACTCATCCCATCCACCCTGTGTTGGAGCAGGTTTAGAGTCTTCTTGACTGTTCCTCGTGTCTGGCGGTATGAAAGAGGCTGAAGGGTGGAGACCCAGTGAAAGAGAGGGATATAGAGGACACAACTTGGCCGCTCCACTTTTGCAGGACGTAAAAGTGGGACAATCTGTTCCTTGGATGATCTCCAATTCTACTTTCTGGGGACCAATACACTGAAAATATATCTATACACACACTCTGTCCTACATAGGGAGTGTGTGAGTGACAGAGAGGAGGAGATGAAGAGAGAGATTGACAAAAAGAGGAAATACATGTAATTTTTTAACCCAAAGGTCTTTTCTATACATTTTTCAGAGACTTTAATCCTTCATTTGGGAACAGCTAAAATAGAGAAAATACCCCTGCAGCACACATACAATATGTGATAGTTAGTTCTACAAAAAGATAATTGGTAGTAGCAGTAAGATATTCGGACAGAAAATAATCCTTATGATAAGTAACTAAATATGTTTTAGTGAAGCAGGAATGAGAGTCAAAATTATCTTGAATTGTGAATCACAGGAAACTTGAGTTTGACGCATTATCCAACACATGCAA
Organism: Tautogolabrus adspersus; assembly: GCA_020745685.1. Lineage (NCBI taxonomy): Eukaryota > Metazoa > Chordata > Actinopteri > Labriformes > Labridae > Tautogolabrus > Tautogolabrus adspersus. The sequence continues at coordinate 10,257,670 of CM036554.1, forward strand.
AATGTATGATTAAAAGGAACCCTAAGAACTACAGCAACTAAATGAGCAATAAAGTCATAAATGCAACTTTGCTTCGCTTTGCAAAAAGTAAGATGCACAGATAATATCTCAGAATAGACAAGTCCAATCAGAAACAGAAGACACCAGTGACCTCTCTCTGCAAATCTCTCCATCCATCCAATGTGGCTTTTGAGGTGCTCAAGGACAGTATCTATCTCTGTCCTTGTTATCATGATTAATCAGTTCCTGATCCTCCATCTTATTTTCACTTCATTTCCTTTCCGGTTGTGGACCCAGATCTATCAAAATCTTCTCTTTGAGTCTCCACATGGCTTCTAATCATTAGAAGCTGCTGGATTGGCTTCCCATGGGCAGACCTACCAACTCGCCAACTTCTGAACTCCTCTGATGTCCATCTCTCTGCACTTAGATTGCATGACTGCTAAATCTTTCATCCAAGATTTGAATCAGGAGCACATAAGATCAGGAAAAAGCAGCTGAATGCAAACATGTTGTCTTGGACTGATTAATTATCCTGAAAAAACAGCTCAAAAAAAATTTTAATTGTAAAATTACACAATGCAGACGGATTATGTTTAGATGTTAAAGGATAGGTCCTCTCATGTTGAGATTTTTCTTAAAACAGTAGCCAGGTTGCCATTATGATAATTTCTTCTCATGTTGTTGAGATCAGTCCTCCTGTTTAAACTGTCTTTTTTAAATATAAGCTGAAACATTAATGCATCATGCGTTTACGGTAGAAGTGAGTTTCATTCGTTTGCTGCAGTTCTAATGTTCGAGGAAACTTTGGAAACACTAGGTGATTCATCAGAAACTGAGGAGGGAATAAAATAACATTAAATGACACTTTTCAGTGTGATCAAGTTAATGGTTTTGTTATAGAACAATTTGGAGTAGATACTAAATTTCCCCCATTGGGGGATCAATAAAGTTTATCCTTAAAGTTTATCCTTAGATGCGACTCATTTATCAATTGATTAAATAATTAACAAGGAGTGAAAACTAACCTCGCCATACAAGTGAAGTTCGCAGACAGCAGTTGTTTGCCTTGTTTATGATAGGCTACGTCTTGTATCGCTGTGTTTTACGTACTTGCTGCCACTGTCTAGGCAGTACATCAGTCCTTAACAGCAGGTTTGAGTGCCTGAGTTTTTCTTTAGTAGACTATAGACGCTAGGTTTCTCCACAAGGGATATGAGGATGTCCGACCACTGTAACTTTGGCCATTAAGTTGGAAATCTTGACCCACTGACTCGACAGTGAGTACAGGTCAGGAAACCTCAGCCCATTGCTAAGGGTTAGCTTGATACTGTAAGACAACTTGTCTTCTGCTGCCAAACAATTAAGATGATTTGGTAAGGCGTGCAGGTGTTTCTTGAGCTTCTGATGTGAATTGACTGCAAGCTACAATGTACTGCTAGCTAACCGTCTGCCACCAGTTGGGGTCCACCTACCAAACACCAAAATGGTCTATTGTCATGGTTGATTCCACCTATCAGGCAGAAAAATACTATGCTATTAAGAGACACCTTTGACATGCAAAATGTGGTCTCAATAATTGTTTTAAATCATGTCAAATTCTCTCTGAAGCTTGAATAAAACTGATTTCCACCATTCATTTACAGACTGACTTGCAGCCAAAGATACATTTTGTGCACTTTCCACTCAGATGTTTGTCACAGCTATGTGTATGCTCAAGCCATACAAACAGAAATGTTTGAACTGTAACAACTACGATAGGTACAGTAGGAGATATACACTTGAATCATGAATCTTGCACACCTAAGATCAGTCGCTTTTTTAGAGTTATCTTGATTTTGTCCTCCAGTTTCCAGCAGCGACAATATTAAAAACAGCCATCATTGTACACTAAGGAACTGAAACTTGTTTGCAGTTCTATGTTTTCCTGCAAGAAATAAAACAATTAATAAAGCTTGTGATGTGATGATAATACAGGGCGTTAATCAAATGAGCTTCAAATAGATACTGAGTGAAAAGTGAGTTTTCTGCCTCTGACAGAAGGCAGAAAATAAAATGTCTGCCTCTCTTTTCTTCCAAAGAGAAAAATACGTCAGGCTTATTGAACGAGATGATGGCCAGCACAAGGACAGGAGAGCCAAACAGCTGGGAAAGAGGAAGCTGACAATGTCTGAGTTATTGTTTTGACAGAGCGTAGGAGTTGAGTGACATGATGGGGAAGGCTAGGACGAAACAAATTGAGACATCCATGATGGCGGCAGAGAGCATTTGAGAAGAAGTGATTGGATACGCCATAGTTAGAATACGAAATCTAACAGCATTCCTTACCACGCCAAACTCTAAACCTCCTTTCATCTTGTCTTCATCTTATCAGTTCTGTTGATTTTGGCTTAGTTTTGCTCTCGCTCTCATCCCTGCTCTCCACTAACCCCCCTTTTTCTCCCATTCTGATTACTCTGCTTTATGCAAACTACAACTCTCTCCATCCTCCCCTCTTGGGTATTCCCCTTTCACTTTTACATCCTAATTATTTGGCTCCTGTCTACTCACAGCCCGTCCTTCCAGCTTCTTATCTTGCCTTGTGCAGACTCAATGTTGTTCAATATTTGATGAGACTTTGTTCATAAATCAACCTCCTCTGTTTTCTCCTGGGGTACTTGAATGATAGTGTTAATCTCCCAAACCCACTGTTAACACACTGGTCTCTGTCAGCTTTTGATAAGAGAGGTTTTCAGTCTAAATAAGACACGTACATTTTAAGTTTATGGATCAAACTAACAACTCTAGACATTAGTAGGTCAAGTAATGTGATATTCTGTGAAAATTACTGTTCAAATATATGCTGAATGTAGGTTTCTCTCTCTCGTATGGCTATTGAAAGGTTTTGAGACCCTTCTGTTTACTGCTAGTGGGTTGAAAGACTTTTCTACACGCCCAAAAGCAGTTGTGTTAAGCCAGCCTCAAATATTCTCATTTTGCCTTCGCCTAACGTGTCCTTAGTTGTTGGATACCACTGCAGATGCTCCAGATCAGAAAAGGCATGGATCAATGGTTGGATACTTCTTTTTTTATTTTAATAGAATTGAATTACAAGCCCACATGCACATCAGCAGTGTGAATCGCAATCCTCCTCCTCCACTCAAAAGCAGCCATGGTAAGCGCACCTGAACAATGTTGTAAAACCTGTTAGTTAAAAGTAGTAATCAATTGTTGAAATCCACAGGATAAAAGCTAGTTAGCTAACTAAACGAGGTGACTTAAAGTAACATTATGATCTCTTCGAAGTCGGGTTAGTAAAATGACTATTAGCTAATTAACATTATGATTCCTTCACATGTAAAATCGAGGAAGGTTAGGTCTAGGTTTTGGCGATAAACTTGAATAAATAATACATTTGTTTGGAGGAGACATTTTTCCTAGCAATATAATAAAGTATCGATAGAGCTTGATAAAGACTGGGTTCATTTAGGAGTATCGAAAAAGGTATCAATATCAATAAATATTAACGATTCTCAGCCATCCCTAACTCGACCAAAGAGTCCAACACTGTGAGGTTTCTTCTTATAAAAGGTCCCTGCAAAGAAATCCAATCACAAACATTCAAACACATTAAAACACTTGTTTTTCAAATGTACAACAATCAGAGGGAAAGCAATCACTCGCAAACCAGCAAGCCACAAATAACTAAGAACAAATTGATGTATTTTTTTAAAAGTGGGTATATCTCTTCTGCAAACGTTTCTGTTCATCTTCTTCATCTTCATCTATTTATGTGAGTTGCACACGACTGCAATACACCCGTTGATGACATGGTCACCGGTGGTAGTCATGGATTTCTGTATGCCTCCATAACACCATGTGTGCTAAGCATTTTATTAATAACTTCTTAACCCTTTCAGTATCTGCATGTAAACAATGTGTACATGAATTAGTTTGGATCATTGTCCTAATTTAACTGATGTTATCATTGTCTCATTTGATATTTGAGTGCGCTTCATCCATTCATTGAGTGTTCTGATACCCATCTCCTTTAAAAAGTAATCAGCGCCCCAAACCACCAATATGACAGTGAGAGATTCCCCGCCTTATTCACCATCATCAAGACGGCTGTTGGCAATGGTCCAGATCTGCATGATGGTAAAATCCCTGTAGCCACAGTTCACCACAGAATAACCAGGACAGAACAGATGGAGGCGCCAGTATGCCAAATCTGAAAAAAAAAACAGTGAAGCAATGAAACCGTCTTACACTAAAACTCCACCCTAAAGCTCTTTTTGCGAAGTTGTATTTTTGGACCTTTTCTTGTAATTTCTCCTGTAAATGCTTTTGAAATTATTACCAGATTTTCAATCTCTGATATCAAGCTTTCCAGATAAAAGAACAAGGTTTTCTTTGCAGATAGAAAATCAAGCTGTTGTTGTTTTTCCTTGAAAATCTACTCCAAAATCTTTTCAGGATACTTCAATTAAATTGCGTTTGGCATATTCTCAAACAAGGTCAGCAACTACACTCAACGTGAACGCCAATATTTGAGTTCTTGGTTTATTTTCAGAGAGAACACCAACAGTCATTTAGAAGGAACTGACTGTGGTTGTATGTAGCAAGCAGGACTCAAAAATCAAAAGGTTAAACTCTTGATTGTAGTAGAAGTGATCGAGGTAAACTGAAAACAGACAATATCATATGATGTACAGATACTCCCACAGTTTTTTACCAAATGCAGGGAAGGGTAAACTGGAATGTTGTGATTAAATCCCTGTAGCTGTTTTGAATAGTCGACCTGGCTGGGCAACAATCAAAGCTCAACCCCCTTGCCTCTGGTTGCAAATCCAAACCTTGATTGTGCTGTTTATTTTAGAATTCTGCCAGCCATATTATTCTTGTTACAGCTGTGAGAGCTACACATAATTAGTGCCACAAGTTCAGGCATATTTGTGGAGTTTGTCACAAGGTTATGTGGGATAAGATATCACATAACTGAACCTTGTCAACATTGTTAGGAAGGTGACACAACGAGAGATCAATCCTAAGACCTCATTAAAAAACAACACCTGCCTCATAATAAACATGAAACACTAATGTATAATCATGTGTGTGAGGGTTCTTTTAAGGGGCTCAGATTTAGCTGTTAGCCCTGGCGTGTGCCTCAGACATACATACATTGCCTTCATTATCATAAAGTAAGAATGATCTTGACCTCATGTGAAGCTAAATTGCATATCCAACTCACTCTCCTCTGCACAAAACCTGTGATGCAAATTCACACAGTTTATATATAGCCTGTCTTCCATCAGTCTGCTATTCCCCCATGCATTCCCAGTGGCTAAATGGAAAATGTGGACCAGCTCTGTGCTCATTCACACATGTGGACTTATTAGCATTGCCAGTGGCTGTTTTTTTCTGTTACTGCACATGTCTTTTTACACACATTCAAATTTTACTCTGAAATAAGAGCCATATGACCAAAGTTTACTCCCTTCTCTGCCTGTTTCCCACAGCATGTTTCTAAGGATGAGGCCAATCTCATGGGATAGCCATGTTTTGTCTCCATGACAGCTATGTCACTCAGCCCTCTCTGCAGTGACCCCTGCACAGAAAAGGATGCTTGGAAATAACGAGCACTTTTATCCCAGTCAGGATGACAAAGATGGGGAGGATGAGGAGGAGGAAGAGGAGCTGGGAGGTGAAAGCAGACAAGAGGAAGGTGGACGTGACACAGAGAATGGAGGGTTAGAGGATCCAGAGGAGGAGAAAGAAATGACAGGAGGACGACAATCCTGGGAAGGGAAAAGTGGCGAGGTTGTTAAACCAGCAGCCATCGTGGTCGGAAGACAGAGAGCAGAGCGCCCAATAAGGCCGGGCAATCTGGGCAACCGGGGTATCGTGTACATGTCAAATCAAGCCCTGTTGCATCACCAACCAGCCAATAAGCAACAGAATAATCTCATCTCAGGCAATCAGAAGCCTCATCACCCAGGCCTGAATGCGCTTCAGAAGAGACGAGCGCTCATGGAGCGCAGCATGACCACAATGGCTCCTCTGGAGGACACTTTCCTGACCATGATGGTGTTTCGCATCGGTATCCCGGACATCAAACAAACAGTAGGTGCATGTTCTCATCAAAAGCACTTCAGCCAAAAGAACATTTAATTTCATACATGAACAAAGATAACACTTAAAAAAAACAATCCCCGTTTCTTGTTGACCCCTGGTTACTGACTTACATTTTGAATGTATTCATCTCTGATCGATTGATTGAAGTCGAAATAAAGACTTCAATCAATCAATGTCTGATATAAAAAAGTCTCACTTTCAAAAAGGGCACTGACTTTGGTTTTTCCAAATGTGGAAGTAGTTCAAAACAAGTCTCTCTGGTTTAAGCGCCTCAGCGAAAGTAAAGGAAGTAGCTTTAATTAGACAAACAGAATTTCAAAAAATGCAATAGTTTGCACGTTTAGCTTCCTACATTTTTCCACATGAGAGTCTCTGACCAAACATATCCAAACAGCACCTGGTGGCTGTTCTGCCACTATTTTCTTTCCAAGACTTTTCCTCATTTAAGTTGAAAAGTGCAATATGTTTCCTTTCTAAATCCAGCTTTTTGAATTCCTAAATTAAAAGAGCATCTTTGCTCTTCATCTGTTTCAGATTAGTCCCTGGAATAACCCATGGGAATTTGATGCATGCACTTTTTACATTAGCCAAATAGTAAGCACAACTGTGCTAGCACATCTCCTATTTCAAAGCATTTTCATTGCAGTCATCCCAAAAGCCCAGGGATGAGTCCCAAAAGGAAGCAGGAATAAATGCAGCGCTTGACTTGTGTTAAGTAGTCTGTGAGTGCAGAAAAATGCAGTCAACAACACCATGTTAGCATCAGCCTTAGGTCAGATTTGGACATAATTAGTTTCCAAAACTGAAGGTAGTATCAATTCACACTTACACTAGCATATATCTGTACAGAGGCGGGAGGTGAGAATTGTCCAGCCCACACATACCATATCCAGGTGAGCATGGGGGCCACACTGTTACCGCTCCCCCCATCTTCCATATCCAACTCCCTGAACATGCCGATTGTTCTACATGTCAGCTAATCTGCCCTCAATATAACAGTAATTGCTAATTATCTAATAGGTTTTTAATGAGTTTTGGGAGAGCTGGGGAAGCGAGTGACACCGGAAAGGAAGGGATATGTTGAAGGCATCTGTGCTGCGCTTCGGTCTCAGCCACAGGGCCGCGTCATATTCAGCCCTGCACGACACCGACAAACACTCCGCACCCCCAACCTCACAGCTGAAATGATATTGAGCTGAATAAAAGAGAAATGAAGAGCTGGAACAAAAATGAGTAGCTGATTAAAGAGGACACAGATGAAATTAATGCTTACAAAAAGAGAGAGGTGAAATAGGTATGCATATAGGGAGGAAACAAACAATACTACTGCAAAGTGAAGACCTAAATAACTCCTGACTTGGGTTGAGTCCTTAAAAGATCTAAGAAAACTTTGATTGTGTAAAACAGAACAATGTGGAGAGACGCGTCACTGTTATATACAGTATATAATACTGTAGACATCTTTACCAGGGATTAGCCACTCAATCTCTCCCTCTTTAGCACACACACACACACACACACACACACACACACACACACACACACACACACACACACACACACACACACTTTAGATAAACATACACTACACTGCACTAGCACACTCCCATGAGGACACACACACACACACACTCACACACATACTCTACATCTCACTCCTATGCGAGCACATTCATGCACACGCCTTTCCCCATCCTGTGGTTTACCTCCCAGGGACCACCAAGACATTGCTACGGCAACGGGTGCCTGCCTTCACTAATGAACTGGTTGCCATGCCAATAGAGTGGGCTACACTATCAAATAGTGGGGGGTGCAGAGTGGAGCTGTGGAGGGTGGGGGCAGAGGGGATATGGAGTGTGCTGAGCTGTGCAGTTTTACTTACAGTTCTCTGAAATGGAACAATAGCATTGATGCATACATCTCGTGCAGACCTCTCATCCCTGTTTTTTAAGCCTAACATCCAGTCAGCTCTGTCCTCTCTCTGGCTCCACACTTTAATCAATCAATCAATCAATCAATCAATCTTTATTTGTATGGCGCCAATTCATAACAAGTGTTATCTCAAGACGCTTTACAAAAAGCAGGTAAAGACCTTACTCTTTGTCTATTAATATTACAAAAGAGCAGGTAAAAAGACCATGCTCATTGTTATGTTACAAAAAGCAGGTAAAAGACCTTACTTATTGCTATATTACAAGGACCCAGCTTAATCCATCATGAGCACTTTAGCAAAGCAGCAAAAGATACAGTGGTCAGAAAAAACTTCCTTATTAAAAGGCAGAAATCTTTGGCAGTGACACCCCGGCTCATGACGAAACAGCCTTCACAGCCTAGACTGCGCCGGGCTTGGAACGGGATAGGGGGAGATGGGATAAGATGCAGGAAGAGGGATAGGGAACAAAGGAAAAAGGGGGGGGGGGGGGGATGTTGTTCAGGTGGGCCGTCCACCTACGATCCCGAAGGGAGGGGGCGGGGGTTGTTTTGGCAGGCCGTCCACCAACGATCCCGTGGAGCCTAAGAGGGCTCAGCAGGAGCAACAATCCCAAGGAACCTAAGAGAGCTCAGGAGCTCCCAGAAGAAGATGTGGTTAGTAACTGGGATTTAAAGGTAGTGACATGCAGTAATGTCATATGAATGCAGAGAGAGAGAGAGCAGGGGATAAGAGCTCAAGGTGCCAGTTCCCCCGGTAGTCTAGGCCTATAGCAGCATAACTATGAGCTGGTCTGTACCTGTGCCAGCCCTAACTATAAGATTTATCAAAAAGAAAAGTCTTAAGTCTATTCTTGAAAGTACATAGTGTGTCTGCCCCCCGGACCCCGACTGGTAGATGATTCCAGAGGAGCGGCGCCTGATAACTGAAGGCTCTACCTCCCATAGTACATTTAGAGACTGTAGGTACCACGAGCAGGCCTGCATTCTGGGAGCGTAATGTTCTCGACGGGTAGTACGGCACTATTAACTCTTTAAGATAAGATGGTGCCTGACCATTTAGAGCTTTGTAAGTGAGAAGAAGGATTTTAAATTCTATTCTAGATTTTATAGGGAGCCAGTGCAGAGAAGCCAAAACAGGAGTAATGTGGTCCCTTTTCCTAGTTCTAGTCAGTACTCGAGCTGCAGCACTGACTTTAACAAGAAAAGGGCAAAAAAGATGGTCTTTTGGTGAAATGCATGAAAATAGAATAATGGAGGAATTGGGCAGCTCACAAATCTCCATGAAATCTAGTTAGGCACAACGAATTCACATAAAATCCTGATTGGACGTTTCAGCGGATCAGACTTCAGTGAAACTTATCAACATCAGTCAACATCAATAACAGAGAAAAGACAGACATTAAAAAGACGCTTAATGGACCGTCGAACATTTAAACAGACTGTAAACATATGTCAGTTTGTAAAGAGCCGGTCTGTGATGAGCTGGGATTAAAAAAGTGTTTGACAATAGGATCAACAACAAAATATTAAGTAGCCGATAAGTTCCATAATAATATATTAGTATAAGAGTGTAGGCCGATCATCCCCGAACACATGTAGCGCTTTGTATGTGCTCATTTAGCAGTATCATTGAAGCATCTTGTGGTTAAACTGCATCAATATGTATTGACGATTATTTTACTATTCAAGTTTCAAATGTAACGTAGTAAAATACAAGAAATGTCAATGAGTTTTGAATTTCTTAGATTGCATCCTATATCCTTTTTTTTGTACAAAACGAAATCTCTTTAGCATTGAGTTTCCAGACCAACAAATATTTGCTTAGTGAGATTTTCTCCTCTGAATATATGATCGAATGTTTCATGTTTTCCTCTTTAATATCTCCTGATTTGGCCATATTTCATGCAAAATGTTTCATAGATTTTAATCCCTCTAGGTGTCAACTTTTGAATAAAAAACAAACAAACTGAAAACTAGCTGAAACCAACCGGACAAACCACTCCTTGAAATGGAGGTCTGATAGTAGATGACCCCACAGATTGTGTTATTTTGTTTTTCTGCATGTCATTCTGACATTACTCTGATCTAAAAACAATATTTCTACTATTTTAATGTAATTAAAGCATATCAAATGTACAAGTTCATTTGACAACAGGATTCTTTAATAACTTGACTGAACCAGTTCTTAATATTCAATTCATAATATTTATTTTTTCAATTATTGAATTTGTGGGACAAACCGGAGCAACCCGGGGAAAACCCACAAGGATGGGAGAGTGTGGCCTCGTCTATACACGTAGGTGGGTATTTTTGAATTTAAACTATTTTGAGTTTTTTCTGTGCGTTTTGGCCTTTCGTACACATGGAGACGGCGTTTTAGGTCACTGAAAACGCAGCTTTTGAAAAATCTTCTTCCAAGGTGAAGAGGTAAGGTGTTTATGTGTAGACAGGGAAAGGCGGGCGTCGGGCGGTGGTTGAGGGAGGACACGGTCTGATGGCATGCTCATGAAAACTTAGCGTGTGTGGACAGGATAGTTTTTTGAGTCGGAGGAGGAAAACCTCTTTTAAGGCCTGTGATGGGGTAGGGGGGTGAGAGAGGAGAGGAGAGGAGAGGAGAGGAGTTATTTGGGAGGTAAGGAAGAGTCAGAAGGATTAGGCGGGGGTCTCCTCTCTCTTCTTCCAACACTTTGGTTTTCTCAGTCCAATAAAGTGTCGGAACCTTTTCCAGCGTGAAGGCCTCTCTGAGTTTGCTGGGACCTTAGCCTCTTCCTGGAGTTCCTGGGTTATCACTTCAGAGATGGGAGTCTCATCACTGTTGGTCTGCTCTGAGTCTTTAGCCTCCTCCTGGAGTTCGAGAGATGCTGCATCAGGGATGGGCTGCTCCTGCTCGCCTAGCTCAGTCTCATGCTCCTCCATGTGTTTCTCTCTCTCAGCCTTGAGCTCATTAGAAAGCTCAAGGTTAAGCGAGGTCTGAAGACTGAGCTGAGCCTTAAGCTCCTCAAGCTCTCTGATATAAATTGCCTCCTCCAAAGCTTTTTTCTTCATGATGTGGTTCTCCTCTGCCATCTTTGTACTGAGGGCTTTCAGTTCAGCTGTCAAGTTCACGATAACTCGCTGGTCCTCTATCGCCCTGTCTGTATTAGGCTGGACCTCGTTCGCAAGATCACTTAGCAGGATGTCAACCTGATCTCGGACAGTCACGACTTCATCCTCAAAGATTTGTTCGAGCTCACTGTAAGAATCTTGCAAGTCCTCCATTTCTTCTTGAAGACGCTTGTTCTTCTCTTTTTCCACCTTGACCCCAACGGCAGAATTCTCATGGTTGACTTCAACTTCTTCTTTGAGCGCCTTGTTCTTTTTATTAATCGCTGTCAAGCGGCTGCGCTCAGTCTCCAGCACATTCAAGAGATCCTTCTCCCTTCTACGGAAGGCTTCAAACTTCAGTTTGTCTGCCTTATCCTGGACCTCACCCACAAGCATACATTGCTGCCTGAGAGCCTGACATCGGACAGTCCCGACTTCTTCCTGACATCTTGTTTTGAGCTCACTGTAAGCATTTTTGAATTTCTCCTTTTCTTCTTGAAGAAACTTGGTCCCATATTTCGCAACTCTAAGCTCTACTTTGAGCTCCTTGTTCTCTTTCTCAATCAGTCTCATGCGGCTGAGCTGAGTCTCCTGATCCCTCTCCTTTTGACGGAGGGCCTCATTTTGAGCCCTCAGGTTCGCAAGTTCACTTTCCAGGATGTAGTGTACCATTTCTTCTTCTCTTTTTCCAGCTGTTATGAGTTTAAAATCTCTCTGTCTAAGTAATCGTACCTCTGACAGATTTGACATAACCCTAATGACTAAACAGCTGATAACCATATATATGTATATACTCGAATCATTGCTTTGATGACGCGTTAAGGTTCCATTTGGCTTTCCTTTGATGTTGAACGTCAAACAGCGATGACGTCATTTAGCGACTTCTAGCGACTTTTAGGACAGCCAATAGCTACTCTCCTTACAGAGGAGTTGGCAACACTGTGTAGTGACTGTTGTCTGGTTGAACGTTCTCACTCTTCTGAGCCAGTACATGCCTACGTAGGAGGACACGCCTACGTCACCAAACCTATAAAAGCCTCGTCACCACGCGGCAAACTGTCGAGTCAAGTGGATTGGAGAGAGTTTCGTGATTAATAGCTTTAGTGATTTAGTAGTTGGATTGCACTGTGTAGATTTTAGAGTTGTGAGTTTATAGTATTTAGGAGTTAGTTGGAGGTTGGAGGCATTAGTTAGTTTAGATCTTTTCAATATTAGTTAGCTAGTGGCTTAGCTTTAATTGTAGGTTTAGCACAGTGACTTTTAGGAAACTTAGTTAGTTGTTGGATTTAACATTTAGTTTTTAGAGTATTTTTTAGATAGTGGCGAGGATGGGTCGGCAGTTTCTACCGTGGCTGCAGTAGCAGCTCCGAGTTGCACAGTTTTCCAGCGGACCTGGATATTAGGCGTCAGTGGCTGCGTGCTTTGGGGCTACCGGATCGGGATCTCCCCCAACATCATGGAAGTGGATCTGGGTTTTTCTAAATTGGCCAAGTTAAAACCCGATGCAGTGCCAGACGTTGCTCTCCCAGTGTCAACAACAGGAGGACAGTCACAGCAGCTGCTGCTGCCAACAGCAAGTCCTTTGAATATTGAGGTGAGTGAATACATAGTATGTTGGTAATAGGCAGTTTATTAACAATTACATGACTGATTGGTTAATGTTTATGGGGAAAGAAACTGCTCTAGCTAGGTAATTGACGTTGGTAAAGATAACCGTTAGGCAGCGGGAAAAGAGCGCACACATTGGAGGGTTAGCTGTTAGCTTAGCGCTAATGCTAACAGCGCTGTTGTGTCCCGTTGTTGCGGTGTCTTCATGTGCGCAAATCCAACTCGGCTAGAGACGCGCTGCACAGCTCCTCTGCTCACTTGTTGTCTACAATTGAGGAGTCTCTCAAATGAAAACTGCTCTCCATGAGGTTTATTTACTAAACAGTATATCAGCGTTTTCTTGAAATGTACTTTTTTTACATAAAGAGGGAGATTGTCGTCTCACACTGATGCTCAGCTATAACGTGTGTCAAGTGCTCTTAGAGCTCCGCAGAGCCACTCGTCACCTCACTGCTCTGTTTGTTAAAAAACTATAAAACCATAAAGTATATTATAGTTATAAGTTTTGTTGTCTATTGAAGTGTAAAAAAGGTTGAAGTGGGTATTAATAAGCATGAGTATTATCCAAACAATAGCTGGGATGAAGTAGAATGGTGATATAGCACTTAATAGAAAGTTGATGCTCCTCCATTTTCCTAAGAGTTGCTAGCTTTTGCTGCTCATTGGAAAAAGTTTAATCTAGAGCCCTTTCTCTGTGCTCAGGCTCGGACTCCTAACAGAAGTGTGAAATGTGAGACTGGCACTTTCATGGCTTTTCCCTGAAGGTCCAGGGGCGAGCGCCACCCCAGTCATAAGAGTCTGAGCTCCAAACTCTATTGTGTGTCCTAAATATAAACATGGGGACTTCACTGTGCGCCCACTGAAGAGTCATCCTACTTCAGGTCATTTTTTTTTTTAGAAATATGAGTGGCATCATTATTAATCTGTGGAAAATGGTGTTATAACTCTAATTTATCTGTACACTGAAGGCTACATGGACACTCTGATGGAGCTGCTTTTCCTCCATGTTGTGGAAGACCCCTGTCCATACCAGGAGTTCCTGGACACAGTCTCTGTACCAGAGAAACTCTGCGCCCAGTTCACAAGACCTGACAAGAAGGAGGCAGTGGTGAGACACCAGTCAAGGTTCTTCAAGAACATGTGAGGTTTTACTCCATACATAATACGTTTAAAAAATACATTTCTTGGTATTGATGTTTATGTGACTATGATTGCTTTTTTTAACAGGCACTAATTTCCTGTCAGCCAAAGTGACTACACGTCAGACTGCTGTACTGCCTGGTTGCACTCTTCACATGGAGGACAGTGTCTGAGACATGAACAGTTTGTCCTTCAAGCTGCACAGCACCACCTCCAGCAGGCCAAGGTCTATGGTTGATGAGGCGTTTGGTGTCTCTTCCCTAATGTGTTCATTCATTTAGCCGTTTTGATTTGATTTTTGATGGTAATTGTGAAATACTCCTGATCAATCAAAGACATATTTTAAATCACTGTAGTTTATAATTTAAAGTGGGAAACAGAGCAGAGTATGTTTTACAGTTAACAAAAGAGTAATAGTTGAAGCCCCTCCCTGATAAAAAAGCCATCGAGTCTCTCTGACTGTGTTGTATTTCTGTGTAAACAAACATGAGTAAACAAATGAAGTTTGTTTCCTACAGAGACATGATCATTATTATTATTGAACTACTCCTGCTATTGTAAATAGTACAGCAAAACTTACTGCAGCGTGTGTTAGGACCCCTGCTGCTCCTAATATTGATATAAAGGGCCATATGACATGTTTTATGATGTGTTGTTATCACTGTGTGAAGTTGCTGCTGCGTTTTAACCAGGACCACCTAAAAGGACAAGTCCATATGTAATTAACAAAGATGAAGTCCCCCCCCCCCCAAAAAGTATAAAACTTGTATGTCAGCTATAGTTTCCAATCAAAACTGTATTACATCAAACTCTTTGATGTGGTAGGGAAACATCCTGCCCTAACAAAAACGTGGAATGGACACAGCTGTGGACATGATAGAGCTCCAGCAATGTTTTTATTCAAGGGGAGGGAGTTGGAAACCTGTATAACTACTTGATCATATTGCAGTCATTCAAATATTTTGACTACTTGGACAATCAATCTGTATAAAGAAACTATTACAATATTAAAAGACTTTGTGTAAAACTGAATCATAAGATACTTTGGGGAATTTGAATGGGAATTGACTTACCCACATGAACAACTGCCGTGGTAGTGAAGAAGCATTATATGAAAAAGGCGTACGAGGATTAGCTGTGAGCAAAACCATACCAAAACATTGTCCCCCCTAGACCTGTCTAAGAAAATGATCAAATCATTTGACTGGGACAGTTTCAGTACCACTGAGTACTGATCAGTTTGTTCAGCCTCTTAAAGGTAAAGCTTACCGACACACAGCCCAAGCTGTTACTGTACACTCCCTGTATGCGTGGTTTTCATTTAAAACATACTTTCTTTTTTTTTGCAGATTCTTTCTAAAGCATTTTTTATTTGTACTGTGGTGTATAGTGAAGGTATAGTGAAATGTTTTGGTCCACATAAAGTGAAATATACAGAGTAACAAGGTTATCTTGGGCTCAAATTGAAGCTTATAAATTAGGGTAGTTTTTTAAATAAAAACAAGACAGTGATATTAACAATGAAGTGCTAAAAACTACTCATATTCCATAAGAGTTTGTGCCGCAGAAGCTATTTTTATTGTCTTTCTGTGAGTTTTAGTGATTATAATTTCAAATGTAATGGCAGAAAGTACCAGAATCTTATTTTGCTACTTTCCCCTATATGTCAGGATACTCTGTGCCAAATATCATATTTGTATGGCTATTGATGACATTTTAACAAGATCATTTGTGACTACATTATCTTGACTAAAGCATTTTTCAAAAAGGGGGTTTTTGGCCCCCAAGGACCAAACGGCCCCGAGTTGGGAGTGGTCGTTACCAATTTGTGATGGCCCGAGGTATGGGCTAACTAAAAATCATAGTGAAAAAAAGGTAGCAAAAAACATCCTGAGGGATGGACCTGGCTCCTGGACTAAGAGTCAGTAGCTTTTTCCTGAAAAATAAATACAGACTTACACAAAAGTTATGTCAATCAAGCATCACTTATGGGCCTCCCTACATAGTGGCTGTGTCTGCAGAGAGCCTATACTCTGCCTGCGTTTTGATCTTTTGATTGACGTGGGACATTTCTGGGTGGGACGCTGTTGTCTTTCCGCCAGCCAATAACGGCTCATACGTGAGTTTCAGAGTGGACAGTATTTAGAGAGTGGACGCCATTCAAACTGGCCAATATATGGTGGATGCAGACCACGTCATGTCTCAAGTCTCTTATTTCAGCACCGAAGAGCGAGGATCGGGGAAATAACTCAGAGGAGCTATGATCGAGGAAACATAAGCATCCTTCCAGGAAGTCTTTTTATTGACAGTCTGGTATTTTTTTATTGTGGCCTGCAAGCCTCTGGTGTATCACACATAGATGTACAGTAAGAGGCAAAGGAGCTTTTCTCCAACTGGTTTGCTCTTTCTCATCTGGATTGTTGTGCTTATCTGACATTATGCATGCAGAGATCAAAGGCAAGATAACCAAAGTGAAATACTCATCCCATAAAGGATCTTTACTTCATTGAGGGTAGAGAAAATGAGGTAGTGTGGAAATACATGTGAGCTAGACCCTAGTTTTCTGATAGCACATGCTATGAGAACAGCATAAATTATCTTATTTCCATGAATGTGGCAGAGGATTAATTATTTAAAAGTTATGCATTCATATTCTGCGCGCACCAGATTCTAGTGCATTTATCTTTCACCAACTGATCTCAGATCTCATCCTACATGTCTACATAATAATACGATGTCATTATTAGATACTCATCAACATTCAAGAAATGTACCTGTGACTGTGTGTACATGTGTTTGACAAACACACTTAATCAACATTACAAGAAAATCCCTTTTTTATTCCATTAAATGTGTATGTTTGAATGATCTTTTAAAAGCTTCCCAAAGACAAAGGTGTTAGAGGGAGATTTCTAAATTCCCTGAATACAAAAAAACGTAAGTACAGGTCGACTAGGATCAGAAAAACAATGAAAAAAGCAAGTCAAAGGAATAACTCTTTTAACAAACCCTAGCATTTATGAGTATTCTGACTACACAGAGGAGCCCTAGCACCTATAAATATCTTGAACGTGAACTTAAAGTTCCTGTGACGACTTTGGCGCCCCCCTTGTGGACCAAGTGGGATGATTTATCACTGGACTGATCCCCTCCAGTACGTGTGTGTCTGTAGTGTTTTTTGACAAAATATTGAATCCTTTTTATTTAAAATGAGCAAATCACAATGACTCTTTGGTGTGTGAATAAGCCGCGGCATGCTGTTAATCTTGCTGTCTGAGGCCGACCCCGTGGCAGCTATTTCAGGCATATAAAAGAATCATATAGAAATCGTCAGTATTGTCTCTGATGGTCTTGTTTGTATTTGAAGATCATATAGAGGCCTCAGTATTAATTTCAGTCTGTTTAATAACCATTTAAAAAAACTCCTCACTGGAGCTTGAAGTGGTAATACCATAAAATACTATGGTATCAATTAAAAGTAAAAAGGGTTCTTTCAAAGTTACACTGAGATATAGAACAAGTATTATTAGCAAAAATGGACTTGGTATCAAGATAAAAGTCACCATCTTTTTGTGCATATGGCCTCCATCAGAGTGGTATAATAGCAACACTAACAGTAACAAAACGTGTATGTAAGCTATCTGAGAGTGGAGTGAACTGACGGTACGGACATGTGACGTGTCGTAGAAGTGTGATGTAGCATTAAACGTAAATATTCATGTGTTATTATTTAAGTGTATTCTCACACACAGCACTAAATACGTGTTATACATTTGTGGCTACAAAAGCAATATGGCCCTTTACTCTTAAAGAACGTTAACAAGCTGAGCTGCTGCTTTTAGATGAGCTGAACTAGCTGGCTGCCATATTAAGCTAGCATACAGTAGATACACTACTTTGCAGCTCCTTATGGAACAGTATGATAACCAAATTTACTTTGGTTTAAAATGCTTGCTGTGTTTTTTCTATTACAAATGTAGGTACTCAGATGAAAATAAAAACATGTCACATTATCGTACTGGTCAGTTTTTTAGTTTCCTCTCAAAAAGCCAGTATCGAGGTCAGAGGGATGGTTGTGAGGCTGAAAACTAAAAAGGTTCAGTAGAAACATCTCATCCTCGAGACACTGATGCACATAAACACACAAACCTTGTTTCAAATGATGTTTTCATTCTTTTTTTTATTGTATTTGTTTATTTAAAAGGGACACATGCAGTGAACATTGCTTCATATATTAAATACAAAGTAGATGCCATGCATACAAGTTTCTAGCTTTGGCTAATTTGCAATCCTTGTCCCTGGCTAGATTTTTAGGATTAAAACGGAATTATTAGACTTAAAGAAACACAGACACAGTGATGCTATACAAATACAGACATTATACACTTAAGAGATTAAAAAAGACCAAACAGTAGAATGAGGAACTGTCAGTGCTCACAGACTTGCTTCAGTTCCAGCCACTGTTGTAGTTGTGTCTTAAAAACCTTCAACTCAATTTCCGTTTCGGTCAGTTTTTTTTAATTACACATGGTAATGTGTTCCAGAGGTGTGTTCCTCTTACTGAGAATGATGACTTACCAAATGTAGTTCTGCGTTTTGTTGCTCTACAGTTTCCACCTGTTGTAACTTTTGTTCGGATGACGCTGTTTGGTTTGCTTACTAGCTGACAGATTGTTTCTGGAAGCAAGGTTGTTTACACATTTAAAAATCAGATGTTACAAAAGTTTACAAACTGTCAAAACTCAGTATATTGTATTTCTTTAGAATAACTTTTTCACGTTTGTCAAACTTCAACTGAGAATCTACAAGAACATCTACAAATTTGAACTCATGTACCTATTTTATCTCCTTCTCATCAATCTCTATTCTAAAATAATCATTTACTTTTGTTTTTATTGAGAAACACATTGAGACAGTTTTATCATAGTCAGATGATTCTTTCGAAGCCACTTTGACACAGCAGACATTTCTTTTGAGAGGATCTCTGCTGCCATCTGAGGGGTCTTTGCAGACTAATATATAACTGCATACATTTCACAGCTGACTCTTTTGCAGCTGTCTGGTAAATTATTTATATCAGAGAAACACTTTATGTTTTTGTTATTCTTGTCTTTATTGACCATTTATGTTTGAGGCTGCTGACCTCTACTCTGCGATGTCCTGTCTGTGTGTCTGTCAGAGGTGTGTCCAGTTTGACCAGGACTGCACCGTTTGGAGCGCCAAACAACAGATCATCTGCTCGCTCAGCGAGTCGCTATGGGACGCCTACAACTACGGCCTCTTCCAGCCGGCTGGAGATGGACGAGACGCCAAGTTCCTGGAGGAGGAGAGGGCCCTGCGAGACTACTCGCAGACCTTTGAGAAAGGAGTGCCTTACCTGGAGGTAAGGAGCTTCATAGTTAGGACATAGCCAGGACTGGCAATTTACTGAGGACAAGTCCAGTATCTTGGAATACTTTTACTAGATGCTTAAACTGATGAGTATTAAATGTGAGTTATTTATGCATTTGAATTTTCCATTAACTGACCGTTCTGTTGTCTATGGCGATTATTTCCCTAAATGAAAATGTTCTTTTAGAGTCCACACTTCCATAGATAACAAACCCAACGTATTTATTTGTTGCTCTCAAAGTTGAAAAAGTAAAATAATCATTGCTAAAGAGTTTCTAAAAGAGAAGCATATTAAAAATGTTTTCTAATAAATGATACATTCATGATCTACTGCCTGGACTTTGTGCACTCATCACTTTTTTGTTTTACTTCTGTTTTCTATTCACGGATTTCCTCTAAAAAATTCAGTCTTGATATTATCACCATGTTGCACACACACAAAAAAGTAAAAATAAAAACATGGGCGTTGTACTTTTTACGCCCTGTGTTTTTTATCGTTCTTTCCCTTATTCAAACCAGTAAAAGAACTAGAAATAAACCTTGACAAAGATCAAATTCATACCATGACCATATTTAAATTATATTGATTACTATACTGTTAAGGAAGTTGCTATGGGAGATGACATCACTATCACTAAGTTTCCATGCTGTGATATGATTATGTCACAGCGCCCTCTGGTGGTCCAACAACTGTAAATGTTGATGAGCTGGGCGAGGCTGAAAAACTATATCACTCAGGGTCTTGGCTCCAAACCGGAGTGTTTACATTCTTGACAAGGTTCCAGATGAGGACATGTTGGTGTGCTGATGAGGCCTTTTAATAAACTATGCTCCGCAGCAGTGTGTATCTCACAGCTCTGTGAGTGCATGTATTTAAACCACGAGGCACCGAGGCCATTTTCAATCACTTCAGCGCTCGACTAAGACCAGTTTTTGAACAACTCCATTTTGCTATGGAGATGTTTCTTTATGCTGGTTATTCTAAATTAATTCAACACTTACTTATATTCACATAGTGTTAATATAATGCAAGATGTAATAAGTATTGCTCTTGCCTGGTGAATGGTTTACTGTTCCTACCCACTGTCAATGGAAGAGTGAATTTCTGTAGTTAGTCAGAGAGTTTAGCTGCAAGAGTTTAGTTCCTTTGTTCTTCACAGTTCAATGCTAAAATCAAAAGATGTGATTATTTCTTCCAAAAATACAAGCAAGCATTGCCTTAATAAAAAAAAAAAAACTTAACTTCATCTTCATTCACCAGTTTTGACATTTGGACCGGTTATCAATTGGTACTCCATGGGAAATACAGATTTACAGACCAGCTAGTAATCCTTTTTCTGCCTCCAACTATTCTCATAAACTGAACTGTTCTGCAGGGTGATGAATCATACTTTTCACACGTATCTCTTTCTGCTCCTCAGTTTAGGTACAAAACCAGAGTTTATAAACAGACAAATCTGGATGAGAAGGCTCTGTCCAAACTCAGCACCAAGGTATTTCACCTTTTTAAATTTCACATTGCTTCTGAGCAGTTTTTATCTCTACTCACTGACATCCTTTCCCTTCCTCCTTTCAGGCCAGTCTGAAGAAGTTTCTGGATTACATTCAGACTGGAACAATAGATAAAATGGCAAAAGTCCTTGATAAAGGTCTTGATCCAAATTTTCATGACCCTGACAACGGAGGTGAGTTTGCAGCAACCTTTAAGATGAATTCATTGCTCTTGAAAACTTTTTTTCCAAGCAGTATTAAGTGATGATACTAAAGTAAAGGGAGCAGATTCTTGAATTTCACTTTTACCCCCTTTCTGCCTGCCATCCTTTCTAAACCCTGCTTGCTTCTGTGGGTCAGAGACCCCACTCTCAGTGGCTGCCCAGTCCGGCCTGTCGGTGGAGGGCATCAGGGTGCTGGTTCAGGGCGGCGCTCATTTGGACTTCAGAAGCAGAGACGGCTTGACAGCGGTGCACAAAGCTGTTAGGGCTCAAAATCACGCTGGGCTGCTGGTAAGGACCTTGAATCAAAGTCGCGTGCATGCTGTTCAGCACCATAATGAAGTAGGACAAAATGAAGGATCTTACTAAAATATATAAAATAAGAAGTATCTTCTGTTGAAATTAAATACAATAAATGACATTGTAAAGGCTGCTTACAAGCATTTGACTGTCTTAAATACTTCAGGCAAAACTATGTGAGTTTTAAGAGCTGACTGAGCTGACAGTGTACTTGCAAATTGTAAACGGGATATTTTTCCTTTTAGGAAAGGAAGTACTGTTGCTCTCGAAGACCACATATCAAAGCCTCTTTCATCTCTGACAACTGCGTAACATGACACACCTTTGTTAAAGTGTCTCTTTGACAAGAAACATTTAGTGTGTTTTCTGTTCCAGCTGCAGCTTCAGCGTGCAGTATAAGATCACCTTTTAATACATTAGCTAAATGTATAATCTGTGTCATTGATTTAGACAAAGACATTTTTAATCCAGTTAAAAAAGTGTCGTTATATCGATATGCTATGACTGGAATGATTAGCAGCAGCATCAAGTCTTAAATAAGGACTCGTAATATACCTCTTTGTTCTTTGTCTGTGTTTTTATACTTATTTATATAAATACATATTTATGCAGGGACAGATTATATACACCCACACATATTAGACAAAGAGAGCTATTATTTAATCATTTATATTTTCATTTGTTTCACACAAGAATATAAAAAAGCACAAGGCCCGTAGAGAGATTATGAAAGAAAGTTTGTGGTTGTGGTAAAGACCTGTAAATGGCTCATATGTAAACCACAGCCAGAGGACACATTAAAGGAAATACAAAACCACCAAAGCAAGCACAATATCAAGTGCAGGAACGAAGTTAAATGGGGTGGGGGGGGGGGGGGGAGTGTTTGCTACACTGAGGAATGTAGTTTTCTTACAGTGATTGTTACAGTTTGTTTTTGTCAGCAAAGACTTCTTTTTTGTACACAAACAATGACACGAAGGATTGTAAGAGAGATAAGACAGCTCCCTGATATTTGAATGAGACTTGACAAAGGATTTTTACATCAACAACAGTGAATTGTTGACGTCAAAATATTAAAAGCAAACGGGTAAATCTGATGTGTGATTCATAACTTTAAAAGTGAACAATGTTGATGTCAAGAATAGTCCAAAACTGAAGTGTATTACTCAACCTCCTCCTGCCAGGCTCTCTTGTCCCTCGGAGCGTCTCCAAATTACAAAGACCGCTGTGGCCTGACCCCGCTGTACCACACTGTACTGACAGGGGGTGACACGTCCTGCTGCGAGACCCTGCTGTATTACAGGGCGAAGCTGGGGACGAGGGACGAAAATGGCTGGGACGAGTCCCATCAGGTACAGTTTAATATTTGAGTTGTTGAAATGAACTCAGAAATACAACAACAAATCCATCTATCTTTCAGTCATCTTCCTCATGGTTTCCTGTCATGTTTCCATGTGAAGCATCTCTTGTCCTTGTCTCTATCCATGAAAACTTCAGCAATGCACCATCATTTCCCATGTCTCATCTCATGTCATGAACCATCGCCCTCAGTCTCTCTCAGCAGTTTCTCACCTTCCTTCTACTCTGCTTCTTCCTCACACGTCTCTCCATTCTCTCTGCTTCCTCCCCTCCTTGTCTCTCTCCATAGCACAGGGATGAAGAGGAGTTTGGAATGGAAGAAGTACATAAGGTACCCTTCATCCTACCATGTCATCACACCTACCAGCCTTTCAGAGGCAAAGGCACTGAGAAATGTGATATGATTGTAATGCAGAAGTGAACATATGTTTCATTTAACATGTACAAATGTGGGTCATCTCAAGCTGAGTCCATATAATCTCCTTCATACCGTAGATATGGGTGCATTGCCTATGTTATATCTCTGTGACATTCTGTTAAATCTGCGTTTGTGCTATGGGCTGGTTGTCATGGTATTTTATTTTGGTTTTGCCGTGCTGTGTGTTATCTTTCTTTACTTCGTACGTATCTTGTGATATTTTAGTCCCTGCAGAAAAATATGAGGAAACCTCTCAGGCTGCTGAAGGCTCATTTCAGTTATTTAAATGTGTTTATCTTTTGTTTCCTTTAATTCACACCATGGTGCACTTTCATTTGCTCTGACATGTTTTTGTAAGACAAGTTATGACTCTAAATGTGAGTTTTAGATATATTATTTCCCTTTCTTTTCGTTGAAATCTCTTTCGCAATATCTTTAATCTTCTCCCCTTTCTGCCTAATTTGATTGAACACAACAGTCCCATATGAAATCACTTTAACTTGATTCTCTCCTTTCTTATACTCACAATTTGTGGATATATCTATCACACACGCTACATTAAAAGGCGTGCCAGAATGGCTATGCCCAGCACTTGGAGCATCTGCTGTTTTATGGGGCAGACACCTCCTCTCAAAATGCCTCAGGGAACACTGCTCTTCACATTTCTGCATTGTACAACAAGGCAAGTATGAAAACAGATCCTCTATATGAAATATTTTCACCATGATCATTACTGCTGGATTTTCCAATGTGGTTGGTGTTAACCTCTACTCCCCCCTCTATGAATGATCAGGAAAGCTGTGTCCGCGTTCTTCTCTATAGGGGAGCAAATAGGGAGGCAAAGAACAAGCATGGTCAGACCCCTTTTCAGGTAAATCTTTGACTACAGTTAATTCTGCTTAGTGCATTTTTATCAGACACAATTGCCTGTTTTTAATAAGCTTTCAACAACAGTTTTTTTTTTCTACAACAAAGTGTGAAATATCATGATTGCACTAGCTAGAACAATAATATCACATTTTGTTTTTTTGTGTTCGCAGCTCGCTGTATTGTCTGGTCACTTTGAACTCGGGGAAATCATCAAAAACCACAAAGATTCTGACATAGGTAAGCTCTTATGCCATACTGCCTCCTCTGAGGGGGTTAACAGATGTTCCAAGCAGGTCCCACCTTGCATTTTCTATCTATGATTTATTTCAATCTTACCTAATTTCTCCCTCCATTTCACCCCGTCACATCAAACTACACCGCCTTTTCACCGCCACTTTCTACACCTTCTGGTTCGTCAACCTCTGCCTCCTCACTCCTAATCCTCACACCAACATCCTCAGTGCCCTTTTTGGAATCGCCAAAGTATGTTCCCAAGCGCAAAGAGAGCTCCCACACCCTGCCTCTCCCCTCACTTCATACTCACCCCCTCCTGCGCGCTAACAGCGATAACACCATGACCCAATCTGACCCCCTGGCCCAGCCCAACAAGACTGCAACCAATCCCAACCCAGTACAGGTACTAAGGAACCTTAGATGGATTCTAATCTGCTGATCTTTGCAATATTAGATTATCCTTTTTATGATATTGCACTGCTTGTTCTATTACGTTGTCCTGTACTTACAATAATTTACAGGCTAAATTTTGACTCTCTCTCTCTCTCTGTGGGACTTGGTGTTTTTCCAAAGGGCCAACGCAGAGCCTCCATAGGTATGAGAAGCTCCAGCAGCCCCAGAACTCGGACTCGCTCCCCGTCCAGAGGTAGAGGAGGGCAAAGTGACACAGAGGAGAGGCAACGGCAGCCAAGAGGCAGACAAGGGTAAGGAGTTGTGGCAAGCAGTTACACTATGTGCATGAATGGGGTCCTTTAAAGACATATACTCACAGAGATTATATATCTCCAAATACCATCAGCTGTACAGTATGCGATAAAAAGGACAAAATGTATTGTGAAAAAAGGTGAAACCATCAAAGCGCAAGAGGGAGGATAGTAAAGACAGTCGGGCAGTAATCAGATGAAAGGGATAAAACAAATTAGCAAAAACATAACAAAAACACACACACAAAAGGAAAAAGAAATAAAATGGCAGAATTTGAAAGCCTTCAAGAGGTGGATGGTAAGAGTAAGAGGGGAGTGTTTGAAGAGGATGGATGGGTAGGTTTGCGTGCATGTACTTGTGTGAAAGGTGATAGTTGTAGGGGATGGGTGGGGTTGAGGTTCAGGATGACGGGTTAACATCTTATGTAGGGGTTTCAGACCGGAGCTTGACTACAGATTGTGTGGTGGTCCTCAGACCACTAGGAGGGAACCTGCCAGCTGCAGGTTCAGCTAGCTGTGTGTGTGTGTACATGTTTGAGGGGGGCCACCATACGCCTAGGGGAGGCAGCCCCCCTCCAACAAGGCACACTGATTGTTGTCAGGATATGGTTTTGGTTGTTGGTATAATTGGTGTTGTTGTGTTTTTATTCTATATTATTCTATAATTAGTGTTTTTGTTATGTTTTTATTCTATTGCCCCTCACTACTGACTGTTGACTGATGCAGTGGGGTACTGGTTGCATACTGGGTACTTTTTGTAAATGCAAGAGTGTCATATATTTTATGAGGGGTTTGGATTGAGATTGTGGACCTGCAAAATAAAAGAGACAGAGGAGCTAAACATGACCTGAACAAGATTAAGAATGTGCTGGAAAGCTATGCAAGAGCTCCAGTGACAATTAGGAAATATGCAAAACTTTTCAAGCGTCTGCAGCCATGCTAGCAGTTCTGTGATAAACGCTAACATCAGCATGCTAACATGCTTACAAGAACAATTTTGACATGCTGATGTTTACTCGTTCACCACCTTAATATGGCATGTGAGCTTAAATATCACAAGAAACAGCTGAGGCTGACAGGAATGAAATTAGTTTTGCAGGTTCATGATGAGAGAAAAAAACAAGTACCGGACTCTTTTGTTCTCTTGTTGCCCCAATCAGTTAATGACTGAAGCTAAGTGGTGGTTGGACAAATAGACTGGCATTGCCTTCCCTAGATCCAAGCCTGCTAATGTGACTAAAAATGATCCCAAAAAAATCTAAGGTATGACAAAATGTATGTACTATAAATATATATGTATAATTATATATAAATATATACAAAGAATGTGTTTTTTAATCTATTTAAAAACGAGTGATCCTGAAATAGAAGCTTGACATGCTTTGCATTACCTCTCAACAGTATGTCACTACAACACTTATTCCTTACATACTTGATGACATTTTGTTAACACAATAATATCTGACGTACTAACTCCCAGCACAGAGTTAACTTTAGAGTATCACTGCAGCAAAGAAATGAGGCGCATATACTGTGTGAGTAACAGCACTTTCTGAAAGACATACAATATGTATTACATGCTAGACACTGTGTCAATACAAAATAGCAGCATGCGTTTGTTCTCTTGGTATGACTTGTTAGTGTGACTCAAAAGCCGACTTTCTCTGATGGAGCCTGACAAGCTGTATGTTGTCTCACTTTGTCTGACTTGTTTTCCACAGTGTGCAACACTCATCTTATCTCTCTCTCGCTCTCTCCCTGTCATTCCCTCTGCAGTGCAACCTCAGCAGGCAGTGGCGGAGGTCAGATGAAGCGTATGTACAGTGCCGTGCCAGGGCGGGTTTATGTGGCCACTCGTGCTCACTCTGCTACCGGAGACAGAGAGCTCTCGCTGAGCAAAGGAGACAAAGTCAAAGGTGAGACGGAGTTAAATGGTTGAATTATTGAAAATTGGTTATAGAGATTGGAAACCTTCAAGAGATAAAAACATAAACTAATCTCAACTGCAGATAATCTGATGTAATGTAGTGTCTGCAGTAAAAAATACAGCCCCCTGTATCTGAAATATCAACAGAAATGAAGAGGTGTTTGTGTAAGGGGGGATTCAAACAAGAGAAATGAGAATGAGAAGCACATCTCATCATCACAAAGCAATACATGTTTCTCCCAGTGCTCAGAGGGTTGTACAATGGTATCATATGAAAGGTAAACAAAGAAGGTGGAGGGAAAGATATATACAAATGTATTGTAAGTGTTTGTGTCAGTGTATTTCAAAAGAATACTAAACAATAATCATCTATGTATGCTTTCTGATATGCATCTGTTTCTGTTGGTTTATCTGTCTGTCTCAGTGTTAAGTGTAGGAGAGGGGGGATACTGGGAGGGAACAGTGAAAGGTCGCACCGGATGGTTTCCTTCAGACTGCGTGGAGGAGGTGGCGGGTGTCAATAACCGAACAGGTAAGTCAACACTAGTTAAAGCTTCAGCTCAGAATTCTTTTTAAAGCTCCTGTGAGGAATTGGTGGTTTCTGTTGATTTTGGTGCCCAATGTAGAAAAACCGAACCTCTTATTTTCTACTGATTTTGTCCTGTACATGCATACATAGTGTTTTTTAAACCAAAAATCTCATCCTGCTTTCTTTAGACAGTCAAATGTATCTGAAAAAAAGCTGTTTCTTCAGCCAGCTGTTAATGACTTCATCTGACACCTACCAGCAGCTATTTCAAGCATTAACAACAACATATAGAAGTTATCAGTGAAGTCACTGATGGTCTTGTTTGCTTTAGTAGGTCATATTAAGGAATAAGTATTCATTTCAGTGTGTTTCATAAC
The DNA here is from genome assembly GCA_020745685.1 of Tautogolabrus adspersus. Classification (NCBI taxonomy): domain Eukaryota; kingdom Metazoa; phylum Chordata; class Actinopteri; order Labriformes; family Labridae; genus Tautogolabrus; species Tautogolabrus adspersus. The sequence continues at coordinate 10,285,369 of CM036554.1, forward strand.
CAGGTAAAATCTTCTCACAGTAACTTTAAAATGTTATTTTGTCCATGTGAAATATACGTTGTTGTTCCACTTGTAAATACTAGTACGTTATTATCCCAACAAGTCTTGTGCTTGAAATAGTTTTTCACTATTTATTCATTTTTTTAAATTATTTTATGAAATGATTTTAAAATGATTGATGTTTGATATCGATATGACTCACATTAAGTTAAAGATGTCAGGAGGTGGTATAACAAGTCACAACCATCACAAGAAAGAGCACATAGAGTGGAAAAAAGGCACACTGAAAAATGGGTGACATACTCCCTCAGGCTGGAATTATCCTTTAAGTCACTGTAACACACAACACATGTCACATTCATGTTTACCAGCAAGCCCTCCTGCAGAAAAGAGTTGCACATGTACAGCACTTTACTCCTTTTTTCTCACTGTTCACACAGTAAGAAAACCATATGTCATGTACCAGACAGGAAAAAAACAAGGTGTTAACATATTTCATTCATTTGCGTGTTGTGCTGAAGTCACAACACTCAGGCAAAAAAAGACAGAGAAGGTGTCATGACGGAAGATGAATTTAAATTGAGCATATGTGTTGCTTTGCAGAGACGCGAAGTGAGAAAGCCAAGAGGAAGCTTTTCCGTAACGTCACTGTCGGAGCGTACGACGGCACTGATGGGCCCAGGTAAGAAGAGTCGCCATAATCCATATGACCTTATAATCTGTACATCCTGCTGTAAAACGAGTCTGCTGCCTTTAAGAAAAAAATAAAATAACTTTTGAAATCGCTGAGAAAGCATGGCGTATATTCTGCCCAGTGATGTGTCAAACTGCACATGACTTCTCTCCCAATGCATGATGGGACAGACCTGACATAGATTGGTGAAATGAAGCTAGAATAAATCTTATCAGCTGCAGCCTCTGATATAGCTCTCCCTCACATGAGTGTGGGCAGCAACTGAGCTGTCCACACTATTGCTGCAAAGAAACACTGTGAGGCCAGTCAGAGTGATTGACTGGTACAGTAGACACACTTCCTACATGTCTGTGTATGTGCTCTATTGTTTCACCTATTGGGCCTCCTTGTCTTCCTTTGTGCAGTATGTGTCTGTTTTCTGCTGATCCTGAACGCTGCTTGTTCTCTATTGTTTTTTGCTGTGAACACATTAGCGCTGAAGAGCTGCCATGTCATTTTCAGCTATGCCCCTTTTGGCTCCACCATACAAACGCACTTGTCATTTTGATACCTCAATCAACATGCCTCTCTCTCCTCTCTTGTGTCTTGTTTACCCTGAACACAATAATGTTTTAATGAAAGGTAGGGTTCTTCCCCTCCTCCGTGGTATATGTCTGAGGCTGCAGCTCAGCCATGGGCAGCTGCAACCGAGTATTATAGAGCTGTGCATGTTTGTTTGAGAGTTAGAGTGGATGTAAAAATGCCTGTGTGTCTTTTTCCATCATCCTGCTGATGAGTCATAAGGAGGCTGAAACATCAAGCGCTGGTTAGGTCCTCCAGCTAGATAGAAGGACCTACCAGTCGCCAGCCCGGAGGTATTACAGCCTCTTACACTCTGTAGCTGACATTACCCTTGTGCTGAGCAGCTCTGACTGTCATTCAAAGATGGCATTTACTTAATGCAGCTTCACTGTGTTCTAAATGCAAATAGCAGCCACTGGGGTTATATTACCTGAGCTAAGTTGGTTAAATGTAATTGCAGCAGCGTGGTGAAGTGGTGCTCAATTAAGAGCAAGGTGATCCGGAGCGAGTTCCCCTCACTGCAGGGAGAATGTCAATTACTATTTCAGAGAGAGATTGAGAGGGCAGGAGTGTTTGTCCGCCTGTGTGCTGATGGCAGCTCTGCTTTAGAGAAAGGGAGGGGGGAAAGTTTTTCCAAAATGTGTGTGTGTGTGAGTAGATCCAGGGAATCAGCTGTTAGTATCTCTGTGATACACCAGTCAGTGGACGTGCAAATGCGAGCACTTTCCTGGTGTCGTGTTACCCATCCCCCGCATCCCCACACCGCAAATACATCTCCACATTTCCCTTATTTTTCAGCCGAACCTTTCATTGTCATGTTCCAGCACATGCACAAACCACACACTCTTTCCTTGCTGTGATAATGGCTGGTTTTCTCTCTCTGTCTGTCTTTCCTTCACCTTGTCAGTCCCTTGTCTGAAGTATGCGGGTTGCAGACCAGCACACCGTCTCTTCTCTCTCTCTCCCGCTCATTTCCCACCTCTCTCTCTCCTCCTCCACTCTCGCGACTCTCTCTCCGGCTGAGCTCTAGCTGGAAGAGGGGAGGAGGGCGGAGGGAGGTGGCGGTGGTGGTGGTGGAGAGTGCGCGCAAGAGAGAGGAGGGGGGGACATGGCAATGGGGGGATGCGGAGAGAGAGATTTCTCTCTCTCCCTCTCTTCTTCGTGGCCGTCACTGGGCCCCAGAAACAGGAGCGTGTGGTTCATTTACAGGTAGCGGCTGTTTCCTCATTCATTGGCTGGCTATGGATGTGAGGAGAGGACAATGGAGAGAGGGGAGAGGTAGATGATGCTATTGAGAGGCCGTGCCTTTTCAAAGACAGACTAATAAGCTATGTATTCTGTGTGTGCGTGTGTCTCTGAGTTTGCGTGTATCTTAGATTTCTTCTTTTTTCTTCTGCATGTGAATATCCGTTGGATGGACGTGGCTATTGAATGGAGACTCTGCAGCATGTTTATTTCCGTGTCTTCCTCCCGTGTGTCTCTGAATGCTGTGTGTGTGAGAGTGTTAGTGCATGAAGGGGAGCACATATTGATGCATTTCAGTCAGACAGTGTGGGTGTATTTCATTCTCTTTGAGTCATGATGTCTTCAAGCAGATATTTTTCATTCACCAGGACTTACCATTTACATCTGCTCCTTTAAAAATGCTGCTGTCACATCCCATTTCTCTTTATGTCTCCTATTATGTTATTAAAATGTGACGTCTTTTGACTGTACAGAAGGATGAAAGTGAAGAAGCCAATGCACCGCAACAGTGCAGTTTATCAGCTCCTCTCAAGCTCTAATTTGAGATAACGTTCATTTCTGTGCATGACCGTGTGAGCATGCATTTGTGTCTGTGTGTGTGTGTGTGTGTGTGTGTGTGTGTGTTTGTGTGTATGTGTGTGTGTGTGTGTGTGTGTGTGCTCGCGACTATATACACTGACTGAAATATATGTGGTTCTCACATATAAGTGTATACGTCACAGTACTTTAAGCTGTGGGAGTATCTGTCCTGTACATTTGTTAATGAATATGCCCTGCTCATCTACCTACTACATCTCCATCTACCGTGCCACTTACATCCATCATGTTATTCACTTGTGGTGCGAGGGTATTGTCCCCACATAGCCAGCCTCTCTTCATGTACACTCAGCACATGAATGGTTAAAAAGCTTTTTTTCTTAGTAATTGTGCATAGAATAGAGGATGACTCAGGAGGGAACATAATAACTCTGGTCTCTCGTAGGCTTTCAGTTTTAATGCAGCCAGTTCAAAGAGATTGTGTCCTACCAGCCAACAGGGATTAAGCAGGGGCGTTTAAGCTTTTTATGGCTCTAATTAGCCAAGCAGTAGTGGTCAATGTGCTGACAGACAAGTGCAATAGCTTTTAGTAAGTAAATTAATCAAGAGTGTTACCACAAGCCACCAAAGTGGCCAACCAGCGCAGGCCATGTTATCCCCCCCATAGAAGAACATGGATGAGGAGCCCAAAAGATCGGGCCACCCACTCCGCGTTACTTTGATCCTCAGAGATGGAAAGCATGATGGAGGACAGGGTGAGAGAAAGAGGAATGAGGTGTGAGGAGCAGATGGCTGGAAGGCGGCTGAGCGTTGGCGAAACAGTAACATTGATGGAGAACTCACAAGGGAACGGACCTCAGTAGGGGAAACTAGCGATCGTCTGGTGTCGAAAGTCTGTATCTCCAGGCCTGCAGGCCATCGCTCATGACTCTGTTGTACCTCTGTGGCTCCACGACCAAACTTCATTACATGCTCTGCTGGATTAAATACACAAAACCTTACTGGATATCTGCTGAAAGAGAGTGTGGGATATAATAATCTACTGTTATTGTTATTTTAGTACCAGAATTCACACGGGTGTTTCATGAGTAATTGAGGCAGAAAGATGTCAGCTCTGCCAGACAATAGAACATTTAAGGCGGCTTCCTACAACCTCCAGATTTTGCCATTTTTAAAGGTTGAATTGATCTTTTTTTAAGTGTCTTTGTATTTGCAAACCTTTTTGCAATGCAGCTAAGAAATGTGTTGTTTTTTGGTTTAGGTTACAGATAGTAAAGGTTAGATGTAATGCTGAGCATTTGGCCTAAACTGACTTCAGCAAAAAAAAAAAAGGTAGATAATGATTCATCCTAAGAGCAAGCAGTGTCTGAAACATTTAACCCTGTGGGGGGAAAAAAACATGAACATTCACTGCCTCTGATAACATTTCAACAATTCAACCAAACTTTCTATTCAAATGGAAAAAGATCAAAAACAATATTCCCAGTTGAAATTGACAGTTTGTTGGCTCTCTGATTGGTCCGCTGACCACCAATCAGATAGCCCCCTCTCATAGCAACCGTTGCTAGGTTACTTCTGGTAAGACAAACTTTCGCCTGGACCAAGTCTTTTCAGTGTGTAGCAGTGAAATTGTGACCTTAATTCTGTTACTAAACATGGTTAAAAGGTGTACTTGGGCTGTCTGCAAGAGTGACTCAAAATATTCACATCGTAATCCAGGAGTATTTTTCATCTCGTCCCCTAAACCGAAGGAATGTTGTTTTTGTCATTGGTTATATGACGGATATTAAAAACAATATAGTAGGTCTTGCTACAATTTGTAATCATGAATAATTTTGTTTGCTTTATTAAGTTACTTACCCAGCAGTACATGAGCAGTTCTGCCCTGTGACAGTTCCATTGGCACTCAAAACTCCAGAGACAGTAAATGCGGCTTCAGTTTCTTTAGCATGGATCTGTAGCATTTAGCACTAATTGATGTTGCTGTGATTGTCAAATTGTTAAAAAGTCAAAATTGCGTATTTAAGGCTCTTTTGCCAACATTTAGAGGATATGTCAGACCCCTGGCTCCAGAATTGGTCATTGATGAGTCCAGAGGAAAGTCAGTAGAGGTGAGACAGCTAGCAGCCACGAAGGACAGCTAACATTAGCTGAGATTACTAGCATTAGACATCGATCATATTTTTAATGATTTTTACATGTTTTTAGAGAGTATGAGTTACCATTACACACCTACTGTATATCTGTCTTTATTCTGTCACTGAGGCAAAGCTTCTAAAAGAATCAAATCAATTAAACATGGAAAAAGTCTCTAAGTATTTTCAATTGTTTCCAACTGGAAGGACCCCAGTGACAAGAGATGTCCAACATAGTAACAGTAACCAAGGAGGGTGGGGTTTAAAAAGGAGTCAATTATATCCTTGAATAAACCCAGAGCCTTCTCACTGCTTTACTTTGGCAGTCAAACATAACTATAAATAAAGAAACGTTTTTGACTAAGAACTCCAACCAATGCTCAGCCCTTCTAGGAAATCAAATATTTGTCAAGTATCAGTTTCGGTTACGTTTTTTGGGGAACAATCTAACTCAGAAATGAGCCGTCTTGGAAAGAAATATCTATAATTCCTCTTAAATCGTTCAGCCCTGCTCAAGCTGCAGGGGCTCCCACAGAACCAGTGTGAATTGACATTGTTAGAAAGTCAGATCTGGAAATGAGTCATGAGATGTGGCTGCGAGTGTGGAGTCCATTTAACCATTCCTATAGTGGAGAAAAGGTTGTAAAGCAGCTTAGCCAAAAGTTGCAGACATGGTAATAAAATAATGAAGGAGCTTGCTGGGCCAGCTGTTACTCTACTCCAGCATAATAAGATTGCATCACCAATGTCTGTGATCTGCATGCTTTGAGCAAGAGGAGCTGTTTGCGGAGGCAGATAAGAGGCTTGTCTGACTCCCTCTTGTACATAATTTGAAGTGTCATGTATGACCGGCAGTGGTACGCAGGAGTCTGTAAAGCAGTATCCTTGCAAAAGCTGCCAGAGGCGGTGAAAACTAATGCAGTGATTTAGGTGCATTTCAAAGTTTTCATTATCACTGAAGTGTATGTGCACATGTTTCTAATGTGCCACTCTCCCTCTGGCTCAGTGCTTGTCTGCTCTATGTGGATTACTCCATAGTATAGGATGTCATCTCATATACTCTCCCTCCCATCGTGACACTAACTGTACCCCTGCCCTCAACCCTTTTGTCTACTAGCACTTGTTGTATGACACCTAAGCAAACCTTTCCTTTGCTGCAGTTTGATTTCATAATGTGATGCAGTGTGGCTGTTTTCATCATTCATAAAATGCTTTATTTGCATGACAATAAGAGCTTTCTGTTGCTGTAGAAGTCATATAGCCCTCTTTCTCTTCAATTCTCTCTCTTTTCTTATCTTTCTATTCCCCTTCCCCTCTGCTCCCTCTGTAAGTGACTACATCATTAAGGAGAAGACAGTGCTCCTACAGAAGAAAGACAATGAGGGATTTGGCTTTGTGCTTAGAGGAGCCAAAGGTAGATGAAGAATTAAACTCATATTATTTCCAGTCTCAAGAGCTTTTTCTCTTTTTTTATGTGCATGTTTATACTCCAATCCACTCATGGTCATCCCTCTCGTCTCATCCTCTGCAGCTCAGACTCCCATAGAGGAATTCACTCCGACCCCTGCATTCCCTGCGTTGCAGTACCTGGAGTCTGTCGATGAGGGGGGCGTGGCCTGGAGGGCGGGCCTGAGGATGGGGGATTTCCTCATTGAGGTAAGGACACGTGGGAAAAACTTGCAAAGCATATTACTGACAACATGCTGGATCTGGAAGAAGACCCATTCCTTGTGTTGTATTGCATAATCTAAGTTATTGTTTGATTGTGTATATTTCTCATTTCCAAATGATAGGAAAACTGTTTCCTTTTTAAATTAAAGCTGTTGACAAATCGTACAGCGAAAGCCCAGCTGTAAAACAGACACTACACTTTTTCTCACTTACAGAGATTTGATGGACTTCCTGCACTAAGTCCAAAAAGCTACAAGAAGCACAGGCAGGCTAAATCAAAGTAGTAACGCCCGAAATAAAAAAACTTTCTTCCTCTTGGCTCATGTATATATGATCCAGGATATTTTCCCCTCTTTTTGAAAGGCATAGATTTTTCAACGTGAAACTTACAGTGGAAGATTGCATGACCTGATTAGATATTCCATACATGATCATCCTCAGGTAACAGGTCTTCTGTTATTTGTGTAGCTGTTTATTAAATACATGTGCACATTGTGTCATTGTTACTAAGAATATATTTTTGCACATAGGGTATTTTTAACCAGAGTTAATGAGAGATGGCTACACTTGTGGCTGTTGTTCTTCATCGGCAAAGCATCATCAGAACAGGCAGCAACTTTGGACATTTTGTACCTTTTAAAGCTCTAAAAATGGTGATTATCTAACCTCCATTAAAGCTGACACATACTGCTAATTAGTATTCAACCTGATATGAGTCATCTATGTGGCTGTCCAAGCTATTGTAATTATGATGTACTGTAGTGGCTGCATGGATTGCTCGTGCACCCATCTTAATCACTGCAAATATGTGTGTGTGTGTTTGTGTTTGTGTGTGTGTGGGTGTGTGTTTGGAGTTAAATCTACACAACATGTGAACATGGGAAAGCTGCGTTACTGAAGTAAAGCAGGGTTTGGTGTTTCAATATTTGGAGTTTTTTGCTTTTGTGTCCGTCAGGTAAATGGCCAGAATGTGGTGAAAGTCGGCCACAGGCAGGTGGTCAACATGATCCGACAGGGCGGTAACAGTCTCATGGTGAAAGTTGTGATGGTTGCTCGAAACCCTGAACTGGAGGACACTGTTCGGAAGAGAGGTGAGAGTCAAATTTTCCTTGTAAGTCATTACCATCATCCTGTGTTTATGATGTAACGATTAAGCTGATTGCATGTTTACATCACTTTTCGACGTGTTGCAATGTGGTTGTCATTGGTGACTGCATGTTTATATGAGGATACTAAACATTAAGTTTGCATTTGGCTCGCTTCCCTTGGCAGCCCCGCAGCAGACTAAAAGACTGACTCCTCCTGCCATTGCCCTGCGATCCAAGTCGATGACATCAGAGCTGGAAGACATGGGTAAGAGGGGACAAAGGACTGAATGCAAAGAATACAGAGGAGGGAGGTCTGGAAAGAATTAGAAAAATGTTTTTTAGCCCAACACAGGTTTTTTTTTGTGGGGTAACATTTGAAAAAGCGTTTTAGATGGGTTAGCAGCTTCTCTGCAGGATTGTGGTTGCGCTCTGGCCACTATTAGTGAAACACAACATTAAATATTAAACAAGTTGATGCAGAGAGAGTAAATAAAATGATCTATGTGTGATTACATAGCTTTTTCCTTGAATAACGTTGATGGAAAAGCTTTCCTTTTACTTTAGATATAACCTATAGAGAAGAAATGCACTAATTAAACAGCTTAGGGTTATAAACGCAATAACATGACTTGTCTGTCTGATGTGATTAATCGTCATAAATTGCTCGTATTTCTTTTCTCCTGAACCAAATTTGCTGCAATCAGTGGACAAAGGTGGGAGAGTCATGGATTTGTGTGCTCTCATTATCATTTCCATCCTCATTTTCATCCCTATCACCACATCAGTATTTCCACCATCACATGTTTCTCGAGTATGTATTTCACACTTTCATCTGCTAAAATACACAAAGACTATACACAGCACTTCTAGTCACACCTAATTTTCTGTTTCCCCGATCATGTGTGATACAGCTGCATCTCCTTGGAAAAAGAAAGCAGGTGAATATGAGCCTTTATCTTTACCCATATCAGCCCCTGAGCTCTAATTAAAAGTCAGCCTGTTTGATGCTCTCTTTTTTCTCCTCCCTCTTCAGAATACGAGTCCTCTCAGGGTCCTGATAAGAAGAGAACGGTCTATCAGATGGCCCTAAGTAAGAAATCACTCTTGCTGCTCATCACACTGTATAAGGTTGTTGTTGTTTTTTTTACTTTATAGGGGACAGGAGGATGCTCACTAAAATCCTTTTTTATGATTCTGCCCTCATTTGTACTCCCTCTTACTACCTCCCTATGTTTCTGTTTTCCACTCATCCCTCTTCTGTCTTTGTTTAAGATAAACTGGATGAAATCTTGGCTGCTGCCCAGCACACTATTACACCAGACAACCAGGGCCAAAGAGGTCATGGGGGCAAGAGGGACCGAAGCAAGAGTATTGTTCCCAACATCTCCACAGAGGTACTGCTGGGAATTGAACGGAAATGGTCCTAGTTTGTTCATTATCATATTTCTGGCTCCTGCTGGATTTTTTAAAACTCAATTTCCTCTAGCTGCAAAATATTAACAAATACTGAGCAGTTCTGATCCCCTCACGAAGAGAGTTTTTTTAAGTGCTTTAGGATGTAGCACATATTTAGTCATAGAAGTGACTAATGCAAGCTTCCTATCTCAAAAGCAGTAAGGTCTTTATATTTTTTTAGCTGTATGTGTTCTCCTGCTCTCACAGCACTTTGCAGAAAATGATTGACAATGGGCCACCCACACCAAAACATTTGTTACGTGTGAGTCAGGTTGAATCCATTCATATATGCTCTCCCTGCCTGATACACTTATACCAAGACTGACTGCTCTTTCTGTCTTGCATTATACTGTATATCAAATCAATATCAGCCACGTCAGTTTGATTGGATTATATCTGAGTAAATGTTTATCTCCTCTCTTTACTCCCTCTTTACCTTCAAATTCTCTTATCCTTCCTTTTCAAAATGTGCTTCTACAACTGAAGCAACCCTATGAGCAGCAGGTGTCAGTGAGCATGGTGCAGCACGGACCAGGTTTCGGCTACAACCAAGCTCATTTTCAACCAGGCCATGGCCAGCATGCAGTCATGATGAGACAAAAATCTATCGGTAAGCTGAATCTTCAAGGAAAGATTTCTGTAGGATATACATATTTCTCTTCAACTGCCTTTGTCTTTTTTGCCAGGTATAACAGAGGAGGAAAGGCAGCACCTCCACCCGCCTGCCATGAAGCTAGCCCGCAGCCTTTCAGTACCAGGACCAGAAGAAATCCCACCACCCCCTAACACATCCGCCCCAGAACCACCTTTATCTGCAGGCCCTCATCCAGGAAGGGGGCCTGCTATGCCCATTCCACCTGTATCTCAAGTCCACTACCAGCTCCACTCCCAGCCAGGTCAAGCCAGCTGGGAGAGGGGGGGACCTGGTGTTGTTAACCAGCAGGTGATGGTCCCCACGCTACGGCGACAATCTGATGGACTGGTTGCTAGAGAGCAGGAGGCGCCCAGGAGAGGAGGTGGCAAAATGGGAGGTTTGCGTAGAGGCTACAGCAGTGCTACACCTCCAACAAGTGCTAAGCCTAAGACCCAACAGGCGCCTCAGCATCACCCGCATATATCCAACCGGGAGCAGGGTGGAGGAGTTGGCAGGGGGGCGGCAAGGAGGGGCGGTCGAGGAGCTCTAATGAAGCAATCAAAAGTGGAAGATGGGTTGAGGCAGCACAGAGGGAAAGGAGGTGCAGCCAAAGAGAAGAGCTCCATCCCTATTCCTACAATCATCGTCAAGGCGCCCTCCACTAGCAGCAGCGGGCGTAGCAGCCAGGGCAGCAGCATGGAAGCTGAGTTGTCTCATGATGTAGAAGACCACGCCTCCGAAGACGCAACCACAGAAAGCCCCAACACAAGTCAACCTTCACCTCTTACCCCCTTGCCACCCCAGCCACCTACATCCAACGCCACCTTGCCTTCATCAACTGTTGCTCCATCTGTGTCCTCGCAACAAAACCTGGAAAACTTTGATTACTCTTCAACATTCAGTTCGGCCTTTGGTGGAGAGGGAGGGGCACGCAGGGAGAGGGAACGATTCCGAGATATGAGGAGAAAGAGTGCTTCTTTCTTCCTTTCATCTGAGGAGGACATACAAGGAGAAGCAGGAGGTGGAGCAGGGGAGGGGATTGTAGCATTAGGGACAAGAACTCAGCCTTTACAGGGATCACAAATAGAGATGCCCACCCCTCGGCTACGACCCTCCAAGTCTATAGACGAGGGTATGTTTTCTGGAGACAACTATGTGAACTACTCCAGCAGCATGCCCCCAGCCTTTGGCCTTCCTGAGTATTCATCCCCTGTCCTCAGTCAGGACGGCCAGCCAAAGTCAGCTCCTTCAATGTATGGCTCCCAGTCCACCACCACCTTCATCCACCCACTCACAGGGAAAGTTCTGGACCCCTCGTCCCCACTTGGTCTGGCCCTCGCTGCGAGAGAACGAGCCCTGAAGGATGACCGCAGAACTCGCAGAGAGGAGAGACACTTTGGTCGACAGCTGTCCACAGTTGGAGCGTTCCCAACCCCTGTTCAAACCCCGACCCCTTCTCTCTTTGCAACCCCTACGCAATCAGCCTACACCTCTCCGGTGTCTCTCCACCTAAGCTCCCCCACTGCTACAACCTCGCCTGCATCTCTGAGCCGGCCACAGTCACCAAGGATATTACGCCTGGGAGGAGGAGGTGGAGAGAGGATGGAGAGAGAAAAGGAGGGAGGATCGAGGGAGGGTCTAAGAGTTCGATTTTCAGAGGACAGAACGAGTCAGTATTCAACACAGTATTACCCACAGAGCCCCAGGGAGAGAGAGAGGGAAAAGGAGGTATATGACAGCAGAACAGCTCCTTCCATCCAACCTCCTCCACCTCCGACTCAACCTGCACCCCGGAGACCTTCGTTTCTGCAGATGGACAGCACTCCTAACACCACCTACATCCCTCAGTACACTGTCCCAACACCGCCAACACAGACACATGAAGCTATGGGAGACGCAAGAGCAGCAGCAGGTGGAGGTCTTGGACTGATGGTGTTGCCTCCACCTGCCCCTTCAATAGATGCAGATGATGAATTTGTCTTTGCGGACCCCTTGCCCCCTCCATTACAGTTTGCAAACGGTAAAAATGAGAGAGTCCAGCAGCATCATCAAAGGCGCCAACACTCTGCTGCTCCCCCTCCGCCTCCACCTCTTCCATCTTCCAAGCCCTCAAATGCCCCCCAACCCTCCTCACAGGGTGGTGACTCCGCTGGATCCAGCCTTACCTCCTACGACAGCGAGGTGGCTAACCTCACACAGTCTGCTCCCTCTCCATCATATCCATCCCCTCAGATATTTCCCCCTTCCTCCACCACCACCAACACCACCTCTTCTGCAGCTCTGCCCTCTTCGTCGTTTCACAGACCCCAGCCCATGTCCCATTCTCACTACTACTACAACAGCTCCAACGATTCCTCAGTAGGTGGTCACTCTCCGGCCCAGGACCGAGGCACGGCTGCCCTCACTGCAACTATGACTTATGCTACTACAACCATGACAGTAACAGCCACCGCCGCCACCACCACAACATCACCGTCATCCTCAGACCAAAGCATGAGCGTGGCTGGGCCCAAAGCTGGCCTCGGTGCAGGGGGGAAAACTGCTGACCAAACTCATCACTCTACAATGATGCCCAAGAGCGGGGACTGGCAGGATGCAGTGGTGGATTCTGGGATCGAGGAACTGGACAGTCACAGCAGTAGCGACCATCATTTAGAAATGCTTGGACTGAGAGGAGAGAGGGGAGGAGGAGGAGAGGGAGAAAACTCAGGTGGGCAAACTTTTGAGGTGCACAGCGCCAAAATGGCAAACCCCGTGTTTCCAAAGACGACTCATTACAAGGAGGGAGGAGGGAGGGGGCTGCCGGTAGCGCTGCGAAGGCAGAACAGCACCAATCCCGCTCCTTTGCAGCTGCAGAGACAAATCAACCCAGAAGACGTGAGGTTAGACGGAGCTTACGCAGAGGAAAGAAGGCGCAACCTGAGTCGATCCAAGATGGAGGACGGTTTTAGCTCAGCTCTGGCTGCTTGCTTGGAGAGACCGATGGATACTCGGTCGGTTGGTTGGGGGGACGTCGGGGATCATGAGATAGGTGGAGGTGGAGGGCATAGAGAGGCTATGGTGTTGGAAGGCCGCAGACTACACTCGCCTCTCTCAGGTGTAAAGGCGAGTATCATCAATGAGCTGAGCTCCAAGCTGCAGCAGATGAGTGGCATGAAGAGCATGGATGACTGGAGCCACACTCCGAAGTCTCCTTCCATGAACAGGTTAGTTTGTTTTCATCACTTAGTGCATGATTTCAAAATAAAATGACTGATTGATCAGTTGTCAGTCGCCACTCAGAATTGCCATTTCAAGGTAGTATATTTATGCCCCTATTTTGCCTAGTTGACAATGTATGAAAAACAGAGGAGGAATGGTGGGACAAAGTTTCTCACTTCCATCAGGGGTAGTAACAGAGGTGTAACGGTGGAGACAGTGGTAATATGTGAAGCCAGAGGAGGCAGGTTGTGTGTGTGTGTGTATTTCTGAGTGAGTGTGTTCATGTGGAGCTTCTGCTGTTTGTTTACACGTGTCCATCTTGTGGTTTTAACGCTATGTGAAATCAGTGACCTAGAAACCATTAATACACGGTCCCAGATACTGTACGTAAGTAATGCGCCAAGCCGTGTTCGAAGAAATTGAAGCAAATGCGAAAGTGCAAAATCTAGCAGTTCGTCGAGTGTGCACTTCATGCTGGCTGCAGAAGCAACGTAAGTCACATACACACCCCGTTCAAAAAAGACCGTTTTTACAGCAAAAATTAACATGTTTACAGCCTGGTTTTAAAAAAACTAAATTGGTCTGATAAGCTCATGTCTTGATTGGCACACAATATAAGTGGGTTAATTTTTTTATAACTCATCTGTTTTGATTTTATGAAGGAGCATTATTCACAATAAGATGCGTAGCTGACCTGATCGACAGGTGGGTGCGGTGTACTGGTTTATCAAGAGGCCTAAACCCGTCTCAGCTCCAGCTCTTAGCTTGTCGTTAAGTTGACTGAAAGGGTGAGAAAGCATTTCCAGCATGGCGACAACCATTGATTGGACTCCAAAGCCCCCTGCTGTAACACATGGGTGACATCACCTCAGGCCTTGTCCATTAATATCTATAGTCTTTGTATTGGATGAATATCGCCAAGAGGTGAAAGATTTTTCCATTGGAATGCTCATGTTGATTACTGTCACTTTGACATAAGCTTGTAGTGTAGTTAGACTAAAGTTTGCAAAAAATGTTTTTATCTTTCTCAGGTATTCTGCTGACTACACAGATGCCTTTCACAGCCCTCCATCCGGCCGCTCCACCTCGCCGTTACCCACCTCCTCTCCGCAGCATCGACAGATCCTAACACCGAATCTGTCTGCCACCCCTTCTGTCTCCCCTTCACCCCACGTCCCAGTTCAGCAAAACTGGACCCGCTCCCCATCTCCACAGATGCCTTCCTCCCCTGTTCTCTCGCACCCTCCTCATTCTCCGACATTCTGCCCGTATCCAACATCACCAAAGCATCGCTCCAAGATGCGCAGGCAGACCTTTGATTTCCAGTGCAGCCCCACAAAGGAAATGCGTTCTTCAGTCTCCCGCCGCAGAGCACCCAGTCCTCTTATCTATAACACCGAACAGCAGAGCCCCACCCCTCCCAGACCTTCCTCCCTTCCCATTCTTCCCAGTACACCTGTCTACAGCAACCCCTTTGAATTCCCGGGGCCCCTCACTCCTCCCTCTCCTGGCCTCCCTCTTGGAGACCCCTACTTAACTTCAACACCTCCACTGTTCTCCCCATCCGGAGCGCAAAGTCCAAACCCTCTACTTGTCTCCCGCTCTCTCTCTCCCACACATTTTCTCTCTGGAGCCTCCTCCCCCATGCACCTGCCCCCAAGCCCTTCCTGCTTAAACTACCCCCATCTCACCCCTCCACCCCCAGCCAAACCCTTTGCTGTCAAGCCTTTACCCTATTGGACCAAGTACGATGTGGCCGACTGGCTGGCTTACCTAAACCTGGGTGAACACAGGGAGCGTTTTATGGACAATGAGATAGACGGGTCACATCTGCCTTCGCTCACCAAGGATGACTTCTTGGACCTGGGAGTGACACGTGTGGGTCATCGAATGAACATCGAGAGGGCACTAAAGAAACTCACAGACAGGTGAGGGAGGACTGATAGACTCTGGAACACATAAAGGCAACTGGGTCAAAAGGGAAGCACCAGATGATGAAGGAAAGTCAGTGTCTCATTCCCTCCATACAAGTTTGCTTGGATGGATCCCCCTTCTCATTAGATGTATATAATTTGATAAGTTATTCCATCTCATCTCAATCTTCTCCTCTTTACCAACCTCTTATCCCCCAAAATTTACTCCGTCTTTATTTCATTTGCGCCCATTCTTATTCCTTCATTTGCCCTCCCTCTCTCCCCAGGCGGCTCTCCTCTCCTTTGCATGTCTCTACTTCTCCCCGAGACACAGACTGAGAGGGAGAATGGGTGAGTCAGAGATGAAAACATGGAGAGAAACAGATGGATAAAGATGAACATTAACAGAAGATGTGCAAAAGAAGAACACGGGACATCAGCAGGTTGTGTTGAAAGGACAGAATGCTTGATGTTTGGTGGGAGTCTTTTCTTGAAATTTTGCTATACATGTAGAGACGGTGTATGTGGAATGTGTCAAATGACTTTGGTAAAGAATTAGGGATCCTATGAAAATGACACTCTTCAACTTAAGATATTCTTTGAAACTTTTGATGGACAGGCATTTAATTAACACACCGTTTTGTGCTGTAACAGACAAACACACATACACACACTCTCAAAGTCTCACACACATTGACAGATGGATTCTCACACCATCTGCTGCCAGGCAGCACTGAGACGAGTTCACAGAAAAGTTGAAAAAAGTTCTGCTTAAAGGGTTAATCCTCATAAAATGTTCCTGGTTGCGTCTGAGCCAGAAACACACGAGTCACATCCTAACATCAGTTTTGTAGCTTTAAGCAGACCAGAGCATCGAAAGGCAGTGAGCACAGTAGCCAAAGTGGGTGTAATAAGAGGGAGAGAGAGGTTTGTTTGTAAAAGATGGCAGGAGAAGAAGGTGGACGATAATAGTATTCTTTTTATATACCGTAATTGCCATATTTTCCCTAAAAGATGCCCCTATAAGCTTTGTATGTTTGTTCATTGCGAGCACTAAATACATCTGACTTGTTAAGCAGATTCACCATAAGAAGGGCCATTTGTTTTGAAATATGTGCTCATCACAATCATTCATTTCCAACTGTTCAGGGTATTCATAATTGTTGAGTTCAAGTTGTGCATAATGAGGACATACAAATGTTGTGAAATGAACTTTATTATTATTATTATTATATTGAAAAGAGAAGACCTGAAAAGGGTTCGGGTGTCATTTCAAACTGCAAATCAACTCTTCTCCGACTCTTATGTTGTTGATGGCCATAGCACAGGTCAGAGGATTGTTTTTCTATCCTCTTTGATGCCATAACGTTGACCGCTCTCTCTCACACAGCAGGTGCAGTGATCAAAAAGGGCTTTTTACTGCTTCTCTGTCTGCCTGACCTCCTCAGCCTTCAGCCTCTGCGAGTCTGTGTGTCTGATTCTGTGCGCAAATGTTAGTCAGCCTGCGTCGGTGGCCAAATGCTTTCCCTGACCTACACCTTTCTCTTTATGATGCCTTTCTCCAAAACATATTTATAATGGACAGGAAACATTGTTTTCTTCTCACTAGCTGACAATCCCAAATGTTTTCCCTTGTTTCACATGTGAACTTTTCAAAAGAAATACCCACTTTCCATTTTCCTTTGTCAGATTGATGAAGTTAATTCTGTAGATGTTTAATGGAGAGAAACATGAAAGCCCTGGGTTTTTAAAAACAGGCCAGTTTAGCCATTCCCTTCAGTGAAATCAACTGTGAGGCAAACACATCATTTAGAGTTCTATATGTAATGATGACTTCAAAATGATAACAAGAAAATATAGTATAATAAAGATAATATTAAGTATTTAAACATATTTAAGAATCTCTGTCTTCCAAACAGTGTAGACAAATCTTCTTTTAAGCCTTGTTTTTGTTTTTGTTTCATTGCGTTTTTTCCTGTAAATGCTTTCTATACTGCTGGCTGTGTGGTGACCCCAGTGAAGCCGACATGTGTTAGTTAATAGCTGATTTCTCTGTGTGAGTTTAAGATTATGACTCGGTATTCTCATGCTGAGTTGCCTCAATGCTGTTGGATTATTCTGAGAAGTGAATGGACTGAGCAGTAGTGTAGAAAGCATTACATCTTATCATTTAAAAGAGTATTTTAGGTCTAGTGAAATGCATAATGAATATGACTATATACAGTATGAGAGTAAGTATGCAGAGATAAAAGGTATATATATAAATATATACATATATAAAGTTTTGCTTTGAAATAAATTACAATATATACTGATAAACTATATGATAGAGATACAATTAAGGTGTTGAAATAAATGCTCAAATAAACTTTGGCCCTGTCGTGATTCTCTTCTCTCCTCCGACAGATTCTCATAATGATCCAATCGAACGTGCTGCGTTTGATTGAGTCATTTGGCAGCAGCTCGTTTCAGCCCTGTGGTGCTTGAACACAACATTGTTTTCAGGTCCAGAATTATTTTCCCATCAGGCCCCGTGAGCTAATAGGACAACAGAGAAGTGCTCACAGGGAGGGAGAAGATTAGATGGCTTAATTCAAAGCAAGTGGTGGCTGCGTTCATGCAGCAAACCCAAAGACGCCTGTAAGGCAAGAATGAAACAACTTGGAAGGAGATGAATGTGACATTGTTTGCTAGCATGATGGCTAGTTTAGGGTTCATGGTGGAAAACACTTTTGTTTTTAAAAGTTTGTGCCAATAGTCCAGGTTGTTTCTTCTTTTTATTTCTCTAGCTGGAATCTGCTTGTAGTTAGAGTTTCTTCTCCCTGGGCAAAAACAAAAATCTGACTTTTTCTTCTCACAGTACAACACAACTTCCACAGGAAAAAAAACAGTGTTTATCTAGCCTTCTTTAAAAGCATTGCTTCTAATAGCGTTTTGATTAAAATGGTCAAGAGTGCTGTCTAACATTTCAGAATGATTTTAACATGCACTCTAGTATCGCGGTGATCATTTTGATTTTGCAACATTAAAGCCTGCTTTCAGAATCTGGATAAGCCCAGATCTTGGTTTCTAGAAGCCTGTTTATGTTCCTGGAATACTCCTAAAGACTTTAGGGTTCTGTTGCATGTAGACGTATCAGCCAGGTTTCTGAACTCTCTGTTTTGGTAAAAAGAGGCGAAAACGGTGGTGAAAATTAAGACTCAGATGCAGTTGATCACAAACCTAAATCTTCATGATCATAAACATCGACACTAACATAAATTATACAAGGCAGGCTTTCTATCATTCAAAACGAGAAAACTCTGCTCTGTAGAATTTTCCCACCACAAGTCTTCTAACCCTAAGATTTAAGACCAAGACGTTTCTGTGAGCGATCATCCGTGAGGGAACCTTCCAGTGTTCTCTTTGGATGCTTAGCATGATGTTTTTTAGACACATAAAAAAATCTGAGCCTGTCTGAAGCAAAAACCAGCACCTTTCACATGCTTAACATGCTCTTCTGTAATTCCCCAAAAGAGTTACATATGAGCACCTCAATGGATTACCCCAATGGTGTGGCTGTTAACTAAAGCTTCTACTGGAGCTTTCTAAAACGCTTTGAACCTACTGAACATTTACACACATAATCATCTGAAAATAGGGCCCAGGATGGGGGAAAAAAAGAATACACCTTTAATTTGGCTCGTTTGCACAAGTCCTGGGCATAACCTTTGGGGCAATTGGCTCCTTTGTTATATCTGAAAGGTATAGGCTTGGTTTTATTGCTTTGAAATAGTGTGAAAACATCTAGAAAAAGTTGTTGCTAGGCAACAGTAGCATGAATCTGAAAGAGTGGGAAAGAGGAAAACACCAAAGTGATACAGAATCTATGACATGCTTTTCTGAAGGAAGAATGGTGAACAATGGGGCACCGGTACCTTAGTGGTTGGTGCGCGCAACCAAGTACAGAGGATGTTAATTTGGGTTCGAATCCGACCTTGGGCTCCTTTCTCGCAGGTCATTCCCCACTCTCTCCCCAACTGTCTATCCACTGTCCTATCTCTGTTTAAAGGCATACAAAGCCCAAAAATAAAACCTTTAAAAAAATAATGGCGAACAATTTGTTTATTCAAAATTGTGGTAGTTTACTTTCTCGAACATTTAAAAGCGTCATAAAACTGAATATGTGAATACACCTGCTGTCGTCTATGATAAAGCTATGATACTATGCTACTATGATAAAGCCTCTGGGAGCAAGGGGCCACATTTTTGGGGCTTCCAGTGTAACAAGTGGTTAGCGATGGACTTTTAGCTAAGACTCCTTTTTGTGAATTGCCATTGTTTACAGTCCAACTAGCAACAAGAGAAGTGAGGATGTGGTTAGTGTTGAGACCCAACTTCTAAAAGGGGACGCTTCTTGCATGCAGATATATGTTTTGAGACATTAATTGAGGCTAAATCATGGGAAGACTAGGGTTACAGCATTACATCATAGCAGACTGCATTTACTTCTTTGCTCTCCAGAGTAATTTTCTTCATGCAGCCAATGCACGCTTAGATTTGAGTGAATGATACCTCTCAGACTATAAATGAAAACCAGAACACTTTTATATCAAAAGCTACGGAGCACCTGAAGTCCCAAAAAGTAAATAAATATATATATCTTGTGCGCAAGATAATTATATTGTTTTTCAATTTTTGGGACTTCGGGGGCTCCGTAACCTAATATCTTGTGCGCACAAGTAAGATAATAACTTGTATATACCACAGTTAGATATTAACATCTGTAGTTCCTGGGAAGGAGACAGAGACGAAATATAAACATCTATAGGCTAAAAGCTCTACACAGTTTCCATTTCTATGTAGGGGGGGAAATACACATATAAAGCCGTATAGAATTCATACTCTCTTTGATTTTAAGCCTCTGAATAAAACCTGAAAATATAAAAGTGCAAATCACTTGCATGGTGGGTGGTGAGAGTGGTGTTTGAGATACTCTGGCTCTGGATGAGCTGTTAAAACGAGTTTGCAAACTCGAACTACAAACAGCATTAATTCCAAAAAGACTGAGAAATAAAAACAAGATGGTGTCAGTAATAATTGAACTGTAACTGTGGATGGCTGCAGCGTAAGAGAGTAAAACCTAGAATAAGTAAACAGTGTGTGGGTGAACATAACATACTGCTGTTTTTTTCTAGGCCTGACCACACAGAGAATGACAGGTCACAAAGGGGGCAAGGGGGCTAATGTTGTAGTTCACGGGACCCCCCTCTTTGCTGTCACACTCTCTCACTAATAAGCTCACATGACTCTGTGCCACACTGACACTGTTCTGTAACCAGTGAACTGTCAAAATGAAGGTTCAGCATCTCATTAGCACCATATTGAGAGAGACAGGGAGGGAGGGAAGGGAGAGAGAGAGAGAGAGGGAGGGGGGGGGGATTCTTCCAGCTGTTTGTTTCTGACAGCAGAGTGGAGAGAAAGTCAAAGAGGGGTAGAAGCCTAAAAGAGAGGAAGCTGGTGAGTTAAAGAAGCAAAAGATGGGGTTAAAGTGGAGATAAAGGAAGAAGAAGTGCACCACAACAGCTGACGGAGGAGGAGAGCAACAAGGTAAGCCTTCCTCCTTCTTTATGTGCCCCGAAGCCAATTAGCAGCCAAATGATTACCATGCAAACGCTCTGATTCGATTATTTTTTTTGTCTCTGTGTCTCACGCCCACTTTCATATCAACAACAACTGTTTGTGTGTGTGTGTGTAACTTTAAGTGCTAAGGGAAAATTGGGTCAGTGAGAGAGTAGAGGGAGAGGAGCATGTGTTAGAGGAGGAGAGAGAGGCACACTGAGAGAGGGGGAGACGGACACAGAAATGGAGAGAAACCCTCAGCAAGCCCTTCAACTACAGTAACAAGTGGTCACTTGAGCAATCACTGGTCATTCAGAGAGAAATGTAAGTGCGGGTTTCTCCCAGGCATGGCTGCTTGGTTGCCACTTTTTCTGTTTCTTGCTTGCTTGTGGATGGAGATTTTTTTGGCATTAAAATCAAACGAATACTTCCTTAAAGATAAAACCTGAGGATGAGCTGCTTTTTTCTATGGCACGATGAGGAATGTTTCCACTTTAAGAAGCTTATTTAAAGTGAAAAAGGGTGAAAATAACATACAACCAGCCAGCTGAGGGAATAAAACTCCTCTGTGTGGCTCGCTCTGTCATGCTCAGTCTTGTGACGAGGTGTGGTTAGTCACTTTCACATTACTCAGCCAGCAATGTGTCAGCGTGTTACTCAGACACAAATAGGCCCAAATATGACTGTGTTTTTTGCATGTTTGTACATGTGTCCCTCCTTTTGTTCAATCTGTCCTCACCCGCTAATGTACCCGACACTTATGCTTTGCTTTATGTGGAAAAAAAACCTGTTATCTTTGCGGTTTCTTCCTTTAAAATCCTGCATTCCTTTTAGCTCTCCAGATCGTAAATCCACTCCTTTTGTGGTCCTGATCTCTGAATCGAATCGCAGTGGGAGTCAGTTGGTTCTAATAGGCCTTGTATTAGTCAGAGCAAAGGGGAAAGATGACCTTTCCCTGCTGTTTATTTTGGGAAGGCAACAGGAAGAATGCCTGAGCAGCTGTTCTATTCCTGCTGGCAGATCCCCACCCCTGTGAATTTCAGTCTGCCACTGCAACCACGCTCCCCTTACTCACGCATGCGGCTAGGATGCATCTGTACACTGTAAATCACACCTCGTCAGGATTGGCCAAGTTGTTATGGCAATTATCTCAGCAACACACTCTAACATAGCAAAGTTTCATGGCTATTTATTTCATTTAAATGTTTCTGCACATTACACCGTGTACATGTCCAACCTGTTGTACGATAGTCAGTTGCACCTCTCTGCCAATAAAAGCTGTCTTTCCCAGCTTACTATGTTTTGTAACCAGTCGAGCAACTCTCTTGTACAACTTAAACAGCAATCTCTCTCCTTCTGAGGCAGACACCTTCACAGTCATGGCCAGCCTTCCTAAAGAGCCCCATGAGGATGCCAAGAAAAAGAGCTTCTGGATGGTGAGGAAAAATATATCGGAAATACTAACACCTGACGAACACCTCCAAAACAGTGCTTTGTAAATTTGCAACTAAACCTATTCTAATTCGTCATCTTCCTCTCCTCCCAGACAGGGAATTACATTCGCACGGTAACCCGGACTGAGCAGTCCTACCAGGCCTGCAACGATATCGTGGCCTGCTTCATGGAAAGAGCGAGGGTGGAGAAACAGTACGCCCAGCAGCTCAGCCAATGGAGCAGCAAGTGGAAGTCTATTATCGATTCTCGTGAGTACTGTATGAGTCCCTGCTTAAAACATGAATTCCCAGGCCTTTTTCATCATGTCTGCTCTCATCAAGTTAAAATCACTGCCTGATTATTTTTTAACGGCTACATCTGTGTTTGTTTTTAACACTCCAGCAGACAAATGAAGGTCATTACTTCGTTGTTGGTGACTCACCTCTGCGCCCTCCGTCAGGTCATTCTTCACTTTCTTTTTCTACTCTTTCAGGGCCGCTATACGGCTCCCTCATGAAGGCGTGGCAGTGTTTCTTCACCTCCACCGAGCGCCTGTCTAACCTCCACTCCTCCATCTCCCAGTCGCTCGTCACAGAGGAAGGGGACCGGGTGAAGACCTGGCAAAAGGAGACCTTCCCTAAGAAACTCTTCTGTGGGTTCAGAGAGAGCCACGACAACAACACAAGTTTCTCACGGGCCCAGAAACCCTGGTCCAAAAAGCTCCTGAAGGTCATCTGTCATTTAGATTCATGTATCTGCTCAAAGTTATAATAGTAGTCATGCAATAAGAAACAAGTAGTTGGCCTAAATTTTCTCAGCGTTTATTCAGCTTTGAAGTGCAATTGAGTCTGCATCAGCAAATGGAATTAGCAAAATCCAGCAATTGCCAAATTGTCTTACTGATGAAAACTGCAACGTGCAGCTAAAAACTCAGGCAAAAGCTTATATTTACCTCTTCTCTCTTAAAGTTCAAGCCATGAAGATAGTGCATGTTGTGCTCATAATAAAGCGACTTCATACTATTTTCTGCTCACCAGTATGTTCTGTTCCACTCGTTCTCTGATCACACTTAGCTTAGCTGAAATGTTCTTAAGAATTTCTGCCGTCAATGTGTGAAAACAGCTTCAGAGTTTTACATGTGATGTCAAACTTTTGCTTTCAACTTATACTAGATATGTGTGTGTGGATGTGTATTCAACAGCTGGAGAAGGCCCGTGTTGCATATCACAAGACCTGTCAGAGGGAGGCTACAGCGCTTGACAAAGAGAAACAAGCAAACGAAAACTCTGAGATGAGTCCAGAGAAGAAGCAGAAATTCACAGATGCCAGAGCGAGGACCACAGAGGAGAAAGAAAAAGTGAGGAAGGATGCACACACTTCACTCTGTGTCTTGCATGTTCAGTAACAACTTAATTCACAGCACTTTTAAATCCACAGTCTCTTATTGACAACAAACCTTGGAATTAAATAGATATACGTACTTCCAGTGAGTTTGTTTGTCCTGCTGGATGTGGTGATATTTATCCAGTCGAGGAACTATCAGCTTTAGACACAAATCCCAGCCTTAAATTTCTGCTCCAAGCGTGTCCTTGTATGGAGAAGTGTTATTGTTACTACGCTCAGTGTTTATTGAGCACAGCATGGGAACGCTGAAGAGCCCAACATGATTTATACATTTGAAATCTTCCCTTAATTAAACATGTAAAGTAGATTTTCTTGTCAAGGAAAAACTATTCTTGTTGTTTCAGTGTAGAGAGCACTATGAGAAAGTTCTGGAGGATGTGACGTCATACACTCCCCGCTACATGGAGGAGATGGAAGCTATCTTTGAACAGTCACAGGAGGAGGAGAGGAAGAGGATCAGCTTCTTGAAGCAGGCCTTCCTCTCAATTCACAGACATCTTGACGTCACCAACAACGAGAGGTGAGCAGACGTCAGATTACTGGGTGTACATACAATGTGTGTATCTGAGGGGTAAAAAAATCATTTATTTAAGAAGGTTAAAGCCTCAATGGAGATTTAAATCTATTTTAAAGAATGAACTGGAAGAAGCACAAAGAATACAAACAGGCAAATTAAACTATCAAACATTACAACTGGCTGAACACTGTATCCTGACAATATGTATGGTGGCCCTGAAGGTCAAAACAAGACTTTTAACCAAACATAACAACATTTTATAAAACACAAAAACAAATCAGATTATGGAAAAGTAGGACCACACTTGTTTGTGATTGGACAGATCCTAAGTCAACCATAACAATGATGCTGAAGACATTTAGTTCTCAGGCTCTTTTTTTCCCTCAACAACTGTATGATAAACAAAGATGGCAACTGAGTTGGTTATTGTATTGCATGTGTGAAAAAGGTGATAACTTTTGAACATTAATAGTACCTTCATTTGAACCATTTCAGTAGTAGCCACTTTCTTAGCTAAATGCAGAGCAGTGTTTTCTTATAATAACAAACCAGCTGCGTGTCCTTGTGTCAGTGTGAAGGCTGTGTACAGCGAGCTGCACCAAACTCTGATGTCCATCAGTGAGCAGGATGACGTTAAATGGTGGAAGAACAACCACGGGCCCGGCATGCCCACTGACTGGCCGAAGATTGAGGTATATATGTGAATAAGTTTCACCCCACTGCTTTGAGGAAATTCCTTAATACAATCAAAAAAATCAATGAAATGATACATAAATACGTCTAATTCTTAGCAGAATAAAAGATGGTGCTTTTGTGCAAGGTATTTTCTAACATAACAAACATTATGAACTAAAGAATGTTTTATCTTTTATCATTGTTCTTATTCCTGTTATAGAAATACATGTTCTCACATGTTGTCTAAAACCTACTGTACATCAAACATGGACTTTTGATGGATTAAGTACCCCATGCAGGAAAAAAAGGGATTGTTTAGAAGACTGTTCTTGCAAATATTTGTTATATTTATTATGTGTATCTCTTCCACCAGGAATGGGTCCCACCAGTGAAAAAGCTAAATAGAAAGAAGAGAGACCAGAGGAGAAAAGAGAGCCGACCGTGAGTTTTCCAGTTTATGATTACTAGTAAAAAAGAAGTGAATTCATCTGTATGTTTTTTTGACTGATCAAATATCCATGTTTCCTCCTGTTAGTGTGATGATCGGGGGTGTGAAGGTGCGAGCGCTGTATGACTACGTGGGTGAGGAGGGAGATGAGCTGTCCTTTAAAGCAGGTAACACATTAAATCTGATGTGACGACACTTTGATGTTTAAAGAAAGTTGTGTTTTTTGTCAGTGTCTGAGCTTGAACAGGCAAGACTTTCAAACAAAATGACAAAGATGTGACAGATGGAATCTGAGCTGGAAGACGGAAATGCTCTAGTTTCAAAATTGTATTAATCTGAACTAATGGTAGACAATTTGCTGATGTTTTCTTGGTGTAGAAGTTTGAGTAAAATGGCTTGTTTCACCAAATCATCTGAATTTGCACCAATATCAAAGAAATCTCAGTGACAAACCTTTGTCTTTCAAAATTGTTGCGTTTTTGTCTTGCTGTTTGCTTGTTTGTTTGTTTTTGTTTTTTAACAAAGGGTGTTTTTTTTAGTTAGTTAAATTTAAAGTACAATTCAACAACATAAGCTCTGTGGCCGGAAAAATGATTCACATCCTGCGAAGACAAGAAGATCAACTAAAAATGTCCTGGGAGATATATATACACGGGAAAGTCAGTTTATGGCTCTCATTCAGTTATACAACTGATCGAATCCAACCAGTCAAAGTACTTGACAGTATATACATGACAGTATACCTAGGGGGACCTAGAAGATATTTTGGAGTTTTATTTAGACAAGGTCTCTAGTGGTATGAACGGGAACAACATCTATACTATTTTGCTGAGAAGTTGTGATCTTACTTGGTCATTCTTGTCAAACCAATCTATAAGTGACAAATAAAAAGAGGGGACAATTGACAACCTCTAAGATTTTATGAAAACTTTAAAGTCAAAGTGCAAATAATCTCGTCAGACTTGACAGCCACAAGACGTTGCATTTCCCCAGACTTTCATTTTCTCTGATTGTGATTTTTTTTTCCACATTATCCCAGGTGAAGTGTTCCTGAAGGTGGAGGAGGAGGACGACCAGGGTTGGTGTCGAGGAGTCCTGAGCGGGGGAAAGGAGGGCTTCTACCCCGCAAACTATGTTGAAGTCACGGAGTGATATCTCACTGTCTAATATAATGTGTCCCAAACTTATTTCTCACAGAGTTAGTTTTCAAATATAAAGATTAAACTATTGATATTATCTGTTTTCTCACCGATTCTGAGTCAAACTGTATCCAGAAATTAACCAGCAGTTTATGTAAAATGTGTTACCTAAGGCCTTAATATTCTAACCGTTTGATTTGAGTACTTCTGCAATATAGATAATTTATCAAAGACTAGAATGTAGTTTGTGCAGGAGCTCTATGTGTATGTGTAAGTGTGTATGTTTGATTGCATGCATATGTGCAAGTTAATACCAAAGACTAGAAAACAAGAGGAGATATTTATTTACTGCCCTCATGTCTGAATCATCAGGTCGCCGATCGAGATGAATGAGGTTAAGCCATGCACAGGTTTACGATGCACACATGGTTAATGTTTACCTAATAAGTATTATGTAGAAGCACTCTGATGTCACTTTGACCAAGGGAGTGGATTTTCAAATAAACTTGTAATTGTTTTACCTCTACTCTGTCTTGTTAGCCGTTTTTGTGCAATAATAGCTGTGTGGATTTTTGGATGACAATGTTGGTCAGTGAGTAGGTAGGTCTGGAATTTGGTCTGTACTTAAATAACTAGGCAAATATCAGATTGGCAACACAAAAACAAACCATTTGTGGTGCCCTTAGGATGGACCCTGTTTTCTTGACTTAAAACTAGCTCTATTCAGCATCTACTTGACAGAACAGAACATTTTTCCAGACAATAATGGGTATTAGAAAATGAATCCTAAGAACAACTGTTGCCTGACTTTTCATTAAGCACCATCTGGAGGTGATTTTTTTTAAATGTATCTAGTACTTTTTTTGTATTACCAAACTAGTGACTAGCTGTAGCCTACTTTGTTTAGGCTATAGGCTAAAGCACATGTTAGCATGCTAAAACGCTCATTACCATTGTAATAATATCAGATTTAAAGGGGACATATTATGAAAATCCACTTTTACAGGGTTTTTGAACATATATTTGGGTAACCTGAGTGTCTATCGACCCCCAAAATTTGAAATAAATCCATCCAGTCCTTTGTTTGTGGTCTTACCACACAGAGAAAAATGCTCCGTTTCAAATTTTCTCAGTTTGTGACATCACAAGCGTGATTCTGGTAAAAAAAAATACCCTCCTTTCCCCTGGTTTCTCCACCCATGGACTCCACCCCCAGCCTAGAGCAAAACTTTTGCACAGGTCTGCCATTTTTATTCTCGCTACAGAGGAGTGATGTCTACCGGGAAAACTCAGGAGGGTCTCATTGCTGGTTTATACAGGGTCACAAACCTCCTCTGGTGTTTGATTCATGTTACATTTTGACCAAAGCACAGCACAGATGTTTCATTAAGACCACAGGGGACTGTTTGAAAAAGTTGAAAAGAGGTATAATATGTCCCCTTTAAGGACCAAGGGTAGTTAAATGCTTAAATGATCTTGTGATAAATAAAATGTGCTTGTCACTCATGTAAGTGGGTTGACATTAGCATACAGCACCTATCACAGCTATGCTGAATTACAACATTTAAGAAGTGCTAGCATTGCACGATGTTAGCTTATTTTAAGACAAACAACAACAAAGACCGAAGAAGAGATTAAAAGCAAAAACATACAAGTATGATAATGTGCCCTAACTTTCAAACATATATCATCTCTATTATAATATAAGTCAGTTAAAGGTTTAATCAGGCTGCTTATGTAAATATATTTAAATGTATAACACAAACATTGGCTAAGAAAAATACTTAAGACGTAAAACAACCAATTGTTAAAACAAAAAGTCCTTTGGCCTAAGATATGACTTTTATGCTCTCTTTTTTTATTCCTGAGTCATCCAAAATAAATAATGTTTTGGATTTTTCTTCATTTTGAAAATGGTCTTAAGAAGTTTTACAACTTTTCCCCCTTTGTGAACACATACATAAATAGGAACATAATAGTTTGACAAAATAAAAATGATTAACAAGTGTAATCTGTGTACAGGAAATCATTTTACAGGAAAGTCATTTCAGCCAGTCTTTTACTTTGAAAGGCTATTATTATCCAAATGAGTCATGTTGACCTTCAACATTTTACGGCCCTGTTTCTCAATCTCATCCTATTCTTAAACTCATTTATTTACATTCATGTAATGTTTAACCAGAGTTAGGTAATATATGATAAATCAGTGACCACAACCACCCAACCTCGCAGCTTCACTCTATGGTAGTGTAGAAAACTGTAGAGGACAGAAACCTGTTAGACGAGATGTCTGAGACAGAACTAGTGAATGACAAGACGTCACAAAGGAGCTGAAACATTTCTAAGAGCC
Organism: Tautogolabrus adspersus; assembly: GCA_020745685.1. Classification (NCBI taxonomy): domain Eukaryota; kingdom Metazoa; phylum Chordata; class Actinopteri; order Labriformes; family Labridae; genus Tautogolabrus; species Tautogolabrus adspersus. The sequence goes on from CM036554.1 coordinate 10,314,071, forward strand.
GGGAGGTTTTCATGTTTATGGTTGTACTGTTGGGTCAGCACTCAAAGGACTCTACATGAGTAAGTACATCTCTGATGTGCATAATGTGTAAAGATCTATTTTTATGAATGCTATACAATTGATTAATGTTGCCAGCATTGTCTGAACTAAGTGTGAATGCTTCTTAAAGGTGTGTCAACATGTTAAGACTTAATGCCACAATGGCACTGTAATTGCTTGATAAGGCTGGATTGTTTTTTTAAATTATGTGTTAAATGACTTTGTCTTGCCGTATTTTATGTATTATTTGTCGTCACATGTGAAAATATAATGAATAAATGTCCTTTTCCTCGCAGACAGGTGGAGTTATAATGGAATTTGCTTGTGGGTTTGTTTACGTGCCGCCATCAGTGACTCAGAAGAACGGCAAGCGAGTCATAAAACGCTCAGGTGGGATTTTTTTTCAAACTATCGTAGACATTGATTGATATTTAAACATTACTTTTTTTTTTTAAATGTCACATTTCTGGGTCCACTTTGCTGTAGAGTTGAAGTTTTTTTCAATTTCATAGATAGCCAGTTATTTTTTAATGTAGCTTCATTTTAAACAAAGATAAAACAAATTATTTTAGAGTCAGTTTATTCTTTGTTGAGTCAGGTGCAGGTCTTAAAGGATGACAAAAAGCATTCTGGGAAACACAGGAAGTCATTAATTGAAGTATACATTGTACATTGTAACATACTTAATCACACAAAAAACTGCAGGTTTTTTTTGACAAATTCAAAGATTGATGAGACATAATGGTGTAAAATGATCTGCATGTGTGTTTTTCTTTATAACAGAGGATTTGAGTAGAGTGGTAAGTTAAGTACCATTATTTATTATGCAATCAGTGACACACAAAACCTCTCCTGTCTGTCTCAGAGCAGATATATTTCACACGTACTTTGCTTTGCTCAGTAAAAGCCATCTGCATCCTGAGTCACATTTTCTTCACAGCACAAAGGTCAACTCTGCACCAGTTGTTTTGTGTTCGCTCACAGTTGCAAGTTAATGTTCTCAATTTAACAGCAACTGTATGTTTGTTTTTTTATGTTTTTTATTTAGCTCTTCTTCCTCCTGTTAACCGGATCCGTCCTAGCACTCCTCCACCTCCTCCTCCAACAAGCTCTGCTGAAGCCAGATCAGCCAAATCCCTCATATCTCCTCCCAAGTATATTGAACAGTTGGAAAAAAACAAGGAAGTGAAGCAGGTTGTGAAGCACTCTCCCTTCTATGAAAATGCAGCGTTTCACAAAAAAACAGAGGCAGCGTCTTCGATTAGTGTGACTCCTCAGCACACACCAACACTTCCTCGAAAAACAGGTACTGTGGGTGTTACTGTATTTATATTTAAATTAAGGAATTCATCTTTCAGCTCAGTCACATCCAAGAAAGGCTATCAAATGCACACAAAGTCAGCTACTTGTCTTTCACTTATTGATGTATTCTACATTTAAAAATGTGTCCATATTCTTAAAGAAACTATTTTCCAAAAGAAAGTAGACACATCACTACCATACCTTTATCAGCTTGTGAGACGTACTATTCTGATACTATGAGTATTTATATGGAATACTCTTTGACTTTATAACAGCCGAAAGAGCATTTGTGAGGTCCGAATATTGCTACCAACGAGTGCTCTGATTCCTCCCAAAAGTGTTCATTTTGCTCGAGGTCTGTCTCTTTGCAGGTTAAGAGAATTCCTCCACACCAATCTCTTCTAACCATGTCTATAATGACCTCACCTCAAGCAAACTGGCGCAGTCATGCTGCATCACCAGAAGGCCTGACCAAAAGTGTTGGCACAAAACTGAACATGCCCAACTTGCTAAAATGTCTTTAAAACCTCTTTTGCCTTTCTGAATGGCTACACATAAATATAATCATAATCATAATCATAATAGTAATGATAATGATAATAATCGTTGTCCAAAACAGGATGCAGTTGGTCCAATCATGCAAGAATATTTTCCCTAATTTGTTTTTCTTATTAAGATGCATGCATGAGCCTCAAAATCCTGTTAGAATCTTATTTTTCAGTAGATAACTGGTGCATGAAATAAAATCAGGTGGATAAGTGTTTCCAAAACAGTATTTTCTCATTACATACTTAGCTCAGGGCACTGATATCTACAAAGACCAGGGCTGTCTTTTTCCAATTTGATATCTGTAAGATAACACAAGGTCAGGTATCTCTATGGCATTAAAACCACTGTGATTTGATAACTGAATGATTGCAAAATATGAAGTGTTATTAATATTTGTTTATTTCACGTCATTTCTAATAACCCTTTAAAGAATCAGCATTATCACTGACACCGATCCACTACTAAGCCTTAAGACTAATTGACATTGTGTGTTTTGTTGTCTTGCTCAAATTACAGTTCCTATTATTTATGTGATTTGTTCCTTTAACAATGTGCTGTTTTCTGTTTTACCCAGCTCTACTTCCACCTCACATGCGGCCTGCAGCAAACAGCCAGTTTCCTCCTTACAGCCAGCCGCTCCCTTCATCCAACACCAACAGTCAGACGTTCACCTATGACCTACCTGAAGGTGAACCAGATTTAAACGCACAACCCTGGGACCCAAACTACTCGTACACCACACCAGAAGGCACAGGGGTCCCAGTAAAGCTGCCAACGGAAAACAGCAGCATTTTGCCGCAGACGTCAGGTAAAAAGGAGACTGCTTGTTACTATTTTCCTGAATTTGATGCAACTTTGTGCAAAAAATGAATAGCCGCAGACAGATTATCCCAATTTATTTTGTTCTACTTTTAAATCTCAGCCCCGCCTCTCCCTCCACGGCCTTCATTCATGAAGTCAGTGCCAGAGTATATAGTGATCTTACCTTTGATGCCCTCATCTTCATCATCATCATCACAAAGATCACCTTCAGACCTGCAATGTGCACCATCACTAGCGAGTAATAATAATTGTCACAATTGTCATGATGCCAAAACTTAAAAAAACACAAATTCCACATAAAGACATATTTTTTTAAACGCTCTTGTTGTCTCCCATTTAGGATCAGCAGATAAGGGTCCCCTGCCAGGGAATCCTAACGTTCTCCTCGTCAGTTTAGGAAAATTACTCTCGGAGGAACGGGGTCTGTAAATTTTTATCATCACTGTTAAACCTTCATGATTAGCCAATCTAGTTTTATTACCACTCTGATTGCCTCGTTATGATGTCCATGTTTGAATATTTCCAGTGCAGGCCATACAGGGAGAGCCCACCTCCTGCTCTCAGTGTGGCTCTGTGCTCGATTCCTACTACGACAATGTGGTAATTACATGCCTTTTCTTCTTTGACCTACATTCTACGATCCATGAGCAGTAACATGTCTAAGAGTCATTGATTTCAATTATGAATAATAACCGTAAATAATCCTTTTAATTATGGCTGTATAATACAGAGAATGAATGATCATGACGTGATGAAACAATGGATGATAAGATTGTAAGTGTGTCTAATTCTGAACTACAGGTGAATTCATGTTACTTCTGTCAGCCCAATGACTTAACCAGCTCTCCCAGTGAGCCACAGAGTCCACTGACTGGTTACAAGGATGGCCTCTTTGTGCTCAACCCTGATGAAAAGCTGCTGTGCGCTGAGGATGCTCTGCTGCTCTTCTGCATTGATATCTCAGGCTCTATGAGCATAACCTCACAGGTAAAAACTTCATTACCCACAATGACCTGTTTACTCTTTGTGTAGTGTGACAGCCAGCATTCAAAGAACATAACCTGTAGTGTTGAAAAGGATTCATCTGTGTTGTTTAAAGGTGTTAGAGGGAGAGGAAGTTGTCCACAGATCCCGACTTCATGTAAGTTTTTTTTTTATCATTGTAAAGGGTCTTTTTGTGACACTGACAATTGTCTTTTCTTTTTTTAAAGGGACAAACTTAACACAACTTTACCTTCAATTAAACTCTAATGAAACATTCTACAGAAAATTTTAGAATCCAAAAATTCAGGTCTGTATTTTAGTATGAGACGTATTCTAGTTTGTGTTTGTAGGCTGAGTAAAAATTGACCAATCACGTATAAGCAGGTTGTGGTGTTTGCAGGTAAAACAGTCCATATGGACAGTGAGAACAGGCGAAACACAATCCGCAGTAATGACATCCCAGGTTCCATCGGTAGCCTGACAACAATTTATTTCTATAAAAAGATATCTGCATGCAAGTGCAGCTATAAAGCCTTCTTTTTTTTGTTTTAATATTGTTTGGGCCTTTTGCCTTTTTATTGGATAAGAAATGTTGGGAGAAGAGAGTGGGGGATGACATGCAGTAAAGGGACGAGCTGGGATTCGAAGCCACAGCCGCTTCAACGAGGACTATAGCCTCTGTACATGGGCTGCACGTCATAACCGCTAGGCTTTCCGCGCTCCAACCACAGCTTGTGCAAAAATTTAACTGGAGCTAGAAATAACATGCAATTGTCTTTTTACTTTTTACAAAGCTGCATCATGATGTATTATGTCGGCATAACTTAAGACCAGTTAGTTGAAAGTAAATAATAAGAAAGTCTATTTCTTTTCTGTGAAGTTCATACTGCGTAAGTAAGCCTGTGTGTAACAGTTAAACGGAGGCTCAATTGAACAGATAAACTTTCACTCCTCTGGTCGATGTATTACATCAAAATTTACAGTCTTACTTTTGGAGACATATCTGAAGGGGAAAATGTAGCTTTGAAAAGCAACACGGTTAGCCTACTTGGACTCTGAACAATGCAGCACATAGAAAAATCCTCTCCAGAATTACTAAGAAGTTGGCCATCATACACAGAGACGTATATCCTTCTCAGATCATAGCTCATGGTTTATGGGATTGCTTGAAATTCAGCTCAATCAAAATGAAAAAAAGTAGCTTTCTTTGGTCATGCACAACATGAGACGATGTTATCAATATGCAGTAAAACTTTGTATTTAAACCAGTTTGTTCAGGAAGCTGTGCTGCAGTGTGTTCAAAGACTGAGTGAACAAAAACCTGAATTACGAGTGGGACTCATCACCTTCAACTATCAGGTAAGGACAGAATATTCTCCTTTTTTTGTGAAAATGTTGTTAAAAAAGTCTATTTCTGTCTTTTATGTCTAACTGATGTTTTATATTTGTATTTGTCTCATATAAGACTGTAGGAAGACTTATTCTTAAACTTATACAAAATTCAGCAGCTATAGAGTCCTGACATGTTCAAGACAGTTTGAAAAGATCACTCCGGTCCTCAAAACTCTCCATTGGCTCTCCGTACAATACAGAATCACTTTTAAAATCCTATCGTTAGTCCACGAAGCACTCAATGGTTCAGCTCCTGAGTACATTTCTGACCTGCTCACAGACTACAACTCGACCCGGCCCCTCAGGACATCAGGTGGAGGTCTTTTAGCCGACCAAGAATTAGATCACAGTCCGGAGAGAGGGCCTTTAGTTACTGTGATCCCTGTGTGTATATGTGATCCCTTGTGTGGTTATTGATGATAGCTTCGTGGTATGTATGATTTCATTGATTTGATTTCTGTATCTTATTCATACCTGTGAAAACTATTTGCAATTGTTGCTATTTAGAAATGCAAGTTCAGTTTACAAGTTGTTGATGCTTCTTTTCTTAATTCCCTCTTGTTCTGTGGTCCTAGGTGACACTGCATGGGTATGAAAACTTCACTTCACATTTCCTGAGAGGTGCTGAGTTGGCAGACATCAACTATCTGAAGGAGGCTGCAGCCAGTTTTCCCATCCCTCCTCCCCTCTCGCAGACCAAGGACTGCTTACAGAGACAAGTCCAGGGGTAAGAGAAACTGGTGTAAAATGTTTTTTTTTCTGGTCTTACATAATGGTAACGTCATGCTCACAAAAGCAGATGTATTATTTTTTCCTTTTGTTGAAGATTATCTGAAAGTGGGACCACAGCTCTCGGTCCAGCTGCTCTCCTGACAATTGCGATGGCCTCCAGACAACCCGGATCTAAGGTGGGTTTGGTCTAAATCATGGATATGTTACATGTGACCTACAAAGATCCTTTCTGAGAACTGCATAGTTACACTGATCAATCTCAAGCACAAATCAGTTCAGTAGTCGTTCTGACAGGCACTCAGAACAAATATTAATGACTGAAAATGAACCAAAAATCCTGCACAGTCCTGGTTTATCACTTTATCTGAATATGAAGTTTCCTTTATTGACCTTCATCAGCATTTCTGGCTCCTTCTCTGTTAACAAAGTTTCATAAACTTTCCTCCCCATTCATCGGGCCTGCATTCATTACCATTCATTCCAGCACAGGCTGAACTGAAAACAATGTTTGGATTTTTTGGCCAAAAATGCTCTTTGAACTCAGTGAGCTTTGCTGGAAGGTTTATACAATTTGCAATAAATGATTATGGTGTGTTGTAAAAGCAATCGTATGTCAATTTTTCACATTTTGTTAGTCTTAAATCAAGTCACTCCTAATGTGCTATCCCTGCTGATCTTGAAGGTGATTATCTGTACAGATGGGAAGGCCAACACTGATTTGGGGAATCTTGAGGTAGAGGATAACGATGCTCGCACCCTCCTCTCGTCCACCATCTTCTACCAGGAGCTGGGGGAATACGCTGCCAATCAGGGGTTTGTGGACATCTGCTCTTCAATTTCAAGAATGGAAGAAGCATTAGCATTAATACATAAGTCTGAACAGGCAGTTGACCAACATTTACATGACTGAAATGCTGTTGCACCACCACCAACAGAAATAGACATAAGGCTGAGAATACTGTTAATATTAATAAGGTGCCAGAAAAGTATGAGGGGTCTGTTGTGTGCTTTGCTGCAATTCACTGAAATGTCCTTCTGTCATCAGTGTGACAGTGTCTGTGCTGTCCATAGAGGGGACGGACTGCAGGCTGGATGAGCTGGGACGACTCGCTGATCGCACCGGAGGGACGGTAAGAGATGATGTCAAAATGTTCTGCAAAGCTTTGATGCGTTTCTTTTTAAATATAATTTTGTATATCAAGGGACTTTTTCTTTATTGTTTATTACATACTAATCAGATCTTGTTGTCTTGTTGTGTGTCTCATTGTCTCATAGGTGGTGGTAGCAAGTCCAAACAGGTTGCATCCAGAGTTTGAACACATCATCAAAAACAGGACCATTGCTACACATTGTACTGTCACTTTACTGCTGCCTCAGTCACTGTAAGAGATGCATTGTATAAACCTTAGATACTAGCATTTAGGCATTTATCAGCAGAATAACATTCCTTTTGTTCAGTAAATAACAAACCCAAAGCTTTGACTGTTGTTTTCTTCTTACCAGGTGTGTCAGAGGAGAGAGGGAGTCAGGGCACAAAGGGACCAGAGAGGTGGGGAACGTAGCCCCAGACACAGAAATCACCTTCCAGTTCGGAGCCAATGAATCAGACGCAGAAGGTAAGAGAAAAAAATAATGCTACCATCAGTAAAATGACATTGTTAGCGTGTTTTTGAGACATTTTGAACATTGCAAGATAGGGATTTTTTTTATGCTAACCAAAGAAATAGGAAGTCTCAAACAGATGAACTGAGAGTTAGCCGGAGTATAAACAGTAACAAAGCTGGATTTAAGAAAAAAATAATAATAAATAAACCTAGTGCTAAAGCTGCAGAAGTCAAATGTTGTCCTTTTTTCATGACTTAAAATGTCCATCTGGGGGCACATGTTAATCCATTTGACTGACAAATATACTGCAGGACCTGTCAAGGCGCACAAAGAAATATGACTATCAGTTTGAAATACCTTTAATTATTAAAGCTGCTGAGAGGAACTTTCAGGAGGAACGATTTCTGTGCCCCCTTGAGGACAAAGAAGTGCATCCTAGTTGTTAAACTTGTCGTGTACATGGGTAAATAATGTTATACGATGAAAAATCTCATCCTGCAGTCTATTTACAGTCAACGGTATCACTGACTGTGACTCATTGTGAATATTTGCTGTGGAAAACATCAAGAAAGAGTGCTTTTGGCAGCTTACTCTAAAGCCACTTATAGGTTGTGGTTCCGCAGCAGCACTCTAATGAAGTTCCACCGTCAGTACGCTTTGTATTTTACTCCCGCTGCTTCGGCGGCGTATGAATGGGATTAGTTACTTCTGATGGTCTTACTACATAGCAACCTCTACCATCAGTGTATGAATGGGTAGGTGTGACATGTGGTGTAAAAGCGCTTAGAGTAGTCAGAAGACTAGAAAAGTGCTATAAGCTCAAGTCCATTTACCAAGTTTGCTTTTGTAGGTCTTTAAGAGGCTTCAGTATTAATAACAGACTGTTTCATAATCAGCTAAAAACACTGCAGGAGCTTTAAATTAAGATCAGGTTAACTTTTTAGCTGCTCTACCTGCACAACATCAGGGATGGAAATGTCGTCCTGGTTCAACAATCAGACAAATATTTGGTGGAAACTTCCCTACTGTTGCTTTACCTCTCTGGGTTACATTTTTATCACTTTGGTAATCCCCTCCTTTGGTCATTTTAATTTGTCAAATACCAAACAGCTAAAAAACTATTTCCCATAAGTTCTCAGCAGAGGACAGTTTGTGTTTCTTTCTAATTAGAAAAGTGTTTAAACACCCTTAAGTCAGATGATAAATCATGGTTAATATTTCCTGCTTGATATCATTATTGTTAGCAATATAAGCATGATAATCTTAGTGTTAACCTCTGTGCACCACTGTGCCTCTGTGCAACTCTACAGAGGTAATAGCATGGCTGCTTTACCGTTAGATATAGTTCAACAAATACAGAAGTAGTTCAACTATTCCATAGGGCATCTTGACCTGATGGTCACATGTGAGTTCTCCAGCAGTTCAACCTAATCTGGGATAACTTTGAGTGTATTTGGAGTGGATGGCATCAGAATAGTCACAGGTGTTTTTTTACGTGCCAATTTGAGAACCAAGACCAAATATTTGCTAAATGCATACTTTAACTCTATACCAAACCAAGCCATGGCATCATGTTTTAGTATGGTCAAAAGGCAACATGTTCTCTCTGTTCTTTCTTTCAGCTCCAGCCTCTGGTAGCCATGTGTCCATCCAGCTGCATGTCAAGTACAGGCAGGGGAACGGCCAGAGGATGCTCAGAGTTATCACATCAGACCGAGAAGTCACTGATGACAGGTGATAATGCACTACTAATAATCACAGTTTTTTTCCTCACTTTTGTGTTTGTAACTGCCTCACACGCACTCCACTGTTACTGTGCACAGATTTATTTACATACTGTGTGGCCTCGCTGTAAGCTGAAACAAGTCATTATCTTGTGACATCTTAAATCAACGAGGCGTTCTCCTCCCGAGGACAACAATTGATTGGATGTGTTATTTTATACCAATCTCAGTGAACCTTTAGGCAAAGCATTTAGAAAATCCAAGGAAACTGGCTGTTGCTGAGATACCGAACCGTGCAGAAATGATTGCACCACAAAAAAATCCCATCTCTCGTAACATTTAGTCACAGGGAAAATGAACCTTTTGGCTCAGGCTCATGTACCATATGAAGGTCGAGCAATTCATAGACTGAGCACCAACAAAGAGGCCAATAATAGACCACGATAAAAAGGCTGTAAGCTGAAGCACTCTCATGTTAAAGTGTAAAACCTCCTCTCTAGCTCGACGGCCCTCTCCTCTCTTTCTCTGGCCATCATTCAGCTCAACTCGTCGCAGGCCAGCGCGTCTCTGGCCGTCAGAGGACGCTTCCTGGATGCCCTGAAGGAAGGCGAGCCTCAGAGGAAGCTGATTGAAAGAGCGATGTGAGTTACAGGTGAAGGTGTGGAGGAGGGGTTCTGACTGACGTTAGTGTGTGGGCAACATGTAAAATAAGAGCCACTTAATGCTCAAGTCTGACAAATAGATTTAATGACGGCTGATCTGCATACATTAGACACACAGTGGAAAGACACCATGTTTATTACTCAGTTTCAATTTGATATCAGACATTTTTTCTGAATGAATGTTTTTAATTTATTTGATGATGAGTATCTATTTAATAAACTGTCTCTTTTTCCAGAGAGCATAATCTCAGTGCAGAGGACAAACAGACGTATCAAGAATGGGTTAAAACTATGGAGCCAATATACAACAACATACATAACTTCACAAGGGTGAGATAACACACTAGTTTGATCACATTTAGTGCTTCAAATATGAAAAGGTCCCAACATTGAATACTTACTTCTTCTTTTTTTTCTAGAGAAAATCTGTGATTTCAGACTCACAGGTAATTCCTCTTATGTCGTTAATACAGCAACATTTTGTGTGTAATTTATTACTTAAACTCTTTCAAAACATCTTCCTTTGCTTCCCTTCTTTTAGTCCCTAACAGATGCTGGTGCCGCGCTGCTCTACACCATGAAGCACAGCAACAGGAAATCCATCTCACTGAAGAACAAACAGAAACTCTAGCTTGCAACTTTACCCTCATTGGAAGCAGCTCAAGGATCATTTCTGCTGGTTGACTTTGATTATCTGGCTGAAAACATACCCTTCAAATATTCCACAATGTGAATAATACATAGCATATAAACAGACAACATTGCCATATGTTTAATAAAGATCTGTGTGAAGCTTGAAATGATTCATTTCAGCGTTAAACTGCTGAGGCTTTGAACAATGTGCATGGGTGTGTTTGACACAGTTTGTGTTTTTGCAGCGACAAAAACAGCAGAGAAAAAAACCTGACTGAGAAACACCACCATGCAGCTGGATCCCTGTGTGTCAGCAAGAAAGCTTCTTACAACATACTTAAGCCTTCTACAAATCAGTTAAACCACACAAAGATATAAACTACACATTTATAACACGCAGTATGCACTCTTTTTTGTTCACAAGATTTAGCAATACAAACAACCAACAGTCAAATGAAATAAACTGAATTAAAATATTTTACAGGAAAAGACTAAGTATAAATATTTAAAAGTTGCAGAGGTAATGAGCAATGGAGTACATACAGAATAAGACTGAAACAACAATAATAATGCCAGAGAGGGAGGCCAAAGCATAAATAGACATGCGTTTCTCTGGTGCAGCCCTCACAATACAAACATGTAACTCTGGGCAGAGTTTTGTGTAGCATTTGTATGGATCATTATTGAGAACTGGAAGGTTCCAGGAGAGCAGAACGTACATAAACCAGGTTTCAATCAAGATTCGCAGGACAATGCTGAACAGGTAGAAGCCCACTGAGCCTCTGTCTCTGTGGAGGTCTAGCACCGTCTTGCCCTTTGGGTCTGTGGACACACCCGGAGCCGCCTCCTTCCCCTGAACCTCCATCTCCACATCTGCCTTTCCCTTCCTTTTCTGGGCCACGTATCGCAGGTGGGAGGTGAACAGCTCCATGAGCAGCACAGAAATGATGACCAGCACATAGATGAAGTTCCAGGCCACCATCATAGGTTTGTTAAAGTGTCTGTTAAAGCAGTCTCGGGTGCAGATGCTGTCTTTGGTGCCATTGCAGGTGAAGTCGGCGTCCAATTTGGAGAAAGGAAGCTCGGCCAGGAAGAGGATGACCAGGCGGACGCACAAGAAGCCAAACCACAGCGAGCGGCACTTGTAGGTGGTGGTGGCATCAACAGCTGTGCGCAGGATGGGGATCAGGCCTGTTACTAACGCAGCCATCTTCACTCCAGGCTTTTATTTGTGAATCTTAGAACAACTTGGGAAAAAGTGAACAAAGCATACATTTTATTAACTACTCATCCATTTACTTCAAATTCTTATTTTAAAGCACATATTTAAGTTCTTTACTGTTTCCTACTCAAACAAATATTGTTGAATAATGTAAACTCAATAATTCTTTCTACTGGACCAGAGTCAAACACAAACAAATATGATGAACAATAAAAGGTTTTTCCATAATAACATGAGATGTACTTGCTTTTCAGAAACTACACTTTATCAGTGGAGCTGCATTCGTGGGGTGGAGATATTAACATCTTTAGCTTAAGGATAAGTTGTCTGTAGGTTCTCAGTCAGTCACGTCATGTTAATTCAAAACTTGAGCTCAAAGGCAGCTCGACTTAGTTGAAGTCTACTAAAACCACTAAAAGAAATTACTTTGTTACCATAATAGTCTTGAATTGAAATGTGACTTAATCACACAAAAAAGAAAGTATAATTTCTTTGAGTACTCTGTCACTATTGTACTATAAACTGGATTTTATGGTTGAGGCAGAGCTCATTTTAAACTGTTTAGTATAAGACTGCAGGGCAAGGCAGTTCTATTTATACAGCACATGAAACACTGGCTATTCATGGTGATCTATGTGAGCATAGAGAAACAGTCGAAAACATGCAATAAAATGTGAACAGCTATGAAATCAATTAAGACAGAATCAAATTAAATGGTACGAAATAAGATCCAGCAGTTACACTGCAGTTTACAGCCATTGTAAGTTACAATACAAATTGCAATGTCACAATACATAATGATTCAGTTTTTTTTTAATCTAAGATATGTTACATTTATGATAAGAAGAAAGCAGGTTTTATTTGTTTGCAGCATAGAAGCTTAAAACAGGCTCAACTTGTTCAGTTCAGACCCACAGGTCGACCGGCTGACTGAAACTTGAAGGTTTACCTGCTGCTTCTTTTCTCTATTAGTTAACTTATTAGTTTATAAAAAACTGTCAATAGTGAGATATGCTTTCAAAATAAGCAAGTGACTATTGACACCTCGACAATACTTGTCCAAACCAATTTCAAAAATACATTTTTTGCCAAATAACTTTATGTCAATTGACAAATAATCATCCAATCATTCCCTCCTTTGAATGCGTTTACTGTTTTGGTAGTCCAGCAAAACTAAAAAGCATTTCAAATCCTCAGAACTGTCATATAGGAGAAATAAAAAAAGAGAGGATGCTAAACTTTGTACTGTAATTAGACTCAAACATATTTTCCACCACTGTGAATGTTTACAACAAAAATGTTGCGGTCCCAAAAGGATGTCATCTGCAACATAAACCAGTTCTTGATTTGAAGGAAGCATGAAAACTGTTAGAAGTATTCACAAACGTCACATCAGACACATACAGCTGTGTTTGTGTCAATGAAGTGGTTCATAATGCACCTACAGATGAATTTGAGTGAGGTGAAGCAGATGAGAGAAACTCACCTTTCAGAGCTGCAGCTGACTGAATGACGCTCTCACTTTGCATTCAGCCTTTGAAGGGTGACAGAAATGTCATCAAAATATGTGTAACTGTTTCTCACCCCATGATGTGCTGACGAAAGCTCACTTAATTTCACCTCATCAGCACTTTACTACTCGCTAATAAAGTTTGTTTTTTAACATTTGTATACCGACAAGAAAACACACAAATAGAGTACAATTATTTTATACATGACACATTTTTATCTTATATCATTTCCTCAGATTAAATATCTTAGAATGGAACAGACTTTTGTTCAACTCTTTTTTTATGATTATAGGTTGATACTTAAACACAGTCAAACACATACAATGTAAGTTCAAGGAATGCTGATTTAAGACAAGCTGTAAATAAAAACCATATCTAAAATATGTTTACCTGAAATCACAACATTATAAGTGGGATGTTCAAGTTATCGGAATAAATGTTTGCAAAACCACATTTTATGAAGAGATTACAAAATATGTGACCCATTTCATGGTAGGATACTTATAGCACAGTACATACAGTATTTTAAAACATGATCAATATGTAACTTACTTAAAATATCAGGACAAAACCGTGACAAGCCGCTGACAATTTACATGAAGGAGACATTTGCTTAAAATATAACACCTCTGATAAATCAGACCAGTCATCTTAAAAGATTTAAGGCGCCTGGACTAAATATGTGAGGAATTAAAACTCTGCAAAAGTAAAAACCTTAACTTAAAGACCCTCCTCTTTGACTAAATATTCCGGCAGAGTCTGAAAAGCTGTTACAGGTACAGTCACTGGGACTGTCAGGGAGATGGTGCTGGGTTCTACAGAGGAGGGGGAAATCTCACTGGGGTGTGGAGGAGAGGGGAGAGGGTCAGTGTGGATAATGTTCATCTCAGTGAGTTGTGTGGATGCTGATGTAGCGTCTGCATGAGTCCGTAAGTGCTTGCGGAGGTAGGCGGCGAACAGAAAAGCTTTGCCACAGTGGGGGCAGCTGTGGGGTTTGCTGGCCGAGTGGATCTTCTGGTGTTTCCGCAGCCCTGATTTGTTGAGGAAGCCTTTGCTGCAGTTGCTGCAGATGTAAGGCCTCGGCTTGGGATGCTGCTTCTCGTGCTCATGCAAGTCTGCCAACTGTGCAAACTCCGCCTGGCAGGTCTCGCAGACATGCGAGCTCATCTGAACAATTTTGGTAACAGTCGAAGGAGTGGAGTCAATGGAGTGTAGATTTTCATGAGCCTGGACTTCATCCCAGCTTCCAAACGTAGCATCACAGTGAGTACAGGAGAACTGAGGCAGAGTTGTGTGGGCAGTGAAGCCTGAAGCAGATTCGGATTCTGTCTCTTGTTGTTGTTGTTGTTGTTGTTGATGTTGCTGCTGCTCAGACTGCTCGGCGAGGTGAGTCCTCTCATGCTTACGCAGGCTGGAGGATACCACAAATGACTTCAAACACTCCTCACATTTAAATGGCCTCTCTCCAGAGTGCACACGGCGGTGTTTGTTTAGGCTGGATCGCTCAGCGAATGACTTATCACACTCGGTACAAGAGAAGGGCCTTAGACCGGTGTGGACGAGCATGTGACGCCGCAGATCCCACGATGCTACGAAGGCCTTGTCGCAACTCTGGCATTTGTATGGTCGCTCTCCAGAGTGAACACGCTCGTGTACAGCCAGATCAGCCGGCTGCCTAAACCTCTTGGAGCACTTGTCACAGGGGTAGGGCTTGAAACCCTGGTGGGCTCGTTGATGGCGGCGGAAGCTAGAAGGGTCTGAAAACATCTTTCCACACTGCGGGCAGAGGAATGGCTTCTCCCCTGAGTGGGTGCGGAGGTGAGACTGGTAGGAGGACAGCTGGGTGAAGCCTTTGCCACACTGTTCGCACTGATAGGGTTTATTCTGGGAGTGAATGCGTTGATGGCAGGCCAGAGAAGAGGAGCGGGAGAAGGCTTTGCCGCAGTCGGAACACAGGTAGGGTTTTTCTCCAGTGTGGGAACGCTCGTGGTTTTTCAGGTCCTTCAGCTCTGTGTATGTTTTCCCACATTTGTCGCAAGCGTATGGCCGATGTCCCTGGTGGTTTCTTCTATGTTTTCGGAACACAGAGGGATCAGCAAAGCTCTTACCACACTCAGCACAGAAGTATGGCTTTTCCCCTGTGTGAGAGCGCATGTGTACCTTTAGTTTAGACAGGGTGGGGTAGCTCTTTGAGCACTGACGGCAGGAGTAAGGACGCTCTCCACTGTGCTGCGTCATATGGATCCTCAGGCATATCGCTTGCATGAAGGCCTTCCCACACTCTGTGCATACGAAGGGTTTCTCCCCCGTGTGAGAGCGGCTATGGTTGCGTAGCTCTGTGGGTGTCTTGTAAGCCTTGTGACAGTCGGGACACTGAAAAGGACGCTGCACTGAGTGAGTGCGCTCGTGCTTTGAGAGCTGAGCCTTGCTAGAGAATGTTTTGGCACACTGAGAACATGAGTGCTGCTGCTGCTGATGGTCCTTTGTGTGTACTGAAAGCTTGTGGCTCCGCAGAGCTGACAGACTCCTGAAAGCCTCTGTACACTCAGAGCATTTGAAGGAAGGTTTGGCTTTTGGAGGCCTGCCTCTGCCACGTTTTTTTGCAGGCTGATCTCTCACAAGCTCTTCCTCTTGTTGGCTCTCTTCATCCTGATCAGGAGGGGTGTACTGCTCTTCAAGAGGTGGGCTGCAAGCCTGAGGAGAGGCCATGTTTTTATCTGTGAAGACATGAGACAATTACGTTAAAAAACAGTTCATTAGCATCATGAGGTGATGAGGCTGTTAGTTTTTTACACAGACGTCAGACTAAAGTCATGTGACAGATATCATATGATTGAGGAGCAGATTGTCAGTGACTGTGGATGATGACGTACCAGAGGAAATATCTGTATAATAATTACAGAAATATGAGGGTGTGCATTAAATCACAAAATGGCTGGCATTAGGACCTCTGGGACAATAAGCTAGCTGCTTTTATGACAGAGGAAGTTGGCGATGTGAAGACAGAGATCACAAAAGACTGACGGAAGGCACGAGCCTACCAAATGATCAAAGATCACGAGTCAGTGTGATGGTGTTAATAAGTCGAGAGGACTTGAACGTTAGCTTTTTCGTTAGCTTTCTTGCTAAACATTTTACCGACTCAAAATGGCTGGCTTTAGGACCGGCTGCTCCAATTCACTCGACAGTGTCATCATCATCATCAAGAGGGTTGTTAAGCGTGATGGACTAAGCTAACATCAGCGTCTGGGTGTATGAGGTAAAGGGCGACTTTCTTACCTGGGTACGGACATCAAAAATCTGCGGCTAATGCCAGTAAATAAAGTAAATAAGACACGGCTGCCTTTACTAAGCACACGGAGGTTGCTGTTGGTTGGCTGCAGGATGGGGGACGGCTCTAGGACCATGATGACGACAGCTCTCGGCAAGCCAAGTGTGCAACATTTTAAAAGCTTTTCAGGTTAAAAATGTCAGGAAAACGCTCAAAGTTTTTTTTAGAAAGCCCCTGGGAAAGATGTTAGTCCTCTTGAGGTTAACAGGCTATCTTGCACAACAGTAAAGTTTGCTGTAGCTGTGCTAGCTTTCTTAGCTCGTCTATATTCCAAAGCGGATACTTTGCTTTTGTTACGTTTTAAAAAATGATATAACGTAAAGTGAACATTAAGCTTTCGGAGGATAAAGTTGCTTAGTAGCGGCATTAATACTTGACTTCACCCTAGCTTGTACGTTTTAGCATACCCAGCTAGTTACTTTTCAGGGGGAAGTATTTCTCTGCTGCACATTTCCTGTTTCCTAGCAACAAGAGCAATGTGGAAATGGGGATGGAAGAAAAAAGACAATTGGATAGGGGGTTGCCCTTTTCTTAAAATTAACGTTTTTTTAATTGAAGAATACAAATATAACCTCGGAGGCTTGCATTGTATCAGTTCTGCTACAGGTATTTAATCTGACGCATTGTTTTACGTTTTGCTTTCGCATTTAAAATGACTTCATGGCGTTTTGGTGCAATGTTTGTTTAGCTAGCCGTCCTGATGCTAGCTGATGGCGCGCTAACACTAGCTAGTTGAATTGTCCGTTGTATCAATGTAACTTTAATAAACCTTTCTGTTTACCCTTATAATATAATAAGTACGCGAGGATAAATATTTTTTCTGTCTATAATACCGTAGAATATTGACATTTGCAATAAACTGGAGAGAGGCGTTAGTCCCCGGTTTATTGACATAGCTAGTCCAGTTAGCCTGCTGGTGCAGAGATGTAGCAAAAGAAGTCATGCTGGGCGTCTCTTCTAACCAGCTGTATTTAGTTTAATTACGCCAGTGGCGCAATTAATCCTACAAGATTTGTCAGATTTTTCAAAAGAATAACAGACTGATTTAAATGATAATTGTCATTGTGCTATAGAACTGATATGGATGTGTGTAGCTAACTACAACTTTTAGGTTGTCTTAAGCTAACTATATTATATACACGACTTTTTGCTTAAAACAAATACAGTGAACTAGTTATGTATTCACAACCCCTCTAACTATCTCCATTTCTCTCTTTACCAGCTCATTCAAACTCAGATCACTCATCACAAATTGTTGGGAGCTGATTCAACACATCCCCTGACGTTATTACCTTCCTGGACGCTCTTTGGATCTCATTGTAAAGAACTATTTTCTTTGTATATGGGCTACAAAGTCATCTAATGCATTTCCGTTCTGCACATATATACAGACTGTTTCTGGTGCACAAGTCAATTATCTTGTAATGGCACTGCAAGACCCTGGCAGGACAACAGGATTTCCTTGCAAACAATGTGGCCTGATATTTCCCACCATGCCCATTCTGCAGGAGCACGTAATTGTTCACCTTCAACAAGAGGAAGAACGCAGGTTTAAATGTGACGAATGTGGACGTGGTTATAGGCATGCTGGTAGCCTAGCTAACCACAAAAAGACTCATGAAGTAGGCTCTTTTCAATGTAACATATGTGGTAAAGAAAACTCTAATGCTTTGGCCCTGAAGAGTCATCTCCGGATTCACAATTCACAGAAAAAATACTCTTGTGATGAATGTGGTAAAGCTTTTCGCCTGGCAACCCAGCTGGCTACACATGAAAGAGTTCATCTTGCCAGGCGAGTAAAGGAGCAGTCATATAGGAAGGTAGACACAGAATATCTCTCAGATGAAATTGAAAACGATCACCCACCAGCTCCAACTGAGAATTCCAACAGTTTGGAGAATTCTGCAGAAATCAGCCCAGTCGAGGAAAAGAATGAGGTTGTTTATCATCTACAGTCTGAGACCTCCGATGATTCAGCAAATCGACCTTTTAAATGTGACTTATGTGACAAATCATACCTACACCACCGAAGCCTGACCAATCATAAAAAGACTCACCAAGTGGGAATGTTTGAGTGCACAGTGTGTTTCAAACTGTTTAATAACATGGCTGCTCTTTACAGCCACCAGAGAACTCACAAGACCAGAAGTGGGTCAGACCCAGGTTCAATGGGTGGGTCATACACAGGCACGCCACTGAACCAGTTTTCACCTCAGAGCCAAGATGCTCCTGTTAGTTTTTGTCATCTGTGTCAGGTTCTTTTCCCAAATGATGAGGAGTTCCAGGAACACATACAAATGCATAACTCCTCATCTTTGACATCTGGGCTTCAAGATACCTTATCAGAGAACCACAATATGTCATATGAAAACAGTATTGCTTCACCTGAGTCAAGTTTTTATGCATCTCCTTTAAACAATGTTCCCTCAGTATCATCTTTAGATAATCACGGAGGCTTTGATCAGCCACAGGAGCATATTACAAGAAACGGTTATCTGTACTCAGACTGCTCCAAAACTCAGATGCTATCTTCCAATTGCACTCAGGGAGAAAATATCATTGTTGACCCAAGCATTCTCAATCCTGCCCTGACACACTCACAAATCACAGACAATGCAACTGAAATAGAAGAGACTTCAACTGTAGATTCTGATGAGCGTCCCTTCAAGTGCCAAGTCTGCGGTAAAAGCTACCGGCACTCTGGGAGCCTCATCAACCACAAAAGGTCCCATCAGGTCGGGATTTACCAGTGTTCTATCTGCAGGAAGAGTTATCCCCACCTTGCTGCCCTCAAAAGTCACCTCCGCGTCCATAAAGCTCAGTCGTCATCTTTTACCCTCCACACTGAGGAAGACTGGCTCTCTTCAGAGCCTCTGACTCTGGACAACCAACAGAGCTGCTTGTCCTCTCAAGAGGAGGGGGAGGAGGGCACTCACCATGCACTTGCTATGGATCAGGAGAATGGAGCAGACCACAGCAATGGAGCTTTATACCATGAGCAGTTTAATCAGGACTTTTCCCAGGATATGACAGTGCATCTACCTCACGATGAACACCTGATGCAGCGGCACATGTGTGCAGACTGTGGTGACACATTTTCCGATATTGCAGGAATTAAGTCTCACAGTTGCCCTTTGCTACTGCAGCAGCAGCAACAGCAGCAGCAGCAGCATGACACTACTAGCAGCGACTATGACAGCAGTATACATTTTCAGGACAGTAATGGTCACTGTGCAGGTGGAAATCCAGGGAGTAATGTTGAGTTCCATGGTCAGAAAGTAAGCCATGACCAAAGTTATTTTGAACAGGATTTCCAGGAAAATATGAACAGCGGTCAGCTGAATGGTGGAGGAGAAGATGAAAATGCTGACGAGGAGGAGGATGATGATGATGATGGAGATCTGTATCAGTGTTCCATATGTGGAAATAGCTACACCAGCATGAGGGCTCTCAGGAGCCATCTGCGAGGTCACACACAGTCTCATGGTACTCCTGCAAGCTCAGGGCCCTCATCAATGTCCTCCCATGAAGAAGTGAAAGATGAAGCGCCTGGAGAGATGATGATTTGTAGCACATGTGGAGAAAGTTTTGCCAACAGCCAAGACTTGATAACTCATCAGCTTCTACACAACAAGGACCAGGTGGCTAATGTTGATAATTTACAAATGAACAACAGTGATGTGTCTGCAGACAAGGAGGAAGCACAAAGTATCATTTGTGGCAGCTGTGGGATTTTCTGCACCAGCTACCATCATCTTGACAACCATGGCTGCACAGCTGAGAGGACAGATGAGTTGACACACTGTGAAGAGGAAATGAAAGCCGGCAATGTTGCCCGGCACAAAGACACCACTCCTCTAAAAGAAACTATCGATACTAAACGTCGTCAGTACAAGTGTGATCAGTGTGGGCGGTCATACAGACATGCCGGCTCCCTCCTTAACCACAAAAAGTCCCACAAAACAGGTGTGTTCAGATGCCTCGTCTGCCAGAAACGCTTCTACAACCTGTTGGCCCTGAAGAACCACCAGAGGTCACACTTTGATATTAAAAGGTTAGTTCAAACAAGACACCATTAACCTGGTGAAATTCTAACTTTTTTACTCATGTTGCAAATCATTACTACAAACAACAAAAAAAGATGCTGGGAAATGTCTGTAAAGTGTCTTTTGTTGTTTATGTCATTATGGCTCCATTCCCAGCCTAAACTGTTCCCCATTTTGCAAACAGAGAACTAACAAAATGCTTTGTCTCTTTCCCCAGGCACACTTGCGACGAGTGTGGGAAAGCTTTCAAAATTCAGAAGCAGCTATTGAATCACCTGAGGAGGCACAAAGAGAACCAGGCCAAAATCCAGGAACTCAACAACCAGATCCAGGCCCTCATGCAAATGAATGGGACCAGGTCCGATGGAGGAATGCAGTCCTTAACTTCAAATGCGAGTCAGGCTTTTACCTCAACTCGACGCTGCAGGCAACCACACGAGGCAAAGATTGGACAAACAAAGTGTGAGACTTCAGTCAAATCAGAGGACACAGGTGATGGACGGCCCTTTGCCTGTGACCAGTGTGGGCGTACTTATCGCCACGCAGGGAGTCTGGTCAACCACAGAAACTCCCATAAAACAGGTGAATATTACTGCTCTGTGTGTAACAACACTTACTCCAACCAGCTGGCAATGAAGAACCACTTGCGCACCCACTTTGCATTGAAGAGGCACTCTTGCCAAAACTGTGGAAAAGGTTTTAGAGGAAAGAAGCAGCTATTAGCCCATGTTTGTGCAGACCTTCGAAAAGATGGGACAGCAGGCAGGAGGGGCCTAAGATCTAGAGCATTAAAGTGTAAGGAATGTAAGCAGGCCTTCTTTTCTGTGGACCAGCTGACAGCACACACCTGTGATGGAGCTTCAGGCAGCAGTGATACACAAACAAACATGTCCTCTAATAAAGAGGAGCGGCCTTTTACATGCAACATATGTAATCGCAGCTACCGCCACGCGGGCTCACTCCTGAACCACAAAAACACCCACAAGACGGGACACTTCAGCTGCACCATCTGCTCTAAACCCTTCACCAACCCCATGGCTCTACGTAACCACACACGCATTCACACACAGAAGAAAAAGTACGAGTGTCTCACATGCGGAAAGGCCTTCCGCCTTGCCAGTATTCTGCACAACCACCAGAGGGTCCACAACCGAGCGACTAGTCACTTCAGCTGCCCTGCGTGTGGAAAGAGCTTTCATGGCAGATCTGGTCTGAAGAGGCACCGCTGCCGCCGAGGTCAAGAGAACTCGGTGAGATCTGGAATCCAGCAGGCAGAGAGAGGAGACAAGTGCTTCATGTGAGTATCTGTATTATAAACGGTGTTGCTAACGGTGTGTTCAGACCAAAGGCAAAGCAAAATGTACTCACACCTGTGAGGAAATCAGATGCTGTTTTCTCTGAGTATTTAACAGCCCCTAACCTAACTAAATGAATGCTTTGTCAACTCTGTCTACAGGAAAACAAGCAAACAACTTGAGAATTGCTTGCTTTTTGGTCAGAGTTAGGTGAACCATTTCTGATGAAATCTGAGGGCTTCAGAAAAACTCCACACTCAGGTTTTCACAACACAGTCATCCTACCTCTCACAGTATTTGTGACGTGTTGCTAATTTGCTTGATTTGTGTCAGTCGTTGTGATTATGCATCTTTTCATTGCCTTTGTATGTAATCCAGGGGGCACAGTATTTGCCCTTCTCAGCCTGAACACACCTTTTTTTGTCTATTAATCATAAAAAGGGTAGTTTTTTTATATATATTTGTTTAAAAATCTAGCCTGACCTGTCTGATAAGAAAGCCAGGCTTATTGTAAATAATAAATGAAATCACTGAAAGTATATCTGTATTTGTTTCTAAACTTTATTTGTTGGTATGTCGGCAGAAGAAATGTAAAAGATAAGTTAAGAGTTAGTTTATAAATATCCCACTTAGAACAAGTATTTAAACGGACTAGTTTAAAGGTTCCGTACAAAAAAGGATGTTTAGGTTCTATTTTAAAGAAATATCAGTCCTTTTTATTTTCCCTTTTCAGATACTGTTATCACCCTCAAATGTCCAGTGTTTATGTAGCTTTTATTTTGACAGAATTGTAAAGTAATTACAAAAGTCATTTGCAGATTGACACGTTTTGTTGTCACATTATAATGCTAGATTTTTTTATTATGAACATATCCCTGCTGCAGGTGTGACCTGTGTGGGCGCTCCTACCGCCACGCTGGATCCCTCCTCAACCATAAAAAGACTCACTCGGACAACCTCCACCACTGTACCTTGTGTCTCCAGACGTTTCCTGATCCTCTGACTCTACAGATTCACTCCCAGATGAGGCGTCACTGCTGCCCTGAGTGCGGCAAGACCTTCTGTCTGGTGTCCCACCTGCAGAGCCACATGGACGTTCACTCAAAGGAGCGCTCTTTAGTCTGCAGCCTCTGCCAGCAGACATTTCCTGACACAGCCAGCCTCCAGCAGCACCAGGAACTGCACCACGGGGCTGAGGACCCCTATCAACATGGCGTGGGTGAACCTGTAGATAACAACATCTGCTGGGACTCAGGAATAAATCAGACCATGGGGCTTGACGGGATGCACAAGCAGGTTCCACCACCTTTGTCTCATATCCCAGAAAGCATCACAAATTCTCAGATGAGTAACGACCCTGCTGGCGCAGAAGAAAAGAGCCACGTTTGTGAGCACTGCGGACGCACATACCGCCACGCCGGCTCCCTCCTCAACCACAAGAACAGCCACAAGACGGGCTCCTTCTCCTGTTCCGTGTGCCAGAAGGAGTTCACCAACCTGATGGCTCTCAAGAACCACCGGCGCATTCACACAGAGCCAAAGCGCTACCAGTGTCTGGAGTGCGGGAAGGCGTTCCGCGTGTCCACTCAGCTCATTTGTCATCGACGGATTCACACCAAAGAGAAGCCCTTTGCCTGCCTGCTGTGCGACAAGAGCTTTTCTAGCAAATCCAACCTGCGCCACCATCAGAAGTTGCACCAGAACACCCAGAACTATGACAACTCTTTTGGCATGGATGCTAACTCCTTTATGGACTTGGACATAGGGTCTTTCCTTTGAAGAAGACTCCTGACTGTTAAAGAAAAGAGGGCTCGTGATCCTCTTGTTTATCTCTTTATTATCCCTCTATCAAGAATTGTAAAACTTTTTTTTGTTTTTTTCAGAAAGTGTTCCTTGGTCCTGACAAAATCTTCTTTGAAGACATTTCTTTCATGGACTTCCAGTCTTACCTCCTCAACAGTCGGTGTCATTGCTGAGAGTGTTTATCAGTGAGCGTTTAGTAAGGCCTGAATGTTTTCACTGAATACACACGATCGTAGAAAAGAGAACGTTCGATGGTCTCCTCTTTCCTCAATGACAAACCAACCAAAGCGAACAGAAAATTGCAGCCTAGGTCCATGTAAAAAATAATAACAGTGATTTTTTTTGTAAGACAGAACTGTTCCTATGTTAATCCCTCCTCTCTTGCTGTGTATAACTGTATTCAGTGCCTCTGTAGGTTCCTTAGGAAACAAAATGTGCAAACTATATTTATCTCTGCATCCTTTTGTTAGCTTTGCCGTCAGTGTCGGAGGACTGCTCACTTTCCTTTGGGGTCAAATAGGGCAAGCCTGTTATTATAAGTCAAATACCTCTGGGGTTTGTCCAAAGGTCAGGAGTGAAGAAGTGTTTAACTGAAATCATATATCAAGTAAATAGTCAAACTGCTAATAATATTCATGTTGAGTGACATTGTATGCTAAAAATGGATGTATTTATTAATTTATTACGGTTATTTTATGTGTATATTTTATTAGAAAAGAACTTTATATGAATGTTGTACAAACTGTCTTCTAAAAATCATGTAGCCTTTAAGAAGCTTCATCGGTCAATTTGTATCTTCTTCTTCTTCTCAGTTAAATCAGGCAGGAGACACTCAGGGTAAACCTTCAAAAGGAACCAACCTGACGTGTGAAACTTTGTAGATAGTCAGTTACTGAACTAAGCATAGCATTTATATTTCACCTGTGCCATTTATACACTGGTCTTCACTCCATGATTTAGTTGCAGCTCCATGTGCAGTGCATGCTGTGGAAACATGTTGAAGCTTTGAAAAGCAGCATCAGTTACGTTTAAGTGCCAGTGCCTCAAATGTAAATCAACTGTAGCAGTTTAATTTCAACAGACCTCCTCTTACTGTTCTTGTTCTAGTGTCGAACACAGCGTTCATATTGTGTGGGTACTCTACATGATTAGAGTCTTTAAATGCATCTATTAGTGTACCTACTCCACCACACTCTATCAAAACGCTCTAAAGTTGTCAATAACTAAAGTACTGCGGCAGAGAGATGAACATGGTTCCTTTTTTATCCTCCATTAATTTTCTTCCATCACAAATTCTTGATCAAAATCAAATACATGACCTTCATATCAACCGTAATAAAGTTCAAGATCAACTACCAACATATTGGAGCTTTTTGGATTTGCAAGAAGGAACCTCTTTTATCTTCTCGTTCAACTTCATGAACTCTTTTATTTTCTGTTCAAAAATGTGCAATGATTGATTTTTCAGGGTTACGTTTATTTTGCCAAGTTGTCTAACGTGCCTGTTTTTCCCGTGATGGTGTTTATTTTTTTACAAATCAGAAATCTAGCAAAGCGAACACATAGCCTTTGTTTTAGTACAACAATCAAACCGTACACTTTGGTTATGCCTTACACATTAGAATCCTTCTATGTCTGGTACTGGTCAGTAGTCTGATATACCTCACGGACAGCCCTGCCTACCTAGCAGCCGCTACGTAATGCCTCATGCAGCTTAACTGTAGAAAGTACACTGTAACTATTGAAAGTCTGACGGCTATCAGTCGTAAGACATGTAGAATGGATGAAGCTTAAATCTTTAGGATTTACTCTGTAGTTTGTGTAAACCGTTTCCTCCTTGTCACTGACGTTTCTCTGCAGGTTTAGTTACATTTGCACATTTGTGGATGAGACACTTGTAGCCTTAGGAGGACACACAGTCTGATGTTTTATAGTTCACCTCAGCTCGGCTAGTTAGTGGCTAATTTAAGCAATATGCAGAAAGAATAGTTTCAGTGCATAAACTGAATGCATCACGTTTGTTTGTCTTATCACTGCATCAAGTCCATCAGTAACCTATTACATGAACTCACTAGCTTACATGACAGCTTGCCATTACTGCTATTTAAAAACAAATGTTCACTGTGTTAATTGGAATGGTTTCGTTATCTCACTGTATCATATTTTCTTATGCCATGGTAGCCTCCACGTTAAGCAACACATGCACATTAACGTTCAAACTGGCTTTTTTTTTTTTTCCTCCTGTGGCACTTAACATGTGAACTCCTCTGTCATCGGTCACAATCACAGCCTGGTGTTTGTGTGTTAAATCTCAGAGCTCTCTGTAAATATTAGAGTCAAAATATCAGTTGGATCTCTGTATGATCACAGCAAGGTTCTCCTCAGCAGGAGAAAACTGCTAGATTAGCTATTGTGTAATAAAAAAGGCATACAAGACATTGTAAGGATGATTTATTGGATCTTCAGTGCTGAAAAATATCTACTCAGTATTTCATTGATATTTCTAGAACTATTTTGTCACTGGAACGTAGATTTCTACTTCTTGGTTAGAACTTAGATTAGAATATAAGCAAAATATTCCAAATAAAACTAGTTGAAATTAATTAAAAGACTTGGAAAACACAACTTGCTTTTTCTTGTCCACATTCTTTCATATAGTTGCATTATAGTTTGCATATTTAGATAGATGAAATGAAGCAGTTTGCATGTCTGTAAGACTCATGGTTATCAGTTTTATTGTGAAAATACATTTGGTACATAAAGCAGGTAATACAATTGCAGTAAGAAAGAAGAAGCCAGTGCATGTACAGTATTTACAATTAGTAAAAAAGAAGCAAGAGAAAAATGCAGAAAATGTTAGTCATTGCTCAGTAACATTATTGGCTGGCCTTGGTGGAAGTTTAACAAATCTTCACTGGAGTCCCTCAAAAAGTGTGCTTGTCACTTGCAGGTGATGCAACACAACACTGCAAGATACTTTAAAATAAATACTATTAACATCTACAGAAAAAAAAAAAACATGAGGAAGGATTTGAAGTGATTCTGCTGCCAGAGGGTGACAGTTTACCCACGAGCAGACAGATCCAACATATGACCTCAGACATGGTCAGTCACACACAATATATGAGGAACCACATACTGCAACATGTATTAAACATTTAGCTTGAGCTTTAAAAGACGTTAAACAAAACAACAACTCTACCCCCAGGTTTCTCTCTATTCTCTGTGGCTACTTTTTGCCTTGTTGCAGGTCTGAAATGACTTCAGAGTCAGTAAACATCATGATTGTGTGGCTCCACCTAAAAAACTGCAGGTGTCATTTCCTTCACTACAGTACATTCCTTGCAGCATTCCCACATGTTAGTAGTTGGGAACTTGTGTCTAGTGTTTCAAACATCCTGTCCTACAAGCTCTGTGTGGACAGAAACCTTTTGATTTCTGGGATTGTGATAATTGAGAAACACACAAACATCTCAGAAAGAATAGTAACATTAAAACAAACAAGACGATAATGTAATGATAAAGAGTCAGAGATGGTCCGAGGAGACCGTAACAGTGGATGAGTACAGTTTGCTCCAACTTTATCACTGCATCAGGCTACTAACTAAAACAACAGGTACACAGAGGTACTGGCAGGGCATGAGGCTAGAATACATTTCTGTGAAGGTAGCTACATTCAAATGGCCTTAATGTGCCTAACAGTATGTCTTACTCACAAGTATGCGACTTATCTTTTAGAGGCTGTTGTTGTAACTGACCAGCAGAGAGACCCCGTCTAACCCTGCTGTTAGCAGGAGATCAAACTGCAGCCCAGCAGGCAGCAGTAGCTGTGTTACATTCACTGGAGTCCTGCTGGAGAACAGCACAATGGAGGATTTGGAAAGCATCCATCCCTCTGAAGAAAAGACTGTCGTTTCTAAACCAGCCATCTGTAAACCCTGTGAGGTTTTCTGCATCAAGAAGTCTCTACTAAGTGGAGCATGAAGGCACACAAAATCTGAGAATGATACCATTAATATGATGTTGTTTCTACTCCTACAGAAGTGTGAGAGTTACTCGTTTAAGTTCCGTTGGAGAACCAAGCGTGTTTTTTCACACACAACAGTCTAATAAATAAAACTGGTCCGGTTCTGGTGAGGAGACATCCTGCAGTCAGAGCACACTGTTCATGGTCCAGAAGCTCCTCCATCCGGCACTGAACAAGTCGCTCATGGCTTCTGTCACATCTGTTTTCAGAGGAAGATGAGGCTGTGGAGGCCATAACAGAAATTCAGCTCTCTCTAAATTACTGTAACAATGTATAAATGAAAGCAATGAACAACAAACTGCATTTTATGCGTACAATGCTGGTTTTGCATTCTGGACATTTCTGGTTTCATGTGCATGTCATTGCTGGTTTTTACAGAATGTCGTTTCAGAATTTACACGCATGACATTGCTAGTCATACAACAAGAAGTTATTAGTATTACAGACTATCACCCAGAAAAAGGATGAATTCAAACAAACCAATTGATATCTTTAATCTAAAGGTTGAATACGTGTTTAGTTTGTGCTTGTTAGGACAAAGTGAAAATGATACTTACTGAACTGTTTAAGCTTGATAAAGTGGCCCCGCTGTTTCTTCAATGGGTTCTGCACACAATAGAGATGATCATTTGCATTGTTTCCCATTACAGTGAAATGAAAAACACAGGTTTTTGCTAATAACATTAAATATAGCTGTGTTCTTTTCAAGTGTTCAAGACAGTCATGAGGCAGCAATATCAGGGCCTTAAAACTGAAGCAGCTAATTGGAATTCAGCCATCCTCATTGTTATCATTCCAACCTTTGTTTTCCTACACGGGCAGGTCAAAATGACTTCTTGTTTAAATCAGCCCGTTGTTTTCAAGTAGAAGTGAACAGGCAGTATTTATGTTCTATTTTTGAGGGTTTTTGTGACAGCTGCATAAGCTGTAATGCCAAACAGTCAACTGCACACTTAGTATTCAAATTACCAAGAAACTGTTTTCACCAGGGAAATGACGTCATTTTTTCAAGGATTACACAACCCTAAAGTAGTTTTCTCATCAATAATGGATTCCTCATTCCTCTCATAAGTCACTAAATGCCTTAGATGAACAGTAATAGACAGATGTTGTGCCCCCTTTGATACAGTAATCAAACACAAATTCAAAAAATACTTCTTTGGCTGTTTAAGGCTCATAATTGTTATAAATGCAAAATATATCACGTTTGTTTGTAGAAAAAGATAAAACACTTCTCACTACCGTTTTGTTTTGCTGACAAGAGGTGCATTGCAGTCTAAGTTAGCTGATATTATAGTTAACTGTAGACATTCTTTTTATTTTCTGCTTAGAAATTGTACAATCTGCTGCACTTGTAAATGTCGAATTTTTGCTGAAATCTCACCGCGTAGAGGTCGTTTGTGTGACTTGCGTCGATGCACCATGACCCCAATTATAAATGCAGCACCGACCAGCACGACTGCCAGCACGGAGAAACTGGTGATGGCTGCAAGTTTCCACACATCAGGTGTTTCATCCACAGATTTACCTGTTGTTTGTACAGGAAAAAAAACATAAGCTCCATGGATACAACTGGCAGAAGTAAGTCACATTTGTAGCCTTTGGTGCCTTGTCTTACATGTGTTGCATGACGGGGTCTTTGGGTACTGCTTGCATGATGAACAAGACACACAAACATCCAAATCTGAGTTCCAAAACTCTGCACTTCCACACTGACCTGCACACAGAATAAAATCATCTGTTAGTTATGGAACTTCTATTTCTTCTAGTAGGAAACATTTTGTCAAAGCAGGGCCCTGGGCAAAAAAAAATTATGATATAATTCACACTGCTTAGCCGTCTGGAAAATGATGATGTAGAGGTAATACTTGGAGATGATGAAACAACAATTGCCTAACTCTGGAACAAAATGAAACTAAAACAAACGGTTACCTGGTGATTTGCAGGAAAATCTAAGCTAACAGTACAAAGTGTGACTGGAACAGAACACGTGAGGAACTTTTGTGGCTTCTCGCTAAGTGAAACTGGGAAATTCCTTTGGCTCAGACTTGCTGATGCAAAGTTTCAGCTCGATGAGAGAATAACTTTCTCAGTGGCTTCTGGTGTGTGAACATGAACGCAGTGTGTGTGAAGAGCAGGATGTGATTTTTACATAGAGCTTCCTTTGAATTGTTTTTGCGTCTGTCTACGTGTTGACTTCCAGAGAAAAACCAAATGTGTCTGTGAGAAGCTTAAAGAGTAAATATCTGTGTTTGTGAACACAATGGACAGCTTCATCTCTTCTTATGGAGGCAGACAGCTGAACAATTAAAGCTGAGCACTTCCCAGATGATAAGGAAGGAATTAGCTAGAAGATGTGACGCATTTAACACCGATAGCAAGCTGAATGTAGAGACTATTTCAGTGTTCTAATAGTGTGTGGTTTCCTCAGACATCCTGGCTTTGATTAAGACACTTATGTGCATTAATACCCCAAGGCCATATAATGTACATGAGGTAATGATTATTATTGAATAAAGCTGATAAAACATCTCTGCAAAGACAATATTACACCCTAATAAGAGGAATGAAACAATTCCAAACCTGACAAAGCAACAGGAACTAGAGTGCAGATATTTGATAGATAACATGATAACATTCTCAGTCTCATGTTTAAATTTGCATGGACTTGTACTACCATTACAAGTAAAAGTCCTGTGTATTCAAACTCAAATAAGAAGTCCTGAAGTATTTCCAGCTAAATATACTTCACATTAAAGAGAACGTTGACACTGGGAATGTTGTATTGTTACACATTACTAGAATATATGAATGATAATAAGATGATGAATGGAAAAGGATGACGATAAACAACCTTGCTTTACAGATTTTTACTTTTTTTCTTTAGGTATAGATATCTGTAACATGACGGAGGCTCCCACTATGCATTCTTTTTTAATAAATAGTCCCAAAAAGATGAGAGGTATTGACCGCATGACTTAAATGTATGTTGAATGTCATGAGATTGTTATGGGGTTTCTTAAGCCTTATTTTTTAAGTCAAATGTGAACATTTGTTCAGTAGAAGTATAGAGTGACCTGGAAGAAGATGCTCCAGTAAAGCACAAAAACTGAACCTTAGAGCACTGCTTAAATGTACTTACTAACTTACACTGGGGACTTTAGAATTACTGCAGTGCTGCAACCTACGACACATTTCATTATGTATTAATGATATGGCTCTTGAAAATGTTGGCCATGTCTTTAAACTGTAAATATTAAGGTCTGGCTTCAAATGTGACTGTTTTGTCCAATAGAGAGCACAGAATATTAGGATTTCCAGTTCACTTTAAGTAAAGACAAAGGAAACAAAAGTCCTAACAGCTGAGATGCTAAAGTTTCCAGCTGGTATTGATATGTTTGTACTTTAATTATGTATCCACAGTGATGTTGCTGTAGTTTCACATACTCTCATGATGTCACAGTGATGTCACTGGAGTTATCTTGGTTTGTGCTTGATACTTTATATATTTTAAAGACTTGTTTGTATGGGGAGGGGAGGGAAAAGTACATCAGAAAGTTGCAAGCAAACTCCTGCATACTCTGTAACTTGTACTTCTTTTTATTGTGATGACGGTGTGGTATACAAACATTACAAATCAATGTATTTTTTATGTAGACAGTGTGTGGGGGTTCACTTTTTATTTGCATTTGTTAAAGGAAAGCCTGCTTTACACACTGGAGGTATGGAGTTTGAAAGAAGCAGGCATATGCAATAAGCAATAAGTAAGGTCTTTTACCTGCTTTTTGTAACATAACAATGAGCATGGTCTTTTTACCTGCTCTTTTGTAATATTAATAGACAAAGAGTAAGGTCCTTTACCTGCTTTTTGTAAAGCGTCTTGAGATAACACTTGTTATGAATTGGCGCTATACAAATAAAGATTGATTGATTGATTGATATGGGAGGCAAGTAGGCTCTATAATAATGTTGCATTATGGGAGACACCATACCCTGTGTTGTGGAAGCATAACCTATGACTTTGAATCATTACATCTGCTAGTTTCATTTTGACCATTCTTTTAAAAATCTGTTTTTTTTCTGAGTTCTTAAACACGATTGTTGGGCAGAACTAAACTGCTGGATTACACCTTTAAAAATGTAAACTCTAATAACAATTCACTTGAAACCAAACCACATCCTCACAAACCTATCCCTTCAACTAACACTGAAATGTAAGCACTCCAAAAGCATGAGAACAGGTCACATTACAGACATAACTTGTCAAATTGTCAGTAAAGGTCATTATAAAACCAGCTGCAGCCAAAAGGCACCTGCTCAGAAAGTCCTGTAAGAGGCTTTTTGACCTCTAACTCTGTTAATGTTAAAGCCACATGCTCGGGTTCCCTAGAGACTCCCATTCCTCCACAGAGAGCTGGCCTGACTCATTTGTTAGCTGTGGTGGAAGAAAAAATGTGTCACATTTCTTGTAAGCACTTCCCATTCTGATTTCAGCCTTACATCATCAAGCAGGGCCAGCTGGACTCTCACGCCAGAGTTTAAAAGGTCAGTGAAAGGAACTGAACCTTGACTGCTGGTTGACCACTGTTTAAACTCAAACCACATCTGAACCTGAACCTGCTGATTTCACTGATGATGCAAACGTTCCTGACTTTGAACTTAAATTAAAGGGTAAGAAAGACGTGATTCAGTTTGGCATATTTCAACAGTTTCTCATTGTTCCTGTGTTTAAATCTGGAACACATTTAGAGTCATCTCTTTGTTTTCCCAGGCGACCTTGGCAAATCTCTGCACCTAGTCTGACAGAGGTTGTTTTTTGGGTGTGGGGGTGTGCTGTGTTTGTCATAAACTGGATGGGGGTGGGTGGATCTACAGCTGATGTCCAGATGTAGAGATGGTTTCTCACGGAGAGACTCTAGACTCTCGAGCATGTTTTGAGTTTAGTGTGTTTAAAGTGCACTTGGTAACTGTAATGCCTGAGGAAATAGGTCCTAAGCAGAGTAATTATTCAAGATTTCATGTTCTCAGTGCAACCTGAGTCTGGTGTTCTCCACTGGGATTATATCCAAACCTCAGGCGGCTGAGGAAACAAAGTAAAAAGCTCACTTTCTCAGAGTTTCTGTGAGGTGGTGAAAGTTGTACTTTTTGCGTAAAATGGACACCGGCAGTGCGCCCTCTCCCTGTGGCCGGTCCTTCCCCCCCTGGGGCACGGATGGACAGGGTGAAATAAGGCGATCGGAATGCGGAACCGGTGAGAAACGCAGCTGGTTAAGGAAGCGGCTTTGTAAGCAGACCCACTATCTGACTCCATCATAGGGAGAACAGACCACCAGACTGTAATACATGTTCACAGAAACAAAGATACCCAACTTCTACGCATGAATCAAACTCAGAAATGAAACAGAAAAGTAACACATCTTAGAGAAAACATGAAACTATAAATAAAATAACTTAAAGTTGATTGAATGAAAAACTTATTTCACTTACTTTTCTGTGCGCTCACGCCGTAGAAATTAGTCACCGCCGCTATAATAAGTCCGCAGAGCGCACAGAGAGCATTTGAAGCCATGATGTCTGCGGGAGAAAAGCTGCTCGCTGTCGGCCACACGATTCCCGAAAGTTCATCTGATTAACAATCCGTGCTGGGGTTTGAGCATGGAAAAGCGAGCATCAGAGTGAGTCACCCGGAGGAGTCTGCGCCTTGTTTTAATAGCGCACACACCCACGCTAACAGTTCAACTCCTATGAGTCATTTCCTATGTACTGTACTGTTCGGATTCTCTGCGCGCACTCCCCGACTCACAGGAAACTCCTCGACCAGAGTGTGTGGCTTTCATTGTGCTTTAAGTTCAAATGAAAGTTTCAATTAAAAACCACATCAGGTATGAAAGTTTCAAAACATGGATTTCATATTTTTAAAGGCCACGCCCTGCAGGCTTTTCTACACATTTTTGAAGCAGCTTAAAGTCTGTGTAGTCTGGATTTAATAGTGTTCTCATTGTTATTACCACGCCTGTCGACGTCATTCACTCCTCTCTGCCAAAAAACACAACTCTCTGGCATGAGTGCGGGTCCCAGACGCAGCAGAGGAGCAACAGGCAAAAACAGATGACACTCACAAGAACAACTATCTGCTTTTGAAACCTTTGAGGGAAAAGTCTACCCACAGTGAAAACTTAAATAAACTTTATCTATGTCGGCATAAGACCCCTCTGCAGAGACTAAACAGCTCTGATGGTTTTTGCTGACATTTCAATAGTGAGTGTCCCTGACGCAGGGTGATGTTATTAATGCCTGGAGAAGGGTGTAGCCTGCTGCTGCAGCACAAATATGCAATAACAAAAAGCTAGTGGACGCATGCCCGGAGTGCGATCAGGTTGGCCCCTGTCACAGCATTGTCTCATGTATTAATGAAGACCATCAGTTACTAAGGCAACATCTGCGCTGTGTGGCACACAAACAGTCCCTTAGCACAAAGTGAATGTTTGTTATTTATTAATGCAGATTGTCATGAGCGAGCATCCACTGCCCTTGTATTAAAATTAT
Source organism: Tautogolabrus adspersus (assembly GCA_020745685.1). Lineage (NCBI taxonomy): Eukaryota > Metazoa > Chordata > Actinopteri > Labriformes > Labridae > Tautogolabrus > Tautogolabrus adspersus. Next base: position 10,348,296 of record CM036554.1, read on the forward strand.
TCAAATTACAGCCAATTCTTGAGGAAGTCTTACCTAACTGTTCCCAAATGCCTGATAAACTTTTTTTTTAAACATTTTCACTCTTTTTCTCCACAGCCTGGAACGTTTTATGTGTGCGTTACATGGTGTGAACCGCCTTTCCCACATGAACTAACGTCAAACAGACGCTAACCATCCTCTCAGTAAATAGTTCACATCATCAGAACAGAGGAAAAAAAAGAGCTTTCATTGGCTCAATTAGGTTTGAAGCATGTTGTGAAACAGATGTTTTTGTACTCCACTGTCACGGTAACCTTTGCGAAAGCGCGCTTAGAGGACCTGGAGCTGCACGGCCTGCTAAGGACACCCATATGAGCTGACTTTCCACTGCAGTGATTTCATCCGTAATGAGGCACTATAAGCTGCAGATGTTGTGTCAAACTCTCCAATTGGAACCATGGCAACAGGATGAACACACACAGAGTGCTTTGCCCAAGGTGATCCAAACTCTCCTGTATGTGCTGACTGGGTGCCAAACTCGCTGACGTCTCTCAGGCTTTTGTTAATATTATAGCCTAACTGAGGATGTCAGATAATTCTGGCTGTTTTACTTTAAAGATCAGAAACATATTGCGTTTTTCACATGCAACCCTCCAATTCGAAGAGGATGGCTTCTTTTAATTATGAAGTTTAAATTTCAGCTTCACTGATTTTACAGGGTTTACAAAAGCAGCAGGACAAAACGACTCAAAGAAACGCTTCAGGGAGATAAAACGTGTACCACTGCAGTTCCAAGTTTTTTGATACAATAAACAAACAAAAAAACTAAAGACATGTTGAAAAGGGGGGGAGTTTGTTAAAAGAGGGGATGTTCAACATTACAAGGACATGAAAAACAGTGCAGAGCAGCTCAACATGTATGAATATCACCGTGTTCACAAACAACTGTGTTTATTAACTACAGCACACACTATCTGTTTGGTCACCAAATCAAGTGTCAATGATGATGCAGGACACAAAGTCTTTTCCAAAGAGAGTTTAAAACGGGGAATCATACTCATCTAAATTCCCCAAAATGTCTTTAAATCAATCTCCAGTCCCTTTATCCGTCATCTATTCTTCTACCTCCTTTGGTTCTGTCTACTTTCTTCTCTTTCCACTCCTCCGTCTCTCAGTGAATTAAGTGATGTAGATGCGGTGGAAGTCGTTGGCGCCGAAGGCACAGTTGCACTTGGGGCACTTCCTCTGTCGGGTGTCGTAACGCATCTTCAGACATTCGTAGCAGAACACGTGGAAACACTTGGTGAGCACCGTCTCCTTGTCTCGTGTGTTGCAGCAGGGGCAGCGCAGCTTGGCCTAGACACACATAAAGACATACATGCTTTACGTGCCAAATGCTGCATTGCCAACAACGTCATTAGCCTATAGCCTTTATATGCTACCAGTGCTTACACTTGAGGGTGTAGCTAGTAAGATTCTTGATATCCCCAAAGCACACAGAGACTGTAATATTTCTGTGGAGGTTTGAGCTAACTTTTTGGCTCCAACTCATGAATGAAAAGCCGACATTTCCAGCCAATTAGGCAAATAACACAGTGTAGTATTTTGCATTATGACGTATCGCTGTTTTACTACACTGTTTAAGATCTGTCAACAACACTACTGCAGATTGTGCCTTGAAGCTGTTGGCGTTTAAATAACTCTCTCACCACAAACAGAGGAGGATTTAAATCATTCATTTCTCTGCCAGAAAAAAAATAGGTTCTCTTTTTTTCTCACCTTGTACTGGTTGATCTCCTCCTGCAGGATCTCATCAGCATCAGAGTACACTTCCACCTTCTTCTGTTTCTCCAACTTTCGTCTCAGCCTGGACAGGTCCTCCTACAAGGCATCAGGAGTAGGAAGGTTTAAAAACAGTTTCTTGATTCGATTTTTCAGAAAACCAGGTGTAATTCGGGTGGGTTTGAAGTCATAGGCCAAATACTAAAACGCAACATACCTGTGCTCGTTTCAGGTTGCTGCTTTCCCTCTCCCGAGCCGTGCGGTTTTCTGCCACAGAGACCTGGATCTCCTTGAGCTTGGCCTGTGTGTGCTCCAGCTGCACCTTCAGGTCCTCTGCCAGCTGGGCGGCCTCCACAGCCTGCAGGAGGGAAGGAACCGGATACACTCAATAAAAAAAAAATAACGTAATGATGAGATTCCTGAGCTGCAGTGTGATGGTGGTACAGTAAGCTCAGAAAAAACTTGGCATTTAAGGTCTATTCTCTGTGCAGTTGTGCAAGTATGTTAACAACAGCGCCATAGCTTGAGCATGTTTATTTACTGCAGCTTGTGTATGTTTTCCAGCTCTGACGACCATTTTCCACAGGATAGCATGTTTTCTGATCATCTTCACTGCTTCCAGGCCACCTCTGTTTTCAGTTTAAGGAAGTGGTCCTTTTAATGTGTTTTGGGTTTTGTTTTAATAGTTTTCTTATGGTCGTTCCTAGGTGAAAACAACATAGGATTCAAAAATATATTCAGTAATAAGCAAGGTAATGTTACAAACACTACCCGGTGCACTCAGCCGCACATTTACATCGTCTAACAGGTACTTGAACAAAACAAGCAATTACCAGCAACATGCCCCACAGGGAGGCTCTTTACTACTTGCAAAGTAACAAGTAAGAGAATCAGGATAGTCTGCGGGTTTAATTTGCTCACATTGTACCTCGTTAATGCAATGTTTTCTGGAAGCAGCTCCACAAATGTTGGATGTAATAACTTTTTACAAGCAGCTGAACACACCCAAACTATTATGTATACACATGCTATTATCAAGATCCGCAATAAATGCTGCTCAGAGTTTGTATGTAGGAACATCTGGCAGCAATCAAACCAATCCCGTCATTAGAAAATCTTAAGCACAAGAGCCGACATGATGATTGATGGCATCCCTGCTCTCACCTTTCTCTTGTTCAGTTCTAGTGCTTGTGTCCGGACAGCCAGTTCCTTTTCCAGAGCAGCGAGCGTGCTCTGAAGGACGCCCTCTTTTTCTTCTAGTTTCTGCACCACCAGTAGCTGGGCATCAACCTGGAGAGTGACAGTGGTAGTGACAGTTAATGCTGAAAACTAGCAGTGCTTCATTCTTGTGGTTAAGAAAAAATGATGAGTTACCTGTGTTTTAAACGTGAGAACTTGGTCCGCTAACTCCTCCTTCTCCTCTTTCAGAAGTTTGTAGATCTGGTTGGATTTGATCCGCTCACTCATTAGCTTGAAGTTGGCGTCGTCCTTCTCGCGTAGCTGCTGCAGGAGCCGGCTGTTCTGCTCTTGCATGTCTTCGAAGGCCTGGCCTGTCACATCCATCTCACTCAGCAGGGCTTCCTCCTCCTCGAGAGACACAGGTGTCAGGGATCAAAAACTTTGAACAGACTTTGCTTCTGGAATCCAGTTTCAAAAAAGGTGGGACCAAACATCAGCAGCATAATGCTGCTTAAAAACAAAGACTGCATTTGTTTCAGTCACATTGAGTTTTTGTTTCGGGTGTGAAAGCAGTTTGAGGTTAAGGTTAGTTTCAAGTCATTGGTCCCATGTTTCTCTTGAGTTAACAATCTGTCCTAAAAACTGAAGACTACATCAAACATAATTATATCCCTTTTATGAGTACAAAAAGGAATAAACACATCAGCTCATCTTGACATCTTATCAGCATGACTCAATAGTTAAGTCTCCGTTTGAAGAGTCACAGACGCCTCATTTGATCATACGACGTGTTTAATTACATTTACATCGTTTGTTTCCTAGGCTACAAACTCAACACATTTGACAGTGCTGCATTTTCTTCATTTTGTTGGCCTGTAAATAAAAGTTATATGATCTCACAAGAAGCTTTATTAGATGGTTCTAAATTCTGCCACAATGTCACCCACGTTTATTTGAAGCAGCAAAGGACCGAGGAGAGAAAATGTATCACTTCTGAATGCTAACAGTTTTAGCTTCGCTCCGTTAAAACTTCTTTCAACATAAGAAGAGTTAAGGTAGAGAGTTTATGAGTCTCAGGCTAGACTGTTTCCCTTCTCTTAATTAAGTTCTGTGAGACCTCCCATGCATGAGGAGCTGCAGGCTTTCAGATCTCAACATCTGTCTCTTGCCTGCTCATAAAATTCTATGGAACAACAGTTTAAGCTTCTTTAAGCACAGTCATAACCATTTTACATTTTGATGTCATTTCCTGTATTTATTTAATGACAGTCACTGCACTAATGTAAAGAGAGTCTTCGTAGGTCACTTGAGACACGTTGTAATGCCAGGTGTGAAATGACGTTCTTATATAGCCCCTCATGATTAGACCGCCCAGGTTGCACGTTAATGCCAGATGTAAACAGAGCGGTTTATTTGCTTCGCAGCAGAGTTCACGGGAAACACTGGACACCAAACTGAAGGAAAAAGAGTCCTAAGTTGACAAGGATCAGAAAATATAATGAATATTAACTGATAAGCCTTTAAGACTGATCACATTCACTAAGATCAGCTGAAAGAATTGAAGTGTGACAGATGTACATTAGGTAATGTGGGTGTATCCACTATATCTACACAACTCAAGTTTGAACCTTTCTTAACCGACATTTGACCCTTGGCAGGAAAAGCTTGGACTTTTTTTTCCCCATCTTGTGGCAGTCTGCCTTATTCTGTTGACTTTCTAATGACATTCATCAGAAGAGCATCAGAACCTTTACAAGACAGCGAAGATCAGGAAGTGAGCTCCAATCTGACATGTGTTTTACATACTTAGAATTTATCAGTGGTGGCTCACCCAAAAAGATTTGCCACACCCAAAAGATTTCTTTATCATTTCTTGCATGAATGTATCTCTGAAATGTTTGCATGTTTTCAGCGAGTGCTGAAACAAGTTCAGTATACCAGAGTATTTTAGAAACGGTTCAAAGACGTGATGAGAGGAGAAGGTATCAATAACTGAAGAGCCTTTAAAAGCTACATTGTTTAAAAAAAGAAGACAATACATTTAAAAGTTACTAAAATTAGAATGTTACTTCCACTAAAACAGTGGTACCCAGCTGTTTTTCCCTGGAGCCCAGGTTGGGAACCAATGCATTACAAGGTTGTGAAATGAGCCTATCTGCTGTTTATGTAAAGACAAACTAGAGTCAATCTTTTGGCTAAGCTCTTTTTTTGTGTTTATATTGCTCATATGGACAGAAGTGCTGCCAAGCTTCCAGCTTTAAATTGTCATGACATTCGATCTGCTTGTTATAGACCTGAACTGCAGAAAGAAACAAATAAACACGATGAAAAAGTCCAGACAAAAATGCAGAAATGAATTAGGCATGAAGCTCATCAACTGATTAAATGTAAATGCAAGGCCACAGTTTTCAATTCCTCTTTTCTTTTCTAAGATTAGGAGAACTTCAGTCTCGGGCAGATGTGACACCCACTGCACTACTTTAATTATCAATACATCTGGCTTGTTTATATTTATACACGGTGCAGTCCACAGAGCATCATATCTGATCATTTCCCAGAGAAGGTTGATGATACATGTCTCATTACTTGACAGGCCGGTGTTCCTAACTATACAAATTGGACAAGGCATTTATTTGTTTATTTAATTTTGTTGCTGTGACGTATGCGTGTGTGTATAAGTTGGATGTAAAAAACTTTTGGTGAAGGATGATGAAGATTTATTTCAGATTGCTGAAATATTAATAAAACATGTCAAAGCTGTAGGGTCTTTCCCTGTTAAAGTCTATGTAAAGTAGAATACAAATGCTCAGCCTCCAGCTTGAGTTGCCTCTCTTCTCTCATGCTCCACAATGTTTGATTCAAATTGAATCACATAAAGGGCTTTCACACTTGAAGAAATCTCCTGAAAAACTCAGGATATTTCCCGGAGGGGCTGTATGTGTGAACGCAAACAGACACATTTTTCCCTCGGACTTCACTCGGAGTTTCTCATGTCAGACCCCTAGTCTGAGTGAGCTGATGTGAGAACGCAGCAGGATATTCTCCGGAGAATTCACCTCTAGCCAATAGGAGGAGGAGTGACGTTTCTATACTGTTACTGCTGCACAGTGCATAGAATGTATACACGCTACCACTACGATCTCTATGCACGTAATTAAACGGCTGCATTACGTTTTCTGTTCGCCAGTATGTTGTTCTCCGCTCTTTTGTTGATGTTGTCATTCTGTTGGACTACACGTAGCATTGATATAAAGGCAAATATTCTAATTATAGAGTCGTATAGTGGACTCGGTTGTTTCGTCCACTACTTCCGCGTTGTTTTTTTACGTCACTTCTTACCTCAGGAGATCCCCGCCCCCCTTCCCGTCTGACAGGGATAGTCTCCCGCTCTGAGGAGCATATGTGAACAGCCAGATATCTAGATATTTGCATATGTGCATATGTGAAAACGGCAATATGTACCTGCTTAGTGGCAGCAAGTTTCTTTTGCAGATGCTCGATGGTCTCCTCTGCCACTCGAATCTTCCTGAGGGCATCTTCATCAGCAAGCTTCTTGCTCTCCTTCCTCTCCCTTTCCTCCAGTTCTCGCACGCGCATCCTCAACTCATCCACCTGAACAGAGTGAGAGACGGTTTCAGGACTTTTTTAAAAATATTCTTATCTGATTAAATACTTCGTTTATTATTAACGGAGAAGAAAATGCTTTTTGTGAAACAGGCAAAGTAGAACAGTAAAAAAAAAAGGAGAAGAAAGAACCAACCTCAGCTTTAGATTTGCGTTCAGCTGCCATGAGCTGCACTTTGTCCCTCTGCTCCTTTGGAGCCGACTTGTACATGTCCAACAACAGCTTCATCTCTTTCTGGGACTCCTGGGCTTTCCTGAGGTGTAAGAAAGACAATAAGACTATTTTACAAGACTTGTGAACAGTGATTGATGATGGCTTCTTTTTAGTGTTTGTAATCTATAACTTCAATTTATAGAAACTGAGATTTTGAACTCCAAATATCAATTCTCGCTGTGTGAGATTGGCCCTGAGAGAGCAGAGACACAGTTCTCCCCATGTGAGAGTTGATATTTAACAGAAAAGGTGTGATAATGGCCAATCATTGTGTTTGTATCAATGATACTGGGCTTGAGTAGAAGGGAGGATTACTTGAGTTCGACTCTAAGCATCTTCAGTGTGTCTGAGTCCTTCCTCTTCAGCTCGTCATTCCGTTGCCTCTCTCGCTCACGCTCTCTTTCTCGTTCTCGCTCAGCCTCTCTCTCCCGCTCTCTCTCCCGGGCCCGCTGCCTCTCCAGTTCCTTCCTCCTCTCCTCCTCCTCCTCCGGGTCCTCATCCTCATCTTTCTTCACATCCATGCTGTCACTTGTTGTCTCCTCGAGTATGAGAACCCCGGTGTCGCCACTCTGACAACGTAACTGTCGATAAACAACAAGAAGTCTTTAGAACCTCTACTATATACTGGTAAATAAATAGACATTGGTTAATGAATGAATTAAACCTTGATTGCCCCAAGGGGAATTTGCCTTGTACCGAGAGCATAAAGACACAATACAAGGGACAAAAAATGTTGAAACCATATGGAGGACAGCACATAAAAACAAAACCATTTAAAAAATATACTTTTTTTAAATACATCATTAAAGCATCACATTATTACATGAGGGATTCCAATAGCTAGTTCAATACAGTGCAAAGTGCCAGCTTCATACGGTATGATCAGAGCTTATTAAGCAGCTGAATGCTGCGTGGAGGAAATGTCTCAACCTCGTCCCAAGAATTACACTGAAGAAAACATAGCAGCCGTTTTTCCATGAATCACGTCATCTACCTTATTGATTTCCATCTGGGTTTCCCGCAACTTCCTCTTATAGCGCTGCACATCACCTTTCAACTGCAGGTTGTGGTTCTGCAGGCTGCTGATTAGGTGTCTCATCTCCCTGTTGATTGGTCCTGAGAGAGCAGAGACACAGAGCACAGTCAACATGTGGTTTTGTTTTGAGTCACTGAACATTCTCTGGTGCCATAACTGATGAGCGCGACTACATGGTTCATAGGATGACATCATAATCCGAACGATATAGGATGTTACCACAACAACAATATTTACGATAACAAATGATAAAGATGTTATCCTACTGTTCAGTGTGGGGCTTTAGATACATCTTAAAATGCTGACGTATACTCAATTATTTGCACTGACCTAATATCTGAACCTTGCAATTAGGGTTTATAGTACTCGAAATCGGTCTTGGTCTGGAAGACCGGTCTTGAGACCACTTTTTGAAGGTCTCGTCTTGGAATCAAACACATTTTTACTCGGCCTTGTCTCAGTCTCGGCAGACTCCGGATTTTAAATCAAGACCATAGCTGAAAGGCTTCATTCTCACGTCATTACTACAACACTATTTGCACTACATAAAAAAAAATCCAGCTTTAAATACAGGTGTTGATTTACAAATACAGTTTATACTAACATAAATAAACAAAAGTCAATGAGCGTGTTTCTTTGTCATACTTTGGTCAGTGAAACGTGGTCAGACAGACAGAGAGAGAGAGAGAGAGAGAGCGAGGAAGGCGTGTTAGTTAGCACCTCACTCTGTCATGTTTTCCTATGCCTCCTCAAAGACTTGTTGATAGATGTGGTGAGTAAACTTACCTGCTTGCTCATTAGCTGCCAGGTTCTGCTCAAACTCGATACGGAGCATCTCATACTCTTTGCGCACCTGAGCAAGTGTATCCTCCAGCTGGATGACCTCGGTCCGCAGCTTCTTCTGAAGTGACAGCTCATCACTCTAAACCGTTGAAAACAGGAGGACAGTGTTAAATATATCACTAAGCAAATGTGAGAATATACAGTTATTCATCTTTTTTCCAAAGAACACAAACAGTAAAAACAAATACTTTGCATGGCAACACGTGACTAAAGTCAAGACGCGATGACGAAAGTATCAGGGATTATCTTTTTTTTTTTCTGACCACCATAATCTTCTTGTGAGATCCAACTTTCATTTATGAATTTTACCTCCATGTGCTCAATCTGTCGCAGGTGGGCGTTCTTTGCAGTCAGCAGCAGGGCCCGTGCCTCATCCAGCTGCGTTTTAACCCCAAGTGACTCGTTGTACAACAGGGAGAACTGGGACTGCAGACATTTGTATTCTTGAGTCTCCTTCACAACCTCTTCCGGAATATTCCGCAGGTCCATCTGAAAAGTCAGGGGATGCCATTAAAGGGTAAGCATTTCAAGTCTGTTACTCCTCCATGTGGACCCAAACTATAATGTAATGTCTAAAGCAGGGGTGCCCAACCAGTCACAGACACTGATTCTCAGTCGATCGCGAGATGTTTAGCCACTATAAAATACAATTTATTCATAAAATTGCTGCGTGCGGGAGAGAACGAGAGAGAGAGCGAGAGAGTGCGAGTGACAGAGAGAGCGAGCAGGGGAGAGAGAGAGAGAGCGGGCGCATGTGAGAGTGCAGGCGCGCTGGGAACAGAGCCGTGAGGAGCAAAACTTCCGTTAAAAAACAAATTCCCTCTCGACTCCTGCGGAGAAATAAGACTAAACCAAGAGTGCAGAATCACATCAGCTTCAGAGAAAGAGACAGATAAGGTCCTCTGTCCGTACACCTCTCTTGTAAATGCACCTTGCTCCAATCAAAACTTGAAGCGTCTCATGCTTCGTTTTAATAATGTTAATGTACAGCTGCTTGCTGCTGATGCGGTTCTGAACTCCTTTAAAGATCCCATATTATGCCCTGTTTGGGGTCCATATATCTAATTTATGTGCCTACTAAAGTACGTTCACAATCGCTAATGTTCGAAAAAAGTGTCTGTTTTCATGTACTGTAGATCGATGCAGCCGGTCTCATCTGCCTGTGTTTGTAACGCTCAGAGTCCCCCACATCAGGGTCCCCACGTGTGCCAAGTCTGACCTGATTGGTTGGCCGATCTGCTCTGTTGTAATTGGTCAGTTCGGACAATTCTCGGAAATGTTACGCCCCTTTTACCATATTGGGAATGTAGCTAATGTGCAGCATGAGCTCGTGCTTGCCACAACGAGCCAATGGGCTTGGATCAGTGACATCATCGCAGTGTGATATCACACTGCACTTTTCAACGAGGGGGGCTAGAACCGAGCGTTACATGCAGCTACTGCTACTGCTAACAGGAGGAGGTAGGAGAAGCCGCGTTTCCGCTGACTTTGAATTTTTGCACATAGATGTGCCTAAACATGCACAAGACACCTGGAAAACACACTAAAGAGCATATAAAACCAGAAAAAGCATAATATGGGACCTTTAAATAACGGAATATCGAGTAGAACTTTTCAAAACGTGAGGCGTAGTCGTTGTGTATGTGTCTGTGCGCATGCATGGATAAATTGAGCAGATTAAAGAGGTTTGTTGCAGAAACTAAAATAATTTAGAGGGAAAAACACATTTGATATAAATACAAATGTAATATTAAAATAAACCTTAAGATAAGAATAAGAAAAGAAAAAGTGTGTCAGTAAATTTATTGTATTTATTGTTGTATTTTGTGTTTGTTGTGAGCGTATCAAATGTGTTTGAAGGCTGTCGGTAATGGCTACGGCTCCCTATGTGGACTGGTAGATCTCGGCAGACTGGCGACTTTAAAAGTAGATCTTGGTTCAAAAAAGGTTGGGCACCCCTGGTCTAAAGAGTATGACATGGGTTCTTGATAAGGGTAACCACTGCTTCTAATGCAAACGTCATCACTTTACCTTGAGCTTCTCACTTTCTCTCACAGCTTCCTGGAGCTCCGCCTGTAGTTTCTCCAACTCTGCCATTCGGCTATTGGCCATCTCCTGGTTGTGCTCCAACTCTGCATTGAGACTCTCAAACTAAAAAAAAAAAAGAAATGTATTTTTACATAGTCAAATGCAAAGATTTAAACATATATGGACATGAATGCTCACCTTCTGAATGTTAAGTGTAATCTGGCCTCCAGGTAGTCCACCTGAGCTTCCGGTGCAGCTGTACCCAGATTTAAGCTGCAGATTAAGGAAAGAGATTAAAAAAGAACAAATACTTCAGAGTACCAAAACATGACACTCATCAACAGAGGGTCATCAATAACAACATCTGGCTTGACACGGATTAATGCCTAAAGCCTTATCATTGTCAACTCATGTGTAGGAGAGAAATAACAGCACGAGCCTACGCCTCACAGATAAAAAATAAAAAAATAAAAACCCTACACAGTTTCATACAAACACACCTGCTCCATGGCTTCTGCCAGATGTTTGTTGAGCTTTTGTTCCCTGTTGCTGAGTTTCTCCATGTCCCACTGCAGGTCCTCCACAGTCGTCTCCATCTCTGACACTTTGGTCTCAGAGCTGGTCACCTTGTCCACTAACTCATTGTACTGCAATAAGGTCAAATACATGAGAAAAGATCTGTCATTGAGAGCAAGTATACGCCAAAACAGTTATATTTTAAAACTTTCTCATTGATAGAATATTTGTAACACACACTCTCTTACCAAAAATGCACAAACATTGGTCACATGCACACAGCAATACAAACAGTGCCAAGAACATCATACCTCCATCGACGTCTTGTGGTGTCTGCCCTGCAGGAGAGTGGCCAGATCTCGCAGACGACAGTTCTCCTCCAGCATAGTTTGGTTCTCACTGCTAATTTCAGACTGGCTTTCATTCTCACAGGCTGCCAATGAAAAAGGAATTCAAAATGAAAAGATAAATCAAACCAAAGGAACCTGTTCACATATATGCTCATCAACAACTCTATAGTTATACATGCAAACCAATAAGAAACAGTCAATAATGTAGGATAGAAAATGCGCTGCATGTGTGTTCCTTTTGGCCCTATCTGTGAGTCAAGCACTTATCTTAAATTAATGTGTCAGTAAAGAGCATGTGTCCACAGTTACCTGCAGCTTGGATCTGCTTGCACATGTTGTCAATGTGGCTGTGTAGTCTGTCAAAGACACAGACCAAGCAGGCGACAGCTCCTTTGCTAAACTGCATGCGGTCCTGGAGGTGCAGGGTTAGTTCCTCTTCGCTGCTGTGTTCCAAAGTAGTGAGAAAACCCTTGGCATTCTCACTGAGGGGAGGAGGGGGTGGGGAGGCATCTAAACGAGGATGGTTAAAAACATCACATATGATAAAGGTAATTAATCTCAATCTTCAGCCTGAAATATGGAAACCGAGTATGAATCATTGAAATTGACTAGAAATGTTTGAGCTGTTACAGCCATTACATCACATTCAATACGGCTGGTTAAAAAAAATCGATTCATCAATGCAGTGCAATTATTATTTTCCCAATTCAATATCAATTCAGGGAAATCCTGAGATCGATTTTTTTCATTGTAATGACACACCTCTCCACCAAGGGGCACTGTGGGTGCTGTGAACTCAGGTCAGGCACAATTGTGCATTTCACATAAAGTTTTATCTATGCCTTTACAGCACTGTTATGTTAATTACAATCTTGCTGTAAATTCAGCTCAGGCACATATGTGCACTTTAGAGCGTACTGTACTTTAATGTTTTTTTCTTTTTTTTTATTAAAGAATAATGCAACGATAAAATACATTTTTTGAGTCAGTTTGTTCCAAACCTATACAAACAATGCAAACATAATTATTTAACAAATACCAGAAGGTTCTGTGAGTAGTTATCTGGGTATTTCTGTCATCTATGTGTATCATTGAATCGACATCAAGCATATTTATCAATATTGAATCGAATTGATATCGAATCGTGACCCAAAGAATCGAAATCGAATCGAATTGTGAGGTTGTGGACAATACCCAGCTCTACAGTTTAGGCTGGCAGAGAAAATGCATTTGTAATTTATTTTGGTATTTAATACATGAAGCAATTGATGAGGCATATTTATATACAGAGAGACTAGCTATGTTTACAAGAGTCTGAAAGTCTACAAAGACAGCATTGATCTTCACTGTGTTTTTGTCACTTTAAGGGACGACACATTCTAACACCTTAAAAATGTTATATTAAGAGTCACAACCCTCATAATTTTATCATCTGAATTCAATTAGCTCAGACTTAAAAAATGTGCGGTAAGAATATTGCAGTCCAGTCAGCTTCCCAAAGAACAGTTTGGGCTTACCTTTTGTTGAGTCCTGTGGTGGTTCTGTGGGCATCGTCAGATTTTCTGACATTGTAGGCGGAGGGGGCTGCTGCTCCTCCTGACACTCTTCCTGACGTTCCTCCTGCTGCTCTGCTTGATCCCCCTCACTCTGAGCCTCTGGGAGGGAAGTTGGAGGCACCACAGAACTTGGCGAGGCCAGAGTAACACCATCTACTTCCACTGGTGAGGGGTCAGGTGGAGGGACTGAGGGTGGGGCGGGAGTTGATGGCATTGGAGTTTCTGGCTCAATACGTTTGCGAAGAACGTGCAGATTTTCTTCCAACTGCAAATAAAAATACAATGATGTGAGTAAAGGTGAATCCTTTTTACTGTTCTACTTTGCCTTTTTCAAAAAAAGCATTTTCTTCTCCACTTATAATAAACGAAAAAAACATGAATATGTTAAAAAGATGATTAACAAGGATCAGTGTAATTAGAACATCTGAGAACAGTAAAAACTGGCAACATATGTGCACCAATGAATTGAAGAAAAACTTCTGTGGAGAACTAAGAGAACACAGACAGTTAGATAACGTGTTGCATTTCTAGTTGTCGAAGGCCTAGTTGCTTTTTTTAAACCGACATCTAAATTATTATACTTACGTGATACAATTTGAAATCAATTAGATATAGCTCAAAATAGGGTCAGTTTGATTAAATGGTCAAAGTACCTGCGACCAGTAGCGGTTGACAATCAGCAGGGTCGTGTCATCGGTAGCTTGTCTCTTCTCCAACTTCTCAATTTTCTCTCGTAACTCATCCTCCAACGCCTGCCTCTGCTCCAAGCGCTCACACAGCTTCTTATTCTTGAACTGGAGGACCTTCATGTCCATTTCCTCCTGCACAAAACAGACACCAAAAGAAGGAACATTTGAGATTTTTGAAAGTCTTTGTAGCATTCATAATCGGGATGAACTAAAATGCATCAGCCCTTGTATAATAAAAAACAAACAGGACTTGACTGACCGTAGAGGAGACTCCAGCTATTCGGATAGGCTCAATGAGGGTAGTGGTGGTCTTCTCCTCTTTCTTGTTTTTCTTCTCAGGTGGGCCAGGGGGGCTGTCCCCTCCCGAGGGACGTTTCCCTCCCCCAGCACCCGACATCTTTCCTTCCCCTAAAATAATTCAAACATGAAATGTAATGTGTGCCTTGTAGAAAAAAAACGGGTTTGTTTGCAAATGAATAAAGCGTTCGCTTGATGACAGCTAGCAGCGGTATTTTAGCATTATTACATGCGAAGAGGAATTGAATATAAATGGTCTAGAACTCTTCTCGAGTTCAAATACAAATATTATGTTTCAGTAGAGTTATGCTGACTGTTATTCACAAAAGGCATTGCTGCTAAGATTAAATACATTAGCAAACTTGCTAACACATGCTATGCTAATGCTAACGTTTAATCTCCGAGACCTGTTCCGCTAAACGGCAGTCTTTATCTACCGTATGAATCACTGGTAGTATAGACTTTTATTATGAAACGATTAAGACATGCATAAGAAAATATGTACATAACATAATAATAAAACAAATCTATAAACCTTTTTTGACACAGATGCAACAAACCTTCACAAGCGGCTGAAAATGTAACTCAGGGCATCAGAGAAGCTACAGGACGTGACGTCAATGCACTTCCGCAGAATAGAATTGAGAAATAATCATTAATAAAGAAAGCACAAGCTTAACTTTGATACTGTGGTACTTTTAAGTTTAAGGTGTCATAACCTGCACTTTACTCGTATTGCGCTAAAACAACACTTTATCTTTAAACTATTTATTTTTGCAATCTGCAATTGTTACTCCAGCCTCATGGAGGCAGTAATACGCTGTAGTAACAGTCCACAAGCTGTTTCCAGGAATGTGAACAGAATGTAAACAGTCCTCAGGTGCTTGCTAACGGCTGTTAACATTGTTGTTTACTAACTATAAGTACTGTCGCCACAATGATGGCTTCACGATAGAAACTTTTAACTAAGATGGCATATTGACTGATTCCTTATTCGCCGTCTTCCTCTTCTCTTGTCTTGATTGCACACATGGTGAGTAGCTTCCTTTACGGTCAGTGAACCTGCTGCTGCAGCAAGGCCAGACCAAAGACACAGCTAGCTAGCTGTCATGATGGAACAAGGGCACTTTTGCTAATTTCACTTTAAAGGTTGAAGATATTTAGGCAGCAAATAACTTTCTAAAATAATCTACTAATTTATATCGCATTAGGCGAAACACAACACTTCCTCATAATTGTTAGCAAGTAGTTCCTGTTACAGAGCATGCAGCTCTGTATAAAGATTTGACTGACAGATTTTAGTTTTTATAGATTGAACTGCTTTCATAATGACTAAGGACATCGTTGTTGGAGATGAGCTGCCAGACTGGGTGGGGGCAAAGGAGTTCTACCAGAAATATGACCCCAAGGAGGTGATTGGCAGGTGAGTCCTGCAGCAAGGAATCTCATCTTTTTACTGTGATGACAAAATAAACATGCTGTATTCTTTATGTACTGTATGCTATCTTAGGGGTGTGAGCAGTGTGGTGCGCAGGTGTGTGCACAGACACACAGGTCAGGAGCTGGCAGTAAAGATAATTGAAATCACAGCAGAGAAGATGACGGTTCAGCAACTGGAGGAGGTGAAAACCTCTACGCTTAAAGAGATCCAAGTCCTCAACATGTTGAAGGGACACTCCTCAATCAGTATGTTGGAATTCTGCTCTTTTACACTGCAAGACACTTAACCTTTATGCTCTTGGAGATTCAAAATTGCTAAAACTTCTTCATGTCTTGTTGATTCCCTTGTAGTTACTCTTATTGATTCCTATGAGTCCACGACATTCATATTTTTGGTGTTTGACTTGTGAGTATTGAAACAAAATTAAATGATCTTTATTATGCCCTCGTAAAATTTAAACGTCATTATTTATTATAATATTGGAGGATATCAATCTCTTCTTTCCTTTGCTATCAGGATGAGGCGTGGAGAGCTGTTTGACTACCTCACAGAGAAAGTTACATTGAGTGAGAAGGAAACAAGGTGAGCAACAGCATCCCACATCCCATCAGCATGTCTACATTTTCAGCATTTTAAAACAGCTGTGTAAAAATGTATGCATTTTGTGAAAATGCTCTCCAGGAGCATGGTTCGAGCCCTGCTGGAGGCCGTGCAGTACCTCCACTCACTCAACATCATCCATCGGGATTTAAAGCCTGAGAATATTCTCCTGGATGATCATGGACACATCAAACTGTCTGACTTTGGTTTCTCAGTGCAGTTACAACCTGGAGAGAAGCTTAGAGGTATTGTTGTTTAAAATCGAACAGCTGACTGGTGAAGAATGTTAATGGTATGTTGATGTATCTTAGTAATTAGAAGAGAGTATGGTTGAAACAATCTGTTTTCTATTTTGTTGAAAAACAGAGCTTTGTGGTACACCCGGTTATTTGGCCCCTGAGATACTGAAGTGTTCAATGGATGAAATGCACCCAGGCTACAGTAAAGAGGTTGATCTGTAAGTGCTCCTTTCTACAACATTTACCTGATGTAACATTTACAATGTATCAGTTCGTAATTACAAAGAATTTTTCCTTATAGTATTTCTAATTGTTGCTCATGTTTTCATGCATGTTTTGAAAAGCTGGGCCTGTGGAGTGATCCTTTTCACCTTACTGGCCGGCTCACCGCCATTCTGGCATCGTAAACAGATGATGATGCTGAGGACGATCATGGAGGGCCGCTATCAGTTCAGCTCCCCAGAGTGGGATGACCGCTCTGACACTGTAAAAGATCTGGTATGACAGATTCACCTTACAGTTTCATTTGAACTTATTTATTAACATTTTATTAAACATATTACAACGTAAGTTATAACAACTATTCTCTGCTGCTCAGATATCCAGGCTGCTGGTGGTGGAACCAGCTGTCCGTCTCACTGCAGAGCAAGCCTTGGCACATCCATTCTTTAGACAGTACCAGAAGGAGGATGTGCGGCTCTTCAGTCCAAGAAAGACTTTTAGAGTGAGTAACCATGTTAACTTTTTTTGTGGGAGCTGATTTTAAATTAAATGAAAGACTATTCAACAATATATGAAGCAATTATTATTAATATTGTCATCTTTGTTTATGTCTTCTCTCCTCAGGTGTTGATCGTCAGTGTTCTGGCCTGTATCAGGATGTATAGCAAGTACCGCCGGGCTCGGCCACTCACTCGGGAGGTGTTGGCCAGAGATCCTTACTCCCTTCGCGGTGTCCGCAAACTCATTGATGGGTGTGCCTTCCGTATCTACGGGCACTGGGTGAAGAAAGGGGAGCAGCAGAACCGAGCTGCTCTCTTTCAGAATACAGCAAAGATCATGCTGCTGGGCCTGGAGGACTTTGAGACATAGATGGTCCACCTCTTTCCCAATAACCTTTGATTTTTGTATTTAAACATTAGCATGTGTAGTCATGTAAGTGTTTGTCTTGTACCATTACTGTGTTTAATTTAAGGAGAGGAATTCAGGGATTGAGACGTCTGTATGCCTTAATGTGCACTGTGGTTTAGTTAACATTAAGCATGCACGACTTTATATTCCTTATCTGCTCTTTTATCCAACTTTGTGGCTGTTGAAAGTCTTGTCAGGTCATCATGTTTGCTGCAGAGAACATATTGCAAAATCATTTGATAAAACACATAACATACATGTACTTTTTGTATATTTAGGGTTTTCATTTTGATGGTCAGTTGAGGAGAGGATTTTATTCTGTCTCTGATCACTGTGGTTGAAGTGCACTGTGATTCATATTTAACACAATTTAGTTGTAACAAGGTGATTTAAAGATATTCCATTGTTATAAACTAATACTGCAGTATTTGTGTGAAACGATAAAGTACAGTATTTTCTGAGAGCTTTTGGAAGAGAATCCTGTACCTGTCATGCATGCAGACATTCCTCTATAGAAAAATCTACCTACATTAACTGTGAAGTCCATTTGTGAATATATTTCCTATTAAAACTAACCAACACCATTCCCTACACTGTCTATGTTTTAGTTTAATTAGTTGCACTTACCTGAAAGTGCCTAATTGTAGAAATGCTGATGTATGTACTTCTGGTGTTGAAAAAGATTTATTAACAATAAATCCAACATTTGAGTTTGAATTGTCTTGCTCTGTTTGAGTACTTATTTGAAGTGTATTATTTGTTGCTCTTGTAGTTGGGCTCTGGAGAATCAGGTGCTCTGTTGTGCTGATGCGTGATTTCTTTCATGTGCAGTTCAAGTTGTCCTGACACAATCATCATCTGCTCTTTGATCTCTTTCTCTATCTGTGCCTTCAGCTCCGATTTTGACCCTGGAATTGAGAAAATAAAACGGTAACAAGCACCATTCGAGGTGAAGTTGACTTGAGTAATGTATTCCCTCACTCCTTTTAAATATGTGATCCTACCCAGTGTGTTGTCCTTGGGGTCTGCAGTAGTTGCCTCCTGCATATCTGAGGAGCTGTCTGTCTTTGGTCCAACTTCTGCCTCTGGTCCAAGCACATTTTCAACATCAGATGGAAGAAAAGTCGTAATATTGTATTTTTAATGCCAAGATTATCATCAAATTGAACAAGGTTGTTACAGTTTTACACTACAAGGACTGTGAAAGATGTTTTTCCAACACAAAATACATTTTTCTTTTCAGTAATTTTTAGATTACTCTTATTGTATTCCGTTGCATGGAAAAAAATGGTGGATTTTTTTTCTGCGTGCCATCAAACCTGTAATCTTTACCTTGAGAAGAAGAATCCTCCACAGTAGGTTCATACTGGTTTGGGCTCACAGAGTAAGTCAAAGACAAATCAAGTTTTACCTTTGAAAAAGAATTCACAGAGTTCTTCATTACTCTCTCCATATATATTTTTCACAGGAATTAAATAGTAAAAACAAATACTAGCAGAAATTGCTTGAACAATAAGCAAAGTTGCTTTTTTCAGACTTACCTGTGGTGTAAAAATATATTTATAGAGTTTGTAGTGCCTCACATAGCTGTCATAGATGTACTTAAAAACAGAGCTCCCCTCCTCAGGGCTGAAGAGGTTGATGCTATAGGGAGGTCGCTATAGTGGGCCAATACACAGAAACATTACTTATATGTAATGTATGCATAATAAATGATGTTGTGAGTAATAAAAGAAAGTGTTTGTTTAACAGACCCTGACTGAGTGACAGAGAAGTAGCTCCTTGCAGTATTTGAAGCTCTGTTCTATGTTGTTGAGCGGAGTCTCTGCAAGAAAACAGCTCAAACAGATTAGCAAAAAAAAAGTTTATATTTGTCCAGCAACAGAAGGTGATGCAAGTCACAAGACCTCACATCTGATAGCAAATGTATTTAGTGTAGATTAGATTTGTTATGTGTCAAAGTTTCTATAGACTATACAGAATGCATGGGACCTCTAACTACTTGACAGTGATGATAATTTGACTTTACTTACCTATGTTAGCCTCATGAGCAGACTTAATAATGGACAAGAGAGCAGAAGTTTGTTCTTTGTTGAACCTGCTCTCTCTGCAAAAAAGCACAGTTTGGACATACAACTCCAGCAGAACTCTTCTTTTTGGTTCAGGGAGGTCAACTCCAAGCACACTGCATAAAGTACTAACACAGAAGAGGGTAGGAGAGTAATATATAAGCTCTGTGTGCCATTCTGTATAAATAGAGATATTTATGGTCATTAAAAAGGTGCAGAAACCTCTCCAGTTCAGGAAGAGAGTGCATCTTATCTATCTGCTCCATGTCATGGTAGCTCACATCTGTCCTAAAAACACCCAGAAAATATATATTCAAGGCTAGATATCATACTTAGTCAAGACGTAGAAAAGCAGCAAGCATCAAAATGGAAATAACCTCTATTGTAAAAAAAAAAAAAAGCTCTCACCATAGCATCACTTTAGCTTTCAGGGCCCGCGGTACCTACAGAAAAACAATGCTTGTTTTACAAGTACGCCTACGCCTAGGGTCACATGTTTAAATGCTATAGGCTAAGAGGCAGCAAGTGTTATGTAGCCTATATTTGTAGTATGATGATGTTAATACATAGTCCTTTATATGGGCTAAGTAAAAACACAACCTGTTTTTTTTAATCGAACCAAATTTGAAACCTACCTTCACTCGCGTATCCATTTTTTTTTCCCATTGATCGAGCTATAAATTGAGCAAACTGCAGAAGATGACAGCTGAAAACCATGTGTTAATAGCTATGTCATTTCACTTGCCGAAATCATGTCGTTACAAATATCGTAGTTATGATTTACCTTTCAAACAAGGAACGGTGTTTTGCCAAACTTTACATTGACCAAAACTGACTTCAATCACTTCCTGTTTGGCTACCTCCTTGTATCATAGCAACAATCTAGGCCCGCCCTTTTTTTTCCTGTTCAGCGCATTGTACAGAATTCGGTGCAGCACTGTACGATCCTAATAGCTCTACCTTTATACATGTATAGAGCCTACAGTACAGAATTCAATAAATTAATGTATGCTCATCATGTAGGATAACTCAGCAAGACTAAAATGTAATTTGATTAGGCTATCTGAACTCTTCATTTAAAGACCTAAGCACTGATAAACAAAAACACAAAATCCTAAAATACACTTAGTCCTATAGGCCTAATGATAGGCCTATAGGCTATGGCTAAGTAGTGTTCACCATTTGGTATTATCATCGCCCCTTTTTGATGGACTAGGCATAAAAAAACTGAAGACAAAGGTGGCAAATCATACCATTCATCAAAGCTATTAGGCCTACAATCCAATCCAATCCAAAGACCTATTTATAACGCATCAAACATAAAAACTATGACACAATAAAACTCAAAGACCAATGTAAAAACAAAAGGACATAAACAACTAGCCTATTAGCCTACAAATAGCCTACCACCTTTCACTATTCTGCAAACACACTACTTCCTATCTTTTCTTTTACCTTTTGACCCGGAGATATTAGATAGGCTATTTTGAATTGCATTGCTTTCCAGCATTAGCCCATGCTTGTAGCTGTATCCATGGCAACGAGATAAACCGGGATGAGCGGCCCGTCGACACGAGCGTTTGTTTTTGTATGTATTTTCTTTAGCAAGACTTCTTGCTAATTTTAAAGGCACACTAGATGATACATTTTTTTAATCTTCTTGCCCGAAGATTTATGGCAACTTTTGGTGACCGTGGCGACTTTGCCTTCTCACGTCTTGGTAAGTGATGCAGACGGCTGACTTGTGGTGAATATAGTGACAGGAGCATGGCATCACTTTCCTCTTTCTATTGTCTCACGTTTCAACTGTAACAAATAAGGCCTTAGCATCCACATAAAGCAGTCATGGAAAGCTGGCCTTACCCCCGAGACTACTTGTCTGCACTGGCTGAGCTGTGCGGCGCAGTTTAAGAACATTATCCCCTTTTAATCCACTTTGCCTTCTGCTACATGCAGGTGGACAGACTGTCAGATGGAGCAGGGTGCCACAATCACACACCCGCTAACATATTTAATTGCGCATTTACTTCTGAAACAGAACCATTTCTTGCATTGAAGTTTGACTCGATTTCACCTCTTGTTTTAAATATACTCAGTTTTCTACTTATTCCTTTGAATTGATCAGATAGTCATTTTCCAGACATGGAGGAGCCTGACATGCGACAACAGAAGCTGGACAACCAGGTAGGCTAAATAAACAAGGATTTTAGTATTGGATGTTATTTGCATAAAAAATAGACTAGATAGGCTATGTATTTTTTTTTTTTTTAACTGCTCTTACAATTATCAATCATGTCAAATTCAATTAGACCATATATTTAAGCAGACCTGGATTTAAAGCTGTTATTTTATTAGGACAATAGATTATTAAATCCCTAAGCAGTGGAGAATAGCATGAAACTTGTCTTTCTTTAATTAGGTCACAAGTGTTTAAAACTGAGGCAGAGCCTTCTTGAGCCTAATAAGGTCAATGCTATACTTGTGTCAGAACCACCTGCTGTTAGGAAGTCAGTCTGCTTTCTGCTGAAGTAGCCTATGAATATGCCTTCTACTCATAACCACAAAGATATGATCTAAATACTAAGATCATATTTGTGTAATCTTTACATCATGTGCCTCATGTTTGTTGTTTAAAAAAATATAATCTGTATGCTGTATGGAAGGGGCTCAAACTATATAAACATGACCTTAAACCTAATAGTACTTAAATGAATACTTTCCAAATTAACATTAAATAACCTTATCTAGTTCCCTTTTATGTTAAACAATCAGTATCATAATATTTTGTGAAATTCCCCTCCTTCACTTCTGCAAAGCTGGTCACCTCATACAATATGCTGTGAACAAAAATGACCTGAAAGTGGAAATATTACATATTGTGCATGTAAAAAAGTGACATTTTTGTCCTGCTTGATTACAGAATTAGAATGTACATTGATAAGCAGCAATATGTTCTTTGTCATTTGTATCTCTACATATGCCCATTTAATGATGAGTTCTGATACACAATTCATCCACAGCGCACCCTTCTGATGAAAAAGCAACAAAAGAAGAGGGCTGATTCTCAGATGGTGGTAGCAAATCGAGATGCTCGACAAAAGAACAGGAAACAAAAAGCTGCCCACTCTGATGAAACACCCCTGCTGATCAGCCAATCCCTGAGCAACACTTCCCTGACTGGTGAGTATGAGAGTAATTCATTATCCTATCCGCTCTATGTCTTTTCTAAGTTCTTGAATATTTTTTAATTGTAGATCAAGTTGAACATGCCCATGATAATCCATTGGATGAGATCACGCTGGGTGAATGCGACATGACAGCGAGCACGGCAATAGATGTGCTTCCTTCCGAAAAGCTTGTCTCTCCAAAGAAAATGAATTTGGAGGTTGAGGAGCCGGAGGTGAAGAGTGAGGTGGAGAATGATGCTCAAACAGAGGGGACAAAAACAAAGAAGAAAGAAGTGAAAAAAGAAAAGGCCAAACGTAAGTGAAAGTATTGTAAAGTTGTCTGTTTTTTGATTATTTTTTGTACATATGAAAATGACAAGAGTACACTTACACTCAAAGTCCCTAGTGATCTTAGTCTCAGCATGTGTTTGTGCATAATTTGTGTTGTCTTCAAATTATTAGATTGAATGAACTGATTCATCGAGAATTCAATTCTTTTTCAGAGATTGTACAGATTGAAGAAAAAGACACAGAAAAAGATAAGGAGAAAAAAGAGAAAAAAACAAAGAAAAAAGAAAAAGTGAAGGAACCTGATGACCAACAGAAGACGAGCAAGACAACAAAACAAGAGCGCAAAAGTACAACCATGTTCAATTTTGGAATTCAAATTTTTTTATTGAATTTTTTAAAGGCATGGTACATGGCATTGACACATTTAGGTTTCAAGGATATAGCAACCCTTAGCTTACTCAAAACTTGAGGGCAGACTTCAGTACACAGATCCAGTGAACATAAACTACAGAAAAAATAAAATAAAAAAGATAAATACATCAAAATTATGACAAAAAATGCTCATCACAGCAGAGACAAGTAAAATCAGGAATACATCTGAAGGGTGATCCTATCAGGGATGAGATTGAAAATTATTTGGACACGTCATCCACCCTTATGTAGTCCCAGAACCTGTCCCAGGGAGACCTCTTCTCCAACCTTCTGTTGCTGAGTCTGTTCAGCATACATTCATAAGATGCTGTCTCAGTCATTGCACTAACCCATTCTTTCACAAGTGGGGCCTGTGATGTTTTCCAGTGTCTTAAAATAACTCAACAGGCTGTTATTGTACCCACTATGATCACACAGAATTCACCCTTGGATATGTTAGGTATCTGAGATCGGTCTCCCAGTAAACACAACACTGGATTAAAAGGAATTTCTGACTTAAACCAACTGCTTAATATATGAATAACCTGAGTCCAGAGAGGTCTGACCAAACTACACTCCCACAAACAATGCAGGAAAGTTCCTGTTTCAGTCTGACATTTCCAACACAAGTTATCACTCAACAGTTTCATTCTATGAAGTCTGGATGGTGTGTGATAACATCTACAGTATGTATAACCATATACTGTGTGACCCACAAGCCTAACCATGTTCAATGTTTATCTTTAACATGCATCTACCTCACATTCTTTTTAATTTGTACACATAATAATAAATGCATCAGCTTTTCAAGCATTAGAGTTTTTCTTCTTTTTTCAGAGAAGCACTTAAATGAGTCTTCAAACCAGGAGACAGAGGCAGAGGTGGAGGCATCAAGCAGTTCAAAGGAGAACAAACGGGACGGAAGTGACGATGAAGAGGAAGAAGGGTCCCGGAAGCTAGTCCCTCAAACGCCTAAGAGGAAGAAACAACTTAACACAAGTAAGGGAAAATCTGGCCTCAATGCATTTAGTGTATTATAGTGTATCATCACCAGCACTGTGAAGCTGCTGTAAAGAAGAATAATGTTGCTCGTGTCATTTTTTAACAGCCCGGTGCCAAATAAGTGATGAGAGCAAAGACGAGGAATTCGAGGTAAAGGAGAAGAAGGAAAAGAAAGCAAACAAATCAGAGAAAATTGCACAGAGTCTAGCGTCTCTTAACTCCAACTACAGAGAGAGTTCATCCTCAGGAAGTGAATCTTGTGAAAGGGTGAGACATAAAAAAAAAAAAAATGTGCAAGCTGTTTAGTTTATTGTACAAAAAATAATAATTTTGTCACAGAGATCACAGAACTTGCTGAAGTGCTTCTCACTCTTCCTTATTACAGTCAACATCTCCAATGTCAGTGGAAGATCTGGAGAAGTTTGCTTTGCGCCCGGCCCCCAGAGACGTGACAATCCAGTGCAGGGTCACCAGGGACCGGAGGGGCATGGAGAAGGGCATTTACCCAACCTACTACCTGCACATGGAGAAGGAGGACGGCAAGAGGGTTGGCACTTTTACAAAACATCATCTATTGTTGTGTAACATGAACTTTAGCTCTAAAGAAATCACCCTATTTTCTTTACCTTTCATATTTCTTCTCAAATTCTCTTCATTGTCTGTCTATATCTGAACCAACATTTTTTTTTTTTTATTGCCATCAAGGTGTTTCTAATGGCGGGCAGAAAAAGAAAAAAGTGCAAAACGTCCAACTATCTCATCTCCACTGATGCAACAAATCTGTCCAAAGAGACAAACTGCTACATAGGAAAACTAAGGTACAACTCTCTATATTTCTTACTGGTTAAATAACAATAAATCACATATTTTTACTGAATTCCATGTTGGTGCTTCTTTTAAAAAAAATGCAAAGCTTCTCTTTGAGGCAAATTGTCTGATGTCTTATTATAAAAACCCCTTAGGTCATGTTTAATAATACATTATCGTCACGCTAAACAGCGGACATTGTGACTCATGATAGCAGGGAAAAAACTGCTGTAGTGTAAAACACTAACAGAGGCTTTGTTCCATGTGAGTGCCTCAGTAAGCCGTACTAATTAGGCAGCATGCTTAATACCAACACCAGTTGGCACTAAAACAAGGGAATTGGAATGAAGCCATCATTAATAGTATTATCATCACCTCACATGTGCAGTTAGGAGCACACCTTCCCTTAAATCAGCAGACTACAGAGAACATTTTGAGATGCTGTATATGTTCGCCCGTCTGGTTGTTAACAAGGTCTATTAAAGAAGCTTGTGCCATAATTACATTAATTTAAATATCTAGGGAATATAGGGAATCTATTGCAAGTACAGGGAGAAGAAATAATGAAGAAGGGTTCACTATAATGGCTGTAAATCAGTGGTTCTCAACTGGTGGGTCAGGACCCAAAAGTGGGTTGCAGAGCCTTTTTTCAGTGGGTTGCGATTGTGTGCCTGGGTAAAAAAATGTGTCAAAAAGTCTATGAAGCACTTGTAAAACACATTTGTTTTGTTCCATTTCTTTGTTCTGTCCCATGTTTTATACCGTCTGAGGTCCAAACGGCAACATCCAAATCTCATTGGTTCAAAATGATCTGAAATTTGGGTCACAAATTCTCATTAAGGACTTGGTGGTGATGGGTCCTGAGAATAGACCAGTCGAGAGGATGCTCTAAATAAACATGAACAAAAAATTCCCATCCCATGTTTAATCCCCTCAACCCCTTTATTTGACATCATTTCATATGGATGTGAATGCACCCAAAGACTGTTGCCATTGTCTTCTCTCACCTTGATCTGAAATAGCTGATCTCCGATCATGTATCTGATAAGACTCATTTGTTTCAGGTCCAATGTTCTGGGTACAAAGTTCACGGTCTATGACGGAGGTGAAAACCCTGAGAAAAAACCTTTCGTCAAAGAGTGTGAAACAGTGCGGCAAGAACTGGCAGCAATTTGCTATGTAAGTTCAAACCCATTTAATGTCATAAAACTCCCATTTACACATAGACTATCAATAATCTATAAGTCCATGTAGCCTCCATTTTCACATTTTTCACATGTTTTAATGAAACCAGAAGTGACCACTTTTGGACATCAGGGTAGATATACAGTACATGGCTATTTCAATAGGTAGTAGCCATGCACTAAAATCACACTGTTTTATTTTCAAATGTTTAATTTAAAAGCCATAATTTACTAAATTAACATTCAAGTTGTTAAAGACTGTATATACTGTATATTAAGAGACAAATCCTGTGCAAAAATGTTTTATGCTGCAGGAGACGAATGTGCTGGGCTTCAAAGGTCCAAGAAAAATGACTGTGATCATCCCCGGTATGTTGGAGAACGACGAAAGAGTGGCCATTCGTCCCAAAAATGTACGTCTACAACAAAAGCCTTCATTTTAAAAAGCTGTTTTTGATGTAGATTTGGTGTGAAATAGATCAGAGGACCTGACTTCTCTCCTGACTGTATTGAAGGAACTTGAGACTCTATTGGTCCGCCATGCCAACAACAACACAGAGAAACTGGTGACACTGGTGAACAAATCCCCGAGCTGGAACGAACAGACTCAGTCGTATGTGCTTAACTTTCATGGACGTGTCACCCAGGCCTCCGTTAAAAACTTCCAGATCATCCACCCTGACAACGGTAAAATATAACTGCTTTATCGTTTCTGTTTTTCAAGGAAAAAAAAGTCTGCTTTGTATTAATTTGTAATCTTATCTTTCTCCTCTCTTTTCCAGAGGACTACATAGTGATGCAGTTTGGTCGTGTAGCAGAGGACGTCTTCTCCATGGACTACAGTTTCCCCCTGTGTGCCCTGCAAGCCTTCACTATCACCCTGTCGTCGTTTGATGGTAAACTGGCGTGTGAGTGAGCGGTGCTGGTGCGCCTCAAGTGCTTCACTGGATCCATGATCAAGAAAGAAACTTGGATTCCAAGTTTCATCTAAACCCATAATATCCCACAGGATCATTTTTTTTAAATGTTTTGTAACCTGGTGCATTAAATCACTTTGTATTCAAAGACGTAGATTTTAAAGCACATGTTTTATAGGTACATTATTACTTAACAACAGAAGTATTGAAGTGGAAGCATGGTTAATTCATGGTTAAATTAACTGAATGCTCTTTCTTTTTTTATAAATGCCAGATGTGTAAAGGAACCGTGCAATTGAGCTCTTGAGGAAGACTCTGTAAACACTTCCTGTCTCATATTAAACTATAATAATGTAAGGTTTTTACATGAGTACGTTTTGTTCTTATTAAATTATACAGAGAGACGCCACAGTACTGCATGTTTCCCGAAAACTCAACCCAACTTAATGCTGCTGATCTCTATCAGTCAGATAACTTGGTGTTTCCAGCCAGAAGTTATTTATCTATTTCATCAAAAAATGAAAACGTGTTTATCTGTGTAGTGAAAAACAAATTTAAGTTACCAAATCAGATGCAGTGGAACTGCAACAAGGTGCTAATCTGCTCTCAGGGTTTTTGCTCTTGCACAATATTAACACATCAAGCTAACAGGATTCACTAGTGCTCTAAAGCATGTTCACGCACAACACAAGCTCATACTGTTTCACTTGAGGAGACAGAAAGTCATTCAGGTTTCAGCTCAATAAAAATAGCTCTGTGGTGAAGTAAGTTGATCAGAGTTAATGTTTATTTTGGAAAGCATGAGCCCAAATTAATGTGTCATTGTATGACATGAGTGTCTGCGTGGTAAAATGCTGTTCACTCGTTTCCTGTTCAAATGCTCTTTAAGACATAAATAGTTATATTGAAAAACAGGGTCTTGTGGGGATTGCATTGTAAACGTTTAACCTCTGTCAGGACCTGCTGCAACAAACTAATTAGTCTTTAAAACACAATAAGACCGACATGAGACTGAAAAGGCCTGACCAAAACTGAAGGGAAAACAATTTGTGCTTTCTTTCTCTTGATCTTTCACAGATTATTTCATGAAATGTTTACCATCCTCCGTTGCTGCTATGTAAGTGTGCATGTTAACAAATCAACAAAATCTAAACCTCAGAGGAAGACACATCAGCTATTATCATTCACAGAATCACCACAACACATGACTGAACCCCTTCACACGTTGCACAACACTCTTCTTGTCAGTTGCATAATAAGTGAGTTTTGGAATTTTACATAAAATAACCAAAATGATTGTCTCTGACATATTAATGAGATCAAATAGTTCAAGTCATGAAAAGCCTAAGGTAACACTTTGGAGACATTTAAATGCAGACCTTGTATGTGTGTAGTTCTGCACATAGCACAGTGCTATAGCCAAACATATTAAATGTACAAAGAATTCAGCAAACAAAACTCTCATCTCTGTAAAAGGCCTCCTGGACACCCCTTACCATGAAAGGACTTTATTTCTGCTAAACACTAGGTGTAAATGATTATTTTATAATGTTTATAATGGGATGTTTAGGCCATTCAAAAAGTAATTCATTATGTATAATGAAGAATATTAAAAGGATGGTTTTATGTGCACATTTAGGTTCAGGTATGTAACTGGTGTCCATTTTTGCCTTTAGTGGATAGAACAGCTGAAGAGAGACAGCAAATGCTGAAAGGAGAGAGTAGGGGATGAGATGCAACAAATGGCTGAGGTCGGATTCGAACCCACAGCACTGTGACGAGGACTATTGCCTCTGTACATGGGCCCGCTAGGCTATAGGACGCCCCTCAGTGTCACGATTTTAATTCTATGTTAAATATCTTGTAAACTCAATCTTAAAACAGTGATCATTACACATAAATGGCTTCCTATTCATCAGTGATTATCTAATGTTAAAATGTTCTATGACCAAACTTTACGAAGATATACCAAATGCACAGCATGATATATTTTGTGGTGTGCTGTCAGACTATGTTTGGGTCACCTGAAGCTTGACCCCTTTTATACACTTACCTTTTACTACTGCTTCTTGTTAAAAAAAAAAAAAAAAAAAAAGCACATCCTCTCCTCCCCACACAGAGAGTGATAGTGATCAGGGTGAAAAGAACAGAGTGAAACCTCCCACTCTCAGTCTTCATTAAACACACTCTAAAAGCATCATGAGAGACGTCTGGTAAGGGTGCTGTGATGGATTGGTTGTCTTTGCTGAAGTTGCTGCTGCTGCTGCTGATCAAGTCTCTGCTGGTTTCTACCGACACTGTGTCTGTGCATGGAAATCCTGTCTCAGGTAATGTCTGTGTTAATGTTTTCTAACACGATTTATACGAGATCTAAGAACCAATTTTGTCCCTTCAAGCACTCAGAGACTTTGATCTATTTGACCTCAGATCTTCTGAGAACGTCTGCAAATTTTTTATCAATATACCTTTTTTTTTATCATAATTTCTTTCTTATACTAATAGCGAGAGTTCATTAGTTATTTGATCCTTTATGTTTTTACAGCCTATTACAATCACTTAAATGAGATACTCCACTAAAACGATGTTGTTCTGGTAGCTGGAGAGGTGTGCAGGCAATTCAGGTCAACCAGAATTAATACGGGTTTTATTTATTTTTTATCAAAAAATAAAGGCATCATTTTTGATTACTTATAAATGTACACAAAGTCAAAGAGAATAGGGGGTAAACATGGCTGTCAGGGTTGCTGGTTTAGATCCCTGACTCCACCCATGATACAGCATCCTTTAGAGATAAACAAAGGATTACATGTAGGCTTCAAACCTTGAAATCCAGACTTTTTTCAATATGCGTGCATTTTATTTGGTCTTCTTACTGATCTATCTGATCTCTGAACAAGTATTGAATGGTCAATTGATTGAAATTCATCTAGGGGTTAAATGATGGTTTCACATTTTGTCAAATCTTAAAACAACATACACATTTGGAGCGCCGGTAGCCTAGCGTTTAGTGCTCGCACCTCATAATAATAATAATAATAATAATAATACTTTATTTGTATAGCACTTTTCTATACAAGTAACAAGGTGCTTTACAACAGACAATAAAAGCAGAGCGACAATAAAAGCAACAGACAGAAAACCGACAATAAAATCCGACTAATACAATAATCAAAAATGAAATCACAGAGTAAAAGCAATTTTGTAAAAGAATGTCTTAAGTAGAGATGTAAAACAAGGGACTGACTCTGCAAGTCTGATCTCCTCTGGCAGGCTGTTCCAAAGTCCGGGTGCCCTGACAGCAAAGGCCCTGTCCCCTTTAATATTTAGCCTGGACCTTGGAACAGCCATTACCTCAACAGACTCATGTACAGAGGCTTAAGTCTTCAAGGGCAGACCACCTGGGCTCGGGTCCCACATGTGGCTTCTTCTAAAATAAATGCATAAAAAGCCCCAAAGTAAATCTTAAAACAAACAAACAATATTCACCATGCAGCCTGTATGTGCATTAGGAAAGTTATCAGTCATTGTTTCTCATGTTCATAGTTGCTGTGAGGACATCTCTACCTAAAGCAGTTGTGTCAGAAATGGATAATAAAATGTATATCTTTCTTGCCAAACAAAAACTAAAAAAAATAAAAAAATGTTGACTTGGTTTATAATAAAATGTGTAGGGTACTATGGACATAGGCTACTAGTACAGTTTATAACACCTCTTATGAAGAACTGAAGCACATTTAAGTGGTATAAGATGTACAATTCACGTCAGGTTACTTTGGGATAAATGTTACCAAGTGACCTTTTGTCTTCTCACACTCCAAATGGAACATTTCTTGTAATTTTTTTGCAGGGAACCACAATCTTCAGTGCATGACCGACTACTTGTTCACCATCAACTGCGCCCTGAAAATCCCACCAACAGCAAACACGTCAGGCAGCAACTGCTCCTACTGGCTCACCGCTGTCAAAAACTTGTGAGGCGGTTTGTTTTTATTATTAGTTCATATTGATCAAAATGACGCCTTGATGTGAAGAAAGCCTCATGCTTCTTTATTGTTTCTTCTCTCCTCTTTGTGCAGAAACACGTTTGTGTGTACGTTGATCCAGAACGCTGAGGATTACTTCTGTTCTATTGAAATACCCGAAACAGACTCTAATTCTGACTATTATTCAAATGCCTTTATCGAACAAGATAGCTTTAAATTCTCTCTGTGTCACAAACCAAATGATGGGCACGAAAAATGCGATCCTCTGATGGACGGATTCAGGCCTCACAGAAACAGTAAGATATATACCTGTCTGTTCTCAGCACCAGACATACAGAAAACATGAACCCAAATTCAAATGAACCCAAATAAGTGTTTGTATTTAATGTGTCCTCTATTCAGTTAAACCAAACTCACCATGCTGCCTCAACGTCAGCCACCAGTTTGGACAGCACCGCTTTACTTGGGAGAGTATGTACGAGAAATACAGTGACACCACCGATCTGCCTGAATACCTGATGTATGAGCTCCACTACTACAAAAGAGGAGAGAAGGTCAGCATAAGATCAAATACTATACATGGAAAAAATGTACTCTTGGTTTTTGGAGACAAAGCATCCCTTGAGGGCAACAGAAACAGGCTTGTTTGAAACAGTTAGAGTCTATGAGCTGATTTACAATGCATTACAAGACAAAGGTATCATATTCACAAGTTTTATTTTAGACCTTGACACCTCAGTGATATCATTTCTATTCCTGTCAAAATGCAGTGTAGACCTTTGTATGGCACATCAGAAATAGCAGGGTCATTTAACAGATTGAGGCAACATATTGCAGAGTGGGTACCCGATATTTTGTGGCGTAGAAGAAACCATGTTGGAAATGAGTATATCAAATTAGTACAGTGGTTATGTAAGGTGATTTCATCAATCATTTTTTATGCACAATGCCGTCGATGAAGCATTGTAGCCTCTTTTGATTATTGAAATAAAGGAGTTAAAGGTTTTAATTCAAGATTCAAGATGTTTATAGTCGTTCCGGTTACACACTAACATATGGAGTGAAATTCTTATGCTAGGAGGCTCCTATGACAAAGGATAGGTATTCAATATGTAGACATAAAGAATAATAAAATAAAATAAAATATAATAAAAGAACAATACGAATAAACAATTAGAGTTCTTAAGAAAAATATGTACATTAAAGGGAGGGTAAATATATCAGAGGTGGAGCATAAATATACATTCTACAAGGGAATATTGCATTTCAAGGTTTTGTTGTTGTTGTTTTGAATCCTTTAAAAACTTATGGACTCAAGATTGGACACATTTCGAGTGGAGACTGGGATATTTAGAGCCTATATTTTCTTTCTAACCTGTTGTAATGGAATGATATATAAGTGAATGGGTGTTTCCATGGGTTGAATAAGTACAGAACTGAAGATGTGAACGACAACAAAGCAGACTAAAAAAGAAAAGTGAAGAGTATCCCAGAGGTGTTGAGTCTATGTTTAAGTTTTGATCTATATATTGCAAAACAATAATTCCAGATGAATCAGATGTGATAAAGAAAAACGAAACTCACACATGCATTGCACAATTCAATTTCTTTTTTCTTTTGAAGGTTCTTTAATGACTCTAGATTAAAAGCATAAGAATTTTCTTTGGATTTCTTTTAAGGATTAAGGCCTTCACTGGTTAAAGGGTCAAAGAAAAAAAAAATGCATCACATGATACGGAACAATTCTAAGTTAAAAAATGTGTTTTCACAAACACATCATTGACATTGACAAAAAAAGACCACTGCACAAAACTGAGACTCACGATGAAGTAATAATACAGGAAAGACCCTCTGGGATATTTTTGAGAAACAGCTAAATAATGTGGAAATTGGATTTAATCACATGAGCAAGAAAAAATCCATAAATGCTGGGAGTAATGTAGTCTGGGGCATTTTTTTTTTTAATTCTAAAATATTCTTTACAAAAGTGTTGATTGTCATCGTTCATATATTGGTAGAAACCGTAACATTATTTTAAAATAGCTTATTTTCAAATAATTTACAGCTCAGCCTGATTTAGCACAAATGGGCCTCGGTACAGGACGTTCATTAACTTTACAAACTCTCATACCTTTACACTCTGTTTATTTCTCTTTAGATTATATCTCATACGATCAACACGGCCAAAATGAATTACTCTGTGGATGATCACGAGTTCCTGCCTGACACAGAGTACTCTGCCAGAGTACGCTCCAGTCCCAATCAAGATTATTACAAGGGTCAATGGGGCGGCTGGTCCTCTGAGATTAACTGGAGGACCAAGCCATCTGTGAATGGTAAGTTTACAACCAGAAAACGACTGAATAAGGTTAATCAAGAGAATAAATCAATATTTTCTCCTGTATGTTGATGTGTACAGATCTCACATCAAACACATTGAGGACTAGGCTGGCTGAGAAGGTCTTCATCCCCTTATGTGTGATGGTGTTGCTGGTCTTACTTCTCTGCTACGCTCCTATTAAAAAGTAGGGCCCACCGTTACCTCTCAGTAAATACTAAATCACAATAATGCAAATGTCATTTTCTAGAGCTGAAATGCACGTCATTTTATCTTTATTTTCCTCATGCTCACAGGTGGAGGCAAAAGGCCTTCATCCCAACTCCAGCCCCTTATTTCCACACCTTGTACCATGACTGCCAGGGAGACTTCAAGGTAAGTTGAAGGTGGTTGCATAAAATAGTAACTATTAAATCCCAATTATGTCCCTGAACATTTCTGTGATCATAGAGCTGGGTGGTTACACAAGAAAACACAGCAGACATGCTGAAGACAGAGGAAACGCTTCAAATAGACACACTAACAAAGTGTGCAGATGTTCAGGACGAGGGGGAGGAAGAGGAAGAGGAGGGTCAGCCTCAGTGTCAGCACCAGTTCATGGAGGGCAGCACCTACAGCAACATCGCAGATCCACGCCTTGATATCTCTCTCCTGGGTGTCCCGTATGCTGTGAGCACCACTTCTCCTCTGTCAGATCCAGGGAGCTTGCTCGAGAGTCTGACTTTCAGCTCACCGCCAGGGAGTCCAGCTGAGGGGGACTCAGGGTGCTGGCTCAGCAGCCACACATCCCTGGAGAAGGACCCTCCCTGGTACTGCAATGAGTACTGCACCCTGAGCGCCTTCCAGCAGATCAGCCCAGGCCCGGCAATGAAGCCCTGTACCGACAGGGAGGAGCAGAGTGGGTGCCATTTCTGAGGCATAAAGCATTGTGTTAGCATGTGGTAATTGGAAAAGGTGTCATGGTACACCAAAATATTAAAGATAATGATCAAGTCATCGATTCAGTGATGATTGATATCACTGAAAATATCGATCCTTCATGTCAACTTTTTGTATATATGCTGACACATACACAACCTCCTTAAGAACTCATCCTTCTTGGACTTGACCACATTTAGTTTAGTTTAGTTTTAGTTTAGTTTATTTCGAACATGTAAAATAAAAATAAAAGAAAAAAGAGAGAAGAAAAGAAAAATGTAAAAAAAGTAATATGGACATACAACGAATGACACCATACAAAACAAGCTCTCAAATACTTCCTGTATAAATTTACACGTCCGAAAAGGAGTAGGAAGAAGTATAAACTTATTTAATCCCACTTACTGAAATACAAAAACGTTTTGTAGTTGTACGTACACTGAGTGTTTTTAAGTTAAGTTTACCCCTTAAATTGTATCCGGCTTCCCGCTTATAGAACAATGTCTGAATGTTTTGTGGTAGCATATTGTTTTTTGCTTTGTATATTATTTGTGCTGTTTTGAATTCTATAAGATCTGCTAACTTTAATAGTTTTGACTGTATGAATAATGAGTGTGTGTGATCCCTATATCCGACATTGTGAATTATCCTTAAAGCTCTTTTTTGTAGTTTGTGAAGTGGTGTTTGTTCCCAGTTTTGTACAGAGGTATGACTTTTGCTATTTTCATTTTGTTTGGAAATGACAAGTTACAGATGTATGTGAATGGTTTTGAAAGCCTGTCAATTTCCCCTTTTCACTATGGTCATATCAATTTCATTATAGTCAGTAAATGTTTTGTTTTTACATTTTTTAACAATATCCATAATTTCCTTCTCGTCCACTGCTGTGAGGAACAATTAGCAGGGATTCCTCTCTATCAGCTCGTCATTCCTTTTACCGTTTGTCACAGGATCTGGGATAAGTCCTGCTAGTTCAGGCCCAACATTTACAAAGAATTTATTGAATTTATTGACAACATCATCCATATTAGAATTTTCAATAAAATAATCAGGGTAACTCATTTGTCTGTGACCATTTTTTATAAAACAGTTTAATATGTTCCAAATCCCCTTAGTGTTGTTTTTGTTGTCATCCAATATTTTTTTATAGTAGTCTTTCTTGCTTTTTCTTTTAATACTAGTTAAGTTATTTTTATATATCTTATAATTATGTTCTGCTTCTTTTAGTCCTATTCTTTATAAAGTTTCTGTAAAGTGTATTTTTCTTTTTGCAGGCGTTTTGTAAACCCTCCATGGACAGGTGTTATACTTTAAAGTTCTCCTATATTGTTTAATTGGACAGTTTCTGTCGTATAATGAAGTGAAAATTCGTAAGAATTCATCACATGCAATATCAATATCATCTTCAGTGTATATCATATCCCAGTTTGGAGTCATCAAGTCGTTTCTTAATGCGTTCATAGATTCCTCTGTTCTCACTCGTCTGTATTCTTTTTTTTTTTGGCTGGCTGATTATTTCTGTAGTTGCTGTTATAAACTGAGAAAACTGGTAGATGGTCACTTATATCGTTGATTAAAAGTCTGCTTACTGTATTTTCAATTTCGTTAGTGAAGATATTGTCTATCAAAGTGGCAAAATGTGATGTTATTCTGTTAGGTCTGATGATTTGAAGTATAGGCTTATACTGTACATGGTATTGATAAAGTCATCTGTCAATGTGTGTTTGTTGGGATTTAGCAGGTCAGTATTGAAGTCTCCACAGATGAAAATTGCTTTATGACTTTTTTTTTTGAAAACATGTCATCAATCCATTCCTTGAAGAATTCAATATTAGAGCCTGGCACTCGGTAAATACAGCTGACAAACATCATATCACGTCAATGTCATCCAACATCCTGAAGTTTAAAGATGTATCCACATACATGGCTACTCCTCCTCCCCCCTTGTTTTGTCTATTTATGTACTTCAATTCAAACCCATCCAGCTCGAAGTCCATCCCTTTATCAGAATTGATCCAGGTTTCAGATATGGCAATGATGTTGAATAGTTGTGTGAATTTATGTAAATATTCCTTAACCTTATTGAAATTTGCATACAGGCTTCTACTGTTAAAGTGGATAATTGATAATTTGCCATTCATTTAATGCTCTGGTTGTAATGATCATCTGTGTAATAGCAGCAGTTGTTGTTGATGGAAGAGAAGAAGTTATTGTCCGGGTCTATATCATGTTCCAAATCCTGTGAATTGTGATCAGTGTATTCAAATAGCTTCAATTCCAGTTTGTCATGTTCATTGATCCTCTGTGTTATGGAGTTATTGTCTTTAGGTGATGAGTTAGTTCTTTCAATGTGTGTCATGGTTGTGTGTTTGGTACCTTACTCAGTCCAGTTCATGTTGTTCATTGGTATTTGTCCAGTTCTTCCATGTTTCTGACAATAAGCACTTTAGCCTCCTCGGATGTTCCGTTTAATTTGATGAATATTTTGCAGTTTGTAGTCCATGTGTTTTGTATTTTCCTCTGCTTTCTCAGGTAGCGTGCTCTTCTGGCTATATCAGCATTGTGTTTTGTGAGGTGCTCGTTTACAAACACACGTTTGATCCTTTGAGCTTTCTCCCTTGTTTCAGAAGTGCATTCTTGTGTTTTCTGTTGACAAACCTCACGATGACGGCTGGTTTGTCGCTGGAGTTTCTCCTGGGCAAAGACATTATACAGTTTAAAACCAGGAATTGGATTTTGAACAGTTAGATTTACAAACAAGGTTCATTTCAAAAAGTAGTTCTGTTGGATAATAACGTGAAAGCAAAGTCTATTTGTTGAACCAGATCTTAGGTAGGAGTTTTCTTTGGCTTTCCATTATTTTATTTGTTAATAGTTTAAACACCATGAGACATTGTGGACTTTTTCTATTGGTCCATTACATTAGATCCGTGACAAGTTGTGAATAGCTCAAGAGAAGTGAATACTCGTGCAGTTTGTGTATTTCTTTACATTAAAAGTAGAAGATTTTTTTATTTCTTGTGTCTGAAACATTCTGATAAGAAATGCTGCATTTTATATATATAAACATATTTGTATTAAATGGGCTTTATAAATAAAGGTTATTATCTTTTGTCTTGAACGACTGCAGACCTCTGAATGCAAAGAAAACATCAGTAAATGTTTTATTGTTGGCCACAATGAAAGTGTGCTGGGACAGTAACAGTATATGTTTACGTTCACATATCAACATGTAATGCTTCAAAACAACTGCAACTGCTTCCTTCAGACTTTTTTTAAACAAAGAACAGAGATATAAAGTTTGTAAAACATTTCTGCAGCATTAGGATTTATTGTTCTTGAGTAAATCGTTTCTCAGATTGAGTTTGGGCTTTTTGTGTCTATTTGATATGACAGTGGGTAGAGTGGGAAATCAAGAGAGAGTGAGGAATGACATGCAGGAAAGGGGCCGCAGGTGGGACTTAAACCCGGGTCGTCTGCGCCCCAATAAAGGATCTTTACATAAAATACACGACTCCCCCCAAAAAAAGTTGTTGCATTTTTACAGAGGCACATTGCGTCTACTATAACTTAGATGACTTTTATAACATGGGTCACTTAAGGTCTTCTTTCACATTGTGCACTCAGACCAATCCACTATGTTGTTTTAGCAGGCCCATCTTAATAATAAGAAAAGTTACTTACGTTGCTTTTGGAACATTAGATCTATGATCCTTTCTGGTTAGGTTGAATAAAGCAAAAGCAAACGTTTGTAGAAAGTTTTATTTACGCCAACACATACATGAACAAAGCACCATATAACCTTAAAGTCTGGTACAGAAGTAAGCCTATCTGCTTCAGTCATCATGGCCATTTTTATTTATTCCATAGCAAACACTCTGAATAACAAAAAGACAGCCAAGGCAGCAGATTCTATCGTATATTACAGCATGCTGAATAGAAAACCTGGGAAAGAGAATTAGACAGAGCCATCTAGAGACACTAGTGAGATACAACAGTATAAAAGTGCCATTCATTATACAGCAGTTGAAATACTGACAATGAAAGAAGCTAATTTTACATTAAATTTATGGAAAATAAAGGGGGAAAACAGAAAGGAATAGACCCTGTGGAAGAGCTAAATAAAACAAAGACATTTTCTTCTTTGAACATTGATGACAGCCAGCCTGCATGGAGTTGATGAAACTGGTAGCGAGCTGTGTCCCTTGCACCACATAAGACAATTAATGTTTAAAAAGAAACAACCAGGGTGCTGGAGCACCCATCCCCTCCCAGCATTATGCGCCAACTGGCAATTAAGAACAAAAATGGATAGGCGAGAGGAGAACGGATGGCACAGAATGTGTGGAGTTTAAATAGAAGTCTTTAAGCAAGTCCTGATGTGAGAGGAGCACATTCATCGAGAGACTGAGCGGGGAGGTGATCCTTGTTAAACCCATTCCTTCTGCCGGAGCGGAGAGAGGCTTCGGCCTTACGAGGGGGAGAACTTTTTGGCTTGTGCTCGAACTCTTTTTTCATATTCTACTCTGTTTTGGCTGGAAAGATGATACAAAAATAAAAAAGTTATCTTGTTGTTCTGATGCAAGTCAAAATTAGAAACAAAACCATTTTGAAAGCAGAAGGGAAATAAAAAGAATCATTTTTCAGCTGATATGACAGAAATAGAAAATGCAGGGATCAGCTCAGGTTGCAAAGCTTCACATTTCTCTTGATCAGGATTGACATGGAGAAGTAGACTATCTGTCAAGTTAATACACTTTAAAAATTAAGGACGCAAACACACAAATTCAAAGAGGATATGAGGTCACTGAGCAAGCAGCTACTTCAATCACATAGTGAGGCTTTTCTGTCATATTACAAACAGCTGCTTTGATAACAGGAAGGTTAAAATATGTAACCAAACTGAAAATTATTTGAGTTTTCACTGAGTTATTACAAATCAAAAGTCCTGCATTCATTTGGTTTTTAAATCTGTGCCTGAAAATGTCGAAAATATTACAGCATACGTAAAAGTCACCAGTTTCAACCCTGACACACAAAAATTCCCTTTTACACATGATAGTCTTTATATACGTTTTACATATTGGAATCTTGTTTGAAGAGATGACATCTACTTACCAGTAGATTGTGTAAGCTTCTGCTTGGGCTGGATCCTGGATATTTGGTTCATTTAGGAGTTCTTGGATACCTAATAAGATCTGAGGGACAGAGGACTAAATGAGACAGAGCTGGATCTCAAAGAAAGAATCAAAAAGGACTCTTATTTTTCAGCAATCAACAGAATTGGACTGATAGGTGACCAATGATCGTTTCCATATGTGAAACTTAAATTGAACAAGGATTTCTTCGAGAGATTTGCTTCCACAGTGGGGACTTAAAAATGTCAATAATATCTACTCTGACCTATGACTGACTACGCTCGTTCTGCAGCAGGCTGGCTGGACTCTTTTCTTCTCCAAAAAGACACTCGACACAAGCTCAGCTGGCCTCAACTTGCTTTGTTGCTCTTTTGGGATGAAGTCCTCTGGGGCCGTATTCACAAAGCTTCCTAAATACAAATTATCACACAGATGCTAATTTCATAGAGTTCATAATTACATAGTGTCTGACTCGATTCTATGATTGAACTTTTTCAGGATTAACCAATCACAGCTTCTGAAAAAATGTGTCATACCTAGCAACCAGGTCAACCACACCTCCTCACTAAGATCAAACTTTCTGGGTGCATTTGGATTGTCCCTCCTATCTCCTTTCACTATCCTCTTTACCTTAACCCCGGAAGCATGTAAGAGCCGTTCGAATTCTCTAAAAGCTATGGAAAGGTGCGTCAATGTTTCCTTTATAACCTCCTTTAGCATAGGAAACACTGGACCATCGTTTACCAAAGGAGATGAGATAATGCCGCCCCACAATCCCTTGCAGCCGCAACATTTAAAGCGACTCGCGCATCCGACCATTCACGAAAACTAATGATGACGGAAGAGGGACGCAGATGATGTTTTATCCAACATATTTCATCCACTTCAGAAAGCTTTGTGCAGTTCTACATTTGTATGCCTAAAACATTATGCATATCTTACATAAATGTAATAATTTATGCTAACTGGTGATGTAGATTAGTGAGCATTAGGCAATTAATTTCATACAATCATACTTATTTTGGATGAATGTTGATTTATGAGTGGACAGGAAGGTTTTGCTTTTGTTACTCGTAGATTATATTCCTTTTATTTCAATTCCAACCTTGTGGTAATTAGGATTATTTCACCAGTAAGAAGTCACAGGGAAAAGTTTTTTAGATGCACATTTGTAGTCCATTTTCGGAAAAAATGTAGTTTCACCGCGGCAGACCCACGTCGATCGCCTTTCCCTAAGTCCTTTATGAATTCTCCCAACACCTTTCCTTAACCTCATGACAAAGTAAAAAAAGTATAAAGTTGATAGTGAAAGGGGATAGGGGAATCACTCCTAGGCTAAAAGTCCTTGCTAGGATTTTTAAGCTAAGTTAGGAGCTCTCTGAAAGAATTCTCAGAATGTTTGTGAAAACGAGCCCAGGTATTGATGATGCATCTCTTCATGGTACTTGATTTACACATTGTCTAAATATAAATATATTTGACTATAAATATAAAGTGTATTAAAAACTATGCAAAGCTCAGCTGGAATTCCCACACTTGCATAAAACATTAGAGACACAGTGCAAGACCAAAGAAAAAGACGAGAGGCGATGTTAAGGACGTTTCTGCCTAAGTTCTTGAGTATGCAAATGAGGCAAAGTTGGCAGTCCAAACCTGCTTTATTGTGATGGCTGGTCTCCAGTCCTTGTCCTCCTCTAAAATAGATAGACATACTGTGCCTGATGGGTACACGTTTGGATGAAAGAGTGGAGGCTCAAATTTACCTGAAACACAATACAATGTTAAGTGCACTTATGTTACAGATCCAATCAAAATGTCAGACAAAATACACAATTTCCACCAAGATTGTTCACAGCTAATCAATGGCTGAGCTTTTCACTAAGAGGAAGTCGTCCCTGATGTTCACCCAAGCCAGATTTTAATGTTATACTCGTGTGACATTCAGACAAAGCAGCCCTGATATTAGAGGTTCCGCATGTCACAGTGCCAGAGTGGTAATGAAATGATTAGGTTCACACAATGACAGGCCGATACTGAGCAGCCAAATGATAGACTAGAGTAGTATTGGAAAGGCACTATTAGCTCTAATCATTCAGTCAAAGAAGAACCAATCAAAGATGAACTGCAGTGGATTTAAAATATAAGAAATGTTATACCAGATCCATGCAGTGTGTAGATCAGGTACAGAAATACAATGAACAAATGTGATTTTTATTAAATCACTGGGTTCCTTAAAAATAAATGATCCCTGTTACTTCTACCACACCTGTTGAAGTCCAAGTAGTAAGAAAAGGAAAACTTATTTGGACAGAAAACCTTTTTTTACATAAACTTTACAAATTGACGTGTGTGTGTGTGTGTGTGTGTGTGTGTGTGTGTGTGTGTGTTGCAGCAGCTAGGGAGGCAATGATTATGGATTTTGACATCCCGATCATAGTCTGAGAAATAATCCTGAAACTGTTGCTTACCAGCACAATGTGACTTCCTAATTATAATAAGGAAGGCACATTTAGCTGCTACGCAACAGCTGGTGTCACACTGTTTTCGTTCCGTGCGGGTTGCAACAAAACTTCTGTTCCGCCAACCGAGACATTGTTTA
This sequence comes from Tautogolabrus adspersus, assembly GCA_020745685.1. Taxonomy (NCBI): domain Eukaryota; kingdom Metazoa; phylum Chordata; class Actinopteri; order Labriformes; family Labridae; genus Tautogolabrus; species Tautogolabrus adspersus. Next base: position 10,390,624 of record CM036554.1, read on the forward strand.
ATCATGGTTAACCGTACAACCGGTTAACCAGGATTAAATTTAACTACGTCATCCTAAATTGCAGCTGTGCTGTTCAAATGTAATTTTTTTTGTGATAAATTCAAATATATGCTTAACCCGAGTGGTGGAAGATAAAACAGCCTTCTAGTGATGCCTGGGAGGAATAACTCTTACACAAAGCAACAAACAGATCCACTACATGCCCTGACATATGGACATAGATCCTGATTACACAGTTTCTGTTCAGTTTCTGTTTCTACACAAACACTTGGATCAACTTATCACAGTTACTTGTTAAATGGAAAGCTCTCTGTTTTGTACGGTGGCCTGTGACCAATAAAAACCCTCCTGTACGCGTGGTTAACAAAATAGCCACTAAAAAGAAGAAATCACACGGCACATTTTGTTTAGAACATAGTCGGCATATGTAACTTAAGTGTCAAGCAGCGAGGTGCTTCTGATAACAGATTTTTAAACCTTCATAAGCCGCCTTGATCATCCAGGTGACAGAATGTGGGGCAACAGCAGTGTCACATGAATGTTTACAGGCAGGTGGGACACAGACTCTACATGCACAGCAGTCAGGTCACTCAGTGCTCTGGTGAAGGGCTGCACTTGTTACACAATATCTGACTTTTCTTGTAGATTAGTCATGGAGAATGAGAACCTTGTAATATTTTCTTTTGTATCAACCAACACAGAAAGCAGTCTTATGACATGTTCAAGTTACTTTGTCTCTCCTGACATTGCAAGTGCTGCTAAGTGACTATTGCACCTGAGCATATCGTAATGTCAATTCTGAAAAACAATATTTTTCTACATAAGATAAAGTGGAGTTTAAACAACAGACCATTGGTACCATTTTAACTGCAGTTAGTCTGGGCTATAGTTGAGTCCTTTTACATTACAAGGATACATTGACATGTTGGAAGGGTTTATGATTGAATCAGTAAGAATGACAGGAGGTTTTATCTGGCAAAATGTCAAACTTGCATGTGTTCATTAACTTACTTTGATTGGTATTTAACCAAACCATTCCTCTTCCCAGTGTCGGATAACAAATGATAACTGGTAATGCACTGTGAGTTGCATCTGACTTACAATCAAGATTAATTATTTGACTGTGCAGTACATCATCCCTTTTCTGACGTAAAAAAAAAATACAGATAGATTTCTACAAGCATGTGCCAAAAGATGATAACCATGTGAGAGGTAATCACAAACCACAGTTGTGTTTACGCAGGTCAGGCACTGTAACTCACATTTAGGAGGTGATGAGGGATAGTCATCCTTGAACAACATGCGCAGTTTGAACAGGCCTCCTTCCCACGGAGTCTAGGGAGACAAAAAATACACGTTTCATCTAAATAAATGTATTTGCGGATCAAGCTCAGAAACAGGTTTCACTTTACAACTGCTTACAAGAATGATCAAATTCTCAAGCCTGTGTTGGTCCCTAAAGTGTCCATCCATAATCTTGTTGATATGGCAACAGAGGTGCAAGATACACCTATGTAGTGTGTTACTATAATACAACTTACTTACTACGTCTACAATAGAAAAGTACAGTTGATAAACAGTACATTTAGTTTTAAGAAGCAGTGGGTGCGTCACAACGCAACAACGTTTTGTTTACAATCAGACTCTGAGATACATTACCCCCTTCTTGCCAGGAATAGCACATTCCCAGTTCATGAGATTCAAGGTTCCATCTGGGTTTTTTGTTGGTACAGCAACAAATCCCTGAAAGATTGTAAACAGTTAAGACATCAGTGTTTGCTGGAGAAATTGGCAAAACATAATGAAAACTGAGATCTACCCTAACAGTGAAGCCAGCGCATGTGGATCTACTTACAAAAGGATGGTCCTTCCGCCATGCCTTGCGCTCCTGGGCAAGCCGGCTCAATGCAATGCCTGACATGATTTGTGGACTCCTACATTGAAAAAGATGCAATGTCAGTTATACTTAATCATGTCCAATATCAGGAATGGCTACGCAAATCCGAGACTTTTTCGAGGAATGTATTACTGTGTGTGAAAACTAGAGTTGACCTTGATATCATTACACTTTGTTTTTGGTGCTGACACTATCAGTGGCTTTGGTCATTTATAAAGCCAAGTAGGATGTAAGAATTAGGTTGATTCATATCACTGTGAATCAAACATCGTTGGATTTAGACTCTTGGTAAGACGAAACCTATGATTTAAAGATGCATGTGTCTGAGGTGGTGCATTTTACAATACTGTGTCTGACAAATGATAAACAAAACAATGGTGAACATAAAGGGAAACGACTTGCTTACAAAAGTGTTGGGATGGTTGCAGCCACAGTCTCTACATTTTATGAGGTTCTGACAATTTCTGTGACTCAAAGCTCCCATTCTCTACAAATATTGTCCATCCAGTAAAAATCAACCTGACAAGGTGTATGCTTTATGTTATTATAGTAAACTTACTTTTGGATCGGTTTCAAACTAATTCATGGGAAGCTTTTCAGACAAAAAGGGTCCCTTAATGACTAGTGGTTCTCTTAGTGTGAATCAAAGTGATCATAAGAGTTAATAGTGCAGAGTCAGGTATAAACCTGACACTATCCACCTAAGTGACCTCCAATATAAAGCTTCAGTAGCTAATGTACACAGGAAAGGATTTCCTACACTCATTGATGTTTACACAGGAGAGCTAATAAGGAGCTCTAATCAGAGCTTCTATTGGAATGTCTAATAAAAGATCTCTATAGCAACGATGGTTTGGGGTAATGACAATGAGGCAAAGCAACAATACGGAGCTAGCAGTAACTAGTGTCTCCTCTCGCATTGTTTACTAACTTTAAAGCGATTGGGTTGTCGCCAAAGAATTGCACAATCAAACGGCAAACTTCAAGTAAGAAATTCAAACAGTTTTCATAGGCTCAACTTAATGTATTTCAAGTGTCTTCTAAACATGTCTGGTTCAGTCAAGGTGGCTAGCCAAATTAGCCGGTTGAGATACATGTATGTTCAAACGTTTCTTCTTCTCTTTCGGCTGCGTTCCGTGTTAAACTTAAGGACCCCGGGAAACGGTGTTATATTTGTTTCACATTCCTTGAAACTTGCTGTCACGTAAGCGTCCACACGCTGACAATTAACGCTGTTTGATAGGCATGCTAACCGGTTAGCTTGTGCAGCTAACTCATGTGCGCCAGAATCATGCTTTATTCGAAGAGGCGCTGGCGCTGTTAGCGTCTGACACGGCCTGATGCAGCACAAAGATGCGCAATTGCACTTGATTTGGACACTATTTTGGATCAGAAACGGAACACTTCCTTCCCTCTAACGCTTAATAACATGTACTTTCGGATATAAAACAAGGATGTGGTGTATTCCAAAGAAAACAAACATATTATAGTCCATTAAAGAATAGGGACAAAGAACGCCAGAGCTGAAAGGCGCACATTTGTGCATTACCAAACTAGCGAAAATGGCGCAAACTGGAGCGGTTAAAATATCATGATACACGACAAAATTAACATATTGTTTAATTAAGGTGTATTCCTACCTCTCAGTGTGGCTGCAATGGCTCTTGTAATTGGGCGAAACGTAATAAGCGTGCTCAAATCCCGTTAAACCTTGCAAAGTTTCCCTCCTGAAAAACCACCCGCTCCGACTCAAGCCAGACACGGAAACAGCGAGGCAAGACAGTCATCCACCGTACACTTCCGGCTTTGTTTAAATACCCCCTAGAAAATCAGGCTGCGCGTTTGTCTTTTAACATTTTGAGGGTTTTTTTTTCTCTTCAACGGAAAATGATTTCGTCGGAAAGAAATGTTAATTGTCTATGGTTGTCCATACCATGTGAGTCAAAGAATCCTCTCTTGTTAGCACGGCATGCACTTTTGACTGATGAGGAACATCATGCTTAGCTTTGCGGTGTTTGCTTTTCACGCACGCCTCATACCGCTACTCAACCTTACCAGCTCAGATTATTAAAAAAGCAAATTTATCACGGTAACATCATTACAAAGATTTTTATTTTGTCTAACTATCACTGTAGCTATCAGAAATACAAAGTTTAGATAAATGTATTTCGTAGATCAAGGATGGCCATGCAGGAGACGTCCCATTTTGGCAAACAGATTTCCATCTGGTCTCGTGTATCATCTTTGTACAGCCCACAGGACGTTTATCCAAACGATAACGTCTGTCAAATCACATTATATTATTATTACCATTAAAAGGCGTTTTAAATTGACCTTACTTACTATTTTAGGGAGTAACACGCATCTGTTAACAATACCGTATAACTAACGAATTAAAAATGATAAATATCGTCTACTTTTAATCAGGCATTTCCCCAGGCAACTATACCATAGTGATGTGATTTGAGTAAATGACACAAGAGGTCGCCATGAACCAAAACTTGAGATGTGTTGTAACTTCAGTCACCTATAAACACAGGTTTGAAGAGTAGCATCCGCGAACTCATACTATTGGGTTTGAGGACACTGTCAAATCTACATGCATAGAAGTTGACTAAGAAAGATTATATATGGAATTATCGTGACAAGGTGTATGAATTAGTAATTAAATCTTGCACAGATACAAAGTATAATCAATTAAAGGGGAAAAAAGTTCACACATTAATGACATGTTTTTATTGAGTTAATCTTATGCAAGACCATACAGATCTATCTCCTAACATCATACATTGATTGTATAATTGTAACATTGCATAAGATCGTATAGATGTGATCTTTTAGTGATATGAGAACCTTATTTATTAATGTAACTGCTAGATTGAGGAAAAATGACACATTCATTCCCTCTGATTACAAGTGTGATCATCTTCAATCATGCAATACAGTGGTCTGTGGGTTATGACTTAAATGTAAAACAAACAGGGCACTTATAAGTATCAGGCTACAGATTTGATAAGTTTGTCCATTACACAATTGATTATCAATGCCAAATGCTCAACCAGACAACCGATTTGTCAAGGGAATTAGCTGCTAAAGTGGGTTACACAACTCAGACAAGAGGATATCAAAGAAAGTTACAACTGAACCAAGCAAATCAAGCACAAAAAAAACCCTCACAATCTCATTGCAGGAAGAAAAGTCTAAACACAAAACCCTCAAGTTGACCTTTACTCTGAGCATACGCAAATTATGTTCCACCTTTATCGAAAGTGCGCATCTCTGCCATCAGAGAGGGCGTAAAGCAAGATTGTCTGCAACGCTCAAGCACAGGCTGTCGGGAATGGATGGAGTTGTTTTTTAACCAGTCTGCACGTCTGTGTGATTATCAGTTCATGTAGTCAGGAGTGCTAGTTGCCATCAGTGCTTTCACACAAATCAGACCAATGTTTAAAACGTGTGAGGGAGTGCAAGACAGTACATAATTGGAAGGCTTCAGAATACTATAGCAAATGTAAACATAGCCTATTTCTGGCAGAGAAAATCCAGTCCACCTCGATTGAATCTGTTTGCGGATGTCAAACTTTGCACTTTAAAAGCCCTTGTGCGTGTCTGTGTGTACATATGTGTAGATCTATATTAAAAAACATGCATCCATACTCGTTTCCCCAACGATATAAAAATTGTATACGTGTACATGTGAGTAAATGGAGGTTTTTTGTGTCTTTAACAAGTCTATATATACAAAGTGTGCCAGCATTAAGAAAAGTTGACTCGTCCCCGACACTAAGATTAATGTGCACAATACACATAAGACAATGGATTTTGGTCATTGGGAAAAAAAGGCAACACTAAATGATTATTTGTGAGTGAAATATCCAACCTATTAAAAATCACACATCCAACCTGAAAACAAAGTTCTATAAAAAAAGTGTTCTTAAATGCAGTATTTACATCTACAACATTACAGGCTTGTAAGCAATGTGCACAGTGTTGTTTTCCCACTGTAGTGCTTGTAATGCTGTGTACGAAATCTACACAATTCAAAAATGCTTAGAATCTATCACAATGCAGGAAAATACATTTGTTTTTGTTTTTTTAAATGTAACAGTCAACTTCATAGCCAGCCAAATATAGCTTTGTAATTGGTTATCAAAACAGGTTCCAGGCATGTTCGTCAGTTAAAGACAGCAATCTCAGCATGAGCTGTTTCAATCGTCACTTGGAAATCTCTGTACAAACAATGCAAAGTTAATATCGTCAAGCTTTTCTCACTTTTAAAGATCCAGTATAAATAACTTCCTCCTGAAGTTGGGTTTTCTCTATACAGTGTACAAAACGTGCAGTTTGTTGTAAGAGTTAAATATTAATATTGAATTTAGATTATTTACATCAAAACAAAAATCCTCTGGATATGAACAGGAAATCCTTCACCCCTGCCTTCGAACAGTTCTAGTCCCCAAACCTCACACTGTGAAAACTTCCCATTAAAAAAAATAATAATAAGAGGTCTCAATGAAACAAAGGTTCCCTCAAAACATACAAAATACACTAGTAAGGGAAAACTCTGAAGTCACTGGATACAAAAAGTAAAATAAAGACGCCACCCTCCTGAGGATGTTTGTCCTGGCAGGAGTCATGATGTCATCGGAGGACACTGCTGTTTAAAAAATAAAAAGCACTGTAAACCAGAATTCACATTTGAAACACCTGTGACTATTTTGGCAGTTAGTTTTAGACTTATGAACACGAGGAACTAAATTTAAAGATAAGAACTTACTCTGACAGATTCAACTTGATAGAAACTTTCACTGAACATTAAGAAAGAACAGTTCTACTTTTTTCAAACTACAAAAAGTCCCAGTCGTTGAGGCAGCAGAAATCTTACTTTAAACATGGTGAACGCAGATAAAGCCGCGTCCAATACTTGAACGTCTCTTCCTTATAAAACAGCTATGTGGACTCTCTCTAAAAATATGATAAGTACTTATTCCCACAGCACACAACGGTCATATCTGTGTGTAACGTTACTAAGGTTGTAAGATAAGAGTACATGATGCCAGAAGCAGCTTCACTGACAACACATTTACTTCTCAAAGCCAAAACAAGCAATCAATAAAAGAATCATTTGAAATCAATAAGAGTTTTCTGTTGTGTCTCCAGAATTGGATTACTAAGCCTGTGTGAAAATGGAGCCTTCTGGTCACTCTATTATCACCCAAAAAACGCCCCAATGCCCCTTTTCCTACAGCGTCACACAGACATTATTTCTAACAGTTTAAAATCAAAGTGTTATGTTTCAAATGTAACGGAAATGTTTAACTTGAATCCTCATGATCAAAAATCTCAGAATAACTGTTTGATATCTTTGGAGTAATGTTTTTATCGCTTTGTTTTTTTTGGGGGGGGTACATTTCACATTTAATAGCTTAACTCTTTATAATGTGCTGAATAAAAATGCAAAGTTCCCTTCTTATCATCTCGAAACGAATGACTTTTGAGTTTGATACTTTCGAGTCATAAAGACCCTTCTGATCCCCTTCCAGACCCTCGAGTTGGAGGATATAAGAATTAACTCAACAGATGACCCTGAGTGAATCATTGGCCTTAAACCATGGCGGCCATTTTTGTATACCATAAAACATATGCAGATTGCAAATTCCTTACTTTCAATCAGAAAAACAAAACTTGCCCCTAATTAAAAAGAAAAAAAAGGTCCAGTTCAAATGTACAGGCACAAATTGTCAGTAAACAGCATTATTTACATCAAGAAATAAAAAACAAGATGGAGGGAAACACAAAATAAATGCACAGCCCTCCCTTTAAATCTCCATTGTGCCAAACGTTCTTCCACAAAGATGATATGTTTGCATCATAACACCTGGAGCTCTTAATACTGAGTCCTCTTCACATCCGGGAGCCCCTTTCCTGAAGGATCTGCAGAGACCAACAAAGAAAAGAACACATTCATTAGACTTTATACAATCCACAGTATTATGGTGTCACTTTATAACATTTTGTTTGTTTTTATTCCTGTCACAAGATATTTTCTGCCGGAGCACGCGTGCGTCTTCTCCACATGTCGGCAGAATCAAACACAGAGTAAAAGGTGGAAGAGGAAGGGAAGTGCTTGCACAAGTGAGGAAAGTAAAGCGTTGTCAGATACTATGCAGAACATGGCTACAGAGTCGGCTTTAGGGTGAACTCAGGAAGCAGGGACGCTTGTCAGGTGGGATCAACCTTGGTACCAGGAGAACACGCTGCTGATACTTTCCGCTGCACCCTGAATGTTTCTGAACTGACTAAAATATGACAAAATGCAAACCCAGAGCCTCATATAGGCTTCAACGTTCTTCATTTGAAAATGCCTATTAACTTACAAACACGTTTCCAAATGATCATACTCATTTTGCACCTCCTCTGTTTATTGAGTCTTTGCTGCAATCAAACTTATTTAGAGAATTTAGAAGCTGAGCCATTAACCCTGATACTTTATTTCTCTAGGCCATGCGAGATATAAATTGAGCCCTTCATGGTTCATTATAAATAAAAAATGACGGATTATGACAAAGATTAATGCAGCAGTCAGAAAAACACCCTTCAGGGTGTTAAGTTACTCTGCACTGCCCCCCTCTGCTTTTAGAATTTCAAGAATACAACTCTTGAAGTGTGAGGATCTCGTGCTGTTTTCTAGCTGTGCATGAAAGGAACATGAATATTATTGGGTTTGGGTTATTGGAGGCACAAATGCAGGTTTTTAAAATACTTCATAGCCTAGTTTGGGGGATTTTATTTTTTGCTTCTGTCTGAAGCACTTTGGTCAGCATCCTACTTTTAAAGGGATTTGAATCAATGGTAAAACTGGTAAGACTTATCAGTGTTGTGATGTCAGAGCTACTACTACATTTGACAAAGGGAGCATAGTAAGCCCCCCCCCCCCCGAGTCAAAGTGCAGCAGCTGATGATTCAGCATGCCTCCATATAACCAAGGCTGTGAGCATGACAATTATTACGATGTTGTCCACACTACTGAAACAACTTCCAACTTGGTTTTCAAATAGACACTTAACCATCACACAGTTGTCTGAGCAGGACACATCTGGCTTTTGAGCGGGATTTTGTCTTGAAAAATGACAAACGGGGAACAAAATGTTTCAGTAGTGTGAACTGCATCGAGCAAGGATGTGGGAAGGAGGTGAGGGTCAAACTACGGAGGTGTGGTGGAGGGACTACGAGCACTTGAGCTCTCACCAGCGAGTCATAAGTGCTCAGCCCTAATCAGAGTCATTCATTTCATAATCCGTGTCTTCGTCCTCGCTCTGAGCAACATGCAGCATGCAGACAGCACAGAAGAAGACAAGAAAAGGCACGGTGTAAAAATAACAGAAATGAATGGAGGTGGAAGGAGAACAAGGAGAAAAGTTAAATGGATTACGTGAAGAGGGGATTCACATTCACAATTACAACTTTATTAAGTGTTTTTTTTCTGCAAAACTCGGGTCAAAAGGGTTAAAAAAAACAAACAAACAAACACAAGAGAACAAGCACAAATGTTATCCAGGGACACATTTCTACACAAACTGTTCATTTGTCACAATTCATAACATTCAATTGTCACTCTTTGCACAGAAAACAATCGTACACAAGGACCTCGTATGGATCCCGTGCTCGTGGAAATATGTACTACAAAGTGTCTCATCTCTATCAACATCTTTTTAGTGGTAGCTGTATGGACATCAAAGTGTAAGTGTGCTTCTTCATGTGTATCTGATAGGAGTTAGAATTCTTCAGGGCGTGCCTCTTGCATCCCTTGAGAAAATTACAGACCTCTCCAATAGCACCACTAATCTGCAGACATGCACTCTCTTAATACCCCCAAAGAGGGATTATACTGCTCTGGGTTTTTTTTTTTTTTTTCCAGCTTAAATCTAACCTAAGTGTGCACGCTGGGTTGGTTCTGTTTGAGAAATGTCTAAAGTAAGGCTGTTATTCTTACATTTTTGATCTTCTTTTTCTCGGACCACTTGCGTTTCTAAATGCAGAATGTTCTTTCAGCTGAGTATTCACAATGTCCTCCTTCATAGAGCTTTCTCATCAATAAACCAGTGGTGCTTTCAGGCCCCTGGTGGCATGTTCATAAATGTGATGCGTTTAAAAACATCCAGCACAGGCCGTCATTCACATATGTTTGCTATGGATGGATTGCCAGCCGGCCTCTCTCTCTCTCTCTCTGCGCACGCACACACACTCACCTTCGCCTTCTCACTGGGCTCACTGTTTGTCCCGTATGATTGATTGTGCAGCTCCTTGGAGACTACACACAGGAACTCGGCTTGGTCTTCGTTTCCGTAGTTGTAAGAGGAGCCTATGCTGACCAGCTAGAGAGACACACAGAGGGAGAGTTAGCCTTAGACTGATGGAGTAGAGGATCAAATCGGGTTACACACTGGGCTAACAGAGGGAGGGATATATTCAAATTATGTAAAAGAGGTTGACTTGTAACCACAGAAAATCTACAGGTTCCTGTAACTTCAATTCAAAAGTCTTCCTTTCACTGATTAGACATCGCTTAAAGCTCCTGTGAGGAACTTTCAGGTTGTGTCAATTTTGGCGCCCCTTTTGGACAAACAGGGGTAATTAATCTCTTTGCTGATCCCCTCCTGTACATGTATATTTGAGGTTTTCTGACATAAAAAATTCATCCTTCATATTTTAAATGTGAAGCATGAAACTCAGAATGAATCTTTGGGCATGGAAATAAAAAAATAAAAAAGGCTGCATGCTATTAATCACCTGGTCTGAGGCCTATCCTGCTGCAGGGGTTAAAGTCATATCAAATAACTACATCGAAAACAGCACATACAGACAAATCTTAGCAGTGTCTACAGAGCTCACTTTAAAGTTTGTTTAAAGGGTTTTCCATCTTGCCTTCATTAGACAGATGCACCAAATCATATCAGGTAATATGAGGTTGACACATTTTGTTAGATTTAAATCCAATATGAAATAATGACACGGTAAACTAAAAACAGAGCAGTGGGAGGCTTCAAAACCCATTCAAATGCCATACGCTACATCAAAACATGTCAGTGCTGGGTTTATCACATTTTTAAATTGCATTGTGAAAAGTTTTTTTGAGGACCTGCAGACATGTCAGCAGTGAAATCCAAAAATAAATCAAAAGGCAAAAAGAAAACAGAGTTATAAAAGTGATGAGACAGAAATAAAACAATCAGTGCTCCACAAATAGGCAAAGACAGTGAAAGAAACGGCGCAAGAAAAAAAAAAAAAAAGAGGCTAGACAGACAAAGATAGTCAGCGGATAGTTACTGCAACACAAGTGCAGGAAGACTAGACGACAGGAAGCAAACATGCTGGGAGGAAATCAATGGGGAAGATTGTGGATTTGACCTGATAGGACCAGTTTAACATGAACAGCTCGACTTGAATCGGTGCAATCGAGTGATTAAAACAATGCTTCTACTGAACTAATAAACTAGCAAACGTCCATCAATCAACATCAGCTCGCTTTTGTAGAAATACGATTGTAAAGATATTTGGATCATGACACGGGGAACTATCTTTTTCTTGAAGCAGTGACTTACTCAACTGGTATAAGAAAATCACACATGCCCGTCATCTTTCTAAACGGACTATAATCCAATCATTTCTAATGTTCTTGTTCAGACACAAAAGGCCACAAGCGGACCAATACAGGGAGAACATCTGTGAGATCTTTATAAACTAAGTGTGTGCACACCAAAACAGAACAACTCCTGTTCCTGAATAACTGCTATTCCTGCTGAATGTTAAGTGTGTTTACACTGCAGGCTACATGTAAACTGTCTGTACCCAGGTGTGCATGTTGAGACATGCAGTCCCTCATTAGCTGCTGCTGCTGCTGCTTGAGACTTGTTGTTGTTAAGCGATCACTCTTACAATAACCCAGCAGAAAGGCCAAATACTCTGCACTAGCTGTCCTGGATTCACACCGTCCGGAGACTTTCAGGATGAAACACGATTCAATGTATTGCTTGTGTTCATGGAGGCTTAAAAACGCTCGTTTTCCATAAAGGCTCTCCTAGGCTGCAGACTGAGCTTGAGACTTTGCATAAGGAGTGTTTCAAGGAGTTTCCCATCTGACCTTTGTAAGAAGATTAGCAGCATTTCAGCTCTAATGGGAGCTGAAACGGTGATCCTTGTCTCAGAAAGATTCATTCACACATTATGCACTCTCCCTACACCACAACATGTGGTTTTACTGAAGAACACTCTCATGTCACCTTGGACTATTTTTCTTTGAATCTATTCAAATTGAAGAATAGATTACCTACTCTGGAGGTGAAACAACATATTTTTTTAACCCCTAAACAACTATCAACATCTTAAGGCAGAGCATCTTAAAGTGGCTACATCAAAGCAAAAACACAAAAGGCTTGAGACAAAAGCTCTCAAACTGTGACAGCAGAAGAAAAAAAACAGAGAAACTGCATAATGAAATCAAATCACAGACAAGAAAAAAAGGTGTCATGTTGTCTCATCCTCACTGGTGAGCAGGCAGTACAAATGAACATTAAAAAGAATCAACTCAAATGACCAACAGCTATGTGTCTACTTGGGACAAACAATGGCCAACGGGGTGTGTATGGACGACATGGGGACCATGCAGTGACCAGCCCGTGGACATAGATTTGTGGGACACACCTCTCCGCTGTTGTTTGGCAAAGCAGACTCCTCTCCCTTCACCTCCCTTGACACAATCAGCAGAAACTCTGACTGGTGGGCCCGCCCGTAACCTATACTGACAAGCTGCAACGACCAATCAGAGCACAGATAGGGATGCCCGGATCACGTATGCGGACATTGAGAAAGATTTGATTTGCTGTCTGGCTTTTGAGCCATTTCCAATATTGAGGATTGGACTTTCTGGGTCAATGTGAGCATAGCGGGGTGGGTGAAGCACATGAAAGGAGGATTGCTGCGCTGACCCAGCAGGCAGAGATTTACCTGTTCAAACTTCCATCCGTCAGACATGGTGGACACCATCTGTGTCAGCTCCTCCTCCTGGCACTGCAGCACCCGGTACACGTGCTTCACCGGGACCTGAGAGGAGGGGCGAACACGCGAGAGAAATGAGATGGGAAGGGCAGAGAGAAATAACAGAAAATGTACGCAACAGAAAAGTCAAATTAATCGTAAGTCAGAAGTCCACACACCTGTGATGTTTTACAGTCACGCTCCCTGATCTTGTCCTTGATGAGCTTTATTAATGATGTGATGTTGTAGAATTCGGCTTCCTCTAGCACACCTAAAACAGAAACAGTTAAGCTTCATTACATTAGTCCTGCTACAACCTCTAAAGATATGTTCAAGCAGTGACTTTATTTACTTTAGTGTTATCCTACAACTCATAGTATGTTAGAATCTATACTTCTCTGTGATTGGTCCTGAGTTTAAACTGAATAGACATGTAGCAAGTTCTTTTTATTCCTTTACAATATAAGCATTACATTTTACAACAATCTCTTGCTCTCAAAACAAAACAAAAACTACAGAAAAGTGCATTTTATTTTGGAAAGCATTCTTAAAGAGACAGTACCTTCCTCTGCCAAGTCCCTGTTGAGCACCAGTTTGCCGTGCCTCAAGTAGTTCAGCACGGGCCCAAAGTATGTTGGGTCTCTGTCGATGAGATAGGCACCAGTTTCATCCTGAGAATCAGAAACAGAAGACGATAAGATTAACAAAAATATATATTTTTAGTGGCATTTCTTCAGCTGTTATTTTCATAGATTATGTTTAGATGCAGGTATACCTCTGTTCATTGTCTCTTTCTGAAGGACAGACAGTTTTCATTTTAATAGTTCAAATGATACACTTTAATCTACCCGTCTTTTCTCTTGATGTGCATTCAAACAATAACACGCATATTTCCTTAAAGTCAGCTTGTTTTCCTTAACCTATACATCAGTGAATAAACCCCCGTGGTTTATGAATGAAGAGGTCAACTCATGTGCTGATAATGTCTACAGGTGTTGAAGAGACATGTGCCAAAGCAGTACACACACACGTGCACAACAGCGTTGGGATATCACTCGACTATTCCCAGAGGCCGTGGGTTTGATCCCGATTCCTCCACAACCGTTGGGTATTCCCCTATTTCTGTAAGTACTGCGATTAGATCGCTTTTGTCTCGTGGGGGATCGAGGCGACTGAAACAATTAGAGCAGAACAGAAAAAGATCAAGAACAGAAGGCTGAAGCCACCTCGGGGACCAGGAGAAAGCACCTTGGCTTAAAATCTACAAATAACCGAGTCCGGATGTCCTACCACACCAAAGAAAGAAAAGCTGTCCAACTTCTGCAGCCGACACCAGTTTGCTGCTTAAAGTTGTTTAACACGATGTGACATTTAGTGAGTCAAACATGCATGACATTTCGAGAGAAAGGCTCAGCACAGTGGAAAAGGCCTTGAGCAAATGACTGGCTAATCCTCAAATGCTCCAGGATGTTTGACTTTGCATCAGGCGAGTATATGGCTTCAGGAGCAAATTAGCAGCGTCGCTGGCCAGAGCAGCTTCTATATTATTTACACAAGAACACAGCGATGTAGTCATACAGTCCAGCGTACAGCCAAACCCACACATACGGCCAAGTCTGCACAGAAGAACACGTGCAGGCTGGTGGTTACCTCTTCTTCACAAGTCCAGAGAAGGATTCAACTCAAAACCCATTAATCTTTCTGATAATGAGAGAAGGTCCCAGTGCATTTTTCTCCTAATGAATCTCTAAACTCCCTTTGCTGGCTGACCTCCTTTCTAAAACAAAAAATACCCACCAGAGCCCAGTGGAGCTCTCTTCTGGTCTCATTACCTCGTGTCAGATCCATTTAAAGTTTAAGCACAAGCACAGGTGGGCCTGCAAGGAGGAAACAGACATCTGCACTAAACACCACATTCCAACCACACTGTACTTAATGGTTGACTTGAACATCCTGTATAAAGTTAAGCTTCTATGTTTGTCCTCTTTTTAATCCTCCCATCAAAGCAAAAGCAGCCATGGACTAAATGTTTGGATGTCTTCTTAACATGTGACCACCTCTATCCACTTGTTACGTTTTTAAAAACAGCCTCCCAACCAAACGATGTGATAAAGGTTGCAAAACTGCATGTAACTTGTTTCATATATTCAGTCTCTTATTGATAATATTCATTTTGAAAACATGAGCAGATGACAGCCATAGTTTTTCACACAGCAGACTGCATGTTTTCCTTTTTTTACACCCTCGTTTAAATCCAGTACTTTTCATATTGTTTGGCTTTCTGCAACTCTGGATCTTGACAGCTCTCTAGCATCAGAGGACTACTGCTTCTAAAATTACCTCAAACAAATCAGATCTGTAGACATTTTCACTGCAGACATTTTGACTTGTCATAGCAGGAAAAAACCGGACTGGACATAAAAACATAAATTATGCTCTTGTGCAATTACCCTGCGAGAGGACAGTTTGGCTGCTCCGGCCATGACAACAGCTTGTTTAATGTGAGGCGAAGGTAAATGCACATTGGGCTTGAAAATGGCTATCCTTGTTTTGTGTGTAAGTTATTCACTTTTTACTTTCTTTATGCATTTTGCATAAATTCTGGCTAATAAAAAACGGAAAACATTAAGTTTTAGGAAGCAATCGAGGAGAATCAGTTTCCTTCCTGCAACTCACCTGTCTTGTGTTTTAGTTTTTTTTGCCTATTTCTTTTATGCCTTTGTTTGATCTTCTAAGATTATATTGTTGATTTTGAGTTTATTTGTATGTTCTCGTTTTTTTGTTTGGAAAAAGCACTTTGTAATCAAATGTTTTTAAAAGTGCTGAAAAAAAGACATTTGACTTACCTCTGACTCCTACCTCTGCTGATCCTACTCTGACATGTGAAAAAGGCTAAAGCTATTGTAGGCTGTTGTGTACTGCCTCAAAAAAACTTCCCACAGATCACACACTCACCCTACACTACCATAAACTTTGTGCTCCCTGACCTGTTGTGCTGACAAGCCTGTAGCTCCGTCCCCTGGGGGAACACCGCATTTATGGACCTGGGCCTTGGGATGGCAGTGACCCAGTAAAGAGAACGATGAATGAATATGGGGCACTAATATGTGATCATGTACACAAAGGGGACAGTGTATTTCGTTAAAAACAAAGGGCTGTGTCTCTGGGGGCACAGGCTTGGGAGCACCGGGCAACAAACAGAGGGGAGGGGACAGAGAGCGAACAGGAAGAGGGCTACAAGGATGTAGACACGACATCTCTGCTCGCACCTTATAGATGTTTAATAATAAAGTAAATATGATAAAGTCTACATGGGCGAACCGTGAGAACAGATGATATCAGCTATGTGTCAACAACGCCTACAATAACCACTAGAAATAGGTCAGTGCAGTGCAGGTTGGGCATGCTACTTTGTGTTTGCGGTTTGGCTTTACTGAAAAAGCAGAAGCTTCTTCACATGCACTGTCAAAGCCTGAGTTGAAACAGGCTTAACTACAACTTGGTTTAAAGCGATGTCCACTTGGAATCCAAGTAAACAAAAAGCCAATTAGACGGGTGGGCTTCACCGCAGAGTATTAACCTTATCATTCTTTTCGTACACACAATACATTTCCTCCCACAGGAAATACCATGGAGACCCACCCTTCAACAACATCATGTCCAATATAATAAGGCCTTCTGCAAACACATCAACACTGAAATTCAATGCTTAATTCAACAACATTCACATGTCACTGCATGTAAGCTTTGGAGCACAACAATGGGGGGCACACCAAAAACTCTGCATGCAACCATCCACCAACTAAAGCCAGACAGGTGTGGGGATATTCACTGCGAAATGTCATACAGACGAGTGAATAATACAGCAGATGGCTGCCTATAATTATAAAAAAAGAAACAGCAGGAGATAAACACAAGTAACAACATGATGCACAGGCCAAGAATAAAAGAGAATGAAAGATTTATCAGATGCTGCTCGGTCGTCACTGCAGCCGAGTCGTACAAGCCCACTGCAGAAACAGTACTTAAAAGATGTTGCAGTAGATCTTCGGAGTCATGTGACTGTGCCTACTTAGCCAAGTGGAAGTCTGATCCTTGTAGAGTAGGAGCCAGGAGTCCCTCTGGAGTACAAGCAGTAATGGCATAGTAAAATAGGCCTTGATCTTTTAAATAATACACACATCACATCAGGCTTATATCATGGAGGACTTTCTCATATTGCAAGATATTAAATACAGATATTTGAAGGCCAGTTTGTTTCTACCATTTGCAACTCTGCAAGGTAACACCGTTAGTGCTTTTGTGGAACAATTTAGGACGGGAGGAGTCCTTCAGGCAGTAAATGAACAGCTCCTTGTGAAAGTCCCCTAAAAGCTTTGCTGTCAGGACAAGAGGCAGTCAAGTAGATCCACGGCTAAGCTGGCAAGGCAGGAAAATCACTGCAACCTGGAGTTTTCTCTAGACAGAATAAGAATGTGCTTTGTTGCAGCAGAAAACGAGTCTTGAAGTTAATTGATTGGTTTCATTGAAGACGTACACACAGAATAAAACTCCAGCTGGCGACATTTTAATTTGCAAGAAATGCAAGGTTCATTTGCAAGGCTCATTCTTTTGGGAATGAACTTGCTTTATAGACCGAGAAAGCCTCCAGGATCAACCTTGAGTCACACCTGATTCGCCAGTAGCACTCTGCAGTGTCCTGTTAAGCACTTTCTCCGAGCGTGAGAGAGCCGAGATATCACCGTTAAATATTTAGGTAGCCTCCCACAGTGTGATCAGGCATGACGTAAAACCTGAATTTGGCATTAAAAGGTGGCCATATTTCTCTCAAAAATACCGCAGAGAACATCTTCAGGCAGCAAATGGAAAGAACTATGAAGAGAATGAGATGTTGCAGGAAAAAGAATCCTTTTGGATGGGGTACTTGAAAAATGTATGCATGGCTCAAAGTTAGAAGGCTGGGTCTCTAGTCTCTAGTTGTCCTGAGTAGTTTGAGAGCAGGAGTCTGCCAAAGGCATCGCTGCTCGTTGATGTGCATCACTCCGCTTGTTGACTTGACAATTTTCATAGAATGACATGCTTTTGATCTTGCAGCAGGGAATAGGCATGCAAGCCTAACAAACCTAGCAAAAACAATGTCAACCTAACATAACAGCAATAAACGGCACGCCAATTCTAGGATAAGCAATTAAAAAATACTTAAATAAAAAAAATACAAGGTTTTCAGATTTGATGGCAGTGCACGTCACAGCACTTTCTCCCTGATCTACCCCAATGTGCAAAACAGGCTCCAGTCAACAATATGAATAATGCAGTTCTCCTCAAGAGTCCTTCTGAAGCACGTCAGCCTGCGTGACTGAGAACTGAACCACTCATTTCCTTGGCTTGGAAACACAATACTGCATTTGACCAAAACAGAGCTCTTCTCTGATCTGTTTCTCTCTGGGCCTCAGTTTCACATGCAGTGTTGTGTGACGCAAAAAAAAAGGGAAAGAAAAAACAGAAAGACTTTCTTGGCTCGGTGCAAAACAAAGATGAAACAACGTTTATAGTTGGAGTCCCTGTTGCAAAGGAAATAATATCTAATAATAAACTGTCATTTATGTGGAGCCGTCTAAAACCAGACTCACTGCAGGAGAGAGGTACGCTAATGGCCTGAGTCTGATACACACTTAAGACAAGGGATTGAAATGGACTGATCCGTTGCTCATGCGAGGATGAACTGACAAAAAAAGCAAGCTGATTATTCAGAGATTAAGTGATTTGAATGAAAATACGAGATGAGCGGTCATCACAGCTTAGTATACAAACTGGGGGCAAGGGTGAAGATTAAAATGTGCAAGTATATGATAACAATGAATAATGCGGGGCAGTAAAATGAACCATGAAAAGCAGACCTCATTACACTATATGTTTATATAGACACTAATACATTGTGTTTGACGGTGCTGGAGGCCTCAAAGCACACACATGCACCCACACGGCTGTTAAAACTGGCAGATGGACAAACAAAGAGAAAAGAAGAAGCCTGCATCTGGAGCATTGAGGCCAGTCAGGGAGATGAGTGACCTCATCCAGAGCTCTCAGTTGTCAGCAGCACCTCACCCCACTTGGCAATGACTTATGTACTCATTAGGGGGAGCCTCACCACCAGCTCAGAGGCAGATTACTGCAGAACAAGCAGAGCCAAGTAACAGAGTAACCTCAAGAGAGGGAGGCAAAAAACACACATTGATCGAGCAATAAAAGTCTTAAATGTGTAGAACATTTGGCAGGCTAATTATAGCACTAACGCTTAAAAACTATACAATCTCTGGATTTGCCAGAAAAGAGATGAATTGTGTTACTTAAACATCATCATACCAGCATTCTCATAAATTGTAACTGGTTTGATATAATGACTATTAAACATTATGCTAAAGCTGCATCAAAGTTTTCGCACGATCATTTTTTTGCTTGTTATTTATCTGTTATAGCTCAGTGAAATATCGCACACAAAATTGAGATCAAATACTACAGTCTAGTTTTACACCTTCTTCATCGAGGTTCAAAGTGCATAGTATATCAATAGTTTTAATCAATGCCATCCAGTTTAGGAGAAACATTAAGGCTGATGTCACTGTAATATTTCACTTCTCTTGAGTGCAACGCAATGCAATAAACTCAGATGGGGAAAGTTTCCCAAACTGTGCCGACTTCTGATCTTCATGCAGAAGAGTTAACAAACAGATAGAATCATACATAGTTTTCTTTTAAGGACAAGATCTAATACAAAAAATGTAAGGAGCTGCAAGACCTGGCATCTTGTCTTGCAAGACACACATAAGACAGCTACACACACACAAGCTAGCAGCAGCGGATCGTATGTCATGTGGTGACTGTCGGAATCTAGCTAGCCTAGCCGGCTACTGCTAGCTAGTCATAAAAATTCGAGTAAGCAGTTAGTGTGAATTAATACAGGATTTTGTAAAGCTGGTGGTTCTCTTAAACAATAAAGTAATTGTTGTTACAAGTTGTCCCAACTGCTTAATATTATCAACTAAATATAAGTTAAGGTATTTATGTGGAAAATAAGACGGAGTTAACCAACTGCGCTCCTAACATTGCTAACTAGCTTAGCATTTACCTTGTCGGAGTCAAGCTCTGGATCAGCCTGGCTCAGTCTGTAGAGAAATGATTTTGGGTCGCGACACAGCGTCTGCCTGGTTGTTAGAAAATACGTCCCGCCGACGTTTAATCGAATCCATTTTGATGCCGCGCCGACACTGGATGAAATGTTTCTCTCCGCCGAAGTATGGGCCAGACATCTCCGGTGAACGGAGCTGTTCGTTTCGGGGCTGTTCTCTGCCATCCCTCTCCGCTGCTCCTCCGTCCTCGCCTCGGCTCTGAGTGTGAGGCTGACAGGAAATATCGAAGCTGCAGCCACTAACTTGGAGCCCACGATTCATACAAAGCACTTTGCCAGCGCCTCAGCCACTCCTACTTACCCTCTCCACCGCCAGCAGCACCGACAGACACTTGCATAAATTATTCCAGGGGAAAAAGGTCCTCCTCCCTGAAGCCTACGCTTCGTTATGGAGCATTTTATACTCGCATTAAAAGCCTGGAAATGTAAAAACATATTAAAGTGTCAAAGTGTTCATTACTTTTTTTTACTTTAAAATAGATCGTGTTTATTTTTTATTTGAAATGTGCATCTTGAGCATCAAAGAACAACCACATTTAGGTTCCCCCTGTAATGTGAAAGTGTATTGAAGTAATTTTCACGACACAAAATACTGATAATGGGCCGGTACTTTATTTACACGCTGCAAAATGTGAGATGCCAATGCCACTGAATGCTGCTGCTGCTTTCACTGTCATGACTGTGGCTGTTAACAGAAGACAGGACACATGGCTGTATTTGTATGCCTAAATCCCTACATGCTTTAATTACTGGACTACCAAGCATTAAGTGGAAAATTCATCATTCAACATCTACTGACCTAGCGCACAAATAATCAGAGAGAGAATGAACAGATTCATTAAATTATCAGAATATGATTAAATCACTGAGCAAATAGAAAATGTATGATATAGTAAGAAAAAAGCTGTAAAATATTATAGTTTACAATAATTATTCACATTCAAAGGCTTTACATCTCAATACATACACAACATGGCCCCTGAACATGACTTCAATCCAAATATGATTCATATATTAGAATTTAAATAACACAGAATGAACTAGAGGCTAGACAATAGCCATCAAATAACCTTATACAAGAATAAAAATACAAAAACTGTATCCTAATATCATTGCATTACTTGCTTCAGATTTTAATAATACATCATCTGTACATCACAGTTCTAGTCAGTTACAAGCCAGGTAGAGTATTCCATACACAATGTAACCGACTGCCATCGACTTGATTCAAACAAATTTTCTTACTGGAGGAAAAACACTTCTCTTGTGCTTTCCTCAACTTTATAGACAGATACAGCAATTTCATCGGTTTTTTGGATCAGAGAGATATCCTTTAACTGACATCCAACCACACTGAGCCCCAGGGCCAGAGGGTCCTATTCACCTATACTCCAGTCACACACTGCACACACAGACTCAGCTGAAGGAAGAGGACCTTTGGAAAGGACCTGAAGGTAATATGTCAAAAATTAAAAGCATTATGATAATACATATTGCTAAAACAAGAGCACAAGTTAAATCAATCGCTGTAATTTCTATTGGGCCAAACGTCAGAATGAACAAACAAAAAAATTGGGCCAATGAGCCCGATCTGCCATCTTGTCCAGGGACAACAGCTTTACTGTGATTGCTTCAGATAATGATAGTATGTGTATGTATCTGATGATGAAGGTTTTCTGTTCAGCATGGGGTGGTCAGCACATAAGATTTTGTTTTCAATAGGACATACTGAAGTTGAGCCGACTATCCCACAGAAAAAAAAAATTTAAAGAATTCACACCACAAAGAAATAGCCAGTGAATGGTACAGAACAGCCAAATCATCCATAATAATCGCTATGGTTGCCAATGCAGTCAAAAATACCCACCTTTAAACTTGAATAAACTATATCTCCAGTGCCCTAGGAGAGAGAAGCGTACAAGGCTGAGCTACAAAACTGGCCATGCAGGAAAGAGAAGCAAGTTATGATTAGGAAGTACAAGCTAGTGGCATGTTTACCCGTCCCGTTAGCAATACCTCCTCAGTAAAGCCAATGGAAGGCTCACACTTAAAGAGACTGATTCAGACCCATGTCTCAGTCTGCTTTCTTACATCGAGACCTAAGCTGGACTGCAATATGCAGGTACCAAGAGACAAATAAACAACTCAAATACTGTGGGAACATTTGGGCCCTGACAAAAATATAAAGAGGAGTTGAGTTTGGTAAACGTGTGAGACTGAATCAGCTTACAGTATCTGTTACAACTATGGAGTTAGAAGCGGGGCCTGATAACAGCTTGCACGTACAATGTAGGAGTAGGATATGGTTTAGTTGAGATATCAGGATAGGCTCTGGTTCACAAAAGCTATGTTTTCTGTGTTATGGTATCATTGGAGCAGGAAACCAGTCCTTGCATCTGAGATAGTCCTAGCGGTACCCAAGCTTGTGTCCCCATACAGGACAAGCTTGTCTTTCTCTCCCCCTGCCTACTGAATGTACAAAAAGCAGATGTGCATGGTGGCAGTCTTATCATCCATACATGGAAAAAATGCAATAGAAGCCGCACAGAGAGCACAAAGAACAAGCAAAGCAACCCTGAATCCAAAGTTGTATTTTTCCCATGTTTCTACTCAGGAAAACAAACAAGGTCTAGATACCAGCGTCTCTAAGAGTTTGTTTACATTGCGGTGATGAAGGGCACTAAAGAGGGTGTTACTCTGCTCAGTGATTGGCCTCAGAGCTAAAGAGGAGTGGCCACAGGAGGAAAGGTGCTCCTATAGGCCGGGGTTTTGGTGCCTTTGATAGATCTTTCTCCACACTTCCTGGATCTTCTTGCACCATCTGTCAGCATTTCCACTGGGGTCCATCAAATAATATGTTCGGTTAGGCTGTAAACATAAAAAAAAAATGTTTTGAAAACATTTGAAACTGTGGGCAAGTATTAACAAGCAGCTACATCACAGAGAAACAGTCATGTACCGTGTGAACAAAGAAGGTTTTGAAGTTCTTGGCCTCAGGACGAAGCTCAAGGGACCAAGGGATCTCTCCTTTCAGGACCTTGTTGACAGGATCCACGTAGTACAGGTGTGGTCCTTCAGTAAGAAGCAGCTGTCTCCGTCGAGCAAACAAACCCTACAATGGAGTGCCACACATCATAAGTTTGCCAACAGAGGGGGCTGTGAGGCCAATGTCAGCTTCTTCATCAGCCTTTACTTCCTACTGTATATATATGCAGCCAGAGTCAGCACATAGGAAGTGACTTCATTTATGGTGAGCTAACTGCAGCTAGACAACATGTTCACACTTTAAAATTAAACTAACAAAACACAGCTCCTGTACCGTCTAAGTCAGCAACTCTTTCATTTAAAGATACAAACTCTTATGTTCTTGATTATACTATAAAAGTACAAAAACAGCTGTATTAAAAAGCAACATGAAAATCTCATGTACTGTAAAAGCCTGTGTATATTTATATTGCACTCTTTACACCTATTTTTCATCTAAAAAGTTGGCTGCATCCTGTATACCTGTGCAATTAATATAACAGATAACGGCAAGCCGTGCCGCCACCTTCACACATTTAACGCAACTTGATGCGATTGATAATTCACTCCCATTTATTGTGTATTGCAAGCTGTGGTGGGGTAACATAGTAATGCAGACAAGGCTGGCAGTGCCGCTTTTTAACATCTTTTCTCCCTTATTAGGTCATAGTCCCACATTTACAGAAAATGGTGGTATACTGTTAAATAAATTAACCTTGTGGAGTGCTGGTTTGATTGAAAAACTCTTAAATTTAAGTCAACATAGGGATCAGCGGAGGTGGGCAGCGTGACTCACGGGCTGTGGCTCCGTACTTCACAACTTTTATCGTAGGCTGAGAGCTCTACTACCGTACTGTAGCTAGCAGGAGTGCAAACTCCACAAAACAGATGGTACTAAAAAAGCTACAGAGCTGCACAGAACTGCACATTGTGGACTTTACTGAACGTAATGGAAATGATCATGCAGGAAGACAGTTTAAACCTTTTCTCTCTCTGGGAGAACCCCCAAAACAGACCGTCTTATCTTCCGGTTTATTTGTTATTTATTTACTTGTTGTGTATTGTGATTGTACAGTCGATATTGTTTGTTGTTTGTATGAATTGGCCAGGTGTCTAATGAGTTTCCCGTCTGGGGATTAATAAAGGTTTCTAATATAATTTTACGTTATATGTGGCTAGAATTGACTCACCTTTCGTTTATCCACTGGGCCCATTTTCAGTATCAGGTTATTCTCCACAAACTGATGCCTGGTTCAGAAAACAACAGCAGATTAAAATACCTCCCTATACTTTGAATTTTTTTACTAAACAAGAAAATAAACAAACAAATCTGAAAAAAGTAATAATAATAACAATAAGAAGAAGAATAAATAATACAGTAATTAACTGCCTATGAAAATGTGGTTTACCAGGGGTTTCCAGTGGTCTGTTTGTCCAGCAACAACTGCTTCTCCTCTTCAGTGAACTGCAGGTCCAGCTCAAAAGAATTGTTGTCTAGGTCATGGATGTACTGCTCAATGTTGCTGCTGGACCGTTGTGGGGGCGTGGATTCGTGTGGCGACAGGGAGTGTGACGAGCTGGATTGGGCCACCTGCATGTTGCTGAACTGGCTCAGGAGGTCATCATACTGGGAGAAGAGAGGTAAGAAAATGTGAAGTGATGTCTGAAGATTTGTGGTTGTTTCGGGGTTTCTAGGAGTCCACTTTGAGTAAACCAGTGGTTCCCAAACTTAATCTGCAGAGCAGATGAAAATATTTTCGAGCCCCCCACCCCTCACAACACACATGAAATGAGCATAAATCGACATAAACTTCATTCACACAGTCAGTCACGCTACTTGCTAACAAATTCCTATATTTTTAGAATGTATCTCAAACATTGTCTGCAAAAAGTACATAAAATAAACTTTGATGTGTGACAACATACTGAAAAAACTCAAAAGTAGCTTTTACAGAGGAAGCAATTAAAGTTATACTGCAACATGAAACCAGATTTTTAAGATGTAACAACAGTCCTTGCTTTAAACTGTTTCTTTTTAAACCTGACTCTATGAAGATAACTAGTTAGGGCTTGTTTTGTGTGCTACAGATCTTCTCATGTCTGGGGTGCAACTGACAGCCACTCTTAGTTCATTTTCAGTGTCCAGCTTTGATCTGAGTGTGGCTCTCTTCATTACCCACCGTTGTACATGTTAAGCTGAGGACATATGAAGATATGCCTCTTCATATCATCTTGTCTTTGTTTTAGTAGTTGTGACCAAGGATACCAAAGTTTGGGATTCTTAATTAGTTTCAGTTTTTATTTTGTTTTAATTATTTTTGTTATGCTGGTTTGTTGGTTTAGTTTTTACTTTGTGAAAATCCTTAGTTTTAGTTATATTAGTCTTAGTGTTTTTTCTTTAGTCTCTGTAGCGTAAATGGTTCAGAGAAGATAAAGCAATTTCTTTAAAAACACCCTATAAAATATTGTACAAGGGAAAAACACTTCTGCACCCAGGATGCTCCTCCAGATTTGAAACTGACGTACATCTGAGACACATCGTAAGGATAGGTTATGTGTCACTCAGTGAGCTTGAGTTGAAGACAAAAACTACTTTTCTATATAATTCTACTTGAGTTTGCTTTGTAAACACACAATACAGTTTCAGTTAGTTCTCTTCTTTTGGTAAATTCTCATTTTTAGTTAACGAAAACATTTGTTACATTTTAGTTTTTTTCAGTAGTTTCATTAACGATAATAACCTTAGTTATTCATTCTTAGCCATACGTTTACCTGAAAGTCCTCTAACAAAATTAGCAGTACAAAATGATCTGCATTGTTTTTATATAGCCTTGCCGCCTTCCCCCTCCCCAAGGGGCATGGGTCCCACTTTGGGAATTCCTGGAGTAAACAATAGCTAAAGAAAAGAGGGACCCAGATAAAGTATCTTACATTTCCATAGCAGTCCTCATCATCCTCTGACATGGCTGGCAGGTAAGGGGTGAGCTTTGGGGGTGTCTGTGTGTGTAGGTCACTCCAAGAGATGGAGTCGAAGAAGGGGTGCTGCCTCAAAGGGTCGTACCCTCCCATCTCCTCACACCCAATCCGCTTGGAAGGCTCCAATGACTGAGGGGGAAAAGAATAGAACGTGTTTTCATTCAGCAAGACAAGAGGAACATCTGCATGGTGAGGCTTCACTGTTAAATATTGTGATAGATAAATCAATAATACCAGCCATATTTTACTGTCCCTATATCGTTCAGTAGTTCTGCATGTTTTCACAGTTTGCTCACCAGAATACAAAATAAGTTCAAATAGCAAGATTGGCATTTTTTAATCATAACTTCGTTGTCTTCAACAACCCTTTTTTCTCTCTCTCCTCTTCTTCCTCATTCATCTTTATTGCCAACCTCACAGTTGCCACAATATTAACACAACTAAGCAGAGGGTGGTTGACAGCTAGTTGGGGCTATATAACGGGAACTATATAATGGTGTAAATGCAACGCTTACGTATATGAATCGTTTTTTCTTAATGATTGTGTTTCAGTGGGTCTTTAGTGATGCCTGTATTAAGCATTTTCATATTGTGATAATGATAATGAGGAATAAAATGTATCCTGCAGCCCTGTTTAATAATATACATTAACATCCCAACATATGTGAGTAACATTTAAAATGAAATGAATCATGGTAGTCGATGACCTACCAAAAGATGTCTGACAAGATCCATGGCTTTGGGGAAGAATTTCTCTGGGAATTCATACTCCAGCTTTATTATTTTCTGGAATATTAGGTACTCATTTCTACAACAGGTGAAAGAACAGGGGGAAAAAAGACAGAAAATATTAGTTATATAACCGGGTCAAGGTGACTCTCATGTTTCAGTAAAAATAACCGTGAAAAGTAAACTTCATTCATTAGCCCTATTCAGACTGCCCGTTCAAAGCACAATATTTACAGCCACTGTGACGTCTCGCCTTTACTGTAAATGTGGGTGATCCCCCCTCTATCCCGTCTTCTGAGGTAATGACAGAGGCGTTACAGGGGTGAGATGGGACAAGCCGAGCACTGTGTGTGTGTCTGAGTGTGTGTGTGTATGTGGAGCTCTTGTTGTGTTTCCTCAACGGCGTAACCCAATGTGAATTCACAGACTGGTACACCAATATTACGCGGTCGCAGAGTCAATATGAATGTACACAGACATAATGACGGCTGAGCTTAGTTGCGGCGCTGTTGCGGAAACACAATCTGAAAAGGGCTATTATTTAAACACTAAATATTTAAGCATAAATATTTTAGCTGCAATGAAAGAATACTCTTCGTACTTACCCAGCTCTGAACGGTGGTAAACCAGCCACCAGCTGATAGATAATACATCCCAAGGCCCAGAGATCAGAGCTAAAACAAAACATTTAGAAAAGGAGAGAGCAAATTTACAAAAGGGATGTCGTGTTTATATGACAAAAATGAAAATAGAACAATAACTAGCAGGTTCAGGCTTCATTATGGCCAAACCTCATTACCTCTTGCAGGCTGATTTTTCTGTTAGCAGCTCTGGAGACACATACTGTGCTGTTCCAACAAAGGAGTTTGCTCTTGCTGCAAAACAATGTAAATAAATGTTAAGACAACATGAATACTTTATAGTGCTTTAAGAGAGTGAATGCTAAAGACCTATCACAAGGATAATTGTTATACTCTAAAGAACAGGTAACAGGGTGGTCATACCTTGTTTACTGTCTGATGATAACTGTTTTGCTGTCCCAAAATCTGTTATCTGGATGTGCATGTCTTCACTCAGAAGAATATTTTCTGGTTTCAGATCTCTGTAAAGAAACGAACATGCAGAAAACTAATGCTTAACAGTGTTTAAATGACATAATGAAAAATAAATAGGGCAGTAAATGTATGGCCATGGATTTAAAAACAGAATGTCTTACCTGTGTATTATCCCCTTATTGTGTAAGTATTCTAGAGCACAAACTATTTCAGCTGAGTAGAATCTAGTACAGGTTTCATCAAATGAACCTATTTTGCGAATGTATTTCAGGAGCTCACCATTCTTAGCATAGCTGAGACCAAAATCTAGGAAAAGCGAGTTAAGGAAAACTTTGTATACGAGAAATCAAGTATTTAAAAAAGCCACATCAAATGTATAGTTTTTATAAGACAAAAACAACAGTTGGCAAGTTATTCGAACATGCCCTGGCAAATGCAATTTGTCAAAGGATACACAATTTCTCATCATCTTGAAATGTGAAGTACAGCTTGACGAAGAACGGGTGATCTAGATTTGACATCAAATCCCTTTCTCTTTTCACGTACTGGGCTTTGTTCTCCTTCATAATATGGCGCTTCTCTAAAATCTTAACTGCAAGAGAGAAAAGAACATTGTTGGATAAAATGGTAGAAATACATAATAACTTTTCATTTTTTAATAAAAAGGTGCATCAATACTTACTTGCATATTCTTTCCCCGTTACCTGCTCTCTTGCCAGGACAACCTAAGGATAAAAGAACACAAAAACCATAACATGGCATCTTACTCTCTTGTCAGACCTGGGATTAAATCCAGTAGCTCCTAGGCCTGTTTTGTTGATTCACTTGAAATGAGATGGGGATGACTCATCCAAGCACATTAATCAAAAGAATGCTAGCATGTAGCAACATCTACCCAGTTATTTCAAAAGTTTAGTGGAATGCAGGTCACATACCGTCGAGAAGGAGCCCTCTCCCAGTATTTTGCCAAATCTGAAGTCCTCTGGCTTCTTTTTGCGTGGTTGGGGGGCCTGGACTGCCGGCTGTGTGCGGAGGTCTGAGCCTTGGCTGCTGGCAGACCCTCCTACAGCACGGGCCTCTGAGGCTGAGCCCTCCATGCTGGGACAGTGGCTACTGCTTGCGCCTGGGATAGCAAGTGGCGAGCAGGAGTCAGGGTGGTTTCTTACCATTGATGGATGTGAGCAGGAACAGATGACAACGCTGGGCTGAATGGGCACAACATCATACTGAAACAGGAAAGGGAACATTTGAGAATATATCAGTCAGCAGTTCTCATGTCTGTACAAAAAAACAACAACAACAGAAAACATGTCATTGTGTGGTTTATATCGAGTATCCAAACTTTAAACATGACTTTATATAAAGACTACCCATGTGTGGAAAAGGGTCTGGCGTTGCTGTTCAGCATTAAGAATTGTAATTAAGCTTTGGATTGACAAAGCTTTATAAATAATTTCAACATGTTTATATGAATGAATGACAGCAATTAATGTTATAATGCATCATGGCTCATATTTTCTAAACACTCCTAATTAGAAGCAGTCTAATATAAACAATAAAGTACTCCAAAACAAGCAATTCCCATACCATAAACCATTTACATTAGAATGGAGGAGCTGAATCACAGCAAGTACTTGATTCCCTTATATAAATACATGTAGTGCCGTAAACACTCTGTAGAAAATCACAGCTTGAGTATGCTATTTCAAGTGGGACCACTTGAGGAGCAAAGTCCAGAATTGATATGGACATCCGACGACCATTGAAGAAGCCGCTGCCGAGCATGGTGGTCGTACCCAACAAGAAGTTGTTCAAAGTAGTAAAAACGATGTCCAAGTTACACGTTACACTTGGTCTATGGCCACCAATGCACAAAGGGAATCGTATTTGTATATTACTCATCAAATTGACATGGCAGCTTGAACCCACAAGCACCCACCAAGTGATTATTGAACAACTAAGAGAAAACATGGAACGACAGGTTGTGCTTTCAGTCAAACTGGCTGGTGCCTTAACTTAAGATACTAACTCAGCCTACAAACAACTGTAACTTTGTGCAACGTTTACTAATTTTACAACTCAGTTACCGTAAGCAAGTTCAGTTGGCATAGCTTCTTCTCATTCAAAACCAAGGTGTGGCCATATAGCTGCCTTATCCGGACTGACTGTGTGGTTGCCAATCGGTCGTAAAACTATCTTACGAACCGTTACTGTTGGTCCACCCCACGATGGTTGGTAGAAAATGTCAGCTAAAGTTAACGTTAAACTATCCCTGTTATTCAGGCAGGCGCAGGCCTGTGCGAACTTTCTTTGCTAACTAACGCCTGCTGGCTAGCTAGTGTTAGCTCCTGCTACCTTGTCAAATAATGCCGGCCATCACTGACAGCGAGTTATAAACTTAACGCTAACAGCCAGTCAATTAGCTAACGTTAGCAAGCCAGGTAACAGAAAAGTAACTGCATCTCAACATGCTGTTTGCATTTAACACTAGTAAGTCTCGTTCAAAGTGTGCCGACCTCAATATGGAATTTTGCTTGTTAACTGGATGACAATCGAGCAAAACAATGTAAACCTAAAAAGCTTTCCTCAAACCAAAGGTGGGACGCAAAAAAAGCTAACGTTAGCTTGTTAGCAGGCAGGAGCATCGCACGAAAGCGCGAACATGTTTAGCTAACGTCAGCCAACAGATAAGGCTACTGGCCAAGGGGAAATGGTCAAGCATCATATATAAATACCACAACACACGCGTTGATATTACATTAACACCTGATAATTCCTATAACCTTAAAGAATGAATCAAGCAAGGTGTTGGACAACCCCGGTGAACATAGCAAACATAAGGTGTTGTGTTAGCCAACATTAGCGAGCTAACGTTGCTAGTGAGTCGTAACGTTAACCGATCTTCTGCGGCTAGCACCGCTCTTCAAATGAAGGCCCGACGTAACTATTTGTTGTCAAACAGCCGCTACACTGAGCATTTTGAGTACCGGCTTCGAACTCTTATTCACGTTGGGGTTGCAACACTCACCAGCTGACTTGTAGCTCTTGCCATGGGAGTTTTCCACGAGTATTTATTTGGAATAAAATAATTAGAGAAGCTCCAGTAATGGCTGCCTCTGCGCCTTCATTTTCGAGCTGTGACGTCGTTCCACAACAATGTTACCGCAGGACAGCAGAGGAGAGTCCCGCTGTGTCCGCCCCCTCGCCACATTTACAACCTCCTGAACTTATTTTTTACTGATAGGAAGGCGTCAGTTGTTGATATTCAAACAATGTAGTAAGCGTTGTCTATAACATACCACATTTCTGTTTTACAGTGACTAATAAAGTATTGTGAAGACATGTACTTATGTAGGTCTACATCGAAGACTTCTGTGCTGAAGTGTGCATTTACGTAAACCGTCTTTACAGCTTAAACTATGACACCCAGAATCCCAAAACACCTCTATTTGAAAAAAAAGTTGTAAATATTCACAAGGTCTTTTTACATTAAGGAAAAACACAATTTATAATGTCATTTATTTTTTATTTTTGTGGATATTTGGACAAAATGGATTACCCCAGGGTAACCTATAGTTTTTGTATGAAACGAATTTTGGAAAAAAGTTATGCCAGGCATTGTGATTAAAGAATCCATAGTTTGAATGTTTATTGAGAAGTCTTTGGTTCAGTCTCTTCTTCCTCTTCTTGATGATATGAGGCTGTTCTTAACTGATAGCTGCTCTGTGTTTTTTCATCCTCAACTTCTGCATCATTTTCATCTTCGCTGTCCTCTGAGGTGTCCGTTTCCTCCTCAGAAGAATCATCATCCTCTTCATGGTCACTAAATTAAGAGAAACAAACAGTTACTCCAGGAAACAGACAACAAATTTATCGATTCTTATTTATTTCACCCCCCAAGCAATATTGGCCTACTCATTTTTGAATTTAAGCTAATGTTAGGCTGATATTCGATGCACATTTAAAAGTAGTATACAAGAAAATATTCATTATATGTTATTCACCAACACAAAATTTGTAAAAAAAAACAAAACAAAAAAACAACAACAATGTGTCTTTGGAAATAACCAACTCTTATAATCCTCTAGTTATCTATTGAATACCATCCTGGGCAACAATATATGCTTACCACTGACGCCTGTTGAGATTCCCACATTCTATTCCTGAGTTCACATCAAATGGATCTGTAAAAGAGAAGATGGTTAGCTTTCCTTTTAAAGTAAATGTGTCCAGCAGTAGAGGTCATAACTCATAACACAGCAAAAAAAATGTGTTAAGGGCAATTTTCCAGAGATGCTGGACACAATTAGCCTGGTTCAAGACTTCTGAAGCACTTCTCAAATCTCTTTTTTTTCAGCAATTTAAATAGTATCACATTAATCGCAATTCAATGACCAAAGTGATACAAATATTAGTTTGATTAATAATTATCAGTACAAGAAAGATTTAAAGCAGATCAACATCAGGGTTTAAAACTATGGAGAAAGCTGTCTAGAACTATGAGTCAGATTGCACAAACAGCGAGTTTAATTGTTTTGACGAATCATATTACTTATAACTAGCTTATAAAGATGACAATCTTTAAGAACTGTTTTATGATCATCATGTACCAAATTAAAGAGTCAGACCTGCAGTGGTAAGTCAACATAAACATAAATACATAAAAAAGCTATAGAAAAGAATAACATTGTTATATATAAGCCCACCTTCCCTTTAATGCAGTAACGTATGTGTATTTTGAATCTGAGCTTTCTGTATGCTTTGTTTAATAGCTAAGAACATAACTTTAGAGCTACTATTTGCACTCCAGTCCAAATCAATAATAAATAAGGACACGTGGGACTAAAACCAAAATGACTCCAACCACACACTGCTACACAATAATCAGGAGAAAACACTGAACGTGACCCCAATTTAATTCTCCCCAATTTTACCAAACTCGTCCTCCTCTGGTTTAGCCGTCAGAAACTCCTTTTCCACAGAAAGAAGCTCCTCCTCTGACTGGCAAGCAGCATAACGCTCCAACAGAACTTTATTTAGGTCCAGGAACACTGTCCCCCACTTGAATTTCTTTAACAAGAGCAGTGCTAATTCTTCAAAACCTGCAAAATAAGATAATTTGAGTTTCACTGCGGTAACTTGAAAAACAGGGTACAAGGCATTCAGGATGACAATACAGAACCTTACCAACAATGCAGAATGTGGCAGCAAAAGCCTCCACACAAGATAACTTGCAAGGCTTGCCATAGTTGACTGGGTTTGCAGCTACCAGGTACGGCAGTAACCTGGGGTGAGTTCCGACCATCTTATTGAAGGGGGTCTCCTCCAGTTTGGCCCAGGAACAATCGATCACTGCTAACCCATTCTTAGCCACAATCTCTCTGTGTAAAAAAAAGGTCAACACAAAAGCTTTTTTACATATCATACAACTTGATTATCATTCGATCACATATAAGATTAAAAAAAAAAAAAACATTTATTGTACTTAGTTTATTATTTAAAAAAAACTGGAATCAATTAAAACTTTTAGTTTGCCTGAATGTTTTAAACATTTCAATTGTTATAAAGTATGAAAAAAAATGCCCTTCATTTTAATATAAACAATGCTTTATAGATTCTGGTCGTAAATAAAACAATCTCAAACTCTATGGATTCAATTTTTAACTTATGAAACTATAAAATAATCACTATGTGAACTGTTTTGAGTGGCAGCTCATAGCCTGCCATATGATTTATTATTATGCATTGTAATAACAAAAACTGTACTTCTTTTCTAAAGGCTGTAAGACAAAACTTCATGGGAGAAAGAACACGACCCACCTGTCTGCTGGAGTCACATATTTTGTGCCCATTGGACTCAGAATGAGACCATTAAATCTCTGATTGAGGCGCAGGTTGCGTACAAAACCTTTGCGTACCAGCTTTCTGCCAGTACAACGTTTGGGATCACAGTGTCCCAACTCCCACATAGCAAGTGGACAAGGTAGCTTAACCTGAGGGGCCTCTGCCCCCTTCTCAAGATGAAGACTTGCTGAAAAAGGCGAGAACAAACAAAAAGTTGTCATTTTGATGTGAATGTTAAGACTGAACTACGAGATTCTTACACTTTCAGATTTTTTGTAAGATAACATTTTGCACCATGACATTGATCTACACACAATCATTTTTTGTTGACCTACTGTATAGTACTACTGTATGGCATATAACACTATTCCCCATATAACCAAATTCCCCACAAATTACTGCGGCTATATTGGGTACATTTGTCTTCCCCAGAATATTTTCCAGCATTTGAGACATAACTATTTTCTTTGATAAATCCTGGGCTTGTTGTCCCCATGAAAAAGAGGAATTTAAACAGTTGATATTGTTTTGTAATGTCAAAGTATTATTACCTTCAAAAGCAGTGTGCATTTCTTCCTCAAATGCCTCTAAGGATTTCCCCTTCATTTTATGTCTTTTATCTTTTCCCTTGTTGTCAGGGCGCACAAACTTGCCCTGTTTTTTTCGTCCCATGTTGCCTGCTGTGGAAAGCTAGTTAGCTGCCTTCTGATTAAAACTAACCAACATCTTTTGACGTGCTTCACGCTGACATGAGTTAGCCAGCTAGCTAGCTACCTACCCCACTGACACCAGTATGTCTAAAGAAGTAACCTTACAAAAAGAAATATATCTACAGTTTGAAAACAATTATCACTTTACGTTTACAAATGCCTGTGTTTATCCGTCACTATTAACACTATAATTTATAATGGCTTGTTTCGTGAATAGTATGTCGTAGTACAGAAAGTTGACCGCGCATGCGCACATTTTATTTTTGTCACGTGACAGGCCATCTGATGAACGAATCAGCAAAGCAGGAAATGCAGCCAGAAATCAACGCGACATATTTTACCCACTTATAAATCAGCTTTGCACTTTGCATGTACCGGAATGCATCGTTTATCAAGGTTGTGGGTGTTCTCTATGTCTCTATTCAGTAAGTACTTAAACAGCGTTTTTTAGATCAAGCAACACAGTAATTATATCAAACTAAATTCGCTACATGACAAGGTGTCTTGAATGAGCTGAGGCATATGCTGACTTGTTTTCTTCTCACAGTAAATCATGGATTCGCCAGTAAAATGAAAATTGTCGAGGAGCCAAACACATTTGGGTGCGTTTAGGAAAAAGCTATCCGTCACAGTTTGCACCTTGTTGAATTAATCACCTTTCAGACTGACTTTTCTCTGTCTGTGTTTAGGTTGAATAATCCCTTTCTAGCCCAGGGAAGCAGACTTCAGCCGAAAGTGACCCCATCTCCAGTGTCTGGTAAAATATGCTTACTGGATGACATTAAGCATATGTTTAAATTCATTCTGTATTTAAATGTTGTGAAGGAAAAGCTTTACCAGAACAAGTTGACTGAATATAATCAAGAGAATTTCTGTTTGCCAGCCAATCACTTGATTATCTTATGTCAACACTTTTGTGTTCCTCTGCACAGGCCCTGCACATCTTCAGCGGCTTGCAGGGAAGTGCTTCAGTTTCATAGAGTCAACGTAAGCTTGTTGCATTACAGAGTATACATGAACTGTTATGTATGCTGAATGTCAACTGAATTATTTTACTGTACAGTATTTATAAAAAAACATGACAGGGTATTTGTGTTCATTCTAATTTTTGCAGGTATAAATATGAATTCTGTCCATTTCACAACATCACACAACATGAGCAGTCATATAGATGGAACGCTTACAGTGGTATACTGGGGTAAGCAGCAGTTAATCTTATTTTCAAACCCTTTATGTAAATGTCGTTATGTAGATAGTGTTTTTTTTTTATAATAAGCAGCCTTTGTGTGTTTTAACAGGATCTGGCAGGAGTGGGAAATAGTAAACAACACTTTCACAGGCATGTGGATGAGAGATGGGGATACTTGTGGAACCAGAAACAGGGAAACAAAGGTCCTTTTGAAAATAATGTAACATTTGTTTTGATTTTCATTTAGGAGCTTCAACAGGCTTATTTCAATGTATAGGATTTTTTTTCTTAAGTATGACTTTAACACAAAACACATAAGTTAATGTTTGATTACAAGTCTAGATCATGATATTTAAACCTAATCTAAATTAAATCGTAAAACAATTTAAACATTCAGACCAGACCTTCATCCGACTGAAAACTGTCCAATATCTTCATCACAATCAAATCAACAACATGAATACTGTTAATGTTGTTGTGTAACTAACATGTGTCTTTATATATCTGTAGGTGATTCTTGTCTGCAGCACAAGCAGTAAGCTAGCTCAAGTCTCTGAGCCCAGTACCTGTGTGTACTCACTGACCTTTGAGACCCCTCTGGTTTGCCATCCTCATTCTCTTTTAGGTAAGATAAAACCTTACTGCACAAGTCAGGTAGGTCAGTATTTGTTTTGCTTTATTTTTTTAAAACAATTTTATGCCTTTTTAAGTGTACCCGACATTGAGTGAGAAGCTGCAGAGGGAATGGGATGAAGCTGAGCAGGCTCACTATGAAGATCTTGTCACTGAGCAGGTAAAAAATCAGTTTGGTGTACGGAGGGAGAAACAGCATGACTGTAAAGACATACTAAGGTTAACCATTGTGTTTCAAGCTTTGTTCTATGTACAAGTGCAATGCTATTTTATGGTAATTGTTCACAAATTGTATTCAAATTTGAGTCATTTGTGATCATTTGTCAGCTAACATGTATTTTTGCTGCAGGGTTACAACAATCTATTGAGAGATATTTTTGAGGATGCTGGTCTCCTGAAAAGCCAAAAAGTGAGAATTCAGGCGCCAGAAGTTGCAGTGGATTCAGAAACTCACAACTCTTTACAGAAATGCACAGAGGCATGTCTAATTATGAGCTCTTTCAAATGAAAAAAATATTTAAATTAGAACTACATAGCTGCTCAAAATGTGACAGAAAACGGATATTGTCTTTATAATTCTTCACACAGGATTTTCAAAAACAAAGGGAAGAGATTGAGAGACTGCGTGCGCTCCTTACTCAACACAATATTCCTTTTGATTCAAAGCACAGTAAGTTAATTCTGCAAGGCCGCCTTAACCCATTAAGGTTTGATCAGTGTGTGAATTGTGTTTTCGTTGGATGTTGCAGATGAAGCCAAAAGCACAGTGAAGGATCAACACCCGAGAGGAGACAACGGCCTTATTGACAGACTTTGAACATCTCCCAGAGCATGTCACCATCTCCATCTAACAGACGCTCACTGGATGTGAAGGTTCTGTTTGAGCGACGGAGACACTTGCTCAACATGACTACTGAAGGTTGATTTCATCAGGGGACATGGAGGAAAAACTGAACTCATTTATGGATTATAAACTTCAAAGACCTTTAAAAAAAAATCTAGAACCCTCATCTTGCTATTTCCAAGAGTTTCTTCTCAAAGGATTAAATTGTCAACATATAGAAATCTGTACATACTCAATGTTTAAAAAAAATAAATGTTTAAGAGGACATTGTCTACTCTGAGGAGGGATGAAAGGGTTAAAAGTACACACGTCTCAACATTAGACTTGTATCTAGATTTATAAACTTTCAAAATGAGAAAATGGAGTCCCCCAAAATCTGTTTCAGGACAAAAATTGTGGTCAAACAGTATTTCCAAACTTTTTTAATATGTGTACAGAAAAATAGGAAATTCATAAACTAACCATTTTATTTAACAGCTGATATGATACTCGAGTGTGTCTCACGACAAATCAATAATAATGTGAAACTCTTCACAGATCATGGCTTGAGTTGTTACAGTGAGTGTATTTCTTATTAATATTCTTCTATACTTAGAACATTACTTAACAGTATTTTTATAGACTCATTAATACTGGAAGTGATGTCACCAGCCTTTGGCCACATGTAGAAAAGTCTTAAACTTTTAAGATGCATGTTGTATCGTGCAAGTGGTCGACCAAAGATCAAATCATTTGCAGCAAAGGAGAATTTTACCATCTCTATATCCATCCTGTGCAGGGAGATGTGAAATACAGGCCCAACACAGATTGTCCATGTGGTTAGTATGAAAAATGAGATAACCGTCTCATGGGAAAGATTTTGTAGAAGAATGTGTCAACATTAATCTGGAAGGAGACTGTTGCTTTAAGTTGTTAAACCAAAACTTGTTTTGTTTAATTTAATTGTTTATACCTTGAGTGGATGAGGTTATTCCTATCAGTGGCTGCACAGGTTATAGGGTTTGACACGCACTAACATGTCTCAAGGAGAAGCATTCCTCAGACATTAAACTCCAGGAGCCTCTCAACTTTCTCTAAAATCTTTGGGAATTTGAATTTCTCCACCTCTGTCCATGATGGGGACACTGGACTCTGAGCGTTTATTTAAAACTACTGAAAAATCATCTTCTGTGTAAGAAAAGTTCAAGTGTCACATCTCATATTTTATGGACCACGACCAAGCAATAATGTACATGTAATATGAGGACAATGAGAAGAGAAAGTCATCATGACATTAATATAAAAATAAACGAATATTAATGATAATTCAATGGAACACCTCTCTTTCTCAAAGCACCAATACAAAATAGTACATATAAAATAACTATTTATAGTCCAAATACAAGATCAGAGAACTTATCAGTCCACTGATCAACATACTGTATTTCAGTCCTATTCTGGTGGACGTCTTTTCATCAGTGCTTTCAGGTAAGCAGCTGGATAACTTCTCTGGCTCGGTGCGCCCTCTGCTGGACAGCTCTGTCCTCTGCTTCTTGTCCTGAACTTTCAATAAGAGCTAAGGCCTTCTGTGCTGTGGTGTCTCTGGCTCCTCCACGCAGACCCTCCAGGTACTGCAGCAGCAAGGAGAACTTCTCATCTGGAACCTGAGCACAAGTATTTTACGTTACCATCATTCTGTCTTTTATTGTGTGTATGCGAGTTGTCCTTGTGTAATAAATGACAACGTAAATAACCTGTGGTAGTGTGCAGCGGATTAATGGCACATTTTACTCTTAAATATAATTGCAACAGCTCCAATATGAGTGTTTAAACGTGTGAATATCTAGCTCACAGACTGATGAAACAAGTAGACAAGTCTGAAGATCAGCACTCCCCCCCCCACGAATCACTCAGGTTAGTTTGACCTTTTCAGAGTCGAACATGTGCTGCAGTAACCACGTCTGTCTGGTCTTCTGGAACTTCCACTCTGTGCGATTTTCGGCCCAGCTGCAGAGACAAAACCGATGGGGGCTGTGGTATTACATCAGTTAACACAAATGTAAAACGTTATACTGTACGCACAGGTGATGACTTTAAAAAGGAATTATACTTACGGTTATGTTTGAAATCACAGTTTGAGTGTTTGTTATTTAAGTCGGTTGCTCTGCAGTTTGTTTCACTTAATCTTACATAACAAACGGCAGTACAAAATATTACTTATTCATATATACATTTTTGAAGATGGTTATTAAGATGACTTTGTTTAATACACTGATTATTGGAAGTTATTTTGACACCGGAGACATTTTTAGGGTGTTGTGTTCAGACTTCAAAAAGCTCCATCTGAGCCAAACAGGATCTTGTATAACCGTTCCCCCTCCTTATGATTAATTAATCAAACTTTATTCATGAAGTTTGTTGAATTTCTCTTCAAAATATCATTCACTTACGACACTTTTTTGGAACTAAGTCCCAACATCAGAGTTTTAAATGAACTCCTATTACTTTGAAGGATGAATTTGACTTCAGACTCTATTGTCATGGTAACACCACCACTCGTGCATTTTAATGCACTCATAATGAGTTAATGTATAACTTATGAAGAACTTAGCTATGCATTAATGAGCAACTATATGACTAACATACTGAATAATACATGAGCTAGGATGAATAATGTCTGCATTCAGGGATTCATTCTCTTATTGTATTCATTAACACTGTTCATTCATGTTCTACATGAGTCATATATTAACTCATGATAGTCTGGGCAATAATTAAGCGTTCATAAATTAAAAACAAACTGTTGTGTTTTAGAAAAGTTAGTGCCATAAACACTTTAAACAAGCTTTAAGGTTTGCTTCTGGATCCATGTCATTGCTTTAAAATCTGTGAAGTTAATGCTGATATTGCAGATTTATTTTTAAAACTGGATACAGATATACAAAAACATAAATGGGGTTACTTAAATTGGGCCAGTAGTTAATCAAATAAAACCTGCTTTACACCTGTATGAGTCCCTTTGTATGAATTTACCCGTCCTGGACTAAATCAAAGCGGTTCTTACCATGTGAGATAGTCCAAAGCATGCTGAGGCGCAGTGGGTCCAGACGCTTCGGTTTTCTCCGGGGTCACTCCCCCATCTTTCAGCCTCTTCTTCTCCTCCTTCTTCAGGATCTTCTTCATCTTCCTCTCCAGGACCCTCCTCTCCTCGGGGCTCAGGTCCTCCTCTCCCTCCACGTCATGTGCCCCCTCTGGTAGGCCGGGTGGTTCTGAAATCTGTCAAATCAAAACAAAAGGCTCATGGGAGTTATCTGCACTCACAGAACTTCCTTTGTAGACTTTTAGCATTTTCTGTGTTTGTGTGAAACACTTATCAGACATCCAAAAATAACTCACATCCACTGGGAGCCAATGATGGGACAAATGTTATCATTTTATCAATCACGTCACTTTTTGTGTATACAATCACACGTTTCCTACTCATTCCCAAACATAAGGATATTTTTCTGAAAAAGCCTTATTTTATTTATTACTGATTCTTTGTTTTGTTGATGCTGATGATTTTTTTTTTTCTATAAAAACTAAATGGGACATTTTGTTGCTCTGCAGCACATATGCAGACACAACTAAATACACTTTCAATACAGGTTTCTGTTCATCTGCAGCTCAGAGGGACGTTTCCTGTCTCTACAGCCTTGTGAGGTCATCGTCGGATACATTTATACCTTGGCTGACATTTTCTGTGGTGCACAACTTCCCTTCAGTGATGCATTCAAAGCACAAGTGCTTGCATAGTTTTAAAATAACCATGTGTGTGTTTTTTTTTGCAGGGATTTTGAATTGAAACAGATATTAGGTTTAAATTTCAAAGCAGAAAGTATTTATCATTAGCTCATCAAGTCTGGAGAAAAACTAATCCATAGAAAAAAAGAAACTAAAGCTGTTACATTGCAGTAACTCAGAGACCACATTTAACTCTCAGGGGAAGCCAAACAAGTGCCTCAGTATGCTCTCTGATTTAACGGACCTCCGTCTGCACAGTGATGAAAAAAAGAAAAAACTGAAGGGAGGGGAGGAAAAGATTTTGATCACATGGCCAAGAAGTCATTGTGAAAGTGTGTTGGCAGGGTACACCCTACAGAAACATATGAAAACTCTTCAGAGCGAGCGATAGCCTCCATGCAGAGAGCATCATTTTCAGAGATCTGAGTAGATCTACAACGTCAGGCTGCTGGATTCAAAACAGAAGACAACTGGGCAACGGAAGCAGAAAAATGGTAAGTGGAAACATGTGTGCTTACTGAGCAGGCGGTTCCCCAACGCGGGGCAGACAAAGACTGCTCAGAGGAGACATGTGGACGTCGACTTAAAGAGGGAACTTTTTTAAATAAACCTAGTCGGCATTGATTAAATAGTTTAAGAGATCATTAATGTTTTGATTTTCTGTGTGAAATATGTCGTGTTTTTGTTGTTGATGCACAGACAGAAGAAGAGGATCAATGAATTGGTTTAGTTTTGAGGAAAGGTTTTTCTGCTGACATACACTTGATTAGTAGGTGTCATGAATTTGAAGATGAGTTTCTAATTCTTGATTTCCCATTACTGAGGAAAGTTTTATTTAGAGATCTATAAGAACTTCCAGTAAAGTTCGTATACACGTTGAGATTATTTAGGACGGAAATGTGCTGAGTGCTGTAAGGGTGGGTTCTCTATGCTTAATGAGTCACAGTCTGAGCAATTATAAACACTGTTTGATATGTTAATAAAAAGCTGATTCATTTGTTTGAGGTTAATCTTAACAATGTATTTGCACTTTTTTGTATGTTTTCTCTTTTCATTTTCAGGCGAATCAAAGCCTGGTAGACTTCTCTACTGTGAGCAGTGCCACACCTCCATTTTCCAACAGATCCACCATCAACAACAACACCTCCACTGACTTTGGGATTGCAGCCAATGACATCACCTCCAGAGCAAACTACGTCTACAGTTTCTTTGCGTCTTTGGGCTTCATCGCCGGCTGCTTCCTGCTCTACAGTTTTGTGCAGACCTACAGAGCTCAGAGACGTCTGGCCTGGCTCAACTGCCTCCTCTGGGCCTTTTGTGGCTTCCACCTGCTGCTCTTACTCCTCTCCCTCCACGCTGTGGCTTACAGACCTGCCTACTTGCAGACCACAGGTTTAGGCTGTGCAGCTCTGTCGTTCGTCATCAACACAGTCTCTCTGTGCAGCATGTTGGTGTTGGTTCTCATGGCTTACGTCCTCACTCGAGATCCGCCGTCCCACACGCTGCTGAGGAAGCCCGCTG
Source organism: Tautogolabrus adspersus (assembly GCA_020745685.1). Lineage (NCBI taxonomy): Eukaryota > Metazoa > Chordata > Actinopteri > Labriformes > Labridae > Tautogolabrus > Tautogolabrus adspersus. Next base: position 10,433,028 of record CM036554.1, read on the forward strand.
TCTGTGTGGGTTTGGTGATCCTGACATCTGTGCTGGTTTGTCTGCTGCTGGCAGGGCTTCGGGGTCCAAGCGATGGTCTACAGAAGGAAGGAGCTTGTTTTATGGATCCAGCTCATTCTGGTGTTTCGTATGCTGCTGCCCGGCTTTGCCTGGTTTTTCTGATCCCCTACATCCTCCAGCTGGGGCTCCTGATTGGGGGCTGCGTCCGGCAGTGTAAATCAAGAGGACGTTTCCTGTCTGGCTCTGAGGAGGGTCCCATGTTCCTGACTGTCACCTTCGCTGTGTTTTTCTGCCAGCTCTTTTACAGTGTGGCCCTGCTGAGAGGGGCACAGCTGAAGAGAGAGGGGCTAAGCTATCATGAACAAGCATTTCTGAGCGTGGCTGAGTTTGTGCTGTTCTCAGGGAGCAGCGTCAGCCTGCTGCTCATGCTGCTCATGCACAGGCCGTGCAGAGAGAGTCTGCACGGAGCATTTAGGCAGCTGAGGGACTGCTGCAGAAGACCGGGTAGAACGCAGCCAAACAGGAACATCATCGCTCCTCACATTGAGATCACAGACACCCTGCAGGACATTGAGTCATAGAGGACTTAAACTCTTCGACAAAAATACTCTCCTGATGCAAAGAATTACAGACTTAGAGATAAAATGTAGAAGAATGTTCTACTTTAAATGCTTAATTTATCCTATCTCTGTAGCTCTTAAGTTACAATGCAAATGTATTTTAAAACGTGCCTTTTCCCTTCAAGAGTCTCTGGTGACTGAAGGTTCAAGTTTTCCTTTTTTGTTTTGATTAAAATCCAAAGTCTTCAGCTGATTTCCTTCTTCAGAATTGTGCAGCATGGTACAGTCCTTTCTCTCACTTCAGATACAATATGTCTGTATAGTTTATAAAAGTCCACAACTACATGTAAGATTAGAAAATGACTTACTTAGTAGCATGTGTAATTTTTTATATGTCTAGAGCTGGCCCTTAGACACACCTCTCTTTCTTGGAAAACAGACTCTGTTTTCATTTCCATCTTTCACACAAAAGCCCTTTCACACAAACTGCCTGGAAAAAGCTCTGCAATCCCCTGAATGCCACTTAGGAAACATTAAGTCAGTGAAATAGAACGCCAGATGCTAACTTGAGACCAACAGTATCTATATTCTTCATGGTAACATTTTCAAATCTGCTTAGGAACCAAAACAAGCTACACAAGTGACCCTCTCGTCCGGTCCATCACTTTCAGGAAGCTGATTGGCACCAGTTCTAGGAATAACACCTGCATGGATGACATCGCAGCGTCATTTGAAAAATGTTAGACCTGATTCACTAAGTAACGAAGTCAAATCTTAGTCATCCATTTAAGTCATCTCTTTCTTTCAACTGTTGCTCCTAATGGGAAAACCACAAAACGAGTATCTACAAAATATGATGCATTATGGAACTATAGGGGTATTTAGTCAACAGTATCAAACAGTTTCCTGAGAACACACACGTTTCAGTTTGTCTCTGCTAAAAATCCATGGACTTCCATTCTTACATTATATATTCAATATTCTACAATCAATAGGCATGTCCATGTTTGAGTGCCAGTGTTGACAAGTTGCCTCCATGTTCTTATTGTTTATAATTTTTATGCAATAGAAAATACATATAAATGACATTAGAGAGTTTCAGTATGAATATATCTGTATGAATACTACTTAAATTGAAGGAAAGCTATGTAAACACTGTGTGTCCTGCTTTATAGTCCCCATCCTAAGGACAGAGAGGATCAGAAGGGCTGCAATGCAGTGCAAGCAAACTGCCTAATACTTTTCAAAATAAAGTTGCTTATACACTTTCTACTAACCAGTAGTGAGTACAGGATTAAGCCATTTTGGGGGGGGGCATTGTGATGTAGGGATTCAAAACCGATCCCTGCTCAAACCACAAACACTTTGGTTTTAGTTTAAAGTCTTTTACACAACGCCGGCGGCTGTAGCTAAGTTGGGAGAGTCGGTCGTCTCTCAGCCGGAAGGTAGGGGGTTCGATCCCCAGCTCCTGCAGCCACATGTCCGATGTGTCCTCGGAAAAGTAACTTAACCTCAAAATTTCTACCCCTGCTACGTCAGCGGCGTATAAATGTGATTAGTTACTTCTGATGGTCACTTTACATAGCAGTCTCTGCCATCAGTGTGTGAATGGGTAGGTGTGACCTGCAGTGTAAAAGCACTTTCAGTAGTCAGAAGACTAGAAAAGCGCTATATCAAGCCCATTTACCATTTACTGTTTTGTGTCTTCACCTCACATACTAGCATCCTTTACTTAGAATTAACAGCAAGATGTTAGGTGATATCTTTTAGCTGCTATAAATGGGATTTTAGATGGAATAAAAAAACATTTTATACAACAAATGTGATATGCAAGGCAACCAAACTACCCGTAACAGTTTTCTGTACAGATCAACACAAATCCTAAATTTGTGTTTATTGCATAATAACAGAATCCAGCAGCATAAAACGATGTGAATAAAGTAAAAGAGCTTCATTCTTACCTCTGTCTCCTCTGCTTTTTGTTTCTTTTTTCTTTTCTTTTCCTTTTTCTTTGTCTGTTTTTCATCATCTGCTGTGATCGTCACATGGGGAATCTGCACTGGAGCCTCCTGGAGTAAATAAACATTCATTCTTTTTTGTGAAATATTTGGCTGTGTTTTCTAAAACAGGCACAGATATGAGGGATGTCATACTCACCTCTACTTTCAGGTTTTTCCTTTTCTTTTTTACTTTAGACTCCTCCATATCTGTCTCATGAACTTCAACAGCATCTTGACTCAGCTTCTTCCGTTTGGGTGGAAGGGTTTCTGGTTTCAAGGATTTGTCTTTTGCCATGAGTGAGTACTACAAATAAAAGCATGTAAAAGTTACAAAAGGACATAACAACAGAGATGTGCACATTAATGAAGAAAAATGGATAAACAACAAGCATTGGAGACCCAAAAAGATGATGATCTAAACTAGCCCAGCTAAAGCCTACTATTGATTATTGACTAATATTCCTTAGAAAATTGATAAATAAAGTTATACACTGTATATCACTCAAAATGTGTAAAGCCCCCCCCCCCCCCCTCCCTCCCCGGCAAAAAATAAATAAATGACGACGCTGTTTTATGCGACCAACACAAATACATTATTAACAAATGAAACTCAATCACGGATCGATCATATATATTTTCAGACCATATTTGTTACACAAAATACTCACTTGAACTGCGAAAAATGCGTGCAGAACTCCGGATAGCACAAAACGCGCATGGGACCTGGACCAGGAAGTTATTTCGTCTAGGATAGGCGTGATTGGACGGATCTGTCTCTTTGATCACTGATTGGTTGACAAGCGTGACTACTTCTAGGACGCTCGTACCGTTCGATAACACTATGTAAAAAAACACATGAATATTTGTTGTGGGTAAAACATTTTCTTTTTAATCAAATCGTTTTGATAACCGTCTGATACATACATACAATTTGATGACATAAACAGGGAGAGGTTCTCTTTACATTTCAACGGAACCGTTCAACTCTGTGGTAAACAGCAACACGGAAGGAATTTAAGGTCGCACAACATTGCGTTACATGACCTAACCAAGGTGCGTTTGGTAAGAATACCTTAAGTTTCTTTGACCCAACACAGTAGATCCTAAGATGACCATTTGTTCAAGATGTCTACAACAGCAGGACGAGTTTTCTCAGGTCTGATACGAGCTGCTTCCAGTCGGGGGATCTTTACACCAAACGCTTCATCAGAAAGGTTAGTAAATGTGTAGCAGGCTAACCGAAACCATGGTGACTCATGTCATCTAGCTGTTCAATGACACGCTTTTAACTGTAATACATTGTTCTTCTACTACTGTAAGCTTCATATTCTTTAAAAATACAAAGCTATAGTCCAACTCTGAATGTTTTGTAACATATCTATATACATGTTCTTTAACTTTGATAGCCTCTTGTGCTTCCATAGTATGAACATAGAATGACAACACTATAAATTATGATAGTAGGGTCCCAACTTTTGAAAACAATTTTATGAAATCTCCCTATAAATCTGACAAGATGGTATAACACGTGTTTATGACACCTGAGATTTCCATCAGATGACACATTCAGGGATTTACATTTTTGACTTGGGTAGAGTATAAAAATAACCTGCCTTTGTTCAAGGTTGGTTTTATAATTTATTGCCGATGGAACAGTTTGGATTTGTCTCTAGATATCATCATATTGTCCTGTCTGAATCCAGAAAACCAGTGAATAAGTAACACAGTAAAACAAAAACACACAAGTTGATCTGTACCTGTGTTGATAATTAGAAATTTAAAAAATTCTTTTTGTTGTTAAGAGTTCATATAAAGACATTATCTGAGTGTTACCCTTTTGGCTACTAAATTAATATTCATGTACAAATTGAGCATTGCATGACAATCATAGCATGTTAGGTTGAGAAGTATTCAGTCCTTTACTCAAGAGTACCAACATAAAAAATAATCCAATATACTAGTCCCCTATTTACAATTTAATTTCAATTATAGTGTCAAAATTTAAAATGCTCAATATGCAAAAAATCTGTTTTAAAACGTCAGGTTATTGGATTGTTCAATGTACACTGCCCGGTAGTGTGATCTATACTAATGCATCACATTTCATGACTGATGTGAGTATTTGCATGTTCATTTTTCTTTTTCTCTGATGATCTTTGATGTATTTTTGTCTTAATCAGCCGACTGAACAGTGTGAGGTCTCTCACTCTGAGCTCTCGGAGGGCAGCCGGACCCGTAAATGATGATAAAGAGGTGAAAGATGAGCCCATCAAGTTCTCCACCAGTAAGGCCAGTCACAGAACCTGGAAAGTGGACCAGTCCATGGGGAGCAAGTTTCAGCGTCCCTGGTGGAAGGTCTTGCCCATCAGCCTGTGTGCCAGCGCCTTTCTCCTCTGGTGTGCACTAAGAGAAGAAACGGACATAGATGCGAAGCTGCAGAAGCAGCTGTATGAGCAGCTACCGGGCTTGTTGTCAGACGAAGAAGAGGAGGAAAAAAATTCAGGTTGACAAATCTGGGACTTCATGTATATATTTCAGCTTATATTTATTGTGAAATGTCTTTGTAGAGTTATTGCTGTAGCGCCAGCTCATTAATCTGAAGCCGTCCTGTGCTACAGGTTTTCTTTCTCAGCAAGAAATGAATTGTTCCAGACAATACAATGCCTTTTGTCAAGTTTCAGTTGACTGATGACAACATATGGATTAAAATGCCTTGATTTAAGCCACAACTTTGTCTGCCTTTTTTTCACTTTTCAAGTTATATATTTATATGCAGCTGTTACTGAGGTCTTAATGTGATCTAAAACCTTTCCCGTGATTGGTCTGAGATCGCCTTTTTATCAAGTTATATACTTGTTATATTACTAGTATATGCTCAAGTTGTTTTTTTGCTGACTGTTTTCCCTAACATTTTGATGTTTTTGGGTAGTCTTTTTCTGCAAAGCCTGACTTGTCTTTCTTGTCACTATGGGATAATCCAACTTTTTTTTGTAGTACAGTCCTGTTTTTTTTACCTATTGTGCATTTACAGGATCAGTTACAAATTCTGTAGATTTTTATTCTATCAATCCCATGAAAATCTGAGTTTAGTTATGTTCATTTTCTCAGTCCATCAGCATGCTTTATGTGCAAAAACCTGATTGTAGATATTCTCCTGAGTAAAGATTTGTTTTTCCCGGCGAGTTTAGGATTTGGCCAGACCAGGACCACAAGCCTTTAGTGTATGTGAATTATTAGATACTTATGGAAAATGTATGCCAGGCCAAAACTCTTAAATAATTTTTTGCTACAATGTAAAATACACAAAAGGTTTTTATTAAATTGAATATCATTGGTTTTTTGCTTCCTGAGGTATAGGTCACCCTCTTGTGGTTGCTACATTTATTAGCCACATCTTTGGTTGATCAACAGGTGATATTGATTTTTGCTGATATGGCTTTTTCAAAGAACCAAGAACTCACATTTGAAGCTACCTTAAATACATCAAATTGCCCAGACTTTAATTACTAGCAAACACCATGTCTATCAGAGTAAATGCGTGTGGACATCATTTTACCACAATTAAAATTCAGACCCTGACTTTGAGGTAGCGGAAAGTTTATTTACAGCACAAGAAATCCTATGACATGCACACACAGGAGTAGAAGGGTTCTAAAATAAACTTGCAAACCTGAGGAAGGCAGTGGAATATTTGTTTCAGCATTTAAATACATGAGAAGCGCTACTCTACAGTGAATAGTACAGTCAAGGGAAAGAGTGAAAGGGAATTGGCAAATGACGTACAAAACAAATATGCCTGAAACTACAAAGAATATGGTGGAACACGTGCTGGTAATAATTTCAAGATTTACAAAACAAACCCAAGTCAGACCCACCCACCCCCCACTAAAAAGATAAAATCACAACATTTATGCACGCTCTCCTCTAATTCGCCTGGCGAGCTGGATGTCCTTGGGCATGATTGTAACCCTCTTGGCGTGGATGGCGCACAGGTTGGTGTCCTCAAACAGTCCAACCAAGTAAGCCTCACTGGCTTCCTACAAGGGAAAACAAGAAAACAAAACTGTATAAACTTTCATAACTCGTGAAAACAAGTTAAAATAGTGTTGGATGTTCTCTTCCTCACCTGCAGAGCTCCAATAGCTGCGCTCTGGAAACGCAGATCCGTCTTGAAATCCTGGGCAATTTCTCTGACAAGACGCTGGAAGGGCAGCTTCCTGATGAGCAGCTCAGTGGACTTCTGGTAACGACGGATCTCTCTCAGGGCAACAGTTCCAGGCCTAAAACAACAAATTATGTGCTGTGTTTAAGACCTTATCCCGTCTTGGTCGTATAAACAAAATCTTACGGTTACTTAAATAAAATACATGCAAAGGAGCACACCAAGAATCTGATCAGCTACCTGTATCTGTGGGGCTTCTTCACTCCGCCGGTGGATGGCGCGCTTTTCCTGGCAGCTTTGGTGGCCAGCTGCTTCCTGGGCGCCTTTCCTCCGGTGGATTTACGAGCGGTCTGCTTGGTACGAGCCATACTTCACCTGCTGATTTAAAACAAATAAAAGATGAGGCAAACTACGATAGAAATACATTTCTAAAGGCATTTTCCCCTTCTATAGATAATTACTGGACACATGTAATGTACGTGCCGCAGTAACAGCTCTAACACCAGCACCCGGTTGTGAGCCCCATCTTCATAAAAAAACAAACAAACATTTCGTAATGGTTAAACTCAACAAAATTGTGCTCGGTGTACAAACGAAACAAGCGTTCAATGAGCGGCAGCTGACAGTATGCGCTCAAATTAAGGTTATAAAAGAAGTGCTATTAATGCCTTCGTTACGCCGATTGATAAACGGAATAAAAGGAAACCAGCCACCATTAAGCTAGGAGAGAAACACACGTTTAAGACTGCTGTCGTTGGGGAACAAATTTAAAGCTAGCATGGACGGTTGCAAAATGGCGCCAGCTAGCCAACACAGAGGTTCACAAGACGGCGTTTTCTTCCCCGCCACTTCGATATACAACCATCCACACTGGACAACCATTAACTAAACATTTAACACAGTGACAGGCGTTTATTGGTTATCAAAGTTTTACAAACAACTTGAAATATAGCAAACAGTAAGCTAATTGGCAATTGCGCGCGCCGTTTTGTTGTCAAGAGTCTGACTATTACAGCGAGTCTAAAGGGGTTTAAACCTTTTAAACATTTGAAGATAAGGAAGTGTGAGTATACAATATCCACTATGACAATACATATCAAACAGAAAACACAACGTTGGAATAAAACTCTCTATACCTTTTAGTTTCTCGGGAACCCGGTATCTTCGTCTCTCTAGTCGTCGGTAATATTGACTACCACAGAAGCAGGAGGTGGTATTTATAGTCTGAGGGGCGCAGCGCTTAATGTCCCGCCCTTGTGCCCACATGATTGGTTCAGAGACAAATCCATAACGGAATGTGATTCGCTGAGGAAAAAACGAGGCTCACTGGCTCTGCATTCGAAGTAGAGTAACAAAAAGCGCCTTTTAGTAATAGTTTCGACATCTTTTTTCAATCTCTCATCAAATTTAACTGATTTATTTATTCCTGAAACCAAAATATTTGCACAGAAGGGCTGTATCTCTACCAGAGGTAAAAACCTCAAGTTAATGTTGCGAGACCTGAGCACAGGGCATCAGAACCACATAAAGCACCATGCTTCTCCTAATTACTGGGTGAATCGTTTAGTTATTGGTTATATCATACACTGATGTTGTCCCAGTTGATCCCCTAACTCAAAATCTACCCAGGAATCAGCGCTGGCAGCCCTGTGTTTTGGTCCAGCTTGGTAATGATTGTGGAAGCTGGTGAGGAAAGAGTTGAAAAGAGAACCCGACAGTGTGACAAAGATGCTTGTTATATTGTCTAAAAAACAACATTTTTCCTGTTTCAATTCAACAATGTACTTCTTTAAAGACTAATTATGTACAACTTAATTCGTGACCTTCATAAATGTTAAAACTGTTGCCTAATATATTTTTATTGTCATGTAAAAAGACACCGGCCTGCAAGGTGTACGCATTCATACATTAGGTGGCCATTATTATTATCATTTTTGAAATTGACATTTCGTATTTCTGTTCAAGTGTCTCCTCACTCAACTGAGAGCGGAACGATAAACGGCAAAGAATAAATACCAGCCGGATCTCTTTAAAGGTGACGCCAGTGGTGAGTTTACGAACACAGCTTGATTTTGTAAAAACAATATTAAATCATGGATTAAATTGACGCTTCTTTTTTTATATTGGCGAAAACTTGAGCCAAAGCTAGTTAGTGTCGGTAAGAAGAGTGGTTCGCCCTAACTGGCGCCTTTTGGCAGAAAACCTGCAGCACCGCAAGATTCAGCATGACCGAGCCAAGTCTGCGGTTTATAGGTACATTATCATTATATTACAAGTCTTACATTGACCATAAGCTTAACCATACCATCTTACTTTGTGTTTGGACTATTAATTGCCGCACAAAATGTGTTTGATTTAACTTCAATCAAATCAGCAAAAAGCATAAACTGAGTAGTTATGCTATAGGCCTACTGTAGTTTGAGCTTTTATAATATGTTAATTGTATCTATCTATAAATAAGCGTCGAGGATATAAATGAGATTCAAAACAATGCCCTTCCTCCAAAAGCAAGTTGTTCACTAGTTTGTTTGTCTGTCTGTCTGTCCATTCACCAGATATTGAACCTAAATCAAACAGTTCTGTTCCTGTTGAAAGAAGATCTGAAAAACCCCTCTGGACTCGTACTGACAACGCCTTCAGATTTAACTTCCTACCTGACAACTCTGCAGCTCTTCAGGTGGAAACATCGCCATCATCCATCACTGAACCAACGGCGAGCAGGATAACTATAACAGGACAGGGCTCTGCTTTTGCTTTCAACTTTCAAATCCCTTCTGACCCACCTGTAGAAAGCATGGAGACGACAGAAACCCCAAGCACATCTTCCCCAAGTAGCCAACAGGAAAAACCTTTGCCACTGCCGGAGGTCACCTCTGAATCATTAGTGCAATCAAAAGCCAAGAAGAAGAAGAAGAAATCTGGAAAGAAAAAACCCTCAGAGAGCACAGAGATGCAGCAAACACCAGGTTCAGCGGAGGGTGGTCAAGAGAGCGAGGACACAGAGCTGGTCAGTGTGAAATGTTTTCCTTTTAAGTAATCATCATGAGATCTAGTTTGTTTGACTTAATGTAATGTTTGAATGGCTTTCAGAGTGCAGAGGAGCAGCTGAACAGACAGCTGGACTGGTGCATCGAGCAGCTGGAATCGGGAATGAGGTCCAAGAAGGGAACACCAAAACAAAGTATTCTGTTTAGATCAAGTAAAAACAATATAATGTTCTATGTAAAAATGTGAATTGCTTTTAATTGTCATGCTTTAACTATTTTCTCCCTGCAGAGGAGGAAGCCTCTCGTGCTCTGAAGACCCTACAAAGCTCCAAAGCTCCTCTGGCCAAAAAGAGGCAGGTGATGAGAGCCATGACTGGAGACTACAGGAAGAAAATGGAGGAGGAGAAGAGCAAACAGTACAAACTCATTCATAGCGGTGAGTGGATTGTAGGAGTAGCATGATTTGTTTTCCTAGAAAAGTAACCTCAAGTTATGTTTATTGACAACGTTTTCCCTTTTTGGCAGAAATTGCTTCAGCTCAAGTGAAAGCTGTGTCAGATTCTCCAAAGAAGTGTGTTTTCCACCGCAGAGCAGAAGCCAAATCACAAGATACAGACCTGAAAGAACAGACTCAAGAGCAGGCTTCGTCAACCTTTGTCTTTACCCCATCAAAGGAAGAGTTCCACTTCAATTTCTTTTGATCTGTGATCTGAAGACACATATTACCATACAATGTGATAGACATTGTTGGGGGGATTTTAACAATAGCCATTGCAGAAAACAAGGGACTACATAGGGCAAAAACAATCACAACACCTATTTTCACAATGCTGATATTCAAAATGTTCTGAAATTGCTGGCACTTGTTTATATTTCTATATAAAATAATTTTAAGTTTTTTTTACTTGCATTTGTTTTTATAATTAATACATAGAACTATAACAAACAAGTTAGAGTATCATTCCATACTTGCACTATGTGAATTTAAGATAAGCGACCCATTTGTACTGTAATGTTTGTTCTCATCAGTTGCTACTACATATTGTATTGGCACAGAATGTAAGAGAATTTTTGATGTTTTGAGGGTCAAAGGTGACAAAATGTGTTGTTTGTTTGTTGCAGCCCCCGGTACATTTGTTTATTAAATAGAATATAAGATTTGGTTTACACTGTCACTTTAACAGTAAGGGATAACTTTGTCAGCATAACTTTACGTTAGTGGTTTCCAATCTTCCTTTTGTTTGCTTTTGATGCCGGAAAGTGATTTAATGTTTAGTTTAGTTTTGAACATTCTTACAGCTCATGACCGAAGGGATGCTTTTCTTGTTTTGTTTTTCTATTTGTTTGCATTTCGTGGATTTACAGAGGCATGGTGGTAGGAATGAGCATTTTGAGCGTCAATATTTGTATTAAGTGCGATGAGTTAAATATATATACAGTATATATCAATAACCAAATATATTTTGTGTTCTCGGAAAAAAAGTTCAGCAGCTTCAAACAGGAAAAGGCGGGGCATGTTTCGACACGAGCACAATTGAGGGTCACACACAAAACAAAACTTTCAGCCGCTGAGAAAACAAACTACATTGTAAGTTTTACATCTTGACATTTTACTTTTATAGAAGTATTAGTCCCTCTGATTTCTTTTTCGATAAATAGGGGAAATTACTTTTATTCATAGCTTATTCAGATGGCGTGTGTTGTGGAAAAAAGTTAATACCGGGGCTAACTTTATCCCGCTATGCTAACCTTGAGCTAGCTAACCAAACAACCCTTGACGTTTTAATATCAACATAAAGTAAGTTTAAATAAGGAGCTTGTATTAAATGAAATTATTTGTAAAAAGTTAGAAGATTATTACCAACATTTAACGATGCAGAGCTTTATAGTCTCTGTTTAAGTGGTGTGGTTAGTCTCGCTTCTATCTCCGTTTCCAGGTTTGTGAAGGGAAGTTGGAAAAAGGTGAAACATGTCTGAGCTAAGTGATGAAGCTAGTGAGTCAGAGCAGCTGGGTGCCAGTCTCTCCCTGTGGCTGGGTGACTCCCTTGTGCGACCTGAGGAGCTGGATGTCCCTCTGGACCTGCACACGGCCTGCTCCATCGGACAGTACGATGTGGTGGCTGAGTGCATCAAAAAGTAGGTCCTATAATGATCACATCATTAATGTCATAGTTGCCTGAATGTTCCTTTCATCAACTGCCTCTGTGACACAATAATGTGTGTATTAATAAGTCTGATCATGTATCTTTTTAGACATGAGGTGGATCTGGATGGCAAGAACATTGGAGGATGGACCCCGTTGATGTATGCCTCTTACATCGGCCATGACAACATTACAAATCTGCTGCTGGAGGCTGGAGTGAATGTAAATGCCACCACTACCAAAGGGTTAACCCCCCTGATGCTGGCAGCAAGCTGTGGGAATGAAAGTATTGCATACTTTCTGCTTCAGGTAAAAAAAAACGGTGCTGTTCTGAGGTAACAGTATATCTGTCGGTGGGTTCAGATAAGTTTTACTTTTGAAATTAAAATCTCCTTGCAAAGTTTCCACACTTTGAATCTAAGCAATTGATGTTGATTGTATTGTTTGTTGTTGTGAAGCATTGTGTGCCATCAGAAATCGTATCCAGAGGGCAGACAGTAAATAAAAAACAATGTCAAGAATGCCTTTTGAACATCAAAGTTTGTTGTTTGGCAGATTACACTCAAACACAAATTTAGCTTTGGTTTTACAAACATGAAAGTTTTGTTACACTATTATAACTTTACATTTGACAAAGACCGGTATCCTCTCCACTAACTTACAAGTTTAAAGTCATGTGTTGATATTCACTCTGTAAAACATAGAAAGAAACAAGAAAACAACACGGTTGCTCATTCTTAGGCCCATTATTGGAAAGATGTTTGTGTTAGAGATGATGTTGTTTTGATAAAAATCAAGCCACTAAATGAGAGTGGATGGTTATTTAAAACTAATATGAGTCATAGGTAGTGGTGGGCTAAAACATAACACAGGAGTAGATTTTCAGCGACTTGTCATTAAGGCCACTTACTTATAATGCTTCTGTAATAAGGGCCATTAAGCACTAAGAGCTACTACTTAATATTTAAGTACCAGAATTTCCACGTCAGATTTGCAGCAGCATTTTAAATTAGCTGAAAAGAAAAGAAAAAATTCACAGGAAATCAAGGGGTCTAGATTATGAAATGATGTGTTCTTAATTAAAAGCAAGGTGCTGAGTTGGAGCTGAAGGACTCAAGAGGCTGGACCGCTCTGTTCCACTGCACGAGCACAGGCCACCAGCAGATGGTCAAGTTCCTGTTGGACAACAATGCTAATGCTAATGTCAAGTCAGTGTTTAACTTCATTCCAAAATGAATGTAACCCTCCATTCAGACAGTGTTCATTACTGTTTGTTGTCATCCACAGGGAGCCGGGGTCTGGTTTCACTCCCCTAATGGAGGCTGCTGCTTCTGGACATGAAATCATTGTTCAGTACCTGCTTGATCATGTGAGTTGATCACCATTCACTTATGTGCTCTCTAAATGGAAGAAAAAAAAGTGAGGCATTGAAATCAAACAAAGAAGCTAATAATCGAAATCTGTTTCGTTTTACATCATTTACAGAAAGTTAAAGTGGATGATCGCAATGTGAAAGGAGAGACTGCCCGTGCTCTGGCAATGATGTACGGATATACCAAAATCGTCAGCCTCATCGACCTACGTTCTCCAAGGATTAAACCAGGTACTTTTTGTAGAAGCTTACCATTGACTTTTAAACGTTTACAATACACACTGATATCCTTTGTATGTCTTTTATTTTCTGATTAAGTTTCCGGGTCTGTGTATCTGTGTGTCCTTCAGGACATTTTGAAGACCTGAGCTCCTCCGAGGACTCAGACAGTGCACCCCCGAGGATAAGAAACAGAAACCGAGCTAAAGGCATTAGCATCCACGACGGGCCCCAGGCCATCGCCAAGTTCCGAGTAGGAGGCTCCAACAAACTGTGTGGTAGTGTCACACATAATTCAACCAGTCCAACTAACTTTATCCATACCAGTCATGTGTCAAAATGGTACTGATCTAAAATCAGAATTACAATCAGCTTGTTATACTTCGTTTGTGCTCAGAGCCATCTGCGGTGCCTCCAGGCTACATGACTTTTCGGGATATTGGTGAACAGAGTGAAGCCATCTGCTACCGTGATGTGACGTCTCCCATCAACGAGCTAGACGGTCAGAGCAACAGCAGCAGAGGTGAGAGGGGCGAGTCCCCACAACTTCTTCACTTTTGAAATATACTTTTAAATACTTACATTTGTCATTGTTAGAAAAGCGCCAAAAGCAAGACAAGTAATGTCCTTTGAAATCTGCCAACGCAACAATTTCATACCACACCACAGACGACAGTCCGTTCTTCGACAACGACATGCCCACCATGAGGAGCAGCAGCAGCAGCAGCGAAGGCCTCCCGCAAGTGATCGGTCTCAACTGGGAAGGCTCCGTGGAGAGTAACGAGGTCTCAACACACAAATTTGTTGTGTGCTTCAAAGTCAAACACCAGATTATTTATAACATATTGACACTGTGTTTTTTCACCATCAGGACTCCGACCAGTGCAAAAAGAGCAGCTCTCGCAGAGTAAACAAAGGTCATTACTCTAAAGGAAAAGGTCGCCATGGAAGCAACGATGCAGCTCACTCCAGTGGTACAATGAACTGTGGGATGCGGTCACCTCTTGTCCCTCCTCCCTCTTACACTGGTCCAAAGGTACATCTGACTTACTGCTCACTTTTTTTGATGAATCAGGATTCTTCACATGTGCAACTGTTTGGGGTTCTTTACCAGCTTTGAAATCGTGTGTTTCTGTAGGATCTTGCAGAGTTCTTGGAGCAAATCGGCTTCTCGAAGTATCTCCCCGTACTCGAGGAGCAAGACATCGACCTGCGGATATTTCTCACTCTGACTGAAAATGATCTCAAGGAAATAGGGATCACGTAAGAAACTAGGCTCCTTTTCATGGTCCCCCAGCACTTTGATTTTTTTTTTCCTTATGTTTGAAACGCTGAAATTGTTCTCCAGATTGTTTGGACCAAAGCGTAAGATGACGTCTGCTATTGCAAGGTGGCACAGTAATGCTCGACCGCCCAGCGATGCTCTGGAACAGGCGTATGCCGACCAGCTTGAGGCTGAGATGCAGGAGATGGCTATTCAGCTGCACAAGGTAATGTCAAATATTGAAACTGCAATGTTAATATTCAACCTTTTCTCATCACCCAACTAAAAAAACCATTTGCCCACATTAAACCAACCATTTAGCGGTGTGAGGAGGCAGAGAGCCTGCAGAGCCAGGTGTCTCAGGAGAAGGAGCTGCGTACCGTGATGGAGGGATGTTTGATGGAAGACAAGATGGCATGGAGGAGGGTGCACACCGAGCTGGTGGAGAACCACCGGTATGCTCAGGACATGAGCGCCACTCTGGCAGAGTCCAAAGCCTGTCTCACTAAACTGCTCTCCTGTTTCACTACCGACAAGAACAGCAGCTCTAGTACTGGCGTGGAAGATAACATGAAAGATGACACTGGTGATAAAGGTGAGCTGAGGTTTTCTGTGCTGGACGAACTCTTTCATATGTCATTATCAAACAGAATTAGTAAATGTATTCTGCTTGTCTGTGCAGCTGGAGATGGTCTGACAAATGTAGCAGAGCTGATAAAGAAGCTGGATTTCTACGAAGAAGAACTGGGTAAGATGGAGAAATCCCATGATTTTATTTTTTGCGTGGTCAGGTGAGGATGATTGTAATGACGGTGTTTCATCATCACAGCGGGGAAACTGCAGACAGTGCAGCAGAGTCTGAGGCGACTAAGTGCCCCTGAAAAAGTCTCAGATAGCTGGGAGCGCCCTTAACCTCTACTGGTGAGTACCTAAAAGTCCATAGCTTCCACTTGATGGCCTTAACAAGTGCTTAGGGAACTCTTTTAAAGATACAATATCCTTTGTGTTTGTTTTAGAGGAGGCTTTTGCCAGGATTCGACGGCGGGTGATCCAACCACCCGGAACAATCTCACTGAAATGAGAGTAAGGCCAAAGACGAGGCCAGCCCTGCAGAACCGGTACGGCTAAGGGACCAAGCAGCTTGACCTGCTGCTCCTCTGGGATTGACTGACAGAGCAGAGCTCGCCAGATCGTCAAAAGCGGGGGCAGCTGCTGCAGGGAAAAGACAAACAGGCAGGAAGGGTACTGGACCCTGACTCACTTGTGCTGGTGTAAACTGGACTCCTGTAGTCAGGCGGTGAAATTTCAAGGAGGGAGGAGGAGGAGGACTGATCCAAGTTTAAAGGATGTTACACTGTGAAATGTATCAAAAACTGAACTCTCTTCTTGAATGAATTGTTGTTTAAAGTTCATACAACCAGCAGAAGAGGTTCCTTTTCTTTAAAGTTTAAGAAGTTCAAAGACGTTCTAGCTGTACTTTAATCAAATGAAATCTTTGTATGCTGTTTTTATGTGTTTGCAAAAAACGTCCTGCTGAATGTATTTGAAAGACGGGAGATTTATCAAACCTGTTAGTTAATATACAGCGAAACTTTTTCTCATACCAGGGGAGGTCTTTTCAATCCATTGTGCTGAAACTCTTTTTGACTTTGTCGTGTGTAGATGCAGAGTTAAGAATGAAATGAAATGATTCTAGTATTGTTCGTCTCTTAACATACTTGCCACTTTTAGAAATGATTCAGGGGTGCAATCCAGCGGTTACTCATCATTCAGTGGATTCACTGTGTAGCTTTTTAAATGTGATCTGTTTACCCAGAAGTCCTCAAACATCTTGAAAAACAGAAAAGAGAATTGGTTTGTATTTGGTTCTGTATTAAAACTCCTTTTGATGGATACCTTACTATGACTTCATTTTTCTACTCTGTTTAAATTGACAGAAATATTACAAACATATGTAACTCACAGATCTTTGCTTTAGCTTGAATGTATCCACATGTCTAATGAAATTTCATCACAGATTAAATATCTGTGATTTGTTGTAAGAATGGAAGTTGAGAATGTTTACTGGCAGAGACAGGGGAGAAGCTGAATTTTAATGTGCACACGTGGAGACAAAATGATCCAAACAAGGAAATAAGAAAACCAAGGAGCAGTGTGGAGTCTATGGACAGCTGTATGAAACATTCAAGAGGTCTAGGAGGAGCAGTCAAATGCAGTCTGACATCAGAATAAAGGTAGAAAGATATTGTGGTTGTTGTCCATTTTAATGCCTCTGCAGTAAAATGATGTGATGACGGTTTTTGCTCTGTAACAAGTTGGTGCCATGTGAACCCTGTACGAGTTCATATTCAGCAGCTGATGCAAATACAGCAACATTAAGCCTACAGTGCTCTGGCCTCATGATAGACAGGATGATATTTAAACTTGGATGCAGTCTGACATAAAGTTGTCCTTATGTGCTAGAACAGTTAGGATTCAAATAAAAACACGTGTGATGGTTGTGAATGTGTCCAAAGAAACACAATCAGAGTTATGAGTTATCAGTGACACTTTGTCATGAAAGTCTGAAAGTAAACAAAGAACTACATTTAAAAATCATTCAATCAGGTGGTATCGGGCTGCGAGGTAATGTGATGTCACAGGGGTTATTCAAGTGAAAGCTGTTCTGTTGTGTATCTCACCAGCTGTAACTTAAAACTGATGTTACTCTGAGCAGCACTTTTCACTGTACTTCATGCTAGAGATGTTGGCAGGTTTCCAGCTTCTGAGCCCATGAGGATGAAGTGCAGTGAATGAGTAGTGTTCTTCGTCTAACTAAGGTGCCCTCAAGCAAGGAGTTGTATCCTCCCTGCAGCACCGGAACAAGACAAGGGCTGCAAACCCCGATGTGCTGGACAGCAGAAGGAATATATTCTAAGCTCAGTGCGAGTTTCACTTTGTCTTTGTATAAACTGAAGCAATGTTTAGCCATTTTTGATTCATTGTAGCTGAGAAAACAGACTTCACTGGTGCAGGTCGACTACGCTTGTCATCTTAGTATGTATTGCTTGGTGAGACCTTTTCACATATAAATTAATGTTACATTATCTACAGTCCTTCAAAATAAGTTTTATGTACAGACATTCAGAGCCCACCTTTGACAAGCCTCCAGAATTAAACCGAGGAGTTAAAAAACGATGTAAAATGCACATGTGGGAATACTATGTCATTGGAATATCTATCATAACATTTGCATATATACATTTTTACTTATTCAGATACAAAAAAGACACCACACATGATGTGTGCTTGCTCCATTAGATTCCATAAATCCGACCTTTAGCTCATCTCTTTTCAAACACACACAAACAAAAAGGACTCCAGGCCTGGATGGACGTACACAGACATGTTGGTTGTCTGTAGTGTGTGTTTAAAACCGGTGCACGGATTGATTCCCACTCCCTCAGAGCAGCATCTGTGTGAACAGTGTTCGCAGAGAGTTCAGGTGTACTCACACAGGTGACCGCAGCCAGCAGGGCAGTGTGCGCTGCTTTTGAGCCAGTTCATAATGTGCTCCAGATGCCCACCGTGACTGCAGCCCTGACACCACACAAACAGTCCCTTCACCACATGGTGGCACACTGCACAAACACTGGCACACTGGTGGCACCTAGAGGAGAGACGTCAAATATTCAGTGTAGTTGCAGGTTGCAATGAAGACATATAAGGTGTTTACTGGAGACTACCAAGGAATATTCACGAACCAGCCATCTCTGATTTGTAGTTTCTACACTGCAGATTTTGAACAAACTAACTAAAAATGTTGCTTTGTTAATCAGGAAATGAGTGGTACTGTTTGGTGGATTTGGCTTCTCTTTTGAACAGAGAGGGCTATATGTTTTTTGATTCCTGTCTGTACACGTAAGTAAGTTAGCAAACTGCTAGCACTAGATGTATACTTTGTGTAAAAACAATGTAAGAAGGGTCTTAATCTTTTTATCATCATTAGATTTTAAAAGTCTTGGGGGGTTGAGAAAAGTGAAAAATACTTTGAGGTAAAGGAAAACCTCAGTTTGCTTGAAATTTTACTTGCAAAGCACGATCCCCCTTTTACAAAAACCTAGAATTAGTAAGATGAGCCATTCTCGGGATAAAGAATGCGGTAAAGTTTAGAACCATGAAAGAATGTTTTCTTTTTTTATTTAAATGATGATGAAGCGGTTCATACCTGTCACAGATCCAGCCCCTGTTGCTCATTGGCCGCTTGCAGTTGCTGCAGTTGATGTGCAGCGTTGTAGACGTCTGGTTCAGGCAGGTGATGGCGCTGCACGTACTCAGCTTGATGACCTCGTTGGACACATTCCAGAGCTCAAATCGTTGCAGCAGGTCGATGTAAGACATGTACCAGTGCTCCTGAAATGGAAACAAAATGAAGTAAAACCGCAGTGATTTGAGTTTATTTCAAGTTGAACACAAAGACTAGAGTACCCTTAAGTGCTTACACTACACACACTGGATCTACACTCACCGGCCACTTTTTTAGGTACAGCTGTTCAACTGCTGGTTAATGCAAATATCTAATCAGCCAATCACATGGCAGTGACTCAATGCATTTAGGCACATAGACATGGTCAAGACGATCTTCTGAAGTTCAACCCGAACATCAGAATGAGGAAGAAAGTTGATTTAAGTGACTTTGAGCGTGGCATGGTTGTTGGTGCCAGACGGGCTAGTCTGACTATTTCAGCAACTGCTAATCTACAAGGATTTTCACGCACAACCATCTCAAGAGTTTACAGAGAATGTTCCGAAAAAGAGAAAATATCCAGTGAGCGGCAGTTCTCTGGGCAAAAATGCCTTGTTGATGCCAGAGGTCAGAGGAGAATGGCCAGACTGGTTCGAGCTGATAGAAAGGCAATAGTCACTCAAATAACCCCTCGTTACAACCTAGGTGTGCAGACGAGCATCTAGGAACGCTCAACACTTCGAACTTTGAAGCAGAGGGGCTACAGCAGCAGAAGACCACAATGGGGGCCACTCCTGTCAGCTAGGAACAGGAAACTGAGGCTACAATTTGCACAGGCTCACCAAAATTGGACAATAGAAGATTGAAAAATGTTGCCTGGTCTGATGAGTCTCGATTTCTGCTGTGGCATTCGGATGGTAGGGTCATAATTTGGCGTAAACAACATGAAAGCATGGATCCATCCTGCCTTGTATCAACAATTCAGGCTGATGGTGATGGTGTAATGGTGTGGGGGATATTTTCTTGGCACACATTGAGCCCCTGTGTACTAATTGAACATTGTTTAAATGCCACAGCCTACCTGAGTATTGTTGCTGACCACGTCCATCCATTTATGACCACAGTGTACCCATCTTCTGTGGCTACTTGCAGCAGGACAACGTGCCATGTCACAAAGCTCACATCATCTCTAACTGGTTTCTTAAACATCACAATTAGTTCACTTTATTCAACTGGCCTCCACAGTCACCAGATCTCAATCGAATAGAGCACCTTGGGGATGTGGTGGAACGGGAGATTCATCTCATGGATGTGCAGCCGACAAATCTGCAGCAACTGTGCGATTCTATCATGCCAATACGGACCAAAATCTCTGAGGAATGTTTCCAGCAACTTGTTGAATCTATGCATAAAAGAACTAAGGCAGTTCTGAAGGCAAAAGGGGGCCCAACCCAGTACTAGCACGGTGTACCTAATAAAGTGGCCGATGAGTGTTCGCAAATACATTCAACCTTACTGTTCTCCACTATCTGTCATTTTTTAGCACAATATCGGCTGTTTTTTTACTTGAAGAACCAAAGTTTTCTTAATCAATTCCTCTGCGGACAAAATAACCTTGAGAGGTTTCACCTGTGTGTTTTTTTGTTTGTTATCTGACCTGAGTAAGATCATCGATCTCTTTACGGATCCGGTCCCCCAACACAATGAGCACAGACACGGCCATTTGCACGTCTCCCTGCTCTGCGTAGTAGCTCAGCATCTCCCTCACAATGGGACAGAAGAAGCTGGCTGGTAGATGTGGGCTGAACAGCGGCTGGGAGATGGAGATGAGTGAGAAGGACTCGATGGGTGTCAGACATGTGACCTCTGCCTCGTTGCCGCTGACATGTGGGGAGTCGGCCTTGTCCTGCTGAAGGTGCTCTGGAGCGGACGGGTTATCCATGATCTCGTGGCGCAGCTGGAAGGCCTCCTGGGGCAGCGTGTACTCCTGCTCCTCTATTATGACAAAAGGAGCGGGATAAAATTAGACAAAGAGCGCTGAGCACGGAGGCAGTTATAAATAGCAAAAAGTGGTGTAAGCAACTTTTCATATTCCTCAGAGACGGGACTGTGACTGACCTGTTTGGTTTTCTTGCTCCATAGAGTAAAGGTCGTCGTCATCTAACTCGGCATCACCGAACATGTACTCAGCCTGGCCCTCGCTGCCTTCTGTCTCCTCATTTTCTGAAGGGAAAATAAATGAATGGCTTAGAAAATATCCAAAAGGAAAATATGGACAACCGCCCTGACATCTCAGAGTTTTAATGTTCACTCTCACCTTCATTATTATTGCTGATGTGCGAGTTCCCGGGCTCCAGGTGGATGTTGTCCTGTCTGCTCTCACCTTTACTGCGCTCCAGTCTGCTCTCTGTGCCCATCCCTGAAACCATCTCCTTCATGCTGAAACTGAGAGCATGGCTATATGAGCATTGGCCTGTAAATGATCAGCAGCGCTAGTTTTGAATGGAATAATAAAATGCTAACTTCTACCTGTTCATTAAAGGCAACGTGCCAAGTTTACTGAGATTGTGGTTTGGACCGGGTGTTGTGAGGTTTGCAGGGTCAGAGAACATGATTCTCAGCATGCTCCATGTTGTGGAAACCTTTGTATTGGAAAAAGAAGACATGTCATTTGTCTCATCACAAACAAAACTACTATGTGGCTCATGTCTCCAGGAAGTCGTGTGTTACAAGGTGAAGGTTTACTGTGAGAGAGTGGAGCATGTTACAATAACGGCTCTTACAGGAGGTCAAATATCCTTTAAGGATTAGGCTCATAACGCTTTACCTTTGTATCATAACTGCAAACACCTCAAGAGTCTAATGTTGCTCAATGACTCAACAATAAGTAAATATAAACCAAGAACATTTAACCATGCAGTATTTCTCATGATAAGGTGAAATGATATTCAAGTTCTTTGACTTTATACATGAAAATAACTAACACAGCTGTTGTAGAGTGTGGTGCAAATGTTACAAGCAGTTAAGAAGTGGAGCCACTAGTCAATGAATCAATAAGTCAGATTTGATCATCTGCCTTTCACTAACTCGTTGTACACATGGTTACGGTTCAAATCGCAGATATTCACTGGTTCCAGCTTCAGTAAAACCACATTTTCAGATTTTCTCTATTATCTATGGCGATGCTTTGTATCGTTGTGTTCATGACGGACGAGACATTTTAAGACTTTTTATGACATCATTAGTTTTCTGCCGTGGTTATAGGCATGTTGTATGATTAATGAACATTTTTAGATCAAACATAGATCAGTAGATTAGTTAATAATTAAATAATTGCTTCTTGCCCTGGGCCAATCCCTTTTCCAGGGTATTTAATACTTTGTGATTCTTAAGTAGCAAGTAATGTGATATGTATAAATGTTAACAGTAATATGTCTATTGTTTATTTTAGATCAGAATCTGTCAAGCCTCCAAAGTTGAGCTTGATTATATGGAACTGCATTCTTTTTCAATTGTTTGTCGTTTTGAATGTGTTGGGATTTTGTATGGCTGCTACCATGGCCAGGTTTCTCATGTAAAAAGAGATTTTTAATCTCAGTTCGACTTCCTGTTAATACATTATTATAAATGATAAATGTGTGTCTGTATTGATTAGTCAAACCTGAGGTCTTTTGAGCTCCCGAGCCACCTTGGCATTGTGATCACACAGCTCAGCAAACGGCTTCCCGCTGAGGAGGTAGAGTTGTGCTGTCTTGACAAACCAGTCCATGCGGTTACTGTCTAGGTCTGTCTCAAAGACGCTGAGTGCGCTGGACACGTGGGCAAACTGTTCTGTCGGGTCCGGTTTCTTGAAGAAAAAGATGGGGTAGCGGCGGTCACCCACAGGGTACGGCTTCTTGTTGGCATCACTGCTGATCAGACTCTCCTTAGCAGCGAAGGCCAAGTCACCGAAAAGTCCAAAGCACAGACCCTCAGGGTTGGCCTTGTCCACAGGACGAGTGGCATCCTTGAACATGTGTTGGTAGAGTGTGCTGTCTTTAGAGCCAGACAGCAGGAAGTGAGGGTCGTGCTGGTGGCGCCATACAATTCCAGTGGTCACATCTTTGTGTTCCTCGAAGGTGGCAAAGGGAATAAAAGGTCTGCGAACATCCCACACGTAGATGTTGTGATCCACCATCATGGAGCAGGTCGCTAAATGAAACTTCTTCTCAGGCCGCCACTTGACCCGAGCCACTGAGGCGATCGTCTGAACACAATAAACCTCCTTGGCCCGGTTTGTGGTCATGTCCCACACTTTCACCATCTTGTCCCTTCCACCAGTGGCCAGCCAGCCCCTAAATAGGAAATTTTATGGAGACAAGGTGTGTTTAGAAAGAAAAACATCCAATTTTGAGCTGGTTAGTGTCACAGAGTCCCCTTCTCTTACCTGTCGTCAGGGTGCCAGTCGCAGCAGAACACAGGACCAGTGTGGGCGGTGAACATTCGCTCATAGCGGTCCGGCCGCCTGATGTCCCACAGCTGGACGTTGCCATTCTCAAAGGAAGCAGCAAATGTGAAATAATCCTTCATGCTGAACTGGACGTCCCTTACACTCTCTGACTGACCTAAAGACAAGAGAATGGGAAACAATAAAGAATCACAGATACAGTTTGTTTCCTAATATATAAAATTAAAAAAAACAACTTTTGATCCAACACAGAAGTATTTATATATTACACCAGTGTGAAATGGTTTAAGACACAATTCTCAAATCCAGTTGAAATATGTAGAACAAAAGTATGCATTTATTTGCATAGGTAGACAGAATCTTTTAAAAGATGTTCCTTCACCACACTGTAAAAACAAATTAAGATGACATTTATGTTGTGGAAAACAACTGGAAGTTGCATTTCACTTTTATGAATTGAATTGAAAAACACTGATGATCATCACATGATGTTCTACCTGAGAATGTGCTGACAGACTCCTTCTTGCGAAGGTCAAAGCACTTCATGAAGCCGTCCTGTGAGCCACTGAGCAGCATGTATACCTCTGTGGGGTGGAAGCACACCTTGTTGACAGTGCGTTTGTGTTCAGTAAACAGCTGGTCCTGCTTGTTACGAGAGGGTTTTCCCAGGTTCCAGGTGACCACTGCTCCATTGGTGGCAGCTGTGGCCAGCAGGTTCTCTTCCATCTGATGCCACATTACATCTGCACAGCTGAAGTTGAGAGACGGCTTGCGGCCGACTCTGAGATTAAGCTTCTCAACAAACTGCTCCTCCTCTAAGGCGTAGATCTTAAAAATGTTTCGGCCTGCCACCACCACCTGCGTTGCATCACGGCACACGCTGATGGCGTTGGCAGGCGCGTCCAGGTGGCAGAACATAGTCCGACCAGTGACAGTACTGCTGCTGAGGGCTGTGGTAACCCGGGACATCTTCTCCATGTTCCTGGTACAGACAGCAGTGATTTACCTGAGTTTAGAAACAATTCAAGGGACA
Source organism: Tautogolabrus adspersus (assembly GCA_020745685.1). Classification (NCBI taxonomy): domain Eukaryota; kingdom Metazoa; phylum Chordata; class Actinopteri; order Labriformes; family Labridae; genus Tautogolabrus; species Tautogolabrus adspersus. Next base: position 10,457,440 of record CM036554.1, read on the forward strand.
AGATTCATCAGGTAAACTGCAAATACATTTTACTATTACAGCACTGCTCAGTGTTCATTAGGTTATTCTCGCTGTTCAACAATCCACCAGATGGTGGCAGTCAAGCAAACAAGATAAAGATTTAAAGAGCACTTGGTGCAGGGGAGCAGCAGAGATGGCAGTGTGTGTAACAGAAACATTAAAACAGGGTTTCATCTGTTTTAACATTGATACAATAAAATTGCTGCATTACTTACTTGTTGAAGAACTGCTGTCTTTATTAATGTTGGTAGCAGCGCAGAGTCCTCTTCATGAGCTCCCATGAGAGCCAACTTAATTGTGAAAGAAAAGCATGTGAGCTAAATACAAAAAATATATATTTTGTGTACACTTGTTATATAGAGAGATTGATAATCACAGTCGAAAATCATATCAAATGAGTTTTTTTTAACTTTAACTGGGTAAACATGTGTGCATACAAATATACCACATTTTCTTATCATGAAAAGTATCATGTAACAATATACAATATTTCGCTGCAATAGAAATTATATCAGAATTCACCTCTCGATTTGTATTTTTATCTTCTCGTTTTCAAGGTTGTCCTAAAAAGGCATCATTCTGTTTGTTTACCTGAATAATCGGCTTTACTGCTCCACCTCGTGCTCGTTAACGATCAGTGTGTTGTGCTCACGTGAAAACCCGACAATGTGAGAGAGCTTCTACACCCATGTGACATTACATTTTCCATTAACACTTTTCATAAAGACTTCAAATAGCACACCCCTCTGCCCAATAGTACACCTTTAATAGCATGTTTTTATTCGGTTCGCTTTAATTTGGTTATATTTGAACTTCGTATGTCCGTAGCTTCTTCAAAGTGTTCATTTATCTGCTCATGTTTTGGCTGTAAACAGCTGAACTTATTGTACAGTGAACTCAAATCATAAACATGACAGGAATGTGATGCTACTGCTAGCCGGCTAACGTAGCTACTGAGAACTTCTGCAAAAGCAGAACAGTCAACACGCAAATTAAACATTGAAGTCACACATTTGGAGAAATGTGAACAAAACAGGTTATATTGGGTAACGGTGTTCATGCAGTGTTAATAACAAAGAACTTAAGGGGACAAACCTTGTGAAACTGTTGCTCACTGCTAGTGGTAAAGGAAGTAGTATTTTGTTTTAAAATCTCGCGAGAACGCAGTGGGATGAAAACGGAAGCGTCGTCACAGACCTCGCACCAATCATTTAGGATTTTATTGAACTTTATTAGCCACTTTTGTTTTGTTTTCCTTAAGGTGTCGTCAAGAGGAGGAGGGTGGCCTAAATCGAAAGTTAGCGAGGTGTTAGTCGAACAAGTCTTGATAGTTTGCACTGTTTAGATAATACGTTAAATGTCGTAATTTTGCAGCCAGTCCCTGAAGAATAGTCTTTACAAACTGACATCTTTCATTGAGTGTTTGTATCTGATGGTGTGAGCTCTCTGTTGCCATGAGTACTCTGTTTGCCTGTGAGGATCCATCCACGTGGAGGATGGTGTATGAAAAATACTGGGATGTAGTGGAAGCCAAGACGAAAAGCAAGAAACCTGGAAAGCTGCTGAGCCTAGACAAGTGGTAAATCTGTTTCTCCTCACTGCAATGTTAACTGTACATTAGAGTGACATCTGTCACATCTTAGAACCTGTAGTAACTTATTTTAACCAGCTGGCGTCCAGTGGATTATAGAATAGATTTTATTTGAGTCACACATTTTTTGGAATTCAAGCATCACAGTTATTGACGTTGAAGGTGGCAATTCAATCAAATAATCCCATATCAAGGCCTACTTGTTTGTTTTTTTTAGACTTTTAACTCTGTCACTGTGTCTCATCATCAGAGAGGGTTTGCTCAGTTGTCATGGAATTAGATTTGTTGACATGTCAGCTGAGTAGCTGTACGATTTAATTACTTTTTAAAGGACTTCTCTTTCACATTTACTTATGATGTTACCATAAAGTGAACATCTCCATGTGTAGTTTTCCATTTTATGCCCTGTTTTATAGGATTCTAGTTTAGTTGACAGTGCCATGAGTAAAGTATTAGATGTAACAGATCCTTGTTGTGTGTTTGCTTCTGTGTTCAGGTATCAAGAGGAGCTGCCCACACTCATATTAAGTAGGCCTGAAAAACATGTCACTCAGACAGAACTGGTGAAACTTATGGAGTGGAAGCTGACTGTAGGTTTCTAGACTTTAGATTATATTAACTTCAAGAAACTCTTAACGCACCCACACTAAAAATGTTGACACATTTCAATCAGTCACACAGCAATCAGCTGTGTCCTTGAGTGGCCCTGTGTGCTTCTTCTCTGCAGAGAGGAAAGTTCAGGCCGCGGCTGCAGCAGCTTGTAGCTTCTAACAGCGTGGACACTGTGGAGAAATGTTCCAGAAAGGCCTTCAGCCTTCTTCCTGACGTGCAGGCATCAATCTCCGAGCTCAGCGCCTTGAAAGGAGTCGGCCCAGCCACTGCATCAGGTAAGCACAGGGTCAGTAAGTGCCTTCTCAGTAAGTGCACAGAGTGGTACTTACATTGGCAGACTCCCTGCCCTCTGTTTGAATAGTTTGTACTCACTTCATACTTACATTCGGGGCTGGTGGTACGCTGATGGTACGTTTTTTTCCAGCTGTGTTGGCTGCAGGAGCTCCAGAACAAACTGCATTCATGTCTGATGAAGCGATGGAGAGTGTGCCAGGACTAAAGCCTATCCAGTACACAGCCAAACACTATGCTCTCTACCTGGGCAAAATGGTGGAGCGGACTGAAAAGCTAAACAAAGGTGAGGTAATGACCGAGGACACAATGGGTATGCACCATGAAGGGTACTGAGCAAGTCTGGGACAGGCTTACTTTTTGTCTCCAAGGTCAAAATAATAAAAGAAAGCAGCTTGTGTTCAGTTGCTTTCTACAATGCCTATAAAAAGTGAAAGATTTCAAGTTGTTTTGGTGTTATTCATTTTGATCATTTTGTAGAAATCATTTTCACCTTGACATTCAAGGTTTCAATCATTTTAATTTTTTTATTATATATATATATTTTTTTTATTTTAATCAGTGTAATAAAAAAGCCAAATAAAGTGTACTTTAATTCTGAAGGCTGGCTCATTGCTTCTCTCCTCCTCAGTGGATACCCTGCAGGACTGGACGCCCCACAGGCTGGAGCTGTGTTTGTGGGCCATGAACATCGCCGAGCAGCAGAGGCTTCCACTTCTGAAGGACGTCGATGTGAAGACCAGCAGTGTGACAGACAAGTGCTCAGATGCTGACGCTGACCAGAGACCAGCAAAGAAGCTCAAAACAAGATAAAAATCCTTTTTTTCCCACATTAAACGTAAATAAATGTTTCAGGATCTAAAATAATAAAGCTTTTACATCAAATAAAGAACGTTCAGTGTTTAATCATGTTTTTGTGGAATGAATGCACTGAATTAAACCAATTGGTGTTGTGTACATGTTTATGCTCAGTTTAATTCAATGTTAGTGAAATGATCTAACGAAACTGTATTGTTGCTCTAGAAGTGAACAAGTCTGATGTCATGTAGTTTCAACAAACATCTGTAGGATTAAGTTTGTGTTTAACTGGACTACAATACAATCTTCCGATCATTTTGTCGAATAATTAATCAATCGTACGGCAGACAAAATACCAGAAACAGTAAAAATGCACGTCACACTTGGAGCCAGAAATCCTCTTAAGTGTGTTTTATTTTCTGACCAATAATCCAAAGTTATTCAGCTAACATTTTATTATAGAACAAAAAATTCAGAGAATCTATTTTTTCAGAAGATCGAAACAAGTGAACTTGATTCTTTTTTGCTTTAAAATACTTTTAAATATTGATCAGTTTTGAAGCTCAATAGTCAAAATGATTTGGTGCTTACACATTCAGAAACAGCAGTAGTAAGTGGCCACAGTATTGTTCTTTATTTATATCGTTTCTAAATCAAAGCAAAGTACAACGAACAGTACAAAATAAAACAAAATATATTCATATATATACAATATAAAATGGTTCCGTTCAGAACATTTAAAAAGTACAATAGATTGTGAAATAATTAATGAGGACTTTGATATAAATTATCCCTATGTAAATTTAGTTTTCCTTTAGATTCCTCATGACGGAGAGAAAAATAGCTTCTTCTGCTTTTTCTTTTTGTAAACGCTGTGTTGGTACAACCTCTTGTCTGGGCTGAGAGATTGAACCTCGTTAGCTTGGCACCATTAAATCGATACAAGTAAGCAGCTCAGGAAAAAACTACCACAGCAGCACAGATATGACTTTTTTTTAGTTTGTATTCTAAAGCGTCAGAGGGAAATGATGTGACATTTGCGTGATCTTCAGTAGCTCAGGCAGTTTTTATGGACATGAAAAGAATCTGCACCAAAACTGGAAACTCAGACTTCAGCATTATTGAAGTCAATAAAGCAGAACACACCCTCATCATCAGAGATAAATGCTGAATACTGTCCGGAAAAATACTCTTTATGCTCCTTTCTCTCTACGCTGGACAGAAAAGAGTGTTCCTGAACTCATTTTAGAATCAGAATGTGCAGAATCCTATTTCATTTACAGGTTTAAATTCACTGTTCTCTTAGCATAACGCTTGGCTTCACATTCAAGTGAACTATGACAATTATTCCAAACAGTCGGATTCACAGAATCTCAGTTTATATTTGTTGAATTTTAATGGAACATTAAGCCAAATTGCTGCACTTTTGGAGCCCTAGAACACCAACATTTCAATGTCTTCAGTAACACACTAGGAGCACAGAGTTATGCAATGGTGAGCGTTCAATCAATGTTCCATCTTTGCAGCTACATTAGCCTACTTTGCCTGCAAGGTCCTGCCGTGACAAAGTAGCAATAAGTACTTTTAAAAAAGGCAACCTGGCCGGTTTATTGGTAAGCATAAGATCCAGTTGTTTGCACTGCTGCGTTTTCTCTTCATGATAACGTGAAATAGTTGAATAAACAGCTAAAAGAAAAGCAGCCTCTCTGCCTGGTGTTCAGTCTTGGGCTTATATAGAACACGGCATTGGGCTTTACAGCACAATTGATTCTCATAGGAAGGTAGAAAGCATCAAACTATGTTTATGGCAGTAGAGAATATGGCACATCAACATGTAAGGGCAAAAGAAAAGAAAAAAGACCAGGAGCAATGTCAAGTAGCTTCTAGAACCTCCTGCTGCCTTTTTGAACATATTAATATATATATATCCTGTGTATATATATATATATATATATATATATATATATATATATATATACAGTATATATATAGGGTGCTTTAATGTCAACAGGGGCTGAAGTATGAGTTAGTACTAACCTTCCCTGTGCCTTTCTTACACTGTTCAAGAAATGTGTCACTCAAAGATGGCAATTAAATTAACATAATTCAGCCTGTCAGTTCAACTCATTAAAGTTAGATGTCCTGTGTAGCTTTGGGCACTGGTGTATCCTCACAAACAGACATGCATCATCCTGACACTGGGCTGTTGTGACATAAGCCCGGCAGGATGAAAAAGCATGGCCACTCGCTGCTTTAAAACCCCGCTGAGGGTTTTTGAGGAAAGTGCCAGCGCTTTTGTTTCTGTCGTCTCTCCTTCACAAACACCCAGACTGTCGTATGTTATCTGCCTTAGGATGTGAGTCTGGACTATCCTCTCCTTTGGCTGTCTAGGTGCTGTGCTGAGGACTTTTCTGGAAGGTGTTTTGGTGCTGATGTTGGCTCAGGTTCAGGGCACAGAAAAAAAAAAACCTGAAAACATTCCTTAAAACCACTTTGTTGTCAAGTATACATTTCTCAATTTTTGGTGGCGCTAATGTCTGCTTTCTTAGGAGAACGTGGAACAAATAACTACATTGAACACTTTGCATGAGGAGAACTCAGTCCAGTATCTTTTCAAGTTTTAGTGGCGACAGGAATTCACAAGCTTCCGAGTTTTGTCCTGCATGTACTTCCAAGTGGGCTAATATTCACAGTTAATGTGTTCTACAAAAACAAAGCAGTTTACTAGCCCTTTTAAAAACCCTACTGGGTTCCTATGAATCTTAAGTTAAAGAGGCACATTAACCTCCTCTCAGGCTTCCCCTTTATCTCCATTATAGGCTAACAGGGTATGTTTGCATTATTCATTAATGTATCTCTGCCATTCCAAGCAATAATATTTCCAAGTACACACAAGAGTTTCTATCAAGGATCCATTACTTCCACATATTGGCTGATCTTTTCTCTTTTAATGCATCAGAAATGGCTCATTCTGGCTATTTCCTACAGATTCCCTCATCTAACATTCAGTCTTCTGTTATTTCTGACAGTTTCACGATGAAGCAAACGCTGAGGACTGTATTTATGACCAACTATCGAAATTGGCAAATGCATAAAATGTTTTCCCCCCAGGCAGCCAGCGGACATTCGGATGAATTATTGATTGAAAGTCTGAAAAATGGAACATAGTATGAGGAAATGTAATTGCTATCCTCGCCTCGGCTTTCCAAAAGCTTGAGTCACTCTGGAGGTTATGATATTCGACAGAATCCGTGTCTGAATTTGTTATTTGCACAAGAAGAACTTCAGCGAGGTTTCTGCACACTGCAGGGGGTACCTAGGAGATGTGGGCAGTAGCAAAAATAAAAAATAAGTAATCTGCATCGATAAGAAACAAATTAGGGGTAAAAAATGTAAAAATTAGCTACATGAAAATATCTGAAACAGTCCAGAGCTTCACAGGCTTGTACTCACACAGTTTGTCTTCTTTTACCTCCGCTGTGGTATATTCACAATAAAAAATCATATTTGATCACACACAAAAAGAAAGCTTCACTGCCAACCAGAAGGCTTCAAAGCCACTGCATGTTTTAATCTTCCTTTGCCCACTTGAATAGTTCTTTCTATGGCTTGTTCTGTAAAGCACTAAAGATTTATAAAATCAAAAGAGCTCGAGTCGTCGGTGGTTGAGATTCTGCCTAATAAGCCCTATTCACACATACAAGAAACTCCTGAAATTTTCACAAAGTGTTTGAGGCGAGCTGCATGCGTGAACAAAAACAGCTGAAATTTTCATCTCCACTTTATCCAGACTTTTTTCCTGTCAGCCCCCTGGTAAAATTTCCACAAGAGGTTAAGGTGTGTAAATACAGTAGGAAATATTTTAGAAAAACATCACTGTGAGCGAGTGGGACGAGGTGATCACGTTTAAATTCTACGACCGGTGCATGATCGTTTTGATCTACATGGACATAAAGAAGCTGCTTCATCCTCTTTTCTGCTAGCCAATATGTTATTCCCTGGTCGTTATTTAATTTCATATATACATCCTGTTACACGTAGTATTCATGTAAATGCAAAACTCTGACTCTGTAGCTCGCCTGCCATCTTGGCGCATCCTTTTATACCATGACTTGCCTCCTGAAACCCCCCCTCCAACAGGGAAAGCCTCCCGCTGAGGTCATGTGTCAACAAGAAACTCAGGAAGATTTCAGGGGCAAGCTGTGTGAAATTTTGAAGAAATATTCAGGAGTGCATGTGTGAAAACGGCTATAGAGTGTTTTTTCAGAGGATCAAAGCCATACAAGAGATATCAGAAGAACAATCATAGCATAAATTTTGCACCTTTTGAAATTTTCTGTTGTTTTCCCCTTCAGAGAGGAAAAAATACAAATAAATATACTCTTGGTTATGAACATACAATATACACATCCACTATTAAATGAAAAACAGGGACAACTTAATAACACTCTTCTGCTTTTTTTTCTTTATAGGTACATTCCTTTACAAAAGTATACAGTCCCTAAGATGAGAAACTGAGGTATAGACCGGGCCCAAGAGAGGCCCCAATGCCCTCTGGGACACGAAGGTCAGAGGTCAAGTGATGACACATCCGCGTCCTCCCCAGTTCAGTCTGTCACAGCGAGAACAGGCAGAGGCCAGTGTGTGTGAGTGTGTTTGTGGTGTTTTCTCCTCTGTTAACCTACAGAATCAGGCAATGTCTGCTCTCAAAGACAAACAGGAGAAGTGTGTGTGCGTGCGTGTGTGTGTGTGTGTGTGTCTGTGTGTGTCCTTGTCTCGCTGAGATCCACAGAGCCATGACATGGCATAATTTACAATGGTGCACCTAGCAAAGTCAGTTGTTAGCGTTTGACACAGCAACAGGAGGACTTCACTCGCTCAAGGGATGACCGTCCAGAAAACGTCAAGCTGTTACTTTTCTCCTCTTCTGTCACATTTGTTTCCCATCAACATCTCGGCGTTGATGTCTGATTTTTGTTACTCTTTCCACAGTGTAGGTTAAATGTCACGGAAATAATTAAAGAAAACTGATATTGTTTTATTTTGAAGTGAAAGTGACAGCTAACTTAAATATGATGAGGATCCACCAACAGCCTGGAGACTTGCTTTTAAAACTTTTTTTCATCCATTCCTTTTTTTTTTTTAAGAGAATGGGTTTCTTTTTCCATTTGCACTCTGGGTAAAGGATTTTGACTGATGTTTTATCTTCTACTAAGGAGCTCAATGTGAGGAAAACATTCTGTAAGATGTTCTTGTTTTTGCTTTTCAATTAGTTTGCAAACAATCCTGCAAAAAACCCTCAGTGCTTGTGTGTGGTTTTTTATTGCTGCCTCCATAAAATAAACATGCTCTTGCTGAATTTTTTCTCCTGCAGCTCTAAATGTTCGGGCTTGGTCTACTCTACATAAGTGCTTTTAAGAAATAAACTGAAACCTTGTAAATTTTAGGGGCATCACTGCAGCTGATCACCTTTATCAAAAGCATTTCTGCATTGTTGTATTCACCGCAGGACACACTCCCTCCCATTCCTCCGGAGTAAAACTTCGTCTTATATGAGCTCTTTACATGTATGAAAGATGCATTCAATGACATAACTAATACTTTAGAAAAACCCTCTGAAAAAAAGAGCACAATTGCTAAATGCTGACTGAAAGTTTAGTGCTGGTTATGTAGATGATTTGAATGTACATATACAAAAGATATAGTGCTCCTCAAAATGTGATCTGAGGAACGTTCACCTGTACTTGTTGCTACGGTAATCCCTCTTTAATAAAAGAGACGTATTTCTTTGATTTGCAAAGTATCTGTAAAAAAGGATTCTTGGTCGATTTCTAGTTTTCAACGACTTCATATCATTTCATTTGGGACTAACTTGTGATGTTAACTATGGTCAAAGGGAAACCTTTGTTTGGAGCACGGTTGGAGTCTAGAGTGTGTATGTGGAGGAGGACCTGCAGGGGCGGAGGAGGAGGAAGAGGAGGGGGAGGGGGCCTTCATCAGGGAGGAGGAGGTATCTGCACCCCCAGCAGCTCATATGCAAAGATGTTCCAGAAGATGGCGAAGAGGAGGAACGTGATGAAGGAGAAGACGATGACCCACCAGGAGCATTGTTTCTGCAGGCTTTCCTCGTAGCTGCGCAGGATCAGCAGCCCCATGCTGATACCGACCACAGCTCCTGACAGGTGAGCCATGAAGCTGGGCTGGGGCCCCGAGGAGGGCAGTGGTGGTGAGAAGCGGAGCCAGACCGCACGACCGACCTCCGAACTCACTGTAGAGGAGAGATGACAGATACAGTAGAATCAGCCAAGAGCAAGGTTATCATAGTTTTGAATTAGAAGTTTTCATTCTTAATCCATTTTGGACTTTTTGTTTTCAGTTTCAGTTAAGTTCACTTAGTTTATAATGCTGGTTTGTAAGTTTAATTGGTAACACTTTCTCTGAAGGGGTATGCATAAGACTGATATGACACTGTCATAACCATGACCTGACACCTGTCATTGACATGAAGGACACTTTATGAATGTCTATGAATGTTGTCATTACATGTTATTCGGTCAGTTATGTCACCTTTAATGCAAAGTTGACATTGTTTAGGATGTCTTTGTTATAACAACTTGACATTAACCAAGACAAAATAACCTACCAATGTCTGGAACCACATATGACAGGTTACCATTAAAGGTAGGGTTGGTAACTTTCTCCAGATACACGTTTTAAGATTTTTGGTTGAAACTGTCTTTAGGTCCTGACAGACATTAATAATTCGTGTGTTCTGAAAAAGGAACAAAGAAAATCCGTCATCTGTAGCAGTTGTAAGCCTGTAAAAACTTCGACCAATGTCTGCCACGAGGTACCAATCTGATGAACCAATCACACCTCCCTGTCTCCCTGCTCGTTCTCTACCCCATGCGTGCACGAGCCCACACTCAAAGCATGAGCTGAGGTCCGCTTCTGGACCAATGGCGCTTGTGCATGTAAGTAAGTGAGGGGCGTGGCTTTTGAGGGAGCACAGAGGGGATGGGGTGGGTGCAGATGGAGCACTGGGGGAATGCTACTTTCAAAATCATGCTAGTTTTCGAAAATTATATACCCCGCCTTTAAAGTTGACATAATTCACCGAATGTCACTTAATGACAACATTCATTGCTACTTGTGTATCTCCTTTTTTCTCTTTATAAGAGAGAAACAGACTGTGTCAGTTGACTGTTTGTGGATGGCCTACAGAAGAGCTCCACAGTGTTCAGAAGTATGATGAAGTTATTTCAATGTATTTTTCTGCAGGCAGAGAAAAGGTCACGAGGATATAAACAGCATCTTACTCTCAAATATGGTTTCAACGTTATTTGCCGTGGTTTGTAACACAAACACTTCGCAGCTGTCGTATAAAACCAGAGCTCATGTTGATTCACTCTTCACAGTTTCTTCCACATTTTTTTTGGAAAATGCTGTATTCTCTGTTTGTAAAACACTGAGGAGAAGTATCACATTCCAGCAGAGACGTGCTGCTTGCTCAGTTCGGGGGCGTCAGGCTCGGGACAGATGGAGGGAGCATATTGCTCACTAATGAAAGTGGCAGTGTATCGGCCCTCGTGTGGAGGGAAAGGACAAGTAGTATGACTCAAATGATATGAAAACAAAGGAACACGTCCAATCACAGATCCTCTCACCATGAGCAATTAACAGAGATGGCTTTTGGCTGTTGCTCAGCTTTAAGAGCTTTTTGAACGCCACTTGCGTAGATGATAAACTCTGCATTATGAACAAGTGTGTGAACATTAAATATGCTTAAAATTAAACCCTGCCTATTAAAGGTTCTTACTATATATCTAACATATTTAGAACAGCAGGGCCTGGAGAGTAAATCTGGAGAACTTACTGCACACGAGCGCCAGGATCATGCGGAGCAGCTTGTACGGACATCGCATCCCGGCCCAGTTCTGCAACACAAAACGTCTTGTCAGCACAAACAATCACGACACAAACAACTGTTATATACGAGTATAATAACAGTGCAGAGAAGAAAAGCCTCAGTTTCTGCCCTCTAGACATATTTAGACCCGACAGAAAGAGAATCCATATCTATATGAGGGAGGAGGCAGCACTTACACTACACACAGACATGATTATACACCTGGCTGCTCTCCACTTCATGGTTCCAGACCAGTGGCACGCTATTAATTAGGACTACAGTAATTTGACAGATTGGGAGAATGGGCCAATAAAAAAAGCCCCTTTGATTCTCCAGTGGAAAAGAACAATGGCATCCTGACTCGGAGTAACATATTTACTCCCCAGGATGAAAAATGGTTCCAATCACCTCAACCTTTAGACTTTGTGGCTGTGGGAATATGACCACTGGAGTGTTCCCCCTCTTCTTTTAAGAGAAATAGTGAAAGCCATGCAAAATTAAAGACACGCAGAGAGAGTATAAATAAAGCCTGCAGTCACTATAGGTCTAAAAACGTAGTGCTTGCAATGTCACAATATTTCTATAAATAAAGGATGAATATCATAGAGGGACAGAGTTGAACAGGAGGAGGAGGAAAAGGAGGTCTGATCTGGGTCTGACATGGCGCTGCTGCTTTCTGATGGGTGTGATTTTCTATGACTTGCCTGCACTCTGAATGGAAACAAGATATTTAACCAAAGAAAGACTGAGATCTTGTAAAGATGAAGAATTACAGAAGTAATATATGTGAAGTTCAAAGGATTATAAATGAGAAAAAGTGATTTCTATTTTGAAGAATCTTGTATAAAAACTCTCGAGGGAGGAAATAATTTTCTTAAACATTATTGAGGAGTATTAAAAGAAACGTAGGTTTAAGTGTCATGTCTAAAGTTGAATGTAGATGTATTTTTTAGCTGGAGCTGCAAAACCTTCAAGGAGTCACATCCAAAACTAGAGCAGAGTAGAGCTTCAAACTTCATTCAACCTAAAAAATGTCTGTTGAGTAAATACAGATGATGATGTTGATGGCAGATACATGGCTGGGAATGTATCGGGTCGAGACTGGACAAGACTTCCATACGAGCTAAAAAAAAACAGACACTAACAGAGGAGAGCTCAGATGTCCCTCGAAGGATTTCTCAACAACAAGAGTAATAAAGCAAATGAACTGTCTGATAGCAGATCACACAGTTACATTAAAAGAGTCTGTGCTCTCGGTCTGTCAGTGCACTCTGATTTCTATCCCTGCCGGCGTCTCTGCTGCCCACAGTGAGGGGCGACATTAGTTAAAGTGATTCGTCAGATGTAACACCGCCTCAAGAGTTGAGAAGAATGTGGAAGGCATTTCACATAGAGACCTTGTGACAAAGACAAGCACTAAAATAAATACAGATGTAAGCTAACAACGTGCATCAAGGGAATTCACTGCTTGTTTTTTCCAAGGGCACAAATAGACACAATCTTATTAAGTAACATTAGAGTCTGAAAGCTAGCTCACTTGAAATCTGGCAATAAAAATGATGAGAACAGTGCATAGATGTTTCAGCTTAATAAGATACTGGAGGAAATCTCATCTACACCATGACTTTAAAAGAGGTCACATGGGAAATTTAGTGGCCCATTTCCTAAAAACGTCTTGTTAATAAAAAATATTTATTACATTAAAGTGATCCTACAGTAGCAGGAACTTTAATGTATTGACAAAAAAAACAAAGAGGAGGGATTGGATGTCAGTTGGAGTGTGCAGTGAGTCCGTCTCCCACCATGTGGAGAGCTCTGACATTTCTTCTCTACTGAAAACCAGACGTAACAATGGAGGTGATGAAGATGATAATGGTTACCATGACAACGTTAGCCAGATGCGCCGAGCACAGAGCATAGACCCCCCCGGAGCCCCCCACCACGGGAGCGCGCATGTCGGTGATGGACACTGTCAGAGAGCCTGCAGAGAGAGAGAGCGAGAGAGCGAGAGAGAGAGAGAGAGAGAGAGAGAGAGAGAGAGAGAGAGAGAGAGAGAGAAAGAGTATTTTGGAGCACAGACAGGAAAACAAAAGGAAAGTCAGATTAGTCATCACGCAGCAGCACAAGTCACCTTCCTCTGAGCGTTTTTCTTTTTAAATATGTCTGAGTATAAATCCCTCTCAGTTCACGGGGGCTCTGCTACATCAGCTGACCTCCACATGCCCTTTTTTTCTACCCCCAGATTACATTACACACACACACACGCACACGCACACACACACACACACACACACACACACACACACACACACACACACACACACACACACACACGCACACGCACACACACACACACACACACGTTTTCTGTACTATGACCAGTAATGATTAGGACAATGCTGTATTAAAGCAACATACTAAATTAGTACAGCTGATTCATTATATCAAAATGGTAAAACTATGGAATTGAAAAAAAGTATATTTCATATGCTTTTTTCTTTGTTTTAGTGCATACTTGTATTTCTATTGTGTAGAATGTATCTACCTGATATGTTACATGTCTGTGTAACGAGGCTAAAAAATATTTATATGATTAACTGCTGCCTTAATATAATCAGCTTATAATAATGACCTCTGAGACTAGACTGGCAATGTGCTAAAAAACATATTAAATTCTCTTTGATGATGTTTCTGCTTTTCAGGTATTTTCTGTTCGGCATCAGAATCTATCAACATTTCCAAATGCACTGCCTGCATTAGTGAGGTTGTTTGAAACTTTTTGAATGATGCAGAAAGTTTTCTTTCACTTAGACCTGAGCTGTAATCAGGTTTAAGGAGTCAGTGCAGAAGTGAAAGTGTACAGTACTTTTTATTTTGTTTTCAGGGACTGAGAAGAAAATATGTCTGAGAACTGAAGTATTCAAGTAGGCTACATCGATTTATTCATTTTCAAAATAAACAATGGTCAATCTGCAGCTGGCTCAACCACAGGGCTATTTATAACTTTTAAAATATGTAGTCTATGTTGCTTTGTTTTTAAAACTTGACATTCATTAGGATGAACGTTCAGAAATAGAAGTGTTCTTCTTCGCCATTATCGTACAGGGAGTCTCTCAGTTTGATTTCCAGTCAAATATTTATGACGATAACAAAAACATGCTGTCGCAATATACAGTGTACCGTACACAGCCAGCATCTGTTCTGAACAGTATTTAAGCGTGTTCAAGATGTGATCCTGAGTGCAGCACAGTGCACCTTCTGCTGCATTCACCACGAAAAAAGGGGTCGCAGTGACACCGCAAAGTAGGACATTATCCCAAGCAGGAGAAATCACAGTGCCAGTTGTTTGCAAGGACGCGTCAGCCACTGTTAATTATGCAAATGAGCTGATAAGGGAAGCGGAGAGGGCTGATAAAACAAAACAACCTCCTTTTTAATCACAGTTGCGGATTGCTGGAGTTGTGATCTCAGATCTATAATGCATGTAGTAACATTCATATTCTGTGTGGTGTGTGTGTGTGTGTGTGTGTGTGTGTGTGTGTGTGTGTGTGTGTGTGTGTGTGTGTGTGTGTGTGTGTGTGTGTGTGTGTGTGTGTGTGTGTGTGTGCAGAGAGAGTAAACACCATCTTAAAGAACGCCTCGTCAGCCCGTTGTGGCACTGATGATCATGGAAAGACAGATGGTAATCAGAGCGCGTGCCTCACTCATTCATCTCTCCTCTTTGTGACACCTACGGGCTATTTTACCGGAATTTATGGCCCATGTGAAGGTTGGTGCTTCAGCTAAAAATTTGAGGAGCTTCACTGTGCCCCATTTTCAGTAGTTCCACAAAATTACAATTACACAGCGCAGCGTAGAGTGAGTGGTCTCTGATCTCTTCAAAGTAAAAGGAAAAATTGAATTGGAGCAACTTCAAGACCATCTGTGTTCGAGTTCCTTTTTCAGAGCTTCACAAAGTTTCTGCACTTCATTAATTATTTCAGTTCAGTGTAGCTTGGAGACGTATTGATGAAATATTGATAGATTAAGACGTATCATTCCGGGGTTTCTCATGGAAATATTGGGATTTTGGTAAAATCTTTAGCTGATCTTAAAAAACAAGTTTCACTGAGAGATACAGTTTTAAGAAATGATTTAACCGCATAAGGAAAGTGACAATAGTATGCTGTATGCTTACTTTCAGAGATCACACCTCTCATCTCATGGCAAATGTTTGTATCTTCATATCTTGTCTTTTATTTTGATGTTGAGTTTGTAAGACATAAAAGTTCTATCAATCAACCAAATCAATATCAAACTATTTCAAATTGTAATTGATATTGTGGTTGAACTCTTGAAGTGGATATTCGGATGGATTGATAGGTTTAGTTAAAAAGGTATCTGCCAACATCTGCTACTTTAAATTCCTACATTTACATTTTCAATCCCAGAATACTTGTAACTTAAAGGTTTTTGGACACTTCATCAAGAATCCCAGTGAAAATGTGAAATGTATTAATGTGTAAATAACTAAAACTTCACATTAAAAATTGACAGACTATTTTATTACCACAAAGTTGATGTGGTTAAATGCTTGTAATCTTTATTTACAGATTCTATAAATACAGAATCTGCATGCAAGTGCAGCAAATAATCCATTCTTAGATGTCGTTTCTCAACACAAACTCCATTCTCATTTCTCAAGTTGCTCGAGGGACTGTGAACAATGGCAGTGCACAAAAAGGTAGTCTTGATCTGAAGCCCTTTATTGCTATCTGCTTGTTACAGTGGATGCCTCAAAAAAAAAAAGGCTGGTTATACGCACATCATGTAGGTGAAGTACAATTCAAGAACAGCAGCAAGAAAAAGAAGAAGATTTGCTCGCACACTTGAAATAATGCCATACAATTATTGAACCATTTATGGTATAATAATTGTATGGCAATATTCTTCCTATGTATTTGTACTTTTTGGTTTTGAATGTTCGACCACACCTGCCATCAGAGAGCCTATCAGCCTATTGGCGTGCAAATCCATGTATATGGGTGTGGCACCCATTTTTCGAAAATTATCTCCTGAAGAAGACCTTTGCAAACAGCTGACTGCTTGGACTAAAAAAGGAGCTGTGAGAACAGTGGGAATGAATCACAGTAAAGTTGTTGAAGAACAATTAAAAAGCAGCAAGTTTTAGCTTAGCTGAAGGTAAAGACAGACTCAGAGGATTTCCTCTGTGGATGTTTGTTAGAACCATTGACATTTTTCACATTACATATAGTCACTTGATTAATGCAATCTAACATCTTTTCAAAGGAGACACTTGTCGGGGATGTGACATCACCATCTGCTGATATTGAAGAGGAGACAACCTGAGACCTCCGGCTCAGAGGAAGAGACACAAGCTCCACAGGGAGGAAGCAAACTGCTCTCTCCTCCTGCTCGCTCCCCCCTCTGCTTCTGTAAGAGAGCTCCCAAATACAGTGTGAATATTAAACAGGCCTGTCATGTAGGCTCTCCTGCTTAGGGGGATTTGAGATTTAGGATCCTCACACTCAGCACAAGCTGAGTCGCGAGGTGTGCGATTACTTCAGCATGGAGCCGACATATTCCAACTCATGCACAGATTATTTACTGTAACCATCCTGAACTCATCACCGACATACTCAAATCTTTTTGTGAACCTGGAACACCTACCAGCACACTTCAGTGTAGAGAGTAAAGATGATGTTTTTTTTGTAGAGTATTAGTCAACTACACACCCAGGGCTATACTCTTTCTACTGCAGTATAATCCCCAGTGCACACTCTGTCACACCACACTAGCTGCACTATGACTGTTACTCCAGGCTGCCCTTAAGCTATGGGTCAACTTTGTATTTTCAGTCACTCTGGGATAAGGTGCAGACAAGGGATGTTAAGCTGATCCAAGGCCAGGGTTTGACAGTGCCTAAGGCTGTGCCTCTCTAAAGCCACTCCAATCGAGGCTGTACCAGAGCAAAGTAACTGGAGTAAGAAAATAAATCCTATGGATTTTGGAAATATGCCTCTGCACACTTACAAATCTGACGCTTTTCACCGTCTGCTTTTTTAGAGTTTGTTGACCATTGACTTTTACAGTCTATTAAACGTCCTGTGAAGAACTTTCAGTCTCTGTCTCTCTGTGTTCCCAGTGGACAAACTGGTACCTCTTATCTCTTTACTGATTTTGTCCTACCTGAAAAGGCTGTTTCTTCATTGTGCTGTAAACTGTCCTGTCTGACACCCACACTGTGGCAGCTGTTAGAGGCTTTATAAAATACTTTACAGAAATTGTCTTGTCCCTGATGGTCTCTTTAGCTTTATAGGTCACACAGAGGCATCAATATTAATTTCAGCCAGTTTCATAACCAGATAAAAGCTCCTCACAGGAGCTCTTAGCGTCCCTTGAGAACTGTGGCTGATGCAGGTTTTTATGAAGGATATTCTGTTAAATTCTTTTGAAACTGTTAAAAACTCTTAATGACCAGAGACGTCTCAGATAAAGCTAGGAGACAAAGTGCTTCAGGGAACATAAAGAGCAGCAAATCACAAAGTTAGCAGTACACAAGCTTCCTCATAATAATGATAATAATAAAAAGTTGTCATTTGTGTCCTTTAATTACAGTCAAAAGCTTTAACATGGTATTAGTTTTACATTAAGATGATTTTGAAAAAGGTGTTCATCATTTCAGTACGAATTTGCTCATCAATATGGGAGGTATTGATTTGAGCTAAATGAACTTTGAAATGTCTACAAGGACAAACATATGGAGAGGCACCGACAGCCCTTATAATAACTTCACTAATGCCGTCACTGAAAAGATGTTATCATGAATAAAATGAATATTAATGAAGGTGAGCTGGCTCGTTCACTGTTACATTGTTGGTATCTGCAGTGAAGAGTGGTACATGCATTAGTCCATTTTGCCATGCTTTTTAACAAAAACGTATGAATGAGTCCATGTGTGGTTCATTACCTGTCTTTAAAAATGACACAAGTTATTTCATGCTTCAGACAAAGCTGGTAATAGATAGCCAGAAGTTTACTGAGGTAATCAAAAGTTCACATTGCATTGATTTCTTTGGCATTAGAAAATATCAGCCTTTCTTTCTTCTCATAAATTGCATATTGGGAACATTTTAGCTGATAACTATTTACCCATCTAACTGACACAGAAAGAGCATCAGCATTCATTCGGAGATGAGCTTCAGGTGATTATTTTATAAGCTCTGTTTGGTTTTCATCAAGTCCTGAGACAACTTTTGGCTCATTGGCAGCGAACATGCCCCAGATACTCATCCGTTCAACACTGGACTGTCTGTATGCTGGACAGGTAAGCTATACCAGGCTTATCACAGGCTTTTTTCCCCTCTGAAAGCAGCTCCCTCATTTATCTGTAAACAAGCCTGATGAAAGTGTTGGACCACAGCAGTAAAGGTGCTGGCCCCTTGACCAAAAAAATGGCATGAACAAAGCTTTAAAGCTGCATAGAGCTGACGGAAACTGCAGAGTCAGGGGCAATTCTCTGTGGGTTTGTGACCCCTTTCACGTTACACAAACACTTGACCATTGGTGTGTAAAAAATATTGATTAGAGCGCCTTTGAAACACAGATATCACATTGAAACCAAGTGTAGCTCTTAGACGCTTCAGTCAGGAGTTTGAAGATGGAACTCGTGTCGTCTTATTGTTAATCTGTAGAGGTATCTACAGTACAAGGTGATGTTTCCTAGGAAACTGAAGGATGTCTGACAACATGAATATGCATTATGTTGGAATTCCTGCTTGGTCAGCCCATATCTTACTCTGAAGAGGACAATTAAAGGACATGTATTAATTTATTCAGGTGATTTAGTCTGGATTGGGTGCAAAGTCAATCTTGCAACACAGTGCTGGGCTTTAATTGATTCATTCAGTAATTTGTATGAGCTATAAAGTAAGACACATCACATCTATTTGGTCATGTTTCATTGTGAGAGAAGAAGGAATTTGTAAGCTATATCTATATCCATTAGGGTAGCCATTTAGAAATTGTTAACTCGTGAATATTGTAACAATGCAATAGAAAAGCAGTGATCAGGCTCAGACCAGTCGACTGCATCAGTAATAGAAACCTCTACATGTTGTTACTGTGGGATTGTTGGAGCTGCTCTATGTGTGCAGCCGAGCCTCAGACAGATCTATCCTGTATGCATTAAATCTTGTGGCCGCGCACAGAGATGTGCTGCAGTCAGCACTACTGCAGTCACAGGGCTGCCTCTGCCGGCTAATAAAGTGGGGGAAATGCCTGATCAGATTTATTTACCAGGCACAAATAAGAAGAGTGGGAGACTGATGGAGAGAGGGAGGGAGGGAGGGAGGGAGGGAGGGAGGAACGATAGAGAAGACACACTTAGGACACAATCATGAAATCACAACTACCTTTTTTTTTTGTGTCAGTTTTTGAATATTCTGCTGCAACAATTACAACAGAAACACTTTGGGTTCTGGTATCAGTGAAATTCATCATTAAGAAATTCAATTATTTTCTCACTCAAGCTAAATATCAATGACTGTTAAGTTACAGATTAGAGGATCTTTAGCCAAAGCTGTGGTTGTTAGCTTATTCAGATCGTTCAGGTTTTTTAAAGGTGGAGATCCTGCTACCTTTATCACTGGTAGGACAGACAGTGTCTCAACAATGCCTTCAAAATCCTTTCTCTGATAAAGACACACACATGCAAAAACACAATGCACACTTACATAAGAGAAAAAAACGGGAAATTGTCACAACTGAGAACAGAGTCAGATAAAGTTTGATATAGAGATGAAATAATATTGAAGAAAACAATCTGAACACCCTAAGAAAAAGGTTCCAATTCAGTGGCATGTCTGAGGAAGTACAGAAACTGACATGGTGCTCTCATGATCTTGACTCCCAACGGACTGGATGCCAGGTATAAGAGATGATCCAATCAGGGCCTCTCGTCTTACTGAGCCTCTTTAAACAGGGTATATTAAGTATTTCAGACACTGAAAAGAATAAATGGATTAAATAATTGTGACTTTTCGGGAGTTCTTCAAACACAGCACAACATAAACAACTCAATATAAGAAAGTCAAAAACGATTAAGAACAACTTACTGAACGTTACAGTGCCTTTAGAGCCGACTCTGGGCTTAAAATAATTTCATGGTTGTATATCGACCTTCAAGAGGTGTAAATAGAAAACATCAGCAGCATAAAACATGAATGGAAACTAACAGAAGCATTTCTGAGGAAAACAGGATCAATGTCGGGCTGCTTTCTTTTTTGAATGGAAGAACACAGCACGTTTATTTTTTCCCTGTTTCGTTTTTATGAAGCAAAAAACTGAAGAGTCTAAAAGCGGTCTTTAATATTGAATTATTTGTGATTCTGTGTAATTTCAAACAAAGGAAAAAAACAAAACATAAATAGTAACATGAAATAGTTTTAATGTTTGCTTCATGCTTCATTAAGAAGGGGTTTATTAACTTTAAAAGATGACTTATTTAGTTTTCAAAGTTAGAATAAGCAAAATGTCAAGATGACACAACCAATGGGAGAACATCTGTCATTTGCTCTTTGGTCTACTTTGTCGTCTATTTGAAAAGCTGACGGCTTCAAATGTCATTTAATAGAGAGTGTCCATTTCAAAGCCTCATTTCAGCTATAATAGTGCTGTCAGAATGGGAGAGCTCTATTAAAGATATTTTCCACCTTGGAAAGAGAAAGACTCCTCTGTGTCATCCAGACAGAAAGAGATAAGAAAAATATCATCTCCGTCGCTGATGCTTTCCTTAAAGTGGAGCAGCGTGACTCGCAATCAGTCCTCATCCAATCTAACATCTCCATCCATCTCCCTGTGCCCGGGTGGAGCTTGGGCGGCAGAGGGGAGAAACCCCTTTAGATGATGAGACGGGAAAAGACAAACGCCTGCAAAGTTTTATTTATCTGCAGTGTCAGGCTGCCGTGAAGCATCCGAACTGACAGCGACCTCAAAGAGATACCTTCACTGCAGTCAGTGAAGATCATTAGACGAACAGCTTCAGTAAGGGAAACACAGACGCGACATAAAGAGCCTCTCTTGTCTTCATAAACAAAAAACCAACAAGGAAAGGGAACACAGAAAGAACATGATGCCAAACTCTGCCCTGAAGGAACAGAAACAGTTCATCAGTGTCAGAGTTTACCAACATGGCTGCTCTTAACACACCTTGCCCTTGGCTTCCTTCAGAGATTGATTCTGTTTATCCTGATAGTTTTCAGCCCCGTCCAAATTTGCAACTTGAGCAGGTGGGGGTCGGGGGTGGGGATATATCATAATATTTATGCTACACTAGAGCCTCAGGGGCCTCAGAAAAAATCAATAGTCTCCACAAGTCACATCCTCGGAGCTGCTGAGAGGAGCCAGCAAAGGAAAAGTCTAATCATATCTGCTCGGGATGAGTGTGAGTGAGCATACAAGCACAAGTCAAGAAGCAAAGAGACAAAATTAGGAAATTGATGAGCGTACAGATAGATATACCTAATGCTCCTTAACATGCTGATGCTAAAAGAAGAGCTGTTATACAAACAATGTATTCCTGTCACGACTGAAGCTGTTATCGCTCACGACTGCTTTTCACCTCATAGCTGGTAATGGATGGAAATCCAACATCTCAATAAAAATGATCATCTCCTGTGTTCAGGGTTACAAAGCCATACAATGGACAAAGGTGCGTGAGAAGTTTAGAAATATCCTCCAAAGAAACTCTCATGTAAACTGAGCAGGGAAATAAGCTCCTCTCTGACTCCAGCAAAGTGTCCAATTAAATATTGCTGTCCTGGATTGGCTTCACAGAGAAGATGCTAATAGATGCACATGAACACAGTGGGCCCTGGCCAAATATATTCGTCATTCATCAGTGTAGTTTTCAGGGAGGCTGCAGGGGGGCGCTTGTAAAAGATGTGAGATCCGTGTCACCTCAGAAGAGTTGAGTGTGTGCTGGGATTGGGGGGGTGTTGGGAATTTCCATAATCACGCTGGCAGCCTCTGCAACACACCAAGGTCACCCTGAGTCCTCAGTTCAGCTTAGTACCAGGGGAGAACATCAGAAACACAGGTCCAGACTCTTCAGCACTGCAAACAACACTAAGGTTTGTCCACAGAAAGACGCCTGGGGCCAAGGTGGCTGACAAGACACAAAAGCTGACTGTGTATGCTGATGGACTCGCAGGGTCACAGCCAAACATTTCTCTAACAGGCTGTTAAAGTATGGGAAAGAAATAATTTGTATTCAGCTATCGATTTATATAGCTATTTTAGAAACACAAAGAAAACTCGCAGTGCTAAGAATCCCTCCCCATTACTCTACAAACCCTCCCATTTTCAACTTGAGCAAACCAAATCAGAGCCTCGTTAAATGCCTCTACACCAGCGCTCGACGTGAGTAAGAAACAAAGAATGAGAGGCTCAGACTGAATCACACCCCTCTGGCATTGAGAGTTATTTATCCAGCCCGTTTCATTCTCAGCGTCCTTTCTCCTCTTTTGTCTCTTTATCTCAATCTGTCCCTCATTAACTCAGTTTGGATGCTGATGCTGCTGATGCAGTGTGAAGGTGGGACTCAACCTTACTCTGAGAGAAAAAACTTCCATTTACAAAAACCGATCGAAAAAAAAATCTTCTCAAAGTCAAACTTTGTTCTGCAGGACAAACTTAAACTCAAAGTCTTCTTTTAAAGCTCACTGCGGGGAATTTTTGACTGTAAATGAAACAGGCTAAAATCCCCAAATCAATAGTGGCGCCTCTTTACGACATGCAAAGACTAACCAGAGACAAGATTGACTGTTTCTATATTGTTTTTTTTAATGCCTGTAAACGCTGCCACAAGTGAGGTGTCAGAGAAGACGATTTACGGCAACAGTTAACGATTTACAAAAATAGCACAGATTCACGAGTAATCTATCTGACTATTAAAAGGCAGCAGGACTATATTATTTTTTGTCAAAATTGCATTTGCAGTACAAGATCAGCAGAGACAAAAAACGTAAAGATGTGTCCACATGGGGGCGCCAAAAACAAAAATGTTTCTCACAGGACCTTTAAGTCTGTAACCCAGCTTTCAAACTCACTTCAGTTTAAGAAGAGAGGGATCCTCTGAGGAATACAAGTTATTAATTGGACTTTTAAAGGTCTGACATTTATCTTTACACTACACCCCTCACCTTTTTATGAATCCATCTTATTTGGATCCAACTTATATCAAAAAACAGTGAATCCAACCTCAGAGATCTGTTACCAAGTTAGAAAACCTAAAGAATAACAGATCTATTTTCAATTGTTACACTTTTTACATTTTAAAGTAAGGGAGACTGAGAGCCTGACCAAACATCGATAAGGATGTCTGGCTTTACTAAACTCCCTCTAAGCTAATTCATCATATTTATCCTGATGAAATATGTGCAGTCCCCCATGTTTTGGGTATTAATCAGCTTTGTGACAGGAAACTGGAAATGGTGGTGATACAAAAAAATAAACCTGAAGACTTGTAGTCACTTAGAGCGTGATTGGGCTTTCATTATCCTGAAATGCAGGAACAATCATCATCAGGCTGAATGAGGACCAACAATAGAGCGAGTCTGCAGAAAGCCGACACGCCGCTGCTTTCCTGCCTCATACAACAACAACATCCATCAACCCCTGAAGGATTAAACATCACATGTAACTTGGCGTGCTGCGTTTAAGTAATAACAACATCAACTAGCTTGCAACATTAAGGTTAAACTGACACGCCATCATTTGTCATATTTTCATTACGATTTCCCAACAGGCCAGAAAAAACATCAGACGAAATGTCTGTTTCTCTATGCTAACACTGGAGGGTCAGGTCATTACAGTAAAGACAGATTATGTTGTTTGTTAACAGGATCCTGGACACAAGGGGGAGTAAATCATCCCCTTATGATTTACACATTAGGCTTAAATAGGCTGGCAAGATGATCCACAAGCTCTTAAAAGTCATCACCGACACTTTGAATCCCTTAGAGTTTTGATTTCAGTTACTCAGGTGCATATGTAGAAATCCTTTTTTAACACTTATTCATCTGGATGCAGTTGTGGAAGAAAAACTTTTAAATCAGTTTCCACAAAAGCAGTAGCAATACTTTAGTACGTAATATAAATACACAGCGATACAGGTTAAAGTCCTGCATTATGATCTTAGTTTCAGTCAAAGTATCCCTGTGTTAGCAGCAGAAACCAATGATGGTTAAGTTGATGACAAGAACAAAAACAGCAACTTTTCAGATCCTCTCAGCCTTTCTTGATTTGGAAAAAAAGGAAGACAAAAAAAAAAGATAAAAAAATGTCTGCTTCCAGCTCAAAGAAGAGGATAACAAGTGTGAGTTTCATCAATACTGAGAGGAAACATCAGTGACAGCCCTTGTTAGCAGCAGAGTGTTTGTCAAGTGTCTGAAGTAAATGTGCTTATTATGCATTATGGCCCCTGTTAGTGCTTTATTATTACAGAACTGGGGCATTCATTTGGATTATCGTTCTTGTCTTCTATTGCGTTGTCAGTTTTTCATATTTGCATTTGGGTTTTATTGTCTTCTTATTGTGTTTTTTATTTCTCCATGCACATATTTGTTTTTAGAAATGCCCATCTGGAGACACGCAACGCAAATTGAATGTCATGATTTGGCTCAGTGCATCCTAAGCATGTGACGCCGTCCCAATTAAAATAAACATAAAGTGTAAAGCTCTGACTCACCATTGTGAGTTGAACTCTCGGGTTAGATGGCCTGCTCTGGCGACCCGTAGGATCATACACTGGTACACCTTTATATATATAAGGCAATTCGTGGTCTGCCTCCTAACTATCGATGTGTTTTTATCATGCAGAAAAGTACCGGACAGTATTCTTTGGGTTCTCAGGAACTTTTTATGCTCTCTGTCCCAAACACTGGAACAGAAATTGGGAAAAGGGCTTTTTGGTATTCTGCACACTCAGCCTGGAATCTGTTACAGAATGACTTAAAACTCAAGGAGCTGGTGTCCTTAAATGTTTTTAAATCTAAAATGAAAGACATGGAAGCAGATTCTATAAGATGTTAATGCTTTTAGCTTGACTGCTTGAACTACTGACTCCTAGATTTGACTCATAGATGGTTCTCTTTTAATGCAAAATGTGGTGTTTTTGCAAATTATACAGTACTTTGTCTCCCTTTGTGTCTCTGTCTGTAGCTTTGTGTTTTTGCTGCTGCCTGTCTTGGCCAGGTCTCCCTTGGAAAAGAGGTTCTTAATCTCAATGGGACCAACCTGGTTAAACAAAGGTTAAAGGTACAGTATGTAGAATTGCATGCTAATGTTTACATTAAAATATCTCACTTAAATTAAAAGTTGACTAAACCCATGTTATATATATTTTTTAGATGAGTACTTACATCACCTCAAATATTTCCAAAAGTTATCAAAGCCTGAGAAATCCGTAATTTTATAGTTGTAACGGGACATGTCTAGTAGGCGGCCGCCATGATAAGCCGCCACGACAGACACGAAATGTTGATCGTTGTCAAGGAAACACCGGATGTTACGACAAAGACCGCTGCATAAGCTAGCGCTAGCTGCTACTGAAAGCTGCCGTTCTGTCGCTGTATGTGCTGCTGTGATATAAAACGTCACGTAAATTATACTTGTATACATCATCCGTACACATATTGTCTTTCTCAGGTCGGTTTCGCCCGTTCGGATTGATTCGTTCGTTTTTACTCCCATAATACACCGCAAGCCTCGACGTCATCTTTTGTTATTGTTTTGATTAAGAGCCCCCTAGCAGCGGATTTTACATACTGTACGTTTAAATAAAGAAAAAAAGAAAAAGAAAAAATGCAAAGAAAAAATAACACAAGACAAAGGCAATGAAGATATAAGAACAAAGGGTTATTGTTCTGTAACAGCTAACAGGAAGGACAGAATTGAATGACACAGAACAGCCTGAACGAAGGAAACAGGACGCACTATAAAACTTTGTTTGCCTTAAATGAGGGAATTAAACACTTTTCCTGCATGCTTCAGTACAACTTTTTATTCTCAACAACAAAATGTGAAGCAAGTCACAAATCTTGTTTCAACTGTTATCTGTTGATATTTCAGTGAAAATCGGAAGATCCAAAGTTTTGCCCCAGGTCTTTGTTTTGTCACATGAAAGGTTGAAGAATCAACTTTGATAATCATCATACAGTATGTCAACACCAACCCCTTACTCAAGCTTTCTGTTACCAGAAGCTGCTTTAAGATTTGGGTTGTCTGAGTTGTGAAGTGTCAGAGGAGGTAGACACCCTGAGGCTCATGCATGGCTCAGAGGGAGAAACAAGGTGTTCTTGCACCTGTTGACGTCCTGAAGCATGAGAACGACATGTTTGCTCGAGGGAAGGAGTCCCAGGAGAGGAAAGTGGATAAAATAAACTCTGCTGCTGTTCTTTAGTGTGGAGATGGGCTGAAATGACTCAACATTTTAATTGATCTCATCATGTAGTCAGATATTCTGACTGTTCGTGTTTTTCGACACATTAATGTGGGGCTCTTGTGCTACTTTTAGTCTAGCAGAGCCGGGAAAAATTACTGAGTGGATGCAAAGTGTGCAAGGACAAGGACCAGGGTGGTCTGACAAGCAACGTTAGAAAATTATTTCAGAATTATTCTGTTTGTCAGCACTCACTCGAGGACACAATGTACAATGTCAAACTTTCTCTTCAGAGTGCACTAAAACACGGCCGATGAGTCCAAATGAGGTCATTTCCAAGGTTTACATGTGATCTACCCGATTAAAACTTGTTATTAAATACATTTGTTTTCATGTATGTTAGATATTTACTGTATACCTGTGAGACAGTTTTATACTTTCACAGCATTTGAGGTATATTCAAAAGGGGAAAACATCCTCCTTTGGGTTTTAGATCCAAACCCAGAGGTGCAGAATTTCATGCAATGTGTTAAGTTACAAACACATAAAGGCACAACACCTGCAGCATGTTGCTCCATAAACACACCCACTAAGTTGAGCTACAACCTGAAAGCTCCACTGCTGCCGCACAAAAATAACCAGCCACATGCGTGTTGGAGCTGATAGCAAACAGCTGACGTGATTGAACTCACGAGCTGTTAAGGGCTGCATAAATATAAACATGAGACAGCCATGGGCAACTAAACGGGAAAGAATAAGAGTTTCACTAAGTGATCTAATGCACAGGGCAATTTCTAACATCACCAAGAATTTATAAGGCTACTAAAAGGCTGCGTTAGGCTGTAACACACACTGACACACACATTCTTCCAAAAAGAAGAATGGATGGATGGAAACAGGTGTATGCACACTTCTACATCGATTTACCCATCTGAAAGTATTTTCTACATTTTGACACACTTTAGTTTTCCTTCGTAAACTACCGTACAAATATAGAGCAACCATAATCAAAAGACCACAGTACAGTATAATACTAAATGTCTATCAAATCTGTGAGCTGTAAAGCAAACTCAGAAATAGGGTGTTGTCATTAAAGCATCAGTTACATAGACTGTAAATATTAATGCACTAAGCCTGAGTGACATCACCCATGTGTAACTGCAGGGGGCTTTGGGGTGCCATCGATGGCTGTCGCCATGCTGGAAATGCTGTCTCTACCTAACTTTCAGTCAACCTAACGACAGGCTGAGAGCTGGAGCTGAGGCTGGTTTAAAGCCTCTTGATAAACCATTACATATTGATCCTGAGGAAATATATGCAGTCCACTATTTTTAAAGTACTAATCAGCTTTGTGACAGGAAATCTGTGAGCTGTAGAGGGTTAACCCTAACCCTTAAGCCGCCCACCAGTCAATCATGTCAGCTACGCACCTTATTGTGAATAACGCTTAACCTTCATGAAATCAAAACGGATGAGTTATGAAAAAATTCAGCCCGTACATACTCGCTGTACAGTTTCCGCTATCGAGACA
Organism: Tautogolabrus adspersus; assembly: GCA_020745685.1. Classification (NCBI taxonomy): domain Eukaryota; kingdom Metazoa; phylum Chordata; class Actinopteri; order Labriformes; family Labridae; genus Tautogolabrus; species Tautogolabrus adspersus. Next base: position 10,485,635 of record CM036554.1, read on the forward strand.
TGAGCTAATCAGGCTGTAAACATTTTAATTTCTCCGGTGTTTCTGCAGCCAGCCTCAACGGGACACTTGGACGAACTGCAGGATTTTGCCCTTTGTCATCAGCTTCATTTTCCAACGACTGAGGTTGACGCTTGGTTAAAACAACCAAATGATAACGTATAAAACAACAAGACAGTCAAGCAACAGCCATATGAGTGTTTTCCGAAAATTGCCTATTGTGCTCAAGCCAGCTTTGTGGCCTTAGTCTGACCTTTCACCTAGACGCAGTAGTGTCATTTCTCCTCCCCCTACTGAGCAGACTTGTCTGTTGTAACTGTCATAAACTGCTACTTTTGACTCCTCCAAAACTCCCAACACAGAGAATTACACACACAAAAAGAGTCCAGGTGAACTTCTCCAGCTGCTTTCTTTCCAATAAATCACAACAGCACAGCTCCAATTTCAGCTCCAGGATCAGAGGACGGAGTTATTGTGGAGCTTAAAGTCGTTCATCATCTTGTGACCATGAGACAGTTCTGCTCTTCACAGAATTCAGTTGATTTTTTCCTCTTTTCCTCATTGGTTGTAATGCAACTTTTGCTCAACAAATTACATTTTTTATCATCACAATGTAACTCAGGCGTAAATGTTGTAATAACTCTGGGGGTACAAATATCACCATCTTCTCTCTGCTTCTGCCTCCTTTTGGAATCAGGCTGCAGCTTAAATCTCCAAACAGCATCTCAACCTGCACTAAAGCCAATCCCACAGAGATAAACTCTGCATTACTCTCCCACTTTTTCTACTCCAAGTCCTGTGCTCCCTCGCTTACTTCCTCTCTGTCATCATTGCAAAAATAATTCATGGCTACATTAATTTACGAGTATTAAGAGTGTGTATGCATGTGAGAATGTGTGTGCGGAGAGTTTAATAGGGCACCAGGAGATTTTTTGCTGCTTTGACTTCATTTTCTTACAGGATGTGCAAAGAGAGGACAGGGAAAGAAAAATGAAGAACTTCAGATTTTTTTGTGACATTGAAGGGATGGACGAAAAGGATATCACAAAAAATGGAAAAGCATAACTCATTATAAATCAGACTCTCCACTATTACCAAATAATGGTTAGCAGAAGATTTACAAGATCCAAGACAGTAATTGTTCCTTGTTAAGATGAAAGGGAATAGAGGTTTATGCAGGAGCGTTGATATGACTTCTGAAAATACGCAACAACAGCAAAAAAAAACTGCAATGAGAAACCACTTCCAGCCATCAGTGCTGATTTTAAATTTCCAATCTCCAAACTGGTGGAGGGCGAGGAAGAAAGTTAATGAGGTTTCTCGTCAACAAAGACTTGAGTGCTTCGGCCTGACCTCCAGGCTCGGTGAGTCACTCCACCACTTATGGTCGGATGACTTGGATCTTTTCAAAGGTCTGGGCCACCAGCCGGGTCGAACTTATCAAAGCTATCAAACAGGCAATGCGTTGATGTCAGCACGAGGACAAGATTGTTACTTATTCAGGGTCAGTGAAGGAAAGCAAGCTATACGACAAATATGAAATGATAACAAGGCTGTGATCGTGATAAATGATGGAGAACAGAAACAAAAACAACAATGTGCTCCCCTGATTGATAGACTGCACTGGCAGTGTTGGAACTAAACCAACAACAACACAGCTACAGTGCAAACAAACTGTCTGAACATCTGCTAACACTAAACCGTGTGAATCACTGCAGTTTACACCTGTGGCCCCGCCTCAAAGAAAGTCTGCACGATATGAGAAAAAGATTGCTCTGTGCGATTACATTGTTGATTTAAAATGGGATTAAAAAATAATGAAAGCGGATTTGAGCAAAAACTCCAAAATAACAATCCAAAATAAATCCCAAAAGCTTTTTTGTTCTATCACTAAATTGGCACCATTTAATAAGGGGTAGCTGATAACGAACTTTAGCTTCATCTGACTGCATCTAAATGGTGTGAGAGCAGAGCCGTTACTTCTCCTTACAATATGTGTGCATGTGTATGCATGAAAAAGCATTGCTTTATTACATTGAATCCTTTTTCTTATTCATAAAAAAAAAATCAGACTTTTGGAATGTGTGTATGCAAATGCTCATATTGGGGCGGCAGTAGCTCAGTCTGTTGGGACTTGGGTTTGGAACCAAAGGGCCGCTGGTTCAAGTCCGGCCCAAGTCTGGAAATTGGTCTGGTGGCTGGAGAGGTGCCAGATAACCTCCTGAGCACTGCCAAGGTGCCCCTGTGAAAGGCATCAAACCCCCACCAGCTCAGTAGCGCTTGCTGTGGGCAGCCCTCTCACTCCATCAGTGCATGCCCATAGGATCGTGTTTGTGCATGTGTGTGTATTTTAGCCTATGTGAGTGTAAAATTAAATTTCCCATCGCAGGATTACTTAAGTATATCTTCTTTTTCTTCTATTCCAATCACAATGACAGCTCAAATTGAAATTATGAATAACTACGCAGCTCTACTTAAAAGTCTTTATTATGGCACCATCAGTCCAAATTTGAAAAGACACTCACCGGCCAGCACTCCTGCCATGTAGAGCAGACTTATCCGTAGGATGCCGTGGACCATCTCCAAAGGAACGCCAATCATCAGCTGCAGTAAAGCGTTGAACCCCAGCTGCTCCAAACTGACAAGAGGGAACAGAAAGAAAAAAACTCAACAGACAGCAATTTGATGTATTTCCTTTTACTAGATGTACATCATCTGCAACAACTAATCACATTTAAAGTGACCCAATGCTGCAAAACAACACGTGGTAAAAGGAGATTCGTGAACGTACCCAACGTGCATGAACATGTAGCTGAAGAAGCGCCACACTTGTGCTCGGTGACCGGGATGATAGACCAGAGGGCTCTTCATGAAGTCCGGCTGATAGGTCTGCAGCACCCACTTGTTCAGCATGATACCGTAGCACATGAACACGATAATCTGAAAATGGACACAGAAATGAAACCATCACTTCTTGCTTCTTGCTCCTGCTACAGGCTCTCTCTACAGACTGCTGGTACAAAGCCGGAAATTCTGCAGCAAAACAAAAGCCATTGTGCTTTCTGAAAGATGCGTGACGTTTTCTTCTCTTTCTGTTTCCTCAGCTGATGCTTATTAGTCTTGTGGAGACAATTACCGCCTGCAGAAAGAAAAACGCCACATCTGGTTCAATTCCATTAATTCCTTTTCATAGAATAAATGACTCATTGTCTGTGTGAATTAAAATGGATGTGAACCATTATTATCACTCCCTCATTGTCATTACGGACCACTCGTTGCCATTTGGAGGTATTATGAGAGCACTTGGCTTTCTCTCTGCAGAATTATGATGACGAAAAGGTTGAAGTTTTGTTAATGGGCTGTAGCTTATTTTCGTCGCTTAATCCCAACCGTTCAACAGCGTTCTGTTAGAGCATTTGTGTTATTCTTTTTTCATGAGCATATTAGGGTCATTTAATTCCCATATGGTGGCTGTGGTGCTCACTGACCTGGTTTCAAAGTTCTAATATGGTGTCTAAAAAAACGCTGCATGCAGGGTGGCTGAGGGGTTCAGCTCAGAGGAACGGCGTTAAATGCATCCACTAAACCCCCGACTCCCAAATGGGTTACCAGCTCATACCGAGCTCACAGAAAATGTGCAGAAAATCTTTTCAGGGGTTGTGAACTGAACGACTGAGCCTTCAGAAGAGTATAACAAATTCTGTGAGAGGGGTAAGTACAGTATCACACATCTTAGTAAAACATTGTAGGCAAACTGTGTTTTAGAACCATCAAAATCAACGGGCTGCATCAGTAGAATATTTTTACGAGTGTCTTACTAACAATCACAAGTGTCAGACAATAGATGCTGCTGCTTTTTCAATCTAGAGTGAGTCTGACTGTCAAAACAAATAAAAACATTTCACCTCGACACAGACATTCATACATTACAACATCTTGCTTTTCTTTTTTCGTGACCACAGTTCAAAATGACATTGAAAGCTTGTTGTGCTTTCAAAATGTGTTTTATAAAATGTTCTGTTTGGTGAAATAAGTTGTATTTGTCAAAAGAGATTTGAGTGTGGAGAGTTTTCTTTAATGTCAGGGCGGTGTGGGAGTTTTTGGTCTTATGTGAAAAATGTTGTGATCTGTGAAACACTTTGAGTGATAGAAACATTTTTTGTGAAATATCACTAAAATGTAATGTTTTGTGAAATGTTTTTGATTTTTGTGTCATGTTGCTTTTTATTAAATGTGCTGTGTTTTTTTGGGTGTTTTCGTATTTTGTAAATTATCATTGCAAAAAAAAGTGATTTTTTTTTTAGATTTTTTTGTGTGCTACATGAAATGTATCTGCTTAAAAGGATGTTTGGTTTATCAGAAATCTTGTAGTTACCGGTATTTACACACACACACACACACACACACACACACACAGTCGTACAAATCTCACCTGTACAATGGTGACGATGGCTATGAAGACTGGCGGGGGACACAGGCGGTTCTGATGGAAGTACCAGCGCCGGTCCGTCTCACAGGGCAGGATCTCGTAGGCCACATAGCGGACAAACCGTTTGTACAGACCCAACCCCGTCTCGTCCAGCAGGATCTCCCTCTGCAGCGTGCGGCGGCCATTAGCAATGGCCCGTCGGAAACTGCTGGAGCGCTTACTGCTCATCTAAGAAGAATTACAAAAGTATTATTCTTGAGAGTTTGGAGGGCTGTGTTGAAGAAGTCTGATTGGATTGAAATGAAACCTTTAAGGATATTGATTAGACTGTAAACAGAAGCTGAATGTGAGAGTCATCAATCTTCTCATTTATCTTACAGCAGAAAAAAGTAATAAACTGCATTTCTCCAAAATGACAACAAAACATGTAGCAGAGAGGAGAAACCATTTTTAGAGTTTGTTGTAACTTAAAGGAACCAGTGCACAGAATAGTTTTTGTTAGCAGTAATCGTGTCTGGTGCAACTGAAGAACACCTGACATGTCAGAGGAGATCCCACCATCGCTCACTGCAGAATCTTTAAAGAGAGATTAAATCCTCACGTCGAGTGGATCATCACCACTTAACACCAGTAAAGAAGAATCTATTCTTTTCATATTATCTAAGAGAAGCTTAAGAGTGGCTGATAATCCAAGAAGAGGAGCCAAAACTCATAAAACACTGATTTCAAAAGAGATAGCATGAAGTTCTACTTCGATGGTCAAATAGTCAGGGTTGGTCACACTCTGATCTTTTTGTTTTCTTTCTGTAGACCTGACATAGTTCAGTTGTCTAAGGAAAGCTTCAGTTAGCTCATTTTTATATAAGCTAAATGTTTCTTTTCTTTTTCCTCTTCTCAATTTTTACCAACTTTCTTTAATGTGTGATCTTTTATGTATTTGTATATCAGTGGAAATCCCTCTTTTAGATGAAAATGAGCTCAAATGACTGAGAACTGCTGTCCATAAAAAATATGAATCAGCATTTTTAAAATCAGCCTTTCTGTCCCTTATGTGTGACAGAGTGAGAAAAGATGGATTGCAGAGAGCACTATGCAGATGTTTTTTTTGTTAATTTGATTTTAGGCTTTTTTCAAGCCTTTGTCGAGAGGACAGTGGACAGAGGAGGAAACAGGAATGAGAGTGGGGGGTGACAGGGGCAGTAAATGGCCAATGGTGGGCGTGTAACAAGGGGGCGCCACGTTGAGGGCCATAGCCTCTATACTGTACATGGGACAAGCAATATAACGACTGTGCTTAAATGGCGTCCGTGTACAGATGTTTTTGTACAAGAATCTACTGTGATTAATCTATATAAGGAGATAAAACAGTGAATCCATTATACATCTCTAATGATTGCTTCTATCATTTACATGATAGACTTGCTTCACCGTTTTTTTCTATGATATCTAAGTTGAAACGTTAACAACAAAGCCATGATAACTGTATTAACAACCACTGATCACTTTTATGCCACAAGAGAGATGTCAGAGCAGACACTGAATACTCAAGCTGATAAGAAACTTAAGTCATATCAAAGTGGTTTTGATTTCCACACAATGTGAGCGTGACTGTTGGCATGGTTGATTGCAGCTCAGTCATCTTTACAAAAGGGGCTGTTGAAGTGATTTTGCCCTTGAAAAGCAAATCTTTGTTAAGGACTAGGGAAAGTGTTTGAATGTGTTGGAGTGTTTTATCACAGACTCCAGGTATGCTTAGTGAGCAGGAGCTCTGCAGAAGCCTGCAGGCCAGCGGGACCAACTCTTGATAAGTTCTTTAATAGCAGCTTAGGATGAAAACTATCCTAATGCTGCTGTTTGACAGGCGAGGCAGAGAGCCGAGAGCACAGAGGGGTCCTGTTACTGCCAGAGTTACCTTGGAAAAACCAGACAGGTACTCACAGCCGGAGTACTTTAGAGTCAATATCTGCATTTTCTTACATGCAACAAGCGTGCACACTACACAGGTAAGATGGCTGATAACTGTGTGGCTATACTAGATGCTGCAGTCTCATGTGTAACTGAAACAATACCTTTGAGCCGAAATGCCTCACTTAGCAATTATCTCTGAGTCAAGGTATGATGCTTTAAGAAAATTAGTTTTCTGGGAAATTGACGAAGAGAGAAAGAGCGAGAGAGAGAGAGAGAGAGAGAGAGAGAGAGAGAGAGAGAGAGAGAGAGAGAGAGAGAGAGAGAGAGAGAGCATGTAGCAGCAGCCCTAATGTATACGTTCTCATAATTGCAGCTTGAGACAATTGGCAGCTTTATATGAAGTGTGCTGAAAACTCAACAGGGGGCCTGTAGGCAGTACAACCTACTGTTAAAGTACACTGCATGTGATTCATTATCCCTTTCCTGCTGCTTGAAGACTCATTATATGTGGACACAGCAGGGGGGTTAGGGAAGGAAATTGTGGGTCAATAGCTTTAGAAGCTAATGAGCTAAATATACTGCAGGACAAAGACTGTATATACATAAAATAATAAAGACGAAAATAATGAAGACGTTAGGAACTGATTTGCACCTCTACTGTTTCAGAAAAAAAGAAAATAGTTGCAAGTCATTTCTTTGGAAGTTAGCAAAGCTGGAAGTGGTAACTATTATAACTCTGACACTGGTGGCGGTACAGTGAGGATGGGAGGGCCTGTTGCACAGTGATAACCAGAACGATGTTGAGCTAGAGCTGCTGGCTCTCACGCAGATGCAGGGGACACATTTAGTATGGAAATCAGTCTGGAAAATGTAATTATGCTATACTTGAGGCAGGGCGTGAAAGCAGTAGAGGAGGAGAGGAGGGACGTTAGATGGCAGAGAGGAGGAAAATTAAAAAAGGAAGGAAGAGATGCCTGCCTGTGTGAGTTCAATTAACAGATTCTGGAGGCCACTGATGGACAGTGACGCTGAGACATCTTATTTCTTTTTAATTAGGCAACCAAAAGATTTCATTTCTTCATTTGCTAGTCGACACAAGAATTACATGTCGGTTGAAGTAATTCATAATATTTGCATTAATATAGGCCCACAATGCCGGTTAAATGTTGCGTTTCAGCTGTAACGTGGTCATCAAGAGGTGAAGTTGTATGTGAGTGTCAGGTTAAAGATGGAATCAGAAGCTTTTTCCTAAATAATAACATATAGACGTATGCAAAAGTAATCCCGCTCAATCATTCCTTGTGGGCCTCCATACATGTGTGGTAGTGACCTCGTCTGCAGAGATGCTGTACGCGGCCTGTATTTTGATGTTTTGGTTGACTCGGGACGTTTCTGGCCAGGGAGTGGATGTGTCTCCCCCATCAAATGACTGGGAGTTGGAAACAATTTAGCGATTGTAGGCAATTCAAACCGGCTAATATTGCGAACATGGACGTAGCAGCAGAGAAGAGAAAATATTATTATAGTGAGGCGAAACTCCACGCAGATAAAGCTTGTTCTGAAACGAGGGTGGACTTTTGGTTGGCCTTCACCCGCAGACGCAGAGTTTTCCTGCTTTCTGTTTGACATGCAGGTGTCAAACAGCTGCTGTTGGCTAAAGTATCGACTTCTTCATTACCTCAGGTAGCTTTAAGTGTAGTTACAAGCAGAGGCTTACCCTGGAGTGGGCGTGCGCTTCTGGTGGCGATGATCCCAGAAGGCGGTGCCCAATTTCAATATTGCGTATACAAACTGCAACAAACATTTCTACTGACTCTACCTTTAAACTGGCGTACAACCACTTGACTGGAGCAATGCGTAACCAGCACAGGAACATGGACTAAATCTGCGAGGAGGACCGAAGGCTGGTGGTGTTAACACTGCTGACTTTAGCTACACTTGGCAAACAAATTTGACATTGTTTTCCCTCAGACACTGTGATCGGGCTCAGTCTGAAAAGATAACACATCCCATCACCACAATGACTAATACATAGTGACAAGATATAAAGTGTTTTCTCACTTCTAGACTTTCTCGACAAGTCAGAATTTAAATTTCCGTTAAGTCAACAGGAAAAAAAAGTCCCTCGGGACATCTCTATTCCTTACATCTTTATATATATATATATATATATATATATATATAACTTAATTCACACAAAAAGATGAAATTTGTTTAAATAAATAAGAGAAGTTGAAAAAAAGGTTAGGGATGTAAACACAATTGTGTATTCTTCATCTGTCTGCTTTCTTCCCTAAGTAAAGTCTTTATTCATGACTTTATTTCATCCATGTTTGGCCCTATGTCACCTGCCGCCTCTCCCGTATCCACCTCGCACTGCATTCTTTCTCATTCAAAAGACTGTGTGAAAATTCACTACCAGGAGACACGGCGAAGCATAGCTGTCGCCTCCTCTGACATGCAGGACAGCCGCCGCTAAAATGAGCATTAGCAGCCTTTTGAAGTGACGACAGGAGAGAGAGCGAGAGAGGGCAAACACATTAATGCACACTTGAAAACTTGAAGCAGCAAGTTTAGCAATGGAGTAAGGTATCACATAAAAAAGATGAAAAGAGGGGAGAACGCTCTGACTTCTGCATCGGTGATGGTCGAAGCTATCTGACCAGGCAACATCTGCCAGGGAATAAAAAATGCTGAGGCTAAGAACATAAGATAAAGATAGTATTCCCCAGTGAGTGTGTGTGTGTGTGTGTGTGTGTGTGTGTGTGCGTGCGTGCGTGCGTGCGTGCGTGCGTGTGTGTGTTTGTGTGTCAAACAGAAAGAGTCCATCCTCTTCCTCTTGGTAGCTCCATGTTGTCTACTGTTCATGCTTGCTCTTAGCTCTGCTCAATTGTTCTTGATAGATTAATTAGCAACACCACATAGTTATTACCTCCCGGAGCAATACTCATTAGTAATAATTAAAAAGAAACATCTGTTTTAAAGGCCATTCAGAGGTCTGCACTGCAAAGCACCAACCACAAAACAGATTTTCTCTAAGAGCTAAAGTGATGATCTTCATCATCATCTTTTACTCAGATTTGTTGATATATGATAAATCGTTAGCTTGATTAATTAGTGCTTTTCTCTAATAATCTGCTAACATCGTGATTCACTGCCACCAGGCTATCAGTGTCACTACACTCATTTACTTTCAAATGTGTGAGTCATTTAGAAGACCAACATGCCCCCTCTCTCCTTTGCAAAAACACACACGGATGCACTCTCTCACTGTAGAGTCTACCCCGCTGCAGATCTCAGCCTTACTCAACCCTGACCCAGATACTCACGTTCTTTCTCGCCAAAATCCTTTCAAAAATGTGAGTCCAACTTTTTTTTTTTTCCAGCTGCAGTTTTGCCTCCGTGGCCTGCCTTCATGGTTTAATCATTGTGGTGCTAAAAGTCATGGAAGGAAAAAAAAAAAACACATGAACCTTCACTCCAAGACACTTAAGCAGAGTGCATCACTTTTAGCAGAGAAGCTGCCCAAAACAGAAAAGCCTTGACAGGAGTTTGGTGTGGGATGTGATGTTGTAGGAAGCGTCTGTGTCCCTGGAGACTGATGCACTCTTGGAGCTTAATGCGACTGAGAATGACTCGAAAATGTTAAAAACACTGTGTGTCAACAACTTGCAGAGTGTCTCTTGACTTGGAGTGTAACTGAGGTTCATGTCGGCTCTATGTGAGCACTTTTTCTGCAAACACTTATCCCAATGTGTCAAAAGAATCAAGCAGAACTTCTGAACACATTTTATAAAACATCTTCTTTAACTAAACCTCCAGAAGTAACACAAACTGTAAGTGCAACATTTGGGCAGAGGGGTAAAAAATAAGGCACAAAAAAGAAAATCCTCCAACACGAACAAAGAGATTCCCCCCGCCGTAATCTTCGAAAAACACCCTCTATCCGTGTAATTAACCATGGCAGCCATTTTGGATCTCCGTCGAACATTAGCCAAATTACTACCCGAAGGAAAACAATGACACACTTCTTCAGTTACACAGCTGGTAGAGCAACAGAGGACACTCTTTGAAGAAATCAATAGATGCAGTTACACACATAGGAATATCTGTGTTCCCGTTTTACCCTCAAATTATGTACATGTGCTCGTCTATCACGCACTGTTATTCCAAAAGAACCCTCCAGGTGTTAACTTTGACACTTCAGGTGTCTCTCAGCCTCCTGCATCGACGAAATGTCTGCGTGTAATTATGTGACACCGTGTGTGAAATTTGTTCTAGTTTCCTTGCTGTGTGGAATTCTGAGGAAAAGTATTCAGAAATACAACTATACTGTGTGTGTGTGTGTGTGTGTGTGTGTGTGTGTGTGTGTGTAATGTGTATACACTGTTCCCTCAAGAGAGGTTTTAGCAGAGCTTACTTATTCACCCCGCTGGCTGAACGGATGGAGTTCTCAGGCTAAGATCGCCCTGCATGAAAGATTGGTTGAGCAAAAAAAACGATGTCAGACACAGTCTTGTACTTGCACACACACACGCACACGCACACGCACACACGCACGCACGCACGCACACACACACACACACACACACACACACACACACACACACACACACTCAGACACCAGAGAAGCTGTTGCCTGGCGGTGTGATTCAAACATTTACACCCACTGGGGTCGAGAGAAGCATTCGCGGATTCACGCCTGCACTGAGGAAATGCAGAACAACAAATCAGAATTTTTTTTTTTTTGAAAACCTGTTTAGAGACAAGACTGAGAAAACTCACAGCAGCCTGTGGGCCTGACAGCTTTTTAAAAAAAAAAAAAGGCATGGATCGAGTGCACATACATAAACACACAAATTCTGCCAGGTCCATTTAAATAATCTGCAGGGGAGTTAGATCTTCAATCGAGGCCAGATCACAAATCAATATAGACACCAGACCTCAGGCAGGTGCAATGACATAATGGCAGCTCTGAACTTTCCAAACCAAAACACAACTGTCATGTGTCACTGGGGAGTTCTACTAATGCATCTGCCTGAGACACAAAGATGTGAAGAGAAAAGTGTTGGACCAAAAGCAGCTTTAGGAGGAGAGTGTTAAAAAGGAAGGCGGGGAGAGTCAGGTGAAAATTATAAAAGTCAAAGAGCGGCAGCGAGAAAGGACAAAAGAGGAGAGAAAAAAGGCTGCAGGCGTCCGTCGTGTCCTGGTTGAAAATGTCATGTTACTACATACGGCACTTTCCCAGCAGCAGCCTGGAGCTCCTTGCAGACAGCTCACGCAGCGCATGCTACATGACGGGAGGCCAGATACACATTGGAAAATCTTCTAAATTAGTCAGCAGATCTGTACTGGCAGGCCTCATGTGTATGAATGAGAGTGTGTCTGCGTTGGAGACCGTGTGTGTACATCAAGGAGAGAGGAGTAGTGAGACAGACTGAGAGGAAGTGGGTGGCTGCATTAATTAATAATAAAGGTGCTTGAAAACATTTATATATATGCAAATTGTATGCATGCCTAGACAGAACTGTGTGGGTATAATGGTGTGCGTTCACATGTGTGTGTCAGACAAATCTTTAAGATCAGACCTCGGGTCGATATCTGTGTGAGGCTAGGCGTTTTCAAATTACCTCAGATTACTGCCTGCTACTAGAAATGCTGGGCTAATCGAAGGCAATTTGCATTTGCCTGATGGGTAATTTTAAATGTGTCTCCCTGATGCAGTCATAGGCCCCCCCTCCCCCTCCCCCTCCCCCCCCACCTAACATATGCTCACGAGGAATGTGGACTGAAAGAGAGGAGGAAGAGATCAGGTTCAAGCAGTCAGGTTCAAAGAGAGGTTTATTACATGGCTCGAGGATGGAAGGGTTGAAGATGAGAATGCAATGAAATAAGATGGATCAAAAATATACACCTCTTCAAAGATGGCGGAATGAAGTAGCTGTACACATCCAATTAAGACAGCTAGTATAGTGGATAGGGCTGTGTATCGGCAAGAAGCTGGCAATATGATATATTTGATGATACAGGAGTTACTGTACAAACCAATATAAAGCAATATACTTGGTTTGAGAGAGAAAGAGAAAGAGAGAGACAAACAGAGAAAGAAAGCAAGGAAGGTAAAAATGAGCCTAAGGACTTGAGATTTGCCAGGAATTGCATTGCATTTAATTGATCATGGTGCTTAAATCTGTACATGGCCAGGAGCAGAAGGCTGGTGTTGATGAATGAGTTTCTAAAAGAAGCTCTATTTGAAGAGAGTAAAGAGTCTGGGCTTACATTCAAAGCAGAAGCAACAAGACCAAAATAAAAGGCGTCAGAATATCTGCAGCTGTAGTTAAGAGAATATAACGATACATGAGTGTATATATATCATATCAATTTGCTGCCGTTAGACGGTTTTATATGTTAATTTCTTCTGAATAAAATGCCTTTGGATACATCAGTCGAGACAGATAAAATATGCTGCTGTAATACTGTGCCTCTGTCAATTTGCTGTGGGTGTATTCTAGTGCTGGCTGTGCACAGCCTGTGAGGTTAAGTGTGTGGATTTACTGACACATTAACTGGAAAGATTGATCCTCCTTTTTTTGCAGGACAACAACCTGAATGGTCGAGTCAATTTTCAGCACTGCGGAGCTTGCCGGCTCTGTCTGAATCAATTCTGTAACCTTTTCTGAAATCCAACAAAAGGCACGCATGTGTGGAAGTTTGTGTTTGTGCTGCAGGACACGAAAAGCCGCAACAATGTTACTCCGTCAAAGTGCATCCGCGATCTTGCATGTGGATTCTACTCACCAACTCGATGAGCTCCTGGTAGCACACCTGTCCCTCTTCATTGCTCTGGACCAGGGCTAACAGCATGTCCAGTTTGGACGGGTCCAGCTGCAGCTCATGGTGCTCCACCAAGCTGGTGAAGTTCTCCACTGGGATGAAACCGGTGTTCTCTGGGTCCAGCTGGAGATAAAAAACAAAACAAAAAAAACAGCCCACTCAGATCACTGGCGATTAAAAACTGCATGCTGATTAGAGTCGTATTGGACATGATGTTTCTGTTATGCATCCTGGTTTTTTAATTAGCAGCGCTGCAGAGATGAAGTGTCAGCTTGCCCTCGGGGAGAATGCAACAGTAATAGACAGCTGAGACGTACACACTCACACTCACACACACACACACACACACACACACACACACACACACACACACACACACACACACACACACACACACACACACACACACACACACACACACACACACACACACACACACACACACACACACACACACACACACACACACACACACACACACACACACACACACACACACACACACACACACACACACACACACACACACACACACACACACACACACACACACACACACACACAAAATATACTCATAAAGACAAATGAGAGGTACAGAGAAAGAGGCAGAAGCTCACACAGTGACAACAGTATTAATTAAGCTGTGTTGCCTCCATTATGTCTTTGGGAAATCCTTATTCAACCTCATTAAAGGAGCAGGTCTGTCGAGCAAACAGCAGGATGGGTGTTGTTGTTGGAAGCAGCAAGAGAAGACAGGCAGGCATGTCATCCTGAAAACTGGCCTGACCTGCAGTTTGCCTGACACACACAAACACACACACACACACAAAATAACCCCTCAGCTTTAAATGAGGCTTTTCATTCTTTCTTTCTAAGTGGATGCTTCATTTGACTGTGTGCCTCCGTCCCCGGTCACATTTTGCAGCTGGAAGTTGGTGTGGTTTTGTATAATCACCACTCACTCACTGAGCCCCGCAGCCCCCATGGGTTATTACTGCTGATGTCTGTATGCCACTGCTGCTCCTCGTAATTGATTTAAGCAGGAGAGCGTCATAAAAAGGGCTGAGTGCAGTTGTCTGAAATAGCACCCGGTTGAAAACGGCTTGTAAAGTATAGGGTGTGTATCTCTGCTTGGTTAAAGCAGTGCAGGGTTTTTTTTGGCAGCAGCTTTGCCAACTTACAACTTGATTTTCCTTTCTTTACCTCCTCCTCCTAAATACATTTGATTGCTCTGAAATAAAGCGCTCATTCCTCTTGCCGACTCTCCTTAGTAGATCTGATTGTATTTGTGAAAATGGGCCTGAGGACAAACTGGAGCAGCACAAAGAGACCACATGAGAAGAGCCTCTTGCTGCTTCTCATTTTACCATTTCCAGAATGCCAACACAGCCTCATTAGGTTGCAGATAGTAAACCAACAGCTTCTTGTTGCCCCGGGGAGGAGCGCTTTCAGATGTTGCGTCAGTGTGGAGTCAGTCGTGCTGGATCATCTTTGCCCATGTCATGAATCCAATAGAAGAATCCCCGACTAGGCTGCCTTAGTCTGGACCCGGCACGCTCTGACATGGTGAGACAAAGGTGTTTCATCGGCTGCATGAGGAGAGCGGCATTAGACTCTGCTGTGCCATGTCAGTCTCTTCTGCAAGAGGCTCAAAGCTTAAAGCTCTGCTGCTCAACTAAGAAGCAAAGAAGATAAATTAAGGAATCCAGTGGTGTGAAAGTGTGAGTTTATGCGTGTCTCCTTTTGCATAATTTTACTGTATGTGTTTTTCTCCTCCATACAGTTTCCGTGTTTTTTTACAGTCATTAAGCGGAACACAAGCGTCCCTATAATTCTGTTGAATCTGCCTTTTTCATTTCCCTTTAAAGTTATGCATTTATTCACCTGGGAGAGCACTGGCAGGCGCTAATGGGTTAGCTCTGATGATGCTTGACTCAGAATGAGTGTTTTCCCACTGCCAGTTTGACATATTGAAGTGATTTTGTTAGTTATGATACTTTTACAGCACTCTATGAACAATTACACAACACCACTGCAAAAGTAAAATGCTTTTAACCAATATTATGTACAAACACAAGCACTGTCGTCTCTGGGGTGTTTACCAAAAAGCACGAAAGCCAAAATTGTGGAGAAAAAAAAAGAACCAAGATGGGAAAGAAAACCCAAGTCTATTTTTAGATAATCCCCTTAACTGTGTGTACCATGGACGTTTGTTAAAACGCGGCCCTGTTCCCCCCTTTGAGGCTTTCTGAGCAAAATGGTGCAGAAATGGGCAGCTTTTGTGATGTTTAAGGTACTAGTAAGACATGGGGAACGTGTTGGGCACAAAAAAAGACAGCAGAAGAAAGAGTTAGGGGGGGTAAGGGGAGGAGGGGGTTTGTTCAGTTGATAACATGGAAGAAATGAAAAAAAATGGAGCAGTAGAAGGAGGAGAAGGTAGAGAATAAGAGGCAAGGAGAACAGAGACAGCCAGAGAGGAGACAGAAATGAAACAAGGACGCACAGAGAATAAAAATGCCGCACCACTGTCTGTTATTCTCTGCATAGCCCAGCAGTGTGGCTGTGAGTCCTCTTCTTCTCTTTCCTATAAGGCGACTGTGACACACTCCAGTGCTCTGCGTTCACTTGCTATAGAGGGGAGATAGATCAGATTCTAATGTGCTCCTGGCTCAGCCCGGCTGACAGGGGGAACAGAGAGCGGTGCTGGGGACGTCTGATTACTGTCAGCCTCCATATGTCAGCACATCACTACACATACAGCGGTGGCAAACACACAGAGGCAAACTGTATAAGGTGTTGACGTGAAGCTGTCTCACTGCAAAGATTCTTTTCCTTCTGTATTCCTGACCTTATTCAGGAGGAACATTACACAGGGGAGACTGTCTGAACACACAGAGGTGGAGGGTTGGTTCTTGTAGCCGATTAGGGTTATCAATTAGCAGGATAAGGAACACTGAGATGAATATGAGGTGGCAAAAGAGCGTTTTTTTCTTGTGCAGGCTGGTAACGTGCAGGGACAAGGAAATGTGTATGTGTGTGTTGGGGGGCACTGAGAATGATGCAGTTATTGAAGCAATCCAGCACTGGTGAGGGCGACACTTTGAGAAGCTGCATGGGTTGCCATGGTTACCAGTCGCCGCTGTGTGTTCCCTTTTCTTGCATTCGACCCCTTTTTTTTTACCCCAACGTATTGGCAGGCAACAGGAAGACACAAAAGGGGTTGAGAGACCAAGGGCAATGAAATGACGGAAAGGGTAGAGAGTGGATGTAAAAGTAGAATGCAGATGGATGAAAAGAGACCAACAAGTGAGAGTATATGGTGGTAATGAGACGAGGGTTAGGTTTAGATGAAAAGGGAGGCGGGGCTGGAGAACATGGAAGTGTAAGGAGCAACAAGACTTGAAGGAAATGGACATGTCACAGGATGGGAATGTTTACACGGATTTAAGGAAGAAGAAGAAGAGAGCAAAAAGGAGTGGAATCATGACTGCGAGGGAAGATCTCAATGTTAACCACAGGACCACTATGACCTTCAGCACAGCGACTCCAGGTTACCCTTACCCGGACACATTAGTCTGTTCAACAGAGACTCAGGAGTGGACCCTCCAGCCCAGGAAACAAACACCAAAACCCAGCCATGATGAGGCAGAACAATTGGACTGATATTTAGTCCTATCGTCCTGCAGGACACTGAAACTCAACCGATGACAAGAAAGGCTGGTAAATAACTCAGCACTAAGTTGTACAGAAACTACTGAAGTCAAATGATATCGGCAAATAATTATTCTTGTACCAAAGTAAAGAAAAAAAGACCACTCTTATGGTCTTGCTCAGAGCCAATAACAGCAACTGCTTTTTTTAACAACTACTGCAGCTGTTAAAACCCATACACTGTGTTGTGGAGAAGTCAACGGCAATGATTTGACCCAGTTAGCAGATGATATAAAATACACCCTCTCAATAATAATTAATTGTAAAATAAATGACATTCATTTGAGGACTTAATGACCGTGTTTTTGTATTATTCATTTGGATAGGGAGTAGTGATGAGATTTTTTTCTCATAACTTAATGCTTTCGTTTGAATAATATTAAATTGAATGAATACTAGTTTTACAATTTGTACATCAGTATATGATTTTTAAAGTACAGGATCTTGAAAGGTTGATTCTCTTTGAACAAGACTGTCAAGCTTGAACAGGGTCTTGTATCTGCAGAGGGCAGCAGCATTTACAAGGTATATTTGCATTGCATCAGATAAAACCCTTTATATTGTCTTTGCTGCCCTCAGGACTCACTGGTGTCCACCAACAACTGGGCCACACACTCAGTCATTATCACAACGCACGTTCTGCCCTGCTGTTACCATTGTTACGCTTAAACATTACCAATGTGGCACTGCGATGTGACGGCCATAAGATCCAAACCACTTTATCGTTGAGTGCAGGATACTGAGAGATGCCAAGGGAGTTTCCTTGATGCAAACAGCCGTCTAACTAGATTTCCTGGCGTTTAAACACAGTACAAACAGCCAGCGGCTTTTTCAAATACAGCTCAATGCAAATTAGCATCACTGAATGATGAAAGGGGGACAGTATATGAGAGTTTATTCTCCCTACATGACTAAGTATGTCAGAATAGTATTCAGAACCCCAAGTCCTCATAAGGGAGATATAAATAGGCCAGATAAGGACTGAAAGACAAGTGGGGAGACCTTCACCAGCTAATAAAAGTGTCTATTGGTGGCTACGTGCTGCAGACCATTGAGTTGTCTTATCAGTGGCAACACAATAGAAAGACTATCAAAGACACAGCATGTGTGTGCGTGCTCTGATCAGAACCATGTGTGCACTCACAAAGGCCAGAAATAGCCTGAGCTCAGCATTGCAACCTCCTGCAGACAAAGACTAATAAACTCACTCATGTTGCCACTGTTGCTTTATTTTCCTTTGCCCCTGCAGCACTTTCATGTGGTTCAGGTTGACAGGGTGCTCCTTTCAGACCTGTAAGCATAGCCATATTGCTTTCAGGGTGAAACTCAAGGAATGCCCAAAGTATTAGAGTTTAGTGCCTTTATAATCCAACGTTTGTTTGATTGAAGGAAATGTTGGATGAGTAATGGCTTGAATAACATTGTTTATTAAAAAGTTGTAGGGCTATTGACTCTCCAAAACAAAGAAGCATTTTTTATTAAGTAGGGCTGCATAATAAATTGCAATTGTTTTGTTGCTGCTATTTGAAGATGTGCTGGGAAAACGACGTACATTTTACCAATGGGTTGAAGAGCAGGGTGTTTTGGAGCCGCTTTAACATCGCTTGCCAATCAGATGAAGTTCCAACTAGCTGTCAGTTCAGCAATTAAGGAAAGGAAAGCCATTCTGATTATTTTGGATTGACGTAAGGCATGATGCAAAAACAGGGCCTGTGTTAAACTCTCAGAACAGCAGAAACGATAAGTTAGAGCTAATATTCACACTGAAACATCAGTTTATTTATTGCACCTCATACAGAATCGTCATCGCAACATTGAAGAATTAAATCACAAATCACATATTTGTATCAACATGTGTTGGCCAACCACTTAGTTACTATGACTACAGCTACATTTAAAAGCACTTGACCTCAACATGCTCCCTTATTCATTAGAGGCTGGTGGGATACCGTGGTCATCATGGAGAGCCTCCAGTGAATGTGACAAATCAAATCTGGAGGGCAGAGACGGAAAGGAAAAACGAGGCATGCTCGTCAAAGCTTTTTTCCTGGACTAGGATGAGAAAAAAAGTCCCTGATGTTTATGCAGGCTCAGTTAAAAACAAGCTTTGCCTGTTCACAGTCCAAAAAGCTCTTGGCAGATTTTTATTTCACTCTAGTTTAATAAGAAAGACCTTTTCCAAATCAAAGGTCGCCATACGGAGTCCCAAAGGTGAAGAAAAAAAGCATTCTGTTAGCCTATTTGAGTGATTTGGTCTAGACTCGAGCTGAATGGGACCACAATCTGTTCAACTGTGGCCTGGCGAACTGTCATGAACATACTGGCACAAGCAGAGTAAACCTCACAATCAATAAAAGCAACCACTGTTTACATTGTGGAAGTATCAGCTTTATTTCCAACCCATGACCTGCCACGTCTGAAACAGATATTGACAAATATGTGTCGGGCTCTCTGATATCACACTGAATGTGACTATGAAGGAATATGTGTTTTTGTGGTATCACTAAGAAGCTGTTCTCAGATAAGTGCTTTTACAGTAACTGACTCACTAGTGTGACCACAGAGCATCTTCTCACCCAACCCACACTGCTTCTTACTCTTGTTATAGAAACACATTCATAAAAATGCAACTTTGCACATGATCGCAGGCACACACACACACACACACTTGCTCCCAAAAGCTCCTGGGTCTTTTGATCAATGTGATGCTGAAGGGCCACTCACCCCCAATGCCTGCAGCAGATAATCAATTTCTCCTTCTTGTACAGAATGATAGCCAAATCTATCTGTCAATCAGCCCAAACTCCAAAAGACCAGTTCATCTTCCAAAAGACGAGACACATTAGAAACCTAAGGTAAATACAAGGCTAGGGAATGGACTGGAAGTACACATGTATCCACACAATCCAACAATATGTCTCTACGGAGCAAAAGACAAATATATATACATGCTTTTTCGGAAGAATGTGCCATTTAATCCTTGTTTGGCTTGTGAATTTTGGAGATGGTAGACCAAAGCTTGACGTAAAGATAGATCTGACATGACATGGGAAACAGCAGTTTGGGCAGAGGACTGTATGAAACCAGATGTCGAGAAATGCATCTTTCACTGGCCTGGTTATGGCCACAAATACTGTGTTTTCAGCATCAGGGCTTAAAAAGAAGACATCAGTTTACAGCCAAATAACAGCTTCTTTTCTAGAAGGAAACCGTGACACAGAAGCTGCCTCAGTACCTGTTTCTTGTAAATGAAAAATGGGGTAATTTTACAATCTTTGGTTTTTGTAAGCTCTAAAGGATAAGGTTGAGTTGGTGGTAAAACACAGACAAAACATATCCCTCCCACATACAGCCACAGACCCCAAAATGCATGCATGTAAAGCACGATTGCAGCAAACACCAATGCAGCAGCTATAACTGACCAATTTTTTGTGTGATTTTCACCTCATTTAGGGAAAAAGGTATAAATCAAAAATAGGACATAAAGAAAAGAATCCATTTATACATCCATTCATACAGTATAGCCATCCAGGTATTTGTATGCACACACCCCCTCCTCACTCCATCTTTTCCATACACCATGACATGATATCCCGCCCCCCCCCCCCCCAACCATGGCTCATGATCTGACCTCACATTCTCGGGGCCCACATGGCTCCATGATGCTTGTATCCATCCTGTTGTTTCACGCTCTAATTTTGGCCTGTGCAAACAAACAAATCAAATCCTAACATCAGCTCTCACCCCAAGCCTCCACGTTTCAATCCCTGGATAGACGGTGAGGTGGCCAGGAGCCCGTAACCATAGAAACCTCTACCGCGGCTTGCTTGCCTGCTGGCTGGCTTACCTGCTCTTGTATGAGCTGAAACAGGGAGCTTCTATCCATATACTGGCCAGGGAGGTGAGAGGAGCCGCCGAGGACAAGGACATAGGGAGGAGCAAGAGAGGAGTGGTGGTGGTGGTGTTGGTTAGGATGGGATAAGGTGGAGGGGGATTTGGTTGATGGAGCAGCTGGTGCCTAAATGGTAGCGACAGACTCCTTTTGTAGCTGCTGCGTCCCCCCCTTGATGATGGAGAAGCCTGGTGAGCTCGTCCCGTCTTTTTTTTCCCTTGCTGGGAGAGTAAAAACTGGTCCTGTGTGTCTTCCTGTTGGTGCTGAGGGCGCAGACGTTGGATGCAAATGGGCCGTGCCTCCACTCCGTGCCAGTGCAGCGTGGTGGCGCGGCGGTAAAAACCCAGCTTCAGCAGACGACAGACAGGGCACGCAGGCAAGGCGAAGGCAGATCCAGCTGCTCTCATTCACTCTCCTCCTCCTCCTCCTCGCTCTCCTCTATCCCATTGCACTGACTGCTACCTCTCTCTCTCTTTCTCGTCCCTCTCCTCACACACACACACACACACACACACACACACACACACACACACACACACACACACACACACACACACACACACACACACACACACACACACACACACACACACACACACACACACACACACACACACACACACACACACACACACACACACACACACACACACACACACAGTGCGCCGCCTGCATACCAATGAGACAGGGGAGGGAGGTGGCTTCTCTCTTCCAATTGGAGACGCTGAAGGAGTGGTCATGGGCTGCGGCTCCCTCTCCTAACTACAAGTAAGGTGTCTCGAAGAGGGAACAGGGGATGGGCTCCACTGCGGCTCTGCGCTTACTACTGGCACACATACCAACCACACAAACACACATGTCTGGTCTGTTACTGACAGAAACACACACACAAGCCCACACACTGTAAACAAGACAAAAGCTCCAAAAACACAGGCATATTGTGAAATCCAAACCATGTGATTATTGTGTTAAATTTAGGGTTTCAGGAGATGAGACAATACAAATCTAATAATGATATCAATAACACTGACAGCCCCCAAAGAAAACTACAGACTGCCCGGCAGCCCTTTACATCTCTGTGCTAATTATAAGCACTGGCACAATAGCACATTGTATGCACTGCTGCACAATTAACCACACACTAACCCCCAACACACATGTAAAAACTGCACATAATTCAATTAAACAACTTTGGAGGGCTCACTGATCCTCAAACGAGCTCAAATGAAATACGTCTATCAACTATGTTAACAATAACACGAGACCAGAATCCTCAATACAATAGTTTATTATAAGTAATACCAGCACAAAGGCTCTTATTCTGTTAATCTGGTGCATAATAAAGAGACTACCATGCAGGAAGCCGAATGAGAGGGGTCAGAACATACGATTGATGAAAAGGAACTTGGTAGCGCTCATGTGGGCGGCAGGCGGCGGCTGTGCCTGATTGTACTGAAATCCCCTTTAAAAGGTGTTTTCTTTCAGAGCAAATCCGCAGTGACCCCTCCTCCTCAGGACAATGGCGATGAAGGGGAGGAAGGAGCGAGGGTGGGGACGTAAATCTTAACTCATAAGAAGAGTGAAACAGCCTCAATTGCCCCGGAGATGAAGACGTTGTCGGGAGACGGGACCTGGTGACGAATTGAGCTTACATTGTTGTTGAATCAGGGGTGTTTCTTCTCCTCTGATGTGAGATTTTCCTGCAACAGTAGCTTGGCGACAAACAGTGCCTCTGCCTGTTTAAGTACCATAATTGCACCAGATGTTTAGGCTTTCATTTTTTCTCACCAGAGGAAATACTATTCATTAGAAAAATGATCCCTACCTACTCATCACAGCCACGTGTCTTGTGCTTTTTGGGCTCAGACTTGGTTTACAGACTACATAAAGCCCCTGGTAACAGCTGTATTTGTCCTAAAGGATTGGGCAAGGCCACCTTGAACATGGCACAACTCCCAGACTCTCTCGTTGTCACCTTCCTTTACGCCCATTTGACACACTCCAGTTTAAACAGAACATTAATAATGACCTTCTGAGTCTGTAGCAAATGAAAGTAGTCCCTCTCCTGTGTGTGGACAGACTGAAGCGGCTTCACAGGGTTCTTTGTTCGACTGCTAATCAATGTTCAGAATTAATTTGTCATCAACGCTCTGTAGTTGTGAGCGTGAATTAGACAAATCTAATTATAAGGTCACTGTTGGAGGATTCACAAACCGCAATGACAGAGACAGATTGAAGATTCAACTGTTGCCTTGGTAACCTCAAGAGACTCTCATCAAACAATGATCGACAAGGACCATGAGCTGAAAAAAATCCAGAGCAGTAATAAAATAGAGAAGAAAACCCTTTTCAGAAGTAACACCCAGGCTTAACACAGTTATTATGTGTTGGATTTGAAGGATTTACATTAGCCAAACAAAGTGTTGGCTCTGTTAAAAAGAAAGCCACACAAGAAGCAGGTATAACAGAAATCCCAAATATGAAGAAAATACCAACTTGGCACAAGCTCCGCTGAGGGTCACGCCAGTATCATTGTTTCCATTACAGCACCACCAAGGGACATTATCCAGACGACTGACAGAGAGAGATAAGCCTGTGGTGAAATACGTTCTCTGCTGCCTGAAGCGTTCCCTGCTGAATGGTCTCTCTTGAGCCTGACTAAACCCTTCATGTTCTCTTCACCCCTGGTGGGTGGATGCAGACGGCAGGGCGAACCCAGGCGGCCTGCTTCCTCTTTATAACAAGACCTGAGAGTAGCAGAGACAAAACTGTGGTGTAGCCTGTGTGAGAGAATAACACGGCCTTTCAGAGGGGAAGAAAGGCGCATTAATTAGACCGCCAGTCTGCGCTCTTCCTCGCCAGCTTAATGACCTGGAGGTCCATAAGGCAAGTGTTTATTTATGGGTGTCTGTGGGGGGATAGATGTGTTTCTGTCAGAGAAATGGCTGGTAAGAAGGGGCTGTAAATGTGAAAAAGGTCTGAATTGAAGATGTCTTAATATTACACAGGCTCTGCCAGGGTTTTAAAATTAGAAGTCCAAGCATCCTTGTACAAGACGTACTGTGCGAGTATGCAAACTGTAGGGATTTCTTTATGTGCATTAAACCTCCTGCAGTCTTTAGATTCATTGAACTGACTACTTCAGTTCAGCCCCGTTGCTCTGTTTGCAATTTGAACTTTTTGCAATGTAATTTTCAGAACTGACAACATTCAGCACAGGGCTGTAATATCACAACATCTGGAAATCATAAAAATAGTAGCACTCAAATCCACTTCACTGTAAATTCCTTAAGCATGAACTCTTGCAACCTTATATGACTTGAACAAATCTAAAAATCTAGATTTCTTTAATTTCCAATATTTAATTTCTCATTGTTTCCTTTCTAATTCTAATTTCCTTTCTTAACCTATATCTAATAGGTTAAAATCAATTTCCATATCATTCCAAATACGGTTGTCAAAAGTATCTATCCTTGATTCTTTTTGATACTACATGCTTTAAAATGTCACAATCTCTGTAATTTTAATAATAGACAATATCCAAAAGTAGGAAAGCTTTAAAAACTTCAGGTCCTCAGTCATAATTTTACCAAAAAGCTGCGGAGAAATGAAAGACACAGAGCACCTTAAATTGCAATAATACATTGGCAACATTTTGATATAACAATGTTTATTTTTTTAACCAACAGCTGTTGCAAGCGAAAGAGAGAGAGAGAGTGCATTGTCTAAATTGCACAAATGTGAAATGTTGCTAACGTATTTGTGCAATTAGGACGATTTTTTGAAAGCTAACCAACATACTGCAAGGAAGGCAGATAATCTGGTATTCCAAAATAAGAGCTGCTTCTTCACCTAAAACAAATGTCGTACAGGTATTCCTGATGATCAGAGTTTGGGTACTTTTACCATTTTGTGTTTCAGTGCTTTGTGCAGTTTTGATTCTGAGGAGTCTGCAAGTTAAAGAACCTACATTAGTTTGGGTCATGTAAAGATGATGCTGTGTAGTTGATGCTGTGTAGTAGTCAGCAAGATTAATTTATATTAAAAAAAAAAACATTGACATGCTATATAACCCGTCGTGTGATCATCTGTTGATTTGGTTTTGTCTTGTATGTTGTTTGTTTGCTTTTGTCTAATATGCCTCTATTGGCCTGGTACCATTCAATAAAAGATATTTTATCAACCAATCAATCAACATTTTGTTACTGATGGCCTTTTGTGACTGTTCAGTGTGTGAGTGTATTATTGTTTGCCTTTTCTCTCTTTCCTCCTTCTATGGCTCCTTATACCATGTCGCTCTCTCTCAGTAACGTGATTTTGATCAGGTGTGGTAAGTAATGGATACTTCTAGAAAGGCTGGATTGGAAGGAGCTCTCTGTTACACGAGGAGAACCCTTTTATTTGATGGCGTGTTGTTACTACCTTTATTCCTTTATTTTTTGTGAGAATGGAGTTTTCAGTCATTCAGTATTTGTGGCTTTGTTTGTTAGATTTGTTTTGTCATGGTTTTTAAGTTTGGGGAGGAGTCTGATGGCTCTCTTGTCTAGCTGGCCTAAATGTCTATCTCTTATCTCTGTAGTGTCCACTACATGTGGCTGCTACTGCTTTGTTTTTGATGTAACAATCTAACACATTTTAGCAATAACCACAAATTACCTCTGGTTAGATAAGGTGGCAGACGGACACACTTTTGCCCAGACGCTTCTGTGTGGACGTCAGGGTAAGATGAAGCAATTTAGAGTTAAAAGAAAGGACATTATGGGTGTCTAAAGTTTAACAGAAGTTAGAATGAAACATAAACCACCATACTTGAACACATGATGGTGAGTTGAAGGGTTAATAGCGCTCATAAAACCTGCAGGTAAGTCTGTGTAAATACTATTAACAGCATGTTTTCATTGTGCAGGATCAGCTTATTAGTGTTGAACTGCTGCCCTTTTTGCTCACGTTATCTTTTCTAAATTTCGAAGACTATTGCTCTTTGGATTTCTGGAACCTGCTAGCCTAAACCAATCAAGGGAATGAAAAAGATTTCGCTTCACATTTGAGCTGCTGAATGTCAGGTAGTCTTGATTGTGCAATAGAGGGAATCACCCGCATGGTGAAAAAAGCAGCAGAAAAAAAAATGAATCAGGTCACTGAATGACACAGTTTTAGCCCATTCTGCTCTACTTAGAGGGCTCTCGTGGGGACATAAAACGGAGGAGTGTAAGAGGAAGGAGGTTGGAAAGGGGAGAATTAAGAAAGTAAAGAAAAAATACAAAGGAAAAAAATAATAAGGGATGTGTTGGAATTTCTATAAATGAGGGGGAGCCCTGTCACTGCAGTTTTCACACACCCACACAGGGACAGGTCTGCCATCCGAACATCAGTCGCTGTTTTTGACATTTTGGTGTTACACTGCCGTGTGTATTTGAGTCAAGCTAAGGCTTGCTGAGAGCAGCTTCTAGTGATGGGGTTTCTGAGTCTCAGCTGTGAGGTTAAATGAGGTTTGGAGAGACCTCTGGTGTCTAAACCTGCACTTGCATCCTGGACTCAGGGTAGCCCTTTTGGCTGGCTTCCATATAAACAAACCACAGAGTATGCAAGGAGCGCAGACAAACTAGATCTAATGTCTCACCTGGCTGAACCTGGAAAAATCACTCCTGAACTCTCAGTGAAACTTTACAGAACATGTCAGCAGAATAACGAGTCACTTCTACCCATAAATATTGTTTTAACTTTAATTACATTCTTAAATGGTGCAAACACAATTATGTGACACAGTTTCACATCCTGAGTTAATTCAGCGATGCTAATTACATATAAGCCAAGTCTAAAATGACACAGATATCAAACAACATGGTTAATGACTTGTATTTCAGCTGCTACTGCCCTCTGTTGGTAAAACCAGCTCAAGGGTAATGTAAGATATGCCTTTCAGACTATGAAATACTACTGTCTGTTCTTATGTGTACGGAGAGCATTGACTACATTGATCATTGTTTAGTATTTTAAATGTATAGTTTTGACATGATAACAGCACAGTAAAACACTAAAAATGGCTGTTAATGAAAAGGTCATTTCAAGCACGGCCAATCAGATATTTTTTTTTTTTTACAATATATCTCAATCCCACAGAGTTGTAAATATCAATAATGACTGTGGTTCAGTGGCAGCCTGTAGCAGCAGCTTGTGTAACTCAAGTACTCTACCTAAGTCTCCAAGTATTAAGGGGCCAAAGGTTAAAGTCAGGATTAGGGCTAAATGTGGCATTCTTGAACAGCTATGTGTTCAATCAGATGTGATAGCTTGTGGTCATTCTGTCACATGTGTCACCTCACAGTTACAACATGGGAAATGTAGTGAAACTGCTCTGCATTACAGATGAACAAGGTGACTAAAATGCCCTGTCATCTTGTAGTATTCAAGAGACAATGGTTCACAAAAGCTTCTGCTGGAATCATCTCTGCTGCTTTGACTGACAGCACACAGGTGCTCTGACACGCAGCGTCCAATGAGGAGCCTGTCATGTGAGAGGTTGTTTGACAGCTGACATCGTGGACATAGTTACCTGCTCTACTTACTGAGATGAGTTTGTGTTTTGGAGGGGGTTATGGTAAGTCATTCACAAAGAGCGCCTTGCAGTGAGCCAAAGCGACAGGGCCTCTGTTGGCTCAGTTGTACAGGAGTCAGCACACCACTTGGCCACTGACACCTGCTAACACATCCAAGTGTTGTAACAACTGTCAAAACCCAAACAGGCGCAAACACTACCTCTAAAGAGCACACTCAAGCCCCAGCTGGCCCCAGGACAAGGGTATTAAAAGTGTTACTGTGTAGATTCCTAGCTCTCACTTTCCCTTGTCGCAACACGGCATGCTGTCACTTTAGAGCAGCTCTAATCACCAAGACGTAAATGGTTTTATCTGTGGCCACGTAATGAGCAGCTGAAGAATGAGAAAGTGACACTTTAAAAACTATTACTAAACTGTTACTATACTATTAATGGTTGCATATAAGAATAACTGATCAAAGTTAAATATATATATATTTTGGGAAATGTTCTTAAATAAACTAATCTTTACCATAATGCCTGCATGTATTTGTTTTTGTATACGTTGTACCCTGAGCACTACACTCTAGTTGAGCTAATGCTACACCACTGTCGTTGGCATAACTGCAGAACTCAGTGTATCCTGATTAAAACAGGTTTTGTGTATTCCATAATAATGTTGTTGGAGATAATCCATAAACTGGAATAATAGTATAAATGAAAGAAGAAAAAAACATCCTAACCCTAACTCCCCTTCAGGTAATTAAGGAGGTTATGCTTCTGTGAGGCCATTATCATGATTTACAACTACCCTAATGCATAAAGCTTAACAGGATTATTGGTAGAAAATCTGGATTTTTGTCTAGAAGTTAACTCTCAATTGAGTTTACGGTGTCATTGCATAGTGTGTCATTAGACAGTAATTAGAACAAGACTGGTCTAAAAAAAACATTTCTTGCAAAAAACCCTGACAGAGTGACTCATATTTCTTCTCTTAAAACAACGTCACTCTAAATATGATATACAACAGAAAGCAACCCAATGGGTTCAATTTGTCATACTGCATTGTGCAATAGAGGGACAGTAAAAAGGGTACATCCTTCAGTCACTGAGGGATTTTTAGGAGTGCAGATTTGTGTTTTTCTTTGAACTCTTGAATATCATCTACAACTAACAGCATTTTAAACATTTCAGTAGCTGGCAAAGTAACAAACAAATGAACATAAAAAGAAGTATTTTATGTTTGTTTTTTAACACACAACTTATGTAAAGGATGAGAATGTGTAATATGAATAATGACACTGAACTTGTGTAAAGAATCACTAAGTATTTTTCGTAATGTGACTTTAAGTTTGAGGAAGCCGAGAGGCTTCATTGTAGATAAAGAAATAATCTAATCTTTTAACTGTCTCCAGACCTTCTCTTTGAACCACCAGAGTAAAAAAAAAAGATCTGATTCAATTTGACCTTATCTGACTTCACAAAGCAAGTCAGGAGGAATGCTTTTAACGGAGAACAGTACGATCATGGCTTGATAGTTGTGGACCTTTTGACGGCTGATCCACAGCCCTGATCAAGTGTAATGGTGGGTGATGGTACCCAGAATGCTTTGGTTCAGAGGCAGGACCAGACTTGAGAGGTTTTAAAGCAGCTAAAATTACAAACTGGCATCAGATAAATTTAGAGGCGCAACACAAAAATACGTCTCACACGATGGTGTAGCTGTCTTCTGTAATGTCTGACCCACTCTACTTCAACCTCTGACAAAAAAAGAAAAAGAGTGCTGGGTTATATGCGTTACATAAATTGAATACATTTCCACCTCTGACATGAGTGAAGAGACAACTATGAAGTTAGATTTCAGCATGATGGCAGAAGTCCAACTGTTTATGTTCCCAAAATGTCACGAGGATTACCCCATATTCATGAATCATACAGGCCTACAAGAATATTTTATGTACTAGTTAAGCTAAACATTAGATGTTACTGAAAAGCTGATAATGACATCTTCGGTTTTGTTTATAAATTAGACCAACTGTCTAATTATTCAAAATGATTTAATCTACTATTTAGCCAACTAAAATGTGAGCATGGAAAAGAGTAAAATTATTCCGTTTGAGTTGCTGGAAAGAGTTAAAAGATTTTTTTCGATTTTATGACTGACAAAATATAAATGTGATTATTGATCATCTTCTGTATTGACACCAATCCTAAAATGATAAACACATCAGGGTATAATTGTAGTAAGAATGATCATTGGATGGCTATAAATGATGTTTTGTTATCAGAGACCTGATCAAATATCCAGGTCATTAGATTGCAGTTCATTATACCGACAACGACTTTGAAATTATTTCTGTGACGGCGCTCCGGAGGTCGAGTGAGGAGGACGTCCCTCCGTCGGCGGATTAAGGGAGTGGTCTAACCGGAGAGAGGTCTGTGTATGGCTGATTTTCACCAATGCTGCCAAAACTGGGCGCACGCGGCCACAGACAAAAACACACCAGTCAGAACAATCGGTGACGAAAACAATGGCCCGCTAACCTTAAAAAAAAAAAAAAATGTTATAAATAACGATAAATATTTTGAATACATTTATGGACGACACCTTTAAAAGCTCAAAGTTAACCGCTGCACGTGCTCTTTAGAGGGTTACCCAACAATAAGAATGTTAACATGATCAGAAACATTAATATGCATTTCAAATTAACAATATACACTGCACAGTCAAATTATGCCCCTCCCTCCTTTAATCATTTAACCACGCCAACGTTGCCATTCACTCTCTCCCTCCCTCCCTCCCTCACTCTGTCATTTCTTTACTCCACCTCATTCTTGTGCACGTGCGCTTTATAGTAGGCTACAACTCATCCCTTCATCTCCTCCCTCCCTCTCCAGTCCAGCTCTCACTCACTCTTTCACTCTCCCCCCTCCCTCACTCCCTCCTCGTATTCACTCGTTCAATCCTTCCGCGCTCCCTAACCCACTAAGTCACCTACACGCAATCACACACACACACACACACACACACACACACACACACACACACACACACACACACACACACACACACACACACACACACACACACACACACACACACACAATCATCCTCAACTCACTGTGGGAGGACACAGGTGGAGACAGGGGACAGAGGGGCTAGTATTTCCCTTAATCAATTTTAAATTATTTTCTTGGACTGCAGTAATCTTTGTTACAATAAACTAAAAATACTGGCGTGAAATTAATATGATATTTCATAATGTTTTGCAAACAGTTGACACGTGATAGCTTTCAATTGATCAGTATCCCACCAGTGAATATGTTGGGGACCACCTCTCTTACAAAGTTCACGCCTGTCCAGTGTTCTGCACCCTAGGTGTGAAGTGAATGAGGACAGCGATTTGCTTATTATGCAAAAAATAGTGCCAAATAAGTGAGATAACCATGCCATAAAAGTCGGGGGAAAGCCCTGCTCCAGTGTCTGTGACTTTCATATAGGAATCAAAATGGCGTTGCAGGGAGGGACAACAGACCTGACAATAAAATAAGAAATAATGCAGGAGGAGTAGTGTAAACTTTGTTATTATGGAGGTTTCTGTTGCTATAGATGGGCAACATGGACCCTTACAGTAGGAGAAAGCCAAATGTCAAAGATGTTATTGACTGAGCTGTGATGCGCCAGTGCCTGAACAATAGAAAGCCATCACTGCGCCCTATTGCAGGACTCTGGTTTCAGCTCAAGCCCCCCCATGCAGCTGGACTCACACCTGGACACACATCAAACACCTAGATCCCTATCCGAACCACGGTGATCAATATTTTGACCCGTAATCAGAATCCCTGATCTTTGGAGGTGTTGGCAACTTTCCTGACAATGGAGCGCAAGTGGCGACTGCCATAGTGACACTTATAAGCAATTCGGTCCAAAAAGAAGTAAACACAGCAAACCTAACCACCGAATTATAACATAGATAAATCCATGTTATCGTCCCGAGTGTCACCGGTGACTTATATATCTTGACATTAAATTTATACGTGGTTTAACACTAAATAATCTCATCCACGTCACTCAAAGTCAATGGCCGGACTGTGTTAGTTGAGAAAATGTATCGATGTATTAAAAGCAAAAACGGATATCTACACCCGCGGAACAGCTTTCATCCGTTTAAGCATAGATAAGATTTCGTTATACATGGGGTGATTTTGCCACAGGGTCCGTCTGTTTGGGTCAATTTAATGCGAAATGTGCAAAATTGTTCACAGCACGCGCTACTTCCAGTAGGTTTTCCGGGAATAAAAGTTGTTCGGCTGCGCGGATGGAGACAAACAAGTGTGTCTCCGTGAAGCCCAATGTCTGCACTATCAGCCCATAATGTTTTGTTCATCGGTTTTGCTTCGTAGTGTTTATATTTGTCAGAAGTTGGAGGATGAAGAAACACAAACGGGACGGCGCCAGTTCCATGGAGTCCGTTAGATCAGCTGCTGGCAGTTGGTATCCTCAATCACGTCCGCAGATAGGCTTCATAGCTTCACCGGAGCGCCTGTGGAATAAGACACTTAAGAGATCCGGCAAAGTGACACGCTTTCTGTCTGGACAAATACAGCAACATTTTTTTTTACCCCAAAAGCAGAAAGCGTGGTTTTGCCTTTCGAAGGGAAAAGCTTTATTTGTGGTCGTGCTATCTTTATATTTCGCTTTCCTGACACTCCTCTGCACCAGCTGATTCTGGTGGTGTTACACCTCCTAGACTTTTTTTTCTCCGCACAACTTATTGTTGAAAGGTGACCATGGCAGAAACATCAGCAACTCCAGCCAAGGCTAAAAAGGCAGCCAAGCCTAAGAAACCTGCTTCACATCCCAAGTACTCGGAGATGATTAAAGCGGCGATCGTTCAAGATGGGGGCCGGAGCGGAGCGTCCCGTCAGTCCATTCAGAAGTACGTGAGGAAGAACTACAAGGTGGGCGATAACGTCGATGTGCAGATCAAACTGGCCCTAAAGAGGCTGGTGGCAAGCGGGTTGCTTCGCCACACCAAAGGCATCGGTGCGTCTGGATCCTTCAGGTTGGCCAAACCAGAGGACTCCAAGAAACCAGCGAAGGTGGTGGCAACAGCAGCCAAACCAAAGAAGGTTTCGAAGCCCTCCAAACCCAAGAAGGTGTCTAAGCCTAAGAAGGTGACAAAGACGCCCGAAAAACCCAAGAAGACAGCTGCAAAGAAAGTGAAAAAGGTCACGAAGAAGGCGACACCACAGAAAGTCAAAAAAGCACCAGTGAAGAAAGCAAAGGCACCCAAGCCAAAGCCAAAAGCAACAAAGAAGGTAGCCAAGGCCAAGGCGAAGCCGGCCAAGAAGGCAGCGAAATCAGCAAAAAAGAAGTAAAAGGACAATATCAGAAAGTCACTGTAAATACTTATGGAAATTTTTTCGTATATGTATTATTTTTGTAAGGTCTAATGCAAACTTGCTGATTTTACCAAGTTTTTTCTTCATTGCACTATTGCCTATAGATGCTGTAGAGATTCTTGTGGGCGTTTTATTTGGCGTTAATAATGCTGTACATTTCATTCTGATCCTTGGATACATGTTGGCTGAAAGGACAAAATGTATATACAGTACAACTTGTGAATAGTAAGTGTTAATGCACGGGGTAATACTGAAACTACAAGTGTGTCAATGGTGAGCATTGTGGAGCCTTTACAATGTACAGCCCGTGGACAGTGGACGTCAGCAAGATTTTCCCAAAAGGCTCTATAGTTGTCATTCAAGCTCTATTCTGTATATTTTCTCATGTTCATACAACTCATAATATGAAGAAAAAACACCATTGTGTTCGTTCACTTTAAAAGACTGTTTATACTGATATTCAATAAACCATTGTCTTCTTCTACAAACTGTTGCCCTGAACTCATTACGCGCATTTTACGCGTGAAAGTCTTTGTGAAGTGGACGTAATAATTAATTCATAATGAATTAAACAAGCCTGAAATATCTATTATAAAGGCATTTTAACCTGTTTCCTCCTGTCTTTATATATATCAAGCATGTTAATCTGTTAAGAATGTTGCACAAAACTGAAGCTATTGTGCACCAAGATGTTTGGAGCCAAACCCCCAGAAGCTCCGATGAAGGGATGATTTATTGTTGTAGAGATGCTGAACTAAATGGGTGGACATGTGACATGACTTGGGATGATAACAAATTATTGAACCAGGAGTTAGATAATTAAATGGGCACTACAAAAGTCATCAGTTTGTTTGTATTAAGGCTATTGTTATACTAAATACCTTATCAGTTGTCTCATTAGTGTCTCTATGGCGGACAGTGAAGGCGTGTAGGACTCCTCATGTTAACGATAAAAATACTTTTGAAATATATGAGACACAATAAAGGCAATTGCTCTGGGTACAGACCTCTAAAAAAGAACAGACATTTCAGAGCGCAACGAAAAAAAAGTCAAATGTTATCACCCTGAAGTTAATGTTCAGTCATTATTTGAACTCTTCGTTTTCAGTTGATATGCAATATGAAATTAAACTCAAAATCCCAACATCCACTTTACTCAGAGTGGCTGCAGCACAGCGAGGTGGCCGCTTTGCGGACACACCCAGTGGTCACTGTCCTGGCTCTTACCTGATACACGACACTGCCATCTAGTGGTGTTTAGCAGAAACTCCACATCCGTAATATATTGGAATGAGACGGCAGCAGACGGACTGAAAAAAAGAGTCAAGATTACACACTAATTATACTCTACACATTACTATTAGTTATCTTGAAAGAAAAGGGTGGAATCATGAAACTCACCTTGTAAAACAACTTCAAGCTTGATGAGAAAAGCGAAGCTCCCAGACTCGCCTCGGCAGGCACTTCTTACATTTTAAGATGCTGGGTACAGAAGGGTAGTAAAATTGGTGTTGCTTTAACTCAATCAAACATGAGCTTTGACAGCAGTGTTAAATGTTAACTTTGCAACCTATTAATTATGCAGAAATATGGTATCAGGTGCATAATTTACCCAACAGTAAGGCATTTACAAGTGGTGCTGACATCATTTAGAGGCATACACACAAAGTGCCACGAAGATTCAAACAAAGTGTGAGTTCAGGTCTCTGTACACCATAACATCTTTTGAGAAAAGTCCCCAAACAGTCTGGTTGTTTATTTAACTTCAAAATAACTTCAAGTAAGAAAGCCACCATTTTTTTTTTTAAAGTCACTGAAATGTATTCCGCAGAAGAAGAAAAAAACAGCAGGTCCCCAGCTGAATAGAGCAAAGAAACAGACATCAAC
The DNA here is from genome assembly GCA_020745685.1 of Tautogolabrus adspersus. NCBI lineage: Eukaryota > Metazoa > Chordata > Actinopteri > Labriformes > Labridae > Tautogolabrus > Tautogolabrus adspersus. The sequence continues at coordinate 10,520,234 of CM036554.1, forward strand.
ATGACAGAGTCGTGTTGGAAAACAACAAATGGCAGATTATGTAACAAAGTCGAAGTGTCCGCACAGTGTCAGGTGTGTGTAAATAGAAAAGAAGCAAAGATTGACAGTCGATTTCAGCCTCAATCAAAGTTAATTTCATTTCAATTTGATAGCAGACATACTGAATGCCAGATTTCTTATTTTCAAGGATTTCTTAGCTTCCTTTTAAAGTTGAGTTCTTGCAGATTTGTCAACAAGCATTTACATGCACATTACTCCCCGCCACTGCAAACATGTGCAGGCCTCCCTGCTAAACCCCTTAAAAAGTTTCATTTGCAAGTGAACATGCTACAAGAACCCCTCGCTGCTGGAGTTATTTGGCAAATCCGATATGAACTTCTTTTATTTGCTGTGATCAAAAGGAAGAATTGTTCATTAAGGAGCTCCTGCAAGAGATTCACTGGCAGCAGGTCAGGATTTTTTTTATACTTTCTGTGCTGCCCTTTGGTTCTTCAGTTTACTCAATTTGGCATGTCCGTAATGTTAAGCTTAGAAAATAAAACATTCATATAAAACTCTCCAATCTGAGCATTAACATTTGACAGATAATGGAGGGGATAGCAATCAATATCAGCATTTCCTCCCCTCTGATAAAGCACCTGTTTGGACATGAGCAGTTCTTCATGTATCTATGCACCGAGCGCAGACAGGCTATCTCCTAACAAGCCTGGTTGGACGACATAAGGCAGATAAAGCTGGGCACAGCAGCATGGGGATTAATATGAGCAGTAGCTTCCATTTGCCCTTGGACTATTGCGATCAACTGACTCAGAGGGTTGGACCAAGTTAAGAAGTCAGACACTGAGTAGGGTAGAGATGACAAGAGTTTCCTGGGTATAAAATAAAAGGATGCAGACTAGGTTTAGTTCTGACAGCGGTGGTTCTGGGACTGGTCTCGGAGGGTTGGTCTTGATGGATGGAGCGTCAGGTTGAACAGCAGGTGGTTGTTTGTTGGATCATTTCACTCTGACAACAGCTCTGTAGATAGCAAAGCCCAGAACTGCTACCACAGCTGAGCCCAACGCCACTCTCAGCCAGAATGATGTGCTGCTCATGTCGGAACCATTCAGGTGTCTGAAGATCAAAGGAGAAAAGTCGTTAAGGTTCTAATATAAAAGCAACATTCACTTATAACCAATAGCAAAACAAAGTTCCAGATTCATTTACATCTTTATCTAGCCTCTTTCAATCACTCAGTGTTTTAACAATACTCCCCTGTGACTAATCCTCATATTTCCTTGCAAAATACAAAATTAGAGCGCACGAGTGCAGCAGCTCTTTGCTCTCTAGTTTGAGTATTTTGTTTGTTTTGGATTCTTGGTCGAGCAGACTAAGAGTAAAGTTAGCTAAACGGAATCAATATAGGATCATGGTACAGTTAAGTCATAACAAGCAGGGCTGTACAGGTACAGAAGAAACAGCCCTGACATTTTCTGCCCACATCGGCCCCTCACACTAAGTCTTTTGATCTACCAGTACACAACCTTTGCAGCCCCTATAAATACTGTACTATCCCCCCAAACCACCATAAGTCGTAGGCAACATGGACAAGCGCATCGGTGGTAACTCACTCTCTCGACTGACTCCCTGGTGGTCAGAGGCTTCCAAACTCAAGTAGAAGCTTTTAGCATTTCAAATTATCTAATACATTCAAGTTTACAAGTATTCATTCTTTAATTCCCTCCAGCTATGTGCTGACCAACCTGTTGGGGTCTTCAACATCTCCCTTTCGCAAGCTATCATACAACACTGCTTCATGTCAGCAACCACCATACCTTTTCCTCAAAGCCTGCCTTTAAGGAATGGGAAAACTACAGACCAGGGATTATGATGTGGTTCGAGAGACTACCTCCCTCATCGTCCACATCAGTTTGCTTATAGAGCTGAACGGTCCACCGAGGGTGTCATTACATCTCAGAGCGCTTAGCCACTTTGAACATCACAAGAGCTACATGAGAATGCTCTTCATTGACTTCAATCTCAGACATTTTGGTCATCAAGATTCTTAACCAAAGTCTCTCCTTTGCCATCTGCACCTGTATCAAGGACTTTCTCACAAATCACCCACAGAGTGTTTAACTTGGCTCTCACATCTCCTCCTTTGCCACACTAAGCACTGGAGCACTGCAAGGCTGTGTGTCGAGTTCACTTCTCTACACCCTGTAGATCTATGACTGCATACCGACTGACTAGTCCAACCCAATTATCTAATCTGCAGATGCACTTAACAGCCATCATATGCAATATTGATTTTTTTTCAATGTCCTGTGATTTTAGGCTGTATTCACTAAATGGAGTTATACTCCAAATTCTGTTGTGTATGCACTTTTTAACGACAATAAAGGCATTCTGATCCTGATTCTGACTCTCCATGTTTTTTAACGTCCGTTTTGACTTTAGAGCAGCAGTGTGTCTGTCTGGAACGTACGGGTACATAGCTGTCCAGGCAAGCCTGTTGTAGATGGTTTTGCTGGTGGAGTCGAGGAACAGGCTGGAGAAGGGCAGCGGAGGAGGCAGTCGGTGTTTATAACAGAACTCAGCGGGAGTCATCCCGTGGAACTGCTTGGCTTCAGGAAGGTCCACTTTGGAGGCGACCAGCACACATGGGATGTTGCTCTCCATGTAGTGTTGCTGAGCAAGAGATGAGACATGGAGTAAAGTTTTTAAGCTGACAGAGAAGAGAATCTCCCTGATTTTAAACGGGGTCCAAATGAAACCCAGGACACCTTATTGTAAAACTGATAAGTAAAGAAAAGTTCATCGAGCTTTCAACATAGAGAAATATAGTTTAATACATAGTGTTGTGGTCTGCAAGTCTGCAGATAGTGTATTTTATAGAACTGACAGTTCCCTGAGAGGACTCTGCATGCATATGCATATGAAAGGAAAAAGCTCAGATATGCAGGTTTAGGGGCAGAAGCTGAAATGCGAGGATGAAAAGCTAGGGTTTGTCCAGCAGAAGTGGGGTAGAGGGTTCATAGCAAGATCAGCTGTTTCATTACTGGGAGAGCGGGGAGTGCAGGCACAGAGTTTGCGAGCGATAGTAAGGGAGATGTCAGATGAAGCAGCTCAAGCCAGTCAGTGGATTTGGATGAGGAGGAATAATGCCAGTTGGGGGGCCAAAAAACCACTCATCTCCTCTGTGTTCTCTTCTCTTCCCTCATGAAAATGAGAGAGTAGGAGGAGGTCAGCGATACCTCACCCAAGCTCTGCTTCCCCTACCCTCTTTTTAAGATCTTCATACTTTTCTCAGTGTCTTTCTATTTTCTCTTGTTTTCTCTTCACCACTCATTTTTATGTGTAACGCTGGCGCCGGGAATAGTTGCATTTTTTTTTTGTGGGGGCCACTTGGTAGGGCATGTACTATCAACGTTGTCACTACCCTGCATGTAGCCTGGGTCTATTGAAGTTTACAATAACTTGTGGGCTGTGATGACCATGTGGTAGGGTAGGTAAGATATAGAAGTTCTACGTGTGGCTATGATGTGGAGTGAGAGCTACCATGGAGGGGGGCGGACTCTGCGACGCTAATGCTCACTGTCGGGCATTCCCGAGGTGTTGTGAGACTAATCAGACGAAACACCAGTGAAGGTAGGTTACCACTTAACAACCCCGGTAATGTCCTGGCTCTTGCTGCCCATCAGTCTACACGGCCATGTGGTAGGACAGGTAGGATCGTCGGAGCCTGGGTCTGTTGAAACTGGCAATGCTTTTGGTTGCTGGGGCAACTAAGGGCCATAGGGTAGGTGATGTAACATATCAGTAGGGCATAGAGGCATACTTAGGATGAGGGATGTCTTCACTGAACACTTACTGTTTCATTAGACTACAGGTACCTTGTGTTTATTTCAAAAAGTTTCTGACTTGAATGCTTGTTTTTCTAATGGTTTGGAGTGGCATCATTTTTGTGCTCAAGCTAACATATTTATTGGATTCATCTCGAAGAATTTCTGTAATTGAAGGAAATAGATTGGTTCAGTTCAGACCCTGAATAAAAAGTCTGCCCTTAGTCATAGTTGTGAAAGAATTATTAAAGCAGTAGTTTGCAATTCACAGTGCTACTTGTGAACTATAATCAGTGTAACGTAGATTGACAACCCACTGTCTGTTACTGGCAAACCTCAAAAAGACTTAATTAACCCTTTAATGATCATAATATGCTTCATGAACTTTACATGTGACTGACCTTGTAAATGCTGGCACAATAGTCAAAGGAATGAGGGTCACTGGCATCGTACATGAGACAAGCAACATCACAGGAAGCGTCTGATGCCTTGAGGAACTCCACCTCCACATCTACCTCATTGAGCTGCACGGAGAGAAGAGGAGTGTGGATCAGGACTTAGTCAGGGTCAGAAGACAAGGGTCAGTATTAAACATCAAGATGGGAGCTACTTACAATAAGGTACTTCTCCTGGTTGCTGACCTTAACAGTGTTTATGGAATAGGGAGAAAAGGCACTGCTGGAATTTTCCTTATTCTGCAGAAGACAAAAGAGAGAGTAAAAAAACAGTCCCCCCTGAGCATTATCAACGCTCTTGATCAAATCTTATCACTGTTTAATAATGCAACACTCAGCTCCAGACGAGCAGATGGTGGCTCACCACAATGTTGCGGCCGACAAAGGCCTGGAGAAAGGCTGTCTTGCCTGTCCCCCGCGGTCCAATCACCTTGCACAGAAACACAGAGCGCTGTGTCTGGCATTTCTCCAGGTCCGCCTCTTTCTCCCGTGTTACTGCACACACAGATAAGCAGAAACACAAACTATCAAAACAATGCACAAACACACATGGCTGCCATTCAGCTGTACCACATCCAATTGTAACATGTAATCTTTCATTTTCTGTTTGAGATTTTGAAATGTTGCTAATTGCTAGGTGACATTAGAAACAATCAATGAATGAGTGGACATCACATGCGAGTGTGTCATTTCACTACAGTATGAGATGGGAGGCTGACAGCAATTAAATCCCAGAATCAACCTGACAAATGAGCCATTGTGCCAGTTTATCTACATGTTATTAAACGAGCCTGTGCTCTCCTGTTTCATTATCACCTTGTCTGTCATGCAGAGCATAAAGGCTAAAGATGATTTGTTAGGAAACAGCATTTGTACTGACATGTGGCTACTTCATGATCAGGCATGTAAATAAAGTCGGACTAAACTAAGATGATGTCAAGTAATTGGACAAGAAGACCCTAGTTTTTAAAACAACTAGGGACTCAGAAATGTTACATGGAGGTTAATTAAATAGAAGACATTTATTTCACATGATAAAGTTAGATTTTGTACTAACTTAGGCCTGAGATAAAGTGACCTCTAGTGGCAGTTGAAGGAACTACAACCACGTTTTGTAAACAATGCAAGTGCACATTACACATGTAGTTGCAGGCAGGGAATGGTCAGTGGACAGTTTGCATCAGACACCACTACACAACAGGAGAAAAAGAGCAATCACAGCACATACTAATGCATAAACAACTTTGATGAGGAAAAACAATAATTGGAAAGATGAAGAAAGAAAAGGGATCCCAACTACTATTGAGAGAAAAGCTTTTGATCAGTCTGCGGGTTCTGCCAGTGAAAATAAGTTTTCACCAAATCAAGACGGTCTATGGTCTGTGCAGTCCCCCATTTAAGATATCAGCCTATGGGGCACCAATCTATACTGTTAGACTAAGATTTGCTTTTTTATGGCAATATGGTTGCACTTTTTTTTTTGCATGGTAAAAAATAAATGCACAACATCAATACTTATTGATGAAAGGTTGATTCTGCACCATTGTCACCATCAGTGACAATAGAAACCTAGAAAGGAGTCCCATTGTGAGATAATCTGTTGCTTTCTGCTCTCAGACGTCTACAGCGCAGTCAAGTAAAAACTGCTCAACTCGGGCACAGAGACAGAATGTGTGATAAGCAGCAGTGAGACATATTACATCACACTTCCCAATCTTTTCAAAGCTCACACTCACTCACAAACTGTCCTCAGTCTGCTATGAGTTCACAGACAGTTCATCAGCACGGAGCAAATACTAACATATACACAGAGGTAACAGCTCCGTTATCGTAACACTGAATAATCATTATCATTCTAGTGTACGCCAACACGTGTGTAAATGTGTTGACGGATGTACAGTCTACAGATTCACAATTCAAGTTGAACTTTCCCTTAACATCTCAAGGACAAATGCACAGGTATGTAAATCTACTGGAACAGGATTAAGACTAGTAATCCTCCTACGCTGCTTAACTATAAGTCTGGGAATTAAGTTTTCAAAGAGGAAGTTTGGTGTGCTCCGCGGGGAGATGTTGTCTACCTTTCTAATTCATATGCTAGTTGTTGGGATTGCCTACAATGAAGCGTTAATCAGGCACACACCTGTGATTGCTGCAGTCTGTGAATCCTGCTCAGTGAGTATTGGGTAGCCTAGGTATCCTAGGTGCTCCAGGCAACGGTGAATGTCAAGGTATGCAGAAAGCCTGCATGCAAAGGGATTGACAAACATGTGATCTTTGGACAGATATTGTGCACAAAAGTGGAAAGGTAGTGCGTGTTAACAAAACCATAAAATGGCAATGAATCAAGAGAGATACTTACGTCCACTGACAAAGGAAGCCGTGATTAGAGATGTAGCCCTCGTCTGTGGTTGGGACGGTCATGTAGACCTCTGCACCCCATGGCATATAAGGACACACACAGAACAGGTTCTTTAGTTCTGCCGGTGACAGGGCAGAGTCTTTGTCCTAGGACAGAAAACAGGTCACTTTTAAAACACATAGAAACCCCTCAATTATGCTGTATTACATTTAGAAAGCTGACAGTCAATTTGGGTCATTTACAACTGATAATCAAAGCTTCCTCCTTGTATGCGAAGATCAAATCGTTGAGGAATGGTACTCACCTCATCGTACTTGTCAAACAGTCGCTGGAGGAACTGGTGACCAAACTGATTGAGCTCTGTGGTGCAGTTGACAGGGACTCGTAGTCTGTGAAGAGGAACTCAACAATGAGATATTCAGATGTTCAGGCATTCCTGACTAGTGTGTACAAACATAACACAAGACAAAAGCCCTATTTGGGTGGGACTAGTATTACCTGATTGAGAGGAAAACAAACAAAGTATGTCTTTGATTCAGCACAATCTCATAGGATAAGCCATGTTTGTGCTTTACTCTGATTTAAGGACAATTCCCCCCAGACATGACGAGAGTCTGTGGAACATTTACCTCAAACTTCTATCTAAAAGTAGGCTACACGGAATAACTGTTGAACCTGGTCACAGGAAAATAAGTATTCCTTATAGCACGCAGCAATCTTCCCTGTTATCAATGTAAGATTTTACTTTTCTGATGGATTTGAGCTCTCTTTTTGGAAATCTGTCTCAATGCTATGAAGCAAGAGGAGCCTCCTGAGCCTGCATTTACTACACTGTAAAAAAAAGAAAAAGCTTTCTTTAATTGCACGTCCAGGCTCTGTTATTCTCAAACAGCAAGAAACAGACAAAAAAATATTTTTTTCCTAACGTTTCGAGGATGGACATGGCAGATATCCACAGCATTAGGATTACAGATGACCTTCACAACGGTTCTACAGCACTAGAGGTACACAGGTAAAACAAGACTCTTGCAATGGAGCTAAGAAGCCGAGTAGAAACACACAAGATAAAGTCCCAGAAATAAGACTATAGGGAATACAGAAATGATGTTTACTACACAACCCTTTTCAAATTCAGCCAGTTGTAATACTTTCATATTTTACACCTGGTTTGATGGATAGAGTAAAAAAAAATAGTCACACGACATACTCAGGGTAAAGGTAGTCATCAGTCAGCTCAAGGTTGTCGTCATAACCAAACTTCCGGAGGATTGTCCACGTGGTTTCATGTCTCCCCCTCTGGATAAATAATGTATTAAGAAACAAGAAACCTGCAGAAGAAAACACAATACATGTCCATTAGTTGAGTTGACCTGCAACAACAACAACAACAACAACAACAACAACAACAACATGGTGTAAAGTTGCATGATGATGTCACTCATGACTGATTTCTCTTTTTACCATTTAGGGTCAGGCCGTTATCCTGCACCCCATCACTGGTGTTCTTCCAAACTACCGTCTTCACGTCGTCCAAGGCTTGAGGTGCCAGAGGATTCCCAAAACAAGATTTCTATGCATAAAGACGGGTACATTTTTTAGTAAACGAAATAGTTTTATTCAAAAAAGAACGGAGAAAACGCTACGTGAAGTTAACTGGTACCTGAAAGCAGTTGAGTTCAGCGTCACTGAGAATACGGTCATTGTCCTGGTCAGAAACGTAGAATATTCTGCTGAGGGCTCGGACGCACAATGGTTTAAGCTAGTGGGGAAATAATGAAGGACAAGAATAGTATCAATACTAAAACAGTCATTAGTAAGCACATATGTAAATAAGTGTACTGGGACAGACGACAGGCTGACTCCCCAGTTAGCAGCTGATTTCCAAAAATGGCTGACCTGTTTGTCCTCAGGGTCGTAGAGAGGAGCAGTGGGGTGAAGAACTGCCTTCTGTGCATAGTAAAAGAGCTCCGAGATATTTTTCAGGTTCTTTGCAGAGCACTTAAAAAAGCGAAGGTAGAGTCAGATAAAGTGTCCGTTCATAAATACTGCTGTGAAGTTTAACTGTTTAGAAGTGTTTGTATCTCAACAGCAAGGGAAGCATGTGTTTACAGGCTGTTGTGATTAGCACACAGGAGAAGTCTGTGATCAAGGTCAGGCTCACCTCAACACACGTCTCAATCTCAGAGAACTGGTTCATGATGGGAAGGATGGTTTCCATTGAGCTCCCACAGCGCAGATCAGACTTGTTTCCCACAAGGATGATGGGAACTCTGTAATGAAAAATAAAGACAGTCAGTCACCATTCATGGCTAACCTGATGTCTGTGTAGAAATACAATGATACAAACTGTTACAGAAGATAGTCAGTTGACATTCAAAGAGTCTGTCCTGGAAATGTTACTGGGATATCATTCAGGGCAGAGAACAGGCTCGAATCAGAGGTGTGGACTCAAGTCAACAATATCATAAAGGACTTACAATTTGACTTTGATTTCTAACACCAATGACTCGTGACTTCACTTGGACTTGAGCCTTATGACTGGAAAATACTTGAGATTTAGATGTGTGTATGTTATTTTAGGGCCCCATCTCCGAGACGCGGAAAACATTGAATCACAGAATTTGATACTGAAAATGGAATATCGTGGAATCTGCCTAAATGTGGTTGTTTTTTGAATCTGGGTTTTTCCTACCAATCTAAGTCTTTTTATAAAAAATGTGCCGAGTTTTAAACATGTTTGGCGTAACTGCTGCTTTTTCCTCCTGCTCCTCTGTCTGCATGTTGGAACGTTGACAGCGCTGAGACGCACGCAGGCAGGAATGCCAGCCAATCACACGCACCTGTTCACTTTTAGTGCAATAGAACACAGTCCGTGATCTGTACAGACAAAGTCTTTATGGTCAGGAACGCACGTGATCCGGTCAAGCGGTCGGTTAGACTTTTCTCGATTCACTCTCACCGTGTCTGCATTTATCAACCAACAGTCACTTAACAATAGTGACCTTATCTCACGGTCTGCTGGAATCTGTAAACTTCTTTTAAACAGCGATGTGTTATATTCAAACACTGAAGATACAGTGCACAATTTATGCACACTCCCCTTGTTGCTTCTATTCGGGGGGGGGGGTCCTGAGGGGAGCAGGTGGTGGCCTGGCACTACACTACTACCTTTAAAAATTAGTTGAGCAAATATATATTTTTCATTTCTCAATTTCCTTATCCGATTAAATGATCCATGATCAAATGATCCGTGATCTGATCGAATGGAACACATCATTAAACACTGAATTCAGAAAAATGTAAACGGAAAAAAACGGAATCTGGAAAAAAAATAAAACCGAGTCAGTCACACTGCTCTTGTTATTAAATTTTAAGAAGTGGTCATTCCAAAAGCAATCATGAGTATACTCAATGACATTTCATTTGGTAAAAAGTGCTATTGGGTTGTTTAGAACTTGAAGATCCAAATGTAGGACTTTGGACTTGTCTCAGGACTCTTGCCTGTCTTTACTTGGGACTTGACGCAGGACTTGAGACAAAAGACTTGAGACTTCCAAAACAATCACTTTGTCCTGCCTCTGGCTCATCTTCCTAGATTTCCTATTTAGCCAACATTTCCCATGCAGACAGTAGGATCGAGAGGAAAGTTCGATGCCATAAAAGAGCCCAGATAACACAGCTGATACATACTTGTTGCCTTTCTCCGCGTTTCCGTTAACTAGAGGTATCCATTTTGTTTTGATCTGAAAACAAAACACACAGTGTAGCATAAGTTTCATTGTTTTTTTAATGCACACAACAATGGATGCATGTACAGTACAAGACAGAAAAACATCATGTAACGGGTTAATACCTTGTCTATCGTGTCCTCATTGGTGACATCATACACTACACACACCACATTTGCCTGTGTGGGTTGGGAGAAAGATGTTTCATTGTTTAACACAAAAACCCTCATGGTGATTAAAGAAAACAAATAGATGAATGGCTAAGGCTGACTAATTAACTGTTAAACAAGAGAGATCTGGAAAAATTATTTGTAGAAAGGAAATCTGTGAACGATTATGAAAAGGATGTTTAGTGTGGGCTACGCTGCTTTAATGCCGGGCCTCGTACATATAGGACAAACCAAAGAAACGCACGTTGTGTTAATGGCTCAATTTTTGAGTTTTCAAACAGGAGTGGCTTGCAAAAATTGTCACTTATCTTTCAAAAAGGATGATTATTTTAAGGCTGGTTGAGTGTGGTTCACTGACCTTGACAATTTCATCTCGGAGGACTTCATCACTCTGCTCTTTTTCTGTTAGTGTTAAAGACAAACATGAACAAATCTAAGCATCAAAATTAACAAACACACACACACACACACACACACTATGTCTGACAGCTGGTGTCTTAATGTATGACAAGTTTTGAGACCAGTCAACGACTAAAAGGATTGGGTTGCTACATGTTAGCCTTCAGGCCATGTTACCTGTGTAGTCCACTATGTGTGTGGGCACCTTCTCTGGAGTCACGTCGGCAGGGATGGTGATCTCCTCAGCTCTGGAGGGAACCTGTCAGGGATTAGAGAGAACAGACAAACTCCCAACCATCACTTCATCAGGCCACAGTGTGCACATTTTTTAGATGGAAAGAAACAAGGACACTATTTTTTTTATTTATTAAGAAATTCAAATTAAGCTATACATTTTATGTATTAGTCATTTAAAGTTTTAACATATACCGGTAGATAAAACCCACCTCCATGTAATTTCCTGTAGCATCATACAAATGTCAAACACACTGGCCTGAGGGTGCCTCAAAACTAAAAGATGTTGCAATCAGAAAAAGTGTCATATTACATGCACATAGTACAAGCTAAGAATGGCAGAGCACATTTCAACTTTATGAATAACATCAAAACCAAAAACAAACAAAACTTCAACCATTCTAGAGATTTCTAAACTAAGGTGATCACATTTTGTAATCTTAACCAGATCGCTGTGTATGAAAAAACAAGTTGATCAACGTAACCCCAACAACAGAAGGAAAGAAACAACTTAAAAGTCAAATTAAAAGACACTGTTACTAGTGGTAACAACTGAGGCATTAACATCTTAAAACGATGGCTCTATCTCGTCCTGCATGAGAATGTTTGCAGTAATAGAAGTTAAGAGTTTATCATCATGCAAAGTAAGCTGCAGAAGTGAAATGTAAATTTCAATATGCTTGCACACAGTGACCAGCACCAGCAAAAAAATGTAGATGAATGCAAACACATGAACCAGTTTACTAAGTGCTGACAACAGCAGAATAACCAAAGCCATCATAAGCTTAAAGCAGTTTTCAAGAGTTGAGCCTCCCTCAGTGAAAAGGGGTGTGGAAGTAAAACCACAGCAGTGTTTCAGAGTTGTTGTGACAGTTACCTCCTCTGGAAACTCCTCTCCAACCAAAGACATGATGAGGGATGTCTTCCCCACCTTGGCTGTTGGAGGAGAAAATAAAAAAAGATGAAAACAGATGGCAAAGACGGCCTGCAATTCTGCTTTTTTTGTGATAAAATGATGGATGTAAAATGTACTATCAAGCGCCCCTAAATTAAGAAGACAATATAAATTGTGATATGCCATCAATATGACAACATATACGATTATATTCATAAACCTGAACCTTAACTTTCTATATTCAGTTTAACAATGTTAATGTTAGATGTGTTAAACACTCCTTTCTTTTTATAAGGTGCCAACAGTTAGCTGAAGGTAAAGTTAGTGAAGTGTAGACTGTCCTGAAAAAAGCTGACGCAGGAAAGCATTAACAGCTAGCTAACTAAAATGACACTCCTCTGTACATAAAGGCCACCAGCTTGGACATTTTTAAATTAATTTCCTGTAATAGCTATCATAGGACAACAACTAAGTTATATCGTTCATAGCTTAAAAGTTACTTCGCGGTAAGCTAAGTTAGCAAAGCGGAAATCTAAAAATCTGAAAGCTGTCAATTTAAAACACAATTTTATCAAATGGAACAAAGCGACTTTAAAAATGTACATTTCTTAATACGTTTCGGCACCTTGCCACCAGGAGTAACCGAGGTGATTTGAACTACAAGTTAGTAGCTAGCTTAATTAGCTACAACAGCTAATGTTTGCTAGTTGTTTTAGCTTGTGTTGTGATGTCGGTGCGGTTGACTTACGCTCCCCCAATAACAGTATTCTGACGTCCTGTTTCATGTTTCCTCGCTGTTTGAAGAACAGTCCGACGCGCTGCAATGCTACAGGGACATTTATCTTTCATTTGACAGGCAAATTTCTAGCTAAAATAAAATGTGTGTCTCAGCACAGCGTTCTGCACCCAAGGTGAAACCATACTGTTCCGGTTCACAGAGGAGACGGTGAAATGACGCCCTCTGCTGGCAAAGAAACACCCTGCTGTCTCACTGAGAATTTTTATCGGATACCCGAGTTAGGTTAAAACCTTACAGTCTATGGTTAAAACTTACAAAAGCCGTAAAGTAGAGTAAAAAAAAGAAGAGACAAGGGTAATTAAAAACAAACAGTTTTATGTACGCTGAAAATGAATCAAATCGAACAGAATAAAATTACAGACAAAGTACAAAATCAAGAAGGTGGATACAAGAATGTACAAAAGGCTATAGTAGCTATATGAACTCTGACGGTGGTGGATAGGCTCCAGCAAGCTTTGAGCAGGACAAAAAAACAGAAAACCCAGAGTTATTGTATTATGTGTAGACACAGTGCACATAATATGCTGACAGTATTGTTATTAGGAGTACATGCTGTGTCTTACATGAACAGTATGTATGCCTCTTAAACCGACAGGTGGGTAATTCTGGGACCTGATCCAAAGGCTGAAAGCATCATTTGTGAAAGTACTGTATTGCATTTTAAGGGCTGACACCTGATCTGAACCTTTCCTCCCCCCCCTAACCTCAACCTCTGGCTGAAAAAGACTGAATTCAAAATAAGGGCTATGTTGTTTATTCCATTACACAGGGAAGATCCTTGAAGCCATGTGTAATAGAACAATTTCCTAAGCACAAACAAGGGAGAAAAAGGAGGATAATTTCCTTCCCTGAAAAATGAGTAGTGCTGCACTTACCATAACTCCGTGGTCATGGTATGTGCATTTATTGTGTAGCACCATTTCATTTTCTGATGGAAAGCATGTGAAAATACAAATGTCTTTGGCTACAGCAGTTTATTATTTTGTATGTTAGCATTGTTGGTGTCACCTTACTGTATGGATGTGATTTTACATGCTGCTTTTTATCTAAAGCCTGATCCCAGGGCAGCCCACACAACTGGTTCTATCCACCATTAAAAACAGGAGCTGTGTTCATACAACTACAAACTCACAGTAAGAAAACCCAAATAAATACTCAAACATCAGAGGAGTATATAAAATCCCCCCCCCCATTCAATAAAATGATCTCTATGTTTTTGACGGAAATTTGAGTCAGATACATTTTTTCTCCAAAAAATATTGGATTCATAAAAAATCTAATTATAGTACAATACATTTACAGAGTACCAATATAACCCAGATGTTTGCAAGGTGAAAAAAAAGATTTGAAGTTCACAGTCAGAGTCCATTAGAGGCCCTTCACCTCCCACAGCAGGATCTCATTATAAGCTACAGTGAAGAGAAGAGTCCCAGAGGGAGAGAAGTGACACGTCTGCAGTGAGTCGCTGTGCTGCACAAAGTCCTGGAACCTGCCGCCGGCCGACTCAATCAACTTCAGCACTCTCTCTGAAAGGATTTGAAACATAGAAAGGAATACATTAAAACATTCTTAGTATAACACAACTGAAAAAATATATGTTTTTCACTGAATCATCAAAGAAAAAGAAGATGATAGTTTACCTTTTGATCCCACAGCTATGAGTTGACTCTTACAGGAAAGGCTAAAGCATGTGGCCCAGTGAGGCAGGGCAATCTTTTTTATGATCTGTGAAAACAAACACAAAGTATAAGAATACACAAACATGTTTACCAGGGAAATGCTATCTGTGTCTAACTTTTGATCAAGCTAGTAACGGGTAAATTCAGGCATTTAGCCTCCTTGAAAACAGCTACAGAACACCCACCTGTTAGTCAACCAGGCCCCTTATTTTGCAAATGCATGCACAACTCTTAGCCTTAATACAATCAAAACAGTAGCGTTATAAATCCTCCCTCCCCTTGTACAGTTTTTATGGGCTCTAATTGGGATTTCTCAGCTTTTGCAGCTAGCCTCAAGTAGACACCCAAGCAACTGCAGTTATTTGCACTTCCACATTGGGTTCTTCAGAATCAGAGTTCGTTTTTATTGGCCGTGTAAGGAATTTTACTTTGGTGAACTGTGCTCTCTCTTTTTTAACACCAGAGCTTGAAAAAACACACACATCATAGTCCTAGAGTTGTGGGGGGGAGGGGGGAGGTGAGGTGGGGAGGGTTTGCTGTTATACCTGTTTTTTAGCCAGGCTGTAAAAGGACAGCTCTTTCTCCACTCCATAGCCCGTGTACACCACCAGGCTGGGGTCTGTGGGGCAGAAGGCAGCCAGGCTCGGAGGTGGGCTGTCATCCTATTATAAAATACATTTGATAAATATTAGGTGCAATATGGTAAAGCATGGACTGAGCTTGACAATTTCTGTACAGACATTAAAATAGGTCAAAGCATATTAAAAAAAAAAAGGCCACTACTTTTAATTACTCAGAATTAGTGCTCAGCAAGATTTTTTCCTCAGAAGAGACAACAAAATAGCTGAAGCTGTGATCTTCTTGATCAAAAATATTAATACCCATCTATTGCAACTAGTATCTCTGTAAGCCTTTTAAAAACGAGCTATACAAGCAGCACTCGACTTTGGAGTGAAATTAAAAGTATTTACAAAGAACAAATACTTAAAATACAGACAGTACCCCGATGTAGGCCAGAGCAGGAAATGTCAGCCAGTCCAGCAAATCACATTTGTCCTTCATCCAATCGGCAGCCCACACGCTGACACGTCTGTCATCACTTGCAGCCAACCACATCTCATTTCCCTCCAGTCCAAAATCCTTACACTGAGAATTAGAAGTGAACAGCATCACACATGTATGAAGAAAAAATGTCATTAAATGTCAAAGTAAGAACATTCTTTTTCTTCTTGCGTGTGAATAGCATCACATGAGATTTGTAACCGTGTGTGATGCAGCACTGGAGAGCTGTCAAAAAGGAAAATGTCAGACAATTCTCAGAATCGTAGGTGTTGGAATACAAATTGACAAAGAGTGCTTTTTACATGGGAGTGCCACTTCATATTACAGCATGCATAATGTGGGGAAGAGATGAACACGGTTAGGTGAAACCTCTTTCACCGGTTTATAGTGAAGCCTTATTAAGCACTCTTAAAGCTTCTCTCCTTGGCCTGATTCAGTGGACTGACCTGTTTGTTCACACACTGGATGGAGGTAATCGTTGCTCCTTTGTGGTCCCTGATTACACGAACTGTCGCTCCATTCACAGGGCTGCTGACAACTAAAAGACCATTCTTCCCAGCTGAAAGGATCACATGACCTATAGGGGCCAGAAACAGATATAAAATGAAACGGAATGAAGCATAAAGGTTCAATAGAACATGTAACTTCGTGACAGCAAATCTTTGAATGTGATGGAAAGTTCTCCTTCTCACTACTTAACACTGCGCTGACCCATCTTTTGTCATCTATATAACTTTTATATAAGCATTTGACCTTTCCAATAATACTCCAGATTAAAGTAGATAAACACAGATGATATAGTCCTCTCTCACCGTCGGCAGAGTACTGGACAGCAGTTACAGCCACATTATGAGGCTGCAGTTTCATCTCCATCTCAGAGGAGGCAAGTCTGAAGATCCTCAGGGTGCCATCGCTGTACCCTGCAGCCACACACATGCTATCCTCATTGCAAGAAGGGCTCCAGCATATACATCCACAGGCCTGACGCACAAAGAAAACACAAAGATATCTTTTTTTAAAAGGGTGTATTTACAAAAGAAAAAGTTCCCTCAGTTTATAGTGAATCTACCACTGCTTATTAAGAATATTCTCTTAGTGTGTTCTCACCTGGTTGAGCACCTGAAACTGCACCACCAGTTCGTTGCTGAGAGCCGACCAAACCCTCACACTGCCGTCCTCGCTGCAGGTGGCGAAATGTCTCTCGTCAGAGCTGAACACCGCGTCGTTCACCTGGAAAGCAGAGAGGAGAACACGCAGAGGATGAAGCATGCTGAGACAACACTGAATGAACACAAACACTGGGCAATCATCCCTGGAATCCCCGGGTTTAATGTGAGCAGCATGACCCTCATGTCTGGAAATAAGAGCTTGCTCTGAACGATGGTTAGGGGGGATAAAAAAAAAAAAGAGTCATGCAGCCTTGATGAGCCTCAGACAGCCCTTCAGTTTGACAAAGAAAACCATCAAGTGGTGAAAGCCAGCGGTTTTCATAGTATTCAAGCATCATCTCAATCAGATGTGTTTTTAGCCCCTCCAAGATTTTATTTGGTTCTTATATCTTCCTGAAATAACCCACTAGTGTTAATAAAGAGGTGATCATTGTGAGTGTTAATAATTATACATGAAATATCACCAGTAAATGTTATCTGCTTCCCTTAGGGCAATCCGTACCGTGCCCAAGCACGCTTCAACCCTAAAGTCCAGTTTGTTTGGCCAGTGTGATTGCTCCGTACCGTGCTCAGGCATGGTACACTTCCTTGGCTTTGGCACACTTCGGAGAGATGTGCTTAGGCACGGTATACTTCATGCACGAGCACAAACACGCGGGTACATAACGCTGACAGCCTTCATTAGGGAGAAATCTGACTAAACATGACTCAAAATAAATCACAAAGTAGCCGTCATGTTCTCCGTGTTGTTCTTAGAGGTGGTAAAAAAAATCGATTCATGTAAAAACCGAGATTCTTCTCTTCTAAGATTTAAAATCGATTCATAATTTCCAAAAATCGATTTTATTTTTCAAATTTTTTTTTGGGCGGGGGGGCTAATCAGTCACTCCCTGCTCTTTAAATCAGTAGAATGCCAAATAGAGCAACAAGAAATTCAGCCAGTCTCACAGATGACTTGAGTAGATCCTGAAGTATGTACTAATTCATAAATAGACTTTGAATCCATGGATCCATGAATCCAGAATCGTTTTGAATCGAAAATCGATTCTGAATCGAATCGTTACCCTAAGAATCGTGAGACACCCAAAGATTCCCAGCCCTAGTTGTTCTCCGATGTGCGGACGCGGACTCGACTGTGCGTCTCTTTTATTTTTTAAATTAATTTGCAGCTGTATCTGATTAAAATGACTCAAAATAATCCTCAAAGTCAGTAAAGTAGCTGTCATGCTCTCTGTGTTGTTCTCCGATGTGCAGACGCGGACTCGACTGCGCCTCCCTTTTTTTTAATTGAGTCCGCCTGTCTTGTAAACTGAGCAGCTTCATAACAACATAAAGCTATGCATGTGCTGTATTACCACTTTATGTACAAGAGGTAATCGTTCTTATGCACGGTTAGTCCGCAGCCAGCGGGTGAATGGCGCAGCGGGGGTCCAATCATGCTTGAGTACGGCACGGTACGGATTGCCAGTGTGATCGCGCCCTTAACAAACTGCATTACCTGGTTCAAACACTGCTTCATAGACACACACTGAAAGTAATGTGAAAGAGCCCTCTTCCTTTGGGATGTTCTCTAAACTTTGATTGACAGGCCATAAATACACTGACAACTGAACTGTGGCATCAACAGGAGAGGCAGATATGAGTAATCACATAAATAAAGTCTCTCTCCTCATTAAAGTGTTCCAGAGACAAGTTTCAGCAGTGTATCCTGCAGATGATCACAGCCGAGGTGGGCTATCTAACCCTCGCAAATGTCAGTGAGAAGGTTTCAATAAAATTATTCTTATTAACCTTAAGGAACACAGATGTGTTAGTCATCATGTCTATTGCTGATGAAGGATTCTGTTATTGCGAAGGCCGTGATCTAGCAAGACAAACCACAGTTGTTGGGATGTTTTTGTAAGAACCAGCCAGGGCAGTGGACCAGAAACAGACATTGTCATGCCTTTAGCTATGTTGCTAGCAAAGCTACAAACCTCAACAGTCTGCTGCAATTTCATCATATAATCTGAAGAACAATTTCAAAATAAGAAAGCTGACACGCAGATGCAAACAGACCTGAATTGGTTTCCCTAAATCTAATGTTAGAAAGTTATATTTGCTTAGTACATGGAAACAAGTACATGTGGACATGGATACAGTCAAACCATGCCATTAACCCATGAAGTCTTTTCTGGTATAGTATTGTTTCCAGACTTCTTATAAAAATTGCTGCTCCATGTCTTCAAATGAACAAGGCACTTATTTGGGTATTTTTGCAGAGCTCACACTGGTACCTTGTTCTTGTGGCCACTGACCAGCCGGGTGTTAGTGTTGTCACACCAGTTAATGTACCAGAGGGTTCCCGCTGTGGTGCCGACTATGCCCATGTCCATTGTGTTATCAAATGCTGCACTGACGGCAGTCCCATCTAGCATGATCTCCTGCTTCAACACCACCATGGTCCCACTGCAGATCAGACACAGGTGACAAAAGAATATACCATTATTAAATGTGAACATGACGACACGAGGCTGAGCGACTTCTAAATCCTCATTCTTAACTGTGTCACATACAAATACTATTTGTATGTGACAGAGAACTCACACATACATGACAGACAGAGAACTCACAGCAAATCAGACAATCAGTCTGAGACTCATGTCTTTCAGAATGTAGTTTAATTTGAATAATTTGTTTATTCTAATTTAAAACCTCAGAGCCCGATGAAGGTTTCTGTTGTGGGATATGCGATTGTTTAGAAACAGTGTCATTACTTAGTTTGTCCAGCAGAGCTAAATCTAACTGTAGTGTATCATCTTGTCTGCACTTGGTTGAAAATGTATTAAAATGTCAAACATTGTTTAATAAAGGTCGTTATTTTGAAAAAGCAGCCTTTTGTGTATCTTAAATAGTGCTGTTGATGATCTGATTTACCTCCAGTTTAGAAATACATCATCTGTGCATATGATAAATCTGGGATCTGTTTCCTAGTCGAGCTCAAACATACTGGTTATTTTGCAATGTACAAATGTAAGACAATAGCTGCAGGGGATAAAAACATGCTAAACTCCCCAACAGCGTATCACAACTGGGTGCTGAATCACGAACACATTCCAAAAACATGAAAACGATTAGGACAGCACTCAGACGTTCTTCTTCAGTGTGTAACAGACAATTTTCATAATCATACAGTTAGGACTACTTATACAAGTCCAAAATAGATACCAGTCAATCCCAGCAGGGGGAGTCTCCACCACACACATTTATGTCACAGAGGTAGTTAACATGCAGCATCAATTAACCTTTTCACTTCAGCAATGGGAGTAGATGTAATGGTGTGTGGTGGAGACTCCCCCCTGCTGGGACTTTGACTGTACATCATCATCTTTATGGCCAGACTCAGGAGTCCATTAAACATATAAATACAGTGGTGGCCAAAATTGTTAGAACACCTGACAGATCTGAAAAATATTGACCTTTTTTTGCCTCCAAAAATGTTTCAATTTCATAATGTTCATGAAATATGCAGATGGTTCTGTAAGTAGAGAACATATTTGTACTGTGTTCATCCACTTTTAACTTTAATATTTGGTATGTCCACCTTTTGCAGCAATTACAGCAGCACATCTCTCTGGCATAGTGTCAAAATATTTCCTGAGAACTTCAACACTTACGTTATCCCATGCCTTCTGCAACTCAAGCCAAAGGCTTTCCTTTGAATGTATAATAGATCTGTCCAGTTTATTTTCCAACTCGCCCCACATTTGCTCGATAAGATAAGATAATCCTTTATTCATCTCACGAACGGAGAGATATTTACAGAAAAAAAATAAAAAATAAAAACTTTTCTGGCCTCAAATCCCCGACCCCGGAGAGAGCACCATCGGGACCTGGTCTCCAGATTATCCTCTGAAGGTCAGAAGTCCAGATGGTGTTGAGGTCCGGACTTCGATTGTGTGACATTGACAGTGAAATAAGCCTAGTTTGTTTTTGGTAAGGAAAATGACCTAAATCTCCTTATGATGGCTCTATTCTATGGTGTATAGAACATAATGATGACTGTGTAGATATTTCATTCGTTTTATAGGTATTTAATGGCCAATTCAACAAAAACAACTGAAACCTCTTAAATATGCCAAGTGTTCTAATAATTTTGGCCACCACTGTATACAAAAAGTCGGAGTGCTGTCCTTATCGTTTTTTTAAATTCAAAAACGAAACAAGATACTTGACCTTATTTACCCATCTATAAGGTTCCCCCCCCATCTTCAGAAATAGTCATTGACATGAACACTGTGGATGCCACTGTGTGTTACTTTAACTAAACAGACTCAGAATAGAATAATAGATAGATAAAACCTATTTTAAGGAAAGAGGCTGCAGCTGAAATAAGACAAGAGAATGAGTTTCAGACCTGTCTTCTACATGGCAGACCTTTTCCCGAGGCTTCACACCGAGAACAGCTCCTACCTCCCACAGTCGCAACCAGCGGGTGTTGCTGCCTGTCAACAGACGGTTCCCTCGACACAGCAGCACACCTACACCAGGAAACCAAATGAGTCCAGTTAGAACCCCATAAAAAAAAAATACAAGTTACTCACCTGACAAAAAGGGGGACATTTAAAGCAACTTGACAAAGTGGAATAAACTTCAATACAAGTAACTAGAATTCATATTTTTCTATTTATACATTAAAAGTGCTATAAATGATCATTATCCAACTAGAACTCCAACTTGAATCTACAGAGGGCCCATTAGTACCAATCTCGCCCTCATCAGCCTCCCAAGTCATGAAGCAGCGCTGTGTAGTAACGTCCCAGACGCCAACATGTCCTTGATTGGTTGCAGTGAAAAGGAAGGAGTCCATGTGGTAGCACAGAGCCGTCAGCTCCACATCACCCATCTCCACTGGCGCTTTCACCCTCTGCACCTACAAAGGGAGAAGGAATGGTTCATACTTATGACCCAAAGCAAATTCAACTCTAAGTTTGACCCAATTGAAATGCAAGCAGAGTTTTGATGTAATAAATGTACTTGAGCCTACACAGAGATCAGTTAACTTCGAGATAACATTTCAAAGTGTTTGGGACGTCTTTTACCTTGAGGTCGACTTCAGAGCCTTGGGTGTGGATGAGGCAGAAATAAGCCCCTTGGCTGCCCACACAGGCTAGCTGGCTGGCTGTTGAGGGGCTGAATGCCACGTCATGGATCGGTCCTGATACAGTTACGCTGGACAGCAGTTGGAAGGTCTTACTGTTCCACAGAGCTACTTTGGGGTCGGAGAAATCTCCTGTGGATCATTAGGAAGAATCAGGAGTAACAGAGTCATATGAATGACCTTATCAGAGTTATTTGTCTGTGTTGTTCAAAACAGTTATGACTGATTGATGCAATCCCACTCCAATTCTACTGACCAACAGAGATAAAGAAGCGATCATCCCTAGAGAAAGCCAGACTCTGCACTGCCCCCCTGTGGTATGAGATGGTTTTATGACAAGTTCCATTCTGTAAGTCCCAAATGCAGATGAGGCTCCTGGTGCCATTACTGCCTCCTGCTGCTGATGCCAATGTCTGGAAGAGAGATAACACAGACAGGCAAGGAAAACAATCACCCTAACTTATTATTCCCAAAGGCACAGAACTTACAGAAACCACACAAATACCATGTTCATTCATTAACCAGGAGCTTTTCCCGAAGATTCACAGACATCTGATCCAAATTTGAGAAGACTTGTAGAAAACTGATCTTCCTTTTTACTCATTGGGTAAGACAAAGCCATGAGCCATGAGTTCAAATTGAACCAGTTGCTTTCATACTTCCACACTTTGGCCATTTATAATCCAGACTTGTTACACACATTGTTTTAGAGAGAAGACTGACCACCCCCTCCCACACACAGGGCTCACACAGCTCTGACCAATCAAGAGGTACAATCAAGTGTGGTGGTGCACCCATCTCTTTCTTACACCTGAGCTTCTCTCCTGGTGAAAATGTACTTAATGCTGTTAAATACCCTGTATCTCTTTCTTGTTCCAGAGGTAGCGCCTAAGTCCTGTGGTGACTAACCAGAAATAGCAGAAACAGCTGATTTCAGCCCCTGCTAAGAAAACCTGCTAAATCCAGTTTGGTCTATTCTGATCGAGAGCTCCTCATTATCTGCTGTGATACTTCTCTATGGATGTGTAAGAATACATTTCCTTTCAGTTTGAGACATTTTAATCACCTTTTGACATAGTTGTACTTTTTTGGCAAAGCAAAGTATTATTCAGTGATAACAAAACGATTGTTACTTACAACTCTACTTATATGTGATTGAAACTTCTGTGATATAGATCTAGAAGTTGTGGTCGTTGCAGATGACATCTTATAATGTTCCCAACAGAATGACACAAATGTAAACAGTTCATCCTTGTTTGTGGATATTTGTGCCAAATTTCAATACAGTCTTGCCTGACTGTCCTGAGATCTCCTGTGCTGTGACACTAAAGATCTTTCATCTTTGGCTTTAGGTTAAAAAAGTTCATCATTTCCATTTTGAAATCCTTTGGTCATTCGTGTGAAATATTGCATTAATACGCATATACATTTTTGAGTTAAGGACATTTTTTTGAAGAGATCACAAAGGGACATCAGAACTGTGTGTACAAATGACCAGACAGAGAAGCAGACAACATGATGCACAATCGAGGACCACACAGGACGTTTGAAGACGATAACAGGAGCTCTTTTCTTTACAGTCCCCATCAATGTGCCAAATAAGGCCCCGTGTCCACCTAGCGTTTTTTTTCTTAGAGCCAGCGTCTTTTTTTCAGTTGTTTTCAATGAGTAGAGAGCGTTCGCAGCAGAAAGCGGCCTCCTGGAGAAAAAGGGCAGCGCCCAGCGTCCTTTCAACAAGCGCTGTGCCGTTTTTGTGCGGCTGCTCCAAGCGCTCAAGTTGAAAATCTTTCAACTTTTCAGAAAGGCCCTGTTAACGTCACCGGCGCTCTTGTCAAAATGTATGATATTCCCCATATTTTAGCCTCCTACGGATCGTGTCTTGTACCCACATCCTCTTTGCTCCGTGTCTGCAGGGGTAAAAAACGATCTCAAATATAAAACATGCAGTACAAAGTAACGGAGCCTTGTCTGTCATACAGCGGCCGTTGTCATAGAGACAGGACGGACGTGCAGTGCTTTTCTTCTCAGCGAACAAATGCTTCGTGCAAGAGCTCCCGAGCGCACAGCCAGCGCTTTTCTGCCAGGAAAAAACGCCAGGTGGACACGGGGCCTAATGCACCTTATTCACTGTAATACACCTGTGAAGTATGAACTATGACAAGTACCTGTGCATCATTTGTGACTGTGAGGCAAGAGATCTCCTCACTATGGCCCTGCAAGTGTCTCTGACTTCCTGTATGAAGGTACTCCACCACCACCAAACAACCGCATGAATATGCAAACAGACCTGCAACAGACATCAAGTTCTGTATGAAACAAAACAAAGAAACAGAGCCTCCTTTTTCTCAAGTTCTTGTTAAGTTTCTACTCTGATTTTCAGTCTTCAGTTTGAAGCTACAGTATTAATAGTATTAAACGAATAAGAATTAATTTGTTATTTCAGTGTCCACACTATGGATGAGATCTTAAACTTAACCAGAAAGACAGTAAACATTGAACATGAGCTGATAAGTGAGGCTGAGATCATGACCTCATTAGTTGTGTTTACAGAAAGCAATTGATGCATTTGCTTTTTTAACTTATAAACATTTAAACTTCACCGCTACTACCACTAATTAGTTGCAGTTGACAACATGTTGTACTTTTCTGATAACCTTGGTCAGGGCTCCACACCATGTTTCCACGCCCGTTGCCGTTGTAGCCGATAACTGCCTTCAGCTTTATGCCCTCCTGTCCCTGTTGGGGAGCCACAGCAGCCTGAAGAAGCAAAAACATTAAGACAAGACAGCGAACTAACTGACACACTCACAGAATACAGAGTCTTTTATTCTATAAAGGGCTCTTTACCTGATCAAGAGTGGAGGTGTTACAACGAGGGAAGAAGTGCCGGTAACAATCAGGTCGTACTGGCTTCTTCTCTTTCAACTCAACTAAATGACAACATTAGATTGATCAGAAATAGATTGAGCCCATCCCGACCATAAATAGGAGAAAAAAGGCAACATGTTTTTGAAGTTTACGGTTATTGCTAAACAATGCAGTAGGGGACTGACCAATATCTTTTCGACTGGTATTTAGGGGAGCTAGGTCGACCAGCTCTGTGACTTTGAGGAAGGACACAGCAGGTCTGGATTGGGAGGAAGGACCTGATCCAGTGCCTGGGACTTGAAAGTTTGGGGCTTCATCACAAATAGACACGGACCCCAAACCTGCAGGTAGAAAAAAAAAAGAGAGAAAATACAACCTCAAGTCTCTGTGCTCATTAAATACCTTTGTTACACCCACTAGCAACAAATGCTTTTTTGACACAAAGGGTTGTGGGTCAATCTTGGTTAAGAGCTTGTTCTCTTTTGAGAGGGCTGCTGATTGTTCTTTGTGTTACAAACAAAGGTTGTTATTTTTTATTAATGTGAACCCTGATCTGAAACAATTCAAGTAGTGGCATCACAAAAACGTGTGTGAAAATGCAAAAACACAAATGACAAAAGTAACTTCTCAAGTGACTGATCCGCATTTTGTCACCAACTAAAGGAAAGTATTCTATAATTCTGTCAATATGTTGCATGATTTAAAGTCTACTAACCACTGAATAGTAGAAAAAAGCAGCCTTACAAATGAACTTCAATGACTAATTAAAAAAAGAAACAAATGAAACACAAACGTGCTTGTTGATAATATTCCAAGGGCTTGGAGGCATTGTTGATACACTTATAACAACTACATCACAGCACATTTAAGATGCAATACTTCTGTGCTTGCTGATTGCTTCTGAAACTCTGTGAACTCATCAAGTCATTGAAATGAAGCAGATTTATGTTTCTACTTGTTTCATACAACTTTGTAAATGTCAGTTTTAAAAGCTTATGATTAAGTGAAAATAGATAGAATGTGCTGGAGGTTCATCTAAATCAAAGAAGGGAACTTACCTCCCTCACCCGCCTGGTCTATTGTGCTGACGTCCAGCTGTGGTGGAGGCGAGGAGGGGAGAGGTGCTGTCTGTCGAGGCATCCCATTGGACATCTGAACTGTACTCTCTTTAGCTTCTGGTTGATCTGTGACATGACAAAACAAGAACATGTAAATCGAGTAAATCTTACAGGATTGTATCCATGTCTATGTGCTCTAAATGAAGTTACCTGATTTAGGAGCTGAGATGGAGCTCACTCTGAGAGGTGAACTGTGAGTAAAAAGAGTGCATAAGACATAAATACATATTTGAAGTCTCACATCGTAACCCACAGAAATAGCTAGATTTGAGCAGTACATATGTTAAAATTACCATCTGTCGGCCACAGGGTCCGCAGGATGTGCCAGGAAGTCCCAAAGGAAGATGGCGTCTCCCACTGAGACCACCCCCAGTTGGTCCGGGGTGAAGCTCACCTGACGGATGGGCTGACTGTGGCCGATGAACATCTGGTGCAAAGATACACCCGAATGGAAATTCAGTTCAGAAACACACATACGAGTTCACTGCTGTCACAACTGTTACTCCTACTACTACTAACATGAAGATAATGAAACACGTGTAGCTGTTTAACAGTAAAAAGACATGCTTAATGTGGAGCAGAAACAATGAGTCTGTAAAGTCATTAATCGATCAATAGAAATGAACACAACTTCGATAAATGCACATTTTTTGTCGTTTTCAAGCTAAATGTCAACCAATCCACTTGTTGCAGCTTCTTAGATGTTTGATATGTTAACACGTGTTGCTTTAATTATCTTCTATTGTAGCTAACTATCTAAATCAGAAAATCTGGCTTTTGGACTACCATGAGTCAGAACACACAGGACTTTAAAATGTGTAATTTTTGCCCTTTGAGAAAGCATGAGGGCATTTGTTTTAATGTAAGGATGTTTAAACTGTGATGTATGCTTTAATTGATCAAATTAAACACACATTAAACTGCATTCAGTGACATAAACAACTAGATACTACTTTGCCTCATACAGTAGTACGTACATTTAAAGTGCATGAAGGGGCAACAAGCACTTTTGTATTCTTCGAAAGAAAACCTAAATCCAGAAGACACAAATTCTACCTGTGAGTTTATATCGAGCAGCATGTTATAATCCCAAACTTTCACAGCATTGTGTCCAGCAGTCAGCAGGAATCGGGCGTCCTCGCTCACAGCCAGGGATGAGCATTCGTGTTTGTGCACTTTAGACACCTCTCAGGACAAGAGACGTTCAGTCAGAAACCACAGGAACAAAAACTTGCACATGATGTTATTATGACACATTTTTAATTTTTTAGTACTTTTCAAGGTCACGTAAGGTTTCAGAAGTTCAGCAGTGTTACCTCCCGAAGCAGACGACCTGTCTTGGTGCTGACCCAGAGGATCTTGTTCGAAGAAATGGCGACCAGTAAGTGTTCAGTGGAGGCCGGAGAGAAGCAGACCTTCAGCGCAGAATCAACACGTGGGCTGTCTACGTCCAGAATACTCACATCCACCAGGAGCAACTACACAGAGGTGGAGTGGCTTGATATGAAGACTTAAAAAAAAAAACTAGCACAACTACAGGGTAACACGGCCTCACCACGTTGTCATAACTCGAGTGAAATGAGAACCTAATGTACCCGAGCAATGTGACAAACTGTGAGACAGTGTGCGACATACCTCATCCAGAGACCGTGAGTCAGCGATGGTGATGATGTACTCAGAGGGGCCGACAAAAGCCAGACAGCGGCTGTCACTGCTCACTTTGAGAGCGTCTGGAGCGCGCTCAGTGCCTCGTGCCACCACATTACCTAACCAATCAGGTACAGAGTCAATCCAGGGACATTCATGTTGAAAACAGCAGTCTGATATGCCAGTATGTGTCTGCGCTTCAAAACAGTAATGAAATCAAATTCATAATAACATTTAGGACAATATTTGATGAATTTACTATTTGATTATGCTGGTTTAACCTCCTATATCTAACAATATAACAGACAATGAATTCATATTAACTGGAGGGGTGTTTGTGTATTGGTTTGCGTGTGTTTTTTTTACATACAAGCAACACGGATCACATCATGTTCTTCCTCAGAGGCGTTGTAAAGTGCCAGAGACCCCTGAGAGTCAGCACTGTACATGAACTCCCCATCCGGTGAGAAGGCAAGACCCACTATTTCACCTCTGTGCTGCCTGAAACATACACTCATATACTTTAATACAAACAGAGTATCTACAGCACAAAATGCAAAGAAAAAAACAGATGCAGTAAATGCTATATAAGGGCTGTTATGGTAAATTTATAGTGTACCTAAGGCTGTGTTTATGTGTTTACAACGTATCAAATCCTCTCTATCCGTGCACCATAATGAGCCTCAGACAGCCGGCCAACCTGAGGCTGAAGTGTTGTGGTAAACTGTATTTTTCCAGTGATATTTTAGGTATGTAAATTTGGATTTTTATAGAAAAGAATTGCAGCCGCGGGTGGAGCTGGTCCTGGAGATTAGTGAAGACGTACTTGTGCTCAGCCAGCAGCTTTGCACTGGAGATGTCAAAGACTCTGACGATGCCAGAGCTGAAGCCACAAATGAAGACCTGCTCACTAGGATGGAAGGCCACTGAGCAGGGACTGTCCTCTGACACAAAATCATACAGCTAGAAACAAGACACAACAAAAGACATTGTATTGACAAGTAGTTGTCAAGGGACATTCGAATCTTGAAGATTTTCCTTTAGGCCTTCTGACATACTGTGAATATTTAATAATACAGCATTTATATATTAGAATCTGATCATTAATAATAACAGCTGCTGAAAACAAGGAAATGTCTTGTTGTTTAACCTGCTGTAAGGAATCCATATTCCAAATGCGAACTGTGCCATCAGAAGAGGCTGTTGTCAGATGTCGACGGAGGCCATCCACACTGAAGCCAAGCACGGTGTCTGTATGTGACCTCATCAGTGTGCTGTATCCTCTGCCCCTG
The DNA here is from genome assembly GCA_020745685.1 of Tautogolabrus adspersus. Lineage (NCBI taxonomy): Eukaryota > Metazoa > Chordata > Actinopteri > Labriformes > Labridae > Tautogolabrus > Tautogolabrus adspersus. The sequence goes on from CM036554.1 coordinate 10,549,075, forward strand.
ACGTCAAGGAATCCCAGGTTACCTGTAGATGTGCCTGCCAGGACTTGAAGGCTGTCTGATGAGACCGACACCAGACTGACAGGTCCCTCATGCTCTGGGGATCAAAAAGAGACAAAAGTCTGAGCTGTTCTTCAAATTGATTATATGGTGTATGTAAGGATGTTGGATTACACATACATCTTACACATTCACGCATATGAGTGGAAGTACACAAGTGTGAGGAAAGCTGATAAAAGGGGGGGGGGGGGGTGATTGGTTCTACTTTTTAAACTTGTTGGTGCTAAAACATTTAATTTAAGGGTTTAATAATCAAGTATGTTTTCTTTGTATGTTGAAAGATTTATAAAGATGAGCTCCAAGCTGCTGAGGTGAAAGCAAACTTCAAGACTGATGATATTTATTCTACAGGTAGAAATGCAGAGGAGATGTGGAAGATTATTTGAAAGCCAGCTTGTGTCATATGATACCACTGGACTTATCTCTAATATATGATACATGATAAATATGTAGTCCTGATGTTCAGTTTAAGCTGCTTTCAACCAAGGTTAATATGCACCACTAACCAGGACACATGACACTAGAGAACTGGAACCTTAACATTCATGGAAAAAAAAAAAAACATTGCATAGCTTCCTGTGGAGCGGGAACAGTCAGCTACTGTTCATGTCGCTGCAGGGAAATATTATGCTGCATCCTGCTGTCCCTACCAGCCTCCAGGAAAACAGCAGAAAAGTCAAGGGGCCAGAGACGCAGGAAGCCATCTTCAGACCCGGTGGCACAGAATGAAGAGGACACACTGATGCTGTTGATAGGGATTCCTGGACCTAGGACCCACAAACACACACACACAGAAATACAACTTGAAGTCCTCACCAGCTGCTTTACCCCTCTTAAAACCCCTACTTTTATTTGATTCTTAAAAAAAACCTTTTTCTCTACAATCGGTTCCAAACACACCATTGTTAAAAGTCCATTTCTCCCTGCGGTCTGCATGCTGCTGCTGTGCAGGGAGTAGCCTCCTCACATTTCTGATAACAACTCTGCTGTAGTCGATCTCAAAGATATGGCCGCTCCGACTGCTGGCAAATCTGTAGGGAGAAAGTGACAGCAGGGAAATCTATTTATAAAGATTTCAGTGGATTTGGATAATTTATTTATTTTTAAGCTAAACAGGAATGTTTTATTTACTCACAGTATTCGCTCGTCAAGATTCTGGCTCCCCTCCTCAAAGGCCACATCTGTGAAGTCCATTGAGTGGTATTCACCCAGGCTGACTGGACAGGAACGCAGCGTCCCATTCCGTACTCTCCACAGGCGAATATTGTCTCGACCACATGACACCATCCTGAAACAATAAAACATGGTCATAGATTTCTTTTTTTGAAAACGTAGTTTGAAGATCAGGAGCTCACTGAGTGTTGCTTGTGTGGATCATTTGCTTGACCATTATTAAATTCAAAGCGGCAGATTCACAGTTACTCTTATCAGGTCAACAGATGATTAGACATATGCACAATCATGAAATAATATCTGGTATGATATAATACACCACGACACAGAGAGGAGAGGTTACCTTGTCTCATCAAAGAATGCAATCTTTATGGTGTTGATGTCCACATCGGTGTGTGCTTTGGCGAGGGTGGTCACCTCTCCACCTTTACTAACATTCACAGTGCTCCACACCACTACCATCTATGAGAATGAAGGACAAGAACAGACAAGAGTCACAGCGTGTTTGCAGAGTGTTTTCTTAATGCTTCCATGGGTTGTCAATCAATAAAGATATTTTCACAACTTTCTTGTCTTTCCTCAAGTTGAAAATGAATCCACAGCTCTACCCTAGATTCTGACGGAAACGTTGCATTTGTGGCTCTTACTCTTTTATTGTGTCTGTCCTTTCCCACTCCACAGAGAATACCGCCGCTGTATGAGAAGCTTAAATGTTACAAAGAACAAAAAGACGAGATTAGTGCCAGTTAGCAATGTTTCACCTCCATGGATTTGGAAATGATTGTGAGGACACGAGGACATGCAGTTGTTACCTAAGAGATGAAAATGAATGAGCATGAGTCCTAAACATGGCCAGACAGTTTCCTTTGTGGTAGTTCCATACTCGGACCACACTGTGGTTGCCAGATTGTGCTGAGGCCAGAATTGATGTGTTGCCATTAAAAGCCAGTGCAGAAACCTACCGAGAGAATAAAATGTAAAGTGTACACCAGAAAATGTTCTCTAGTCACTGAATGCATCTCTATAAGGTGGATGGACCAAAGCACCAACACCTCAAAGCGTATTTACCTTATCAGTGTGGCCAATAAAAAACCTCTGCTGGTTAGAGGATATCATCATAGAGACGATGATTGCATGACATGGATACACCACGGCATCTCCAGATTTGGTCCAAAGGGCCTACAGTGGAATAAATAGCCCACATTAGACTTCTAGTTTCTTTTATCAGCCTAGATTTACATACATCTGGATTCTGATGAGCATTAAAATGATAGCTGATACGACTCAAAATCAGCATACACATTTAGTCGTCGCTCCTCCAAAGCCGATGATTCGATTGAGCCGGAGAATCGGGTCCGGAAGCAGCTTCTAACAAGAAGAGCAGAAAAAGGAAATGACAAAGACGTTTAACACTTTTAAACATCGTGCTGCGTTGTCTGGACGAGAATTGTCAATTGTCAATTTCTACTGGTATAAGTATTTCTATGAGTAGGAGTATTTTATTCAGCAGTGACTGAAAAAGCAGAATCAAACTGCTTATAAAAGCCTATCCTGCATATATTTACATCTTTAAAGCACAATGAGGAACTCATGTGAATCTGACCTCTGTTGAAAAGAATAATAATAAGCAGTTCCTATTGGAAAAGATAATCAGCACAACATAATAGAAGATTGGTAAAGGCTCAAGTGAAGAGTGGGTTTATGAGTACTATGGATGTAAAGATTAATCGTGAAATTGTGATAAATCGATTCAAAGGTGTCAAGGTAACATCGGTACTCTGAAAAATGAAACACAATAACATTGTGACCGTCTTTTAAATCGGAGGTGTGGAAGCATTTTGGCTTCCCCAAAACAGAAAATGAAAGAGGTGAGAAGATAACAGACAAGCGAAAAAACTGTGTGCAAATACTGCAAGAAGACGGGGAACTACACAAATAGCACAACCAACATGAAGCAGCATTGAATCGACACCACGATGAGAAACTCCAAAAACCTCCCCTTGTTGTGAGACAAGACACATTAAAAGGCCAAATGACACTGACAAGCGGGTTAGCTGTCCCCTAAAGGAATCTTTTTCAGTCATCATTTGTCTTCAGTCTCATTTTGTAAAATAAATCGGGAGAGAATCGTATTGTGGACCCAGTATCGTGAGTTTTGTGAATCGTTACATCCCTAATGAGTTCATATCAGCATCTCAAATGACAGAATAAATGAGGAGAACCCATAAGTTATACTTTGGCTGACTTTGTTTCCCCCCTTTCTCCATTCTAGTCTATTTTCAATGTACTTTCTGCATCTTTTTTTTTTTGGGTTGTTGTGTAGTTGGACTGAGACGTCATCTTACTATCAGTCCTGTCCTGTCAGAGTTATTTTTGCCCTTACTAAATAAAGCCTCATGGGAAGTCCCTCTGTGTGAGTGCGCCGTACTGATTGGCAGCACGTCCTTGTAGCCCCTGAATTCCCCCAAGGGGATGAATAAAGTATCTACTGTATCTATCTATCTATAAAATATTTTAAAAAGGAATTTAAGAGCCCTTCAAGAAATAATGGCTCAGAAGCCGGGTTTTTCTCTCTCTCTCTGGACTGTCATCTCTTCTTACCTGCTGTCTGGTTTCTTTGGACGATGATAGATGGACAGGATGTGGAACAGGAGTGCACCCAAACTGAGAACATAACAAGATAAACAGTGTTTCTTATGCGGCCACTAAATTGTACTTGAAAGCATCATGGGTTCAGGAAAATTGCAGTGTACAAAGTATGATTTGAAAAAAAGAAGAGAGAGAAAAGGAATGTGGTTTGTACTATTTTTTTTTCTTCATGCTTTTCAGTTTAGTCCAATGAACAATCCAGTCAAGCTTTCACCTCTTCCTCACTTTCCTCCCTGTGTGTACTGCAGCCATCCTCAGCATGCACGTACACATGAACTCCCTCATCATCAGCTTCACAGGATGGGCACGATGTGAGAGGGTGTGAATCCGAGCATGTGGACCCTTGCCGGTTCTCGTCACCATTATGGTAAAGCCACTCACGGTCCTTGTGAGTGGAAACTACACCCAGCTCGGGTATGTTAGTCACCATGGGGGCTCGGTTGCTAGGCAGCTGAGAAGACAGATGGAGAAAACCGGGGGAAAAAATAGCAACATCCCACAAAGCGATACTTGTAATGGAAAGGCTCTATCTCCATCATCTGACACATTTACAGAGAGAAGGTTGAAGTGAATGTTATAAGCTCACTGATTTAGGGGTGGTGATCTGTTGGATAAGGGACACACGGTCCTGAACAGGTTTGCTGAGGTTGACAGAGCGGGACTCCTTTCTAGTAGGGCTTCTAGTTTTGGAGAGACATCCTAGAAAAATAAAGGGACGTTTAAAGTTTATCATATATTCAACATTCCTGTTTTGATCCCCAAGAAGTGAAAGCTTAAAGAAAACACCTCTGGTCCCTCTTATTTGTGCTTTTTAGCTGTAATTTTACAGAAGTTATTTCATAAAATGCTCCAAACAATCTGATTTATTTTGATGAACAACAGAAAAATACAAATAATGAAGGTCAACATGAAATAAATGATACAAGAATACTCTGTTTCTAGTGTATGGGGAAGTAAAAATGCTAAATTAGGACATTGTATGCAAGGGCAGTAAGCAAGCTTTGAACACTTGATCAGAATAATGAGAACAGTATATGACTTACTAGAGTCAGGCCTTGAATCATCTTTCTGAATAGAGTCAAAAGGTAATTTTGTTCCCTCTGATGGAAACCTGTTAGAGGAGGACAAGAGAGGAGACTTAGGGCACTACTTCACAATAAGCAGGTAACTGTTCTTATTATTATTAATAATACAAGGAGCAGTTCCTAGGGAAGAGTCCACCCATAATATACTGGAGATGTGATGTTTTCAAATAAAGCAGTGTACAATCAGGCTCTAGAGGAGGTTACAGTACCTGATGTAATCATAGAGGTCATGCCAGTAGCCTCCCTTAGGAACAGGGAACGACATTTCTCTAGGTATTGGACCTGTTCCATGAGAGGAAGACAGACCCATCAGCTTGGCTTCACTGAAGGACACTCCTGTTGGAAGAGAAAATTGCAGCAAATACGATATTTTCAGGAATGCACATATGCACTCCTGAAAATATCTAGTCGGCTACTGTATAGTGAGGGGTCTGCACAAGAGGGACAACCTCCTCATGACCTGAAGAGATCTAAAGGTTTATTTAAGGTTTTGACAAAAGAATGGAGGATCAATGTCAAATCTCTGTAAGGAACAAGGAATATCTAATATCTAATAAGGTGTTTGTAATACTGAGTTTAAAAATGTATCCCACAAAGTTGAATCAAAGAAATTGCTTCCATATTTTTTGTAAATGTTTATCATTAGACAGACAGGCTGTCAAAAGAAAAAGAAGCCCTTTTTTATTTTTCTGGATGTTAGCTCTTGAGGAGTATTTTCACAAAGGGAGGCAAAGTAAGCTGTAGTTAATATTTTCAGATATTAATAAATAAATTGCAGAGGTATTTAATTATAATGCATTATATTATGTAACGTGTTGTATACATTGCCCCCCCCCCCCCCCCAACCTTCACACTAAAATGAATTAACATTATTACCCTTCTGACAGCGTCAACAAATGCAAAAAGACTAATAAGCTAATAAAGGTAGAATTCATGGCAAAGATGTCGTGTTGTAACACATAAGTTTTACTTGTGTATCTTATGGGCGGCAGTAGCTCCGTCTGCAGGGACTTGGGTTGGGAACCGGAGATTCACCGGCTCGAGAGGTGCCAGTCCACCTCCTGAGCACTGCCGAGGTGTCCTTGAGCCAGGCCCCCAACCAGCTCAGGAGCGCTCGCTGTGAACAGCCCCCTCACTCTCTGTCTGTGTATTTCAGCCTATGTGTGTGTAGCATGTGTGTAGCATGTGTGTAGCATGTTCAATAGAGTGTAAAACTGAATTTCCCCCCGCGGGATTAATAAAGTATATGTTTTTCTTCTTCTTCTATAAAGCGGCTAATGAGAGCATATGTGTTTGAATAATTATCATATATAATACGTTCCCCGCCTCCTTGACAGTCTTACCTAATCACTGATTGAAATCACATTTCATTTGAATTGTAATATGGAGAAAAAAGGTTTCCTCTCAGAATGCTCTCAGTAATCTGCTTTACATTTTACAAAAAGAGATGGAGCATTAAAAATGGCTTCAAGATAAACTGGGCTACTTATACAAAGAAGGCATTTATTTTTAGACAGACACAGAAAACGCAGTTTCTTTTTTGCCCTTAAAGGAAGAGCATTGATGTATTTGTGCTCTCTTCTCTCTTTATTCAAATGACTCATAGAAAATAAGTTTCACTCATCATTTGGATGTGTACATGTGATATCTGTGAATATAAAAGAAAGAAAGAAAGAAAAAGTAGCCTGTGTTTAGGGGGAATAAAACATCATCATCACAGTCTCACCTGGATCTAGCAGCAGGTCACTGGTAAACATGTTTTTCACTGCCATGTTGGCGCAAAGCTTGATGCTCTTCAAGTTACTGTAGCAGCGGTTGAGGTAGACAGACAGCGTGTACTGAAGATCCAGCATCAGACAAGTCCACCGCACTGAAGAGGGAGCCGGGCCGACTAAACCTGCACATTTGAACAAAAAGACTGCCAGAACTGAAGCAAGACATTTAAGAATACTTGCATATATACAAAGGTACAGCAAATTCTTCAAGTAAGTATGGTTGTATTGCATGTGTTTTACCATGTCTTGCCGATTTGGCTGTGCTTTCATAGACTGAATCCTTTGCAGCTCCGCACAGGAAAGGAAACTGAAGCCACGTGGCTGTGGACTTGAACTCTTTAAACATGTTGGAGAAAGAGATACGGACCACCAGACCCTCCTGTACTCCGAGAGAGATGAGAAATAAATGTATTCCTTTTCATTTAATTATCATTTCAGATCAAATAAACCTACAAACCACACCATGAAAGAGACATTTATATCAGGTAAAGGTTAAGTACTCTAGTTCAGTTCTAAAATGCCTCAGCACATGTAAGTCCTGAGCCTAAGTATTGTAATTTAGCGAAAATAAAACATGATTTGCCAAATAAAGAAGAACCTAACAACATAAATTAAGGGATTAATTTGCATGAGAGCATGTAAAGTTCTGGCTCCCACATGGGAATTTAGATACATGGACAAACTTCCATCACAAAAAACAAAATGATGCTGTAAATGACAGATTGTTTAAAAACCATAGATATATCAATGCTTTTGGTCTATACTACCTCTGCTGAAACATCCAGGTGAACCACAAAGTATTTTCCAGGTGTGGGCCTGAAGAGAAGGTAGAAGTAGCGTCCTGTCAGCCCCAGAGACTGGTTGCTGTTTTTTGGTATCAGGATGTAGCTGTTGGCAGGAACAGGACCCCTGATGTGGAACACTGAACATTTCAGTGTCTTGCTCTGAGGATGTTCATGGAAAGAGGACACAAATGTAAAGTACCTAGGGTCTGAATTGTTTACAGTTAAAAATATACTATGTGTAGAATAAATCCACCTGTGTTGTATTGTTGTTAAGTTGGATAGAAAGGAAAGTTTATTATTATTGTTATTAGATCACATTCAAGCCTCTAGCTGTGTTTTACATTCAAAAGATAAAAAAAATATCCCAATTATAGTGTAGCAAAGTTACCGTGCATGACGTCACTTCCCCCTCTTTTGCCGACCTTTTCCAGTCCTCTAACCTGACATGTTTGAATATGTTGACATAAGGATGCTGCCAACCTGCCAAGTCAAAACAAGGTTCATTGGAGGTTAATGTATGTTGTTTCAAGTTATGGCGTCCATTTGTCTTTCACTATAGTTGTATAATTCCATTCATCTATACCTAGCGAGCTTAATTTAACAATTCAAAGTCAATTGTACCTTTAGAGGCCATCGGGAAATCCACCTGTTGTTGTCTCAGTCCTGCAAAAACTTATTGAAGCTCGGAAAGCTCGTGTGCAATACAGAGGTTAGCTTACAAACTGACAGCTACGTAAACGAGCAGGAAAGCTCATTCTCCGTTAACCACAGCAAACAAAACAATAAAACTTGAGTTTCACATTGTCATGAGAGGCGAGTTTTTCTCCATTTTCCCCCAGGAACCGAGTGATAAGTTGACTGTGCTTGTTGTAGCAGTAGTTGTCTCCTTCCCGCTCCAACCTCCGCCGTTGCCAACGACGCTTATGACGTCTATGCGCTGCTTCCTTAAGCGCTTCTGGGTAATGAAGTTTTTACGGCTAAAAGGAAAACTTCTGAGAAATTTAGCATTTTGGGGACCGAACAAAAACTATCCCCCAAAGATATGTTGAAAGAGTATACTGCATCTAATTCTTGGGTAGATTAACTTAATATTTTGATATTCTCTACTTGTTAAATGTGTTGTGGTTTACTGTAGGCTAATTTTCTTTGAACGTTTTTTAAAGCTTTGACAACATACATTACACTGAAAAAAAATGACCAGGCTTGTCTTATTTTACTCCTTGCATCACATATTAAAAGAACTTGTACTCAAATATTTTATTTTTCATACACAATTTGTAAAATGTACTTAAAGACATCTTTTTAAATAATCACATATTCACAATTTTACACCTGACATAATAACAATTACTTATTCACAGTTTTACATATATTCAAAACAAACCACATATAATCTTAAAATGTACATTAAATGCCAGTATGCATTCAGTCGGAATCTATATTGACAACATGTGGGAGTAACTCAACAGGGTCTTGAAGATGAATGACAAAGGACACCTGCATCGCCACAGAGGACTGTCCAGGGTCATCCTGATGCCTATGCTGTTGTGTGCTGTCTCTGTTTACCACCGATGGACAGAGCAGCAGTGATTCATCAGGCTGTGGGGATGCTGCCTGAACTGGACGCCTAAAAATCAGTGAACTGTCAGGAGTGGGTGATCCATCAGGCATTGCCCTCATAGTTGTTGCGGAGGATCTGTTGCGCTCAGGGACTGTGGCGATGGAGAGAGTGTCTACTCGAGAATCAAGCACGGCTAGTCACTGTCCACAGCAGACAACTTCAGCCTCTATCCTCCAGCTGCGTAATTTCCTCTTCAGCTCCGTCCTCACCTGCACCCAGATTGGAGGTGAGCAAAGTCAGGTAAGTTAGAAACTTTTTGTACCTATATTGTGCTTGATTCCAATTTTATGCTTGGTCAATGGAAAAAAAAGAGGAAAAACAATACACCTTGACCACAATGGATGACTTGAAATAATAAAGTATGTTATTTTAATCTAAAGCATCTTTTGATGATCTGTCCAGCTGTCCATTCACCACCTGACAGTTGTTAATAAACATCCCATCAGCAGGCTCATTAACAAGGTTTAATGGGATTTAAAACTAATTTTACACTCATGTATGATCTCTCTCAGGCACCGTCACTTGTGTTACTTACTTTCGTCATCTATGTTGGTAAAGAAAGGAAATGAGAAAACAACGCACCTCTTTATTGGCATAGCAGTAGAGCACAGCCACCAGAAAGCCCTGCAGAGAGGGAACATTTAAGAAAATTGCAGTTTAGTCAAACCATACTGTATGTCTAGACAGTTAGATGGTTTCACAATGTCAGAGTTATCTAAGATAGTGGGGAGTTTCTGATCCTGTTAAACCTACCTGAAATGAATTGAGAAACAGAGTGAAGAAGACTTTAATGTAGCGCAGAACTCCTGTAGTCTGCTCATCTGTAGCAAAGATGAATATGATCTCATGAATCCCAAACAGAGGGATGAGGGTAAGGGTTGCCTTGGCAAGCCTGACAGGACAAGTTAAAACAGCATTCATTAACATTTATTTTTCTGGCTATCTTTCGTCCTCCTCCTACCCAAATCCATCACAGTCTCTCTGTCAGAGCCAGGGCCGTGACCTTGGCTTGAAAAGATAGACGAAGAAGAGTTCAACAAATCCAATTATGAAAATATGCTGGGCAACTTGCCGGAGCTTGTAATCAGGATATCCACTCTGGTTGCTGGCTCTTAATTTAGAAAGAATGACCTTCAGGATCTTCATGAAAATCAGGAAGTTGATCTGTTGAACACAAACTCGAAGTATTAACTATTGTATCTGATTAAATCCTATTTCAAAGTTCACTCTTTGCACAAGTCATCCTTACTAGAGAGGCAAAAAGAATAGGGAAACGAATGATCCACCAGTAGTTCATGTTCTCATTGACAGCCCAACACCTGTGAAGACGAGGCAGATATTACTTTTTCTCCACTTTTATCTGGATCAATGGGCCAGGTGTCTACAGGATGTGAATCAGGAACATGAGAGTACTACACACACACTTACTCTTTGTTTTCTTTCAATATCTTCATCACCAGCCAGGGAACCACAAACACAAGTGGAGTCCCTAAGACAATGACAGATTGCAAGATTCAGCACTTTGAGTAACAAGTAGAAGAACGCATAAACAGGTGGATTATGTGTTAACATTTCCATTGTATTCATGTACAAAAGCTACAGCACTGTTGCATCATGGCATGCTCTTCTTTTAGCTAAGCTTGATTTGACTTGAGATAGTCAAGAGGTGTACTGCAGAGGAGCAGGGGTGTAAGAGCGAGAAGTTTTCTCGGTGACAGAGTGTCTACTTTTTAAATGCGAGCTGCTATTTATCTATGCTGTGAGATGCAATTAAATATAAAAGTTGACAAACCGGGTCATCGTCTAACTCACCCCATCCGAGACAGATGTAAGGTAAATACTTGTTGTTGTCAATGAACACTGAGGCAATAAGCACAGAGTATAAATAAATTGCCTCTCCGAAGAACCAGTAGTGATTGGCCAGGACACAGTATTGCATCATCACCTGTGCTATCCTGCATCCAATAGCAGCCTGGAGGAAAAAGTAATACGTGACAAAAAAGGTTTAAGGGTTAATACATTGTTTTTCTTTTTACAAGAAATAAATCATTAAATCATCGGTATACTTTAAGGCTTACCTGGTGACTTAGCATTTCTCTCACATCCGTCTGTTTCATGATTTCTCGTCCCCAGTGGCGTTCCAGCATGGTGTCCTTCACAATGACTGATACGGCTCGCAGTATGAGGGACAGGAAGAGGTTAGCATGGATGTAGTTCCTGGTGCAATGGAGTTTCCTGTCAGGGTAAATACAAATACATTTTTTGTTTTTGTGCTATTATTGATATCGTTATCAATAAATATATTTGCTCTTTTTATAAATAAGATTTTCTTGTAATTGAATTTTCTTTATTTGCCAAAAAAAAAAACTACTATTACTTATCTTATATAACCTTTAAAGTAGTAAACTTGCATTTATTTTTTTAAAGATTTATTTTTTGCCTTGATTTAGAAAAAAATGTTAATAGAGTGGGAGATTGGGAGAGATAGTGGGGAATGAATAGCCGATGCGCATGCTGGTGCTAATGGGGATCCTAATAAAGAAAGAAAGAAAGAAACGACATGCTGGAAAGGAGCCATAGGTCAGACTTGGACCGCAATCCCACATTTTGTCTATTTCTATTGTTTGCTGCTTACATCAATTCACTTTCTATGTTACATCAATGTGCAAACTGAAATTGAGATATCTTTCATACCAATTCATCATTGCCCTATTTAATAGAATCTGCACAATTCTGGTGCTTCTGTTTTGTAAAAAAAATGAATGTTGAAGCATCTAATGACAATAAAAAGCATTTCTCTCAGCTCCTGATAGAGAGCTTACCTAAAGCTCAGCAGAATGATGAGAGCAGTGACAAGTGTGAAGAGGGAGAGGGAGTAGCCAACCGTGTACAGCATCCTGAAGCTCACCATCAGCTGCTTGAACCACAGCTGTAAAGACAAACTCACAACAGTCACTTTTTGGAAGTCAGAGCTCATAAATAATGTCCTTAATATCAGGTTCATGACTAGTATGAACTGGAGCTAAGGCATTGTGTTCTTGGGGGAGTTGTTCTGTGCAAATAATTGTCTACCATCTGATTGTGCACTAAAAGTTTTTGCACAGGGTAATGTTCCTTCTGCAAAAATCAGGGGCCATTTTGTACTTTTCACATAGCATAAGGGGTGTGAGTTTAAAGCTTGAATGAAAGATGTGACTGTTGCATGGAGCAGTTTGTTCAGTGAGCTGAAAGTCATAAAGCCATCAGTCCATTTCTTTGTGCACACATTGACATGCTACATGAAACCTTAAATGTCATTTCCTGATGTCGAATGTTGATAACGCCCAAATGATGGAGGGTTGCCCTACACTTTAGGGAACAGAGGGCTGCACCGCACAAACAAGGCCAATGACATGACATTTAGATATTTGTCAACCAGAGCATTGCACAGCAGCTTTGAGAGATCAATGTGAGTTTGGTTTTTTTTTACAACAAATTACAGCATTTTCGCTAGAAAGGCTGCTAACTGTATCAAGCTTCGTCATGTGAACCCACTTGCGCTTTTCACTGAAAGTAGCAGAAGGTAGTTTGTCCTAACATTTTACCATCCAACAGCTTGTATCTGTGGCTCTCTTTACAGTAACCTATTACTAACTACAAGCCAGCTAGCTAGCTAGCAATCTTATTGACTATTTTCTTGCTTGCACCCCATGGACTTAGCAACAAACCTTTCTTTTTCTTTTCTTTTTTAGCTGTAAATTAAACTTAAGTCTGCTTTTGAGTCCTTTCCTTTTGTGTTGATACAAAACTTGATAATATGCATCTCAATAGAATTTTTTTCCCCACATTTTGTGTCACTCAGCCTATTGCCTGCTTACAATTAGCTCTGTCTGCCTTAACAAACATAGTAGCTAACAGTTTAAATGGGCAGACTGGGCGTTATCAGAGTTATGTGAAGCTACATAAACAGAAAAAGAGGATATTCAGTTTTCCTTGCCATCTAGCTTAAAATTTTCTATTTCCGAATATTGACCCAAAATTGAATATTTGATGCTTAAGTCATAATGGAATTAGTGTCAAGCTTTTTAGTCTCATAGGAGAAATATTGCAACACCTATAACTTCTTGGAAGTCAAAGGTTTTGGTGGCTTTTCCATCTGTTGATTGTGTGGTGTTGTTGCTGTTGTTGTTGTTGCAGTGGTTTTTTAATTCAATATAACCTCTGATGGAAGTGACTACTGAGTCATGCTGAAGTGCAGCTGAAAACAAAAATCCATCACAAAATCTGCTTTGTCCTCTCTCAAAATCATCTCCAGACTCTGACAATCACGCTCAGGCTCTATAGATGAGACCATCATCTATGATACACACTTGTTGTTTGCTGTCCCCCCTACCCCACCCCCCCAAAAAAGTTCAATTTCACTTATTTTCCAACAACACTTACAGAAGGCTGACGTCAATAACTTTGAGTCACAAACCTGACAACAAAAAGCCTTCCTCAACAGTCTTATTCACTCGTTAAAGTTCCCTGGAAAGAGTTTTTGTTGTGGTTCATGTGGTGCTTGAATTGTTTCTGTATTTACATTTGTCTGCAGTGTTTTGATACACATATATTCTCAACCTAGGAAATTATGTTTATGTATATGCACTATTTCTATCATTGTCTTCAATTTTCTTCAGTTGTCTCTTCAGTTGCAGTTTATTTTTCGCTCTCACTCAAATTGCAGAATTGCCTTTTGAATTGTCTCTTTAGAGAGAGAAGTCTCTCTTTAGCTCATTATTCCCCTTACAGTCTCACAGTAGGCAACCTTCAGCTTGTTAAAATACTGCTGCCAGGATCAACACAGCAGCTCCCTAATTTGTGCACATTTCCCGATTTTGGCCTTTCTGTATTGGTTACCCATGGCGTTACTGTAAAATTATGTCGAAATGTCCCTTAATTATACCTCTGCTCACACATGCTGTTACAGGCTTATACTCAGAAAAACTGCAGGCATTTTCTTGTCAGGATTGCCTCTGGAAAAAGCCCCTACCTCTGTTAGACACCAATTTAACACACTCAGCATCCTCTAATAATATCAGCTTAATCAAATTGATCCTGTAAGGAACCTTCATGTTGTGTTGATTTAAGCGCCCCCTGTGGACAAACTGGAAAATGTATGTCTTTCCTGGTCTTATCCTGTGCATTTGTAAGCGTTATTTTTCTTCCCCAAAATTAATCATCCTTCTTTATATTTTACTTCAATACAATGGATCTTTTGTGTGTAGACATTTTAAAAAGGCTGCATCGGCAGCTGAAAATCATGTGGTCCATCAACCTTGGCAATGTTTCAAGCATAAATAAAAGACAATATAGAAATAATCAATCTTCTGGATAGTCTTGTTTGCTTGTCTTCTTTTGTAAGTTTGAATGGAGGTATCAATATTAATTTCTGTCTGTTTCAATACCAGCTAAAACTAATTTAGGAGCTTTAAACCTAGCCTTTTTAAGGCATTACTGTATGGGTGAACAGATATAAGCTGTAAACACTTGTATAGAACTTTAAAGTGGATAAAGCAACCATGTTAGTGAACAGCTGCCTACTTGGATATCAAACTAATATTGAACAACATCAAAATCAGTTTGAGGTGTTTTTTTCTGGCTACCTGGCAACTGTCTGCTCAATCTTGTGTTCCTTTTCTTGCTCCCTCTCTGGTCTTATGTTTAGATACCATACCTGAGGGAAGTATGTGGCTCCAGTCCAGAGCTGCTTAAACTTCAACTGTGTCCACCACTAGTCACATATTCTTTACTCTGCTTGGTGACGGACAGGCAGTGACAAAAACAATTACTTTAAAGGGCTTTAAACTAAAACATTAAGCTGAAAGTGAAAAAAAGCTCCATAGACCTGATGAATAGACTGTGTTGGGTCAGTGTTTTCATCAATATGGTACAAACATTGAATAGTCATCTGATCTATGTTGATATAGAATTATGATTACAGCTTTTTTTTTTTAAAGAACTTCCAAATTTCAAAATTCAATTTGACACTTTTATTGTTTAATGAATTTTCTCTGCCTTTTTTTGCATTTGCATTTTTAATTCATTTGTTTCGTATTTCTGCAAAGCACATTTTTGAAGTGTGAAAATAATGTCAATTAATTATGAGAATGACATTCTAATTATACAGCATTAACCACAGATGGATTCCTGTTGCCACAGCAATTACTCCTTCCAAGATTAATCATGTTTTCTGGACTGTCAATTAAAAATATCTGTCAGCTCTATACCCAGTTTGTGTCCATCATATTTCTAGAGGCTAATTTTCAAACCTGCAGTCTGGGAATAAAAGGTTTGCCTTCTTAAAAGCAATACATGTTTTAGTCCCAACATGCAAATCACATCCTCTTTTTGTGTAGCTTTTCCAGAGATAACAAATGCTGCTAATTGGCATTCAAATTCTTTTGAGAATGTCTAGTGTTAATGTTCACATAATGAGTGTCGCCTTCACAGAAATAAAAAAACGCTTGAGCAGCGCAGTGAATGCGAAACAAAAGAAACCATCCTCCTGAATAGAAAATAAACATTAAGTGAGAAACAAGAAGTCGTCATAGTGGTAAAAATAACCACCAAGCTGGAGATATTGTGAAAGCCATACCTCCTGAGAAGTGACCTCTTTTTCCTCCTCACACTGGGTCATGTCTCTCCATACCTGCCCGCTGTTGTCTCTCTCCCAAATGCCGTCAGAGCCACACCGCCGTCGAACTAAACCCTGAGACACTTAAGAAAGGAGAAACAGTGAGACTGTTAATTAGGTTAATGGCCTCTACAGACAAGCATTCCTGAATTATATAGACAAAAAAATTATGGCTTTAAATGAAGTGTTTGACTTCTCAGAGAATCTTTTTAGAGTTATATCAAAAGATTGATACCACTCTCATACAGTATCTGTATGGCCAATTTAAACCTGAGCAAGTGAACTTTGTATCTTAGCTTGTCACAAAGACTGAAAGTACACAGTGACAGCTAGCATTATGCTTAATGTTCTTTATTGATTAATCAGGCAAGATAAAAGCAGATTGTGAGCTTTTTCTGCAGTACTTAAGCAGTGCTGTGCAACTATGGCTTTTACAGTATCAAGAAAAGCATGCACTATTGGTTTAGTTTAGGCACTGAAGAAATGGCAAGCTGTTCTTGCTGAGATTTACAGCCAGCGTATCTCGTAATGTAGATAGGGTAACTTGTTATTGAACAGGTACTTGTAAAAAATGTTAAAGTTCTCCCCTAGACTGAAAACTATTTCTTTCAGAAAAAGGCCCTGGGATCAAGGATTGTAAGTCCCTGTACTCTTCTGACTGATGTAGGTCAAAAGGTATGAAGTAAGTACAACAAAGATAGACTTTTTGATAATAATAAGCCAGTGTTTAGGTTTGCGTAAGCTCAAAGAGGTCCATTAGACATGTGAATTACAGTGATGAGTGAGAGATTTAAAATTAGAACCTCAGAACTCAACGACACACACTGACAGTTTCCAGAGAATGTAAGCTTTGCGACGAGGCAGACATGCATGTATAAAACATCAAGCTCTAAGCCTTTATTATTTTCAGATAAGGATTTTATAAAATCATAGGAGGATAGGTTCAACAGCACTTAAGAAGCAGGAGGAAGAAAATGGCATGACAGCTATTAGTAATGGATGGACAAATCTACTGCCTCAACAACCATCTCTCAACATCCCCTCACATCAAAAACAAACTCAAGTGGAACATGGAAAACAATTCAGAGAATATTTCAGTATGCTGGTTTTTCAATGATAGGCTATATAAAAGTGGGTTTACCTTTGTTATACCAGGGCAGGTAGAAAGGACATGAGATGTTCACCACTGAGCCGGGAGGAGTATCTGGCCAGCAGGCGTATCTGTCAAATGTCCTGTTACAGAACAAGCCCCCTAAAAAGACAAACAAGTAGAAACTGAAATTAAAGGTATGAAGGAGTATTTTCCTTTATGTGTACTTCTTTATTTCCAACTTGTGCCTTTATCCCAGTAGCAGAATGACTGAATACTAAATACTGGTACGTATCTACAGTTTCTCCTTACCTTGAAGGAGCGGCTCATTTTCTATCATTTTGAAGCACTCCTCTTTATACTGGACCCACTTCCGATAAGTCTCCTCCAACACTTTCCCACTGGCCAACTCAAACTGTAGGTACAGTCCCCAAAAACATTACTTTAACATTAAAAATGTCTTTGAAAGGTTACTGTAAAAGTCAATTCTTCTGTCAAACTGTGGACTCACAACAAAAAGAATTATGAATAAAACTTACCGTTGGCATTTTAAGAATCAGCAGGCAGATTATAACCATTATGTCTTTTGCCCTGTCCATCGCTGCAGACTTGTTCCTCCTGAAAGAATGAGAGGAAGAAGAATAGCAGAGTAGTTCTGACTGCTGGCAGAGAAGGTCATATCTGCATAGAGACATCTTATTGCCTGCATGTTCTTCTCTCAATTCATCTGCCTTGGCTATACAACTGCAAAGGTTTTAGAGAATTTCAAAATTGATGTGAACATTTGGACATGTAACGGCTGCGGTTGTACAGTATTTTGGGATAACACCTTCTGCATATCCATTCTGAGGAAAATCTTTTCAACACAAATTGGTGCTCGCTGCCCTGCTGTCAATCAAATTCAGGTGATATGAGGTACTACAACCACTGAGCTTCTTAAACCAAGGTCCCTGAAATGAATGGTCCAGACATTTTCTAGACATAGTTTTCAGCAGGTTTAAGTGAACTTTGGATAGTGTAACCCCTTGCTTTCATAACGTTCTCTTATAGCTTGCAACTTGAAGAAGTGCTCACTTCCTCATCATGTCTTACTTTGTTGTCATTGCCCTCATTTTTTCCCTGTCTCATATTGTTTCCGAAGATAAGGAACCTTTAGTTTTTGAATCCTCATGTAGTGATTTTGATACAATTCTGACTGCAGGTACATCAGAAATAAACAAGTTTACTTTATGCTGTCTCCAAATGTCTAGAGTTACCTCCTGTCCTTGTGTGTTTTTTCCTCCAGTTTGATTGCCCTCATCAGTTTCACCATGTGTCTTGTCTGTCACCTAGTTTTGATTATCCCTCCATTTAGTCTGTTCCTTTCCTGCTGTTTCAGTTCATCATATGATCAACCTGAACCTGCCCATTGTATTCTAAGTGGATTTTCTTTGTGGTTCTTGTGGGGTTTTTTCTCCTTGATGGACTCTGTTATTTTTTCCTATTGATTTTGAGATTTCTCAATGGACTCTAGTCCATTGTCTTTATTTGTGTGCATGTTTTCCTTTTGGCTCCTCAGTTTTTTTTATTTCCCTGTTAATTATATTTTGAGTTGGACCTTGTTTGATTTGTATTTTTAGACATAAATAATTCGCTTTCCTTTTTTCCTTTTTGTCTTGTGTTTAAATCAATACCTTTCTGTAAGTCTGCAATCAGGTTCTCTTCCTTTGTATCATTTTCAAGTCTTTTTTTTGTATAAATGTATGATGAAGATACTGGCAAAATGTATCTGCAAAAGTAAAAATATAAATTGAAAATCTTTGTTTTGGTTTTTTGAATTTCTCTGCCTCTGATCCTCTTAACTTTAATCTAAATAAATTGAGTGAAAACCATGATAAACTTCATTTTTCATTTTTACAGCCTAAAGAAACACAACAAACTCAGATAAACTTTTCAGCAGGTAGCATTGAATAACGCAGCATACATCAAGAAAACATCTCAAGGTTTCAATCATCAATTAGTAAAGAAGGTGTTTACATATGGCTTTGTATTAGCTCTGAACCTTGGATATAGCCCTTGTTTTTCCACATACAGAACAGGATGTACACAGTCCAATGACATGGATAATCAAGCATGGTGGTCTTGCTGCCCACTTCAATTATGAGTAATGTCCAATTCTTGATATAAGGATTTAATTGGCAGTTTTTTTTAGACTGACCTTTATGAGACAAGACAGAAATATACATGTAGTAGAACTGATTGCTGGTTGAGTATGTTATTATTTGCAGTTCAGTATACACTTTTAAAGTCTTATACATTCAAAATAAGTTCCAAACCCAATCTCAGATCTTAAGAACACACCTTAAGGTTTGGTTTGTGTCATTTAATACAACCATTAGTTCTGACCAAGCAATGTAATTGGACAAGAGACATTCCATTAGTGCTTATATAGAGTACAACATCAGCAACAACAGTCCTGTCTCAATCCAGTGTAGAACTATAGATGTGTAGGTGAAGCAAAAAAAATACAAAAGTTGGTCTGTTGTGTCTTTTTGCTGTTAACGTTATGTCATTTGTAGAACTGTTTTATATGAAAGCAATATCATATACTGTTGTTGTACTGAAAAGTAGCATGAATACTAGCATGCTGTGATTACCTTAAAACCAAATCACAGCCGCGCTGATATTCAGTACATCAGTGTAAAAATTGCTTAATTCTCTCAATCCAAATACACTTTTAGGAGGAAGTGTACAGTATATTTCCCATAGTATTGGATTGTATTTTTTTTTTTTTTAAGTATTGACATTTTTTCTAGCTGTGCAGTGTGGCCTAAAGTGGGGCTGAGTGACTCTCCACAGTCCATGCTATTGTGCAACCCCATTAAGTGCAAAGCAAGTGTAGAGGGCGATTAGATTTTTCTCCCCTGGTACTGTGGGTGGCATTTGACAATTTTTGCCATTGGCAGACCCCAACAAGTGTTGTTAACAATCAGTCCAGGATCTGCTCCCATGTGGCTTTTACCAATTCTGTTTGGCAGGAAATACACCACCTATAATATTGGTGGGTTTCACACTGCTTCAATTAACACTCTGATCTATTAACCTTTACATTTCACTGTTGGGGGTATCCTATCCACAACCATAAAACACTCAATTCCCAATCATGCTTATCCTCAGCTGGGTTATCCCCAACCACTAAATAAATTTAAACTGCAGCTGTAACAAGAGTCACTGATATTATAGGTTTATTTTTGCTTCAGTATAACCCAGACCACTTAGGTATTTTTGGCATAATAGCGGCACCATGCAGGGCCAAATGAAGTTGTACAGGAACATATTTTAAGTTGTCTCCTGAAAACTGGCAGTTTGTGCTACACCTGGAGGGAAGGGTTTTATTCTTTTATTCTAGCATAATGTATTTTTAGGCTACATTGTTTTTTTTAATTAAAGACTCTTTAAAATCTAACAGAATTATTTTTATGCATGGCAGCATCACAAATTTCAGTGAAACATAAAATACATACAAAACATAGGCTACAAGCAAACAACATCCCTTATACCAATATTATCTCACAGCAGCGTGTACATGAAACAACCTTGTAAAAAGAATGATGTAGTTTTTCAGTTACAGGGTTCACACATTTTAAAAATGTTCAATAAAAACGACTAAGTGCATTGCATCCCTCATAATCTGCACAAACCTGCATTACAGTACCCGTTTCAAGAAAGTGATATACATATTACTTTTCTAATCGATCTTGTAGTTAGCTCTCATATTCAAAACCTACATCACGAAAATATAGGCTATACTTAGATGCATGTATAAAAAACGTAGATGATTCCTCAAGTCTCTCTGTCTTTCTTTGGCTACAACATTTTGACATTCCCTTCAAATGCGTAGTGCGTTTTTGGATAACAACCCCTTCAATTGGGGGCATCCTCTGCGTAAAAGTGTTGAAGTAGGCTAACACTGCATATAAAAGGATACGATACATACAAAATATTACTCACAGATAAACAGTCCTTTTGTTAAAAGAAAGCTGCTCGCAGAGATGCGCTGTGGAGACGCTCCGTCCTGACCGTAACTGCACCTGAACCTGCACACAGCAGTTTGTCCGTGATGCTCAGCCCATTGATGTTCATCATTTATATCCAATGCTGGGTTAACATTGAACAAGAAATCCCTCCTTACAGTCATTCACTCTTAGCCTTACCTGTCATCTTAAACTATTGACAAGTGGAGCTGGAGCCTATGGATTGAGCGATAAATAACGGGACGTCGTTTTACATTTACTTCTCTACATCCAGGCACATGAATGAAGGGACCATAACCGCTTCTAAAGCATCAGAGAAAGAGGGCAGCAATACATTTACGCTACATACAGTTAGGGATGCGATCCGAGTGATAATTGAACCTCAGTCTCTTTTCAAATGGATTTAGGGCACTCGAGCAATCAGGTTCCTGTGCAGAAATTATTTTGGAGCAGAGAATAGAACACTACTTTCAAAAAGGTGTAAAAAAATCTTTAAAACGCAAAGCAGGCAAGCACTGGAGGAGCTCATAAGGAGGTAAAGTGCACAGCGTGATCTGCACCGCAACATTCTCACACTACAGTAACTTGAGAAATCATGTAGCCTATTAAATTGCGATGATTGGAACCGCTGCGAGGAAGACAAATAGCCTACGCATTAATAATTTGGACTTTTTCAAGTTGTACAATGATTCATTTCCAATTTATTCAAATTTTGAATTATTAGGCTAATTGATTAATCAATTAATTTTTTTCTGTGGGTAGGTCTAGGCTACGTCATGACGTTCTAGTGACGCAAGTAGTGATGCCCGTTGAACTTTTTTGCGAGTTTTTCAACTGAGGTGGATTTTCGTTGCATGTAGCTGGCATGTTTAGAAAACATGACCAAATGTTATCTCTTGCAGTTTCTGTTGGAGGAGTTTCTACAAGAGTCAAATCAAATACAACACGCTCCCGCACATCAGTTGAATATGGCACGCGCTAGCCTACTTAAAACACGAGGGAGAGTGGATTAATTCAACAGGTGTGCTAAGTCCAGCATTGATGATGCCAGCAATTTTGAGGACATCACTATGCCGAACGTGGAGAACAATTAGGACTTACAGTAATGGAGGATGGTGAACAGCAGACTATCTGAACGAGCTGCATGAATACCGTGAGTAAGCGAACGTTATCTACTTCTGTTAGGGGCTGTGCGCCTCGGGCTAACCTTAGCTGCAGGTAGGCAGGGGCACCACCAGGGCCCCCACCACCAAAGCCCAAACTTACCCTGGATAATTACTATAACTACAACTCCATCACACAAATGACCCATTCAAACTTTAAACAACTACACTTTGTTTTACATAGATAGATAAATAATCACTGTCATATTTACACTTTACATCATTACACTGTCTTGTCACTCTTAACATGCAAGTTTTTAAAGCCAAGTTTTCCTGTTTAATGTTAATAAATTCATGTTAAAGCAAAATACAGTACTTGTAACGAGAACTGCATGTTAACTCATAACAATGTACAATAACATTGAGCAGAGTGGTTTACAGTAACAAACGAGTCAGGCAATCATTATGTCATTACTCACTTAAACATTTGTATTGTTGCTGTTCAAGGTTAATGACGCAGATGTTATTGTACCTGCCCTGGGTCAATGCATTAATAATACAGAGTACAATTAAAGAGCTGGGGCAGCTTCTTCTGTCTAGCTTCTTTTGGATTTGTAAATGGCAAGTGCATCTTTTCACTTCTTTTCTCTGCTGTTCAACTTTACTCATCTACTTCCACTCTAATCCCACGGGCAACTTCTTCTTCTGCTCATGTAACCCTCATTCTTGAAATAAGCGCCACCACCAGGCATTAGGTGTTGTTGCGGGTCAAATTGGCAGGGAAATCTGTTTAGTGCGGTGCATTTTTTAAATTAAAATATAGATTTTGCAGTCATCGAATGGATAATTGGATCACACAAGTCTGGACGACGATATTTTGCTGTATCGATATTTTGTTCCACCCCTACAAGCCCCCCAATACTGTAGATCCATTAATATCAATTCCATCTTACATACTGCTTTCACCACAGGACCATGTGGATGTATTGCATATGGATGCCTCACCGCACTCTACCCTTTCTAGGATGGTATTCATTACAGGTTGTTATCCCATCACATACCAATTTACTCTGCATTCTTTAACCAAATGCTCTCATTAATCTTGCAATGGACTTTGGACTGGTTTAACATAACTTACAAATCCATCTTGGGAAGGCTGCTTTCCTACTTATCAACTTAACATGTCACATAAATAGTGATGTTATGGCTAATGCTCCCAAGGATTCATTACTCATCCATCCCCTCAGTCAATACAGAATTTAGAAAAAAGGCCTTTGTAATTCCCTCCAAGCACAGCAGACACAAGTGGCTTTCTTGCAACAGGTTTATTTGAAGCTTCCCTCAAATCCACCGTGAAAACTAAACAGTATAAAATATAACAATTATTAAACAATATAAGCAAACATAAATACACATACAGCATAAATCAAAGTACCTCGTTGGCTGTATGCTATAAAGAGAGAATTCAGTCCACGCCTGGACGCCGATCGACACCCGCTGCCTTGCTGCCAAACAAATGTCGCGAGAGCAGTCCAACGCGACATCAAACTGAACTCCAAAATAAAAGTCACTTATATTTAATAAAATGATTAACTTAAACATATAAATATTCTACCAAAATAAACTTAAACACAACCTATTTCTTAATTTCTAAATAATAAAGATAAACAATAATTGCAACAGTCACACTCCCACCGAATTACACAAATCTTTTATGTGGGATTCTTCTAAACATCATGGGTGTTGCAATAAAACAGTCAACTTCTCAATAAACAGTTCTGTTATCAATCATTATGCATGTAATTTCAAACAAACATCTAACCCTTTATTCTGCCTCAAGCAGAGTAACAACCTTCAGTATGGGTCTTTCAAGAAACACTGTTTTAGTAGTGAGTTTCCCCTTTTTGTCAAATGTGGTGTCGCTAACAAGCAATCTTACTTTTCTCACCCTACCATCTGACCCTGGATAAACTTCTGTGATTCTGGCCAGCCTCCATTCATTGCGTGGTGCCAGATCATCTTGAAGAAGGACAACGTCGTCGATCTTTGCGTTCCTTCTTGTTTTCTGCCACTTTTGTCTTTGTTGTAAGTTCAACAAATATTCATTCCTCCAGCGAACCCAAAACTCATTGGCCAAATACTGGACACGTCGCCATCTCTTTTGAAGATACAGATCTTCCTTGACAAATTGTCCTGGAGGAGGTAGAATGATTGTTGACTTCATTGTCAGAATATGGTTAGGAGTTAATGGTTCAGGTCCAGAAGGGTTGTTCAAATGTTCAGCGGTGAGTGGTCTGCTGTTAATGATGGCCATGACCTCATAAAAGAAAGTCCTTAGAGAGCTACTATCAAGCCTTTGTGCTGACAGGTCGAGAATAGCAGTAAGAACACTTCTTATCGTTCTAATTTGTCTTTCCCAGACCCCGCCCATGTGACTTGCAGCTGGGGGATTCATGAGAAGTTCACATCCTAGAACTTTGGCCCTTTCCGAATTACCACAGTTCAGTATGCAGTGCGTACTATTCAGTAGGGAGTTTCAGTAGACTGAACTCTCGTGGTCATTCAGTATGCATTTTTTGTGTCCACCTCAGTAGACTGAACATTTCAGTATGGATACTAACTTCCTGGTTTTATGCAGTATGGATCGGATGCATGCTATCAGGAAATGAATTGTATTTTACCACCCACAATGCTGTGCGAAATTAACCATAAAACGTCACTTCACCTGCGCCTCCAAATCAAAACAAACGAGCATGGATTAATTTAATCAATTCTTAATTTAGAGTTAAAGTCCTCTTCTAAAATCGCTCCTTTTAATTAAGAACAGAGAATGTAACAAATGTCTGCATGATTATAAAACCTTTCCCCCTCTATTTAAAGAATGATTTCCATATTTATGTCTGCGTCTTTATTGGTTTATCTTACTTTATATTCTGTATATTACTTTCTTTCCTGTATGTACTGTGTGTTATTTTATTATTTAATCTGTTTTTAACTTTATTTACATTGTGATTTTGTTTTTGTTTACTGACTGTATATGTGCATTACTCTTCTTGAATAAAGCTAAACAAAAAAAAAAAAAAAAACGAGGATGGAGGCGGCCGGTTCAGGTAACGCAAATGACGACAAATGACCACTTCCATCCTGAATGATCAAATGAAGTAGGCACAAATATCTGCCTACTGTGCGTGCCTACTGAATAGTAGGTACTAACAGTATACAGCATGGATAGTAGGTACTGTCTACTGTCTACTGCCTACTGACAGATTGTGTAGGCACTTTGCAATTCGGATGCACCCTTTCACTCTTTCTTCATCCATTCCTTTCATGAGTTCTGCAAACTCTCTTCGTGCACCAACAAAATTGGTTCCTTGATCGCACCTTAGTTGACGAACATTTCCTCTTATGGCTATGAAAGCTCTTAAAGCATTGATAAATGCGTCAGTTGTCATGTCATCGATCATCTCAATGTGTATAGCTCTCGAACATAGACAGGTTAGTAAGAGACCATATTTTTTGAGATCTTTCCTTCCTTCCTTAACATAAAATGGACCAAAACAGTCTATGCCAGCGTAAGTGAAAGGTGGGGATGTTTCTGTTCTGTCTTGAGGTAAGTCACCCATTATTTGTTCTTCAGAACGTCTTCTGTACTTTCTGCATTTGACACATTTGAAGATGTGTGATGAGACTGCACTGCTGCATCCTAGGATCCACCATCCATTACCTCGCAGTTCGTTTGTAGTCATTCCTCTTCCTTGGTGATGAAGTTTTTCATGAAAGTGCTTGATAAGTAAAGCTGATATGTGGCTGATCCTTGGAAGTATTGCCGGATGCTTAATGTGTGGATGTAACACAGCTTTACTTAAGCGTCCTCCAACCCTAAGGATACCTTCTTCATCCAAGAATGGACTCAGCTTACTCATCTTGTTGTCTTTGGTCTTAGCAACTGCTTTCTTTAGTTTCAAGCTCTTTATCTCGTCTGAAAAAGCTTCTTCCTGCACTAACCTAATGATGGTAAGTTCTGCTTCTTTCCTTTCTACTAGACTTGTACTTTCGTTGGTTCTCTGCTTTTCACCTTTTAGTTCTTTGACACATCTTTTCAGTCTGGCAACTGCTTGTACAGCTCTTGACCAATCAGAGAACCTTTGTAGGCGGTCCAAAATTGATCTCTCTTCCTTTGCCTTGGTGTTACACACAAAAGCCCTGCGAAGTTCAGGATCATCTTCTTTGATTTCTCCCACCATGTGTTCTCTGTTGGGTAGTTCCTTCTGCCAAAGGAACATTGGTCCTGTAAACCAGTTTGAGGTCTTAAGTTGGTCTGCAGTCAAACCTCTAGAGGCATGATCCGCCGGATTATGCTCTGAGACAACATAAGCCCATTGTTCAGGTGTTGAGCTTGACTTGATTCTCTGAACGCGGTTTGCTACAAACACTTGAAATCTTCTGGCATCATTGTTTATGTAGCCAAGGACAACTGTGGAGTCTGTCCAGAAGAAATGTTGCAGATCTTGGATTTCTAGTTCCTTCTGGAGCATATCACTGGTTCGAACTGCAACAACTGCTGCAGAGAGTTCAAGTCTCGGTATAGTTGTGATCTTGGTAGGCGAAACTCTTGACTTTCCCATTACCAGACAGCAATGGACTTCATCAGACTTGTTAATAGCTCGTAGGTAAGTACATACACCATATCCGGAAACGCTTGCATCTGCAAAGTGGTGAATTTTGTATGTTTTGACATCGCTGAAACTTGAAGGAAATAAACATCTTTTGATTTCCATTTCAGCCAGTTTAGGAAGGTCTCTAATCCAGGACTCCCACTGAGGTCTCAAGTTTTCTGGAAGTTCCTCATCCCAGTTGATCTTCTCTCTGCACATTTGCTGGAGTATTTGTTTACCCAAAAGAACAAAGGGTGACATGAACCCCAGGGGATCATACACTGAGGCTACAGTGGAGAGTACACCTCTTCTTGTTAGCGGATTAGCTTTCACATGAACTCTAAACTTGAATGAGTCTGAAGTGATGCACCACTCTACACCTAGAGCTCTCTCAATATGTGGTGAACTCAAAGCCATGTCTTGCTTCTTGACTGGTGCACGTTCTTCTTCAGGGATGGTTGCCATCACATTCTCACTGTTTGAAACGAACTTGTGAAGTCTTAACTTGCCAGTGTGACAAAGTTCTCTTGATTCTTGGACAAGTTGAATAGCTTCCTCTTCGCTTTCAACGCTCGTCAGACCATCGTCTACATAAAAATTTCTTTGAATGAAGCGTATGGCATCCTCATTGAACTGACCTTGCCCTTGAGCTGCTAGATGTTTTAGGCCAAAGTTAGCACAGCCAGGAGATGAGGCCGCTCCAAACAAGTGGACCTTCATTCTGTAGGTTGATGGTGTGGTGTCCAAGTTACCATTCTCCCACCAAAGGAATCGCAGGTAATCCTGATCTTCCTTTTTCACATGAAACATGTGAAACATTCTCTCAACATCGCACATGACTGCTACTGATCCTTTACGGAAACGGCAAAGAACACCTACCAATGTGTTAGTCAGGTCAGGGCCGGTGAGCAGGTGGTCATTGAGGGATGTTTCCTGAAACTTAGCAGAACAGTCAAATACTACACGTATTTTTCCTGGTTTCTGCGGATGATAGACTCCGTGATGCGGAATGTACCAAGCCGGATTGTTGTTGAGTTCTTCTTCAGAGACCCTTTCTGCATCTCCACGTGAAATTATGTCGTTCATAAAGTTCACGTAGTCTTTGTAGTATGTTTGATCTTTCTTTAGTCTTCTTTCTAGACACTTCAATCTGTGTATTGCACACGTTTTGTTGTTAGGTAGTTTAGGCCTCTCTCCTTTGAATGGTAATGGCATTTCGTAGTGACCATTGTCTTTCTGTGTGATATTTTCTCTCAACATTGAAAGGAACTTGAGGTCTTCTTGAGAAACAAGTTCATCTTCTCCACTTCACTTCACTGTAGACTGGTGGCAAGGAGATCTTCTTATCTAAGTAAAAGCCTCTGACTTGTAAATTGTTCAGTCTTTGAGAGTTGACTACTGTAGCTCTTGAGGCTATAGTAGAGAGCTTGAGCTTGACTTGTGCTTTCTTAGCATCTAAAACTTCGGCTACTTCACTTAGGATAAATGTTGTGTCGCTTTGAGAATCTAACAAAGCGTACACAAGGACTTCTTGTTCTGGTTGATTTGTGGATGAAAGCCAAACAGGAATTATTGAAGCGGTTTGTGTGTTTGTTTCGTCAAGTATCTGTTTGAAGTAGCACTCATGGTTGCTTCTTCATGTTGTGCTAACCGAGGTATTTCTTTGTACCTTTCTTGGATTGTACTTGGTCTTTCTTGACTTGAAGTTTGCTTGGCTTGTGGTCTTTTTTCTCGTTCTTCATGTAGGCAGGTAGGATGACGCTTTTGGCATATGTCGCAAACACTCCTACTGTTGCAGCTCTTTGAATGGTGACCTGACTTGAGGCACCCAAAGCAGATCTTTTCAGCTTGTATGAATTTGATTCTGTCTGACACTGCCTTCTCCATAAACTTCCTGCATTTGTGCAAAGTATGTCCATTCTTCTTACAGAATATGCATGTGATGAATGTCTTTTCATTGGAACTTGTGGTCAGTGTCTTTGCTCCAAAATTTGTTTGTCTTTGGAATTTTGGCTTTTCAGCATCACATTGTTTCAGTGACTGCAAAGATGTGACCGGGTTACATGCAATTTTTGCTTCCCTAGTTAGGAACTTCACAAATTTGCTGAATGAGGGGAACTGGTTTCTCTCCTCTTCTTCTTCAATAACCTTTCGGTTCCAACTTGCTGTTAGCCAATCTGGTAACTTTGAAAGAATTTTTCTGTTCTCGTTACAGTCGTTTAAGATTTCCAATGTCTTTATTTCAATCATAGCAGCTTCGAAGCTTCTTAGAAAATCCACGAACTCTCTAAGCTCAAAACTGTCTTTAGGACCTATCTTGGGCCATGCTTGAAGTTTGTCTCTATAGGATTTTGCAATTGTAAATGGATTTCCATATCTTTCTTCCAAAATCTCCCAAGCAGCAGCATAAGAAGATTCCGTCCCGAGTAGGAAATAGCCATCAAGTGCTTTCTTAGCTTGTCCACTTACATATCGTCGTAGGTAGTATATCTTCTCTTTGTCTTTAAGGTTCTTCTGGTCAATCAGTGTTTCAAATGAGAGTTTCCAGTCTTTGTATTGCAATGGATCCCCACTGAATACTGCAGGTTCAGGAACTGGAATTCTGTTGTCACTTAAAGCTCCTGCAAGCACCTTGACGAGTTCTGCTGTACTGTCAGAAGAAGAGGTGGTCGCAGCTTGTGGAACAGGACACATTTGTAGGGGCAGAGGACTTGTAGGAGCTGGCACTTGGTTGTCTGTTCCTACCTCATACTCTACAATGTTTGTCAGGTCTTCTTCAGTGGCTTTAACTTGATCATACACCTGCATTCTTGCTCTTGCTGCATTGAGACCTTTTACTGCTTCCAAGTGTTGTATTCTTCTTTTCTTTTCCTCAAGAGTCTTTTGTAGAGCTGTAAACTCATCTTCCAGTTGAGCTCTAATACTAGCTTCTTCTTCTTCTCTCTTTAATCTTTGTTTCAGCTCTTCTGTTTCTTGCTCTAACCGACGCTTTACAGCTGCTGCCTCTTGATCAGCTAACTTCCTTTTAGCTTCTGCTTCAAGACGTTCTATTTCTAGTTGTTCTTTTTCTTGTTCTTTTAACACTTTCAGAACAGCTTGACTTGCAGCGGCCTCAGCTGCAGCTTCTTGTCGTTTTACAGAAGATTTGCTTGATTGTTCTGAACCACTTTTCAATCAAGAAGTGACAGAACCTGATTTGTAAGAGCTTGAGTCAAAGAGAGAACCTGCTTCAGGCCAATCTTGCTGTTCTTCTGTAGTTTTTCCATCAAGTTGACTTGAGACTTTGGACACAATGAACTTCGAAACCTCTACACACAGATCTACTTTTCGACGAATGTCTTGGTCTGGAGCTGAGACTTTGCGTAGTTCATCATAAACATGCTGGATATCTGCAGAAAGACTTGTGACATCATATTTGATTTCCTTAAGCAAGTCTTCAGATAAAGGCTCTGTTGATTTTGATAATGACTGCTTCGATGATTTGACTTGGATTTTCCATTTGTCATAAATGTAGTTGAACCTTTGTTGAAGCCCTTTAATTTTGCCATCTTGCATTTCTTTACCCTTCTCTGTTAAGTATTTGGTTCTTTGGCTTCTTCTTGGTTGCTGCTCTCCCTCTTGTTGGTCTTCAGCGTCACCATCTTTTCCTTTATCTGCACTATCCCTCACTTGAACTGTAGGCTCATCTGTCTTTGACATCTTAGATCACTATTTTGACCAACCTTTGAAAATAAATCTCTTTAACCTTTAAATTAACATTATCTTAAATGTATCACTTGACAGTTGTTGTTTTAAAGCGTACAAAAAATGAAATATTATTTTTAAATCAATAATTAGATCTCAAGTGTACTTATAAGAAACCTAAATGTGCAAAAAACAGCCTATCGTAACCCTGAATATTACTTTCAAAATATGCTTAATATAACACTTCAAAACACTCAGAAACTTTAGGATCAAATGACCAACTGCCTCTAATTATATGTAAGTGCACACCTTTTTAACTTTACACTTTCAAAGATATCTTAAGCAGCAAGCTTCTTTAGATTCAAGAGCACATAATTCAAAACACCTATCACACAATAAACAACTTTCACTGTAAATTAGCAAACCGTTACAGAATCCTTCTTCTTAGACAACCCTTTAGTCTTAGTGTCCAATTTCTGAATGGATTTTTCTGGAAACGATGCTCTTAAAACTGTGCGTCATTTACTTCCCTCTCTCTGTAGTGTGTGCGTACGTGCTCATCCTTCAGTCCTTGCCGACAGCTCTGCAAGCTCCGACATGCCCGGTGCAGCGCTTTGATCTTGCCGCTGCTCATCAATTAATGTCCACTCACGTCGATAAACAGTGCGAGTTTTCACTGTAATTCCCTCCAAGCACAGCAGACACAAGTGGCTTTCTTGCAACAGGTTTATTTGAAGCTTCACTCAAATCCACCGTGAAAACTAAACAGTATAAAATATAACAATTATTAAACAATATAAGCAAACATAAATACACATACAGCATAAATCAAAGTACCTCGTTGGCTGCATGCTATAAAGAGAGAATTCAGTCCACGCCTGGACGCCGATCGAAACCAGCTGCCTTGCTGCCAAACAAATGTCGCGAGAGCAGTCCAACGCGACATCAAACTGAACTCCAAAATAAAAGTCACTTATATTTAATAAAATGATTAACTTAAACATATAAATATTCTACCAAAATAAACTTAAACACAACCTAATTCTTAATTTCTAAATAATAAAGATAAACAATAATTGCAACAGTCACAGCCTTGTTTTATTCTTGTGGGACATTGTTGAAAATGTGTTGTGTGAATCAGACAAACAACAAACGGTGAACGTGCGTTTACGAACTATATCTTCAGTTTTTGGAGCGTACAGGTTGCTTGTTAACCGAGTTTGTCCAAGTTTATATATTTTCCATCGATCCGATTATCACATGCAGCCCGAACAGTGGAGGGTGATCCTAACGGGTCATGGATCAAAGGTAATCCATTACACCACTAGCGCTTGTTTGTCCTTTCTGTGCTTTTGCTTTTGTCTTGACCAGGCCTCGTGTCTCAAGAGATTATCTGTAAAATGAAACGTTTAATAAAAAAAGTTTAGGATAGAAATTGAATTTAATGTTAAAGAGGACATATTATCCTCCTTTTCCACCTTTTCAAACAGTCCCCTGTGGTCTTAATGAAACATCTGTGCTGTGCTTTGGTCAAAATAGAACATGAATCAAACACCAGAGGAGGTTTGTTACCCTGTATAAACCAGCTCTCTCAGAATGCTCTGTTTTGGTGTGCGTGTCTCTTTAAATGCAATGAGCCCCCCCTGAGTTTCCCGGTAGACATCACTCCTCTGTAGCGAGAATAAAAATGGCGGACCTGCGTAAAAGTTTTGCTCTAGACTGGGGGTGGAGTCCATGGGTGGAGAAACCAGGGGAGGGGAGGGTATTTTTTTTACCAAAATCCAACTTGTGATGTCACAAGTTGAGAACATTTGAAATGGAGCATTTTTCTCTGTGTTGTAAGACTTATGCAGACCACAAACAAAGGACTGGATGGGTTTATTTCATATTTTGTGGGTCGATAGACACTCAGGTTACCCAAATGACCGTTCAAAAACACTGTAAAAGTGGATTTTTCATAATATGTCCCCTTTAAGTATTGTAATGAAAGCTTTGGATAGTAAACATGTTAGATCGTTTAAATGTTGTACATAATCATTATTGCTGTTATAATTGCTGAATTCTGATTAGCCCAATAATTATGGGAAGACACAGGAATTCAGAAAGCCATAGAGAGTTTTATTGTTGTGTTTTGTGTGACGTCCAAGGTTTGATTTCATGACAGCATGAGCTTTATTGAAGCTCATTTAGAACTGCGGACTCAGACTAAGCAGCTGAATACACTTTCCAAATCACTGTTCCTAAATGGTTTGGCAATTAAGCAATGTTGATATGTTAGGGTTGAAATTAATCAGAATTTTAATTATTGGCAGACACCTTTCTTTGTCTTCTGCATCACAGAATACTGAATGAGACATCCCCTTGAGCTTCCTTTGGAAGAAATCAAATGGCATGAAAAAATTATAGACTTCATAGAAGAAAAAAAAGGACTGACCAAAAGTTGCTGTCTGTGCATTTTCCTCTACTGCCATGGTTGTATTAAAAATAGAACCAACTTGAATAACGTCAGGCAGGGTGAATGTTTGGAATGATTGACAGGTTAATCCCTGGCTCTTCCAGCGTGCGTCTCAAAGAATCCTTAGCAAGTAACTGAACGAATATGAATGAGAATCCATCCAAATTGGGAAGCAATTGATTGTATAAAAGTGTGCGTGAACACAGGTGAGTATTGTGATGTGGGAACACAAGAAAGGCACTCTTTAAGCAGTTAACCATTCATAAGTGTCTCTTTTAATGACAGTGATATCTGAGCCTGAATGCTGGCTGATGTCTTTGTTTCTGACATGTCGAAAGGCTGTTATAACGGATATATTACTATTCTGTCAAGTGATGTCATGAAACTCCTCTTCATATGGGATTAGTCTACGGCTATTAATTTTAAAGGAGAATTCATGATGTTAGGAACTTTGTATATTCCCTTTCTTGCATGGAGATAAGACAAACTACACCACTTTCAGGCCTGTATGCTTAATAGAAAGCTACAGCCTGGAGGCAATTAGCTGAACTGGAAACAGAAAAGCAGCAGGTGGGCTCTGAGGAAATCTACCGTATAACACTTCTCAAACCCTCCTCTTTATAAATGATTTTCATTAATTATTTGTATTGAATTTGGTACATTTTAAGTTGTGTGATGAGAGCTGGTCCTCGTCTTTGTGTTAAACTATGCTCACTAGTCGCTGGCTGTGGCTACACTTTTATAATACAGACTAGCTCAGATTAAAGACTTAAGAACGAATCTCTCAGGTAAAAAACATAGCATCCCTTACATACGTTGTAATGCACAAGTTAAGTGTTCATGCATTTGGGGATGCTGGGTAATTCAGCGTCTGAAAAGGGCAGAATTAAGGCCAATATTACCTACTGTTGAACATTGAGGCACCCAAGCTAATTCTTTGTTTTTAAATTAGAGCAGTGTTTCCCCTAGGTTTACAGCTTTGGGGAACCCCCCTAATATAATGGTATAGGTGAAACACTGTAGAGTCATCACTAGTCAAATCAGATCCTAATTTGATCCTAAATGCAACACTCTCAAACTCCAGAAAATGTCTTTAACTTGGAGCTTCAATAATTAAAGAGTCACTTAGAAAATATATAACAAAGTTCAGGTCAGTTAAAAGACTAAAGCAGAAAAGTCTCTGTCAGGATCCAGGGGCTCGAGCTGAGCCTGAACCTGGGAACAGAAGAGAGCCTGCGGGTAAATTGACATGCTTTGATGAAAATGTAGCCACACAGAAAGAGTCACAGAGGCAAGTAAACAGGAAAACTCACCCTGATAGATGGACACTGAAAAACGCAGAGGCAGATCTCAAGGTCAGGGATAAAAGACTGATGCATTTCCAGGGGAAGCGACAAAGTTTGGTGGTCAGATGCGGATGGGTTCGGTAACGGCTAATCAATCCAAGGATGAGTGTGGGAAAGTCTTATATGAAGGCGAAGGATGATCTGGAAACATTCTGGAGGATGAAAAAAGTTTAGGTAGCGTATTGATTGCAGATAATCTACAGCTGTGTGCCCAGGAGCAGGAGTGAGGGGACAGGAAAAATACTGAGACCCAGAGAGCAGAACTGTGACAATGCTATGAAATGAATTTAAAACCAGTATCTTCACTGTAAAAGTGTAACAGTTGGTCAGGAATTTAATTTATTTGATAAATGCCTCAGGGCTGAAGATTGTGATGGCAGCTTCTTTAGTCACTGTTTGGCAGATTTGGCTTTTTAAAGGTTTTTAAGGCTGACATGTTGTATGTAAAAGAGTGTTATGCAGTGAATGTAGAAAAAATGTCTTCAGATGAAACATCGGTGCCTCTCGACCCCAACAGGATAGAAAGTGAACAAAGGATTTGTTCCTCCTCAAGGTTTGTTGACTGTCCTAGAGAAGAAATGTTCTTGCCTCCATCTCTGGGGATTAATGAAGCCGAGGAGGACCTGAGCACAATTTATCTGCAGGTGTTTTTGTATTTATACCTCCAATCTCGTTTTGATTTGATTCTCTCATCCCACCATCTGATTCTGTGATGTCTTTTCACAGAGCCTGACCTTGGTTGAACTTTATTTATTGTCATCCTGATTTGGGAAGCTGAAAAGAGCCCTTGCTGCTATATTAATAAAAACTGTTTTCTATTGTGAAAGATATTTGCAGAAATCAAGGGAGATGTGTTGTTTCTGATAGGACTATAGGTTAGAGTCCAAATGAGGGAAAAAACATCAGTGGGATGAATGAGAAAGGATCTTCAAGAAGAGAGTGGCAGGACTGATAAGATCCTAGAGCAGCAAATAGACGAATAGAAGTCTGAGTGAAAGGCAAATAATCCTGATTCAAACTTATAGCTTAACTCATGTACAAAACTTGATACTCTAGTCTACACGGTATTAAGGGAACTTTAGATTAGGGCTGCAGTAACCACATTTTTTTAGCAATTGAGTAATCTATCGATTATTGTGATGATAAATCGAGTAATCAGATAATAGTGTGTGGCTAGCTTTTTTCCATTAGATCACTTGCTTTATGGGTTAGTTAGCAATTTAATTGTATTAAGCTATTATCAAGCTAACTCTAAATATGTGGATTATGTTTATTATAGGCTAAATCATTCCATTCATGGAAGGCAAATATAACATTATATCCACTGTTAAAAGTTCTGTTTATTCATATTCACAATTTGTTTTTCTGTCTCACAGGGCAGGAGTCCTCGGCGTTCCTGGAGCAGCTGACTGTAAACATAAACCTTATGAATTCAACACTCCTGCCCCTCCACCTCCACCTCCATCCCCAGCACCGCCCTCTTCAGCCTGCAGCCCAGCGATGAGGAGCGCCCCAGCCAGCCCAGAGGACGTTTCTTTCCATCTGCTTCTTCTGTGCTGGTCGGTTTGGGACACTCCTCACTCACCATCAGGGAGTCTTGTATCGTTGCTCGGAGGCAAAACCTTCAAGAAAGAGACGGACGGCTCCTAAACAATGAGAAGGACATTACAGCTAAAAGAAATGTGTTTGTCACTATATACTGTTTTTTACACACGCTCAGACTCTTAAACAGTGTAATGCAATTTTATATACTGTATATATTTTATATTATCCCAGATAGTGTAGGCGTTCCACCCTCTTGGTTTGTTTTTGTTTAGCCTACTTCGGGGCGCTTCAATGATGTTTTGTGCCCTCCCATGTTCCCTCATTCAATAAGGTGTGCAATTAGTGGTGCCTGTCAAAACAGGTAGAAATGCGGGCCGGTTCGTGGCTGAGCATCGACATTCGCAGAATGTTGATCCGTAACTGTTCGAGAATGCGCTCGTTTCTGGTGGAAAAGGCCCTGACAGAGGCAGGAATAAACACAAGAAAAGAAACACTGAGGACTAGAACTGCAATATAAATCAAGAAACACTAAAGACAAAGAGAACTCAATACACACTAGAACTTGGAGAAACACAAGGATAACAGATTAAAAAATAAAACAGGAAACACTAAAGATTAAACTAGGAAACAAACAAGGGAAACAAGCAACACTAGGATAAATAACAAGGAAACCTAAACTTTGAAAGAAACAAAATACTAAACTAAAGACCAAATCATGACAGGAATGTTATTTTATCCATATTTCCTTTCAAGCAGCACTTTTACAGTGCTTGTTTTTGCCCAAATATGGGCATGGTTTTATGCACACATATGTATTACATATATATTTAATAATAAGTAACAATCTACCTATTAAACACAGTTTATATGGACATGGCTAGCGGATAGTAAAGGCTAAAGCTCTTTTTGATGTTCAAGATTAGAGCGAAGAAAACGTTTAAGTAATTCCAGCTGCAAAATCCATGCAAGCTGTGTCTCTTACAGAAGGTAGTAGTACAAGTTCTTAAATGATGGACAGCTGGACAGCTTGGAGATGATGGCTGAGAGGAGGATGAGGGACAAAATCACAGCCATCCTGGACAACTCCTCTCACCCTCTCCATGATGAGCAGTTCCTTCAACCATCGTCTCACCGTCCCCCAGGTGCAAAACTGAGCGCCTACCGCCATCAGACTGTACAACAGCAGTGGGTCCTACAGTCTGTCTTCATCATGAACCCTTACATTCCTCACAGTGGCTGTCACACTGACATACCCTGTCATGTCCCTCATGTCATATTACTTCTAGATGCTTATTTTAATATTTATTGCTTACTTTTGTCACCTTTTTCAACTCACTTTATCTGATAACTGGTCACTTTAACTTAAACGTGCCACTTAATGTCTCAATGTCCTGTATAGTCTTTAGTGTATAGTTAAGATCTAAATTGGTGCATAGTTTACTTAATACTTTCTTATAATAGTTGTAAATACATTGTACCTTTTATTCCTATATATTCTTATTTTATTTGTACTCGTATGCATGCTCTTCTTCTTTTCTTTTACTGTTGCGACACTTGAATTTCCCCACTTTTGCAAAGGCAAAATGGCCGAACTTGTTGATGAACAGAGGCTTTGATTGTTCCTTAAATAAAAATAATATGAGTTTTACATATAAAACTAATTGTACCTTTACCAAATGATTCAATATCACACTTACAAGTTGCACTTCAAATAATACTTTATTAGATTTTTTTTTTTATGAAAATCAAAATTCAACAACAACTTAAAACTTGCATTATAATGAATACATTTAAGATCTCATACAGTATCAGTTTTCTGAATTAAAGATGATACCGCTGCACCATGTGAAGAAATATTGAACAACTTTGTCTATATAAAATTGCATTACACTGTTTAAGAGTCTGAGCGTGTGTAAAAAACAGTATATAGTGACAAACACATTTCTTTTAGCTGTAATGTCCTTCTCATTGTTAAGGAGCCATCTGTCTCTTTCTTGAAGGTTTTGCCTCCGAGCAACGATACAAGACTCCCTGATGGTGAGTGAGGAGCGTCCCAAACCGACCAGCACAGAAGAAGCAGATGGAAAGAAACGTCCTCTGGGCTGGCTGGGGCGCTCCTCATCGCTGGGCTGCAGGCTGAAGAGGGCGGTGCTGGGGGTGGAGGTGGAGGGGCAGGAGTGTTGAATTCATAAGGTTTATGTTTACAGTCAGCTACTTCAGGAACGCCGAGGACTCCTGCCCTGTGAGACAGAAAAACAAATTGTGAATATGAGTGAACAGAACTTTTAACAGTGGATATAATGTTATATTTGCCTTCCAAGAATGGAATGATTTAGCCTATAATAAACATAATCCACATATTTAGAGTTAGCTTGACCTTATCCTTACTTTATGTTGCTACTTGTACTATTGTGGTCTCAGTGAGGGGATTACTTACTTTGACGACTAAAAAGAAAGGCGACCACCGCTCTCCAGCTGGTCCTGTAGTCATCCATCCTTCTCGTCTGGTCTGGGATGTTAACATCTTCTCTTGGTGTTGAGTCTTCATTTTCCTTGTCCGCATGTTGGTACAAAAAACATAAAGATCCCACAGACAGATAATAATGAAATAAATGTTAAGAAGTGCAAGAAATTCTATCAAAGTTGTTTTAAATTACAACTAGCACAATCAATAGAGGCTTTAAAATAATCTTTAATCAGTTATAACATTTTATAAGCTGCTAAAAGTCAATTCTTCTTAATGTTAAGTAATTATAACCGTAGCTTTTTCTTGGAAAACCACCTACACCTAGCTAAAAGAAACATGATAGTACAACAGAGTGAGTGAAATGTACTTTCTTTTAAAATCTTTGACGAGTGGGATGATGATTTACAGGACATATTTGTTAGTGTTGTCAACAAGTATTAACTTACCTTTATCTGCAATAACCATCTTCCCCTTATGGAGATAAACAGTACAAAAAAGTTAGTGGGAGTTAGGGATGTTAACAATTAATCGATTATCGATTAATTGGTCGTTAAGAATTTGCTCGACCTAGAAAAATTTACTCGATTT
This sequence comes from Tautogolabrus adspersus, assembly GCA_020745685.1. Classification (NCBI taxonomy): domain Eukaryota; kingdom Metazoa; phylum Chordata; class Actinopteri; order Labriformes; family Labridae; genus Tautogolabrus; species Tautogolabrus adspersus. The sequence continues at coordinate 10,587,821 of CM036554.1, forward strand.
ACTGATTTGAAATATCAAAGAACGTGTCTCATTTCAACCTCAGTTCCCGCCGCTAAACGCATAGTTACGGAGGTGGATAACATTTAAACGCTAAACGTTTAGAAAAACACTAAACGCACAGAGCAACAGCGGTTACAAGAGGGATGTACGGACAGTGGAGCTTATCGCTCCCTCTCTCTCTGCTGATGTGAATCTGCACTCTTCGTTTGCTCATATATTTCGCTGCGTCTTATCTCTCCGCAGGAGGCGAGAGGGAATTTTTTTAAAAACCTGATTCATTTGCGGTGGGCACGGTGCGGCCGGCGTGCACGGTCCCTGCGACCCTCAAGTCGTTTCATACTGATTGCGGTCAGAGCGGCCCGAAGAACGGAACTCAGTGGTCCTGCGGAGCCGTGAGGTCCTCGCGTGCGTCTGCACTCTCTCCCCTGCTCTCTCTTGAGCACGCAGCAATTTTATGAATAAATGAAAAATGTAATGATAACAGGTCGGAAATATAGGCCACTTAGGCGGCCCAGGTATCGTCTATGTGTGGGAAACACTGCGTTTATTTAACAAGCTGGACGCCGCCACCGCGAGCTCTTTAAAGTGTAATTTGGTATTCAGTTTATTTTATATTTGATTTGATATGTTATCATAGGCCAAAACGTAATGTTTTACGCATGCAATGTTGTCAGAGAATGTGTTGCTGTGGGAAAAAAGACAGCTACAGTTATAATGTGGTTGCATAGCGAGGATTTTTTTTGAGCGCTTGCGCTATTCAATTAACGTTATAAAGTCGGCCTTAACATTTTAAATATGTAGAGGGCAGACATCAATGTTTCATTATGCAATTCTGTTAGAAATGATGTTGCTGAGCAAATAAAGCTTTGATTGAGGAAGAAAAAAACGCATTTGGTATTGTTTGTTTAAGCAAAACGTTCATGTTTTTAAACAACGATTAATCGAGTAATTGATCGTTAATTTTACCAATCCTCGAGTAAGTCAAATGCGTAGAATTTGCAACCCTAGTAGGAGTAATCATCTCTGAACAACAGAATAAGTGAATTGAATATTTGAAATACATTTTTGTTCATGCCGTTAAGAATTGTGAACTTACCTCTGGTACAGGCATCTACAGGTTCATTAATACAATCAAATCATAAGGCAGCCAGGTATGAATTCAGACCTGGTGCTAGAGATACCACCTAAGTGATCACCAACCGCATCAAATATTTGGGAAGTTAATCCTGGACTCTTCAGTCCCGCTGGAGACAAAATTTGTATACTTGTACACGCAAACAGGTCCTCTGTTTCAGTCCGAGTCGCTGTCGTCCACAGGAGCCGGCCAGAATCTTCTGAGTGTAGAGGAGCTGAGTCGAGAGGTGGAAGGCTGCTCCTTGTCGATGTCTTCGTTACCCCTCCTCCCCGCCGTTAAGAATTGTGAACTTACCTCTGGTACAGGCATCTACAGCTTCATTAATACAATCAAATCATAAGGAAGCCAGGTATGAATTCAGACCTGGGGCCGGAAATAACAAACATTTTCTTAAGATAAAACTTAGGAAGATTCTTAAGAAAAAAGTTAGGAAGTTCTTAAGAATGTTCTTAAGTGTAATTCCTGAATATTTTCTTAAGAACCGTGTCATTTCTTAAGAACTTCTTTATTTTCTTGCTTAAGAACTTCTTTATTTTCTTAAGCCGGGCCCACACTGCAGGATAATCGGGCCGATTTGAGGTCCGATTCCTCCTTCCCGACAATCGCAGGGTTGCTCCCGACTCAAGGCTGCTCGGAACCGATTATCTGCCCAGATTATCTTGTAGTGTGAGTGGTACAAAGTTCCAATCTTAACGTCCCCGATCTGCTCGGCGATCGTCGGGGACGCTCCTATTTATTTCAAACATGTTTGATATTTAGGATCTAAAATCTTGACAATTACGCCATAAACGCGTCTGGCAGAAGTCGCGCATGACTACAATATAATCATAATATTATATAACCTCTAATTGTCTCTGCAAAACGCACAAACCTACAGTCCTCGTCTTCGCAGCCACCTGCGAGTCCATATACGCCGGCGTTTTTTGTTTTTTTAGGTTTCGGTTCACAGGACGGCAGAGATAATCAGTGCAGCACTTTTCTGAAACATTGTATCCATATATCTACGTTTGTATCAACTTTCCTATATCCTACAACAACTTCCACTTCCTTCTCTATGATCAGCCGCCGTCCCCTGGAGTCCGTTTGAGTTTTCAAATGAAACTTTATTAACAATTGTCAACGCTCCGTCCCGATTTCACTCGTACAGTGTGAGCATCTCTCAGGAGGTGCCCGACAATCGGGTCGTACAGTGTGTGCACCTAAATATTAAGGTCTGATCGTGCGTCGTAAACGATTCAGTCGTACAGTGTGAGCTGACATGCCACCCCGACTTTTATACAATCGGGGGAATATCGTACAGTGTGAGCCCGGCTTTACTTAAGAACTTCTCCGTTGCTGCAGGCTTTTATTTATAAACTCATTTATTTATGTTCACAGACCCTCCTTTCGTGTCTGTCATCATTCTAAGGACAAACTGCCGTCACTAACGTTAACGATATTTACTCTTTATTTAAACAGATCAAAGATTTCAGTAAAAACGCTCCAAATATGAACTTTATTGTGTTTCTGTGTTCTCACTGGTCGCTCCTCTCGTCCGTCTGAGAGCAGCCGAGTGAAACGCCACTCTCCGCTCGTAAAACCGCAATGCATGATGGTATATATTGCTCGGATAGTGACCATCGCTTGTCCACTACTTTTCAAAATGCATTGTGGGATACATTGAGTGGACTATATAGGGTATGACCATGTTCACTCAGAATTCAGACAGCACTACAAAATGGCGTGTCCACTATATAGTGCACTATATAGTGAATAGGGAGTGATTTCGGACACAGCCATTGTTTTTCCACAGGCCAAAATTCAGAATAGATTTTTTTTTAATACAGCTTCTCTGCATGGCAACAATGCAACACACACAAATTAAAATGTTGTAGCGAAAATTAATGTATTAAGATATGAATATATCTAAGATTCCTCGGGGCACCATCTTCCGGTTAACAGAAGAAATAAATATTAATTGATCAGTCTCATAATCAGAAGGTTGAATTCTCTAGGAGCACTTTTCAATCAATAAACAACACAGACAAAGTTCTAAATGATTAAGTGTGAATTTATTACAGGAATTGTGAACAATAATGCAGATTAATTAAGTAAATATAAAATATTATGATTTTAATAACTGTATGGTTTTGATTCTAACTTTATGGTGGCGTTATAAAGTTAAAGTAACAAATGAAACGATGAACGGTTTGGTAATGATTTAGAGAAAAATGTGATTAGGAGAAATATGTGATTTAGAAATGATTACTCTGAGCGCCTGCATTGACAACGACCCTTCCTCGAGTTCTCTCTCGAGGCCGAAGCTGTGACAAGACCTTACGTTCGTGGCGTTCAGTCAAACTCCCCTCGTGGTCCAGCGTCTGTAACGTCGGTTCTTCCAGAACCAGAACCAGAATTCGCGCCAGCCAGATTAACTGCCTCAACAGTCAGGTGGAGGATGAAGAACGGCAGAATAAGAGTCTCAATCAGCTGAAACCGGGTCGTCTGTCTGTCTCACAGCAGAGTAAGCGTCTCAATCAGCGGCTCCAAGTGTATGAATTAAAGTCTTGCAAAATTAACTTCCTCGAAATAAAACTTGATGGCCAATCAAATTAGATCGAGTCAGTAAAAATGATGAATGAAAATACTTCGCAAAAACGACGTGAAGTTACGTATGGCTTATAAAACGTGAAAAATAAAAGAAACACAAAACATGATATCCCAAATTAGCAATCAAACCAGCAGATCACTATATTGAGAATCAGGAGGACGACTTGACAAGACGAGGAACAAAAGACAACTCAACTAACTCAACTTCTTGCAGACATTGATCTGCATTTCTCTGCAGGGCAGAGGGGGGGGGGGGCGTGCTCCTCCCAGAGAGGGGGCAAGCTCCCACAGATCAAGAGTTGAATTACTTGATTTTACTTACTGACTTAAAGAAAATACGCGAGAATAAAACGCTTTATGACGTCACCATATTTAACTAAATATGAGTATTCTGAGTTTGAACATTGTTAGAGTAATCTCTAAACATTCAGGAAAATATTCTTCTTTAAATCTGTAATTCAAAGTGCACTGTTAATCAATGAATCAGAGGAAATGCATCATAGATCAATAGTTATGAAAACATAGGAAAGATAATATTGTAACCCTCTATATATGATAACAGGCAATATGATTATACTTAGTCTAAATATATGTTTAAAAGTTTTATGTGTCTAAGAAAATACTGACCATAAGGAGGCAGTTGTGCTACACCTTTAAGATGTTCAGTTGTAATCCATGAACTAGTTTTTAAACAAATCTTACTTAACTTGAGTTTTGTAGATCGTATGAAAACATAAATGGAATCAAACTGTCACTTTTAACTTCATGAACATAGATATAAAAACCAGAAATTAAATGGACATTTATTTGATACATAAAATAAGATCTTTTAGTTTGAGAAGACCAAAAGTCTCTTGGCAGTTTTTACGAGTCTTTGATGCTTCTCAGACCTCAGCATTAAATCTTCTCCCAGGGATTTCGAGGTGTCTGTTGGTGTTGATTGCTTACTTGGAGACCAAATGTCTTAGAACTCAGTCGTAATTCTCAGTCTAATGCAAACACAAGAGTCATAGCAGATGTCCTAGATCAGGGGTTCCCAAACTTTTTCAGCCCGCGACCCCCAATATAACGGTCCTAGAGACTGGGGACCCCCATTGTCCCTGTAGGTGCTTAAAACATTTGACATTGCACACAGCCACGCACACTATTAGGCCTATCCAAACACTGGCATTAGAACACCACACAACAGCCCAAACACCTTCATATTTGTGTATATATTTTCAAATTAATGGGTGAAATTAGAAAAAATATTATATCACGATTTTTTTTCATACTGATCTTAAAAATTTACTGACCAGTTCAACCACTTATTACCTCGCATAATGTTTTTAAATGCACAAAAAACTGTACAGATAAGTTTAGTCTATTCAAACATGTCTTTGTTGAGGGTCTGGGGGTCCCCCCCCCTCCTGAACATTTTTAACACCAGAAATGTCTTTCCTACATTCTGATCTATTTTTATGCACAATTTGAGGGTTTTCTGCTCCACTTTAAAATAATGATTTAGTATTGTGTCCTCTTTTGTGTCTTTAAATCTATTATAGTGTTCAGGTACATTCACACAGTTATCATTCATTTAAAAACATGAGGACTTCAAACATTATACAGAATATGTTAATTCTGTGACACATGGTCAAAGTAAGTTTTACTGTTAGAAGAGTTTTATTCATAGAGGGGGCGGGACATCGTTAACTGACAGACAGACAGTCACCATGGTTACTCACTCGGCTGCATGATGCACACTGAACGAGAGGAGAGAGAGCTGCTGACTGACATCACATAAGTTAAAGCAGTATGCATGGAAATCAATGTATAGACATAAATGATTGTACTAATTCAAACATTTTTTTAAACCACCGAGGTCCGGACCTCGCGGATATGATCGCCTCCCTCCGTTTCATAACATCGTTAAATTCTCGTTTCCGTTATCACAACAGGTGAGCTTCAGGTGGAGAGGCTTGTTAGTAACTTGTAAAAAACAAAAGAGAGCAGAATAACATCGGAAGCATCAGTTTAAACACCGGGGTTATATCTCCCATCACTGACTGTCTGAGCTCTGCTCTGTGTGGCTCTCTGCAGACTGTGAACGTCTCTCCGGCTCGTTAAAACGGTTCGTTGTGTCGCCATCTGAAGTAGGCTACAAACCTTAACTTTGCAAACTCTTCAGATAACTGTTTCTCGAGCCCTGTCGGTTTGGACAAATCTCAAACAGTTGTATATAACCGGGATAGAGTTCTTTAACGGACTAACTCTTAAGTTTCGTTTTCATGTTCAGCGGGGATCCCGCTCCGCTGCAGAGCAGACGGTGAGGGGGAGACGAGTCTGTGTAAGAACCATAGACTGTAAATATTAAGAATAGGCTATAAACTGCAGCAGGATGGAATAAACACATTAGCCCGGTTCTATGATCTCTCTGCTTTGGCAGATCGTCAATACGTTCATATCCAATTTTAAACCATTTCCCATTTTTAAATGTTTTTGGAAGGAATCTCGCGAGACACTGTTAGGGACCACCCCCAGGGGGTCCCGACCCCCACTTTGGGAACCACTGTCCTAGATAACTGAGAGAGGTCGTAAATGCTGAATCTGAGAGGTCCCTCAGAATATCACGTTATAATGTTTATTTTCAAAAATGGAAATCAGTGATGTCATAGCTGCTGACATCAAAGCCAAAACGGAATCCAGTGATGTCACAGAATCATATAGACGAGTCTTTATAGAGAGCTCATCAGACAGACACATATCACCACGGATCTTCAACCTGACTGCAAGTACAGTACCTGCACCAAACCATTTTTTCGTTCGCTTTGAAAAGGATTTAAAACAGAATAACACAGCATCTGACAACATGACCACCACGGGAATATCAGATCTTCAGTTAATCAAAGGTAGCCCACTCGGACCCTGCCACAAGGTGGAGGCCTTCCTCGGGGAGGGCGGTTTTGGTGTTGTTGCCAAGTGTCGCAACATCAATACTAACAAGTGTGTGGCCATCAAGGTCAATAAGAACGACCCCGATATTTATGACCAGGCAAGACAAGAAATTGGCATCCTGGAGCAGCTGCGTTGTCTCGATCCGGAGACAAGCAACATCGTGCAATGGAACGGCTATTTCTTCTTTAAGACGAACATCTGCCTGAACTTCGAGCTGCTGGATTTAAGTTTGTATCATTACATGGAGGACAGACCGGAGAAGACTCTCCCAATGACAGAGGTGAAAGATGTGCTATATCAGCTGTCCATAGCCCTTTCCCATCTGAACTCCATTGGCATTGTGCATGCAGACATAAAACCAGACAATGTCATGGTTGTGGACCGCCACCAGAAGCCGATCAGAGTGAAGCTGATTGACTTTGGCCTGGCGAGTCATGTATCTGATTGTCAGCCCGGAATGTGTGTTCAGACCACCTGGTACCGAGCGCCAGAGGTGTGTCTGTATAGCCAGTTTAATGAGGCCATCGACATGTGGTCTCTGGGCCTGACAGCTGCAGAAATAGCTGTCGGATACCCTCTCTACCCCGGCAACACAGACTATGATGTACTGAGCTTCATCATAGCAACTCAGGGTCAGCCTCCAGACCATGTGCTGGACCAAGGACCGGCTACGCGCGATTATTTCAATCAACAACGCGATGGCCCACAACGCTGGACATTTAAGACACAGGATGAGTTCCAGTATGAGACAGGGATCCGACCTTCAGACACAAGGCACTTTTGGCTAAGTAGTCTGGATGATCTTGAGGAGCTGATGGAAGTGAACAGAGGACACAACAGTGATCACGGTCTGTTGGTGGACCTGATCAAAAGGATGATGCATTTGGACCAAGACCAGCGTATTAAAACCCAGGAAGTCCTGCAGCATCCATTCCTGACTCACTTTGAAAAGGATTTAAAACAGAATAACACAGCATCTGACAACATGACCACCATGGGAATATCAGAGAATCAGTTATTCAAAGGGAGCCTGCTAGGACCCTGCCACAAGGTGGAGGCCTTCCTCGGGGAGGGCGGTTTTGGTGTTGTTGCCAAGTGTCGCAACATCAACACTAACAAGTGTGTCGCCATCAAGGTCAATAAAAACGACCCCGATATTTATGACCAGGCAAGACAAGAAATTGGCATCCTGGAGCAGCTGCGTTGTCTCGATCCGGAGACAAGCAACATCGTGCAATGGAACGGCTATTTCTTCTTTAAGACGAACATCTGCCTGAACTTCGAGCTGCTGGATTTAAGTTTGTATCATTACATGGAGGACAGACCGGAGAAGATTCTCCCAATGACAGAGGTGAAAGATGTGCTATATCAGCTGTCCATAGCCCTTTCCCATCTGAACTCCATTGGCATTGTGCATGCAGACATAAAACCAGACAATGTCATGGTTGTGGACCGCCACCACAAGCCGATCAGAGTGAAACTGATTGACTTTGGCCTGGCGAGTCATGTATCTGATTGTCAGCCCGGAATGTGTGTTCAGACCACCTGGTACCGAGCGCCAGAGGTGTGTCTGTATAGCCAGTTTAATGAGGCCATCGACATGTGGTCTCTGGGCCTGACAGCTGCAGAAATAGCTGTTGGATACCCTCTCTACCCCGGCAACACAGACTATGATGTACTGAGCTTCATCATAGCAACTCAGGGTCAGCCTCCAGACCATGTGCTGGACCAAGGACCGGCTACGCGCGATTATTTCAATCAACAACGCGATGGCCCACGACGCTGGACATTTAAGACACAGGATGAGTTCCAGCATGAGACAGGGATCCGACCTTCAGACACAAGGCACTTATGGCTAAGTAGTCTGGATGATCTTGAGGAGCTGATGGAAGTAAACAGAGGACACAACAGTGATCACGGTCTGTTGGTTGACTTGATCAAAAGGATGATGCATTTGGACCAAGACCAGCGTATTAAAACCCAGGAAGTCCTGCAGCATCCATTCCTGACTGGCAGCCTTCCTCAGAACTCCAGTGCTGATGTCTGCAACGATGTGACGAACACTGAAGAGGCCGTCCCTGAAACCAATCAGCCGTCCTCCTCTGCTGAGGTCCGAATCGATATGACAGACATTGAAGAGGTAATTTCTGAAGAAAGTCAGCAGGCCTCCTGTCCTGAAGTCTGCATCGATATGACGGATATTGAAGAGTCCATCTGCTGTTTCCAGAGAGGAAACACATCCCAAGTTGCAGAATCAGAGAACGTCGGCTGGTTCAGACGAGTCATCGAAAGGATTAGAAAGACCTTGCAATCCTTCCTAATTACCCCACACAGGATGTTTCAGAGAGGAAATGCAACCCTGGCTGCAGACTCTGAAGATGTTGAGATCCAGCCTGAGAGCAAAACTGAGAACGTCTGCTGGTTTGGAACAGTTGTCAAAGTGATTAAAGACACTTGCCAATTCTTCTTCCACAAGACCGACGAGATACCGTCAAAATCTGGTTCGATTGTTTGATCTCCAGTCGGATGTGCACGCTGGTGCAGTGATTAGCACTGTCACTTCACTGTAAGGAGGTTCCTGGTTCAAGTCCTGAGTTGGACAGGGTCCTTTTTCTGTGTGGAGTTTGCATGATCTCCCCGTGCATAGGGGGTTTTCTCCGGGTGCCCCGGTTTGTCCCACTGTCCAAAGACATGCCATTAGGTTAATTGGTGACTCTAAATTGTCCATATTATTAATTGGAGTGAGAGCAATAGACAAGATTGACTGTGATTGACAGGCAACCTTTTCAAGTCAATAAATTAGTAGTAATAATAATTATAATAATAATAATATTAAATAAATAAATAAATAAATAAATAATTGAAAGTAAACCATGCTATGTTTTTGCTGAATCATTGTAAGTCTTTATTTTTAAAGAAATACAACTTTTTTTCTCGTCATGAATCTTAAAGAATGCTGTAAAAACACCTCAGTACAGGATTAGTATAGTGATTTTTTATTGTGACTGATTCTGAATAAAACATATTAAATTATAATATTAATTCAATGATACAAATAGTGGTAGTTTTGTGTCTGCCCCTACTCTCTGTTCCAGCTCTGTGACTGCAGACAGCTGAAGGAAACCAGTCAAATGTATCCGCCACATTGAGGCTTCATTGTGTCATTACATCCTATTACCATCATCAGGTTTAAAACCAAGATGAGGATCAAAACCTGACAACTAAAGAGCATGTACAACATGTAATCTTTATAAAAAATATTCTGACATATTCAGATGGATAAGGGCTTTTTCACATCACGATGTAAGATCAGTACATATGTATACATACAGGGAGAGTTGATGCATCCCAATACTGGGAAGAAGAAGGTCGTAAAGTCTGTAATGAAGGCATTGCTACTTATGTAATTTCAAAAAAGTTCACAAGCCAATTGTCTGTCTTTAGACGATATACTTTATTAATCCTGCGAGAGGAAATTCAATTTTACACACTTATTGAGACATGCTACACACACAGGCTGAAATACACACACATGTACAAACAGGACCCTATGGACATGCACTAATGGAGAGAGGTCAGAGTGACAGGGCTGCCCACAGTGAGCACTCTCCCGAGCTGCTGGGGAAGGGGGTTTGGTGCCTTGCTAAAGGGCACCTCTGCAGTGCTCAGGAAGTGAACTGACACCTCTCCAGCAACCAGACCAATTTCCAGATTTGGTCTGCACCAGGACAGAAACCAGCGACCCTCCAGTTCCAAATCCAAGTCCCTACAGACTGAGATACTGCTGCTCGATTTTTATATCAAAAATATTCTTAAAAGCTTTTGTTTACATCAAAAAAATGACTCCCAATAGAAAGATTTATGTTTGACATTAGACCCGGCCAACACAAGAAATCTATATTCACTCAGTGTATCCCACAATGTATTGTGAAAATTAGTGTACAGCCAATGGGCACTATCTGAGCAATATATACCACAATGCATTGCGGTTCAAAGTTTTTTGCGAGCGGAGAGAGGTGTTTGACTCGACTGCTCTGAGACGGACAAGAAACACAATATAGTTCATATTTGGTTACACATGTTTACTGAAATCTACAAGGTGTTTTAATAAAGAGTGAAAGATTGTCAACGTTTGTAACGTCAGTTGGTCCTGTGCCGAAAAAAAAATCAGCTTTTCTGCGACAAAGGACATTGTACAACAGGAATTTGTTATCATCAAGCTATTTTAAAAATTACCTGATGGTGCATGAATTACAATATTGTTTGCAGGCTCCAGTAGCAGTTTACAAAGACATGCACTACATGGAACATTTGTTACATCCAAACAACAACCGCTGTCCCCCCTCCCTACATGATATATTAACCGGAACAAAGATTTAAAGAAGCCCCTACATGAATCCAAATTAAACCTGTGCATATTTATGAGATCTATTTCGACCTCATTTAGACCGTCACCACGGTCTTTACCGTGAATGAAGCCATCCTTCTACCTATCTTCGAGACCAAAATGTCAACAAAGTCATGTGACTGACCTTAGGGGGATAGCCCCGAAGCATATAAGCATCCAGGGCAGTCACCACTTCCTCTTTGCCTTTCTAGCCTCATCTGAGACCGGTAAGTTTTGAAATGTCAGAGCCAATAAATCCGTCACATTGTTGTGCAAGTGCCCTTGGTCCCTGAGGATTGTTAGCTGGTCTGTGTTCATTTCTGCTTTGTTGTTAGCGGACAGGGTACTTTACGGGTATCCCTGACGTATGTTTACTGAATTCATTCCAGCTGTTTGTATGCATAAAGGTAGGCTACTTGCTTTCACCTGTTGCTCTTTCACCGTAGCCTGTGGGCGTTTGGGTGAGTAGGAATACTATTAATTTCAGTTGGTTAAACAAGTTAATTGTCCCTTCTGCTGTGTGCAGTTCTATGGAGCAAGAACAGTGACGGCTAAATGTTGGCATCGAAAATAACATTTGGCATTGAAAACACACCTGAACTAACAAAAAGAAAGATTGGCAAGGAAACACTTGTATTGTAAAAAAATGTATTGGCACTGAAACAGGTATTGGCGCCGAAAAAAGTTTCAATGAAGAACAAAGAAAATGCATTGAATAATATTTTATTTTATTTTGATAGATTTTGCATTATTTTGTGTTTTTCAGTGACAATCTTCAGATGATTTCTCCATGTCTTTCTTTTATCAATGACAGTTTTTTTTTTACGATGCCAGTTAAATTTTACAATGACAGATTTGTTTACGTTGTGAGTGAAAACCGGTTTCAGTTCTCATCTTTTTGGCGTGTAGGAGAGGGTTTGAAGGGAGGGGGCAATTAGAGCGTGATTTACATATAATCTGCATATCGACGAGAACTGACCCAGAACCCGCCTTCCGATCTGATACCTCCAGCATGAATGCAGTCTGACTGCAATGGCGTTTATGAGTTCACCTGGAGCTCCCAAACCACAGGTGAGTCGGTTTCAATCTGCCGGTGTCTCTTTACATAGAAAGGGCTCGCTGTCAAGGTGCGGCCCCATCTGAGGCAGATCATTTAACTGGGACTACCCAGGCACACCTGCTGGCATATCAGGAGCCACTGGCTGTTCACCCGGATTCCATATCCATTTAGGGGCAGGGATCCCTCCTGGAGGAAGTGGGACGCTCAGAGCCTACTGAGGGGATGCACTCTTTTAGTTCACCCCATCAGGAGGAGTCTGCATCTGTGGATGACTGTGCTGAGGAGCCTGGTCCCAGTGATGCGATATCTATGGTGTTGAGTGCGGCTAAGATTGTGGGGCTTGCAACCCCAGTTGAAGCCCCAAGCTCATTGGAGGGGGTCTGGGCAGCCCCGTCCCCCAGCGACTATCCCTGAAGCTGAAGATTACTTCCAGATGCTGAAGAGGGCTTGGAATGCACCTAGCAGCGCCCTTCAGTTTAATGCAGGCTGCAGGAGGGTGGCTAAAACTCAATACTCCCTAGAAACTGGACTGGGTGACATACCACCAGTAAAGAAGGAGATGGCAGCTTTGACCTCTCTTGGCCCTGAAAGGGTGACAGCTGACCCACAGTGCTCTCGGCGGGAGTGTGAAAAGACAGACCGTTTGGTTTGTAGGACTTACAATTCAGTTGCTCGTGCAGGCCGTGCAGGAAATGCTCTTGCTATCCTCTTAGCTGCTAACAGAAGAACTGCAAATACAGGTGACCAGGACACCATGAATTTGATAGATGCTGCCCTTTCCACTCACTCCCAACTCACCCGTGACGTTGGTGCGGCAATGTCATCTGCCATGTTGACTCGGAGGCAGATCTGGCTTGCTCAGACAACCCTCCCAGAGAACATTAAGAGGGAACTTGCTAACATGCCTGTGGAGTCATGTAGAATGTTTCACTCTGATTCACAAGGTGTGTTGGACAAAACTGAAAAAACTCTCCATTTAAGAGAATGTGTACAGCGTGCATACAGGCACCAGGGGAGAGCAAGGCAACATCCCACAGGCCAGCGTCACCCATATCAACCTGCTTGGGGCCCTCAAGAATACTCGACTCGTAGCAAACAGCAGGACTTGGGCACTCAAGGCTTCCGTGTGCCCAAGGGTGGGTGACTCTCCCACAGCCATGTTTTGTTCTGCCCTCTGAGTCTGCCTTCTCACTGTAAACAATTGTGCATGGTGCAAGAAAGCCCAAGCCACCTAAGGCCTTCCAGAGGGGTTAGTCAGACACAGCCCACCTTTATCTGAGCAGGTCAGAAATAGAGGGGTTTATAGGCATGCTAAAAGACAGGATAGGAGTGGATTTTGGCAAGAAACTTCAGACATGACTTGGGGACCTTGTATTTAAACTTGTTAAAAAAGAATATAATACATGACCTTTAACAGTCCCTCACAGATCATCCTTTGATTGACTCCTGGCTCTGTTCACAGAATCAACTCACGGGGCAGTCGTTGTATTGAAGCCCTTAACTGTACAATTGAGTCTAGGGTTGCAAAATTTTGTGTGCATTTTTACCCTTCAATCATTTATGGGACCAACACAGCACTTCTTACACTCACAGTCCTCAGGTGTTTTCCTACAACAATTTTTTTGTGATAAATTTTTTATTGATTTTCATGTTCAAGCAGCATATACATTTATATATCACATGTCTGAGGAATCAATATTATGTATTCATCAATCGTGTCATTATTAGGCAAAAAATAATTCTGGATTTCTGTCATCATATGTCATGTGAGTATATTTATGTTTAGCTGCACTTTACCCATGGCAACCCCCCCACACACACACACACATAATCTTTAACTATAAACGCAAGTTCATGAAAAATATGTTACATTTCGACTAACTTAGTTGGTAAGTCTCACTCCCCCGACTACATTGGTTTACATTTTGCATACATGATGTTGCTGCACTTGTATATGGATGCATGAATATGCATACATGTGCACATACATATACATGTTCATACACACAAAACACATTTCTCTATACATTCCAAATAAAAGCTACATATGTTAACACAGATAACAATTTATAAATTGAGGTATCTTAAGTAAAGACTCTTTTGGGAAATGTAAAAAACACTAAGCATAAAAGGGCAATTCATAACATTAACGTCCACTTGTTTCTCAATAATACACCTTTTTTTTTTTTTACTTATTGAAAATTAATTATGTTTCAATTATAGTTAACATCGATGTCCAAGATGAGATGGTGTTTCTATTGGCACCATGGATTTTGGCTACCGAAAGTTCCATATTAATTATGTCAAGATAAGTATTAATCCACTGTGATATTGAGAGAACATGTGGAGGTTGCCAGCGGAGAGCCAACATCTTTTTTGCTGTGGTAACTCCAGCTAACATTAAGCGTATTTGTGAGAATACAAGTTCTAGGGTTGTGATGTCATTAAGAAGAAAAACTGTAGGAGTGCAAGGTATATCACAATTCAAGATTTTAGATAAATTAAAGCAAACTTGTCTCCAAAATGTTGCTACATCACTGCATTCCCAAAACATATGCATAAATGAGCCAGCCTGATTTATCTGGGCAGAGATCACAATTTGGTGAAGTAGATTGTTTCATAAGGAAACGTTTCCTGGGTGTAAGATAAGTTCTGTGAATGAAGTTAAGGTGTATTAGTTGGTGGTTTGGGTTTTTGGAAGAGTCCACAATAGTTCCCCATATTTTTTTCCAATTCCCTAGACCACACCTGCTGAATGTACAAAGGCTTAAAGAGTACATTTTAGAGACTGAATGTTTGGCTTGATCTTTTTTGCCTAGCACTTTATGCATTTTGTGAATTGCGGGGTGTTTCCTGCAACTATTGATTTTTTTTTTTTGATTTTTTTTTTTACAGTTGTTAAAAAGTAATTATCACACCTACTGGATTCCCTGTTGAATCACAGCTCTCACACAACCATTTTTTTTAAAAATATCTGTTGTGATTTCTAACCCACTTTGAACTAAAATCTATTAACAAAGTCCCTGCTGTGTGGACTCATTTCTCATCAGGCCATGCCTGATTTTTCAAGAATATTGAGAGCAATTTTTTTGTTTATCTTTTGCTCTACAGAAATTAGTCAGTAATTGAAGCTCCCTTTCACAAGGACTTCCTGTCCTACCTAGTGTCTTATGGCTCTTTGACGTTCCCTTGTCCTTGATTTGCCTTGTGTCCTCAAAAGTCTTCTGTGCCTTCTGTTTTAAAACAGCACACATGCTAATGCTTCCACTTAGATACAGACATAATATGTTTAGGCCGCATCTTTGTATAACATTATCATTAATCAATGTCCTTTAGAAAACGTCTGAAATCTGTTAGCGAGGATGATGTGTTAAAATTGTAAACAACTCTGATATAAGAACACATCTGCATAAAAACTTTTATATCATCTTCAGTGTACTTAACTTGATGTAGGATAATGAGCTTACACTACAGCTATACAAAACATTATAATGGTTATGGCTCCACACAAAGCAGCTTAAGTACCTTTAATCACCGAGATGTTCTGTTCCACTTTGTGTTTACTTGGTATTTTGTGCCACTCTGGTAGTGGGAAACTAAAAGGAGCTTGAAACAGAGGTGTTGTAGGTATCCAATAATGGATACGCAAATGGAAAAGAATGAGAATGATAAACAGCAAATGCATAAAAGCATAAAACCCCAAACTGACTTTTTGTTTCGAGATCTGGCAACATAGGAACTCTAGCTGTTAACAACAGGGAGAAAAATGGCTTTCCTACAGTTGATGTAGACAGAAATATGCATGAACACCCTTGTCAGATGTGTCATGCAATTTACAAAACCTGTGAAATGGTGCACCCATGTTTAAGCCAAGGATAGATGTACATTTACCCCCAATCATCTGCTTAAAGAGCCTTAAGGTCAGTCAATGAGAAAAACAAACACAAAGTAAATGTGCAAAAAAATGACATTTTTGTTACTGAACTAGCCTCTGAATCCCAGTTGAGCTTTTCAAGGACAAGTTGAGTATGACAGCAAGTCTTGCGTCTGTATCTTTTTGTGCTGTTTAATTGTCAATAGATAAACGTACATTGTGATCTGTACATGATCAATGTAGCACATACACTATATTGCCAAAAGTATTCACTCACCCATCCAAATAATTGAAATCAGTTGTTCCAATCACTTCCATGGCCACAGGTGTATAAAATCAAGCACCAAGGCATGCAGTCTGTTTCTACAAACATTTGTGAAAGAAAGGGGCGCTCTCAGGAGCTCAGTGAATTCCAGCGTGGTACTGTGATAGGATGCCACCTGTGCAACAAGTCCAGTCGTGAAATTATCTCGCTCCTAAATATTCCACAGCCAACTGTCAGTGGTATTATAACAAAGTGGAAGCGATTGGGAACGACAGCAACTCAGCCACGAAGTGGTAAGCCACGTAAAAACGATGGTGCGGGGTCAGCGGATGCTGAGGCGCATAGTGCGCAGAGGTCGCCATCTTTCTGCAGAGTCAATCGCTACAGACCTCCAAACTTCATGTGGCCTTCAGATTAGTTCAAGAACAGTGCATAGAGAGCTTCATGGAATGGGTTTCCATGGCCGAGCAGCTGCATCCAAGCCATACATCACCAAGTACAAGGCAAAGCGTCAGATGCAGTGGTCTAAAGCACGCCCCCACTGGACTCTAGAGCAGTGGAGATGCGTTCTCTGGAGTGACGAATCACGCTTCACCATCTGGCGATCTGATGGACGAGTCTGGGTTTGGCAGTTGCCAGGAGAACGGTACTTGTCTGACTGCATTGTGCCAAGTGTAAAGTTTGGTGGAGGGGGGATTATGGTGTGGGGTTGTTTTTCAGGAGCTGGGCATGGCCCCTTAGTTCCAGTGAAAGGAACTCTGAATGCTTCAGGATACCAAGAGATTTTGGACATTTCCATGCCCCCAACTTTGTGGGAACAGTTTGGGGATAGCCCTTCCTGTTCCAACATGACTGTGCACCAGTGCACAAAGCAAGGTTCATAAAGACATGGATGAGAGAGTTTTGTGTGGATGGACTTGACTGGCCTGCACAGAGTCCTGACCTGAACCTGATAGAACACCTTTGGGATGAATTAGAGCGGAGACTGAGAGCCAGGCCTTCTCGTCCAACATCAGTGTGTGACCTCACAAATGCGCTTCTGGAAGAATGGTCAAAAATTCCCATAAACACACTCCTAAACCTTGTGGACAGCCTTCCCAGAAAAGTTGAAGCTGTTATAGCTGCAAAGGGGTGACCGACGTCATATTAAACCCTATGGATTAAGAATGGGATGTAACCTAAGTTGATATGCGAGTCAAGGCAGGTGAGCCAATACTTTTGGCAATATAGTGTACATTGTGATCTGTACACGATCAATGTAGCACATACATTGTGATCTGTACATGATCAATGTAGCACATACATTGTGATCTGTACACGATCAATGTAGCCATGGAGGCAAAATGAATGTCTCATGTAATTGAACCACTCTCATTTTCTACTTCAAAGAACACATGAAGATGTATAATGTCATTTTTTTTTTTACACTGTATTTATTTTCAGTGTAAAAACGAACAGCACAGCTACAAAAGAAGCACCCAACCTTCATGGGTTAACAAACACAAAAAGAGGGAAGAAAAATAAAGCACATAAGACAGCAAATGAAACAAAACAATTAAACTCTTGTAGAAGACCAGGGCTTGTTCATGGCTCAAAATGAGGCAGTGGTGGTACCTTTCCAACCATGTACATGTACATATGTACCGTGGATACTGGCTCCACACTTTTACAAGCAACATTTGGAATTCTAATACTTGTGTAATTAAAGAAATGCAAAATCTCACATGAAAACCTTATTTTTTCTACAAATTAAAGGAGCAATATGTAAGATATCTACTGAATTAAATCATAAACTGACCTTACTATATCATCAGACACTAAGGAAACATGCTATGTTGAAGTGCTGGCTTCTCTGACATTAATGCAGCAGCCAGTATGTCCTCCTCTTAAGTTTTGATCCCGGTCCAGAATGGTCTTTAATTCATTTTGCCCAGAGAAGACACAGCCGTTTCGGGTTTTTATAAGTGGGACAGATTTAGCAGAAATGTCATGTAATTTAACTGAAAAGATTCTGGCTGTTCTGGTTGGACATGATGCATATTGATCAGAGATTCTGTCAGCTGTTGTTTCTGCACAAATTCATAAAGAAAATCGCCAAAACTAATTATCCACATACCCTATTCAAAGCTACTCTGGCATGTGGCATACCCTTTAATTTAACTTCATCAAAGATCATTGACCCAAACTTCCTTTTTCCTCCCTTCTTTCCTGTTAGTATGTTTGATTTCTGCTTTGAATCTGTCTGAATAATTTAAGACTCTATGTCAGAGATCAAAAGAGACTAGGGAAACTGGATTTATATTCTGACACAAATGACAAGGCAGGCAGACAGGTGCAGAGATACAATTGATATAGTTTTTTTTAAAGCTGCAGGGAAACAAATCCAGGGACACAAATAGAAACTAGGGAAGGGAAAACACACAAACACATACACAAAGAATGATTAAAAGTGTTTGGCTATAAGCTGATGAGCTAATCAAGGAAATGTACACGAGCATGTGAGTAAGAGCTAGTGAACAATTGAAACTGATGAGGACAATTTACCAGGAGGGAAACAGACAGACAAACACACAAAAGTAAAAAGAAAAAACAGACATCACACATAAAGGAAACAACTAACTGTGACACTTTCTCAAATGTTAATTATCACAGAGATATAGTGCATACATTGTTTAACTCCAGGGCCCTGTTCCTCGTACGTGGCTAACTCATTTAGCTGGATAATTTCAGGATAACCTGACCTCAGTCAGGCTTGTTCTGTGCCTTGAAGCAGGTTAAGCTAAATCACTATAGCAACAGATCAATAAACTTAAACCTGCTCAGTACAAATACCACTCACAAGGATCGAGATATGAGGGTTGCAGTTTCCTTCGTTTACCTTCTCTGCATCCAGGCTAGAGCAGGCTGACACCGTGTCCTCATCGGAACATTTATCCTCTGCTAACACACACAATGAAGAGACACAGAATCAGTACACTGATGCAGCTATATAAACTTACTTGCTCCTCTCCTCCCTGCAAGCATGTTCAGATGAGGAGCTGCCTCCAGCTACACCCTCAATAATGGGCCTGGAGGGCCAGCTCCTCAACAGGGGTGAAGTCTGGAGCCTTTGGTCCTGTTAACTAAATATTAGAGATATAGTGACACTGGGAACTTTGTCAAGCCAACAACATGGCACGAATTATATAAACTTACCACACTGAATGATGCTTTTTTGTTTCACTATTAAGCTACTTGTTCCCAAGCTTGACACATGGGTTTGATCTATATTGAAAGCAATAAGAAAAAAAAAAAAACACACACAATAACTATATATACACAGATAGTCTATATAAAACAATTAGTAGTCCTATAACTTTAGAAAATAATATATGGTTCATTGATGCTGGAAACTCATTAATCTAGTTAATAACTTTTTTCATTACCAGGTTGGTAAACACTCACAATTAAATAAATACATAGCTTAATACAACAATGAATTATTTCTAAGCTGCTTGTCTTGTCTTTGCTGATGCCGAGGTGTTTGATTTGGCTGTTATTATGGTTTTGTAGTTTTCATATTCTTCCATGATGGTTTGCTGTTCAAGTTGTGTAAAAAATGTCGCTCTTTCCTTTGAATTGGCCGTTGATTATCACAGAGAGAATCACGATTTCTGTGATCCACGCTGCTCCCTTTTTATGCAGAACGGGCACGCGCAAGTATCCTGATCACTCATGTCTGATTCCAATTAACGATACCGATTTAGCGCGATTCAGCGTCGGAGGAACTGACTTAGCCAGCCTTCAATCATCACGTTAATTGAATCAGGCTAAAAGGACATTAGCTCTGATTATTTGAACCACATACGAGGAACGGGCCCCAGATAATGCTCTGACAATGACAACAAAAGCAAAACTTTGTTCCTTTACAAAATATTCTTATCCTAATGCCCCCCTCTCCCAGCCTTTATCAGCAGATGAGGTTACTTAAAATGTGACCTGAACATTAGGGGTGTAACGGTTCACAGGGGTCATGGTTTGATTCGTACCTCGGTTTTTGGGTCACGGTTCGGTACTAATTCAGTTACAAAAAAAAAAAAAAGTCCTGAGTGCATATTTCTAGGTTTTTCTCATTTATTTTGAGACGGTCATAAAGATGACAGTTTGTTCCAAACGGTGTTGTTAGGAACTACCTGTGATAGTAGAGTACATCCTGTAGTGTCTTCAATATTAAACAAAATAAAAAGAGGAAAACAGAGGAAAAAGGTTTTTCTATTATTATTTTTCATCATGATTTTATTCCTTTTTTTTTTCTTTTCAGAATTTAAAAAGGTGAAAAAAAACGACGCTATTCAAATGTAAACAAGGAGTTTGTCTAAGTTTACAACAACAGACTACAGTACAGCAGGCTGTAATATCACTAACATGAAGCTGCTGATTGTTACACACGCAGACACCAACTGATACCTGCATGATAACAGACTTGTTGAGAGTGAACGGAAAAAAGACGAGCAGCATTTAACCATAGTACAAAATGCAATATCAATGCTTTAAGTGTTTCTGTGGGAAAGCCCGCAAAAATATATAAAATATATTTTAAAATACTGAAATGTAGGGATGTAAAAACAGAAGCCATTTCTTAAACAATATTTGGACGTTGAGACTGGGTATAAAATGGGTCAAATGACCTTAAAGTACCTTTAAAACCATTGCACCAGCTGGACCTTGTAAACAAAACAAGTCATACTTACAGTTTCACATCTAATGTTTTTTCTCCCTGACTATAAGGGTATGATATGGCCCTCTGGAAGGTCAGGCAGTGTATCAAAGTATTTATTCAATTCAAAGCACAATCTACACACATCATTCAGAGCTGTTTTATAGAAAGAGCACAGATCCACTGATACTAGAAAAAAGCGGGGTACACGCTTCAAGACAACGGGGCCAGTTCTGACTGTGCAAAATTAAAAGTTTAGAGAGTCGAGACTTTGGTTGTGGTCAGTGAATCTTTTAGTGTGAGGTGTGCCGAGTTGGTCATCGCATTTCACACTAGGCCTGGACGATAAAAAGCTAACAATAATTATTGCGATATCATTTCTTTGAAAACTGAAATTGCAACTTACCACAGATAAGTTGTTAAATGGAAAAATATAACATTTAGCCAACTCCGTTAGACGTCAACTCCGTCAGAAACTCCATCTGACAGAAGTGACATAACTCAATTTACTTTATCAATTGAACAATGTTTTTTTTAATTGGTTAATGTCATTATTTCCCTTGTTTAAATACCATAACTACATTAATCCCATGATTTAATGGATGCATATTATAGTCTGAAGTCTTTATATGATGTCAACTCCGTCATTGAGGTGTCCCCTCCGTCAGATGGATTTTGATGATTGCTGTCCAGCTGTCAGAAGAGGGATTGCTGGTTTAATGTGATTTGGGATGATACATTCTTTCTATTTAAGTTTTTACCCATCACTTTCTTTGCGTTCTTGTTATAACAAAGCAAAGACTCAAACAGTTTCACAATAAAAATAAATGTATTTACTCTTAACCTTTTCAAGGCACAACTGTAAACAGTTAATCAAATTCACAATGGATAATAGGTAATATCACATTTGATCTAAAACTTTTAAGTCACGGAGAGAGAAACTCTGACATTGACATTTTTGTCAAACATTAAGTAAGACTCCAGAAGAGAGAAACAAAAAGCTGTTGTTGCCAATGTTAGAGGGCAAATGGGTTGTAATGTTTGGTCCTGAGCTTCAGAGGTTATTTGCAGCAGCTGTGAACACATTCGGCTCAGACATCTAAACCATTCTGCAAACCAAGAAGTGTTTGAATTTCAAACTCAATGCCAAGAGGCTAATTGCTACCAACAAACTAGGGAGGCAAATGTGTGAGAAGGGCTGCTTGCAACATTTGGCTGTATTCGGCTGTTAGAGCTCTTTAAGTTTGGGGCTTCACAGGCGTCTTCATTCTATGGGGATCAAAGAAAATGATGTACAGAAGAAAATAAAATTACTACCTAGAAGCGGCTGTTGGGCCATTTTCCTCTGATGCTGTGCTCAGTGTGAAGCGAAAATGCTGTTACTGTATAATGTCAGTGGGTTTGTTTTAGGTTTGAAAGTGGTGTAAACATTGGGAAACTGGCAAATCATTCTTATTTTACTGCTTCTACTTGAGACTGTCTCCTACCTAACTACTACCTAGCAATCGTTGGTTTTCATGTTGCATCAAGTAACAACATCATACAGTAGTGTTAGCTAGGTGGCTGAAAGTTATTATAAGCTGTAGTCTAATACAGCTAACTGGTTATCAAATATATTGTTTAACTTTAAAATATCCCTTCTCACTTTCCCTGTCATCTTCTCAGATGCTGATCAGGCTGGAAGCAATGAAATGATAACAATTTATGAAATGTGTTCAATTTAAAGGATTTTAAACCAGCAGCATGACACCATAAGAGCATTCAAGTTTTCTAGCCTGAGTGAGACTTCAAGGAATAAAGAGTTCACGGCTGTTTTATTGAGAAATATGTCCGCACAGCAGGAGTGTACATGAGTGTGAATTAAAACCGTTGCATGAATTAGAGCCTCAATTTCTTATATTTTATTTCTGGTTGTCATTTTAATTTGTGCAAAAAGATCAAATGTAAAGAGTGACGTCTTAGTTTGATCAACTTCAGAGGGATGCTACTCTTTTTTATAATTTTGGCCGAGTAAAGCTAACATAAAATGGTGCCATTATTAATTTACTCATCATATACAAGCCCTTTCCAACTCTTCTGGGCACTTCTTAATGACAACTTCAAATAAATATGTAAATATGATAATAAAATTACAGTGAAACTAATCTAAACGTTACAGAGAATATTCAAGTACCAACATACAGCTAGAGTATTGGTTACTAATCTACTCCTTGCTACATCTTATACAATGTTCCTAAGGTCAATGTTGTCTGTCTTCAGTCAGATGTCGACCACACAGCCCGGAGCGTTGGCTGTTATCGCATCCGATATGACCTTTGCTCCAGATTCTCCAATGCCATTTCCCTGCAAACTGCAGAAAAAAACAGAAACAGATGACCTCAATGCAAATATGCAATCGCCCTTGAGATGCAGCTTTTTTGTGATACATTAAGTGTTTTCATGTAAGAGAAAATGAAGAGACGTATCTGAGAAACCCACCTGATGTATGTTAATTGGTGGTTTCCCTTCAAAGCTGTTGCAATGAATATGGCTCCATCCATACCCAGAGAGTTCTCCTGCAAGCTAATGATGTGCAGAGACAAATATTTTTTTCTTAATCAGATGTCAGTGAATATGTTGCTTTTTTTCCAATGCAAAATTCTGGATTTGGCAATTTTACTGCCAACTATATCAGGGTTCACATCATTTGCATGGACAATGGCATTAGGGAATACAACTTTCTTATTGATTTTCTAAATTATTGTGTGACAAGACATTAGTTCCCTGCTGTTTACCTTTTAGATCAATAATTGAGTCATAAATCTGGATGTTTCTAAGAGGCTGTTTCCTTTTTAAAAATTCAGTGTTGAAAACTCCAAAATGCAACCAAATGGACCATAGCATTCAATGTGAATTATCTGCTTCAAATGTAATGGATTCATTAAAGTCTAGCTTCTGACAATTACATTTTTTTGTATTCTACTTTCCATTGTAAATTTGTTTAAATAGCCTGTTCAAACTATAATTTTTGGCTCGCCTCTGTCCACAGCAATGGCAGAAACTGAAATGTCAGTCCACATGGATCATTAGAAGTTTCAGTCAGGACTTACTTCAGAGACTTGAGGCTTCTGTTGCTTTTCAAAGCGTTTGCCAACGCCTTGGCTCCCTCCATCCCAACAGTGTTCCCACGTAGACTAAAACGGTAGAAAATGTGTTATTGAGTATAAAACACAACAGTTGTTAAACACATAATTGACAGATTGTGTTGAAACTGGGCAATATTACCGTGAAAGCTGCCTCTGCTTTGTAATGGATATTTTCGTTTTCTTGTAACAAGTGTTGGCAGTTAATAAATTAGTCTAGGTTGTATTATACTGTGTTTGGTATTTGAATTGTTATGTTTGTTTTCTTGTAAAACGCCTTGTCAGTTAATAAAGGTCTTTATTTTGATCACTTCAAATGTTCTGGTTCTTCTAAAACTCAACTCTTGTTCAAATATTTTCACTTATTGCTCAATCAAAGCATGATGACATTGCACCAATGCCAAGTTTGACACTTTTAAACTTCTGTCCAGAAATTACTGGCACATGAAATGTTTTACACTATCTATGATCCTAACCAGATCTATGAATTTTTGGACTCACCACAAAGGGGAGCCACTGTGTTCAAAATTGGACATTTGCCTTACATTTGTTCTTAAAGCAAGTAAAAGTCCTGCTTGGTTGTATTTAAGTGATATGAATGGATGTCATGCCCCAGATACAATGACCTGTTACTGAAGCGAAAAAGCAGAAAACAGCCGTACCACTTAGAAGCAAGATTGAGCTCCACTGATTGAAATTGCTTGCTTAGTATAGCTGAGTGTCCAATTACAAAGAGCAGTTTGACACAAGACAGAGCGTGGACTCACTCCAATGTTTGCAGGGTTTGGTTCATTGTAAGAGCGTCTGCCATTGCAATGGCGCCACTTGTGCCTGCTGAGACCCCCTGGAGACTGAGAACAGCACACAAAATGATCAACATATGGAACAATAGCAGGCAACAACTGTCACAAAACCTCAAAATATATACGAAAAAATGTGTATCAACATGTCCAAAAATGAATGATTTCCTCAGTTTTTAGATATTTGACCTAGAGGCTGAAAAAGTTTGAATCAATATTTAAACAGGATTGTAATGCAAACCATAATGTACGCAGAGAGGCATTGGTCTTCAGGGCTTCAGCTAGAAAAATGACTCCTTCATTCCCAATAGTATTCTCCTGTAGACTGCAGCAAAAGACAAAGCGACAAGCACACAAAGAGACACAGTTGTAAATGACAAAACAAAAGCTTTTGCTGAAATTTCAAGTGCTCAGCTGCTGCTAAGACCACAAACAATCAATAAATTAAGCAGGTAGTCATTTTCTCACAGCCATGTCAGCTCAGACTTGTTGACAAAATATAGCCTTGAAATTTTGGGAATCAATTTAATTGCAATTTGCAGGGAGAGAAAAAGTGGAAAAGAGACAAGTGTAATGGGGCTTGATAATTGGAGGCTGTCAAACGCAGGCAACGGAACCATTGGCCTTACTCTAGGAGCTGCATTACAGTATTGGAGACGAGAGCATCAGCCAGAGCTTTTGTGGCAGAGGACTTGATGAAATTCCACTGAAGACTGTAAAAAGAGAAAGAGAGGAATTTAATGACGAATGAAAAAAAAAAAAAAAGGTCACAAAGAAATTCCAAGTTAGCATTAGCGCTTAAGGGGTTAAGAGTTGCTGGGGTATCTTTAAAACTTTACTGGTAATTGAATTTCTAAGCGGTTATAAAATTACTTGTTTGCAATGGAAGTATCTTGTTCCTCAATCAAAATGATTGACCTATTTCATTTCTTGTATTCTGAGCTCAGGGACCCTTCTATTAGGAGCAAGGTCTGCACGTTGCAGTCTTCTAGTCTATGTGGGTGCTTGCATTGGAATGAAAAACCTTACTTACTGCAAAGATATGAGGCCTTGATTGAACTTGATTGCTCCAGCTATAGCTTGAACCCCTTCATCATGCAACAAGTTGGCTGTAAGACTGAAAAACACATGCACGAAAGAAAAAAAAATCACGAAAATGACACACTAGGCTACAACTAGGCTACAACTGAGCTGAGCTTAATGAGCTGACTCACTCAAGGTCCTGCAGAGAGTGGTTCTCACGGAGGGCGTATGCCATGTTCTTTGCTCCTTCCACTCCAATTGAGTTCTCCCTTAAACTTAACAGATGGAAAAATACAAATAACGGGAAAAAGATCAGAAATCAAAGTTTGGTAAGAAAAACCTCACAGACATATTGAATGTCTCCATTCATTTCAAAATCAGGAACATCTTAAAAAATCCATTCTAATTATGTTGATTCAATATTAAGTTTTTAACAGTCTTAAAAACTGTCTATAAACCCTAGTCAACAGATGTTTAAACATCACAAGCTTTGCCAGAGGTCATGGCTAATGCTAGTAGAAGCAGAGGTTTTTCTGGCACAACTTCACCAACTAACAAGGTGCATGAAGAGTGAAAGGCTTAGAAGAGGTCAAAAACAACTTGTTAATAAAGTTGATCTTCATACTACAAGTATTGCATTTTGACCTCTTCTATGTTTTTTTTTTTAAATACAAACTTTTATAAGGCAACTTCAGTGAGAAGAAACTTTACAGCAAGTTTTTTGATAACTTTTGGCAGTTTACTTATTGCCTATTATGTAACACCAGAGATATTAGGGTGGAATCCAATCATCCAGTTTTGAAAGGGGAAAAAAAAAAGGATAAACAGTTACTCTGGAGATATTTTGTCACAGATGTTAATTCCAATTAATGGCTTTTGTTTTTACTGGGAAGCTATGGTAAAACCTAAACAAGCCTGATACTAACTTTAAAGAGAGAAGACCTCTGTTTGACCTCAGTGCCTTTGTTAAGGCCGTCATCCCCCTGTTGCTGATGGAGTTATTCTGCAGTCTGCCAAAAGAAAGCATGCAACTGTTACTATGTTCAAGACAACCAAAATAATTGTTTCATGGTCTGGGAACGAATGACAATAAACCAACAGAGTTAAGTAAAATGCGTATTGTATGTTGTAAATTGTATGCAGATAATATGGAGGCAGTAGTGCCTATGCAGAAGGTACAGTACTGACTGAAGTGAGAACAAAGTGTGGTTGACCGTCAGAGCCTCTGCAAGAGCGATTGTTCCTTTGTCCCCCAGCTGGTTACTACAAAGACTGCAGAGAAAAACAAAAATAGACTTGCCACTTAAAATAAAAAATCCCAATGTGTCCCAATTACAGACACTTTAGTTTGAGGATAAGGGTAAGCAAAAGGTTAGTCTATGAAAGAGCTACTTCACATCTAGTACCAAAATAAAGGAACAAAAAGGAGGGCTACCGGTTAAGATAATTGATGCAAGTAAAAACTAATTTAAGAGTACATCAGATTTGTGAGCGTCAGGTTTGTCTTCAGTGCATCTGCAATCCTTTTGGCTCCTCCTGCTCCGATCATATTCTTCTGCAAACTGAATGGTTACATGGAGAAAGAAAAAAGTACTAATTACACCGCATCTGTGCACACTCATGCTATAAAAATGGGACATGGTACATTCAGTGAAAGGTTAACAAAACTCACTTTAGAGACACCAGTTTGCGGTTGCACTGTAGTACTTCTGCAAGGGCCCGAGCACCTTCCTCCTCAATGGCATTGTTCTGAAAGCTAATTATGGGTTATGAAAATTGAGCAGTTACACCAACTGAAAACTTTTATTGTAGGACATTTATGTACATAAACCAAAATGTATGACAATTCTACTTACTTGACTGATACCAGAACTTGGTTCATTTTCAGTGCCTCAGCCAGGAACTTTGCACCTTTAGAGCCGATGTTGTTGTTCCGGAGACTTAATTATAAATTGATGATTTAAGTATGTACAGCAATAGAAAATGATACCAGAAACACTTTGTACCAATGATTATGTAAGGGATATAAAGATACAGAGGTTACACATAAATCTCACTTGAGCGACGTTAGTGTCCGGTTCACCAAGAGGGCTCGACTCAGGGCTTTGGCTCCTTTGGCGCTGATGGCATTCTCTGCTAAACTGATGGGGTGAACAAAGAGGTATCAACCATAACCGTTTTCATCAATGCACACATCCTAAAACACATAATTCATTCACATAAGGTGCTGCAAAGAAAATGTTCTAACCTTATTTTCTGGATGTGGCAGTCCTTGGCGCTCAGGAGGCTTCCAAGCAATTCCATGACATCATCTTTGAATTGATTATTCTCTAACCTGTGGAGTTGATTAAGTGTAAGTTTCACCCTTCAATCTTTTATCTGAGTTTTAGTTAATTTGGAGTATTTGGGAGCTGACCTGAGATGGCTGCAGTACAGCAGCTGTGGGAGCAAACACTTCACTGTTGAGTAAGTCAAAGAGCCTGTTAGGTTGGTCTGTTCACTGCACTCTGGCGACACATGCAGCAGGTAGCCTAGCACGACACAGTGAGCCCTTGTTAACTTCCCTGCCAGACTGCGGAGTTGTAAACCCTCCTCTACACTCCGCAGCAGCTCTGTATGTTGCATCTCCTGTAAACAATAAACCAGGTTGACTGCGCGCAGGGATACCACAGCACCCCCGTTGACCAAAAGGCCTTGTAAAAACCCTGCTGCCCAAGCCTTCTGATTGCCATCATCCTTCCCAAGGGCCAGAAGGCCAGCTAGAGGTTTGAGTACCCCTGAGGACAGCAGGCCTGTCAGGAAGCGCACAAACACATCCAAGTGCCCATCTTCAGCTTGTTGCGAGTGTTGCAGGGCACTCCTAAAGTGGTTCTGAAAACCGATCTTTGGCCAAGACATGGTGCTCTCTGAGAATAAATCGAAGATTGCCCGCTTGGAGGAGACATGGTAGAAAGTAGCTGCAAGAAACTCCTGCAAAGTCAAATGGGTGAACCTGAATGTTGTGTAAATGACAGATTCCTCTCTGACAAGAACTCCAGCTCCAAGACTACATTGAGTTAACAGTAGATCTATCCCATAGGCTCTGAGGTCCTGCTCACTGAAGGTGTACTTGTGTTTCAGGAGACCATAAAATGCAAGTCGCCCAAGGTTGCCCAGCAGTTTACGATTGCTCCCATGAAGCTGCTCAATTTTTACAGGCTCCCTTCCTCTTGGTTCACCCATTTCCGCCTTCATAGAACAAAAGTGAGCAAACAGCTCAGTACAAGTTCTTGGAAGGTTCTCTTGTGTTCCACTCTGCATGATGTACATCAGAGTATCAGCTACTATCCAGCAGATTGCAGGTATGTAGCACATCACCATCAAGATGTTCTGGGACTCCAAATGCGCCCATATTTTATTGGCATATTCCTTTTCAGAGAAGTGATGGTTAAGGAAGAGCTGAATATCCTTCTGGCTGAATCCTGGGATCTCAGTCACTCTGTCAACTAATCCTCCAGGGATGATGGAGGCCACTCCTGGCCTTGATGTTACCCACACTGCTACATCAGGAAGCAGATTCCCTCGAATGATGTTTGTAACTAGGTCATCAATGGATACCTCTTTCTTTGGGTCGTTACAGGAAGCTGCATCAGAGAAATTTAAAGTGCAGCGGAATTCATCCAAACCATCCAGTATGAGCAGTGTGCGACAGGAGCTGCTCAAGACCAGACTGGGGTCTGTTAAATGAGGAAAGGCCATTTTCACCAGCCTCTCTGCAGAAAGTTTCTCTAATGAGTTGAGTTCGCAGAAAGTGAAAGGCAAGACGAAGCTCACATCTGTATGGTAGGCCCCCTGGCACCACTGTCTGATGAAGTGTCGGACCCAGGTAGTCTTGCCAATACCAGCCACGCCGACTGTGAGTGAGACTCTGGGAGGTAAACTAACACGAGTCAGGGGCTCCAGGAGTTTGGCCAGCCCCAACTGTCTGAGATGATTTGTTTTCCTTCCTCGAGTCACCCCCACCTGCATTAAGTCATGTTCCTTTTGCTGAAGGTCAGAGAGTCCATCAACTAGAAGTAAGGTTCTTGAGGAGATGTTCAACTTGGGGCAGCTAACTGAATCTCTGTCTCTGTGCTGTTCGTATTGTCTTAACAGCGCCTCTTTGTGCTCTTTCACCATGGAATCTGCAGAAAATGAAAATAGTCAGGTTTTAAATTTTTGTTTCTGAGGTTTTCAGGAAAATTGATGAGATTCATGGTTTTTAAGTTCTCCATCAGGAGCCCTTTTGGGCTTAATGTTTTGGTGGATGGGACTTTGATGTAAAGCTAAGAGGACTTAGGATTCAAACCGCATTCTATTTAATAGAGGATTTGCCCTACACCCCTGCAGCTGCCATATGCTTAACTTGCTCTTCACTTTTTTGGGCATCACAAACACAAAAAGGAATCCCATTTCATGTCCCTTACCGTGGTTTACGATGAGCTGGGCCAGCTGAGAGTCTGAGCTCTCTATGAAGCCTCGGAGGGCATCAGTCCCTTGACTGTCCTTTCCAGATATAACGTTTGTGAGCATGATAACCTGGTCCTTATGCTGGCCTGCTTCCTTGATCTTGGTTTCCTCAGCTGCAGTCAGCACTTCAACCTTTCTCAGGTGGGTTAAGATCCCATCCAAGAAGGACGTGGTAATAAATCTTTGCAGCTGGTCTTGATGCTTTTGGATCCAACAAAGATCTTAACCAAAACAGAGCACAGGGAAATTAAAGAGACCAGCTTGAACTGTTGGAGGTTAACTAAGTGACAAATGTTGTTAGATCTCAGTGTGTTCACCAGAGGACTATAATTCCTCTGATTCAGTGTTGTTGTTGTTGTTTTTGATAGCCAGAGGGTTTGTGATTATTCCCACTGATTCACATGAATAATGGATAGAAGTATTGTCCTTTTAAATGTATTTATTTTTTTGTAATTAATCAAGTTGCACTGTATTTGTTAAAGTCAATATCAGTCTTTTTCTTTTATATTAGTTACTCCTACTTTCTTTCCCTGATCTTAAATGTCATATGGATTGTCTGGTGCATCCCCTTCATTTGCTTGTAAACCATAGTATTGTAGTTCTTCCTGTTTGCTGACTCCCACAGCTTCAGTCGAGACTCAAATTTCTCAACAACAATGGTATACATTACAATGATATTTGGCCAGTTAGTTTCGATTAAAGAGACCAGTGTCAAGTACAAGATGCTTTAAAATTTGTACCACACATTCCCTCTATGGTTATCAAAAGAAGGGGGTTGCTCGGACAAGGGCATGACCAGAGGTGTGACCAGGAGTGGTCTGGGTCCCCCCTTTAAATCTGATTGGCCACCAAAGGTGCCTCTCCAAAATCATAAGCTATGGTTGGCTATTTGTCGTTTCAGAGGCTTATTAGAATCAACTATTTGGGCTGTTATCAGGCTGCTAGTAGCTTTCTTTACATTTTGAATGTGGCACAATCTGTTTAGTTTGTCCATTCATTTGTGATTTGTCCCGTTTCCCTTGTCCCCCTGTTTTTGCCCCCTCTGTCCTGCTGCTGGCCAAAGTATGACGTGCTTGCAAGCGCGTTAGTTCAACAAGCAGGAGCAAGTTCTGACGCAAAATCAGGCATTTTAGGCCGCAGCAATCACTAAAAAAGCATGTGAAATCCTGGAGGGAGTGGCTTAAGGCACAAATATAGCAAAATCTGAGAATAGCATTAATAAAAAAACAGTAAGTTCAAAAATATGCAATATTTCTTATCCGATTACAAGATTGATTGCCAGAATAATCAACAATGTAAAATGCCAAAGAACAGAGAAACAGAACATACAAAATCATAATGATTACTCTACTGCCATGTCTGTAAGGTGACCTTGAGTGACATGAAAGGCGCCCATAAATAAAATGTATTATTATAATAATAATAATAATAATAACTTTATTTATATAGCACCTTTAAAAACAAATGTTTACAGACAAAGCAAATACATCAACATTTAGGACAACAACAGAACAGAGATCAACAGAGAGGGCAAAATAATATAAATGCAAATAACAGGAATAAGAGGAAACAACAGGCAGGTATGAGGCAGTTCAATACAATGAAAGAAAATTAGTTTAAAATCAAAATATTATTATTACCAACTTTCATACACAAAACTAACTACATTAAAGGACTGATGTCTTTTTCTATATTTAACCCTGGATTTACTGTGGCCTTATACACATATAATTGGTTTCTCTCTGTAATTAAACGTTTAGTCGGTTGCCACCACAACTGTTCTTTCTGATAAGTTCTAAGCTTCAGAAACTATTGAAAAGAACATTGTTCGTATTCAACCCTTGTATGTAACAATGTGAGGTCAACATCTCGAGAGTGTAGAGAAAGTATTTATATATACACACGGACTGTGGAGGGGGCGTGGGATTTTTCCCCCTCCAATGGGGGAATGACAGAAAAAGTTTGAGAACCACTGCTCTATACTAAGACCCTTGACTTGGATTAGATGAGTAATTCACTTTTTCTTTTTTACAGGAGGGTCAATTTACAAGGAATCAAAACATGTGATAGTCATCCTGGGTGCATATCTGATGACTCTTCCTTGAACGCAACGGTAAGTCAAATTTGTCACTGTTTCTGTGCTATATCACAGCATCTGTTCAATGGAATGGTACAACAGGATTTATTATGTCAAAATATGAATTATTGACAAATTAAAGTTTCTGCCAAAATTCAGAAAAACTATGGACATTCCCATCAGCTTCATGTGTAGATTGTGTTTGTGCTAACTACTGTGGCTGTTAGCAGGCTAAAACCTAAACTGAGATGAGCAACTTGTTTATTTAAGGATATTAGCATGCTTATGTAAGCATTAAACTCAAAGAACCTCGGTGCTTCAGGCAGCCTCTCAGGCCCCAAGCATGGAATAATACTCTCATATACCAATTAAATAGATTTCTAATTACCATGCTGCAGCCTTAACATTATGTCCAACATTCATTCTAAATTCATCCTCATGAAGGATGTAGCACGCCTGGTGAAGGAAATAATGTGTAATACACTCTCTGATGCCAAAACCTAATGAGTATTGATGTTGAGCTTGCAATCAATAATAATAATCAATGATGTTTTCTATGCTCATATTCTTCTCAAAGGAGCACACAGGCACTAATTCGTGCAACAACACTATTATAACCTAGCAACAGGGCACTAGACGACAAATGTTATCCTCAGTTGTTTTTGTTGTGGTGCTTTTATGACTTAAAAAAGCATTTTTGCTAATCAAGAATATTATTTGTGTTCTGTGTATTGCATTTTGCATTTATCCCCATTAAACATAGAAGTGCTGTATTAAGACATCAAAGGCAAAAAAACCCAAGTCCAGGATTTTCTTACAGTTCTTCTTTTTTTTAACAAACTCCAAAAGCCAAATTAATCAGCTGGAGAGACCTTAATGTCAACATCTCGGCACAGTAATGACAGCTCATTAATTCTAGCCTGCTTTGAGCTTTCCGCTGCAATTATCAGCAATTCTCATCAGCACTTGTAAAACATATACTTTCAACATGGTCCTGCACAGAAGAGTGCCCACATGTCTCCATGACTCCCGAGCCTTTCAAAATTTCACTTAGCATCTCAAAATGTAGCCATGACAATTTCAGACCGTGCACTTTAAATTCTCAAAAACATGCAGGTAGCTTTGGGATTAATAAGGAGAAAAAACTCAACTTTGATCAAATCCTCCAGAATGTTTTTCAAATAGAGCTCCTTCAATTAAAGCAATCACGGCCTTAGGAAACAAGTATCTGCCAGAAAAGTGACACCAATATTTCTTCAATCTCCTCAGACTCTCCATCTTTTGTGACTAAATGAAAAAAAAAAAACACTGCTTGGCAATACAAACAGGCAAAAGTCCAAATAAGAGTTTCATAAATCTTTCCAGCAGTTTTCTTTTGTGTCATTTTCTGTGGCAGTCTTACAAAAAGATCAAAGTAACTTCAAACATCTGCACAAGTATCAGGGCTCCCCGCAGGAAACTTGTAAACAGATATGGTGACAAACCCAGGGACAACAGATGGAAATTAGCTAAATCTGGTACACAGCATCTCTTCTCTTCTGAGACTAATGTTTTTTTTTGTACAATGTCCCTGATTCAGATAAACTAAACTAAACTATTATGTCATAGATTGTGATTAATTGTAACTGGGCAACAATCGCTTCAACCATTAAATGCATGATAGCTGCCTTCGCCGATATTATTCTTAAACATAAAAATGTAATGTATGTCCTACTAAAATAGGAGCGTAAAGCACAGCTGGATTTGGAAAATTTGATTTTTCATCAGATTCCTTTCATTTTATGTCATAAAAGCTCATGTTGCGAGTCTGATAAGGCTCTTCAATCTGGGTTCACAGTCATAATAAGAAGAGCAGAATATTAATATCATTGGGCCTTATTCATGATTTACATCCAAGAAAGTGTAAAGACCCAGCCTTAGTGAAAGTAATTGCAGCCCGTGCCTTCAGAAGAGAGCGCATCAGACCGTCAAAACATGTTTGAAGAGTGTGAAGAATGACTGATCGGCTGATTCCGAATGCCAAGGCCTGTACAGAATTGCTGCAACTATGTAATTCCCTGTAACGGCATCTGTAAGCCCCCAGACACATCGCTCTTTTTTGCCTTTTGGGGCCATCTCTTGGAACTTCTACTTGTCTCCACCTCACCGCTCTCGTCCTGATACACCAATCAGATGTCCTTATATGGAGAGATGGGGGCGTGGTAGTATGCTGATTGCAGGTTGCGGGTACGCGCCTGTCGATTTAGAATGATTCTGATTCACTTACATTCAGATTCAGATTCAGACAACTTTATTTATCCCAGAAGGGCAATTCAGTTTCACAGCCTACCGAGCCATTGAAAGTAGCAAAGACAACATAAAGGGAACAGACACATCACAGCAGCATTCAGTTACATTCACATGTCAGTAACAACAATTCAGCAGACGAACAGGTCGACCAGTGAGAAGCCAGAGCTGGCAATCTAGAATTTCATAAATACAACGCCAGGAATGTATCTAAAAAAAAATAGATACATAAATGAATGGACCTCACAGGTGACATCACTACACAGTAACAGTCAATACAGTCAACTCAATTCAATTAGAATTGTTCAGCATTCAACAGCCTGATAGCTGAAGGGATAAAAGAGTTTGAGCATCTATTAGTTCTCCTTTGAGGGGCAAGATAGCGCCGTCCAGAGGGCACCACACACAAGGTGGTGAGAACATAATTGGCTGGTACGCATGATTCCGACGGTGATTTTGCATATGCACTTATTTTGAGCGCAGAGTAAGAACATTTCTATGCACATATTAGTGAATGAGGCCCATTGGATTTAATGTGGAAGATAAAGTAAAAGGTCCGAAGTTGAATCAGAAATGAACATTGATCTTCCCAAATGTAGGGCTGCACATCAAAGAGAACATCAGCTGTCTATTTTCTTCATTAAATTTCCCATAATGATACCGATACTATAACTGATACATATTCATGTTCTTCAGACTGTCCTAATCCCAGGCTGTGTGTCTTAACTATCATTGTCTTCAATTTAAATTGTTTTGTTTTATAAGAAAGAATAAAGAGGTAGAAAGTTCTAGAAGAAGGAATAGGCAGAGTGCAGAAATGTGACAAATCTGTCAAGTCCTACCTTTATTTTCAGTTTGTAAAGAGACTAAAGAAGACGTAGTTTGAAGATCCATGTAGCAGTCGTCCTGCCACATAATGCGTTTGCTTCGATCCAGGATAGAATCGTAAAGTTCCCTCCTCTCCATGAGAAAGTTTCACAGGTTCTGCCCTCAGACTTTCCTGTTTGTGGGTCTACACAAAAAAAACTGCATTATTTAGACGTCTATGCAACAATAAACTGGGCATGCCAATCTTCATAAAGTTACTGAGGTCTCAATATCTTCTAAAGACATCTTCCAATGTCTAATTTGCACTCCAAATGTCAATTTAATATACTGCGTAAGTAGTCATGCATTACTGATTCAGTATGTAAAAAATCAAACATACTCCGCTGTCGAGATGAAACTGCAGCATATGGAACAAGTTTTATTCTTCAGCTTTCACAAATAATGTTAGGATCTATTCTGAACTTCAGTGCGGCTGCTCTGATAAACCAAAGGAGCTTTAGATGTATTCATATGCCTGCGAGTCTATCTTCATTGATAGACATGACATGCACTTTGGATGAAAGCGACTTAAAACCTCAGCATTGTGCTTATTATCAGAGAAGACATGACTGCTCTTTGAATGTCTCTTTTTGAATGCAGCTGCATCTCTTATAGATTACTCACCAGTGTTGTTGCCTGTTTGATGTGTGCTACAGTGTGTATGTGTGTAGTGGGTGAATATCGCATGTAAGCATGTCAGATGCTGCTGCTACTTCACCTGGACAAAGGCCGTAATCACAGCTGCATGCAGCGTGACAAAAGAGCACAGATTAATCGGGGCAAGGAATTGAGAATCAACCCCCCATTTGGAATATTCTCTCTCTAAGAGAGCACTTCCGCATTGGCTTCATTTGACAACACATGAGGTTGTCGCTTGAGAACAACACTAGTGGTTAGAGCGCACACCCCATGTACGGAGGCTGTAGTCCTACAAGAGGGCGGCCTGAATTCAACCTGTGGCTACTTTCCTGTCTTTCACACCTCTCTCTCTCTCCATTATTTCTGGACTCTATCCACTGTCCTGTCACTACATGAAGGAATAAGCCCTTAAAAGAAATTAAAAAGAATAAGAATTAAAAAAAAACATGCCCACGGGGGAAAAAACATTTGCAACCACAATTTGCAACAATTTGTTGAAACACTAATGAATAGGCGGCAATTAGCTGAAAACATATCAGCATTGAAAAACTTCATATTGTAGGTCTGTCTCAGTGTGCCTCCGTTCTCTGTATCTGATCTTTTTTTGAGAGAGAGGGAGAGAGCGAACTGGTCAACTGCTAGCTGACAAAAGTGATTAAGAGGTTTTAGAAAGTAAGCATTGGGCCATTAATAGTTCTTCCTGTACTTATTAATCCTCTGATATAAAAGGAGTACTGTTGAGGGCTTCAGTCAATAAAAGTCTGTCCCCCACTCTGGAAAGAGGTTTAATGAGGTAAAAAAAAAAATAGCAGGGCCTAGGCCTTTGAGGTGCTTTTCATTGTTTGTTTTCAACCTTGATTAAAATTACACCAATGACTTCCACACGCATGAGGGAGGTTGTGACGGACCACTGCTGTCTCACAAAGCCTGTTCCTGAAAATATCAGGGCTGGATTGTACTGATATTATTATCTGGAAAATGTCAACAGCTCATGTGTGAAAAGGGCTTTTGATGCTGCAAAAGTGAACTAAACCTTACTTTATTTCATCTGTAGGATTCAAATAATCTCTTCTTGAATTTATTCAATATAATTTTCTCAGCCGGGCTAGAGACAGGGTTAATAAATGAGGTTCATTTTTAGTATTCTATCACATCATCTTAAATAAGACGGTAGTGAAAGTGCTGCAAATAGTTGATTGAATTATGTTTGAGTGTTCACCGAGACAAACGGGAAATGGCGAATGCTTCCTGTGTGGTTTGTTGCTGATCACGTAATATCTCACAGAGGAAGCTGATACAAGAACTTCGGATGTACTTGAGACAAGTTGCCAGGGTGTGCTGTTAAATAACGGTGTCAAAATGCCAAAACCACGTAAAAACACACTATCATTAGTGTGTTGGGGAGGGTGACCAACGGTTGCTAAAAGTTGTTAAACACTAATGCCGATTGCCTTACTACAGAAATGCAAGTCTGTAAAATACCATTTATCAACATTAACACACGCAGCAGTATCATTTGCATCATGCAGACAAACCACCTGCTTTGCAAATTAAATATCACGTAAGAGGCCAGGGTAAGGCAGACATGTATTTTGGCTCACAGAAAAGTAATTAAATTTTTCATTGACTCTGGAGCAGATGAACACTCAAAGCAATCATAGAAAGTTAAAGTCCATGGCTTGATTAAGAATAGGCATCTTTTAGCTGTGAAGTTAAACATGTTAAGCGTAGTATACAAAACTGAGGAAACTCACCATGGGTTTGTTGAACTTCTCTGTGGGTATTCAACGATGTAAAATGCTGCTTGAACAGATGTTTGGTATGGAAACACCATCATTTCCCACGAAAGCAGCTATAGTGTGATTTCGAATGCGACTCGGAGGAATCTTTGAAGAGTCAAATCCAGTCGAGGACTAGCGAGCGAATGAAACCAGCGAGAAAAAAACTGAGCACTTTTAGTCATCTTTCGTCTGCACTGTTTTATCAGATAGAGTTTCATGCTGGGGCTCCTTCCTGCCTGATCTGTCTTCCTGTGTTGTGGTTTCGCAGGTTGAACAGTGAAGAAAAAAAAAACTTCAGCATTGTTCTTGAGCAAGCATAGTGGCATTGTCAGAGGCCTGCAACTTTTTACCATGCTCCAATGTTTTCTATTTCGACTCCTGCTTATCTACACAGTGAATGCTGAAGCACAGAAGAGAGCAGAGACATGAGATACCTCATGATTACTAAAAATGCATCAGCAAGTAAGCACTTCTGCAGGGAGACGAATGAAGGGTTTCTGGTCTGATTATAGTTCAAAGCTGAGATAGGATGAAGTTGATGTCAGGAAGTCCATATGTACACACAGTAAACTCAAGTGTAGCTGCTGCAATTTGAGTTACAGTCGTACTCAATGAATCTCTGCTCTATTCATACAATATAAACATAGGTAAGCACGGGGCTAGGGTCTATGAATAATACATTCTTGAGAACTAAGTGCAGGATGTAAATGTAGAGGATATAATCAAATAAATGTATTATTTCCTTAATTCATTTTATTGCTCTTATTCTTCTTATAGATTCTTAACCATCTTAAAAAGTCTTACTCTTCTGACCTTTGCTGCTTTCATATTTTTACCAGCTATCTTCTATCTCACCCCTTTTTGTGTCAGTTTCTGTTTTAATAACCTGTGATGTGATGTCGTCTACTTCTTCTTTTAAATTGTCTTATTTTATTACTGGTGTTTGCTTCTTGTGTATACATCTCCCTCTTGTTTGGCCTTACTGTTAATGTCTACTGTTCTGAGTCCTTACCATTGCTTTACCTGTCAAAGCACTTTGTAAACGTTTGTTTTTAAAGGTGCTATATAAATAAAGTTATTATTATTATTATAAAGAGCAGTAATTCACACAACAGGTTAAATGATAAACCAAAGTACACATCCATGGAAGTATTTTATTTCAGAACACCTGCAACATGTGCGTAACATTGGACGAAAAAAATAAACTGGAAAGCAAACATCAGAAAGAAAACTTATAAATTACAACCAGGGGATGCAGACGATGCAACGTTTACTTTTTCCACTGTTGTCTTTGAATTTCCAGTGTCTATGTTCTCCATTGTAGACCATGAATTTATATGCATAAAAACATTTGTGAGTTTCGGGTCTCTCTTGAGTTACATTTAAAGGAAGAATGTGCAACTTTTTGATCCAGTAGATGTTGCCCTTGAGCACCAGCATGAAACCAAAACATACTGCTGCTTGGCGACAACTTCGCCATACTGAAGCCTCTGCTCTCCTCCAGCGACACACCTCCAACCCCCCTCCACTCGCGTTGGCACGAAGGAGTTCAACGTAAGCGGCGGACAAAATTATCGAGCTGCTATTGCCTGCGGCCTGCATTGTTGTGTAAGCAGGCTAATGTTAGCGCTCTTTAGTTAGCCCGTAGCTTCACATCGCATAAAAATTTACACAGAATGGCCGTGATCTAAAAGGGCTTACGTGACATTCAAATAAGCAGTGAGTACTTTATTTCTCTGGTCCTTGACTAAAACAGCTTTTATAGAGGAGGACCGTCCCGTCCATGTAAACACAGCTCCGACAACAACACAGCCAGCAGGACTCGCACTTCTCACTCATTGTAGACACTCATGACTCACAGAGACATTTACAGAGGGTATAGTTCACTTCTGCTTTGTTTGTGTAAAATGTCGCACATTCTTCCTTTAAATGCTGCTGTCGCTCTTGCAACTGTGGTTAAAAAAAAGTTCTGTGTTCAGCCATAGAATAATATTCTACTATTATGATGGCTGTCGTTGCACTTCATGTTGGCATGGACATTGATTATCAATTGAAATCCTGCATTGAGTACAAGTGGTAAATGAAAATGTGTTCAGGGATCTTCCAGCTTCTTAAAGGTCAAACATAGTTCACTTTTATTTTTTTTTACAAGTGTTAAACCATTTGCATAATCTATGTTGTATTTGGGCTGAAACTTTGAGGACTCTTTCTGCCTTCTATTATAAACTTTATACACGTGTCATCCTACTCAAAAACCAAAAAATAAACAAGATTTCAACACAGGACATTTCCTGAACATCACTTTAGGGCAAACATATTTGTGAACTTTAACAGCTAAACAGAAGACTTAAATGATATGAAATAGCTGGTTTACTTTCTTCTATTTTTTAAACAAGGTTGAACTAGCTGTAAAATAGAACAGAGTATATAGGGTTAATTTGCTATGGATTGCTGTATTAATTAACATCAATATTTTAAAAATGAACACGGGACAAATGGCTCTGAGGGGATACATTTGCTCACCAGGGCAATTAAAGCACACTGACTAAAAGCCTGCAGCTCAGCAGATGAGTAAGGCAGCAGTAAAAGGTAATCAGCACATCCACTCTATTACAAAATGAGGATATCCTTACGTGTTTATTTCATGGCACTTTATACTGGCGATTTAATGGCTAATTTCAAATACAAGCTTTTTTTTTTACAATCTTTGACAAAAGTGGAATTGAACCAATCAAAAATATTTAATCTTTTTCCCAAACCACAACCATTTTCTATATTTCTTTGTAAGAAAATAAAGAAATTATTTCATATTTGAAGTTAACGCTCCACTCCTTCGAGAAGCATTACCTCTGTCGTATTTACACTAATGTCTGTAGCAAGGTCAGCTGTACTGCCCTCCGTCTAAATCGAGGAGTCAGCTGATCAAACAACACAAAGGCACAGTAGAGCATTCTG
The DNA here is from genome assembly GCA_020745685.1 of Tautogolabrus adspersus. Lineage (NCBI taxonomy): Eukaryota > Metazoa > Chordata > Actinopteri > Labriformes > Labridae > Tautogolabrus > Tautogolabrus adspersus. Next base: position 10,628,799 of record CM036554.1, read on the forward strand.
AGCCATTTAAAAAAAGTGAAACATTAAACAGCTCAGTTTTTTTTTTAACACAGTCTCTCTTTTCAAAAGTCAAATACTCTTCATTTAAAACACTTCATCAGTCTCTGACATCCCTTCTTTTTCTGATTTTCTCTGAAGAAAATGTAAACAGTTTGTTTTTAGTGCGCATACAACAGTGGTTACAGACAGTCGTCAGAAGATTTTCACATTTAAAGACGGTCAGGCCCTTCGAGTGATCAGATTTGACAGCATGTAGCAGGAAAACAAAGCACAACGTCGACGATGTTGAAGAGTAAATGTGAGCGTAACAAATATTGTCTTAATCTGTTAAAACACTTGCGTTCCAGCTGATACTGCCATGTTAAACTGATATAGCTTACTGCATAAATTCAAAGAAAGGTTTTCAATTTAAAAGGCTGTCCTTTTCCACAGTAACAAGAACAAGTCAATAAAAATGATCATGTAGGACTCAAGTATTTAAGACAAAAAGGCTCCCTGTTCTCTTCTTTAAAAGTAGTAACCAGAACTGTTCACAGGCACTGACATTAAGGGAAAAAAAGACAATGTATATACATTTTTAAAATTCCTCTCTTGGGTTGTCTGATTTGATGACTTTGTGTCACACTGGATGCAACCACACGTTTAACAGACATTTAAGAGTCATTTCATCAGTGATCTCCTAAAGACACAGAGAAGGACACTTGTGGTGGCACTCGTTTTGAAACAACCCGTAACCAACAGGAGTAAGTAAATGTTACTCCCGTCTCTCCATCTCTCTGCTCAAGTCCTCCCACGCACAAGAGCACTTCCAGGTGCAAACGCATTGTTTCAAAACCTGGATTATAGATCTGACAGTCCCTCTGCGTGCTCGCTCAGCTCCATGGTGTAATAGTCCAGAGGACGCCTGAGAACAGAGGCATCGGTATGAATAAAAACAAAGACATACATATAGCCCCTTAAGAGATCTACACATTGCAATTAGTTTCCAGTAGCTAATATTCAAAGTATTTCAACGTAATTAAGGGATAACGTTTTGAGTTTGACCTTCGTTTTCTTCCCAGTCTGCCCTCAACATATCTCTAATTAAGTCTGTAATTTGCTTCATTTCCCAAAGCACAGTCTGAAACAGCTCGCTTTTTATTTCTTGCACAAACACATGAATAGAGTTATGGGGATAAATATTAAGAAGCATTTTTTCACAGAAACAGAAGTAGTGATTGTTGGATGATGAGGGATGGTGTTAAAATCTGTATCTCCACTGTGGACTTCCTTTTTTTAGTTGAAAATGTTAAGACGAGACAGTAAGCACTGAGGTCTAAGCAGCAGTGTGACACCAAAACCTGATATTTACTGATGACATTTCACACACTTCTGGGAAATGTGCTGTTCTTTAAGGCTGACACTGTGACGGATACTTGGATTGGGAAAAAAAAACAAAAAACGGGGAGAATAAAGTGTTGGAAGGATTTGCTATTTTTAAGTTGGCCAACTTTCAAACTTTCAAATATGTTGTTAGAATATTGCACAACGGTCTTTGGTTATGTTGCTCAAGGCTTTTGTGTGATAATCATTTTAATTGAACTTTTTAAATTCACATACTTTGTTTGTTTACGCTCTGTTATTTAGACACATGCTTCTCAGATGATGATCTCAGAAGATGAACACACCTAGATATTACGGTTGGGGGTCCACACATTTCACCGAAAAGAACATAGAAATGTACAGAGCTGTAAAGTCGTCCATGTTTTCACTGTTCGTCATAATGTTTGCTATGTGATGTCATAGATAGACCCAAAGAAGGTCCGAAGGTAACTAGCTGAAATCGCCACCTACAGTGTACTGCAGCGGAGTCGCTCATACGTCCATCAATAAATCAATACTCAGCAAAGACGAGGACGGTGGCCCAATTAAATGGCCCAATTGAGTGACATCACTTCATACATGGCAACATATACGGTAAGTTACTGTAAACGGCATGGAATATGCATTTCTCATTCACTAATGGTCACTCCGCTTTACCTTGTGTGCTGTAGTTTGGTGTAGCGGTCAAAAAAGTGTTTGTGCTCTTCCCTATAGCAACACCTGAACGTTCCTACCGATAAAGTGTATGACGTGAACCTAAAGGTGACACCTGCTGGAGCCATTTTTTTCTTACACTTTATAACTCTTAACATTGCTCCTACATATATATGTATGTGCTAAAACGGAGAACTGAAGCCCATCTTGAACTACGCTCAAACTCAATATTGAGGACTCAGACTCGGGTAATGGGGACTCGACTCTGATATCTCTATGGTGACTCAGCGACTTGGACTTGAGCACTTGGGACTCAAGACTCGGAATCAAGGTTTGATGACTCGATTCCAACACTGTATCTGTAAAAGCTAATGTTATGACAGAAGTATACTGACATTTTTCTTTGTGTTCGATGTTTGTAACTGACTACTAGCTGCTAAGCACATCTCAATATGTGTTTCATTTGACTCCTCATATTTCAATTCTAATCAACAGACGTATCTTCAGTTACAGCTTTTATGTGATCTATCTGTGTTGAAGTCTATTTTAACCCACAAGTACTTCAATACCGCAGGCTGCTGCTTTTTCATTTCCTCCTCAGAGAAGTCTTTTCTAAATGATCTGAGCACTTATCACGGGGGATCCGGGAAGAAAAAGCTGTAAATTCATACCAACTTAATAACACGTCTTTATATTTGAATATATAATTTACAACTCAAAGTGTCTTCAAGAGAGGAACTGCAACTCTCAGTAGGTTAGACGTGTGTTCATTATCAGGCTTTGTGAAGATTCCTGGCTTTTGAGCATCATTGTTGTCATGTAGCAGAGATAAGAGGGAGCAGGAGATAATGAAAAGAACAAGACTCCTCACCTCCTCCTGTAGAAATATGTGACCAGAGCAGCTCCTAGTCCCAGCAGCAGGAGGACAGCTACAATCAGGCCTATCTGTAACCCCAGCGCAGACGCTAGGAGACAGTGAAACAAACATTCAGTTACATTTTCTTAAAGATTAATATATTGAAACACAAAATTGCAACTCAAACATTCGGATGACATTTAAACCAGCAGCAGATTTTTTAATTTTTTTTAAATGGCATACCCCTCTAAGGCTTCATGCATATAAAGTGGGTCATCTTTGCAGAAAAGACTTGATGAGATGCAGTTTATCCTCCTATTCATTTCAGCTTCATGGTATTTCTCCATGTAGCAGACTCTCAGTGATACAGTGAGTAAAAAAGACTTCATCACAAGACAAGAATGTCATTATGTTGCATTATTATGTTTCTAGTATTCGATATATTACACCTTAAAATGACTTTTACATCCTTGTACACTTTTGTGACTGTGCATGCCTGCTTTTGGAGATCTTTCTAAGAACATAATAATCCAGCTGCTTTAAACGTACAGTATGTAAAATCCGCCGCTAGGGGGCTCTCAATCAAAACAATAACAAAAGATGACGTTGAGTCCCGCGGTGTATTATGGGAGAAAACGAACGAACTCTGTGTTGAATCAATACGAACGGGCGAAACCGACCTGAGAAAGACAATATGTGTACTGACGATGTATCCAAGTATAATTTACATGAAGTTTTATATCACAGCAGCACATACAGCGACAGAACGGCAGCTTTCAGTAGCAGCTAGCGCTAGCTTATGCCGCGGTCTTTGACGTAACATCCGGTGTTTCCTTGACAACGATCAACATTTCGTGTCTGTCATGGCGGCTCATCATGGCGGCCGCCTGCAAGACACATACCGTTACAACTATAGAATTACAGATTTCTCTGGCTTTGATAACTTTTGGAAATATTTGAGGTGATGTAAGTACTCATCTAAAAAATATATATAACATGGGTTTAGTCCACTTTTAATTTAAGTTAGATATTTTAATGTAAACATTAGCATGCAATTCTACATACTGTACCTTTAACTAAACTAGGTTTTCAACATCTCAGTGTTATGAGTGTAAACTGGGGGGTCTCCCACAGAACATTTGAAGCAGGAAACATTTCTTTTCCTGCATTCTGATATATTTTTATGCACTAATTTTTGCCTTTTCTGCACAACTTTGTGTCCTTAACAAATCTCTTTCAGTGTTCATCACATGTTCAACAATGATGAATGCATTCATTTGGATACCTTTACAAACCTGGACTGGAGAGTTGGAGTGTTGCAGTCATGTATAATGTCTACAGCTGTAGCTTTATACAATTGCTTTTGTTTTGTTTATGCACTTTATGAATGGCAAACAATATGAAAATTCAATGCTGAAAATTGCTCTGTGTGACCTTGAATTGCCCCCCGGGGATAAATAAAGTTTTTTTGAATTTGAATTTGAATTTGAACATGATCCAGAATGTGATCTGCCACACATGGTCGTGCATTGAAGACGTAATCTTATTGATTGTTTTCTTTTAAAGAGGTTTCCAACGCAAATCCGTGCACATAGTTTATGAAACAGTGACCACAGATAACGGATTTGCAAACAGCTTTTGATTTGATCTTAACTGAGCCTTCGGGTGCTCCATGCAGCCCGCTTTAGAAAGTTTCACTTGCAGCTCCGTTATCACAACAGGTGAGCCACATGTGTGGAGGCTTGTTTAAAAAGATGCAGCACCACGGGAGAGCAGAGTCACATCAGCAGCAAGCAGCTACTAAAATAACATTTTAAATGTTGTATAACAAACATTACAATGCGACAAATGCATTCAAAGAGACTTAACGGTTATCTCTCTTTTTTTCTCTGTTTCATTGTTCATTGGTCTTAAATGCTGATCGTATGGTCGCCCCTCTTGTATTGTGTGCCACACACTGTGAAGTAATGATCTAACAGTAAATATAGTTCCTTTTCTTTCAATCTCAACATGTCAAAAGCTGATCCTCTGACAAAATGGCCATGTCTCGCATTCAACAACTTTTTTTACGACAGATTGAAATCATCACTCCCCACTAGGGATGTAACGATTCACTCAACTCACGATACGATACGATTCACGATACTGGGTTCCCGATACGATTCTTTCACGATTTATTTTACAAAATGAGACTGAAGAATAATTATGACTAACAAAGATTCCTTTAATTTTTTCATGAAAACACCAATGCACCTCGTAATCTCTTTGGCTCTTACACTCGTTTGGGTGAGCGGGGCTACAAACCTGCTTGTTAGTATAGTTTGGCTTCACAGCTGCCATGATAACGCCTGCTTGTTACAACCAACCGCCTCTGCTCTACAGCTGCTGACACTCACCACATGCAGGGTCCGAAATTAACTTTTTGACTGAAAGAATTCACTGGTCAAACATATTTTTTAACGGCAGAAATAACAAATTGTGTTTTTGTGTCACATACACATGATCAGGAAATTGAGAAATTAAAAAAAATATATTTGCTAGCCTTTATTTTTTAGATAGGTAGTTCCCAGACCCCCCCTGCTCACCTCTGAACCCCCCCTGCATTACAACATTACAGACTAAAAACTAAAATCCATCAGAGAATAATAAATTATTATTCCACAAAACAAGTTTTCTCTTGATTTAGCTTTGACAATATTAGACACTTAATATAATCAGCCTGCTCATTATTAAACGTGTGTGTATCTGACTGCTCCTGCTGCGCGTGCATTTAGCGCGCACTATATCTGCAGTGTTTATAACGCAGCGCTGTTTCACAGAGTCTGAGTGGAGACGTTCACAGACTGAGACTACAGCAGGCTGTGAGAGGACGTTGCTATTATTATGTTAGCTGCAGACGATTGAACGGAGAAAAGTCGAACCGGCCGTTTGAACGGATCACATGTTCCCGACTCGGTCCGTACAGATCACGGATCAACTGTAGGCTACGTGCTGATGCACTTTAAGTTTAAAGGGGCGCGCGTGTGTGTGTGTGCGTTTGCGCTGAAATTGGTGTGTCTCTCAGCGTGCTCCGCGATGCTCTCAGTCATGACAGCAGAGAGAGGAGCAGGGAAATCTGGCTGCAGCTACATAAAACGTGCTTAATACTCATAGCATAGTTTTTATGACCTTTTGGTAAAATATTTACCCGCCCTGTGGCAGATAACCCTCTGAAATGTACTCAACAAATGGAAAATCTACCCGCATTTGGCGCTTGGCGGGTGTGGATTTTGGACCCTGTTACTGCGATTCATTTTTCAGAGAATCGATGTGAACCTTGACAGCTTTGAATCGATTTTTAACTGCCTCACGATTAATCTTTACATCCCTACTCCCCACAGTGAAAAGATTGAATGCATTTTTTCGCCTCAGCTTGCATCCTTCCACATGAATCATCCCTGCTTTTAGTACTTCACCATGAAAGAGCCAACAGCTTTTTTCTTTTTGCATTAGTTCTTTTCAATCTTCTTGACTTGAATTGAAATGTTTCTTTTCCCACTTACTGTAAGAACACCTTCATTATGCTTTCTTTGACCTCTGAGTACTTCAACCTCACACTATTTTGATACAAGTAGGAACTTTTTTATTTCTCAACAGATAAGGATGCCACTATTAATGAAAATAGATACATATTGAACAAAAATACACAGTTTGTTCATTTGTTGAAAAGCTGCTCCTGAAGCATTCAAAAAGAGAGGCTGATTCATGCAATTCTTAAAGATTATAACTCAAACACCTACAGGTAATTCCCCTCTCCACTAGCAGTCTCAATGTGCAGAAATGTTCATAAAAGCAGGTCTGAGTTTGTAAAGAAAGGCTTCAATTATGTTTACTGGCAAATATTGTTTGAATCACTTAATACTTTTTCACTCCCTGCTTTTAAGAGCCCCGACTTCTGTAAGGAGAGAGATTTTCAACTAACATGAAAGTGTTCAAATGTAAAATAATTATACCACAAAAATTGATCTCAAAGGGTTAAAAGCACAAAGAGGATCGACATACTACGCCTCGCGTTTTGAAAAGTTCCACTCGATATTCCGTTATTTATAGGAGTTCAGCAGCAAGCAGCTGCACATTAACAGATAATCTGTTATAGGAGTTCAGCACACTCAGCAGCTGTACATTAACATTATTAAAACGAAGCCACGAGATGCTTCAGTTTTGATATGACTGTCTGAAACCCTACCACCCTAAACCCTAAACTGCGTATAGTTCAGGTATATAATATAATCTCTAATTTGACACATTTGGTACTGCAGCACCCGACACAAGGAGTTAGCTGTCGCTTGCTTCATTTCCTTCAGTTCAGATCAAGACTCCAAAGACCAAACTGAGAGAAATTTTTTATTTAGCTTATTAGTGTTAGGTTTTTTTTAAGTGGCATATTTTGCATTAAAAGCACAAATTAGATGGTTGTGTCTACTTTTTTTTTTATCTTGCATCGTAATGACAGGGAACTGCTGCCCTACCTGCGCTTGTGTATCTGTGTGTTGATGGAGCTGAGCAGACGTCTCCCTGAGCAGATGAAGGACTCATGTGTGATGTCTGGATAATTAGGGCCTTCTGATGGTCCGACAGCGCCTGGATGTTCCCCCACACTCGCAGCCAGCCAGACACGCAGGAAAAATTAGCTCCTTGATCACAGACAAACAGATGCAGGTTTAATCATCCACATATGAGGCTGTTCGGCACATTTTGTGAACCGGAGGTGGGCATTTACATTTAAAGGGCACAGAACATGATGTATGTTAAGTGTAAATAAGGAACACAGTATGTTGCTAAGATAATAACCAAACATCAGCATGTCTGTCTCTAAATTATTTCCCTCAGCAAAAATAAGCTTCCAGGCGAGTGTAGCTCATGTCCAAAGATGTTCATCGCTTCACTGGTAAAGCACTGCTTCAATATTAGTTTTTCTGTTACGTTTCATTTTTTGCAGGGCTTTTCTTAAGTCAAATGTACCTTCTCACATCCTAAAACACAAAATATAAATCACACTGGACTCAGCTATAGACTCCCTTCTTTATTATAACTCCAGGGTAACAGACGTCTGAAACACTGTCTGACTTTTAGGAGTCAATATCTCCCCTGGAGCCAGTTAACTCTGTCGTCTGTAAACTCTTCTGAGCAAACACTATCAAAGCAGAAAAATAAGCCAGCCATTTATTGAATCAGCCAAATAAATAGCTCTAACGCTTTAGAATACGTTTTTAGATCCTAATGCTCCAGACTGTCACACTCAGAGGTCAGAACCCCAAGTTAAAACATTATTTCTGAAAATAGAGACGTGTTAGTGTTTATCATGGAGGCTCTAAATAAACCGAATGAAACAAAAGGAATTATTTACTGTATTATAACAACAGGTGTGATTTCTACATGCATCATTTTTGCATGTTTTCTTTTTTATTGCCTTGCTCTATGTGATGTTTACATATGTCACAAGTAATAAGTTAACGGTTCCTTCCTACTCTCGTATGATCTCAGTGAAAAGTGACGGAGTAGAATCACCGGGTGTCCACCACTCCTTTCTAATTCTCACACAGCGCTGTCATTAACCACATGTAAAGCACCTGCAGTAGACCTCCCATTCCAGTTGGTGGCGAGTGTGCATAATTGTTGTTTTTATAGCATGGTTAAGCTATATAGCTGGTGTGCATGCACGAGCACAAGCACGCGGGTACACAACGTTGACAGCCTTCATTCAGGAGAAATCTCAGAGTGTTATGTCTGTATCTGACTAAAATGACTCAAAACAAGCCATTAAGTCAGTAAGGTAGCTGTCATGTTCTCCGTGTTGTTCTCCGATGTGCGGACGTGGACCCAGCCTCTCTCCTAAACTAAGCATGCCTCATAATTATGTAAAGCCATGCATGTGTTGTATTACGACTTTATGTACAAGAAATAACCGTGCTCAGGCACGGTAAGTCCTGGAGCAGTGTGAGTGCACAGTGCGGGACAACTTTGCTAGTGTGAGTGCGCCTAAGATTGTTCAGCAAATTAAACGTAATGAGTGATCGACTTGTTTCTATCATCAACAATGTCTCATTATCATAAAAATATAAGAAATGAAAATGACGGATCATTATGGATTATGACGGAAATTTGACGATCCTGTTCGTCAAAATGACAGACAACCAGAAAGTCTAGCGCAACCTCTGCTGAGCATACTGTACATGGATTTTGAGATTAATGTGTGCTGTGAAACTTGTAATGTTTTCTATTTGTAGTTTTAATGTCCTAACACTAGATTCTGTGCGTAAGCATGGTCAGAGCTGACCTTATATTTACACACATTTCTAAGTAAGAGTACAAGTTGATAAATTCCATTCTTGGCATGGGAATATTCCTACACACACATCCGTGCGTACGCACTGTTGATAAATGAGGCCTCTGGACTTTAATGATTTGTTCTCACATCTGAACCACTTCTTCTTCCTATTTGACTAAACACAATGATAGCAGTGACCCACTGCACTGTGTCGACTGGAATTTCTGCTCCTGTCCCAGTGAATAATTCATTTGGACAAACACACAATTTCTTACATCTGAGGGATGAGCTGGCCATTTCTTAAATTTAAATACAGCTAAATGTACAATTTCAATGTATACTATGAAAAAATGTCCTCACCTTGGAGATACAAGGCAGAGATACCACAGTGACACCTCTGCTCGAGGTAGTCGGCCACCTCAGCCACTTTCTTCCCCCGGATCAGAGCACTGCAGTCTGTGACAATAACAGCAGAAGATGGCAGCCTTTAGGAATGCTTGCTGTGCTAAACATCGGACAAAATCTGGGCGCGTAAAACAAAAAACGGGGGAAAAATCTGACAGTCAACTAAAATAGGATCAGTTCATATTTTTTTAATCAACCCATATTCCCAAATCAAAAAGTCAAAACCCTATCTGCCCTATTTTATTCATTTTTAAAAACTTTTTGCCTCACCTCCTGATTGCTCGTGCCAGTCACTGGACAAGGGTCCGAGGCAGAGGTCAATGTGACTTGAGAAGGCGGAGCTTGGGCAAAGGTTGGTGCTGTGAGGTGTGGGGGATGAGCTCGTCCAGGAGGAGGAGCTTCTCACCTCACAGCATGAACAACGGCTGAGTGAGACAGGGCCATCTTCTACTGACCTGCACAGGCATGCAACAATACAAATATACAGTATAAGTCATGAATACAAGTCCGTACAGCATGATGAGAAGTAAAACATAACAGGAAAACCAGTTAGTTTATGACAACATTTTTTTGCCACTCCTACATTGTCAAGGTTACAATTATGGTCCTTTGAAACTAATTAACACTGATTCCTTGCACAAACAAAAATGCTTACCAATCAATTACAGTAAACAGTGTGTAAAAATGTGACCCTGCTGGCTGTTACTGTAACATAATGTAAGCTTACATGCAAGGAGGCAAGACATGAAGTAAAGAAAACACTGCAAAAATCCAAGATGGCAGACAAAATAAAAGAGCCTGACACAGTTTTTTGCCTTTATATCAGTGCTACGTGTTATTGGACATATTCAAAGTATGTTTCTCGGGGATGCATGTGTAAAAACAATATCATAGTTAAACTTGATGAAAATAACTCTTAGTCTTAATCTGTGATTTCACTTTTAAGGATGACATTCATAGCACATTTCTGCCTTAAGAGAGGGAGGGGAAGCCAGGTGAGGTACGAGCGCTTCCTCAGTAAGTGGATATAAAATTGGATACGTCTTTTTGGAAACTCTGCAATCATCTTATCGATCCCATAAAAAGATAGCACTGAAGCAATGTGGATGCTGTGGTAGAAGGCTGCATTTAGCCAATCACTGCTACAAAGCCTGGGTATCCCACAAGGAAATTGGTTTGTGAAGAAGGTAGATACCCACCTCTTCCCTCCTCTAAGGTTGTGTTTTGTTGTTTTCTTTGCCAGGGACAATTTGACATTAAGAATAGGAAAAATCACAGCTGAAAAAAATAAAATAATGAGGTTTTATTCTATTCAGTAGCTTTGGATTCAGGGTCCTATAATGTCCATGCTGACTAACAGGCACATTGTCACCCTGCTTTTCCTACAATAAAAGCCCATTACATGAAAAACACTTCCACTAATGATGGGCAAATCAGCTTCAAGAGCAGAGCGATATTTATGCCCACATGCTCTGGTTGACGGGTTGTTTTGATTTGTTTTACTCCAGTCTTATGAGTTTAACCTGCCCTGGTAAAAAAAAGAAGCTGTCTGTGTTGAAAACAATGAGCAGGAACTAAGATCCTTTAACCAGCAAGGACTCTGACAGTGTTTTCTCCCAACCCAATTAAAATAATAAGAAAGCCTTTACATGACTTCCTTTTACAGTCAAATTGCATATTTTAAGGCCTCAATGGTTCATGTTGTTGGACTGTGCTTACCTCAGAGCTGGAATCACTTGTCTCCCTCTGCTGGTAGAAAGAGAGGAGAGCAGCTGCTGCTTTTCACTGAACACAAGAACATCTCTGAGGCTGGAGTTTGTCAGCGCAGTTCCAGCTCTGCAAACACTGAACAGGTCATAGCAGAGGACCACCGCTCCTCGTACCGGCACTGTTGAGCCTTCTGGGAAAGCCTGATCTATGCAGGAGAGAGAGGGGGTGAAGGAGTGCAGAGAGCATAAGGTGAAAAAGAAGAGGGATAAGAACAGTTAAGGGAGACAGGAAATCTTTCTATTAGTTTCCCTTAACAAGGTCTTATTCATGTCTCACCTGCTCCAGTAACATTTCCGACTATATAAAATCCATCCTGGTCGATAGATCCTGTAAGAGGAAGGGCAATGACGGTCCCACTGCGCTCCTGCTCGAACACAGTGAGCACCAGGCCCTGCAGGTCCGTCATAGGAGGCCCGTGTAGTTCGACAAAGGCCCTCTGCTGGCTATGATTGGTCCAATGTCCACTAGCCACCTCACTGATGACCACGCCCTCAGGAGCTGGAGGGGGACGGGGGCAGCTGTTCTCCCTCAGTGGGGTGGGTGGAGCCACCTGTTGGGATTGATTATTATCATAAGTGTGTATACAATAAGGATAGATCTGGTTACAGTGTTGCTCACCCTACAAAGAACTTGCTAAATATTTTAAAGGCATAAGTCAGCATTCTGAGAAATAGTTCCTTAAGTCTCTTTGTGTGAGGATTTATGGCTGTCCATCTTAAATAATCAAGTACTTGAAGATGTCTAAAGCAGTCTGTTCAACACCAAATTGCACCCTTTTGTTCTGCCTGTGTGTCTGCAGTATTTCCTGAGGGGCATGCAGATACTTCATAGCAATATGATGTCACGATAATCTTAATGAAATACTGTAGTTTGTGATGTGCCAAGATTTTCACATCTTGTAGTGCGAGCATGTTTGAGATTATGGAGAGGAATATCTGTTAAGATTCTCCTTATGTGTGTGATGATGCTATCCTTGTTCAAAATCTAGAAGGACTTTAAAACTCCTACAGTGTGAGGCAGGCTTAAGTGTCACAACCACAAATACATACTGTACTGTTCCTTTTTCAATATGGCAACAAGCTGTTGCCAGGCAACTTGTAATCTCACAACGGTGTGTCATATTCCTCCATATGAACACAGTTTGAGTATGAACTCAAACTGTTATGTAATAATTTCCTGTTGCAATTAAGTCTGTGAGAGTTTAGTGCTAAGGCCTACATGTGAAGATGGAAAATAGAACCTTTGACAAGGCTGCAAGAAGTTGGTGGGTAGCCTGTTTTTCCTCTGTTTGGAGTCTTGATGCTAAGTTTATGGCCAAATTCCACTAGATGCGTGTTCGGTCTGTCTCCGCTCCGTTCCGGCAGCGGAGCTGATACGTTTCACTTTATTCAATGTGTGTGCTTCCACTGGGTCTGCTGCGCTGCGTCTCAGCTCCGTCTCTGCTCCGGCAGTCCGGAGCAGATACGCAAGAATTCTATTTTTGCCGGATGCCGGAGCACGACGCATCAATTCAGCACAGAAAAGAACAAGCGGGACGGGAAGACGACATTAAAACATCCGGTTTATTTTCAGAATAAAAGACTCCGTTTTGACGGTTCAGAAAAACGACTGTATGTGTGTTTGTTGATGTGTTTATAAGGTTTATATAGAGTTTAATACCATGTACATCGTATTATCTCGCGCTGTCGCAAGTTAATCTTTAAAATACCGCGGGAATTCCTTTGTCTCTGCACCCCAGCTGTCCGGCTGTGCTCTCCGTGCTGCGGACGGAGCATGCAGCCGGTGGGTGTTAAAGGACGGGGGTGCACGGAGCCGTCACGCACCGGAGCGGACACGCAATGCACACGGATCTGGTGGAATTTCGGGGTTAGCCTACTGCCCTCTTAATGTAGCTTTAATATTTAGCCTATAGAGAGTAACGGTGGTATCCGCCTCTGATACAGCTGGTGTATAGCCTGATCCTATACTTTAATAGTCTACCAATCAGATTTAGTACATTGACGAAAAAACATCTCTAGTACAGATATGTTAGTAGTATCAATATTTGTTGCAAGTGTGCAAATAAGCCAGTTTCCAAAAGTGGCTAGCTATTCCTTTAATAACTGCATCTCTTTTCTACCATTGTTTAATTCTGTTAAAGAAGAGTTCATCGCGAGTGTATTAGCCTCTAAGCTAACAAAGCCATCTTTCATGACTAAAACCTTTTTCTGTGTACTCACTGAAAAAGCTGACAGGTCGTAGGGGTAAAGGCCTCGACAGCGGCTCAGGGCCTCATCCCCAGGCAGAACCTCTGGATCCTCCAGCAGGGGGAGCTGTCCTGGAGTCAGAGCTTTACTCAGCTCCTGTGCTTCCCTGTCTGATCCCCTCTGCCGGTACACGACTGCATCCAGCAGGCCTCTGGTGGGGATGCCTCTCTGCGTGGCTGACGGTGGGCCATAAGGGCTGCGATAGAGTGCCACAGCGTCTGGTCCATTCTGGATGGTGTTTGGGGGCAGACGGAGTGATGGTGCCGGCACCAACCGGTCGCTGCCCAGCAGGAAGTATCCCTTCGAGGTGGTGAAGTGTCCACTCAGGCTGATTTCTCTGTAGGGTTTGTTGTTGTGTGCACTAAACAGCAGGATCCAGATGCCTTGCAGGGACACACGGCGTCCTGATGGGTGCCAGAGCTCAATATACTCGCCATCCTCAGCTGCACCGGGTGTGTCAGTGTTCAGCTCATTGATCAGGAAGTCACTGTTTCCCCAGGGCGGGAGGTGAGGCGGTGAATCTGTCCCTCCTGGAATTACTAAAGGATCAAGCACATTTAAAGTAAGCTACTGTAGAAAGATTTGTTTGACTTTACTTCATCTTGGCAAAGTTTCTGTCCCGATTTAACAATCAACATAAATCACATTCTTTTCGGAGCTTTCAGATGCTGCATGGCGGATTTTGTTACTTGTTGACACTACAAGTCTAGCGGCTTCCAGCCTTTGTGCTAAGCTAACACTAACAGTTAACTGTACCTTCATATGGGGACAACCCAGGGCTGCTGCATTAAGGACTGTGGCCTCTGTACATGGTGCATAGGCTTTGACTGGTGTGCTAAACTGGCATACCAACCGTAGCGTCATTTAAACATGAAAAGGAATCTGTTTGCTTTCAGTGAAATATCAGTGTGGTCGTAATAATGTGATACATCACAAAATGCTACTGTTTTTAATAAATGCTCGGTCAAATGACAATTTTAAAAGGGAAACTATCGACTTACATGTCATTTTAAAATGGCATGAATTCCTCCCAATGTTAGGAAGCACCGACGTATGGCATATTTAAACAAACCAGTAAATATTTTTGTAGCTCGTGTTCCAGATTCACATCAGATTTTGCCACAGCATTTTAAAACACTCTACATTGAAATGAGAACCCAATACTATGAAATCTATAGTCTGCTGCACATGTTGTTGTTTTGAGGCACGAAAAGAGCTGGGAGCAGATCATTTATAGTCAAAGGGATGTGCTGAGATAATTGAGGAATGCATGCAAACACTGAGGTCTGCTACAGAAGTATCACTGATCCGAACACTGAGGCAAAAAACGTAAGACGGGATTTATCATAATTAGAAAACACAACCTGCAACTAGGGATGTAACGATTCACTCAACTCACGATACGATACGATTCACGATACTGGGTTCACGATACGATTCTCTCACGATTTATTTTGAGAGAATCGGGAGGTGATTGGAGCTTCTCATTGTGGTGGTGATTAAATGCTGCATCATGTTGGTTGTGCTATTTGTCTAGTTCCCCGTCTTGTTGCAATATTTGCACACAGTTTTTGTCTCGTCTGTTATCTTCTCACCTCTTTCATTTCCTGTCTTGGGAAAGCAAAAATGCCTCTACTGCCATGATAACGCCTGCTTATAACAACCAACCGTCTCTGCCCTACAGCTGCTGACGCTCACGATATTACTGCGATTCATTTTTCATAGTCCCGATTCGAACCTTGACACCTTTGAATCACATTTTAACTGCCTCACGATTAATCTTTACATCCCTACCTGCAACACTATCTGTTTTTCTTCAATGCACGAGGACATGTGAAGATAATGTGAATACTTTGTCATCACATGTTTACTGCATTAATGCAATACCTAAAACAAGGCATTAGGTGGCAGTATTTCACATTTAATTTACAAGGACAAATCACAGAGCATTTTAAGGTGGAGGGCAGAAAAACCTTCACAATAATCTCTTAAACCTGATCGTTGTCTTGCTACATTAGTGAGGCAGACTTTGCCAACTGGGTTGGTGTAATGCCAGTTTGTCATTTGCTGTTTCAGATTAACGTTATCTCATCTAGTTTCTCCTTAAAAGAATAAAAGCCTCCTCAGATGCTGAGACTACCAAAAAAGCGAAGCCAAATGAAATGTAGTGATGTCTTAAGACAGAAAAAAGGTCCAACATGCAAACTTGAAAATATTGCTTTCAATAATGTTACAAAACGTTAGGCCTTATGAATTCTGCTGCTTATGTTACTATGTTACCATGAAATTATTGGAAAGTTTTCTCATGCCCAAACTCCTTTCTGCTCCCTCCATTTCCTCAGCCTCCTACTTATGTGACTGATGGATTGGTGTTGACTTGTTTCTTGGAAGGTAGTTTCTTTCCCATTGCATGTCTCAAATGACTAAAATGATGCTGGTTTAAGTTTTACAAACTGCCTTCTGTTTTCGTGTGGCTTAACTGGGTGTCACCAGAAACAGAGCTAACATGTAATGCTTAAGACTGGTACATATGCCCTATTATAAAGTCTTCTTGCAGGTTACGAGGATCCTTAAGGGTTAAACATCTTTCTTTATGAAAAGTCTGTTTCAAAATATTCAAAAACAATTTAGATGCTGTTCAGGAACTTTCAATCACATCATATGATCTTCAAAGGAATTTAACTTTATCCAAATCTTAACATTCAGCAACCTGGCCATTTTAAAAAAAATCTTCCGGGGTGAGGAGTCCTCATGGAAAAAAAAAACACAGGATTTTTCTCAACATCATAACTTCCTGTACCTGTCATTTTTCCTATTAGCAGTTTCTTTCTGGAATAATAGTGTCCTCTAAAAACTCTCAGTTCTTACATTTTTCGACTCTTGTTCCATTCTAGCTTTGGTCCTTGGTTCCTCAGCTTGTTAATGACAAAACCTTGAACTTCCCTGAGGTCAATGTCTTTGACTGTGAGCATGTGTATCCTTAGAATAACTTTATGGTTCTACAATTCATTCAGCAGACGCATTTGTCCAAAGTGACGTACATCAGAGAATAACTTCAACAACTTGTTGCTCTGTTGTTGCTGATGTTTTTTTTTAATCAACATTGACATTGACAGCTGCTCTTGAGAGTTCTAATCAGCATCAAAACTATCCTGAATATTGTCATCGTCATCATCAATATCAAATATCATTAAGTGTGTAGTGGTTTATGACAGAGCTGGGTCTTTAGCTTTTTCTTCAAGGTGCTAAAGCCCTGTTTCCACCAAGCGGTCCGGTATGGATCAGTACAGTTTGGTACTGTTTGGTTCGGTAAAGCCTGATCCTGTTTGCGTTTCCACAGCCAACCGTGCCCTATTTGGTAGGCGCCGTGTAAGCCGGATGCCGATAGCCGCGTCACCTACGTAATAAAGTGACATCATAGCAGCACGACCCAGTGTACCCCGCTAATAAATTCAACGAAGAAGAAAAACGCGACACAGTAAACAAAGGGCAACGATGGAAGACATCCAGCAATTCGTCTTCTTTGTCATTGGCATGTGGCTCTTTGTTACAAAACGCAATCAAGCTTTGTTTCAGAGAAAAGCCTTGAAAGTAATCTTCTCGAAGTCGACTGGATGTTTAAACACGGCCGGGTTATGTGTTTGTCCTTCATTACCGCTGTCGCATGGGAAGTGACGATTCTTTCGACCAATCAACAGACTGCAGTGTTTCTAGCTCCACCTTTTAGGGTTGGATCGATATACTTGGCACCCATACAGAAGGGTAGCAAAAAGTAGGACGGTACCGGTCGGTAATTTGGGGACCTTTCCCGGCTTTAGTCAATGGAAACGCCACAAAATGCGTCCGTACCGAGACGAACCGAACTGAACCACTTGGTGGAAACGGGGCTAAAGGGACTCTGGGGGTTTAATGGAGTTTGGTAGTTCGTGTCACAACCACCGGGGGGCGACAGAAGAGAAGAGTCTAGCTAGAGTCTTAGGGCCCTGTTGTGAAGGTTGGATCAGATGCCTTTTATTGGCAGATCGTAGTGGTTCCTCAAGATGAGAAATGTTTTTTACCTTGAACTATCCATGTCTACATGTCTATACATGTAGATCTTTATACAACATCAGCCAAGAATTCAACCATCAACGACACCATACTGATGAGTCATCCTACATTTCCCACCGCTTCATATGACCTTGTTCTTGTCCTGTTGCCACATATTATTAAGTTAAGCTCTGCTTTATATTTACCTTTACAAAAAATCATCACTTGGTTTTTTTTTCTGTCTACATCTCATCGATTATATTAATTTGTCATGCATGCTGTTTCAAATCACAACTAACATTTAAACATTGTCCTTTGTATGTGTAGACCCAACTAACAAAAAAGATTACCTTTAAAGGGCTTTGAAATTATAATCTACTTCTTTACTTACTAACTACTTTATAGCTTGAAAGTTGCACTGACATACATTTAAAACACTGACATTATCATAATTAAGTTACACTTTCTTATTCCAGTTTAAGTTACATGTGGAAATCACAATCTGAGGAACTAATGTAAGGTTTATGACTTCTTTGACTATAGTTTTCATCAGCCAAAATGTTGTATACCTTTCTTTAAAAGTTTAGCATACAAAGCATACAGGCAAAAGAGAAAAAACATAAGGGTATATGACCACAAATCTGAGACACTGCCATTACGTGGCATGCTCTGAAACCACTCAGCTAACAAGGCCCAACATAGCGGATGTATTTTGATATTTAAATGGATCATAAATGAGGGACACAAGTCAGAACCCTACGCATAAGAAAGTAAATTGATTGAACATTTGCTAACAAATTGTGGGGAGCTTAGGCATCCAGTAACGTCTGTTTGCCAACCGTATAGGTTTCATTTTCCCTTCCTCACCATGTGTAAACTAAAGAGAGAAACTCTGGTTTTCTATCAAGCGTGATATAATAATTATCTTGGGCTGGGGAAAATGTGCCTTGAATTGAATCTTCCAAGGTTTAGCAAAGATACAGATCTTAATCATTCTAACCATTCAACATGAATTCAAAAGTCCTGAACCACATTCAAACACTCACCAATACTGTGAGGGCAGATCTTTGGCCAGGGGCACTGGTTGGGCTGTCCTGGAGTTTGTGGGGCCTCCCAGAAGACCCCAGGGTCTCTGGTCCAGGTGGCCACACCACAGCGACTCAGATAGAAGCCTCCCTCTCTTAAACTAGAGGAAAGAAAAAAACATTTATGTAATATAACATCTTCGTGTTGGTTGGAGAATTCAAAACAAATAAAAGTTACAGTATGCTGCTTTCCAACCAAGCTTCACTTAAATATAAAGAAAATTGTTCTAAAGCACATTTTATCATTTTTAGCTGAGTCAGCAGAGTCTCCAGCACTAGCACTTTAATTGAGACTGAAATATCTTAACAACTATTGAAAGGGTTGAAATTCTTGTGTTCATGAAATTCTGTACTGACTATCATGAATCCTACTCATTTTAGTTATCCCCTGACTTTGCCCTAGAAGTTCACATTGTTTTCTTTGACTTATTTTCTCCGCAAAATAAATTGCCATAAAATTTGGTACAGGCGTCTAGGGTGTCATTACAATCAGTTATGATGACTTTGGTCAGCCTCCAACCTTTCTGACAGCAACAGCAGCATTAGGCCACTTTTTGTTTAGTCCAAAATGTTCATTTACAACTAATACCTGGTAAAAGTTAAGACATGTACTTAGTTTGGTGCTCACTAGTAGGTGTGGAAATCAAAGTTCATCCTGATAGGATCTTATATTGGCTCTTTGGACAATGATACTACATTTGCTGATATCACAAAGTGTGTCGCAATACTATATCATACTGTAGGTCAATTTAATAAAATCAGGTAATGAGGTGTCAACTAAAAAAAACAACTAAAATATTACTTGACAATTAGATCACTGAATTATTGTTTTAAGATATAGACATAAAGATCAATTTTTACCTTTACATTGATGATATAGAATAATTTATCATTGAATGAAAATGTCTCTCCATACTGATGTATCGTAACACCCATTTGTATTAGCAAGTGGTGGGATGCTAACGCAAACACTGTAATATCTGCTAATGTTTGATATGTTGGCTTAGTCTTTTGAAGCATGTTAGCTTGCTCTCAGTAGTATGTTTCTTTCAGCCCAATTTTTATCAGGGAGGTGTTAACAAAACTTGCTGGTCGATTTTGAGAGTTGTTCCGCAAAATATTTTGAAGAGTCTGTGAGTCAATGTGAGTGAGAGCCTTCATGTGACTGCTTCTGTTCCACAGTGATTCACACCGCAAACAAGAAAACAGTGCTTTAGGAAAGAGGAACAGTGGTCATCAGCCGACCCTTTCCCCCATTGAGTTAAACAGATCTTGATGTTTCACAACACTTGGGAGTTGCCTCAAAAAATAACCGCTGAATATAACTAACATGGCTGATATTCACACCTAAAGTTTGAATATTACAAGCCCCACCAAACTCACTTGTTCTTTCCACCTCCTGTGTGTACTACACTCACATTGGCATGGTTTAACTTGAGATTTAAAAAGTAGGAAAGCCTTTAGTGTCTATCATAGACTCTTGCCTGTTGCTGAGTTGATAGGGATGTCTGCCTGGGATGAGAGTCTCTGTGAGGTTGGCACTGGGCCTGTTTCCAGGTCCAGCAAACACAAAAGCATCCAAAGGCTGTATCTGGCTCAGAAAACTGCCAACAGGGAAGTCTGATGCTCTGCCACTGTAAATTGCCACTGCCCCAGACTCATCTCCTGAGAAGAAATGATAACAGGAACAAAGAATTTACAGTAAAACAAAAGTGACTGAATAAAAAAAGGACCAAGCGTTGCTAACGTTAGAAGCAGCTTAGCTGGCAGCCTCTCCTGACCACCTGTGTCTGCAGATGAGTGTCAGAAACACTTACATTTGAACATCAAATGGTTTTATTTTGTGTAATTTGATTTAACCGTTTTAATAATCTTTGTGTTTTCATTAAAAAATATCCTATAATATCATTTTTATATGTAATTTAAGTGTAAGGGCTACCAATTCTGAGTAAATAAAAATGAATATAATGGATCATTGCAATGACTGGTGTACTTGCGGAGTCAACATTTTAGGCTGTATTCAAGGCATTTTTCAACAGAGTTGTTTCATTATGGATACCAGTATTGGTATCAGATTCAGATACTGCCCAAAATATGAAATTGGGTCTCAGTGGAAATGCAGTCAATGAACTGATCTGTTACCATTACCAATTGGCTCCCAAAGATAGTTTCAGGTAAATTAACATGTGACTATTACAGACAACAATGGTGTGCTACCAAGAAATGAAATGATACTCAAAGCTAGCAAAATGTTAACAAAAGGTGTATTTTGACCAAAATTAATTATTTTCAACACACAAGTATTGGAGATGAACTTGGCATTTGCCAGTACTCAGATCTAGGTTTCAGAATCAGTATCAGGATGTAAATGAATGGAATATCTCTTCAATTCACTTGAATTTCCCCTTGTGGGATTATTAAAGGGTACCTTCTTCCTCTTCCTTAAATATTGTTTTTTAGGCTCTGACAGAGGCATTTTGAGTACTAGGTTTAAGAAGGTGTCTAATGACAACCCACAGCCCACTGACCTTTCATGAAGCTCTTCTCTATAGTCATGGAGATCAACCCATTCCTTGCGTTGTCCACATTCACATTTGCACTCACACTAACCCGGTCCATCTTCCCATCCAACACAACTAGCACCAGAGGACCTGCAGCTGAGGCCTCTGTCAGCTCCACAAACCCGTCCACCTGCCCTCCTCCCAGCTTCAGCTCAGTTATGACAGGAATGGTTGCTGGACTAAGAGAAGCGGTGCAATTGTTCCTCTGACCCGGGGAGGGGGAGGACACCTGAAAGCCCCAGCGATCTTCAGACAGCAGACACCTCTCAATTGACTCATCACCCTCAAGTGCAGTCTCATCCTCGACGAAGGCTGGCTCTCCTGGGGTCAGAGTTTCAGCCAGGAACTCTGCACCCCCAGTGCGGCGAGTCATGTACACAACGGCGTCCACTAGTCCGTGAGATGTGACGTTCATCTTTTCATTGTATCGAGCAGCAGATGTGTGGTAGAGGACAATGGCGTCTGGTCCGTTCTGGACGGTGTTGGGTGGCAGAAGGATGGCAGGTTTGGGCAGCATGTCCACAGAGCCTACCAGAAAGAATCCTCTGTCGTCCGTGCTCTGACCTTTGAGATCCAGCACCTTGTAGGCTACATTTCCATTCCCATTGTAGAAGACAAGCGTGTAGCCATCCAGTGACGCCCGCTGTCCACTAGTGTGATACAATTCCACAAACTCAGTGGTGTCAAAACTTGGGTTGTCTGCATTGATCTCGCTGATGATGAGGCAAGGTTCACAACAGACAACCGCCAGCATGCAGATAGACACCACACAGGCCAAACTAACCTCCATGATTTGTCCTTAAAATGCCTGGACAGAGTCGATTCTGCAAAAATAAATAAATGAATAAAGGACCACAGTTTTTCAATGAAATAAAAGAACTGGGTGGTTTGCAAACTGAAGTAATAGCCTACTGTGATTTCATTCATACAACACATCTGAAACTAAATCTTAGCCACATAAAAGCAAAGGTTACTGAAGCATGCTCACAACGCTATGATCAAATCTTACGTTAACTACACCCGACTCCCTGGAGGACTAACCTCATAATATCATGAACGAGTCTTCTATGAGTCTATTTATTGTTCATGGTGACATTGGGAATGCACGTCTTCTGCATGAGTCATGAAATGTTGCGAAACACGCTGGCAAGCAGATGGAAAGTTTGTAATCAACGGACCGGTTAAATGGTTTATTTTGCAATAAATTGATGCGATTAAGTTATTGGAAGTTAAAGGCTAATAAAGAGGAGCCGTGTCGTTTTTCGGGGTCAAATTGGATATGTGATGCTATTTACAAATTCCACATCAACCCCAATGCACTCAAATGGCAACAACTTTAACGTTAGCTAATATAAACTAGTCACAAGGAGGCTACAGTGTGCACGAGTAACTCTTGAAGTCGTATTTTAATGGGAGAAAGCGTTAAACAGTGCCCTGAAATCATCCCATCCTACGACAGTTATTCCAGTCACGGTTAGGCTGCCATGCATGCATCTTTCCGTCGAAAAAAAAAAAAAGCCTGTCAATCTGCTTTCTATCAGTGCCACACAAGGTCCTTAAAGACGTCCTAACTTACTGTGTTTTGTCGTTCCTTGTCGCCCAGGTGTCCCTCGCTGCACGCTCCAAACTACGCAGTTGGAAATGAAATCGTTTGCCTACTCGCCGGAAATAATTTTTGGTAAAGTTTGTTTTCTGTCCTCCGCCGCTCCCTTCATTCACAAAGCAGCACTTTCTCCCCCCCGGACTGTGGGCGGTCAGACTGACTGAGGGGGATGATGCCTGCCAGGGAAGCTCTCTTTTTTTCTACGACTCAGTACACCATTCAGACATCCACAGCTGAAGATAAAACACCAGTAAACCAAGCGAAACGTGCTCTTTGAAGAACACAACCCGTCTCCTAAACCTACTTATCAACACTATGTCAAATAATTTCATCATTTCAACCTGTGCTATTTTGTGTTTTTAGAGCAAAATAACACCATCGCCTTGAGTTCATCCTAGAAGCCTTGTAAAAGACCTGAAGGGGGCCCCTGACCCCACTTTGTAAAATACGGAAGAGCGGGGTCAGTTATAACACTTAACTAACAGCCAAAGCTTCCCCCCAAATCAGGTCAGCTTTGACCTCAGTTCAGTTTTAGTTTGAGCATTTTTTCAAAGGTTTTGCTTCATCTGGAAAGTAGTGTTTAGTGCTTGGAGGAGAATAACACATTTGAATGTATCCTAGTTTAGTTGTAACATTTGCTGTGTAGATACTCTGTCAGAAGTAGTGAGTACAAAGGTTTCTGATTATACCACAGTTTAAAACACCGCATTCAATGGTTTGTTTCAGATTAGTTGTAATGTATTGTTACTTTTGATGCCATAAATGACTCAAATATTTTAGAAAATGAAAAGTTTATTTTACCATCAGGTGTCTTCTAATTCCACTAATCAATGAAGTCTGATCTCTAAACTGCTTTGAAACTAATAAATACACACTAGTTAATCACAATGTAATGTTAACCCATAAGCCACTAACAAATGTGTTAACTTTGGTAGCAGTTAATCAGTTTATTCCATGACTTAAATGAACAGAAACAGGTATTGTAAAAAAACAAAACAAAAAAAACATCAGCTTTTAACAATGTCAATAGATCTGAGTTCTTAAGAGACCATGATGACTTATTATACATGTGTATGTTTTGAATATCTACAAATAATAAAAAAAGATTTTTTGATATATCACCACTTTCTTCACTCTAGTGGAGCTCAAGAATGACGTAACGTCATGCAGGTTGAGCAGCATATCACAACAAAAAGCACCCGGGGCATAGACATGCATTATGTATTTTATTCAATAAACTCTCTAAAGTACAACCGGCGGTATGCTCCTCCTCAGGTTGTCCACGATCCGGCTGACTTGAGTTGGTGGAAGTGACTTCAAGTTACGAAAATGGCGACAGATACTGAATGAAGTTAAAGGTTTCAATAATCGTTTTTTCATATGAATGTCGACGTCTGTTTAAATACATCATCTGAATACTATTTACTTTCATTATCTGCTGTCTGCATTACTTTATAAAGTATTCCCTGTAGATTATCAATTCCAAGAAAAACATCTCTCTGGGGTTTGGACTTGATAAGGCCCACCAAAATTCAAGACTGAATAGGTCTGGATGTCTGGTGGGGCCCATTTGGAATGCCTTTCTACAGGTCCCAAAATGTGGTCCTATGCGCTCCTGCTTCTTGAATTCACTTGAATGAAAAAGCTCCTGTTTGCTTTTGACAGACACAAAACAAAATCTAATATGAAGTTCAAGCTAGCCTAAAAGCTACATATTCCTAATGTGTATGCTGGAGTTTAAAGTTAGTCCTGTGATTACCTAATCTATGGGCGCTGTATAATACAGGGGCAAAAGTTGAATCAGATAGTTCATCAAATCAAAATAAAGCTGCATAAAGTTTTTAACTGTAAATGTACTGGTTCTTCTGTGGGGCTCTCTGTCCCAAGAGCCAGAACCAAACACGGAGAAGCAGCGGTCAGTTTCTATGATCCTTATATCTGGAACAAACTCCCAGGAAACTGCAGGTCTGCTAACGCTGGTGTCTCCTGCGGCCTGGAATCTCCTGCAGGATGATCTGTGTCTGAGGGAGCGGGTTTCTTTAAATCTTTTTAAAAGTAGATTGAAGGTGTTGGAAGAAGATTCTTCAGGTTGTAGATGCTTTGACAGATGATTTTGTGCTCTGTGACTCAGGAAACTTTTTGTTTTGCTGCTGACCGTCTTGGCCAGGACACTCTTGTAAATGAGATTGTTAATCTCAATGAGGTTTCTCCTGGTTAAATAAATTTTAAATAAAATAAAAAAAAATAAAAAAAATTTAGAGAGCGAGTCTAGAATATTACCATGAAAAGACAGAAATAAAAAAAGAAATGGTAAATAGACTTGAGCTTATATAGCGCTCTTCTAGTCTTCTGACTACTCAAAGTACTTTTACACTGCAGGTCACTCCTACTCATTCACACACTGATGGCAGAGGCTGCTCTGTAGTAAGACCATCAGAAGTAACTAATCCCATTCATACGCCGCACGACGAAGCAGCGGGAGCATCTTGGGGTTAAGTGTCTTGCGCAAGGACACATTGATCATGTGGCTGCAACATTACTTTTAGCAAAGACTTGTACATTATACATAATAAACTACTTACATGGACAAAACATGTTAGCTCAAATGTGAAAAAAACTTGTATTTACTTTAAGGTCTAACAAGAAAATGCAAAATAATAATACACAATCATATTTGTACATACCTTTATAGGATACAAATATGAGAGCTATGTTCTTAAAGAAATATCAAATTTAAAATCTTCATAAAAATAATAAATTAGAGAAAGTACTGTAAGTACTCTTTGATAAATTATGTGAAACATTTCTACTATTAAGTGCAGTGATGGCATCATAATGTCACTGTGAATGTTGTGATTTAAATTTAAATATAAATATCAGGTGGAATAAGAACTCTTTTTTTTTTATTGCTCAGCGGGCTAAAAACACATGAACAGCATTTAAATCCTCACATCTGCTGTGAAACATTTTCAGTCTCATCCCACTGGCACACTACATGTCGGATTCATCTTACATTTGACTTGAAACTAGTTACCAGTTCTTGTTTCAGGGACAACTGTATTCTTCAGTCAATGGGCTTAAAGTTTCACTTCTTCTGCTGTCTGTGGAACAGTCATTAAAAAGATTGACCACAAGTACAGAATCGGTACTCTGTAGTCTGGGACTTTTCAGAATGTAGAAAGAGCAGAAAGTCAGATTTCCCTATTTTTTAATCAACCTATATTCCCTTTCTATTTATTTTTAGGGGAACAGTCAACAATTCGTACAGAGTTTAATTTCCTTGTAATAAACATGCCACATAATAAATAAAGAAGTGAACTCTATCATTAAACAAAACATGACATAAATTCAACGCCCAAAGATCATACTATATAACAGAAAGTCAGGATCATTCAAACACTGGTATAAGATATAAGTGGGGGCAAATATCATTGTGTGTGTGTGTGTGGGGGTGGGGGGTGGGGGGGGGGGGTCAACTGAAAGAAAAATGAATTATAATGAGATATCAGTAAAGTAAGTAATATTGAACTCCTTCGATATTTGTTGCTGTAAAATGTTCCTACAGCTTGAAAGATAATTCTTCTGCTCTGCTAAAATTTCCGCATTAAACATCTATGTGACTGTTAAATGATAACACATTCAAACGTGTGAACAGGGAAGTCCTTAAAGACTCTGACTCACATTACAAGGGCAGGCTTCTCAGAGTCTTAATCTCTGATCAAAGAGATGTCTCCAGAATATGATCTAATACTTGATTACTTGTCGTTTGTTATAAAGGATCTTTCTTTAAATAGTTAATTTTGTTAATACCAACAGTATTTTGTGCTGTCAGGTTAGCGTTGAGCTTATGTTGAGCTCATGCTGAGGATTCAAAGTTACAATGCCTGTGCTCAAACATTTAGTTGATGAGGTTTTAAGAGATCATTGTTGCAGTGATGTACTAATTCAGATATTCAGAGTACACATTTCCTGCTAAAAACACCCCAAACGCGTTTAATTAAAGGAACTGAAAATATTGCACTCGTACTGCATCCTCGTGTGAATGAACAAACTCTCTAGTTTGTGTCAGACGTTATTTATAGAACAGACTACTCATCTCAGTGACAAGCCTGCACATGTTTTCATTATCTCTTTTTAATATGGATTGCCTGTTTATAAATTTTTGGTATTTTTCTGAGCGTTTTTGAGGGCGACCTGAACAAGATATATCTGTGACCTTCTGTGAGAATGAACAGTTGTCCACAAAGGTCACTCCCCATACATCAGCCCTGCGGCTGTGGCTCAATGGTAGAGTCGTCATCTCACAACCGGAAGGTCGAGGGTTCGATCCCCAGCTGAGCAACATGTCTGATGTGTCCTTGGGCAAGACACTTAACCCCGCATTGCTCACCGCTGCTTCGGTGGTGGTGTATGAATGGACTAGTTACTTCTGATGGATGATACTACATAGCAACCACTGCCATCAGTGTGTGAAAGGGTATGAATGGGTAGGTGTGACATGAGTAGTCAGAAGACTTGAAAAGCGCTATATAAGCTCAAGTCCATTTACCATTTATTAAATCCAAATGAGTGCATGAAAAACTACTCTTTTGTAAAATGTTTCTATCATGCTTAACTATTTCTTATTCATTTATATCTTAAGATTGATCTTTTCATTAACTCTATATGTTGAATTATGTGAATTAAGAAAAAGCTCGGCTGCATGATAACCTTTTCCACCTCTACTTGTTGTATTTAAATGTCTGCCTTCTTTGATAAAGGCCTATTGAATGTTCTTTTTCACAACATTAAGTGAGAATTCATGCTTGTTAAAGGAAGTTGTGATGGAGGGAGATTTGGTTCCTCAAAAAAAATGTGTCAGATTGTTTTCGCTTGGGATTCTACAAACTTGAAACCAGACTCCTCTGTCTTTTTGCAGCTTCATTATCATCAACCAAACTCTGATATTATCGTCTATGTTCATTTCAGGCCTTTGTCATTCAACCTCTTTTGAAATCTTGTCTGAGAAACTTTAAAACCTCTATGCACCACAAGATGGCACCATAGGCATATGTGTCAGAATTGAATCTGACATATTTTAAGTCTGTGGACAAAGTTAACTATCAGCTGTGGATAATCAGTGAAAAGGACTACAATATGTGAGGTCCCCTGAGATGTAACTGAGGATTCTGCTGGCCCAGGAAGGTCTTATGAGAATTTGTGGCATTTACAGGTGTTAGTGTGGTGTTAGCTGACATGGCTGGGTGTTTGTTGATGCAGAAAAAAGGTCATTTGAAATGTTAATGATGCACACGTTTATTTATGGCATGTTCATGAAGGTTGCACGACAGAACGAGCAGGTATTCCTGATTTTCCATGGAGCTTCTGTAAAAATGTCACTCACTTTTCAGGAGTCAATAACCCACTGACGAGGTACTTCTCATTAATTTGGCTGGTTCTGTTGTGATGACTCACTGTCAGGAAGCCTATGATTCATTTACTGAACCCTGCTTGTGTCGGAAAATATCTTCCCTGGAGAAAATATGTAAAGATGATACGCTCAGGGTAACATAGGAGATCAGCTGAATTAATTAAAGGTTTAAAACCGGCTCATCAGCCCTACAGTATGATTAGTAAGTCAGCTGGAGTTTTATTTAATACTTTTAAGTACATAAGGAGAAGGTTGATTGATTTATCCTCAAACGATATGGTAATAATGGACACTGACACATTTTTCAGTGTAATACAGACGAAAAAGTGAATTTCAGCTCAGAAATATTTGAATATTTTTTCCAATTGTTTCCCTGTCTTCACAGACCCCAAAACCCGCTTTTATTCTTTGGTGAAGTGAAGCAGGATAAACAAATCAGCTCGAAGCATTCCCACTTTGCATGCCAGCAGAGCTGAATCCAGCAGCCTTCACGTTTTTTTTTTCTTCTTCTAATCTTAAACATGTGCTGTCATGTCCCCTGTTTGATTTCAGTGGCTGGATGTGTGTTGAGTCATTTTGTTGGAAGTGCAGACAGTCAGAGAATCATCCCTGACTCAAGCATTAGATGAATTTCAAGAGCAGCAGCAGTAGACTCGGCCCACTGGGAATATATGGGACCAGGACCAACTACTTGAAAGATGAGATACAGACAAACCAGCTCCAAGCCTCGACAAGGAAGACCACCAACAGATGAAATAAAAAAAACAGGCATATGACATTGCAGTTTTGCAATTTTACAACAATACTTCAGGAAATGTACATATTAATATGCACCCACTACAAATATAGAAAATAAACCTCTGTTGCAACAAAAAAAAACTCTACTCCCTAAAATCCAAAAGTTAAATATTTGACCATTATTAGAATGGCAATGCAAGCTCCCCCCTGGCAGTGCCTCCCACTGCCAAAATCCACGTGTGTGAGATTAATTGGTTGCTTTAATTTGCCTGTAGAGGTAAATAAGACAGTAAATAGTTGTTTGTCTCCATCTGTCTCCATCTGCGGGATGCGGGACAAGTGATGAAAATGCTTTGCAGTCCTACACAAAGCAGGACACCTGATCACTCTAAAACAAGAGCAGACAAAGTTCATGAAATTGATACTGCAGTCCAAATTCAAAACAAAAGAGCTGCCTCCCCCCCACCCCTTCCTCCCTAGAGTCAATCTACACACAGGTTGCCATGTCACAGACACTTAAGCTGAAGTGTTTAACCAGCTACGCATCGGTCTTGAGACCTTTCTGCGTTTTAACCTCTCTCCATTTTTCAAAAGCATCTCCAATATTTATCCTAGTTGTACCACGTTTCAGGTCATGGAGCTCATTCGAAAAATGCAGAGGCTTTCTACCGCTTCTCTTTCTTCCCTAATTCGGGTAGTATCAGTTCTGAACCAGTTCGCTTGCTCGCTTCCATAGCTGCAGCACCTGTTGGTTTGCCATTTGCCTTGCAAACCGAGGGTCGTCCAAAACTGGCGTGTGGGGGTGCCTTAAAACTGCCTACCTTCTCTGGTCAAAACAAATGCAAACCATTCCGGACCTGAATCGAAGCTTAAGAGGAGGACATAAAGGCTGCTGCATTATTGTCAGAGAAGCCAGCACTTCAACATAGCATGTTTCCTAAATGTCTGATGATCGTAAGGTCGTTTTATGATTTAATTCAGTAGATATCTTACAGCATTAAATTGGAGGAAACGGAGCTATTTGTGGGAACTATTTTCTGCTGCGTATTAATATACATTTGGTGCGTTAAGAAGTATTTATATAAGAAGGCTTCTGAGCCTGACGCAAAACAAACTCCTATGCTAATGTTAACAAGTTTTCACCTACTATGATGTCTTTCACTAAGATCGTGGTCTTATAATTGAATTTGCAGACGAAAAGATCAAAATAGTAGAATTTTGCTGCTATGACTGCACTGGCAACCTGGCCTGACATACTGGATGTCATCGGTGGCTTTCTGTCTGAACTTTGGTTCAGCCTGTATTTGACTTCCCAATGCCCTATCTGCAGCTTTCTAACACCAAAAATTACTTTGCATGCTGCTGACCCTAAAAGCTTCCCTGGTGAGCCTCAAGCTAATTTTTCACCTCATTAGCCTGAATGGACCCAAAAAAAGAAGAAAACTGGGACGCTGTGAGGACAAAGCAGTTTTGTTTATTTATCTACTGCAGGAAAACACAGGACAATACAGCTGGGGGTGGAGGGTGGGGGGTGGGAAGGGTGCATGTTGACTGGAGTGTTTTACATTACAACTCTTTCAGTTGTGATCACAATGAATTATGGGACAAGAAAGGGACAGTCCATGTGATAGTGCACAAGTATTACCACCTGTACGTGATTGGGTGCACGTGCAGGGTCCAACCTGGAGGTGAAGGCAGGGTTTGACTTTGATGAATAATGTGGGAACATTGCGCCCCCCCTCCATCTCCTCTTTTCCTTCCTCTCTGTCTTGCAGGCACAGAGGAAGCTTTCTACCGCTTCTCTTTTTCTTTTTTTATCCTCCAAGAAAGCACCCAAAGAACCTCATCAGCATTCAACATGCATCACCAGCTTGCTGCATCCAATCACGTGCACTTCTTACCATACAGAGTGCATAAATGTGTGTATGTGTGTGCTGAGATAATGTGTGTGTCTGCGAGTGTCAGGCAGAGACAAGCAGAAGGAATCCCTTTGTGTTCACTGTGAATCCCCAAGGTCATGTAGAAACACTCGTGAACAAATCCGAGACAGACACCCAGTGTGATGTAAGATGACATTTCAGGTCAAACTATGGGATTAAGATTTTTTTTAAAGCACATTTAGGTTAATGGAAGTAAATGCATCACCTTCTGGCTGACCAGATGTGTGACGAATTGATCCAAAATGATGTTTCACGATGTTAACTTTCTCTCCTTATAATCTGCGCGATAATCTGAAAGGGTTAACCGCTGAGAGGGGAGGAGAGGTGCGAGAGCCACAGCTTGGCCACAAGTCAATTTTTTTTCTCTGAGAATGCAGTCATGTTTGATACCCAGTTCCCATGGCAACCAGCAACTGTGGTGTACCTGACCTACATATGTGCTGTATGTACACAAACACGCGCTAACCATCTGTTACCGTCGCTCTGCACAGTGGCTCCTGGACTCTCTGAGCGGCTGTTGAATGAGTCGATCAGCGGTGTTTAAAAGCAAACAGACGAGTCAGGAAAGCTGCTTTGAGTGTTTTTGAGGAGCTGTCAGCAACGGTTGGAAATCACAAGGAGACAAGCACTGCTGCATTGTACAGGATACAGGATGCTGTAGCACGATGAGGGTCTTATTTAAATATGTTCTATAATTTAATATGTCTAAATATGCATCATTGAAAAAAGATGTAGCCAAAGGAGCCCTTTAAACAAATCAGTGATTTGGAAGTCGATGACCTTTAAAATACAAAGCAGTGGTGAAAAGAAACCAGTGCCATGTCCAGAGGGGTCAAAAGAGTTAAATACTGATGAACAGTAAACGTAATGCAGTCTCTTAATTACGTGCACGGAGATCAAAGCGGTCGCGTGCATACAAGTCTACACACTCACTCCAGTCAGTTACAGGATATAAACTTCACCACCCTCTCCTACTGGCTCAAGGTGAAATATCCTGCTTTGTTCTCACATCAGCTCACTATAGGACTGGCTGCTGAAAAAATACTAGGGGTGAGAAACTCCGGGTAAAGTCCGAGTGAAAAATGTGGCTGTATGCGTTCACACATAAAGCTCATAAAGAGTTTTTCAGGAGCTTTCTACAAGTGTGAAAGCTCTATTAGTATTTCTATGTACCACCTTTCCTTATCTTAGTAATTTAGTTGTTACTTTTTAACATACATCTTCTTTCTAAGTCCTTAAAGAATTGAGCTTGGGAGATTTATAAGTTGCCAATCTATTGTGTTACTGTTTAAAGTTTAAAAAGATATATATACAGGAACATCTTTATGTATCTAACGTTTTTTTAAAGGTTGCTTTTACTTTACAGAACACTACTTGAGTCTTTAATTTTTTAAAGACTTATATTTGTATACTTTTGAATAACAGGAAGTGAGTTTTTCATAACAGGAAGTGTCTTGAACGATTCTATGATGTCATAGAACGTTGGCAACAAACAAAATCAAAAAACAACAAAATAATTCCGGAACGCTGGACCCACAAAGCGTCATCAAATTGCATCATCAACGCATCATCGACGAAAGATCAAAGGCATTTCGAATTTATAAAATCACCAGACACTGAGAGCTGCGAGCCACAGAAACTCTTCAGTTCACGGATCAGATCTAAGACACCACATAGTCAGTGAGATATTTTAGGAAATACTCTCACAACTCGACATTTAAAAGACCAAATCTCTAAATCTCATCAAAACACAAATGGAACAAAACAAAACGCTAACTCGTTCCCTGAGCGGGGCTGATATGGAGATAGAGATGGAGGCTGAGGATTTGGTGAATACAATGCCAGGGGCCAGCAGCAGCAGCTGCCAGCAAAACCAATCCAGAGAGGTCCCCACCCAGCGACAAGATAATCCTAATCCCCAAAGGTTGAAGGTAGGCCATTATCAAAAATGGCAAAGAGACCACCTGAATCCATCCTTCAGAGTACCGGACAAGAACTATTATTCTTGCAAAACAAAAGAGGAGCTCATAGGAGTAATTGAAGCTCTAAATAAAAAGCTCCAGGAGAGAGCCTCAGGGGGTCGACAGTTAGATAAAACCCCAAAAGCTGTAAACAACGCCCTGGAGAAGGAAATGATGGCCGTGCAGGATCCAAATCAGCTCCAAGCTAGAACAAGCAGCTGTGACGAGCTGATCTTAAAACGCAACGTTAAGGAGAAGACCAGTCAGGTGTTGCAGAAGGAGGTGGAGGTGCTCCACAAGCAGCTGGAGAGCTTAACAAGTAAGATCCAAGCTAAAACAAAGCGCTGTGACGAGCTGATCTTAAAACGCAACGTTAAGGAGGACACTAGTAAGGTGTTGCAGGAGGAGATGGAGGTGCTCCAAAAGCAGCTGGAGACCTTAACAAGTCAGCTCCAAGCTAAAACAAGCAGCTGTGACGAGCTGATCATGAAACTGAACATTAAGGAGGAGGCCAGTCAGGTGTTGCAGGAGGAGGTGGAGGTGCTCCAAAAGCGGCTGGAGAGCTCACCAAGTCAGCTCCAAGCTAAAACAAGCAGCTGTGACGAGTTGATCATGAAACTGAACATTAAGGAGGAGACCAGTCAGGTGTTGCAGAAGGAGGTGGAGGAGCTCCAAAAGCAGCTGGAGAGCTTAACAAGTCAGCTCCAAGCTAAAACAAGCAGCTGTGACGAGCTGATCTTAAAACGCAACGTTAAGGAGGAGACTAGTCAGGTGTTGCAGGAGGAGGTGGAGGTGCTCCACAAGCAGCTGGAGAGCTTAACAAGTCAGCTCCAAGCTAAAACAAGCAGCTGTGACGAGCTGATCTTGAAACTGAACGTTAAGGAAGAGGCCAGTCAGGTGTTGCAGGAGGAGTCCGAGGTGCTCCAAAAGCGGCTGGAGAGCTTAACAGGTCAGCTCCAAGCTAAAACAAGAAGCTGTGACGAGTTGATCTTAAAAGGCAAGGAGGAGACCAGTCAGGTGTTGCAGAAGGAGGTGGAGGAGCTCCACAAGCAGCTGGAGAGCTTAACAAGTCAGCTCCAAGCTAGAACAAAGCGCTGTGATGAGCTGATCTTAAAACGCAACGTTAAGGAGGAGACCAGTCAGGTATTACAGGAGGAGGTGGAGGTGCTCCACAAGCAGCTGGAGAGCGTAACAAGTCAGCTCCAAGCTAAAACAAGCAGCTATGACGAGCTGATCTTGAAACTGAACATTAAGGAGGAGACCAGTCAGGTTTTGCAGGAGGAGGTGGAGGTGCTCCACAAGCAGCTGGAGAGCTTAACAAGTCAGCTCCAAGCTAGAACAAGCAGCTATGACGAGCTGATCTTTAAACTGAACGTTAAGGAGGAGAGCAGTCAGGTGTTTCAGGAGGAGGTGGAGGTGCTCCACAAGCAACTGGAGAGCTTAACAAGTCAGCTCCAAGCTAAAACAAGCAGCTGTGACGAGATGATCTTAAAAGGCAAGGAGGAGACCAGTCAGGTGTTTCAGGAGGAGGTGGAGGTGCTCCACAAGCAGCTAGAGAGCTTAACAAGTCAGCTCCAAGCTAGAACAAGCAGCTATGACGAGCTGATCTTTAAACTGAACGTTAAGGAGGAGAGCAGTCAGGTGTTTCAGGAGGAGGTGGAGGTGCTCCACAAGCAACTGGAGAGCTTAACAAGTCAGCTCCAAGCTAAAACAAGCAGCTGTGACGAGATGATCTTAAAACGCAACGTTAAGGAGGAGACCAGTCAGGTGTTTCAGGAAGAGGTGGAGGTGCTCCACAAGCAGCTGGAGAGCTTAACAAGTCAGCTCCAAGCTAAAACAAGCAGCTGTGACGAGATGATCTTGAAACTGAACGCTAAGGAGGAGACCAGTCAGGTGTTGCAGAAGGAGGTGGAGGTGCTCCACAAGCAGCTGGAGAGCTCAACAAGTCAGCTCCAAGCTAAAACAAAGCGCTGTGACGAGCTGATCTTAAAACGCAAGGAGGAGACCAGTCAGGTGTTGCAGAAGGAGGTGGAGGAGCTCCACAAGCAGCTGGAGAGCTCAACAAGTCAGCTCAAAGCTAAAACAAAGCGCTGTGACGATCTGATCTTAAAACGCAACGTTAATGAGGAGACCAGTCAGGTGTTGCAGGAGGAGATGGAGGTGCTCCAAAAGCAGCTGGAGACCTTAACAAGTCAGCTCCAAGCTAAAACAAGCAGCTGTGACGAGCTGATCATGAAACTGAACATTAAGGAGGAGGCCAGTCAGGTGTTGCAGGAGGAGGTGGAGGTGCTCCAAAAGCGGCTGGAGAGCTCACCAAGTCAGCTCCAAGCTAAAACAAGCAGCTGTGACGAGTTGATCATGAAACTGAACATTAAGGAGGAGACCAGTCAGGTGTTGCAGAAGGAGGTGGAGGAGCTCCAAAAGCAGCTGGAGAGCTTAACAAGTCAGCTCCAAGCTAAAACAAGCAGCTGTGACGATCTGATCTTAAAACGCAACGTTAAGGAGGAGACTAGTCAGGTGTTGCAGGAGGAGGTGGAGGTGCTCCACAAGCAACTGGAGAGCTTAACAAGTCAGCTCCAAGCTAAAACAAGCAGCTGTGACGAGCTGATCTTGAAACTGAACGTTAAGGAAGAGGCCAGTCAGGTGTTGCAGGAGGAGTCCGAGGTGCTCCAAAAGCGGCTGGAGAGCTTAACAGGTCAGCTCCAAGCTAAAACAAGAAGCTGTGACGAGTTGATCTTAAAAGGCAAGGAGGAGACCAGTCAGGTGTTGCAGAAGGAGGTGGAGGAGCTCCACAAGCAGCTGGAGAGCTTAACAAGTCAGCTCCAAGCTAGAACAAAGCGCTGTGATGAGCTGATCTTAAAACGCAACGTTAAGGAGGAGACCAGTCAGGTATTACAGGAGGAGGTGGAGGTGCTCCACAAGCAGCTGGA
The DNA here is from genome assembly GCA_020745685.1 of Tautogolabrus adspersus. Classification (NCBI taxonomy): domain Eukaryota; kingdom Metazoa; phylum Chordata; class Actinopteri; order Labriformes; family Labridae; genus Tautogolabrus; species Tautogolabrus adspersus. Next base: position 10,664,656 of record CM036554.1, read on the forward strand.
GAGCGTAACAAGTCAGCTCCAAGCTAAAACAAGCAGCTGTGACGAGCTGATCTTGAAACTGAACATTAAGGAGGAGACCAGTCAGGTTTTGCAGGAGGAGGTGGAGGTGCTCCACAAGCAGCTGGAGAGCTTAACAAGTCAGCTCCAAGCTAAAACAAGCAGCTGTGACGAGTTGATCTTAAAAGGCAAGGAGGAGACCAGTCAGGTGTTTCAGGAGGAGGTGGAGGTGCTCCACAAGCAGCTAGAGAGCTTAACAAGTCAGCTCCAAGCTAGAACAAGCAGCTATGACGAGCTGATCTTTAAACTGAACGTTAAGGAGGAGAGCAGTCAGGTGTTTCAGGAGGAGGTGGAGGTGCTCCACAAGCAGCTGGAGAGCTTAACAAGTCAGCTCCAAGCTAAAACAAGCAGCTGTGACGAGATGATCTTAAAACGCAACGTTAAGGAGGAGACCAGTCAGGTGTTTCAGGAGGAGGTGGAGGTGCTCCACAAGCAGCTGGAGAGCTTAACAAGTCAGCTCCAAGCTAAAACAAGCAGCTGTGACGAGATGATCTTGAAACTGAACGCTAAGGAGGAGACCAGTCAGGTGTTGCAGAAGGAGGTGGAGGTGCTCCACAAGCAGCTGGAGAGCTCAACAAGTCAGCTCCAAGCTAAAACAAAGCGCTGTGACGAGCTGATCTTAAAACGCAAGGAGGAGAGCAGTCAGGTGTTGCAGAAGGAGGTGGAGGAGCTCCACAAGCAGCTGGAGAGCTTAACAAGTCAGCTCAAAGCTAAAACAAAGCGCTGTGACGATCTGATCTTAAAACGCAACGTTAATGAGGAGACCAGTCAGGTGTTGCAGGAGGAGATGGAGGAGCTCCACAAGCAGCTGGAGAGCTCAACAAGTCAGCTCCAAGCTAGAACAAGCAGCTGTGACGAGCTGATCTTGAAACTGAACATTAAGGAGGAGACCAGTCAGGAGTTGCAGGAGGAGATGGAGGTGCTCAAAAAGCAGCTGGAGAGCTCAACAAGTCAGCTCCAAGCTAGAACAAGCAGCTGTGACGAGCTGATCTTGAAACTGAACATTAAGGAGGAGACCAGTCAGGAGTTGAAGGAGGAGATGGAGGTGCTCAAAAAGCAGCTGGAGAGCTCAACAAGTCAGCTCCAAGCTAGAACAAGCAGCTGTGACGAGCTGATCTTGAAACTGAACATTAAGGAGGAGACCAGTCAGGTGTTGCAGGAGGAGGTGGAGGTGCTCCAAAAGCAGCTGGAGAGCTTAACAAGTCAGCTCCAAGCTAGAACAAGCAGCTGTGACGATCTGATCTTGAAACTGAATCTTAAGGAGGAGGCCAGTCAGGTGTTGCAGGAGGAGATGGAGGCGCTCCAAAAGCAGCTGGAGCAACAGTGCAACGAAGAGCCCTCCCTTCAAAAGGACAACAACCAGTTAAACAGCACCCAGGTAAATAGCACTCAGGTCAAGGACACTCAGGTTCACAACACCCAGGTAAACAGCGAGGCTGATGCCCCAAACGTGGTCCAGACAACAGCTGAGGCGGAGAGAATCTCTCTGTGGAGGAGGTTTAAAAAGGCCATCACTCCACAACACCGTCGCCAATACAAGCATCTCAGGGGGCAGATGCAGGACCAGCAGTGACAACATCAGCACCCCCAACCAGCCCAACTCCCTCGCCCCCAACCACCCCAACTCCCCCACCCCCAGCTCACACAGGCTGTAACAGGCTACAGGGCAGCACAGTGGAACATGTGAAGTCCTGACAAACAGAAGCCTGCAGGTTTCTTTCTGTCAGGACGTCACATGTTCCCACTGTGTCTGCATGGGTTTTCTCTGGGCGCTCCAGTTCATCCCACCCAAATAATTGGATAAAAATACTTCAATAAATAATTAAAAATAATAATAAATCTTCTATCTGAGTAGTTGGATTTCTGTAGAGTATTGTAAGGTATATGTATACTGTGTTTGCTGAGTATCAACTGTGTAAACAGGACAAAGTCAAAGTGTTCAAATGTATTGTCATTTTTAAAAAGCACTTTGCACCATAAGGTATTTTAATTTTTCACCCCTTTTTTTTCCTCCTTTGCACTCAGTGTCTCTCACTTATCAATCTGGTGTAGAAACCAGCACAAAAAATGTGATTCCATCCACAGATCATTAGCATTGCAGTGCATCTTTTTGTTCAAACGTAATGGGCCATCACTCCTAATAGCTCCTCCTTTTTCCCAGTTTGGGATCAATAAAGTACATCTATCTATCTATCTAAAAATAGGTCTCTCCCGCCTCCTTTGTCACATACATTAGGAAAGTATGTTTAACTGGGTTTGGTAAAATAAAGTTTGAATTAATTTTGGATAATTACATTTGGAAAATATAATTTGTTTATGGGTACTGGGTGGGACCCAGTTCCCAGGGTGTGACGACCCCTGACTGTGTCAGTGCTCTTCCTGCTGCCTTGTATCTCTCCTCACTCAGGTAGCCTTCAGGCAGAAATGGGTGGAGCCAGTTGATTTGATATCATGCACCTGGGCAGGTTGGGCCTGAGTATTTAAGCTGGCTCTCACTCTGTCTCTCACTCTCTGGTCAACACTTCACACATTCAACATTGCAACCACCACTGAATTACAGACTACACATTCTTTGATTTGGATGATTAGCCTTAGTGTTCAATAAATTACTAATTTAAATAACTTAAAAACTGTGTGGTCTCCCTGTTTGTCCAGATCACTGAGCCTGGGTTGTGACAGTTGCGTAAGGGCAAACATTCAGCACACAGATAAACAACCTGTGACAGAGGTTTGAGCCATACATAGATAACCCACCTCTCAAAGATAAATACAACTTCATAATGAAACTCTTACAATAACTGAGCAGCTTCTGCGCCCCGACCATTATCGCTGCACCGCTGAAGGTGCAAGCGCCATGACGAAGGCTGGAGCAGAGCAGTGCCAAGTGCGGAGAAAGTACATCATAAAATGAACTGAGGACACCGTTGTGAAAATGTCATAATGTACAGTAATGTGTGAGAGCAGCAACTGGGGGGTGGAGATTAGGCTACCTGTGCTGACTGTGAGTGGACTTATTGATCCGCGCGTCAGTGAAAGTGATATGCCAGAACAACCCGCTGCCTCGTCTCAATGAGCTCATTAAGAGGATGCCTTTCATTGTTATTATAACAACATATTTTAACAATGACATGAAAGCAATGCTCACTAAAATAAAGAAGAACAAGTGTAAAGGGTTTGTACATTGAAATTCAAGTTGTTGTAGAGTGAAGAAATAATGAATACGTTTAATTTCATGAAGAAGATGATAAAATATCTTCAATATGACTTTGTGAACAGCAGCTGATGTGATTTAGGATTCATTAATAAATGTCTGAGTTAGAATGACAGCTGAGTTCATTTAGTTTTATAGGAGTTCCAGTGTCAATCTTTTTTTGGTTAATCATATAAAGCTGATCTCAGTCATTTATTACCAAAAGCTGTAATCATTATTACTTACAATTACATTCGAGCATTATTTCAAATAAGTTGGGTGCTAATTTTCACCCAATTGTCATGAAATTTCGGGGGTAATTTCAAAGAAATAAAAAAGAAGTTTGTCTAATTATCACCTAATTACGACGAAATTTGTGGACCTGTAAAGTAAAGTGTTACCGAAAATACTGACCATGAGGTTGCAGTAGTGCTCCACCTTTAAGATGTTCAGTTGAACTCCATGGACTAGCTTTTAAACAAATCTTACTTAACTTGAGTTTTGTAGATCGTGTGAAAACATAAATGGAATCAAACTGTCACTTTTAACTTCATGAACATAGATTTAAAAACCAGAAATTAAATGGACATTTATTTGATACATAAAATAAGATCTTTTAGTTTGAGAAGACCAAAAGTCTCTTGGCGGTTTTACGAGTCCTTGATGATTCTCAGACCTCAGCATGAGATCTTCTCCCAGGGATTTCGAGGTGTCTGTTTGTGTTAATTGCTTATTTGGAGACAAAATGTCCGAGAACTCAGTGTAAACACAAGAGCCATAGCAGATGTCCTTGTCCTGGCCAGTGTTTACCAATAGGGTGTTGTAAAGCCCTTAGCTTTAATCCAAAGTTAGTGGTCAGTTGGTTATAATTGAGAGAGGTTGTAAATGCTGAATCTGAGAGGTCCCTCAGAATATCACGTTACATTTACTACATGGCTGAAGTTAAAAATGTGTGAACAAACAGCGCCAGGAGACAAAACAAAAACACCACCAGCCTCTTGATTGACATTAGGCAGCGCGTTTTATGAAAAAAAAAGTCAAGCGTGAACATGGCCTTAAAACGGCGGTTTCTAACAAGTGACTAAATGAGACTACAGTGGTTTTCGGGGACACTAAACGTCATCACGCCGGGAACTCTCTCCCTAGTCCGCCTTACAGCCTCTAGTTGTGTTTTTCAGTGCTCTTGCAAATATTATTTTAATAAACAATTTATTAAGCTACGGTTTCTTCAGAAACGTGTGTGCCACAGAGCTTATTTTCTGCAATGATCCAAAATCCAATGCAAAAATCCCATAGGTGAATCCTCAAAAGACCCCATGGCGATGCTAATTCCGGGTTAGCCTACAAAAATACTTCATTTTGTTTGTTCTATTTGTTATATTGACAGAAAGGATTCCTTTAACAATCTCTATTCTAGTTTTCTACAGCCTTAGACATGTGTAGCTTCTGTTGTCACAAAATGCATTTGTTAATATATCACTCTGATGCCTGACTGCGAATTGCTCTGAGCACTCGTACAAAGTCCATTTTAGTAAAGCACACAGTGGAGTCTGCTGATAGATCATCAATACCTGATGGATGAGAGGTGGGACAATAAACTGAAGCTGAGCCAAAGTTAAGAGACTCTGGCTAAATAGCAAAGTGTGATAGAGCTGACATGATGACTGAGAATGATTGAGGACTCAGACTTTGTTTTGACACATTGATTAAGTGAGTCATTGCATATACAACACCCCAACATCTCTCATGTTGTCTGTCTGTGTTGTCAGAAAAGATTAACGAAAATCAAGAAATCTAAATTGTTAGCATAAAAGAAGGGATTTAGTTCTGTATTTAAAGGTAGAATATGCAAATTTTTGATCCAGTAGATGTCGCCCTTGAGCACCAGCACTAAACCAAAACAAACTGCTGTTTGGCGACACCTTCGCTATTCTGAAGACTCTGCTCTCCTCCAGCGGCACACCTCCAACCAACTCGCATTCGCACAAAGGAGTTATGAATAACAACGCACCATTGAGCGCAAGCGGCGGATAAAATTGTCCCTTGCTCAAGCTGCAATTGGCTGTGTCCTGCATTGTTGTGTTAGCAGGCTAATGTTCCCACGCTTTGGTTAACTCATAGCTTCATATTGCACATAAATTGACATGGAATGACCGTGATCTAAAATCATGACATCCAAATAAGCGGTGAGTAGGCTGTGTTATTCTTCTTTTCGCAGTGCCATCCTGTCCATGTAAACATGATGTAAACATGGCCTAACAATAACACAGCTGGCGGGACCCGGGCTTGTCACTCATTGTAGAGAGTCATGACTCAGAGAGACATTTACAGAGGATATACTGGATTTCTGCTGTTTTTATGTGTAAAATATCGCACATTCTGCTTTTAAAAGGACAGATTCAGGTTATGTTACAGCTCACTGGTTCTCAACTTGTCCCTCAAGATCACTCAATGTGTGAAGGATCACGACACCCCTCGATGAAATCTTTTCTTTTCTCTTTTCTTTCCCTAGATTTTATAGTTGACTGGTCAACAGGATGAATACACACAGTTACGACTCTTTCCTGGTTGACAGGTTGTTGTGATTGTAACTTGTCAATCACACTCCCTGCTTTATTGAAGAAGACTTAAAACAATTTATTCATATCATTAACATATTGAGAAAATGTTAACAGAGGTCATTTATCAAGTGCCAGGAGATAATTTCCCATCTGGTTTTATGCAACCATAGTCTTTTTGTAACCAGCAGAGTCTGCCCCTGCTGGCTGATGGAGAGAATGCAGGTTTAAGGTGCCATTTAATGCTTTTACTTTCGAAAGAAGTGGCTCCATCTATCATCTATCTATCGTCTCTAACACACGATAGTCAGTTCAACTCAGTCTTTTTTATGTCGTCCTAGATTTTAAACTTGCAATAACTGTTTTTTGGCCACTTCGGTCAGCAGAAACAAGATGTAAACGTAAAAGTAATATGGCAAACATGTTAGCTTACAGTTGCTAATTGCATAGCCAGCATTTAGGGAGAAATCATCAGCATCCTACTTTTCCCATGAAGAAGCTAATCCCAACTTTTACTTGTCTTTTTGCTATGTTTTTGGTCTCCACCAGCTTCGTCAACCTATAGGTGCTGAATGTTTAATTTGCTTATTTTTTTAAATAAATTCGGCCCTATGATTGAGAGTGACGATGTGGACAAGAAAACCTATAATAACAATACAATAATCATATTCTTGTAATCTCCATAGAGCTGAGGAGATCTGCAGATTCTGGCTTTTATCTTCTGTATTTTCATCCCAACAAGCTTTCTCTTTCACATACTCGTAGGCTTGTGTTTTTTGATAATAAAATATTGATTATAACCTCTTCAAATAAAACTTTCTTTCTTCTTCTTTTTTCAGTTAAAAGTTCCCCACTCAGTTTTTGCAACTTGTGAGTTGAGTAGGCGTCTTCACGCTCAGGGCTAAAAAGTCAAAAGACAGAAAACAACTGCATAGAGCTCATCTGTACTTCATTTACCAACACTATATTTGAAGAAGAACCTTCCTACTTTGCCCTTTTCTATTTTTCCTCTGCATTTTCATTCCACCGTGTTCTCTTTTTCTCTCTATGTCTTTGTCTCCCTCTCTCTCTCCTTCTCTCTCTCTTTCTCTCTCCAGGGTGATCTGTAATCCGAAATAGCCGTTACTTCTCCTCTTCGTCTTGCTCTTTTCCACTCTTCTCCTTTCCCCTGCATGTTTCATTGATTCTGCCTAGACAGGGCAGGGGACAGTGTTCCCCTGTGGGGTATTCTGGGTAATAAATCTTATTCCTGTCTGCATGTGGAGGCTCATGGGAAGATCCTGGCCCACTTTTCAGCCAGACGAATATATCCTCAAAATGGAGGAAATTGGGCCAAAAAGTAGCATAGAGGGGCAGCTTAAATCTTGCTGCTTACATTTAGCTGTTTCTTTTATGCAAATAACAGCAGTCATTAATTCAACTATGCTGTTTTGGATAGAAGACTTTTATCCTAATTCAACTGGATGCGGGGCTTAGTACTTCACCATGAAAATATATAAGATGATTCAATGAGGAAAAAGCACACTTGATACTAATTTCCAGCCTTGTATTTTTTATTTGTTTGATTCATTTCATGTTTAAGAAAAAAAAGAGGGCTATTTGACTAGCACTCACATATTCACACAGAGCAAAAATGCCATCATGTTCAGTACAAAATGTTTGGCACTGATTGCAAACTCAAAGTTGAGATGAAAGTACACTTTGGGACTGTATACTGTAATGGTCCTGTGAGACTCAGTTATGTAAAATTGTAAAAGCTGAGAATGCAACAGAGCACCAACTGTGCAAAAAAAGAGGGGAGGGGAAGCATGCAACATCTAACCAGAGCAGGATGCTCACAACTATCTGCAAAGCACAGCAGCTGCAGGTGAGCATGTCTGTGTTGTGTTGACAGGGACCTACAAGCAAAATAAAGCTGAGACAAGTTGAAAAGACATGCAGAGTGAAAAATAGATTCAGGTGCATGATGGTAGAATTATTTCTTTGGGAGGGGGATGTGTCATTCATCTGACAAACCATAGTAGATTTTGATTATGCCGGTTCTTTGGACATTTCTAGTTAAGCCAGTCGAAACCGAAAACACAATAATTTTCCACGGATGTAGAAGAATTGAAGCATCAAACAGTGTTAAAAAAACGTTCAGTCTTAAGTGGAAATAATTGTTATGGAAGTTTTATAAAGCCTCTCTGATATTTGCTTTGGATTGGGAATCATTAGGCTCAAATATTTATAATAAAAAAGCACAATAAATGGACTAAAATATTATAAGAATGGTTATCGGTGGCTTTTAACACCTAGCATTAACATATGCTGCGTTCCAGTTACCTCGAAACTGGGATCTCGGAGCTGGGAATGACGTCACACCCAAGTTGAGCGTGTTCCAGTTACAAGTCGGAAAAGCAACATGGACACCTCCAGGTGTACCTTTGTTTTGTTAGCTAATACCAGACGATAACAACACACTACGTGATAGTTTGTGCATGAAAATAAAATGACAACATGTCCACAGATAGAACTTGCAAGATACTATTGGTGTGATTGATTTAATCACACAAAAAGAGGAACAAGCGGCTAATAAACACTATAGTTTCAGCTTTAATGTACGGTTGATGCACGTAGCAGCCATGTTGGATTTTAACTCGGGCTACTAAATTTTTTTCCGACTTTCCGACTAGTAAATACGACTTCAGGGGGCTTTCCAGTTGACACTTCCGACTGGGAACTCGGAATTTCCCACTTCCCAATTCAACTGGAACGCAGCATTAGTCCCGACTTATTAACGACTATGGGTGTTGATTGTCAACCTTAGATGACTACTTTTTGCAGCTGCAGTTTTATACAGGCTGTTGGAGATTTAATTTTTAGTGATTGATGTGGACCGTTGCCAGAGGGACTTAAGTTTTGTAGTAGTATAGCACAAGCTAATGCTATGCAGCATCATAGCTATGAGTATAGGAGCGTCTCAACAAACATTCAATCTGTCTGCTAACTGCCAATAATATGGATAGCAAAGCATTTTGAAACTCACCTTTCAGCAGCTGGACCAAAAAAACATTTGTATACGTTAGGGCTGATTCTGACCTTGAAGTCTCAAACATACTGCACTAAACTGATTGTCACATGCACAGTTGCTGTATGTGGATACAGACAGATGTCAAAATATGATCAGCTAAGACATTTTGGTTTTTCTGATAGTTATGAAGGTTTATTTTCACTCAAATGTCTGTGGATGCTTAATCAGAATCTCAACTTTGATAATTTGATGCTTTTTTGGCTGTTCATGCCAAATTTCTGGAGGCTTTCAACAAAGCTTGTATATTTTATCAAATCAGCATAGAAGACCAACAAAACATACAAAAAAATTATCTGGCATATTTTGCCCCGCACATTATGAGAAACCATAAATGCATATTACTGTGACCTTTTGCTGTTATTACATATCTTCACCTTTGCGATCCCTTCTTCCACGGACTGGTTTCATATCTCATGCCGTCCTGGGAAACTTCCTGCCTGAATGCGTCATAATAATTAAAAATGGAATTTATAATCTGGAGAGCAACCATTTGTGAGGGTTCATTAATTTTTAATGGTTTTCCAGAACGGGAATGGGAAGACATTATGTAAGGAAATACATCACTCTTCGGTCGTCACACAGCACAAACATCATTAGGCGTCACTTTGTCAGAGACCACTATGAGATAATGATTAACACATTTCTGCATTTGTTAAAATATATCTGAACCGTAGAACATTGTATGAAGTGCATTAAAAGGACTTTGATTTCTTGTGTAAACTTTTTATTATAGACACGATTCATTACCTCACACAGGAGACACTTCTGCTCGCACTAAGTCTGCAGTCACGTCTTCATGCATGCTGAAACACTGTGTAGCACAAGCTAGCACAATTAGCATGGAAAGCATCCTCTTTCCCCAAAGTGCCTTTTCTTTCACGCTTTCATCTTTCCATTTGCATCATGAGCGAGCTATTTTTGACTGCCTCGCTGTAGATGATGAATACCTCCGACAAAAACAAATCGAGACAACCTTCTTTGTTGAGCCTTCTTATGTTTAACTCAAGGCGAGCTAGTTGACTTGGCACCAGGATTAATCACGTCGGAATGTCTCCTTTCATTTACCAGCTTTTCCTCCAAGCCTGGTGTCATTGTTTTTCACACAGTTGTCATTGTTTTTATCCAGAGACATTCTGACTGTCAAAGCGATTAGCCACCTCACTTGAAAGTAAATCTTGATCAATGGATATTGTTGGCTTGGAGGACATTTTTACACGGATAAGTAGAGGATTTCACTGGTTATAATCCTCAAGCAAAGAAAAAAAAACAGTCTAAGACAATTTGACACATGAACACTGCATAGACTGTTTCAGAGAGAATCTTTTGTACTTTTTAAATTTGCTTTTTAACTGTGTCTTGATTTGTTTTTGGAAAAACTCTTCGTGTGACATAATTGCAAAAATTAAAGTAGGCTTTTATCTAATATGCTCACCAACAACACATACAATCATGTTGCATATTATGGCCTTTAAAATATTTGTAAAAGTAGTTTGACTCAATTTTAGTTATTGGATTGAAAAAGTGATTTGTTCTTTCTTTTCTTTTAGGAACACATTTGATTCTATCGTTGGATGAATGGTTATTCCATTTGTGGTTTTCACCTGGATCAAACCCTCATCTTATGTTGTTTAAAGCGTTTGTGTAGCAGAGGGTAAAAAATAAAAAAGGGATCATAATAATCCCAAAACAAGTTTGGATTTCAGGAACAAAGACTGCGAGAAAAATGTAAACTGGTCAAACAAAATGTAGATGTTACTCTTTACATTTGTTTCTATCTTTTGCCCTTGATATTTATTAACCTGTTACCAAGTCATTGTAATTTAGGCTTCCTAAAGCCTTTCTAAGCAGTAAAAAAAGATTACACCCATTAAAATAAAACCTCAAACAGCTGTCAATATCAAATCGTTAGTTCTCTTTATCACTTTCTCTTAAGTTGAAAGATCAAAAAGTAATAATTTGTCATGATTACACCACTTACCCTTTAATGCACGTAAGAGTTCCTTAAGGGTCTACGTTGACTCAGTAGCACCAAAGATATGAACTAGAATCAAAGGGCTATGCTTTGTTATAGTCTGTCATTGTTTGGTTGGGTCCCATTTAGGAATGTGCAAGTTTACTTGAACTAAACGCTTTAAATTCAAATCCCTCCCAAGTCACTACCAGAATTACGAGTCGTTTTAACAAATGATTAATATTTGGGCCCTCGATGCTGGTCGGATTATGATCAAACTGCAGTCCATCCACCTGCCACTAGCTGAGGCTGTAGCCAAAGACCAGCTATAGCTGCGGTAAATGGGTCTGCTTTCCCGCTCTATTACCCGGATGTAAGCGAGCACAGTGAACAGATAGCATGTCTTAGAAGCAGCGCGATTTGACAGTACTTTGATCTACAAAATGGAGATAAAGAGGTGTGTAAGCCATGTCAGCTTAAACTGGTCTATTGACAGGAGCAATACATAACCACATTTAGAACGGGCGTTAGAATGTTAAGCAGAAGAGAGGACAAAAGGCTGGCGTTGCTAGAACTGCTAACATTAGCCACACTCTGCAAAACAACTTACATCGTTTATCCTCGGACACTTATAAATTCATTGGGCCTCATTCACTAACAGTGCGTACGAACGTTTGAAGCACAAATCTGTGATTCATCAATATATTCTTACTTGAATTTGTTCTACTCTGCGAACACAATTTAGAACCTCCTGAGACCATGCGTAAGCACAAATGATTAACCAGCTTTCTCAGATAATGTACACTCTTAACTAACTGCATGACATATTAAACATACATTCAGTAAAAAATAATATATATATAAATGTATTTTTATTTTTGAAAAGACAAGAATTAAAAACATGAATTAACTAATGCATTGACTAAATGCATTAAGTAATCATGAAATGCCTTTTCATCCTTTAATGTAAAATCTTAAATCTAATCTTTGACCACTCTCACTAATACTGCCATGAAATATCGCATCTGTTACCAAAACCAGTTGATTAATTGGAGCCTATTTAAGAGCATGAAGGGACAATACATGATTGTGATTTACATCTCAGAAAGTGTAAAGATCCAGCCTTGCTGAAAGATATTGCAGCCGGTGCCCTCAGAAGAGAGCGCATCAAACCGTCACAACATGTTGGAAGAGTGTGACGAATGATTGATCAGCTGATTCCGGATGCCAATGCACGTACAGAATTGCTGCAACTATGTGGACACACCGCTCTTTTTTACCTTTTGGGGCCGTCCCTTGCAACTTCTACGTGTCTCCATGTCGCCGCTCTCGTCCTGATACACCAATCGGATGTCCTTATATGGGGAGATGGGGGCGTGGTAGTATGCTGATTGCAGGTTGCGGGCACGCGCCTGACGATTTAGAATGATTCTGATACACTAACATACGCATGGTGGTGAGAACAAAATTGGCTGGTACGCACGTGTCATGAATCCGACGGTGATTTTGCGCATGCACTTATTTTATGCGCACGGTAAGAACATTTCTACGCACATATTAGTGAATGAGGCCCATTGTGCCCAATTTGGACTGTTTTCTGACTGTGTTCTCACCTTTAGACAGTTTGTCTATCCCATCCCATAATCCCTTCTATTACCGTGGTACCTGTTGTGTTGTGTTATTGAAACAATGTATTTGTATTTATGAACTTGTTGTGGGTCAGGTGAGAATTAACAGTTTCAAATGAATTTAAGTTTGAGGGGAATGTCTGTTGTGTTGCTTCTGTGCCTTCATATTAAGACATGAAGTGTCCTCATGCTGACTATTCTAAATCTTAATACTCACACATAGGAGCCTACATTGTGACATGTATACTCACTTATAGAAATGGTAATCTGGATTATTCAGTGTATGTGTTAATATGAATAATGATGCTGATCTTGGATGGAAAGGATGGGATAACAAAATCTGGATCATTCATATCCATTACTCATGTCTTTGAGCACCACCCAGCATGTCTCCTATCTTTTTACCCTCTAGGTTATTTGCAAGCATGAATTTTGTAGGTCTTTAATGCTGAGTAGCATATTAACTTTGAAGTACTATTAAGTTAAACTTCATTGGTTTGTTGTTATAAAAGAGTACAAATAGTCTCTGAGGAGCTCCATTTAATAACAGGTTGACTCATAACACACATAGACTGCTATTGTGTGATTCTATTTCAGTGTCTTCAATCATGCACCACCAGGTTCCTTTTTATTTACACAAAAACATGAAGGTTAGACTCCTGCTTCAGGCTGTCAGCAGTAATGGATCGATTGTTAAGTCAGACTCTTCTGCAGTATGTGTCGGCAGTCCTGATTGGTCACCACCCTGGGAATCGCATTCACAGCTGCTGCTGGGATTTGCCCCCGCCGGCTGTGCTGAAAACGATCACAGTAGATTCAAAAAACGTTAAAGGGAGCTTTTCCATGCATGGTCGAGGTCACAGCGCTTAACAGCCTCAAAAGTCTGGTCTGCATATTCAATCACTGCTGCCTAATGAGTTGTACAAATTGAATCATGTAGAGGTTGTTTGGTTCAACTCCAGGTTGTCAGGAGGACGGGGTCTCATTTCCTCACCGTCAGTCAAACCAGTCTTTAGCATAAGACCTACAACTACAATACCCACACTTCAAACACTGGTTACCATGTCTACTCTGCATGCTTCCAGTGATGTGTGTTCTCTGTTAATCTCATAGGCACACACAGTCTTGTGGTAATTGTTTATAAGTCAAGCTAATCTTTCACCCATATTTGTTGTCCATTTTATTCTGCAGTGCTGTGATGACCAGTTTAATGTTGTTTCTGTATGCAGCTTATTTCAACGTAGAAATAAACTCACAACATGTTTGTTTTTATCATAGCCTGCAGGAAGTCTTGTCTCTGCATGTGTAATGTTCTATAGCTCTAAAAATACATTCAGCAGTGTTAGACATTAGTTTGCTAAATTGGTTCAGCGCTGTTCATGTTTCGTGAAACAAACTCAAGCCGATTCTAACACGCCATGCGTCATGGTGGTGCTGTTTATTTATTCAAGGGTTTGCAAAAAAAAAAAAAAAAAGGCAAAGTTCCTGAGGGAACGCAGGCTGCTCGCTGTGTGGACGTCTGCTTGTTTGTTTAAGTGCTTATGTGCATAATTGGTGACGCCCAGAGAAAAGACGTGTAATATGGTTGAACAAATATGTCCCTATAGATGCCAGTAATTACAATGAAGCAGACTTTTGTTGGTTTTTGACACTCGTACATATAAAGTATATTTTTTATGGCAATATCCCTTTACATTTGTACTAACTGCATGCATAGTTTTTTGAACATTTATTTCTCACAGGATTTGTTTTTACTACAAAAGGACAATCTCTTTGACTCTTAAACTTTCCACTTCAGCGTATCAATCCTTGCATCCATTTTTTCTCCACTTATTCTGTACTTGGTTTCCTTGGCAACTGGATGATCAGAGACACCCAGGCATCCTTGTTTTCAGCATCATTGTTCAGCTTCGCCAGGGAAATCCTAAATGCTCCAATGCCACTTTAACAAGAAGTCCCCCAGCATGTCGAACGTCTCCTCTCTGCCATTTACGCCAATGCTCAGGGAAAACGTCTGTCCGTAGCCAGTGCACCAACCAGATTTTACCCATTGAGATGATTAAGCATAAAGAGCAATCTCTAATTTAGGTTTAGTTTTGCTTCACATCCATAGTCTAAAATGATGTCATTATAATCACCATGCCACAAAAAATGAACCTCTACACACCGGGGCTGCACATGTGCACATCTGACCAATGCAACATGCTGTATGTGGATTAACAATAAGCAAACTCTATAGCTAATTGGTCTTCTGTTGATTCAATAGGAACATAGAAGACAGAACATTAAAGAAAAAAACATACTTGTTGTACTCAAAATCTTAAGGTGTGGCAAAACAATCCCCTGTGCAATGTTTGGCCCTGAGAAGCCTACCTCTGTTTTCTTCCCTTTAAAAAACGTTGTGAACTGGCTATGCACCGATCACTAACCAATCAGGGTTTTTTTTCACCTATAAAACATTTGCAAACCTGAAAACTCCCGGCTGGGGATCTTTGAGAGTGTTTACTTTAGAGGCACAGTGTTTTTTTCAGCTGAAAAAAGGAATCTCGGTGTAAATTGGCACAGGATTAAGTACTTACTCAGGATGAAGGGAAAGCTGCAGCACATAGGAAGCATGGACCCACCAGTCAGTAAGAAGCATATCAGTGTCTGATCATTATATTTGTTGTTCAGCATTGTACATGTCGGAGGAGACAGTTGTAGGTCTTCACTGTGAAACTCCACTGTGATTGGACAGCTGGGTAGACAGTGAAAGAATGAAATGCAGCATCTTACCCAAAGTTCAACATTTTTCTACACATGGCAACCAGATAAAAAAAATCCTGAAGTTCAGCTTGAAGGTAAAAATAAATTCTGGCTGGCCTCACAGTCACAGCATTAAGTAAATACATAATGCATGCTAGCCTCAGGAGACAAAAAACGACAGTTTGAATTTTTAAACTTTTTTTTTTGTTTTAAACTTAACGTCAACATTCTTAATCACTATAATATGAAACACTTCAGATTAAGTATACATTTTTCTTTTTTTATGAAATTAACTTAATAAAAAAAAGTGTTCAGCCTTTGAACCCATCAGCTATCGCCTGACAAGGATAAAGCCTGAGTGCGTGATAGACAACTTTTCTTGGCTTTTGAACTTCCTTTTCTGTGCGTTGTATTTGTGTACTGTCTGACTGGAAACTTGAGAGGCGAGAATGGAGTCACCAAGCAGATTGGTCTCTCCAGGTTTGCATTAGGGACCGTTGCAGAATCTCTGTATGATCTTTTCATATTTGCAGTATTGGTCAGCTGGTTTACATTCTGCTCATGGATCACCATCTTCCTCCTCACATGTCTGTCTGCTGTCCCATCAGCCTCAGTGTGCAGAAGGGAGTGTGTTACACAGACATGGTGAAGAGGGACTGAGACCCAGGAACGCACGCACGCACACACTCACATACACCTGCACTGCTCAGACCATGATTGAAATCAATCCTCCAGACAGAAGAACAATAACACTGAGCTGTAGATTAAGATCTGATGATCCCGAGGAGCTGTGTGTGTGTGTGTGTGTGTGTGTGTGTGTGTGTGTGTGTGTGTGTGTGTGTGTGTGTGTGTGTGTGCGTGCGTGCGTGTGTGTGTGTGTGCGTGTGTTCGTCTGTGTGTGTGTGTCTGTGTGTGTTCGTCCGTGTGTGTTTTTGGGTGTGAGAGAGAAAGAATGCTAAATGTTGAATCTGTACACAGCTTCTTTAGTCGTCTCATTGTTTTCATTCAATTCATTTCTTGTATTCATCAAAATGCCCCAAAAATGCTTTTTCAAATCGATCTTAAAGTGTGCACTAAATATTTACTTTTTCATATTTAAAATGAAACAAAACGAAATGACGTAGCCTATAAGGTTCTGTAATATCTGCAGATGTTTGTGTTTCTGTCACATATGTCATGATAATATTTATAGTAGCCAGTCAGGATCAGCTTCAACATCAAGTGTGCCAATGACAGATGGCTCTTCTCCGTAAGCCACACCTCTTAATAAAGAGGGCGACATAAAGATGGCAGACTGATGGAGAGATTATGTAAAAGAAAAGAGAATTTATTCAGTTATTGCAACTAGACAACCCAGAGTAATATATGTGAAGAAGTGGGATAATGTTTGTGTGGAGTTTGAGTCACAGATCATTATACTGACCTGACAGATTCACCACACCGAGTCCTATTTTAACCACTGAATTCCTGACGCCATGTTTAGATTTCCTGGTGAATGTGCAGGAGTGAGTATTTTTGGTCTTCTTTTAATAACTGCCAGTTTCGATGTGATCCATCTTTAGCGATCCAGACTGGGGCACCTCTGACGCTGATGATGATGTAAGAGCTTCAGTGGGATGAGACTGGGAGGGAGCCATCACCCTGGTGTTTCTGCAGAGACAGCAAGGCAATGAAAACATTTAGTTTAAGCTGCATGACAGATTTTAATGCAGAACATTTTTAAAGTTAACATTTCTAAACATGTAGAGGTCCTTTTTTTTTTACCCCTCCCCTTCCTTTTCTGGGAGCTCATTGTCCCTCAAAGATAAGAGAGGCGATCAATGAGGGATTGTCAGAGCAATATCAGTTGATGTCAGGATTGAGCTTCCAAACAGCTAAAGCCCTGAAAGGCTGCTTAAATTGAAGTCCCCCTGATGTGATCCTGACTTCCAGGATTTTGGAGCAAAGTGGGTCATAGCACAATAAAGGTAAGCTTATGAAGAGGATTTAGATAGGAAAATACAACGTTTTACGGCATGCATTAAGGAGAATTAAAGATTAATAAGTCTTTGGGACATGCTGTCACGTGAACAAAGTTTAAAGAGACAAAGCCAGCTTGCTTTTTCTTGATTGAACTGCACAAACATATTTTCTCATCTTAAGAATCAAAATAACCTTTTGAATCTGCAGTTTGAGTGTTTCTATCATTTAGAGCTAAAAGATGGTCAGTCTTCTATCAAAACATGT
This sequence comes from Tautogolabrus adspersus, assembly GCA_020745685.1. NCBI lineage: Eukaryota > Metazoa > Chordata > Actinopteri > Labriformes > Labridae > Tautogolabrus > Tautogolabrus adspersus. The sequence goes on from CM036554.1 coordinate 10,682,084, forward strand.
ATTTTAGGATCCTTTGAACCAGAACTGGAAGAGATACAGGAAAACCTGATTCAGAAATTCCATACTGGATCAGTGTCGGCTAAATAAAACCCGTTCCTTTTTATATCCACTGTTTGTTTTCCTCAGCACACCAGCTGTCAAAAACTTCCCACATGCACTGCACAAAAGAATAAAATAAAATAAAACCAAATGGAAATATCCGCTCAGACTTTGTGTTTGGATTGGCAGATATTCTTTCTATAGATGCTAAACTGGGGCAAATAAAAGCTTATTGGAACGACTTGTAGTTCTTCACCAGACTATCTATGCATGTTCTGCATATGTATGTATGGAGATGTAATCTCCAGAGTGCACACATTTGTACCACACAACATGTTCAAACAGATGCCTCCTCCTAACACCCGTCTCTGCACCCTGTTTTTCTCTCCTCCTACTTTTTTTTCTCTTCTTTACATTTCTCTCTTGCCCCATTTCTCACTTCCATCCATCTTCCCCCCTCCAAAATGTCCTTGCTCTCTCTATTCCCTCCCCACCATATTATCCTAATCCTCTCCCCTCTCTTTCCTCCACACTTCAAACACTCCTCTTTGTGACTTACAAAAACCACTCTTCCCCCCCCAGGAGTCTTAAGTAGGTTCTGACGTAGCTGCATGGGAAGAGTGACGCAGATGTATTCATGAGAGTAGGTGGTGCCGTCCTGAGGAGAGAAACCGAAAGAGGAAGGGGGGGTGTGAGGGATGTGACAAAAAAAAGAAAAAAAAGTAAACAGGGGTTTGAGGAAGAAGTGCGGAAATGAAAGGAGACAAGGAAAATGTGAGCGAGAGAGGGAGGTGGCTGAGCGAGACAGATGAAGAGGGGGAATGTGAGAGGGGACAGATTGATGAATGAATGTTTGTGCGCACCACAGTGAGGCAAATACCAATTCACTACACCAGACGAGTGTTTCAAATTGAAGTGATGTTAAGAAACAGGCTGGAGGGGGAGTCGGGTATACTTGGACTCAAAGCTCCCTCTTGTTTTCATCTCTGAATCCCTCATGAGTGGAGTTAGAAAAACACTAAAGTAAACTCCAGAAATAATTACACTATTGCCCAAGTGATCATTTGAACATTGCTCAAACAGTATGCATTGTACTGTGTTAAAATAAAAGCTGCAGAGTTAGATTCAACTACGGGAGCTGAGTAGCAATCTGCTGCCAAAGGCAAGCTTTTTAAGTCTACAGAGAGGACTCAGAAACCCTTTCAAAAAGTTATAAAGGTGTTTATATTTTAGGCTCTTTGTTGGCCACTTGGGGGCAGCAGAAACAGTGATTAAATCAGCTTTGACATATTATCATGTTTCAGTTTTAATTGAACCCCTTTTTTTCTCTGCTTTTGGTCTTCACTTCTCAGGGAAATATCTGTTTTTTTGTAGCTGATGCATGTCTTGACTTTGTTTGTCGGTAACTTTGTCTTTTGTCTTTTTGGTGTTGGTCACAAAATAAAGGGCGGAGTTTACGTGACATCCAAATAAGCAGTGAGTAGGCTTTGTTATTCTTCTTTTCTCTAGTCCTTGACTAAAACAGCTTTATACCCAAGGCGTTCAATCCATGTAAGCATCATGTAAACACGGCTCCGACAACAATACAGCTGGTGGGACTCACGCTTCTCACTCCTTGTAGACAGTCATGACTCAGAGAGACATTTACAAAGGATATACTGATTTCTGCTGTATTTATGTGTAAAATGTCGCACATTCTTCCTTTAACCACTGAAGACTTGCTTCAAATTGATCACATGATTATTTGAGATGTCCTTTTTTATATAATAACAATAACTCCAGCTGTAATTGTCCTGTATGTTGAGTTATCACCACTCAAAGGTCTCCTTAATGACATGTCACATCTGCTGGGTTCATTTAGGAGAGCAGAGTGTGCTGAAAAAAAGTCAACCGTTTGGATTTCCATTGTGCAACTCTTGGAGGATAATTCAATTCAAATATCAACAATGATTGCCTTAACAGTTAGTGTGGTTGTGTATACTTACTGTAGTTGTATAAATATATTCAGGCATGCTGGTAATAATGTTTAATGACATGCAGTGCCCTTGTGTATGTCTGCATGCCCTAAACTCTGTTTGTATTACTTTAATTAAAGAACATCTATCATCTGCATGTTGGCCTGTCATCAGCATTCATGATCTAAATATAAATGTATTTCCATGACACTTAGTAAACAGATTGACTCTTAGTTGATGAAAAACCTCAACTCAACTTTATTTATATAGCACTTTACACACAACACAGTTGATCCAAAGTGCTGAACATGACTGAAGCCTTCTGTGTTTTCAGACACATTAAAGCAACAAGCTTGTTTAAATTCGACAGTTTTATTTTATAAATAGTAAATGGACTGCACATTTACTGAAACTAAACTTGAAAACAATTGCTTTCATTCATTCAACTTTGCAATACTCAACTCTTTTAGAACTCATTACTTGTATTTTTCAATGATATTTCTTTTGTTGTGTTAAGTAAGAGCAACTGCAATGCCCACATTTCTCCTCAGGAATAAATCAAGTATTTTATGATTCTGGTTCTTAAATTGGGCCTTTTTAGTCTTCTGACTACTCGAGGCACTTTACACTACAAGTCTGTATTCATCCTTACACACACAGCCATACAATGAGTGCCCTGCAAGGCTGCTGTGTAACGAATCATTACACACATTCATACACTGCAGGCTAGGCTTTTGGGAGCCATTTGAGGTTCAATATCTTGCCTAAGGATACCTTAACTTGTAGCTGGATCGAACTGCCCACCTCCCAATTTGAGGGCGGCCCACTCTACCTCAGAGCTACAGCTACTGACCGACTGACCTGCCTGTGGGTAGGTCATACTTGCAAAACTTTACTCAAAGACGTTTTGCTATGTTTAATATTGTGGTTGACATACAAAAGTTCTGAATTACGGATAAATATAGAAATAGAAATATGTACTTACAGAAAAACATCCAGAAAGGGCTGGAACAAGTCCACACAGATTTACAGACAGTGTCAGACAAAGGGGAATAAGCAAATGACTCCACACACTTGAATGAATAATCTAAACACAGAGGGGGCTAGACCAGCAGTTTCTGTTTTAATTTCACATTTTGAGTCATATTGAAAGCAGGTTAAATGAAGTGTTAACACATCCCCGAACGAACCTGAACCAGGACATGAGCTTCTGTCTGAAAAACAAAAATTGTCTGCACAGGGCTGTTTTTTTTACTCTTGGCGATGGGAACACTACCATGTGTGAGGAACTTATTTAAAAATTTAGCTGACGATGTGAAGCATGATTGCAGCTCGGCTCAAAGCACTGCACTGCTTGGCTCCCTCCTTAACACGAGAGCAGCAGACTTATCAGAGCGGCATGAAAACACAATTACCATATTTCTGAAGGTCTCCTCTAAAGTGTGCCAACCGTCTGCAGCCAATCAGTCAAGAAAAAAAGGTTCTCCATAGGCACAGTGCATGCCAAACATCACTCACACAACAATGAACTATACAATAAATTATGCAATTTGAGATTGAAAACTGGGAATAAAACCCTCAAACATGCAAAGGAAGGATTTGAGAAAACATTTATGAAGACAGGGATGCAGAGGATACTAATGTGTTCTCACTCCTTTGGCACACTATCTGTAGCGTTCTGTCTACAGAGCAGGATGTCCTCAAAAGCTCAGATTTATGGGAGAAGAATGTACAGAAAAACAAAACTCACCTTCACAAGGTGAAAGAGAAATATATTTTTGAAATATTGTGAGTGATTGCATTTGCTGTTTAAATATACAGATTCATGGTTTAGTCTGAGTGGTTGCAAGTATTAAACAGAAACCAGCCTCTAAAGGTGCATTTCCACTGCAGGGACTCTCAACAGGGATCAGGAACTTTTAAGAGGAACTCTCCGCATTAAACCGATTGGATTTCTCCCCTCTGGCCGGGAACATTTTGAGGAACTCATTGCAATGGGGACCAGAGTGCTGATAACTTTCCTGGGTCTTTATTTTACCCCCTCAAAAGTTCCCTGCTTCAAGGTTTGTACTACCACAAGTACAGGAACTTTAACACATTCACACATAAACTAATTTGATTATTTAGCATTTGAGTTTAGACCTCAGTGGACACAGACATTAATCCCCTTGAGGAACATTTTGGCTCCTTGGAAATAAACTTCTGGTCCCAGATTTCCAGTTATTCAAGAAGAGATCTGATTGGATCAAAGATATCGGATTGGAACAACTGCTTTTTTTTGGTTTGTTTGTTTTTCAAAAAAAAGAAGAAGGAAAAAAGCAGTCCACTCTTTAACCAGAAAGAACCTCCAGGTCATGTTTCTCATACATTTTAAATAAGATTTGGTCCAAAATAAATTAGGATTAAAAAGGTCACTGGATTCAGAAAGGATTACCAGAAAAAAATGTGATAAAACTTTGAAATTGGTCAAACGAGTCAACACTTTTTACATTGATTTTGATGATTTAGACACATTAAAAAAAAAAGTCTTACTTACATTTTTATTTCTTCAAGGACATAGCAGTAAAATAGACATTAGGGTTGTGTAACAACAAAGTATTTTGTATATAAAATCTTTACACCCTCTGTGGACAATGTATGACGTACAATTTACAGCACAGCTGATTAAGATTTGGTCATCTCTTAAAGTCTGTATCCAGATCCAGTAAAAAAAAGGGGATTTCTAAACATTTGTATCCAGATTAAACCTTTTAAAGACCTAGACTTAGTGTACCAGGTTCTCTTGTTGGAAATATGTATTTATAAAAAGGTTTAAAAAATGAAATGCAGAAATATGTTTTTCTGCAGACCTTAGATAACCCCAACATGTTCGCTGTTTTTACACTAGAGGATTCATCTTTGATAGAGCAAACTTTAAAAACTGTCATATTAGGGAAATAGCTGTTTTTCTGTGATGATAATTAAAGTTACTCACTTCCTGCATTCAGTTTCACCAAAGCAACTAAATCACAGCACAAAATGCTCTCTGGATTATGTTCAGCACAATGAGATGAATAGATTTGTACCGAACAAAAAGGAAAAGTACTCACCCAGACAATGCTTCTGATTTCATTCATCAGGGTAATTGATCTAAACAGCGAGGGTTTATTAGAGGGGTTTGCTGAGGAGAGCTGAGAGGAAGCTTGTGGGCTACCTTTTGTATGCTGCTATGGCAACCTTAACTTTTGTGCTGTTGATTGGCGTTAAATTAGAGGTGGTCGCCAGCTTGTTTATCTCTAATCCTCTAAAGCTGAACTTCCTGTCTCAGAGTGTCACGATAGCAAGTTTTCGCTTTGGGTTGCCCAAGAAGTGTTGCTATTGAATAAGCAGCAACAGACATGTTCAAGTTTCGGTTCTCTCCCCTTTTTTCAAAATTTGGATCAACCCTACCAAGACTCAGCCAGTCGTCCAAAAGGACCAAGTATTTTAAGAAAGATTAAAATGTAAACTCTCTTCCTGTAGCCTGAAATTATAGACTAACAGCATCCCAGCTTTCAAGATATGCTTACGTAATGTGACAAAATATAATCAACCACCGAGTGTGTTGCATAACAGGCTTTACCAAGATCCTCAATATAAATTATTATCATACATCTGTGCAACTTGATCCCAATATAGAAACCATTATGGGTCACTTGATACTAAATCAGGCACTCATGATGTGTTTATTTTCTTTGAGTTGACTGAGTTTATTCTCAGCTTCGTTTTTTCTCTCTTCATGAGCTGTGATAACAGCTGTGATCTGGTCTCATTGTCGTAGGTGGACATGTTTCTTTTTCTGGACTCATTTCTGATGTAGGCACAACTGGCAGAGTTTACACAGAGAAATCCTCTGTGAGTCTTATGTAATCAATAGGTGAAGGTCAGGTTCCCATTATTCTAAAAGATTGGCAGAGAAGTATCTCAGGGATATTGCATAACAAATATACATGATTTTATGACTTTGTGTAAAGGGTAATCAATGGTCAATTAACAATTTTCCTTACAGTTGAAGGATAAATCTTTGTCATAAAAAGATGGATGAGAAGACCTTGAAAAAGTGTATTGGCAGACATTTGTAAACCAAAAATGTTCCACTGACTCTGTTGAGTCTTTCAAAAGTTACAACACTTGGACATGTGACATGTGTGACAGGATCTGGGGATCAACCCCCTGTCTCTCAAAGTCAAAGTCTGCATGTGGAAATCTTACCTGCAGAACCCAAACTAGGTACTGACTTGGATCATTTAAAACTCAGACTGAACCAGTGGTTGAATGATGCCATGCGTTATCTGGTGCTCATTGTATAATGTTGTTTTACGGTAAAAAAGTGTGTTTCTTTACCTGTCTCTACAGAAAGTTGTGATGTTCTGATCATGCATTTTCATGCAAACGCAATACATTTTTGTGACCTTTTCGAATTTTGGCCAATCACTGCAACTTCAGCATGTTTCACCAACCTCACTTCTTCAATGTTCAAGACATTGATCCCCATAAATCTGCAACGGTGTAAAAGCATTAGAGGGCAGTGTTGTAAAGTAACGAAGTACAAATACTCTGTTACAGTAGGCCTTTAAAGTACGTTTAAAGAAAATCTTTACTTTACTGGAGAATTTTAAATTTTTGCACTTCTACTTTTACGTTAAAAAATTATACTTTTACTCCACTCAATTAATATTAGTCACCGGATTACTCGTTACAATATAAAATCTAAATGTAATCGTCAGTCTCTTATCATCAGTAATGATTATCTGGACTATGCATGTTCGCGCGGATCAAATGAGAGTGGTGTGCGACGGTCAAAACAGTCAATGCGGGCTCCAGGTGGTCACGGATAGCTAGTGCTTACAATGATGGAAATAACAAATGTTGTAGAAAAGAAGATTCAAGTTGATTTTTCAAACACAAATGTGAAAAAGTTCTGATGTACAATGGGCAAAAATCTGGCAAGTATGAAATGAGAAGAAACACATGAATTCATGAAATAATTTACTGCGGCATATGGCAGGTAAACATGTCTACAGCGTTGTTGATAGGTGTGCGTTGATTTTACAGTACAATGCAAAAATTGGATTCTAGACTTCTCCACTGCTGCATTTATACATTTTTAGCTTTTACCACCTACACATACATAACCTACATACATTTTAGATGTCAGATGTAAAGTGATGGTGAGACTGACTGATTGTAAAAGAGCAATACATTTACCTTTCTTCCAAAGCCTCCATACCTTTGTTCACAGTCAGTGGTCTCAGTCCTTCCATGAGGAAATCATCCCTGTTGACATAACCCTGCATGTGTGCAGCCAGACTAGACACAGAGTCCAGTTGGATGGGAAGTCATGAGCAGACAAAGGATGGGCACTTCATGTGATCTGATATTGACTTACACTGCTGTATGTGCATAGTAGTATTGTTGACATTGGTATTGAAACTTCAGCAACTGAAACTGAAAACAAAATAACCTGTCTGATTATGCTCTAGTTTTTGACAGGATGGCGTGGCAACATATTTCACATGGTCTAAAGTAATGTATTACCTTGTAAATAGAAAGAAAGCCATTTCGGGATTGGTTTCAGCAAAGTGAAGCTTCCTCTGTGACGTGACGGACCCCATGCTAACCTAATGTTAACTCTGTTGCTCTCTGTTAGCTGAGCAGTGAGAGGAGAATGTTGAGAACGTGCAGACAACGTCACTTCTGTGGGGCTTCTGCGCCAAAATTTTCACATCAGATTACTGTTTGCTTATAAATGTGCAACAACCCCCAGGATTAAAACATGTTAAAAGTTACACATTGCCCATTTAACAAATGTGATACTTTAGCCTGCTCCCTATCCTGCTTCAGGTCTGCTAGCTACCAGTCTGTACCTCAGTCTGCAAGCATTGGAGTCTGCTAGCTTAAAGTCTCCACATCCACCTTTAGGCATATCCGGCCAATACCTTCCAGTGTCTGGACCTCAGACGAATGGCTAGCATAGAGCTCACTAGCATCCAGTGTGCAGCTCAGTCTGCTAGGCCTAAACCTGCTAGATTCTGTTTCTTAAATCACCTTGCCTCAACCTCAGCCTACCTCGCCAGCCAGATCTCCAGACATCATCTTCATGATCTGAGCTAACTAAACTACCTGCCATCCATGATCAGGCTAATAAGCAGTTTTTGGTTAGTGATAACGTATTTTTCATACATCGAAGGGTTTTTAATGGTTTATTAAGATTAAAAAGAATTTGCAACTTCAATGGAATTCTTAGGCTTATAGTGCAGAAAGAGCACATTCACAGATTGCACCCTTAATTATTTTTCATGTGTTCATAACTGCAGATATTTCAAACAAGTATCTGATTTCACCCTGAATAAAAAATATGCATGTGTGTATTATGTATTTATTTATGAGGGCAGGCCTGATGACAAACCTTTATAGTAAAGAAGACAAAAAATTGCTTTCCCTCTCAGTCTGAACATCACCGGTACGACATGGGGAAAGGAGCATTTTTCAACCTCACTTAATCAATGTGTTTGTGAGTGTAGAGATGTTCAAAACTTCAGTTTTTGACTAATGCTGCGTTTCAAGTCTGTTCATTGACCTTGAGTTGTTTGGTGACCTCATTAACAAAGCAATATCCTGCAGTGGTTGAGCAGACCCCAGTCTCCCTTTAATGATGTGATAAACGTGAAGAGCGAGCAGAACTGTCTTAATTACAGTCTATACAATGAGATAATTAATGAGGTAGACTACGCTGCCTTGTATTATTAGTGTTAATGCAGTTCATGAGAAATTGTGCTTTTGTTTCCCAGGTCATTTCTCTCTTTTAACCAAAGTAGTCTGTTTTCCAAGCATCCTGTTTCTCCCTCATGTTTGTTCATGTTGTATTATGTTTAACAAGAGGTGGAGGGCTCTCTCAGAAGGATTCCTGTTTGCTTCATAAAAGTTGTTCCTCTCCTCAGCTGTTTTGATGACAAACAACAAGCATCCAGTCATATCCTGTTACCTACCCGTGGCGATGAATCAAGATTACCCTGGCAACATAGGCGAGTGTGTTTACCCGCCAGATGCAAAAGCAACCACTTCAGGCAGCATGGGACTTGTTTTAATCACCTCTTGGAAACCATTATTGTGTTTTTTCACCCCAATTTAAAGTTTGTCCTGATACCGTACATTAAATAAATCAACATCACAAGAGCTCCAGAGCCATGTGAGGTGGTCATCTGTGAAATCAGTGAGCGTGATTCACTTTCTCAGTTTCATTTACAGAGCTGTACAGCTTGACTCACTCAGGTCTCAACCTGAAGTAAATATGTCTTACTTTAGTTCCGTTCTCTTCTATTTTCAGACACAAGGCATCTGAATGTACCTTTTTCTCCACCTGATCACTGCAGCAGCACTGCAGTACAACAAATCTTAGTATACGTTGTGTTTTTATGATATGTTATGCAGTAAATGTTGCCTCATGTCAGTAGAGTTAATCTGCTCTAATATTCCATGGGCAGTTTAAAATCTGTTACATTACATAATGTAGAAATTAGACGATAACTTATTTTGTATGTTTAATGTTAGTCTGATATTAAGAGCTTTGAATCAATGCGGTATGAAGGTTAAAAAAGTATATATTTTTTTAATCTGAAATAATAATGTAACAAAGTGGCAACATAAAATATCTCCATACATTATACTTAAAGAAGATGAATCTCCAAAAGTTACAGTATACAACAATTACAAACAGGGGCGTATCCAGACTTTTTCGACAGGGGTGGCCCAACCAGGGTGCTGATTTATGCAAGGTTGGCATGCAGTTTGTGTGCCAACACCAGTGTTGTCACAGATTACTTGAAAAAGTAATCCGATTACTGATTACTGATTACTCCTCAAAAAAGTAATCCAGTTACTTTACTGATTACTTTATCATCAAAGTAACTAAGTTACTTTAAAAGTAACTTATTAGTTACTTTTTACCGATTTCCTCCCTTCGCTGCCTCAACATAACGCCGAATTTCCACCAGATCAGTGTGCATTGCGTGTCCGCTCCGGTGCGTGACGGCTCTGTGCACCCCCGTCCTTCAATACCCACCGGCTGCGTGCTCCATCCGCAGCACGCAGAGCACAGCCGGTCAGCTGGGGTGCAGAGACAAAGGAATTCCCGCGGTATTTTAAAGATTAACTCGTGACAGCACGAGATAATACGATGTACATGGTATTAAACTCTATATTAACCTTATAAACACATAAACAAACACACATACAGTCGTTTTTCTGAACCGTTAAAAAGGAGTCTTTTATTCTGAAAATAAACCGGATGTTTTAATGTTGTATCGGTGTCTGACTTCCCGTCCCGCTTGTTATTTTCTGTGCTGAATTGATGCGTCGTGCTCCGGCATCCGGCAAAAATAGAAGCCTTGCGTATCAGCTCCGGAGGGCTCCGGACTGCCGGAGCTGAGACGCAGCGCAGCAGACCCAGTGGAAGCACACACAATGAATAAAGTGAAACGTATCAGCTCCGCTCATTCTCTTCGAAAATGACAACAAAATTCTGCATTCTACATACATTATTTGGCAATAACAAAATAGTAACGCACAGCCACTTAGGAAACTAACTTTAATCAGATTACTGGTTTGGAAAAATGAACGCGTTAGATTGCTCGTTACTGAAAGAAAGTAATCAGATTAAAATAACGCGTTAATTTGTAGCGCGTTAGTGACAACACTGGCCAACACACACACGAACGAGTGGTATTTATTTACCCTTTCCATCTCACCTTTTCATATCAAATTTAAGTGCCTGCAATGACAAGGTGGATTGAATTATAGAGCTTTCACACTTGTAGAAAAGTGGAAGTGAAAAACTCCTGATACTTGGAACAGGAGCTGCATGTGAGTACGCAAAAAACTTTTCACTCCAACTTTATCCAGAGTTTCTCCTGCAAGCCACCGAGTATTTTTTTTTACATAAAATCTGAGTGAGCCCTTATTACAGCTGGTGTAAGAACGCAGCAGGATATAATCAGGAGAACTCAACTCCAGCCAGTGGGAGAGGATGGTGATGTTTATATCCTGTGACCAGTGCTGTATAGAATGTATGCAAGCGACCACTACGATCTCCGTGCACGTGATTAAATGGATGCATTACGTTTTTTGTTCAGCGGTATGTTCTTCTCCACTCTTTTGTTGATAGTGTGGTTCCGTTGAACTACACATAGCAATGATATGAAGGCAGATATTCCCATTATAGCATCGTACAGCAGACTTTTTTAAACATTATGTCTTGCCGAAGAAAAAACCCCATCACCCCTCCCATCTGACAGGGATCGTCTCCCGCTGTGAGGTGCATATGTAAACGGCCAGGTAAGGAGAATTTCAAGAGCAGTACTCCTGAAATTATCTGATATTTTCAGGAGTGAAGGCCTTCGCCTGTCGCAACAAAAAGCCAATTATAGTTTAGGATAATTGGGTGGCACCTAGGGGTTGCTTTTCAAATTTCAGATGGGTCCATGCCAACCCAAGCCACCAGCAGGACACAAACCTGGGTAGAAGTGTAAGAGTAAAACATTTTGTAGAAATGGTTTGATTACATTTATGTGTCCAAAATGTGTACCATTTCATCCAAAGAACTTGATGTTAAAGTACTTGAAACAAATGATGGAGAAATCAGCACAAGTCTGAGACGTTGTTGCTGTTTGCCAGGAGGCTTCACTTTAGCTAAATCAGGTTACCAACCTCAAACTGTCAGTTGTCTTCTTGTTTTCATCCATGGTATATGATACCCAGATGATGAGCTAGGCGAGTTCGATAGGGATGTTTCAGCAACCAAGTTATTCATTAGGCCCACCTAAACTCCACCTATTTGCCTGCTTCTCAAATAAGCCGGACAATTGGATTCAGCCTTTCCTGTATGAGGACCACCGTCGTTGGGTTTCATAACGCCTCTTCAGAAATGATTGCTTGACATCACTGAAACTTTGCCCATTTTTTTACAGTCTATACAAATCATTACATTTTTTTCAAGTTGAGCCAACCTTTTGATCACCTGCCAGTTACTTCCACCGGTAAGTAAATTACTACAAATAAGAAATTGCAGCTAAAAGTTGACTTTTAACTGCTTCCTTTTAATAGGAACCTGTGTCTCATGAAGTCATTTTTGTAATAAATCTTAAAGTTGTTTAATTTAACATCTAAATATGTGTGTGACCATTCTCGAAACCATCTCTCCCGGCTCTTATTTTTAAAAGTGTGTCATACAGCAGCTAAAATAGATTCAGTCTTTCACTGGCATGCTGGGTCACCTCGGATATCTGGCTTATATATCCGATACAGACAGCAGAGTGTGTCTCTGGATTTGAGGTGAATAAGTCTAGTGAGTGTGACGTCAAAGCTTCTTCATTAACTGTCAGTGCTGCATCAACCAGCCTCTAATGTTCAGGATGTACTGCAGCCGTCAGATATTTGATACGGGGCAAGAAAAAGAGCCAGTCAGATAATTCTGACTTCTTTATTTTCCTCCATATCACTGCTGTGTGGTTGTTTGATTCCTTGTAGCTTCAGGTGACAAAACACTGAAATCTGCAAGATATCTGCGGTTCGTGAAGAAGAAAGTCTTTGCACAGTTGACACCAGGTTCAAGCGAAATTATGCGGAAACAGCTTTCAAAATCAAGCGAGGTTTTTTCCTGCAGGTGAAAGAAGTAACTTCTGTATTTCACAGAGCTCTGGAAAAAGTGAAACACATCTGATACTCGCTCAAGGTCACAGGCAGCAATTATGTGGAAACTGAGGACTCATGGGCAATTGAGGACACCTTTTGGGAAATAACAGTGAGGCGAGGGTATTGGAAGAATAATAAGACCTTCAGGGAAGATAAATAGAGGATGAGACACAGTATTTATATTTGATTTAACTGTCTTTGTGTCTTTGTATTTAGAATTCAGAAAACACTTATTTTACATGCTCAGGACAAGATCAGCAAAGATATAAAGAGGTACTGCTTTCTACTCAGGGGACACCAGAATCAGCACAAAATGAAATTTCCTCACAGCAGCTTTAAATGTCAGATATTGAAGTGGGCAGCTCCTACAGGAAGTAAATGTTGCTCAGGTGCACTAGTAATCATGGGGAATGATTAATTTCTTCTGTCTTGGCCAAATAAAAAGCCATTTAAATGTCCCAGTCTGAACAATGCAGGAATCATCCCCCAAGCCGGATATGACGGTTTGTTTTCTGCTATCAGTGAATTGTGGTGGACATGAATAATTTCTGCAGAGCAGCGATGCTGTGTCACAGCTGCACCTCTTGTTCTCTCACTTGTTACCCAAACTCATTGGAGGGTAATTGAAAGTAACGACAATGATTATGAGAAGTGCTTGAGCAGCATCCCAGGGGTCTCTGCAATTTACAAGCTGGCAATGACATGCGGACGCTGCTATTGTCTTCAACAATTCAACAGGGAGTTGTACTGATTACAAGCAAGAAAAAAACGATAGTTTTGGGTTATGATTCATTATCGTGTTGTGTTTTAGCATGCCTGTCTCCATACCAGCAAGGTTGATTACTAACAAGATTTGGAGTTTGTCTTCTCCCTCATGAAAAACATTACTTGAGTCAAAAGTGGTTTATTGAACACGTGGGCTGGCTTTCTTTTAGCATTTTGGTCATCAGCTTTCCCAGTTTATATTGCTAAAATGCTTTTAGTTTTAGTACTGAATATAATTTGATTTCACTGTTTAGTGATATGTCTCTGCTTACCATAATAGAATCTTCCTATTAAGCTTGTTCAGAGTTGCCAATAGTTTTTTTCATATTAGCCCTTGTAATGAGTTTAGCTTTTCCTTGCAGCCAAAATGATGGGGACTTCCTAAAAAACACAACATAGGACCGCGGGCCTATGCCTCACTTTTAGCACACAATTTGAGCCAGCCCTTACTGCTGTATTGAGACAAAAACAGTTTTGTTTGATCATGTATGGGCACTGCTTTGGTAGGTTTAGGCCCAAAAACGACTTAGTTAACTTAAGGAAAAGGTAATGGTTAGGGTTAAAATCTTAAATTATGGCTTTATGTTCTTTGAATCCCTGGGGTCGTGATGGACTCTTGGTTGGAAGAACCAACAGCTTGTGACGCCATGAAGCCGACTTCTATATCACAATATATACAGTATTTGGTAAATGAATTTGTTTTTTTATGACTGTACATGCCAATGTGTACATGTAGTATATAGGTATGTATATGGATCAATTTGTATTCTTTATTTTTGTAACCATGCCATTTAGAATAGGCACCCCCCATCCCCTCTCCTTCCATGTCTCGGTCCAAGCCATGTCCTGTTGAGGGGCAGCTGGGCATCTGATCTGAGGCGTGTTTGGTTAGGTCCTCAGTGCCTTCCTCACAGAACGAAGCTATCACTATTGTCTTTTATTGTTTTGTTGCATAGGGTTGCCTTTGTGCGTTTATCCTGCCCTGTCAGGGTTTCTTTGTTCTATAATTTCGAAAAAACTAAATACAATATTTTTTTTAAATGAAGCCCACTTAAGCGTGCACCGTAAGGTCCTGCAAAACCGCAACCAACATGATGAAATGACAGATTCTTCTAGAGCCCTATTTGCACAGGATTAGTATAGGGGCGCAGCGACAAGGTGGATACATTTTGGACATATATGATTAATAACTTTGAGCCATACACATTTTATAAGCTACCACTTGTTTCTATTGAGCCTCAATCCTTGGCTTTTTCCTCTTTATTTTCAATATTTGGAGCTTTAGATTGGAAAGTGTCTAGCAACAATAAATATCATGCTGCATTTTTTAAATTCTATACAAAAAGTCAATCTAGTGCACCTTGCATTTTCAGGCGACAATGTTGTCGCCTGCCACTAGCGAGGCTTTGATTTTAAGTTCCTTACCCCATCCTACAAAGCATGTAATCCATCTAATCGCTCTTTGACATCTGGTTCTTATGAAGGATTTTAGTTTGCTCTCTTACTGTGAATGGGTCTCCATACTGTGTAGTGAGATGAGCCAGCTGAATTTACTCCCACTCAGTAAAAGGCTGTTGAAAACCTTTGATTACATTGTCTAACACACGCTCTATTATTCTCAACTAGAAAATTAGGCAGAAAAAGCTGCAGAGACCTTAACAAAATCTCCCCAAACTACTGAGATGCAGATTCGTTCTGGATTTCTATTATAAGAGGACCTCTGTGTGTGCTGAAATACTGTATGTAATTTGCCGTGGAAATTTTACCGATGAACACGGAAGTCCTCTGTAATTATTACAAATTAACTGAGGTCACCAGGTAATGCTAATTCCTTGTGAATAGGACTTGTGTTTATTTGTTTGAAGTTAAATATATATTCTTCTACAGTCAGCTACCACCACATATGGAATCTCACTCTAATCAATTAATCACTAATGAATTAGCCTTGGGTTTTATTGGCATACATCCCACCATCTCATCCATAAACATGTCAATGGCTATATTGTTGAATAGTAAGCTACAAAATATTTGTCTATCAGGTTGACTTCATGGATGTCCACTCTTTACAGACAGTCTGTGGTGTAAATGAAGAAATGGTGCTACCAGTTTACCAGTGAAGTGCTAACAATCATTGACGGGACCAAGTTATCTTTTACTTATAACTTAACTTATCCATTTTGACTTTATGAAGGATAAGAGTTATACACAATAAGGCGTGTAGCTGACATGATTGACAGGCGGACGTGATGTAACGATTTTTCAAGAGGCTTCAAACCCGCCTCAGCTCCAGCTCTAGGCCTGTGGTTAGGTTGACTCAAAGTTAGGATGAGACAGCATTTCCAGCATGGCGACCGCCATCGATGGGACTCCAAAGCCTTCTGCAGTTACCGATGGGTGACTTCACTCAGACTTCGTCCATTAATTTTTTTAGTCTATGGTTAGATATGAGACTAGTATCAATCTCTACCTTTTAATCCCCAGAAAGTCTAACTACTGTATAGCTTTATTAAAAACCTTATAATGTTTTCATAACATTAATGCTCTTACTGATGGAAGTTTAATTAGCAGTTCAGCAACATTACCACAACTAATCTAAAAATAGCCAGATTTGGCCATGCTATTGCTAAGCACACTAGGAAAGCCTTTTTTTTAATTGTGTTTCTGCTAAATTACATTTTAGCACTTGCCATTATTCAATGATTACCACTCTTTATATAAGCTTGATATCTATAGGTAGAGTAAGGAAATAGGGCTTTTGATGCTAGTGTAAACACTGTGCATATAGGCCTGTCGCTGAGCTTTATATATATCTTTCAGTAATATCTTCTTTTGCATTTACTTTATTGTATTTTGTGCTCAAAATCATGTACAGTATATTCTTACTGACAGCCAAGGATAATATAGAGAAATGTGGAGAAAAATCTATGTGAAGGTTTACCTTTACAGATTGGTTACAGAAAACAAGGTGTTGCATTCAAGCCAGAGGTCAGAAGCGTATAAAACTGATGTACAGGATCAGACAGATGTTGGAGGGTGGCACACGCAGGTCTCGTAGCAGCTGGCAACATATTCAGCAAAGATCAAAACACAAGGATAATTTCTGCCTTGGGTGGTGATGGTATGAAGATGAATGAAATTTGAGCTCCCTGGGGTCATTATTCATTCATAGCCACTCCAGTCTCCTCGGTGCAAACAACATGATCCTTTATGATTGACAGAATTTGAATGTAGCCTCTAAATTCAAGCGGTATAACAGGAGTAAAAGGTAGTTTTGGGCCATTAGAGCTTATAACGTGGCATTTAAAAATAAGCAGACCAAGCTTGAAATGTTATATTTACACCTCACAATGTTAATTCACTTGGCTTAAATAAACACCTGCTCTGCAAAAGCTCTTTTGATGTGTTAGTATTGGGCTGTTCAAGATTCATTTGCTTACTCTGCAACTAGCTCCAAAATGCATTTTAAATCAAACTAAAATGTGAATCAGCAGTCCGCCTATTAGAGAGTGATTGATTATGATAGTTTGTCGGTTCATATCACGTTTTGGCCTGAGGGATGCACATAGACGATGAAAGAAGATGCAAAGCTTTTAGCTTACGGAGAGCAAAAAATATTTTCAGTAAATTGCATTTCCTGTTCAATTTGAATTTTTTCTTTCAAATTCGACACCAGAGGAAAGATCAGGAAGTGAATGCTATGATTCAGCCTTCATGAACCATCCACAGCAAATTTGATAAGAATCTGGCCATCAAAGTGTTGCTGGAGGGAAGGTAAATGGGTCGTTGGATTCATTTAGTTTGATGCATCAGAAGAAAAAAAAAAACATGTGGTAATCTCATAGACTGTAAATATTACACAGTGGCTGTCTACATGTTTTCCATGGATAATATAAAAAGGCTTTTTTTAAGCAGAGAAATCAGATTGGTTGGATGATTTCTGCATGATTCAGCCAATGCATGACACAGTATATACAGTACATGATATGTACACACAGTAAAATGTATTATGTGGTCACAGAGATGGGAAGTTGAGTTCAGTAGAAATATTATAAAATGCAGCACAAACAGGCATCCTCCTGCTTAATGAGACAGAACATCCACTCCAACATAAAGAACCACATGTTTCAGAATTATAAGCCAGAATAACAACGGGGAAAATATCAAACACTCAGTAGGTCCTCTTACAAAAGCTGCACAGTAATGAATGTGGAGCTGGTTTCTAAAACAAGAAAAATATTTTAGAGCCTTTCTAAACTGGGATCATCTCGGTTGCTATAGCAATGGAGGAAGAAGACCACATACTGTCTGGGAGTTTTATTGTCTGGCACTGACAAAATTTAGTGACATGCCTCGGGCAGTACGCACAATTGGGTTTGTGTCGACCTTAAAACAGAAATTCCGGAAAAACAAGGTTATTTTCTAAGGACTCCTCTGATCTGAATACACAGTGTTTGCTGTACATGCATTTTCTCCTTGTGTGACTTCTCTAGCACACACACAAACACATTTGTCCCACTCGACACATCTCTCCCTGCTCCTACACCTCTCTCTCCTCTCTGCTCTGGCCTCCTTTTTGCTTTCTCTTCTCCAGCTGTGATCAGACACCATTTCACATGACGCCTGAGTCTAGATCTGAAGGAGAGGGGGAATATCCCTGCACAGCGAAACCCTGCTGTTATCACTTCCAACATCTTTAGTTTTTAACTTTCGACTCTTCAGCCGCATTTCCAGCGTCATGCCTGCAGCTGCTTTTGCAAAACACATCAGGGACTGAAGAATGGTTCACGGTGCGTTTGACGGTTTCAGCGTGATTCATCTCTAAGGTGCTGAGGCAGGAAGCTAAGGTGACGCAGGATGTATTAAGACTGTACAGTATGTTCCCTGTGGTGTGAAAATGAGCAGAAAATAACCTTACTCAGCAGAAACCTTAAAAATATATCTGTTCTTTGTTTACTATGCATTCATCCTAAAGAAATGCTTCCCCTATACTTAATGGTCCACTTTCATCATTGAATGTCCTTAAAAAAGGGCATGAGGTGGTTTTTGTAAAGACAAACAGCTGCCTCTTTTTTGTTCACTAGCAAGACAAATATTTTCAGTAATGACATGCATTCAACATCTTGTATTTCACACCTTTGTCTTCATCTTCATCTGTGAAAGAGCCTGAAAAGAAATATAATATTTCAAGTATAACCATGCATAGTTTGGTGCTTGTAATTCTCATGCAAAGTAAGATATTTGAGGAAATAAAACACTCACTGTTCAAGGTTGAGAGCTTCATTTATAGGTCACATATTTACACACCCATTTTTAAACAAGTTTAAATACGTCTAAGAGGTCCCCAAAACATTTCTTTGACATTTCTTGCCCAAAATCCACTCCAATCCAATGTGTAAGCATGCCTATAAACCCCTCTATCTCAGCACTGCTCTGTGTCTGTAGCTTTAAATGCACATGAGCTGTGTTTGACCACGCCCCTCTCTCGAAGGAGTTTGGCTTAGGCTATCTTGCACCATGACCTATTGTTTAGCGTGGAAAGGCAGACTCAGAGGGCAGAACAAACACCTATCTGTAGGATTTCCACCCACCTGCGGGAGGTGTTACTTCCCTTTGTGATGTCATAAAGGTAAAATCTCCAAACGGCCTGTTTGAGCACACCTTTTCTGAAAAGTGGAGCAGGCAAAAGACAGAAAAGGATGAACTTTTCTCATAATTGGTGAGTTTGTAGACAGGCTAGGGACAATATGTAACCTGTTAAGAAAAAATTAGAGGATGTTAAGACATTTTTGAACTGCTAGAGCACCTGCTATATTAGAATTTACTTTGATTCGTGCACACTCCTAATCTACTAAAATTGAATAATTTGTTTTTTCTACCCATCTAGTTGATTTGATGTTTTGAGAAGGTAGATTACAGTTTTTCTATTCTTATTTTACCTCGAATTACATCACAGAAAGCATGTTGGAACTGACAGTTGAGTTATCTGGGCTAAAATAAATCAGGATATGCTAACGTAAATCTCCCTGTCAGTCAAACAGTCACCTTGTGTTACCGGTATAAGCAGTTCCTGAGGGAGCATAACTGATGAGGATTTAACACTTGATCTCCTGGAGGCGGCTGCATCCAAGACCAGTTTTCTTGCCGTTTCAATCCTAGGACCACCGACTGACGGCTTAACTTAGTCCTGGGAGGCAATTTGGTTTAGTTGATGGTGTTTAGAAGCTGAAGCTAAGGAATAATCTGGGATTGCTGAAAAAAGAGAGAGAGACTAGATTGTGGCTTGAAGGGCAAAAAACTGAGATATGGGGGGTCTTTTGCAGTCAACACCATCAAGGCTTTATTTTTTTTATTTTTCTGTTTCAGCTGCTGTTCCCTTTGCTGTTTGTCCCTTTTTCCTTACTGTTGTATAAAAATGCATGCAAACTACTTTACATGAATTGGCAACGTTTTTTCGCCAGTTAGTTTTGACCGGTTAGTTCAGTAAGACAGTGTGCATCACTTTCCCATGCACCGGTCTGATTAAATAGATGTGCAAAGTATTTATTTACAATTTAAAGTACAAACAAAAGAAAATGTGTTGCATTGATATGTACAGAAAACTACAAGCAGCCTTTTGCTGTGTTAACACAAGTCCCGCCTCTGACAGGCCAATTATAGTTTAGGATTTTTGGTGCCAATCAGATTACAAGGGGGGCCCATGTCACCCCTCTGGACACACCCCTGGGGTGGAGGCAGAATGCTTTTTTGGGGGTGGGGGGTGGGGGGGGGGGGGAAACCTGCATCCCTAAAAAGTCAAGTCTAGACATTGGTGGTGCTGAATGGGTGAAGAGTAATTTTAAAAGATCGAGCCTGATGAAAGTGACGATGACTGTAGTGTAGAGGAGGATCGTATGAATTCGACTTTGATTCGACAAGGAGCAGGAGCTTCACATACACACTCAGACATGCACACACACAAAAGCAGTTTTACATTGATCTATTCTTGCCCCTATCAGCCTCTGTTACTACCTCCGATGATGGCTCGGAGGGGGGGACAACTTGGTCCCACCATCAAGCCTCTGTGTCATTTACATTGAATGCAAGACTTTCAGGGATGTGAATATCCCCCTTGAACTGGCTGGATGGGGCTTGAGAAACTCTAATGTTTTAATGCTTTACTCAGTGAAAACACTCTGCACAAAAGATAAAAGGGAAGAAAGAGGTTTGTTTTGTGATCTGGAGGACACTTTTTGGCTTAGCCCAGGTTTGACATTTTCCGTCCTCTCTTTGGAGTGCTTCATCTAAAACAATTAGGACTCTTACTCTGACATTCGGCTGCTGTAGCCCTTTAAGGGCAAAGAGCAGGCTATCACAAATGACAAGCTTCCACTCACTACACAGCCCCTGTGTGTCATGGCTGACCTTTGCTGTGTCTTGCCCTGTCTGAACTGATTAACTTTCTTCAGTGGCAGATACACCACAGCTTACTGTTACTGTCTGAACCTTAGTCTGATAACAGCTCCTCTGCTCGGACAATAAAGCCGAGTATGAAGGTGGGTTGGGCTGTTTAATGTTCTCATTTTCAGCTCTGTATCCAAATGTCCTTGAACTTGTGCTCTATGAGGGGAAGCAGATAAATCCTATCTACAGATGTGTTAATTGGGCTTTCAGAAGGAAGTCAGCATATTCAAATAGTCTGTGGGCTTGCTGGCGATCCAGACCAAAGCCTCAGGAAATCACATGCGATTCAGGCTGACCTTCATATAATGTGCAGTCTGGGGACTGTACAAATCTGAGATGAATTAGATTTGCCCACACATAGCAAAAAAAATATCACCACAGTGTTTCTCGCTACCCACAGAAATACCCTGGAGCCATTACATGTGGTGCATAAATTTATTCCAACATATATTAACATGTAGTTTATTCTTTATTTCTTTCTCTTAAGACACAATACATACAGTATTTACATTTGATTCAACAACAACACTTGCTGGCAGAAAACAGTTTGATCATCGGATCAGGGTAGACTTGGTTTATGGAAGGCTTCTCCCTAAAGATTTAATAAAACTCAATATGACACCTTGTCATTAAACTTGATAATTCCTGTGATAACAGTCCATGAAGCGAAACAGTGCACATATCAGCAACTGAGTATAATGATGCTAATGGCACTAAAAAAGCCACAGCTGTTTATGAACATCATGACATGATACCCCCTGTACAGTTTTGAACAAGAAAGAAATGAGCTAGACCAAAACCATTTAGTACCATGCTGTAAACATTCTTATTTCTGCTGTGACATGGACCTTGGTCCAAATGGGAATTCTCTGGCTTCTGGACCCAGCCTCAAGTGGACACTTAAGGAACTGCAGTGTTTTTGCACCTCCACATTGGCTTTACTTATCAACAACGGAGGTTACTGCTCAGTCATGTTATGATGAGTCATTTCACGATATGTCTTGTCATGATGCACCATGTCATGTCATGAAATCTGGTCCAGCTTGCAGCACGAGTAGTATTCATGACTCATGTTTGAGTGGGATTTGGATGTATGCAGAAAAATCATCTATTTGGAAACTAAAAGAAGAGCCTAGGCCAAAACGAAATTTTAAAACCAATCAGCTATTGTCTGACATCTATGACGCATATAATCAATCTCTTTAAAGAGATATATGGTGTAATGGGAGATAACAAAATGATTTTAAATAACATCTTTCAAATCCAAATTAGTTTATGTGTTCCAAGTTGGTAGTGAGATTGTTAACAATCACCAGCACGTGGGACAGTGCAGTAGTAGAAATACAGGATGTTGCCAAATTATAGTTTGCGATGGCCAACAGATTAAGACACTGGGTAAGTTATATTCTTTAACTATTTGCAGTTGGCTAAAACCTTCATTATCACATAAAAGCTAGTTCAACTTTAATGAGAATATAATGACAGATTACCTTTTGACAGATTATGAGACAGCCAGCGCCTGGTATATAACATCCATTTGAAAGTCCTCAGCCTCAACAGCTGTACTTTATGGACAGAAGGGTATGGATGGAGAGAGAATTGAAAGGGAGCCGTCAGCAGCTTTAATACGGCCGATGAGATAAAGACTTTGGTCTATTAACTGGCTCAAAAAAATTACACAGAAAGCGCCAACGAGAATAATAAGCTAAGCAACTGTCATGAGGAGGTGTGGGAGACTAGGAGGGAGGGTTGGTGACCGGTTGTTTCATTTGAGCTCAAGTAGAAGCCAAAACCAGAAGAGCACCGGCACTGTCACTATAGCGACAGTATGATGGGCTGGGAGTGGGGAGGAGTGGGAAAATAAGGAAAGTGAGGATGGGCAATCAGTCAAACAATGACATGGACACACACACACACTAGACTGATATAACAGCAATGCAATTCAAGCTAGAAAATTGATGGTTATGAGCATGCACTGAAGCATTCACGCTGATCTCACTGGGAGTTTGCTTTCATAAGAAGAAGTATTTGTTCGAGAGCTGAGCGTGTGAACTGCTCGGGATCAATCATCAACTCACAGAACAGCACCGGCTGACACAAAGGTCGTCCCTCCAGACAATCGACACCTGGGCTCTGTTATATTCTTGTGATACATTCGATCAATTCCAAGAAGAGAAGGGAAGATTTTTCTTACAACTACATATTGCAATTGGGAGATAATCTTGCAAATCAAATATTGGAGCACCCTTTGCAAATTAATAGGTAAGGTGTGGACCTGCAAAGCACCCCTTAGTTGCTTAAAGTGATTAAATCAAGCCAAAATAGGCTGTAATCACCGGCAACCAGGAAGCACCACAGGGAAATGAGGTTGCTCATGAAACGGTTATTATAAAAGGAAAATGCAGAAATAATTGAAGCCTAATTACCAATTTGTGAGTCGTGGCTCCAGAAAACATGGTCCAATTCAAATAAAACCCAAAATAGTCAAAGAAAAAAAAAGAAGAGCAGCTGCTACCATTTAATATACTATGATCATATTTCTCTATATTACATTTTGTGATATACTGTACATTTTCTCATATTTTGTTGCTACATACAGTGCATTACCCAGACAGTACCTATAAAACATTAAAACCCCTTCCCCCTTTCGTAGAAAAGTAGTACCGCTACATAGATGAACTACCTGATATTATGGTGCACTCCTAGAAATATCAAATTATTTACAATACAGAGTCATAATTTACCTTAAGAATAGTCCTCCTTTACAAAACTTGTGCTTTAGCATTTGAAACACACACACACACACACACGCACACACACACACACACACACACACACACACACACACACACACACACACACACACACACACGCACACATGTACACACCCAAACACACACACAGCAGGTAGAAAAGAAACAATAAAAGGACATTTTTCTTCTTCTTCTTGTCCTGCCTTTTTTTCTAGTCAGAAAATGTACAATCTCTGTATTCTATTTACTAACACTGGAAATGAATCTCATTGGGAGCAGACCAAAAGGTGGCAGATGTGTTTCCTTTTAATGGGTTCCCATTGCTAATAAAACAGGAAGTGATTCATTGAAGTGTCCTGAGGTGACGCCTATCACTGAGAAACTATTAAGTCTAGACACTTACATGAAAGACATCTCATACAAACTGCTACAGGAAAAAAATCTTTTTTTGTTAGTTTTGCTCTTTGTAAAATCCTATCTTGAGGAGTCTATGACAAACTTTATGCATTGGAAGTTGGCAGGAAGTCCAAGAAATGGCAGTTGAATATAATTGCGTAGATTTCCTCCAGATCACTGGCCCCACCCCCAACTGAACAGTTTTGGCCTCCCCAGAGGTTATATTCTGAAATAAATAAACACAAATAAAGAAACGTAGAGTGATGAGTGTGAACTGACTGAATCAGTCTTTATGGAGTTTTGAATGATGGAATCAATAGCACCACCACAGTGTATAGACAGAGCAACACAAATGTCTGAGAGGAGAGGAGCAACATCAGCAGACTCTTAAACACTGCCAGCAAAGCTCCTCAGCTAAGCAGTCTTTGGTCACAAATCAAAAACTAAACGCCATGTGCCAGTGATAAGCTGTCCAAATGTTTACCGCTGATTGATGATTTGCATTTCCACAGCCCGTGATGTCATCCTGAGCTTCTATTTCATGTTCAAGTACCTCTCCTGTTTCACTGGAGTGTCTGTGGTAGTCATTAACACCTCTTCAAAGCTTGTTATAACTGTGAAAAGCCATCCAGCCTCCTCTGCTGACATTGGCGTGGTCACACACAGATTTCAATGGCAGTTGCCATCACCATTTGGCTTTTGTTCTTGTCTCGGCCTGGAGACTGGTGCGGTCCAGACTCTTCTCTGGGAGATAACGGGTCAGAGAGGACACTACGTTTGAGTGGCGCCGGGCGCAGGCATGACGTTCCTGGAGGGGTTGAGGGCTCAGGGTGTCTGTGGGAGGAACGTGATGTAGTGGAAGTTGAGGAGGAAGTGCAACTGCCGGTGCAAACTCCAGAGGCTGACCTCTCGCCCCTCTTGGCTCTGCAGGACGCTCTTCGCCTGAGCTCGCTGACTAGCTCATATTTGACAAAGCAGAAGACGTCTTTGACCCCGCAGCGTTTTTCTGGCTCAGCTGCGAGAAGCCTTTGAAACATGCGCAAGGCATCATCAGTGAAGCGGCGCCACTGAGACGGATATGTTCCCACCGGACATCCTGCTTTTTGCCAACGCCGAAACTCTTCATAAAAGGCATCTGCCGGCAGCGCTGCTTCCCATGGGAAATTTCCTGTCAGCATACAAAAGACTAGCACACCGAATGCCCACACATCTAGACTGGTGGTCACAAGGAAACCCTCAGCACGGCTCGCCCGGCACACCTCTGGTGCTGTATAGGGGATGGTGCCACTAACCCTCTTCACACGGCAGCCCACTCTCCGTGTCATGCCAAAGTCAGCTAGCTTGATGCGGCGGCACTCGCGGTCAAATAGTAGCACGTTCTCAGGTTTGACATCCCGATGCACCAAGTTTTTACTGTGCATGAAGTCCAGGGCCAAGCCCAGTTGTTGCATGCAGCGTTTTACCATTTCCTCTGGCAGACCCACCTGAGAAGAAGAGAGAGGAGGGAAGATGAGTGTAAAGACTTAATAATATATAGGATTTTTTATTAAAGCAGGCCAATTAAATAGTGAATTGCGTACAAAGTGAGTTTATGGGAGGTGATGCAAGGAAAGAGATGATGATGTTATATTGATTGTAGAGGTGGAAGTATAGGGTGAAATGTGATATGCTCCACATAGAAAAACTGTGACAAGAGTCCTCATTATGTGTTTCACTGCAACCATTTTTAATGAGTCTCCAGAAGAATTTTGAAGTCTAGCAAATCCTGCACATCAACAGAAGAACTAAAGCAAAGTGAGAGCTCTGTGCAGAGAGAAAACCAGGACGAAGACAAGGCTCCAATCCCAGGAGAGCTTGTTAAAAGCACTGTATTTGAACATTGCGGCTGATTGGAGCAGCTTTGGCTGAGTGAGGATGTTGATTGGGTGGAAGGAAGGATGTTAGCGTTACCTGTGGGGGGATGATGTCAAAGAGGTCCCCAGCTGGAGCGTATTCCTGTCCAAACACGTAGCTGTCCTCTGTCTCAAACAGAACGTCCAGGACTTTGATGATGAAAGGGCTGCAGCTAAGTGAGCCTGTTAGACTGTACTCCCGCAGGAAACTTTTGAGCTTCGTCTTGTTCTTGGTGACAAACTTCAAGGCCATTTTGGTGCCTGGGAACATTAGACATAAAGATGTCAAATACAAGGATGGCCAATCTAAGCACCTATCCAAAACATTTAAAGTGACTTTACCTGATACTCTAAGGAAGTGAAAAGACTACCCAACTGTGATTTTGTATCAGCTGCTACATTCATTCATATAAAATCTACAAATTAATGAATCTCACCTCCAATAGACACTAATAACCAGCTATTCACAATCTTAGCTGCAGAATACAGATACTCAGTAGAGCACTAGCAGTACTACTAAATTCTGCTGCCCCTTCAGCCTCACTCAATGCTACTTTACATTGCTTAGTTGTACAACTGTCAGACCAAGCAAGCTCAATAGCTTAGATTTTCTTACAACTGAGTATTAACATTACACCTGAAAAAATCTCCCTTTTTTTAAATTTTTTTACTGGAACGAAATAAATGTCTAGGCTTTGGGCCTTGAGTCATCAAACTAATCTATCTTAGCATGTTTTCCTCAATTGTGAGGCGTGCTGGCATGAAGTTAATCTCTATTAAAAGATTCTTTTGAATACAGAATAAGGGCTGGAAGAGCAAGATTTTTTTTGTCAAAATCGATTACATTGCTTTTTTTCAGATGTGTGGTACAGTCCGCATTTTAAAAGGCATTGACTGTATTCAGTAAAAAAGGCATTGTCAAGAGCAAAAGTGGCGGAAGGCTTCTGCTGTTATGCAATCCAAGAACCCCTCTGCTATCAACATCTAGCTTCTTATTCATCTCTAAAGATGTTACCTCAACTTTGTGCAGACTTTTTCCTGCCTCCTAGTAAAATCTTTGCAAGAAGTTGGGGTGGGCCGATGAGTGAATGCAGCAGGTAATATTCAGGAAAAATTTACCATGAGCATTGTTTTTGTCACGCGACTGGTGCGAAACCAGCGGGATCTTTCAGCATGTACTGAAGCTGTTTCACACTAATTTCTGCTTGCCAGCATGTCCTATTCCACTCTTTCCATGATATGATACTAGGTCCAATGGCACGTAACATTGATATAAAGGCAACAACTTTCATCATAGCATCTGACTGTTGCTTCCATCCACCATATTGGATATGTTGTTAACATTACACAGAGAATTCTGCAGCATCCTTATTACATCATGACCTGCCTCTCGAGACTCCCTCCTCCCCTCCAACTAGAAACATCTCACGATGTGAGGTTCATCTGTGAAAGGGCGACTCAGGAAATGTCAAGGTAGGCTGAACTTATTTTTAGGAATTTTCAGGAGTGCATGTGAAAAGGACTTCAAACTATTTATCATATCTCAAGAACCACTTCTGTGGGAGCCCCTGAAAGTTGGCTGTCGCTCCCTTGTCAGACAATAGTCTGTGTGCTAATTGATTGGAACAAAGTGGTTGCTATTGGAATCTGCTTTCTTGACTGTCAATTGTGTATGTATTTTTAATCAAACACAATGGTAAGGGTTTACTTAACAGAATTAGAGGATAAAGATCTTTGGCCATGTTTTGAATCCCTTATGCCTTAACCAACTCACCTTGTGTCCGATGAGCCACCAGGTCCACTTTCCCGTATGTGCCCTTCCCCAGCTCTCTGATGTGCTCATACTGTTTGGCTACATCTGCTGCAGACAAGGAGGTGATGGCCAAGGCTTGCATGTCCTCCACAGGAACTCCTCCGCAGTAGCCCATTTTGGACGTAGGGGAGCCCCCACCGCTACCCACCCTCCCGGGCCCAGATGGAGATAGAGATAGGCTCGCCTTGACGCTGTGCGGCAGACTAAAGGAAAGGGAGAAAACAGTCTTTAGAGTTAGGTTGGATTTTTTATTCTGCTATGATTATGTTAGGCAGTTTAAATGTATGTGTTTATGACAAAATGCTCCTCAGTATCTTGATGTTTCTTGGCACAAAACCATCTATTCATGTCCGTGCATCATTTCCCAGAGGGTGGTTAAATCAGGACAGTTTTAACAGACCCTCATTTCCATACAATCGATTCAGGGAAGGCATCAACAGGGAGAGTGCTTTCAGTAAATGTATTGGACTTCCTGCTGTCCCTGTAGATCACTCTGCCTGCTTTCAGATATGGCCAGTCTCAGATAGCACTTACTGGCAGACAGCTACGGGAAAATCAATGCGAGCAGGTAGAAGGACTAACAAATGGAAACAAATGGAGAGAGCCGACAGCCTTGAGGTGTATACATGGTAAGGTATACCATCTATCACCTGCAACGCTCTTTTCATGCAAAAATAACAATACAGGTAGCTGGAAGACAATATAGCGTTTCCTTTAGCCTGGAAACACATTTCTGGTTTGCACAACAGTTGTTTGAAGTTTTTGGTGAAATTGCGAAAGCTACAGAAAAAAAAGGAACATTGTTACTGATTTTCACAAGTGCAAAGTTTGAAATAGGCCAAGCTGATGCTTGGAGGAGAAAATAATGGTGATGGAGTCAGACACCCTAAATGTGCTAACTGACAAAACTCAGCAAATGGTGATGATTGACTGTGCATCCCTGTGTAAAGCTAAAAATTAAATTAAATGGACCTTTTGAGCAAATGAAGTGGATCACACTAATGATCTTAGCCTTTGTATCTCTTCAACCCCCTCCCAACACAAAACAATTACATTTAATCATCCAATCATGCATAACATGCTCACACATACACACACTAATAGGCACCAAATCAGCACAAACAATTTTGCTGATGGCCTTTTTTCATCCATCATTCAAAGACAACAGCTTTGCCGTTTGTCTGTTCTCTTCCTGCAGCCCAGTTTTTCCCATCGCTTTTTTTTTTTTTTAAACTAGAGCGTCTCAAATCTGTTTGTGTCAACTATGAGGTGCATTTTGGAAGCTAACATTCAGTTGATGAAAAAATGGCAAGAGGAAGCTTTATTGAGACGCTCTAAAGGTGTTGAGGTTCCTCAGCTATCTTGTGGGAAGAGTGGGATAAATATAGCGATTAGACAGCGAGAAAACTAAAATAGGATGCGACCATTCGCAGCAGCCTTGTGTTCTTGGCTTGTCCCTCTTTATCCAAGAACGAAAAACACTGCTGTAGAAAGAGTGCCTGTAGAAATGTCTTGCTTCTTGATTTTATCACAAGTATGATTATATAAGAGACTATGAATATTGTAGCCTACTCATACTGAGCGTGCCCACTGTATAGCCCTCAGCCAGTCAACACAAAGGTTGATTCTTATCCAGAGAAGTCTGTAATCCAAATTTGGTGATTAAACATTAAAAACAAGACAGATAGACATTTCTTCTGACCACCCACCCTGCACGCCCCTCAAAAGCCTCCATCACCGAGATCAGAGCAAAGCCAGGGGAGTGCTTGTTTACCGGCTCTCTTTCCACAAGCAAAATGCGCCCTGTTCCAGCATGGATCTTAATCACATTAGTCAGCGCCCACAAAGACAAAAACACACCCAACCAAGATGCTTTGCTCTCATTTCCTCTGCAGAACTGGATTAAGAATCCTAAAGCGATGAGTGGTTGGGAGCCGGTATCTCTACGCAGCTGTAAATGTGAACCAGAAACTGCAGTTTAGTGCAGTCCAGAGGTGTGCGGATGAAGTTATGTAGTCTGTGGGAAAAATGTGTGTGTTTGTGTGTGTGTGTGTGTGTGTTTAGGGGGGTCGAGTGTATCAGTCGCTAAGTGACACTCTATCAAAGGCCCTTTGTGTCCCTACATCTGGGAGGGAGCAGCTGTGAGACTCCGCACGACTCAGCATTCATGTTCAACTACAACCACAAGCCTGGCTGATCTCCCATGATGCCCTCTGCTGTCCTCTGAGGCATTTAAAGACAAGGTAACAGCAACAAGCCCCACAGACAGATGATGATTAGTTTTGATTTAGCTTTAGAAACAGTTTATGTCTGAGGCTTTTTGTGCAAACCTTGGTAGCTTTACCTGTAATTTTCACATCTTAATTGTGATGAACAATGGTCTAACATTTAAGAGTCATAAAGTTCAAATCTGTTAAAAAAAAGAGCATGTTTTTTCACTCCCAAAAGTTGGAGATACACGGTTTTCTCTCAGCAGCAACAGTCTGTTTTCCAGCGATTAATTTCCACTCAAGAACAGATTGACAATTCCGCTCCATTTAGGAATTACTCAGAAAGAGCTGAGTGCATTTGCAATGTAACCCTCTTAAAAAAAGCAGGTTGTTCCTGGAGAAAAAAAAAAGCTAAAACGTCCTTTTTTACGTCCCACTAAGCAATGTGACGGCCTGGAAAACCTGTTGAAGCCATCCCCAGGTGTCACATATGAGATTAAACTTCACGAGCAAGTGACCTTTTCTCTTATAAACACTGAGCACAAGATGATGATACAGATGAATCTCGTCAGGTTTTTTATTTGTTGTTGACTGTCTCATGGTAGTATGTTGCTCATTCCATAAGTCTAACACTTTGGTCCAGCTATTGGACGTATGTTTTGCACAGAAATGTATTTTAGAGGAGGGCTATATCTAAATAGTTTTTGTGAATGCTTGTTGCTGCTGTTGGGTTGAAGTCTAGGTAATTTACAGCATGCAGACAAAACAAGCCTATGTTTATGTTTTCTGGCAAAGAGTAATATATTAGCTTGGGATAAGAATTTTTTATAAATAATACTACTTTGTCCACAGAGGAGGCCAAAATGACACAAATTGTAAGTTTCTCTCAGCTTCTTTTAGTTCTCATTTCCAAGAAATGGGGTGCGCTAATCCATGCTCCAATGATTCCAGGATGAAATGAAATAACTGTGGTGACCCTACACCTTTTATCGAGCACCATTGTAAATGCCAAACTGCTTAAACCTTGATTTACTTTGATTTATGAATAAATCTAATTGCTGTACATTCATAAGCCACAGCTGTACCTTTTGATAAGTGTGAGTTAGCCAGCATGCTAACAAACTTCTTTAAGAGGCTAAAGATGGCGAACACAAGACCTGCATGTTGTCATTTTGAAAATGTTAGCATGCTAACATCATTATAGACCCTTTTTTTTTACAAGCCTGCTAAAGGTTGTCTTTGATCACATTGATATTCCTTCTACAAAGATCAACTCTAGCATTGTCAAAGTTAGTGGGAGGCAGAGCTCTCAAATGTACACTACTCGGACTAAAGTACTGTCGTGTGACTCTCATTAAAGACAATAATTGTGTATTCAGTTAGTAGTTGGCTCTTCCAGGGTAAACTACGTGAGTGATACAGTTGCAATGAACTGTGACACAACATTGATTAGTGCATTAAGACTTTATAGGAGTGAGGTTCTCGAATGAATACAGATACACGTGAGGAAATAAGCTTAACTGAAATTGTGAGATGATAAAAAATCTCAACAACAGAATTGATGCTCCAGTGATTCAGCTGTAAAAATATGTATTTTATCGACACCAGGCAGTGAGGCAGGTCTCAAGGTCAGCAGCTTTACACACAGTGTTTTCCCTTTTAGACCAAGCTTTCCTGCCACCTCTCTTCTTTGTCTCCTGTCTTGAAAATGTAAACGAGGGACTAATTATTGGAATAAATAGACGGGAGAGCCTGCCTCGCGTCTCTACCTCTCTCCATTACTAATGGACCAGTTGCTTTGCTCTCTGCTGAAGAGTCATTATGGTTGAAGACTGATCTCCTGTGTCCAATTTACTGTCAAAATGCTCAACATGTCTCGCCTGCGTCAAAGTGAGTGAAATAAGATGTGACTGATGTGGTTTTTCTCACTGTCACTTCTGAAAATTAAAAAGACTGCATTGATAGATTACTTATGGATTGCACATATTTTTATCCGTCTGTGTGTCCCCCTCTCCTCTCATCTTGGGGAGTGAAAACAAATCAGTGGGATCCTAAACAATCTATCACTCAATCATAACTAAAATAGGCTTCTTCGTGACAGCCAGTTGCAGCCAGGACACTCTGTTCCCCATCAGAGATTTTTAAAAAACTAAATCACCTTCCTTGAAAAATCAGAGCCAGTGAGTTGGTGGGTGTAGTGCCTCCATCAACACAAGGCTGGAGAAATTTCCTGCTGTGCCGTGATAGGTGAATCAGCGGCCCAGGCCACGGACACTCCCTTGGACAAATCACCTGCTTTCGGGACCCTGCTGTGGCCAAGTGCTGTATAACCCTGACTTTCCTCGCCTCTTTTCTTGTTTCCATCATCCTCTTCT
The DNA here is from genome assembly GCA_020745685.1 of Tautogolabrus adspersus. NCBI lineage: Eukaryota > Metazoa > Chordata > Actinopteri > Labriformes > Labridae > Tautogolabrus > Tautogolabrus adspersus. Next base: position 10,714,429 of record CM036554.1, read on the forward strand.
CTCTCTTCTTTGAGTCACACATCACATGGACCAGATTCACACTGTGGCTATTTTCATCAGACAATGCACTTGGGGTGGGATGTAGAAAATCTGACAAATCATCATCAATTCACTCAGTCATGATTGATCAGCAACTGGAAAGACAACCATATTAAAAATCTGAAGGGACTGCAGCCATGTTTCAAGTTAATGCAACATATTTGTGAACCCATTAGCCAATCAACAGTTGATGCTAACATGAACGACTTCCTAGCTAGCATTTCTATTTGATAATGTTTCTGAATTCCTGTTAAACACTGCACTGTTAGCTAATGTAGTGTTGGCTTATTAGCTTGATAACTTGGTAGGCTATGCTAACATGGAAACTTGCCATGAAAGTAGAAAATAGGAAAAGCATAAACGCCAAGCTAACAGAAATGTATCCCTTTCCTCCTGATTCCTGCATGCTATCAAATATAAATGCTAGCTATGAAGTGGTTGAATGTTAATGCTAGCTATTGTGTTAGCTCTATTTAGTTCTCATATAGGTTGTTCTACTTTTAAGTATAACCAAATGACCCTCCAGATTTTACCATCCAATATGTGTTAACGTTTCTGCTCAATTGGGAAGCAAAATCATGATTTGCAATACAGCGATATTATCTTTTAATAGCATCAGAGGTCCCATCCTGAACATCAGAGAAAAATGTCTGCGTTATTAATGCAAGACAAATTTCCGTGCAAACAATAAAGTGTTATCTTATAATATGGTCAATGGAGCAACCATTGGGGAAAAAGTCAGCCTTGGGAAGGTGTATCCCAAAATAAAAGGGACTAAAAGACTATTCCAAATATGCTAAAGTCAAGTGTACTTTATATTGTCAATTGAAGAACAAATGGGAACACTGATCCATCTAAATCCTGTAAAAGCAATACCAACAATGAAACATTCTGCTCCAGAAAACATCAATATTGTAGTTCAGGATTAAGGCTTTGGGATTAGAAACCAAAGAGCGCCATGTTATCATCACCCTTATTCTGATCATGTCCTTCAAAAAAACATAATTTAGTGGTAAAACATCACTGCAATAAGCTACCCAGGGAACATAGTGTACTGTACCTAACCCCCACTCTATCACAATCCAGTAGCCTCAAGTTCTAACAGGGAGACTCCATGTGACCACAGAGGGGGGGTTGGAGGAATCCAATGAGACTGAATTGAAGCAATCCCTCCCTTTGTACCACATGCTAAAGACTCCATCCCTTTGATGTCCAATACATGAGGAAATGGGACTCTAATATGGGCTCAGAAACGGGGTCTTAACAAGGAGGTTTCTTAATGATGTAACAGCACTGCTAAGGAGGACTTATATTCCCATTTTGTCCTCTGCTCCAAGGAAAGCTAGCAGTATACTGGGATGAAGCTCATGCACAATAACCTCTAAACACAATCAGTGCACTAATGTTGATTGCTGAGGGTGCATTTAACCCCTCCCCCCCTCTCTCTCTCTGTCTTAAATTCAAATCCATGTATGCTGTGATTGCATGACTGGGTATTAGCATTTGTTGCGAAGGCAATATATACAGTCTAATGTGGAATCGAAGTCATCTCAGAACAAATACATTCTGCTCATATTTCAAATATTGATTAACCAAATAATTAAATAACTATAACAGATCATCTTTAAGTTTGGAAACTAGATCCATTAACAAAAATTGTGCATAATATGTACTTGTAAAGCTATGATCACATACACCCACACATATATGTTGATTGACAGGTCTATCATTAGGCAGCTGTTTTCTCACTGACATGTCGCAAGGTAAGGATGTAATCTGCACATTCTTCATAATAAATCTTGAATGACGAAGTGAAAAAATGCCTCTTGTCCTCTATTTGTCCTGGAACAGACAATGTTTTATCCTTTCTGTTCCCTGGGAAACCATGTTTTTCTAATAACAGCTAACCTAAATCTGATGGTTCTCATTTTCTTTAACTAAACGGATTCATTTTTAAAGCACTTTTAATGGAATTTGGTCAGACCTTGATGCAAAACAAAAACTGCATTTCTTTGTATTTTCTTTGTATTTTGTTTCTGTGTAGGGGTTGATGGATTTAGATGGCGTGTGCCAGCTGGTGGATTGGGTCATTGTCTGGATGTAAAAATCTATAAAATTATCAATGATATTACCTTTGTCTTGTTAGTTATCATATACTTATTCCCACAGGCCATATTTTGGACATGTCTACAAATAGTCAGTATTTAGTATACTTAATAGTTTTGCTTAATTTTAAGGAAAATTCAGTTTTATAATAATTGTTGCAAAGTGGGTGCCATTTATGTTGAAAATGACATCCTTAAACGCACATGTATGCTCATAATATGGGGTTTGATTCCTCATGTTAAAAGTAGATTACCTAACAATGCTAAGTGTATTAAATTTAATCAAGTAGGGTTCATATGATTACTTGCTGTTGTTGTTTACACAGCACAACAAAATGGCAGCATTCTGTCTGTATTTTATAGTTTTGGGGAGAATAAGAAACACACCATCCAGTGAGACAGCTATTCTCAGTTCTGACACTGAATTTGGTTTAATTGTGTTATGAACTTCCCCTTTGAAGTATTACACCAGCCTGAACTTTGTTTTTACAAGGTTTTTCATGGGCAAGTCAGCAGCTAATTTAAATGCATTAGACAGCATTAAGCATGAGATATCACCTGTCTGCTCTGGACAAAGTATAAAAGGACCATTAGAAGTAGAGTGCCCTGGATGCCCTCATATCCATCAAGCTGAATGACAAAAAGTAGAGTGGAAACACACACATATAGGGGCAGGTATCTCGAGTTATGTGGGTGAAATTAGAAATTCAATCACAGCTCAAGCATTAAACCTATTTAGTTATTCATATCCTAATGCAATTAAAGCGATAGTGCTGTATAATATCTGCTGACATGTATGCTTTATAACACAGCAGGCTTTCAAAGACAAATGTATGATTAATTCATGGATAATATCTGAAGAGTTAGTCAAAGTTTAGACATGTAGAGTCAGTGCATCATTTCACATCAATGCCTTCCAAATACAGCTCAAGATCACACATGCTTGATACTTCTTTTATACATGAAAAATAAATATGTTTAATCTTTTTCTTTGCAGAACACAGTTGATGTAGTCTGACCTTGTTTCAGGTACCTCAGGTTGCATCAAGGTGTTACGCACTCACCTGCTGGCGACCTGTCTCTCTCCTCCATGGTCCTGCATCCGCTCGGCGCGCAGAGCTGCTGCGCTCTGCTCTGATCTGAACGGCTGGGAAACTGATGGATGGATCCCTTCGTTGTAGAGGGAATTATTGATCAGCAACAGTAGGTGCGAGGAGAACCGTGCAGTTCTCTTAAAGAAGATACAAAACTGCTGATAGAGCTTGGATGAGGTCCGTGCGTTGTGCTTTCTTTCCTTCTTCTGAAGATGATTCCAGTCCTTCGTCTGGAGATGCTTTTTCAGTTTGTGACTTACTTCGGAGGCGGATTAAATCAAAGCATTATCTGATGATGGGTGCTTCTGAGATGATTACACAGGCTGGGATCCCTCCTCTGAGCGCCCACCATCTCAACCTGCCAGGCAGCAGCAGCAGCGTGAGGAGGAGGAGGGTGCAGCGTGTTTATCTTTTGCTCCTCCAGTGGTCCGCATGACCCACTTCGGTACCACACACACACACAGACACGGAGGCGAACCCATTCATTCACATCCACGCGGGGGGCTCAGTAAATCTCTACTTTCTGCAGCACGCGTGGACGAATCAGCACGTCTCCAAAAAAATCTTGCTCAAAACTCAGCGCATTGCGCGCGCTGTCAAGTCCGTCTGTGTGTTTTGTCAGTCGGTCCAGTGGGACTCGGGGGGTGAGTGAGGGGAGAGGAGGGGGAGTTTGGTCTCAGATGTTGCTCCTGTGCTGGTCCTACCAGTCAGCTCCCTCATTGTTCACCGTCTCCACCCTCTGGCAAACTAACACGCGCACGTGTCCCGGGTCCTAGTGCCTGTACGCTCTCTTCCAAATAACCACACAACCTCCGTGATTTTTTTCTCTCTCAAAACTTTTGATTCATGCTTTGAAGGAAGAAGCTGCTGCACTCTTGCATAATTCAATAGCGTATGGCCTAGAGTGCTTCACGCGCTGACTTAGCCAACTGTCCTTATTAGGTAACAGCGAGGCAAGACTTTCAATTAATTCCCGGCCCTGGCAGCTCCCCCCTTTACTGTACATGTTTAACAACAGGCCTCGCGCCAGACGTGGGTGCCAACAAGAGCAGATTGGACTGAGAAAACAGCGTCGACATAACAGGGGGACCTTAAATGCATCATCACCTAAGACCCCTGATCATCTGATAAAATGACAAGTGCGTGTTTGGAAAGATGAAATCCCTGGAAGATGATTTAATGAATAGAGAGGCTCTTCAAGTGTTACTGAAGTGTTACATTTCTCCGATCTTTTAGGCTACAACAAATTATTTTTATAGTTCTATTAAACCTCACTGTTAACCCCATCACACATTTTCTAAACACATCTCTGCTCAAGCCCCCTTTTTTTTTCTCCACCATTTTTTTTTGCATTAAAGAGCCTGTCTATGTGCTGCCTTATATTAATTTGGGGGTAGAGTGGTAGTCAGCCATCTCTCAATCGGAATGTTAGGGGTTCGGTCCCCAGCTCCTGCAGCCACATGTCAAAGTGTCATTGGGTAATGACACTTTGACATGTGGAATTGGGAATTTGTATGAATGGATTAGTGAAAACGGATCAGCCCTCATGCAATCAGTGTGTGAATGTGATGTGAATGTGGTGTAAGTGTGACCTGCGACGTCAAAAGTGCTTTGAGCAGTCAGAAGACTAGAAAAATCCATTTACCATTTATCTGTGTGGTAGTTCTCTTTTTTATGTTGCTTGTGTCTATGTTTATTATCATGATTATCTGAAACTTCTCTTGGTTTTATTCTTTTTTATATTGTTTTCTGTAAATCACTTTGGTAAATAATAATTATTGTTTTTTATGATGCTGCATGTATGACTTGGCTTGTATTGGACTAATAGTTGCATCCTCATCACCTCTTTGAGACATCCAGGTGTCTAAGAGTTAAGCAGATAGGAAAATACTTTCCCCTGGTTTAACACAATAGCAGAGTTGTGATTAATCATAGTGAAGGTCGAGCACTTCAGGCTGACAGCAGAGAGCACTAGGGGTCAAACACACCAGGGACACAAACACACACACACACGCGCACACACACACACAAACACACACAAACACACACACGCACACACACACACACACACACACACACACACACCTCTGAGCTGCGAAAAAATAGAGCAGGTCTGCATCCAATGCTCCTCCTCCGCCTCTCTCTGTGTTCAGACACCATGTTCACGTCCTAGTTTTTACTTTTTATGTGTCACCTAAAGTTTTCAGAGCTTGTTGAAAGGGGGAGGTGGCCTTGTTTTCACACTGTTCTCAAATTCATCTTCATGCAGAGTTTACTTTGTTACTTTGTGTCCTGGATGTGCTACAAACTGCAGTAGAGGGTATTTACACAGGACCCAAGCGGAGAGGGGACTAAAGTTTGTGCATACATAATTTGTAGACTACAATAAGATTTTACATGTAGCCTATGTTTATCAGTTTGTTATGGACTAAATTCTACAAAAAATATCCCTCAACTCTGTTTTCATTTTACCAACTATATACCCTCATGGGCAGCTATAAAAACATGCTCATAAACTCCTGCTCAAATGTTTGTTGTAGAGGATTTCATCTTTAAAAAAAAGGAGAGAGAGAGTAGAAGTCCTCTGCCATGCCCATGTCTATGATTACGACTGAGTATATTAGTGGTGTTGTCTTTGAAAATGTTCTTTGAAAACCATCAACTGCTTGTCTTTGCAATCTTGATCTTCTTAAAAAATGGTGTAGGCAACTTTGTGCAGAAAAACACAATACAACGATGATTACACAACATTTGCTTTAAACAGCAGATATTTCATGGAGCATGTTTGGTAATATTTAGGCAAATCAAATATTGGTTAGTCTTGAATAACAAAGCCATCTGCAGTTCGTGAAGGTCGTGCTATAGCAGTGATTTTGCTTCTGCTTTGCTTTTCCAAACACTAAAGCCTTTTTAATATATTTTGTACTGATTGTCCCAATAGCGGGACTACATTTCCCAAACATCCACAGAGTTTTTGCTCCCTCCGGTTGGTTACTAGCTATGGTTACTAGCAATGGATGACGTCATCAACATGCGCGCATAACCTTGTGCTGAAGCTGTGCTGTGGAAACTGTGATTAAACCATAGACTGACATTATTCAGGTTTAAACATTAGTTTTAATGTCACCCTCGGTCACTGCGATTATTCTGGAATAATGAGCAGATATATTTTACCAGTTTCTGTTTTCGGAACAGTGTTTGGAAGCGCTGTTCTTCTGAAGTGAGTGACATAATGCACGTTTGTATCTGTAAACCTGAATGTACTGATACAAAATATGCAATTAAGTTCAGACCTAAACATTTGATGCAATAGGCTATATTAAATACCTCTGCTCTCTGCTGCGTCTAGCTAATAGAATTCATTTTTATCATGAAACCTGTCACAGAGGTGTTCAAAATCGTGTTTGTACCATAGACTGTAAACAATAATTCTAGCTACTAAAAAATGTACTAGCAGTTGTGACTTAAAGTCCTGTTTTTAAATATGCTTTAAAATGTATCACAACGTTGTTGTTTTTTATTTAATAAACTGTATAGGTGTTAAGGACATTGTTAACTTCTTCAGTTGCTTAGGCTAATGTGCTATTAGAAACAATTCTTAGTTTGTCCATGTGTTATTATCACACTTATGATACAGTGTGATTCGATACCATGCACTTTATTTGTCCCCTATAGGGAAATGAAGGAGATCAAATATTTCTACACTGAATGAGCCACAACATACAGTGTTGATATTCTTCTTGAATCCTCATTCTCCTCCAGATTTCTGTGTGGTTCTTTGATTTAACACATTAATGTATTGAATTTATGTGAGATACAAACACTGGACTACAACATCAAGTGTAGGAGCCTAAATGCTCTTTATGATGATGACGTGGTCAGCATGCAATAATATAAGTTCATATGTAAACAATTTTCATGGTTAATTGATTTAAAGGTACGTGGAAGGAATAGTTGCATTATTTATAGTATTTAGAGTAATTGAGTGTTTGAATTACATTGATCATTGACATGGATCAGTTAGATGCATAAAATGTAGTTACTGAGTGGAAAACTACATTAATGGTTATTGAAACCCTTTAAGTTGCTTTGATCTATAGGGAGCGGAGGAATTTGTACTTAATTGAACTTATAGTTCAGACAATCAGAGAGTGCAGCCACATAGTCTTTTGACCCCCCCCCCCCTCTCTCGCTTTCTTTTTTGAGTAACTTTGGAACACATTGGATTGCTCTATATTTGTTTTTTGTTCATTTTTGTCCAAGTAAACAGTTCAACTTTATTGAGTTATCCTGTGTATTTTTTGACGTTGAGGGAATTGTTAGGGCCAAGGCTTCAGTGGAAACTTACATCGAGGTCTGAAAACTAGGTTTGACTCCCTCTTGATTCAGCATTTAAGAGGACCCGCTTTAAAGCCCCTACACGACCATAGTCAATACCAAAAAATTATAACACGAATGTTAGTGGTTGGACTTCTTCTAAGGAATTAAAGCCCAACTCTATCAGTGGATATTTTGATTTAGGGCTGCATATAACGCTTTTACCTGTTACTCTCTAACATACAGCTCAGCATCCTCCTTAAGATATGCTCCTGGCAGATTAATTGCTGAATTAAGTTTTAAGTTGTCATGCACATAAGCCTGACAGACTACAGATGTTTGGTAAAAAATACAGAAAATGTAACAGACCCATCTGAGAGATTTATGTTTGTTTCTGAGTATGATATCAGAGCGATGACGAACTCGAGTGCATAAACAAATATGTAAATAACCTTGTTTTGATGCTTCTTATAGGAACCATGTTACTGGAGGCCGTTGTCCTAGTAAAGCTACCATTACTGGGAAGACTGTTGTTATAACCGGAGCAAACACAGGCATCGGGAAAGCAACTGCCCGAGAACTGGCACAAAGAGGTGTGAAAGATTTATGATGTCCCTCTGATTTGGTGTACAAGAAAAAATATAAACACCTCCAACTGTTATTCTGCTCTGCAAAGCAAACTCCTTTTTCCCTTCTTACATCGTCAGGGGGGCGGATCATTATGGGATGTCGGGACATGGAGAAGTGTGAAGCAGCTGCGAAGGAAATACGAGGGAAGACGCTGAATCCTCACGTTTACGCGTGTCAGCTCGACCTGGCGTCCATGAAGTCCATACGAGAGTTTGCAGAAAGAATCAAACAAGGTCAGAGGTATTTCAAGTTTTATTCTTAATTTAAAAAAATAAAGCGCACAGGATAACTGTTTTTTCTTTTTCTTTATTGTCTTGTAGAAGAGAAGCATGTGGATGTTCTGATAAACAACGCAGGGGTCATGAGATGTCCAGCATGGAAGACAGAAGACGGCTTTGACATGCAGTTTGGAGTGAACCACTTAGGTAAAAAAAACAATACAACTTTCTGTAAACTCTCTCTGTGAAAAAAATGCATAGTAAATGTCTTAATGTGTGAATAAACTCACACTGAACTCTATCACTACCTGGTTCTTTCTGACTTTCTCCAGGCCACTTCTTGTTGACAAACCTCCTGTTGGATAAGTTGAAAGAGTCCGCCCCCAGCAGAGTGATCAACCTGGCCTCGCTCGCCCACATTGTTGGAAAGATCGACTTCGAGGACTTGAACTGGGAGAAGAAGAAGTTTGATACCAAGCAGGCGTACTGTCAGAGCAAGCTTGCCAATGTTCTGTTCACCAGGGAGCTCGCCAGGCGATTACAAGGCAAGTCTTCTGGCCGCTGAATATGTGGGCATGTGTGGGAGGGAGTACGCCCTATGTTCTTGTTTGTAATTGGCCATTGGGTATGTATTTTTTGAACAATGGTTTGTGTTTGTGTGTGTGTGTGTGTGTGTGTGTGTGTGTGTGTGTGTGTGTGTGTGTGTGTGTGTGTGTGTGTGTGTGTGTGTGTGTGTGTGTGTGTGTGTGTGTGTGTGTGTGTGTGTGTGTGTGTGTGTGTGTGTGTGTGTGTGTGTGTGTTAACAGGCACAGGAGTCACAGTAAACGCTGCACATCCGGGCGTCGTTGCCACGGAGCTGGGGAGGCACACAGGTCTGCACCAATCACAGTTCTCCAGCTCCGTGCTCAGTGAGTATCCAAAACAGTTATTCTGAATTTAGAGAAATCAATAAATGCTTACGTAATGCATGTGCTAATATTAGCTTATGCTAAAATTAAATATTCCATTCTTATGTACTTGTTCTGTATAAATGAGCAGAAGCTGCAGCTGAGCCTTCCAATAAGTACAAGAAAGCTCTATCGTTCTACAATTATACATTTTTCAACTTTTTAATTCTGCCTTTTGCTTTAAACTTCCCGTGTTTTTTTGGGCAAGAATTCTGAAATCCTTTATGAGGGTTAAAGAACCAACATTAAATGCTGAAAATATTCCTTGAGCCACTTTGGAAATGGTTTTGTACTTTGTATTTTTTTTTGTCGTAAGTACTCAATGAAGACACATTTCTCCTGTGTGGCTTTCATACTATCACACAGCACATTGTTATTGTTAGATTTATATAATGATGCACAATGAGGAGGCAGAATTCTCCTTTTGAAGTGGGTGAAGTGATAATTCTTAACTATTCCATTTACTGTTGAGTGGTTTCATCCATAACAATACATTTTTATCTAGTGAATTAAACACTGCGTATTTTCCTCTGAGTCGTTGTGAATTGAAAGTACAAAGTAGCATGCAATTGATATACTTAGGAAAAGTAAAGTTTCACATTGCATCACTGGATTCGTTTCATGGGTTCAAAGGTTTGAGCCTCTTCTTGCTGTTCAACCAACACAGCAGCGTGTTATACTTTGGTTTGAGTTGATACAAAATCACAAAAAAATCTTTGTCTTGTGTTCCCCTGCACAGTTATAATGTTCTTAATTAACCAAAACATCCTATAAAAAAAGACATATGAATAATAATTATAGCTATTTTCAAGTTGGATTATGGTTCAAATCAAACCTCTGAAATGTGAAATCAAAGTTGTATACTTCAGTCAATGTCTGTGCTGAAACAGCTTCTCAGAAATGATTTTTTTTTAATTTTTATTCTGCAATGATTTTTTTTTAATGACATGCACTCATGGGTAATAAAACTCCTGCACTGCAGAGAGAGCTCACTGTTTGTAATTGAGATCATCCAAAGTCAATGAAGGAGATAATACAAATCTGCAACATGTGTCAGAAGTTGAAATAAACAAATGCATTTGATGCTCCTCAGTGGAAGTGTGTCCTTTTATTATTAACTAAACAAAACAACATGAAAACAGTAATAATTTGGATCGGTAGTTAACACAGGGGAATACAAAAATGCTTTTATTCTGATACCAGCTAATCTGTTTCTCCACTAACCCCCCTACAGGCCCCTTTTTCTCCCTGTTGGTGAAGAGCCCAGAGATGGGGGCTCAGCCCAGTGTCTACCTCGCCGTGTCTGAGGAAATGGAGGGGGTGACGGGGGGGTACTATGATGTAATGACAGAGAAGGAACCGGCGCCCCAGGCCCTGGATGAGGAGGCGGCTCGGAGGCTGTGGGAGGTCAGCAGCAGGCTGGTGGGTCTGGAGGATGAGGTAGAGTCCGCCAAGCCAAACCCCTCAGCAGAAATCCAAAGCAAAGCTTCACAGACAGACCCAGTGCAGACTGAAGGACAGAGTGCAGGGGCAGCTGTCAGAGCTGCAGGGCTGTAGGTCTGCTCCGGCCTGTGGGCCAGCAGAGGATGAAATGGACTTGATGGCACGAGCTGTGCAGTTAATGGAACGACTATCTGTTTGAGTCTGTGATTCTTATTGTCTGTATGACGGCAGTCTTTTGTACACGTCTTTAGGTTCCTGCATCAGGATGTTTGGTTTAAAAAACAAGAAAAGGACGGCCTTGGCACTGGACCCTGAACGTCTTTTTTCAGAAAAGACTCCTCTATAAAAGAAAAGATCTCTTTTGTGCCTGTACAAATGAAAACTTGAATTCACAAAAAATTCTGTCTTACTCACATCAGTGCACTCAGGGATTTTGCTGCTAGAGCCGTACTTAGTCTGCTGTAGCATGATGATGATGGTCCTATTATGTGTGTTTATTTTTTCGAACACAAAAAAACCTCTGTGAAATGCTTTTGAGAACAGAAATGTGTTTAGATGTTTGCAGAAGGGGTTGGGGGCTTAAACTTGAAAGAATGTCTCAAAACATTTGATCTGTAATAAAAGACATACAAATTTAAAAAAAAAAGCCTATTTGAACTTTTTGATCAAACAGATCATAATTTCAATATTGTCTCGCAGTTTGTACCTAAATTTATTTGTATTACAGCTGGAATATTTTAGCTCTAGAGTTACATTAGCAGAGTAAATAGTCACTCATAAAAACACATGTTTCTAAAAGAGGAAAACATCTTCATGCAGCTTTAGAGGGACTCAAGTGAAATCATCAACGTGGATTCTAGCTGAAAATGCTGACATGTAGCGCCATCTGGCTGTAAGCTACTCAAATGAAATCACAGACTGCAGTAGGCTTAAGTCTTTTTAGATTTTCTTTTACAAATCTTGTGTACAGCTACCTTTATTATTTATGCATGTGTGGTATTTGAGATTTTGTCACGTGTTTTTATTTTAAACACAGAAGCCATTGATTAAGTCCTTTTAACCTGGAATAACTCTAATATTGTTTTTAGTATTATTTCATTTATTTTAAAAGTTTGATTTGTTTTCTACTGGACAGAAATTCACATCAGTCTTAATTTACACCTTTTTATCACACATTCATACACACACATAAGCATTTTTTATATATTAAATGTCGTAGTTTATTACATAAAAACATTGTAAGAAAGCAGAAAACATATTTAAAACGATTATAGAAGAAGTGAAAGAAGTAGAGCAGAACACTTTTAGGGGTGGCCTTTAGTTATAGCACCAAGTATCATTTTCATTATTTATAGTTTGAGCATTGTTGTGTGCACTTGTGTTATTGCTCTAGTTTATTCATGCTTCTTGAAAAACAAATCAAATTACTAAAGCTCTCATCTCACATTTCTGATCTTCTCAAAACATTTACTGCAACGAAGATAAAATCCATTTGGGGTATCCATTGCACAGAGCTTTCTCCAACCAAGTTAATCCCAAAGTACGGATCAATAAAGGCCACTCTCTGCACTAATGCACCATGATCGGCATCAGCCCTGAAACTGTAAACCCTGGATTGTGTATATCAGTGTTGGTTTAAAAGTGGAAACTCTTGCTAGAGCCATTCTAGATCAGCTAATTGGGTTTTCATTCTGCACTCTAGACCTGAAACTCTCTAGAGAGCATGCTGCTTTCAGATAAACTTTTCTTTTCCTTCTTCTCAAAATCCTTTATCTTCCAAAGCAAATGTCTCAGTAGACCTCGAAGTTAAACCTGTTTATATGCACTCACTCACTCACTCACTCACTCACTCACTCACTCACTCACTCACTCACTCACTCACTCACTCACAAACTGTGTTTTAAACAGACGAGATTAGGTTTGGCCCGTGAGATATTTGTGCTCTTGAACACACCCCGGGCGGACTTCATCCCCCACAATGCACTACCAAAGGCGAAAAAGTACAAGTCCAAAGTACAAATAGTTTCTCCTGAGACAAAAAAATACGAATAGCTGAGGACGATGAAGTATTAACCTCTCGACAGACCGAGGGGAGAGATTCGTGTGCAGGTCGTGTTTCTTCAAAGAGGAGTCCTTTAAGCCAGAGCTACAAAACTACCGTGTTTCTGTCAGCAGGTAATACGACAACAACCAAACTACTACTGAACGACACTGCTCAGTCCCAACAGGCAACTAGTACACTTACTCTTTGTAGAAAGCAGTAAGCTTACTTATAATATGTTTACAGTAAGGGCATAATAATAGAAAAACCCATAGCTGTCAACCATACAGTGTAGTTAGTTAATTTGACTGTTCTTGACTTAGTTTGACTTCAGTGTTAATATTTAATATTCATGCTTAGTATGAGCCACACAGCAAAGATGTTTTAGCTATTGCAACATCATGAAGTCTGCAAAGTGACACAAACAGTTTGACAGCATGTGCATGTGTGTTAACTGGGAATATGTAGAGCAACACCAACAGTGACGAAAAGTCAGAAAAACAAACTTCTAGTTAAATCAATGTTAGGTTTTTATAATCCTTAAATCCTTATTTTGTGCAGCTTCTGTATTTACAGACATGTCATTTACTGAATTGTGATTTTTGTAATTCCAGTGTGATTGCATGTTTTCGACAAGCTTTATTTACCAGCATGGCCGAGCCGCAGAAAAAAGGACAGATGCTGCCTGAAGATGTTGGTTCAGATGACTGCCTCACTTCCTACACACACATCTACAGTCCAGATTTACTCAAGTAGGCATGAACACATGTGCTTTTAAATGTGATACCCTTACATGATATTATTGTTTACTGGAAATGTTGATTATTTTTTTTCCAGAGATCAGGTTGCTTTTATCACAGGTGGTGGATCTGGAATTGGACTCAGGATAGCTGAAATCTTCATGAGGTGGGAAGATTCCCTGCTACAGTTCTTGCAGAAAAAAAAATAAATATATATATGGCTCTATAAAAGAATACACCTGTAATATGTCAAACCAATGCTTTGTCAGGAGCATTACTTTTTCACGTAAAATGTGTAGACTGTATGCGATAGTATGGTGTACTTTAAACCTTCTGCTTGTGTTATCTCTCATTAACACTTTCATAGTTTTGCTTGTGTGACAAAAATCTTGTAATGGTGTTTGTGTACATGGCTTTTAATTTTTACCATTTTGACTTTCTTGTGACCCTCACCTTGTCTCTCTGTCAACCTTAAGTACGCAAGAATTAGAAATATATATTCTCTACATATTCTTTTCCACATGATTGTATTTCTTTTTCTGTCAGGCATGGCTGTGACGCAGTGATTGCAAGCAGGAACTTGGACAAGCTTAAAGAGGTTATTCATTTCACATCATTTTCCCAATCTCAGATAATCTATCTAATGTCATACCTACAGTATATATTATAATACGTGTGCCTCATTTGATTTGATTGTCTTTCTAGGCAGCTAAAAAGCTGTCTGCTGCGACAGGGCGCCGCTGTCTTCCTCTGTGTATTGATGTGAGGCAGCCTGAGAGCATCGCAGCCGCTGTGGATGAGACACTGAAAGAGTTAGGCCGCATCGACATCCTCATTAACAGTAAGTGTCCTGTTGAAAACAAGCCTCAAAAAGTCTGTCTTTGAGCTTGTTATTTGTAAGCTGTGATGTACAGGCCAAGTCATCCTTACACTATTTTATTACACAATGCAACCTGTCAACAGGTGTAAATGTATATGTATGTAAAATGGTGAATGAGCCATTATGCACTGTAAACAAAGGTCATGTGTGAATGGTTTCAGTTTAATTTTTAACTTCTCTGATACTGCATCTATTCTTATCTTTTATCTCTGCCCCCTCGTCCCTTTTTACAGACTGTTGCATCATTACAAGATTATTGCTGTAGTTATCAAAACTGAGTGCAGTTTTCTTTGCAAGATGATCATTATTACATCACTGCTCAGGCTGCTGAATACATTTATGATTTAATAATGCATTTTTAAAACATTCTGTAAAGCAGAGTACAAACATTTGGCCTTTGATCAAAGTCAGGGTGCGTTTTTTGTTGTTGATAGATGCTGCTGGAAACTTCCTCTGCCCGGCTTCTGCTCTCTCCTTCAATGCTTTCAAGACAGTAATGGAGATAGACACTATGGGAACATTCAACACCAGTAAGGTGGTTTATGAGAAGTGGTTCCAGGTACGGTATATTTTCTATCAGTGCGAAACCTTTTTTTCTCAGAGTTAAAGTAAGGAGCATTATAAGAAATGATGTTTATTGTAGCAGAGCACAGACATGATATTTACTCTGCAGACATAAATGTTAGTTATTGATAATTTCTGCTCAATAAGATTCACTCTCTTCACTTCCCTCTGATCACCATAAGAGGACAGTGAAGATCACAATTTACATAATGCCTCGTCATCCCTTGACTGTATCAAAACTTCTGCCTCGGTTCTATGAAAAGGATTTTCTTATCGCCGTGATTTTAAGACTCCCTGTGTTTTTGTGTGTAGAATCATGGTGGCAACATAGTCAATATATCTGCAACGCTTGGATACAAAGGACAGGCCCTCCAGGTGCATGCTGGCTCTGCTAAGGCTGCAAATGGTAAGAGAGTTTTAATGTTGTGCAATGATAAAAGAGAAAATGAGAATCTAATAAAACAACGTTGTTTCTGTTTTCCCCAGATGCAATGACGAAGCACCTTGCTGTGGAGTGGGGGCCCAGTGGAGTTAGAGTCAATACTGTGGCGCCAGGTCCTATCTCTGGCACTGAGGGTTTCCGTAGGCTGGGTAAGGTCTTGCACCATATTGACAAACTGGCAAATATTGTCTGTACATTTAACACAAAGGCTGTTGGAGAACATTATTGGTATCTTGTTTGTTGGGCTGACCACTGCTATTTCACACATAGCAACAATATGTTAAAAATCATTTCTTTCAGCAGATTTGACATTGTACAGAAACCCTTTAGAACTTCTAGGGTTTCTTTTAGAATAGGTAGTGTTTGTTGAGGAAAAAAAAGAAGCATATAACACATCTTTAGCCCACACAGATTTCCTTGATATTCTTCCCTTCACATTACATTTTGACGTGTAGTGACCAAGGACTGTTGGGCCAAATGTTTGAAACTGTGAAATGGTACATGGACTTGAGCTTGTAGTGCTTTTTTGCACCACAAGTCACATTCATCCATTAGCACCACTTTCACACACTGATGGCAGAGGCTGCTATGTAAAGTGTTCTCAAACAAGTTTTGATTAAAACGTTGAAATGCTAGATAGTGGTAGTGAATGAACGTTAAAAAAACAGTAAAATGTAATGTAAAAAAGTTTTGAACTAACAGTTGAATTATTTTATAAATGTTGTCAAAATATAGTTGAAGTGGTCTAGTACAAGTACCCTGAAGGCTCAGGTAATAAAACAAACAAAAAGAAGCTGTTTGTAAAAGTGTACCCATGGTTTATAAATCCACAAGGTTTATCATTAGTGCCCATGGATTTGCAGTCATTGGGCACTGTTTTGTTAACTGTGAGAACAGTTTAGTAAACTGTGAGCACTGTTTTTTAAACTGTGAGCACTGTTTTTTAAACTGTGAGCACTGTTTTGTAAACTGCGAGTACAGATTGTATTTCTCTGTGCACAGTTTATGAAACTGTGCCCACAGTAATATACGGTACTCACAAATTTAAAATCTGTTGGCGAGGATTGACAGGCAGCTTTTTACTTATTCTTACCTGATTCTTAAGGGGCTCCGTAGAAATGTAAGCAAAAATAAGTATATCAAACACTGATGTAGTGAACCCAAACATCGGATAAGCAGAAGCAATGGACAACAAATTGAAACATTTTGCAGAACAGCAAAGTAAAAGCTTTGGATAAAAGATAACATTTCAGCTTAAATAAGTTAATTGATAGTTTAAATTCTAATCTATAAATAGGGGGTTGTTGAAGTATTTTGTTTTCTTTAATCCCTCAGGTGGTCCAAGAGGAGAGGCTGCTGGTGCATTCCAGTCCATTCCTCTGCAGCGAGCAGGCAACAAGACAGAGATGGCTCACAGCGCCCTTTTCTTGGCCAGTCGAGCCTCCTCCTATGTGACCGGAGCCATCCTGGTTGCTGATGGCGGCTCGTGGCTGACCTCAGCCAATGACGTCTCCATGCTGTTGGGTATTGCCTCCTCTAAATCTAAACTCTGAACAGGGGCTCTCCTGTCCTCCTCCTGACCAAGGTGTGTAAGGAGGAGGTCAAGTTTGAGGTCCATTTGGAGAAACAGTTTGATTGAGAATGTGATTGTTGCATCGTCTTGTTTCTGATTTGTACTATTAGACTTAAAGAGACTGTTTAAAAGACAGCATTATAACCCATATTTATTCACTTGTCTCTCCTATTTTCTTCCAGGTTATTGGTCAGCTGAAAAGAAAAGAGATAAGTAAATTCTGGATACAAAAGTATCTGAAGTAATGAAATACTAGATGTACAGTTTATAAACACCTAATGACTTATACGACGATGTATAAAATCTATATCAATTCAGGGATTATAAGTCACCCTTTAATTTTCTGTGTAATATCATGCATTTCATGTACAGTCCTGTTTATCACAGGCCATTAAATGTGATTTTCCAGTACCTCTCATTTATTGATACAGGTTTTGTATTAGAGTCATATTTGTCAGGTAATAAAAGTTTCTTGACTGCTGTTTGCATTTAATAGTCAAACTCATTTGTCTGTTTCTTGATTCTTGGAGTGTACCTGTAGGAAATAGCAGACTGGTTTTATGAGAATAGATACAAATGAGGATTCAAATGGTGATTGGAAAAAAAGGAGACAAATTAAATCATATTCGTTATGTTTTAAATGTCAGCGTTATTTCTCCTTTCCGCTCTATTTTTTGTCAAATAATTGTTGCTTTTAATTATTTTAGGCTCAATCAAATACACGAGCCTGGTTTTGGAGAGAGAGTCAAATGTGTTCCAAAGGAGGATCATTTAGCAAACCTTAAGTAAAAGAAATGTCACTGTTAAACACATGAGGGCGCCACAACATTATATTTTGCAACAATCTTTAGACTACTATCCAAATAACAAACCTCTATCCACTATATAGTCATATTACTTTTTATATATATAATTGTATTTTATATCATGGCTGGAATTTGTCATTTACAGAATCCCTTAAGTGGTAAATAGTTTTTTTCAGTATAGAAAACACTTATCCTGCTTAAAGACAATTTAAAGCTCCTGGCTGAACATAAACATTTGAGTGAACGAGTGCTCAATTTACCATAATACCACATTACAGTAGTGCGAGAAATGTTTATGGGACATGCTTTTGTGCACAACAACAAATCATAAGGTACCAACCAGGTACCAACTGATACCTGCTATGAAGCCAATGATACTGCGGGGTATTTTGTACGCTTGCGTGAAACGTCAGTGGTGTGTATGCGGCTGGAGGAGGAGGTGGAGGAGGATGGGACATTGCTGATGCTGATGCGAGAGCTTTCGATGTCTGTGATCAACATCAATGGACTGACTGCCAAATGATGGAGCTTTGTGACACTATTTATCGCCATTTTCGTTTCACAATTGGTTCCGACGAGGAACGCTGTGACAGATGTGTTTTTCGAGACGTTAATAACGGAGGAATTTGAAGAGGAAAGGACGAGTTTCGTCTCGTCACTCGCCTGGCCTGGCTTGTTGGTGACACAGGTGGATTTGCCGCTGGAAAACGACATCGAAATGAAGACTCGTCTCGGACTATCACAGACGCGACAATTTTAGTATTCACATCTCAGACCGTTTAAAATTAAAGCTAATATTTGATTTAACACAGTCGCGGGAGGTAAAAGCTGGGCTGTTTGGTGTGTAAGCTAGCTAATAGGCTAATTCCGCTAGCTAGTCAGTTAGCAGCTTGCCTGGCACGGAAGGAGTGGGATGCTCGAAGGAGGAGTTAGTCGATAGCCCAAAATCATTAGGAGGGTTTGACAGCCGGTGTTATATTAAGTAAACCACCCCATAATGAGGGGTGTACTGTTAAAGCTAGAGGTTTGGTAACTACATCGCTTTTTTCGCTGCCATTTTCGGCATCTCAGAAAATTAGCCTGCTGTGGATAGGATAAGATAATCGGCTAAGAAAGCTAATGTTGACAAACACTCGTGACATAACGCGTTAATGTTTGCAGTTTTAAGTGGAGTCATGTGCAGAAATGCTGCCAGCCGGTAATGCCCGTTGAGACTATTTCGGTCATATTGAAGCTTTCAGGCCGAGCTGAAGGATGTCGATGGTGGATTTACTGAAGCTGACACATTGGGCAACAACGCAGAGTGGACCTACCATGACACACATAGTGAGTGAAAACACATTTAAATCAGTCCGGGGTTCAGTGAAGGTACGAGATCAATATGCATTTTGAATTAAGGTAACGTTTTTGTCGCGATGTGGAAGGCATCCACTAAAGTTAAAACGACCAAAGCTGTTTAAAACCTCGTTTCCTAGCTGGTTTGGTTTATACAAATAATCTTAAAACTACCACAGCTATTTAATTTCTAACATGATGTTTGAAATGAGTAAACCTGCACGCATCTTTTAAATGTCCGTGGTCGAAAATGCATCAATTCAAGACTTCGGCAAGGACATACAGTGCCAATTAAAATATGGCATTACAATTAAACAACTGCATCTTGACGACAGCCGTGAGATAAAACGTCACTAGCCTTCTCAAGTGCGCAAAGTTGAGTAGTCAATTTAAATGGAGCCAACAGTTGTGTCTGGCCCTTTGGGGCACACACAGTGGGAGTCAGAACAGCCATTTCCTGTAGGATTTAACACACTGGACGATTCAGACAATGGAGGTGTGCTCTGCCCAAACAAGAGTGGCCAGACAAGTTTGGATTTCAGGAACGGGGACCAGGATCAAACGTCCTCTCACAGTGAAGAAGGGAAGCCACCAGAATTGGACGAACTTATAAACATCTCTGATTTTTCTTGTGGAAATTTTCATTTTGAAGGACAGAAATCAACTGTTTCTCAAGCGTCATTCCTTAGCACTCAACTAGATGGATTTTCCTTTACAGAACAAACTGATGGACCAAGTGAAACTTTGAAATGGTTATTTTCTCCCCAACTCACTGATATGGTTAGAGATAACTCTGGCAGTGAAGAACTCAGTCTAACACAGGAGGATCCAGTCTCTCCATCAAAGACTTCTGATACAAACACAGGTGATACATTTCTGTTGGTAGACCTCCTCTCAAATGAACTCTCATATCTTCCCCCTGAGTCCTCAGGTGAGTCGAACCCACAGGGTGTCAGTGAGGAGCTGGTAGACCTGTCACCAGAGGAGAAGGCAGGTCCCCCTCCCTCGCAGAGCTGGGAGACTTTGTCACCTGAAACTGGAGACAAAGGTTTATGCCCTGATCAAGTGACTGATCTGCCTATTACCTGTAGCACTACTCTCCAAGGTCTACCTGAGAGCTGCATCCCGCATAACAACATCAGCACACCACTGGAGTCTTTACAGGGATCTGTGCCTTTGTTGGATTTAGAGGTGCCAGAATGTGAAGGAAATCTGAGTCTGTGCCCTGTCGGTCCCCCCTCTGTTATCTGCACAGGTGAGCCTTTAAATATATCACCAGAGGATTCACAGGTGGAACATGAAGGAACTGCTGAAATTATTGATCTGACTTCACAGCAACAAAGGGAGAATGACTCATTTGCTCTGGGTTTCTCACCTGAAGGTTCATCACTGACTGTGCCTCAGGCTGAAGATGCTTTCACACAGGGTGATTTCACCAGTGAGAGTTTGTCTGTGGAAAGTGAGTCTACGGATTTGATGGAAGACAAAGTTTGTACTCAGGGGAATGAGACAATGGCTTTGGATCCGTGCTTGACTGTTGACGAGGTCCACAATAAGGAAACTTGGGACTTGAATCCACTTGATGGCTTACAGGATGAAAGCGATCCCGATCCGACACCAGAACAGAGGGAAGAGGAGCAGTTGACGAACACTAACCAGCTGGAAGGACCGGACTGTCATGATGTGGCTTCTTTTGGTTTTTCAGTTCAGGACTTGCACTCTTCTTCTCGGGAGGGGGGGGTGGACTAGTGAGCAAACGGTGGAGACGATTTCCCTCTCTAAGATGGTGGGAGATGACTCACTGCCAATAGTCTCAGCTGTGAACTCGAGGGAGGAACAGGTCTCTCCGCTAAAAGCTGTGTTCGATGCTTTGGACCAAGATGGAGATGGCTTTGTTCGAATTGAGGAGTTTATGGAGTTTGCTGCTGCCTATGGAGCCGATCAGGTGAGATGCCTTATTTTTCTTTTTTATTGCCTTGGTTTGAGCTTGCAGCTACTTGGTAATGCATGCTGAGTAAAGTTCTGTGTAAAACTATATAAAGCTCCATAAATGTAAATGATTTATTATTGATTTTCTGCTGCACCTCTTGAGGGTTCTGTCCAAAAAGCCTGCATAATTCAATCAGCTGAAATCCATCTGGCTGACTTCACTTTGCTATCCCTATTTCTACTTGTTAAAAAGATCTAATTTGGACACATTAGTTTTAAAGCAATGTGCGTTAAATTCCCAAATACAGTCTCTTTAGCTGCTAGACCTAATGTGCTTCCTACCTTTGGGTATGATAGATTTGGATTACACCACAACATCTTTAAACTGTGCCTGGATTAGTTTGTCATCTACATTCTGTGAGTGTGCTAGAGCCGGGATTTAGAGATAAGTCCGGCTAACCATATTGGCTGTAATGAATTCTGTCAGGCCTGGCAGTCCTCCATATGTCAAATGACAAACACCCATCTTCATCATTTGCATATCCCGTGGTTTAGGGATAATCTCCTGTGAAATGGCTGATGCGTCTGTCTCCCTCCACCCATGACCATCACCCATTTGTTGCATATGATGTTGTGCTACAGGCTTGGCACATTATTGCAAAAAGTTATCCAATTGCTAGCAAGAAATTGAACAAGTAACAATTCATAAAGATGTAAGTGACTTCAATTGATTACAATTTACTTGATGGGCTTGTGAATCTTATTGAGCGGAAGAGATACTGTTTGCTTCTTTCTCAGTTCATTGGAATTTCTCATTGCTTTTTTCAAAGTGTAAAGTTTAAACCGCTATCTAGGTTATCTTCGAGTACAGTTCTGATGTTTTAGGTTTTGGTTTCTTTGTTTTGGTCTCAAAAACCTTAGAGTGGAAATGACATCAGTTTCTTTTCCTTTCTGACGTGCTTGTCTGTACGCCTTCCCTCCTAAAGTTGACAAGACTCAAACTGAGCTTCAGCAAGTGATCACACCATGTGCAAATAACAGTAAGAGGGTGGATACAACAAACCAAGATGTCACCAAACAGGAACATTAACTGACGCAGTCTAGTGTGCCAAAATGAGAATGCATTAGATATATTTTCAGCTCATTTACTGGCCTCTATTTAAAACCATCTTTATAAATATTGTGACATTTAGTTGATTTACTTTGACATATTTCCCAGTTTGATAGAAACTCTTTTTGTAAGACTTTTGACTTTGGGTTTGGGTGAGAATGGGAACTTGTTGGTACTCAGCACTCACGCAGAGTGATGCAGGCTCACTAATGCTGTTTAATCCCTTCGCTCCCAGTTCAAAGCGCCTCTATTGCCCCCAATCTGTCCTCTGTCTGGCTGTTAGTATCTGTGGATCCCCAGGCAGGGAACAGTGAAGGATTAGGAGTAAAATGTATTTTCCTGAGTCAGAGGGACTCCATGGATTTGGGGGCCTTCCACTAAATGGCCCTCGACCTTGTGTTTAAGGGCAGAAAGGGCGAAACGTTACCACGTTAGTCTAATTTAAATCTTATTTTCACCTGTTGTTGTGTTAGGCAGGGCTAAAGGTTGACACATTAACATGACACTGGGAGTTAATTTATTTAATAGGTGTGGTCTGCTTCAATGTTGTTCTGTCCTCTTTGGTATCTGGTGGAGTTCTCTTACACCTCCCAACAGTTTCTTTTGGATGTCTGTATCTTAAAGGTTTTCCTTGGACTTCTTACTCAGTTGTGCAAATTTCATAGTTTTGCGTCTGTCTTTGTGTTCAGCCTTCGAATATCTTGTTTCCAGGACCTGCAGGAGCTCATTTGTGCCTTTACAGGAAACTCCTCTCAGATTTCCTTTTTTTTTGTGATCAGAGAGAAAGATTGAGACAGAAGCTTTGGCAACATTTTCTTTCACATTTACAACAGGTAAGCAGGCACCAGACAGACTTATCTTCAGAATTTGGGGAACGTTACATAATGGATGTAACCTTTAAGTGAATTTGCATTCATAAGCTCAACTCAAGGAACTGTGGGAAAGTCAGGGCTGCTGTAACAAGGTCTCGAGGCCGCTTTATGAGTGCTGATTGTCTCTTGGCTGAGGTAGCAAATGGCTCACTCTTCTCGTATCAGATTGAAATGTGTGTGCTTTTTGTATTTGAATAAGCTTTGCCCTGATATGTCCTTGTGTTTCTGGAGATAAAAGTGGTTTGAATAACCTCCATGCCTGGGCGGCTCAGATTAGTGCAGTTTTACGTTGGTAACACAAGTATTTAATTGGGTGGTTAAACAGAACAATAAGCAATTAGGTCATCCTAATTGACAATCCCTAAAAACACAAAGGTTTTGTTTTATGCCATTTTTTTATTGTCTCTACAAGTTTTACATATTATTTTCAAGCCTACGAGCCAGTCTTCAGTGGGATTTTGTATGTGTGCTTGAATTGTCAAATAAAAAAGTTGTGGGCTATAAGCAGGCCATGCATTATCCTGAACCAGTCATCAAACATCCTGGCGACCTGTCAAGAGACAGCAGGAAGATATTCATGAGGTATTTGCATGCATGATCAGTTGGAGCTTGTATGCTTAGCTGTACGCTTAGCATGCAAATGTTGCTTCCAGAATTTTTCCAGGATATGATAGCGACAGTGTTCGTACACACACTTCATTGTGTGTTGTTTTTAATCCCAGCCTTATTATATAATGTCCAAAGACATTTAATGTAGAATTGAATTGCAGAAAAAACTTTTTGGACTTCTTTAAAGGGCAAACATGTTCAGTCATTTTGAGTTAAATCAACGATGTTCCCTATGAAGACCTCTAGATTTGCATCATAATTAAAGTGCTTTAAGAGGGGGGGGGGGGGGGGGGGGGCTCTTTTACAAGAGAACCAGTTTCAGATGGAAGTCCAAACCTTTTGTATTTTACTCTACTGTTCAGAACACTATGAGAAGTTAATGCTGACCTGCTTTTATTAAGGTACTACTCTACCTTTTTGAAAAAAAGTATTAGCATAATAGCCAGCAGGCACGTGTCATCTAGAAATTCAGTTTAAAAGATCTCTCTAACCACCAATCCCTGGTTTCCCTTTCTGGTTTTGACCCTGATTCTACACAAAAGCCTCACTGGACTCCATTGTCGCTGTGTCTCTGTCGTCGGTCGACAGTCCAAACCCTACTTTAGCCAGTATCCCTCCCCTCACCCGCTGCTTTTATGTGCTGCCCCTCTAATCCACAATGGAATGTCCAATGCCCTAAAACGTCCCCTCTCTTGAGTTCACTTTTGTGTGTGTTAATGTTCTATATCCAAAGATCATTCTCCCTTTTTTTTAAGTCATCTTTTGCCAACCCGCTAGGCATATGATCAGGGTTTTGTTTAGAAGCGGTCGTGAAATCCCCTCCAGGAAAGACTCTTACCAAAAGGGTATTCTTCTCCATGGGGTTATGCATAGCAGCAGACTTTGTGGAGGCGGTCAGGCGTGCCCCGGCACTGATTAGACACAAATAGAGGTAACAGAAAAACCACAGAGCCTGACAGGGCTTCGTTTGAATGTGGTCTGTTATCTGCCTTACCACTGTCTCTCAAGGCTGTGCTTGTTAGATGTAATAATGCAAATGATTACATAACATAATATTAAAGACAATACTTTGAGTTACTTTTTTAAAACGAGCGCTAGAATTAATAGCACACGTTTAAAAGCTAGAAATAGTTTAAAAAATGGGATGTGCATGAAATAAGGGGGCTTCCTGAAAGTCTAGGATTTATAACATCAGTCGGGAAGAGTCAAAGGGAATATGTTGAATGTCTTTTTAAGCTGCGTCATTGCACCCAGAGCAAAGCAGTAGAAACAGCAGGGCAAGCTGTTCGTTTAACAAACCAAGTTATAAAACTACGCTAACTGTATGTTTGTTTACTGAGGGCTTAGTTATTCCCCGGTCTCCTCCTCTCAAACAAACATAACTTATGATTCAAATGATTAACAACACTGGATAAAGAAGTTAGATGTTAAAAATCTGTGTTTCTCCACCACTCTTTGACAGACACCACCAGACGTCAGAAGGGGGCTGCAAGCTGAGCTGCCACTTGCGTATTTCTTATTGCTAAACTGGTTTTATGTTAAACCTCCGACAGTGTCGATTATTTACTAGTTTTCCACCGAGAGTTATCCACAGAGGTCTCTTTTAGAAAACAGATGAGGTTATTAAAATTGGTAAAAGACTGAATAAAGCAGTAAAAAAAAGTCGCTCCATGATGGTCTTCGTCAGGGGGCTGCAAACTGAGCTGCTGCTAATCTTTGGCTGATTAGTTTGCGTGATCGCTTGCTTTTTGCTTTGCTTGAGATATTACTACGATGACTTGAAGCACTATGAAAGAACGCGCCTGACAGTATTTTAATTTGCACTCCAAACTGATAATACTGTGTGTTAGATTCATATAGGAGGTTGGAATGGCGCTGTACAAACAAAACAGAAGATAAAATAGTTGAATCTTCATATTGATCAGCCAAATCAAAGTCAGCTGACAAAATTCTGAGAAGGATACAGCCCCAGAAAAAAAGTTCTCCCAGCAACATTCATTCAAATGAAAAAACAAAGTTCCATTTGGGACAGTTTAATACCTGTGGAGAGAATTTACCTCAGTCTTAGGACAAACCACAACTAAAATGAAATCATCCCATTCACCTTTTTTAGGTTTTAGGTTAGACCTAGGAATAGCTAACAGACTCTGCTCACAAGACCTGAGGGGCCTGGCACTGCTGCAGAAGCTTAACAACTCCGATGTAGGCCATGGTTAGCTTCCACAGTGTAGTAGATTTATATTGCTCTGGTTGCTTTAGCTGTCACAGTGTCAAATCAAGCCTGTTCAGTGGTCGCTTATTGTTATACATTGTTCCAGCCTCTCCCTGCAAATGCAATGACTAAGAATAATCCACCACTTATTATAACAGTTATGTAAAAAGTGTCATTAGTGCACAGACACTCACGGTTAATTCCCCACAGTGTTCTCACCTCACCCAGCAGCAGAGGTGTTTCTGCAGAGCTGCATGGAACATGTGAGCTATCATGTTCAAGTGTGAAACAGGAAAATTAACGCTGTATTCAAACGTCTCCCACAAACCGCAGCAGAAAAAAAAAAATCTACATCTTTAATCATTGAGAGTTCAATCTTTAGCAACTCTTCTTCAACCTACCAGGCAAATGTAGTTAATGGAAAGTATTGCAGAGGAGGTAGGCGTGGGATGAAACTAAACTTAGCACTGCTTAGTTAACCACCATTGAGGGTGATGAGCCTCCTCCCCTCCTCTCACTAAGTACAGCTGGCTTTAATTCACCAAACGCAGATCATAAGCTACTCGGGTTTATTAGCAGTTTCAGCCTCTTGACTCACAGCTCAGCATTGCTAAGCAGATCAGCTTGTTTTCATGTGTAACCGATATAAAAAAAAAAGTGCAGAAAAAAGAAGCCAAACACAGAACGAAAGTCTCTGTAAAATGACCATGTTCACATTGTGCGCTCACTTTCTCGAGGAATAAGTGAGCTGAGACCACGGAAACCTCAGCCAACATACTCCCAGGATCCCTCCCAGCTAATTTTGTCAGCGATACACGCCTGAAATTACACTGTAATAACGGGTTCAGGCAATTTGTGTGATGGTCGACATTTGCCTTAGTCTATTATTTGTGTAAATAGATTTTAATTGCGTGGCGCCTCTGTTAAGCCTCCATGTAAAGTTCACAGGTCCTTGGGAGCTAGATAAGTAGATTGTAAGCTTTAACTGGGCCTAGAAATCAGTCTGTTTTCAGCAGGAGAAGACCGTGGATCCAATGTGCACTGTTGTGTTTTCATTCTCTGAGGTCCTGTTGTTACAGAATCACACATCCTCCTGTTGCCAGGTTACCGACTGTAGGAATACAGTATGCAGCTGCACTTACGTAACCTGTTTAACACTTGAGTGCAGCAACATTTCTGTGCACAGAAGGATCAAGTCCTTCATGGAATAGACATGCATGCATTTTTGGCATTTTGAGATGAAAACCTTTCTGTTTGAGGGTCTTTTTATTATCTGATTTCTGTGAATGTAAGATGATATTTTTGAAGACTCCACACTCCTAATTTATACATTCTTTAAAAAAAAGTGTCTGTGTGGCGAGAACACGTCGTCTGCACCTGTAAAGCTTTGAGTAACATTTCCTTCTTCTTTGTCATATCAAAGAGAATAATGAATGTACCCTTTGTACACTTGTAAACTCACATTTGCCTTGTCTGCATGATTCCCCTCTGGAGTTGTTTTTTATTGGTGACTTTTTTTTTTGCTCCTGTAATCAAAATATCTTTACATAATTCTGCAGTTAACCTGTCATGTGAGTCAAATCACCTCAAAGTTGAGTTTGTGGTCATTTAAAGTAACTAGAGTTCAGATGTAATAGTTCAGGCTCAGTGCGCTTTCCCATTGTATCCAAACATCAGTCTCGACATTAGCCCACATGTGTGCACAAGTTCCCCTTTCATCACTCATGACGTCATCTTGAAGCACCCAGACATATTTTCATGTGTTTCCTTGATGAAATGAGATTTGAATGTTGCGTTTCGTTTATCTTTCAGGTGAAGGATTTGACCAAGTTTTTGGATCCCAGTGGCCTTGGAGTGATCAGCTTTGAGGACTTCCACCGAGGAATCTCTGCCATTAGTAATGGAGGTGAGTTATTAGAGGCACTTTTTTAACACAGTGTGTGTGATTTTAATCTTGTATAAAAGACCTGCTATGCTGTGTAGTAAATAACACCTGACTTTGTTTTCCCTTTAAACTCTTTAGTTAGTGTCCTCTTTTTGTGGACGTCTGTCTCTGACTCTGGGGGCTCTACATGTAATCGTTTGCAAAACTTAGATTCTAAAAATATTCTGACCAACTGTCTCTAGCTGTCCCCGTTTTTATCGGACATATTGACACCTGGGTCACCAATAGAAAGCTTTGATACATGATTGGTAGACTCTATTTTTAATCTATTTCTGATTCTCCTGTTTAAAAAAAACCCCCAACAAAAACAAATTTCCTCAGCGTCAAATTCCTGTACTTACATTTAGTCTCGAGCATCTGTCTCCATCTCTCAGAACTCCCCAGGGTGCCAAATATTGTTGTCAACACAGTATGTTTCACATTCATCGCTCAGCTGAGGTGAAAGATTTTTAATGCTGACCCAAATTCTTTGTAACTGGACCGTTATTCTCACTTTAACCATTGTGCTGTCCTCCTGCTCCACTTGTAAATCCTGCTGTAGGTTGAAATGACTTAAATTCAGTATCTCCCTTTTTTTCTATACGATGGATTTAAAGAAAGTGACATCATTACAAAGACTTTCAGCTCTTCAGCAGCTCACACAACATGTCAGTGGTCTTGACATGACGTTCAGGTCGTGGTGATGTCACAGCAGTAGGGCGCCTAAATCCTCAGTCCATCCTGCCTATTGATCAGTTGTACTTTTCTCTCGGCTTTCTGGGTTGCACAGCTCGGGTTACTCCGGGCATTAATAAGTCATGCACTGGAAAGCATGAGATGCACACACACACACACACACATGGGCTCACTGGCAAGGTTTCAGAGCGGGAACGGCAAAGAGACGAGGTTTGAGCAGAGTCTTATTCGCCTAAATAATTTACTGTCCTCTCTCTTAGCCACTGTCCTCTCTCTTTCTCCCTTGTTTTCCACTTCCTGTCACTCGTTGGAAAGATGTGTTGGAAAGCCAGATTGAGAGAAAAACATACCGGCCTGTACTGGCACAAGGCCTCTATTGACAATTTGTTCTGAACACACGGTGCTTTTATGTACAATAAAAATCAACAACAAAATGTAGTTTAATGGCTGATTGTAGTTTTTAGCGAACTGAAACAATTGTGAACATTTTCCTGTGATGTCTTCACTCTGGGATGATCAAACGTGCTTCTGGGTAATGTAATCCTCCTATACATCTTTCTCCTTTTAAAACCAACCTTTCAGCTTCCCACACTGACCACCAGTAGATGCAGTTTAAGTAGGAGTACTGAGTCATTTGTAAAGAGCTCTTTTGGTTTGTTCATGCACATATCAGGTAACAGTGATGTCATGGTTCAGAATCTGGTCAAGGATCATTGTCCCATGTTCCCGTTACTCAAATTTCCCTCCCATTCTCCACTAGTTTCTGTGTAATCAGCAATGTGGGGAATGAATCACATATTTCCAGCAGGAAGACAGTTTTCCATCAGTGTGTGAAGATCAGACCTCTACTGTAAATCTCCAAGCTACTCACACACTACTGACAAAATTCCACTCTGCTTGTAAAGCTGGAGTTCCGTTTTTTTTAGACACTTTGCAAATAAAATATTGACCATCAGATCAGCAAGATCCATGTCATGTTATCTATCATGGTTGCCAGTTTCCAGCACCTCTACTGTAATTAAACCTGCTCCTTCAACAGGTTCCAATATAAACTTTATTGAACTCCACTTTCTTCTCCGCTTCATTGCTGCACTGCTTGTTACTGGCTGGATACCTTTTTTAATAAAGACAGGCCTGCAGGCCGTGGAAATGCCTTGTCCCCTGTAGTTTCTATGGCATGTCTGGAACTACAACAGAAAATATTTTGCGTCTTCTGATATTTTGACAACACGCCAAGAGACTGCAGGTGTGTTGCTCCAACAGAAGCCAGCTTCTCCCAACAGCCCCTTTGGGTGCAGACTCCTTTCTCTTAAATGGTCTGCTATGTGTACAAGTCATCAAGAACAGTGCGGTTATGTAAGACTGGAGGGCACAAACCCCCTCTGGAGTCCGCTGGAGAACTCTGTTTGTGCTCCAATCTCTCAGTAGGGTGCTATTCACAACTCTGTTTACTAGACACAGAAGCCGCAGTGGCT
This sequence comes from Tautogolabrus adspersus, assembly GCA_020745685.1. Lineage (NCBI taxonomy): Eukaryota > Metazoa > Chordata > Actinopteri > Labriformes > Labridae > Tautogolabrus > Tautogolabrus adspersus. The sequence goes on from CM036554.1 coordinate 10,744,431, forward strand.
GATGGGACTTTGTCTTGTTTGCACATCTCGGGTTACATTGCAGGTGCTTTGAAAACAGCTTGTATTGACAAATTTGAATGGGTATGGGTCACTCATTGTCCCCTTTTATTGTTTTATTTTGCTCATACCTGTTTTAACATGGCACTGTGCAGCCCTTTAAATGAGACTTTAAATGTTACATAATGTTTATAGTCACATCACGCTTAGATTGCTGACTGTAAATATGCCAAAGTAGGGCAGCTCAGACACTAGCTCTTAAATGTGCTGGTGCATGTTTGAGCAAATACATTATGGACAGAAATATGATGTTGTCCCTCACCGTTATCTAATCAGTGTGTTCACAGTGGAGTCCCCTCTGTTCCTTAAAAAACTGGTGACCGGATTTCTAAGATTGCTGCCTCATCCATAAAAAAGCACCTCACAGTTCCTGGAAAGCTTACTGCAGATTGTGCACTTGTTCAAAATGTTGATGCCTATTTGGTGATTAAAATCGTGTCTGTCATTAAAGTGAAAAATGTCAATTATAGAATTGAAGTCACATGTTTCATACATTTTAATAAACCATTAACCCAAAGCTCTAACCTGCTGTGACCTCTTTAGCTATAAAAAGCTATTGTGTTTGCACATGGATGCTGCTGCTACATGCACACCAGCCTTTTTGTTTGTTGATCCTCCCGTGCTGTTTGACTTTTAAGTGTTTATCCTGCACGCATTGAAGCTTTCTTCTTCCCTCTTATATCTGCAGGTCCAGAGCCGCAGCTCTACAATGTAAACTACAGTCCGGGGGATGGAGCTGTGGGCTGTCCCGAGGAGTACGACGAGGTGAGGCGCCACACAAGAGGCTCAGACTCTCTGTAGATGTGTACATGGTGAAGTTGTCGTGCCGGTGCACACAGAAGCACATGTTGGAGGACACGGTCTGAACTCAATGTGCACTCTCACTCTTCACTCTGTAATTCACAAAGTGGCTTGCAAGAGCTATCATTACCTCTCTGTGAACGTTCCACAGACTCAACCTCCCGGTTTGGCTGACACTAAATAGCATCTGGCAGGCTATGCTTTTGAGTATTCTTTGACAAATATTGAATTAGCTGGAATGTGAGCTGAGTTTTTTTTTTTTTTTTTACATTTGTGTGTTTTTACAGTTGTGGTCAGCATATCTGGAATTCCTGTCTCCTCTTGTGCACCGAACTTGTATATTTAACCATCATTGTTGCTGGCCTCCGCAAAATTGAAGTGTTTCTGCTATTGTGTGCACTTCTGGCACTGCAGGACTCTGACTGTTGTTTTAGCAGCTGCAAAGGACACTGTGTCAGCACCCTCTTTTGGAGGGGTTTAGAAGTGCAGGTACCAAAGTACAAATGGATTCCCTCTATTTTAAACCATTTAACTACAGGCTTCACAAGTTGATTATTGAGTTATAAATGCAGGCATTCATTCAAGATCCATTGGTAGAAAAACATTTCTATGATTGCATCCCTATGTTTTTTTTTTTAAATTGAGAGCAGTTCATCTTACAGTAATGATAACATCACATCTGAGGTTTTGAACATTATCATTGGGCTTATTGACCGTTCCAAAGCTGCACAACACAGTGGAGGCCTTATTGACACAAGAGACCCTTTGTGTATCAAAGTCAATGAAGCAACTCAAAGTAAAGAGTGAAATCATGACCACTGGATTTACAGTAAATGCTTATAAATCTATATATTAACACTGATGATTAGAAAAAGTAAATCTGAAAAATCTGGTACACTGTTCTTCTGGGAGGTGTACCCAGTTATGTTGCTTTAGATTATTATAAATGATTCAGCTAATTACAGAGTTGTAATGCTGTTTGCTCTTTTTGAGTACGAGTCTTTTTATCTTAATATTACAAATAAAACTCAAAGTATCCTCCAACAACATGGATTTGTTTGATGCAGGAAAGAAGCTGTGAATCTGAACTGAATTTTATTTCCCGGTGATTTATGAAGTGTCTTTGCGCTTTACTGGAAGCCCGAAGGAGAGTTCTGGGGAAGTTTGTGTTTATGTTTAAAGTAGTTGCCACACCTGTGTCCATGGCCTTGTTTTTTCCCCCTCCAGTTTCTGGCAGAAAAAGGGTTCCTCTCTCTCAATGGCAGCGCTGTTCTAGCCCTGTTTACTCTCAAAACAGGCAAGGTGAGGCTGTTCAGCTGAGGCCTGGCATAAGAGAAAAGCAACGCCCAATCCGCCCCGTGTATTTTTGCTGTTGCTTACTTTCACATTTCCATCTCACGTTTTGATTAGAAATAGAAATACTTAGAAACAGCAATTGCAGCATTCCCAATAGTCCCGTTCAGCAAAATGACAGCATGTTCGTTTTCCACTGTCAAACAGTCAGACAGTTACGACAGGATACTTTGATGTATAGCCCTCGTTCACTGTCCAGTCGACAACATGTAGAACATAGTTTAATGATTTATTCAGTCTCTTGGCCAGACAGTGAAGCTCCCAGGAGCCAGGAAAGATTAAACCGTTCTTCAGCTGATCGGTGGTGTTTTAACTCGTGTCTATCTCGCAGAACGCTGGCCAATTGAGCATTACAGCTCTCTTCTGCTACTCTTTGGACTTTGTCTCCTCCCCTCTGACCACCCAGCAGAGCTGAACGAGGTGTCACAGTATTTTCCATTTTTCCAAACTTGCCTTCACCCTCTACCTCTCTGGGAATGCAAGAGAGGAAGCGTTAGCATAAGTTAAGGGGGAGGCTCTCATGGCAGGCCAGCTTCCCTGTGTGTGAGCCCGGGCAGAGAGAATGGTTCTGGGCATGGTGGATAGCCCTCTGGGCCCTGCTCCTCCTGACGCTTCTTTTATAACGGTATGATAGTCCTTCAAACATGACACACCTGTCTTGTCTTCTTGATTGCTTCACCGCTCTGATACCTGATAATGTGTGTCTTGTTGCGAAAGCTTTAGATCTTCTTTTTGTGAATAGAGTTGAGTGTTCAGCATTTGGTGTTTTGTCTCTTGGAAAGCCTTAAAGCTTGCTCGTTTTGTTTGAACTTGTTGCTAAGAGGTTTTTGATGCAGCAGGTTTAGCTTGGAACAACCATCTGAGTCGCAGCAGTCTGTCTCTGAAGTCTGTTTACGCTCTATGATTTGTTTGGTTGTTGGCATAATCGTTGTCTGTACGTACTGGCTAGAGTAGACAATTTAAAATAGACTGTCCTTGAAATGGCTTCTTTTTTCGTACATTATTTAGCAGTCAGCTTCTCCGAACCGTTGTAAACAATCCTCATTTGATGACATTTCTGATTTATTTTTTTCACCTTTAAAATGATGGTAGCAGCTTGTTTGACACTAATACTTTACATGTGCACTTTTGCTGTAATGGAGCAACATTTTTTTAGAGTCATGTTTTTATTTAAACCAAAAGACAAAGTAAGTGTTTAATGTTCAGATCAGTTTGTTTAAGTCTGTCTACTGATTGATGGCCATTCTCTGACGTGCTCATCCTCGTTTTGTTTCTGTTCCTGCAGCAAAATGAGGTAACGGACAGTGCGTACCTGGGCTCTGAGAGCACTTACAGCGAGTGTGAGACCTTCACTGATGAGGACACGGGGGCCCTTGTACCCCCTGAGATGCACGAGGATGTGGAGACGGACAGCGGCATCGAGGCCACGCTGCATGATCCCGAAGACGGAGGAAATAGGTCGGTACATCAAACTTTTACTCATGAACAGAAGGTCAGTCATGACTGAAATTCTCCTATTCTCTCCATAGAAATCCATCCTCTGCTTTTTGTTTGGCAGCGAGACCCTGAATGACTACTGTCATACGCAATAAATCGTAATCCACTTTTCATGAGAACTAGATCAACGTCATAATGCGGCCCGTAATCGCTGCTGGCTACAGAATTGACTGAAAATGTGTGTCAGATCTTCAGCTGAGTGTTAGCTCTGGACTTGCCCCGCACTAACCTTTCACACAGATCACGTGCTTATGAGTTTTGCATGCGCAGCGCTGGATCACTTGGGTTCTATTTGGGTCACCAGACAGGCATTAGGAGGCCACCACTTGATCAAAGTAATGTCTTTTGTTCCATAATATCCACCAGTAAAGACAAAGTCAAACAAAGGATTTCTTTAGTATGTCTTATAGTTACTAATAAAATGCAGCTCCTGGAGTTTACTCACACAGATGTGTAGTCACAGGCAGTTTAAGGAACACTTGACATAGTCTGCTGGGACACTGACTGTGAATGTTTTCTGTACGGCTGAACAGGAAAGCTCCTTCAGAGATAACTTGAAATGCAAACAGTGTGAGCGCCAGAGACCTTGAACACTGAAAGCACTTCCACCATTCTTTACCAAAGTTGTTTGTCTGAGTGGATCTTCATTTTCTCGGCTGGAAAGAGACTGAATTCTGTTCATGACTTTCTTTTATTATAACGCTTTTATTGGTCACAGTAGGTAAAACTCTTTTTTATGCTATTTTATTCTTTGAAACTGACGAACCACTTGGGTTCTTTTCATAGTTTGGATAAAGTGCTTGATCATTGTTGTAGTCAGAACGCTCATGGTTGTCCTCTTACAGACTTTTCTTGCTTTCCAAATCTCCCTTCAAAACAGCTGTCACACATATGAGTCTGTATCTTTCAGTAATAAACGGAGTTCAAGGTTTTGGTTGAGTATTCAAATGAAATTATAGTCTGACTGAAAGTGTTCTACATTGAATTTTCCTCAGATATCTGTTCAAATATGGATTCTAGTTTTGACTGTAACAGGGAAGTACAAGAACAAAGTCTTCGATGGATTTGTGTGTTTGACAAAAAAAGGTTTAATCGAACCTTAGACGACAAAGATCAGCACAGAGGAGTCCATTTGTGAGATTTGACATTACTGAGAAAAGACAGACTGTAACAAACTGCCTTTGTGTGTCTGTGTGCCATTATTTGCCTCAGACAAATAAGTTGAGGAGGAAATTGTATATATTATCGGGCATGGATCAAGACCCTTTATTGTAAAAGACAGGTAGCTGTTGCAGATGAGCTCTATTTCTCCATGCATACATGTTCCTGTTGAGGTAGCATTTAGGGCAAACACAAGGGAGGAAGTGTCGAGATCTGAGGCCTCATCTGCTGACTGTGTGACCTGTCTGTCCGGCACGATGACGGATTGGGGTGCTCTGCCTGACATGGATGTGGTTAGACTTCCCATTCCAAGGTTGAGCCTTGAATTCCAGGAAGTGTTGAGTTAGCACTTTTTTTGTTGTTGTTGTTTTTTTCCCCCCATTTCGGATTCTTTCCACTTATTCGTTCCATCGTGCAGCTAAATCTGCTGCTGACAGGAAAATAACACTCGCACTGTATGACTGTAGGACGTTCAGATTCTCTTTTTTATGGCAGTGTGTTTACAAAAACATTCTAGTTTAATCATCTTCAATATCTCTGTTTAGACTTTTTAAGGCCAGTGAGTATCTTCCAGTCTGCTTTCAGAGATAAGTAAAACATCTGTCAGAATAAAAAATAAAGCTTTAAAGAAATGATTTACATCTTAACACTGACTGTGAGTAACTGCAACAAAAAGGTCAGTAAGTACTGTGAGGTTTGGTCATTCTGCCTGGTTAGCCTAGCTAGCACTAACTCTGTTCGGCATAGGAGTATATGCACTGGAATAGGGATTAAGAATCTAACAGGATTAGCCTCCCCCACCCTCTTCTATCCTACCCGTGTCCTCGCACACATTTGGCCCTCGGACGGTCAGCAGTCCTGTCTGTTGGCCGCTGCTTAGCCTCAAATCAGATTAACCCACTCACGGTCGACCCTCTCTGGTACAACGACAAGACCGCCGGGGGGCACAGACGAGGCAACATCAGTCATGTGGAACTGAAGATTAGCCGCTCATTAGAGCCGCAGATTTGGCGGTTTTCAGAGAGTATTGTTTCCTCCAAAGCGGCGAGTCGTCGTTTCCATTTTAGAGCGGTGTAACCTGTGAAACTTCAGGATTCCTCTCTGGTTGTCGGGAGTTTTCACTCCAGTTGCTCCACGGCTTTCACGCCAGGGCAGTGGAGGGCGTTTAAAGATGCGTTCTCTTTCCTCGCCGTCTCTCTGTGCGAGGGACCTCGCTATGGGGCCAAGTAGTAAGGGGTGAGTGACATAAAAAAGTTGTCTGTTTCAGTAAACTACATTGTCAGGTTAAAAAAGACTTTAGAGTCACGGTGTAGGACGTGAACTAATCCCATGAAATAAAATAAAGGTAATACGTTGGTTTTGAATTGCACTAATTGATCTGAGCAAAATTGGCTTTGTCATGGTTTGCTGAGACTGCAAGCTTTTTTTTTGCTGATTCAGACATCCTCCTCCTGTGTGTGTGCTCAAGACATCCAACACTTCCTCTGTGAGAACAGGAAAGACCAGTTTTCCAGCTTTCCTGTGAACTGCAGATCATTTACCCAGAGCTCTTGGAACTCTGTCTAATTCACATCAAAGACTTACAGATCCAGCACGGTGGTTTTGGTTTAGTTGTGTAAGATTAGAAGCAAGACATGTTTTGAACTTGAGGCATATCAAACTACATCAAAGTTCCTCTCACGATTCTCAAATGTCCCTGCTGTGCTTTGCATTACCACAAAGGCACCATGCATTGACCTTTGGGATTAATGACAATTAACAGATTACCTTTGAAGACAAGTGATCATTCGACTTGTCCAGATTGCTGCTCTTCTGGTGGAAAGATTAATTGTGATTGTTTTGTATTTACAGATGGCTCTAGTCTATTCCAAGTTTCTGGTTAAAACACATCAACCTGTTGCAAGTTTTGTTTAACATTGTTACCAAGATACTTCTGCTCAAGTTTCTTAAACGTGTTTTTCCCCCCTTTAAATGTTGGTTTGTGAGATTGCTATTTCTTAAATGTATGCTGTATAAACTGAAGTCCATTAATCTAATCTAAATCAGGCACCTTCCTCTATTCCTGGCCCGGACCTTAAATTAACTGCACTGTTGTTGTTTACACAAGTGAGCACACACAAACACTAACACACTAATTCACTCTTACATGTCCCTCAGGTTTTCCCTGAACTCGGAGCTCCATAACCACTCGCTGGTGACCGTCATCGGTGGAGAGGAGGAGCACTTTGAGGACTTTGGGGAAAGCAACACATCAGAGTTGCTGCTGGAGAGCAGCGTGGAAGGGACAGAGGGGGAGGCCGACTCCCCACTCGAGCAGCCGGCCGAGCATGTCAACGGTTCCTCACTGCTCTCTCCCAGGTACGCACAGTTCTCACCTCGCAGCTAAACCAGAGAGTGCCTTCAAAGAAGTTGCATAAATGTAGCCAGGCTGAAGTCATTTCAGCTCATGTATATATCGTATTATTTTCCACCAGTCTTCTTATCTACCCTTTTCTGATAAGAGGTGGGACACTCTTACATTTTCAGCTGTATTGTGCAAGTTCCAATACATCCAGAGTAAATGTTTCTGTTTCAACAAAGATGCAGAGGACGAACTTTGATAAGGAATATCTGAAGACGTCCTTCCGTGCTTATCTGCCCTTTTCCCCTGTGAAGGCCGAGACATGATGCAAATACAAAGTTCATTCCATTAGACTTACTCATCCTGTTACAAAGGTTTCATAAATGTTGGTCAAATTCTTTCCTAAAACTGTTTCATGAGTTTGAGTTTCACAATCACAATGTTTAGGTTTTAAGGCTGACATCTGTTGCCGAGCCTTCTCGAAGAGACAGAAGGTGGAGTTCATCTAAGGGAGTATCAAACAAGCTTTGCCCCTGGCCGTACAGGAGTATAAATAAAGGTTGACTTTAGCAGTGTGTGATGTCAAACAAACACCAAAATACAGCCTCATCTAAACACATACACACATTTCTCTGTAAGGGAGATTTGTGCTTGGTCATGTGTGTCCCACTGCTTCCTCTGGTTTCACCAGACGCACAGCTTGATAATGCCGAGTTCACAATAGGAATTTAACTTACTGCTTATATTTTGACATTATTCGTAACACTGAAAAAGCTGCATAACTTGATCGGCTGAATCCGAGTGAAGCCTTTTGGTCTATGATTTTTAAGAAAATATTTACATTAGCTAAACCTGCTTGACATTTTTATGAATCAGTGATTTTACAATAAGTTATAATGGAAACCTTAAAGTCGAGAAACGTTATTTAAAACGGATGAAACAGGTTAATTATAAATCCTGAAATGTTAATTTGAAACCTAAATAAATAAAGAAATTAGATCCAATCAGTAAATGGCATGCGCTCTGTGATAGATGAAATGGAATACTAGTTGTGCACTGGAAAAAAAAAAAAAAAAAAAAAGCATCCCACAAACTTCACCCACTCAGTGTGAATGCGTCACTGTGTTTTTGAGCCAGTCCTGCTCATCACTGGCGCATGTATCAGTGCTGCCTACACACTCCCACACATTTATCCAGCTACATATCACAGCACTTTGACAACATGCACTAACAGTTTTTGCTGTCCCTGCTGTACAGACAAACACACACACACACACACACACTCACACACACACACACACACACACACACACACACACACACACACCACTTTAGGCAATATTTAACAAAGACGTCCTTCACACCCTCAGAAGAAAAAGGGCTTAATAGTACGACAGCGAGTATGACCATCAAGTGACACTCAAAGTCTGCCATGCCTCGTTTCTGCCTACGTAAACAGGAACGTATGCCAGCGTGTTGCATAATTCAGACAGGACTGGCTTGCTGAATGAACAATCAGCTGGCAAAGGTGAAGTGAGGGGAGAGTACAGTACAGACTCAAACAATGAAATAATCAGCTGTGTGTTTTGTTTATTTGCTTGAGAGCTCAAGTTGTTGGGATTTATTTAGCTTAAGTTCTACCTTTTACGCGAGGAAAAGATGCCAAAGGTTAGATGTGGTCAGCACTTCAGAGGATCAGCACATTTTTTTTCTCCTTGAATGTTTTGTGTCCTCACACTATCCAGACACCTGACCAAAGCCCACACTGCAGTCCGCTCCATGCCTCCCTCCCACTGTAGCCCTCGCACTTTACTCTCTCAAAAACTCTCTCCTGGATTTCACTAACACCCCTCTTTGCACCCTCGGAAGGGGACCTGTCCCACCTCAGTGCACCCCCTTCTTCTCTGTCACTCACCACTTCCTCCTCCTCTTCCTCCCTGTTGTTTTTCCTTCTCTCCAGTGCACCTGCTCCTCTCCCTGACTGCTTTCAGAGCTTCCTCAGGGAGGAGGCGCTCGACTTTTTCTGTAGCCAGTGTCACAAACAAATAAGTCGTCTCGAGGACCTCTCCACCCGCCTCAATTTCCTAGAGATGACTAGGTAACACGTCATTCACCGTCCCACTCCCCCCCGACTCCTGTCTGCTGTGTGATTGTGTTTGCAGTGACTAGATCCAGAATCATGCATGTACTCATAATGTATGCATGACATGTAGGACCAGCAACAACATGGTGTGTTGTGTTACAGCTTGTACTCTAACCTGATGGAGTATTGGAGTATCTTCTTGGTCCGATCAAGCCTATCGTACCTCCATCTTATCCTGTTTTTGTGTGCTCATTTTAAGCATTCACTCATTTAAAAGCTCATTTACAGCATTTCAGAGGTTTTGATGCACCTTTGAGATGGTTGTAGCCCGTCTCTCTCCATCATTGATGATTTGTAAGTCATACATAATAAACGTCATCTAAAAAGACACCTAAGTATATGGATTGTACATGTTTAGTTTATGTGAAGGGGGCTGTAGAAACATGAAACAGTAACCCTGGCTATCACAGGTGGGTGGTTTGTATCTCAATATTTTTTGATGTCATTCATGCCATTATCTTCATGTTTTATTTGAGTTTTGCAGAGTGACTGCTGGTAGTGGAGAAAAACGTTCAAAGAACCTGTTTGCTGATCCAGGATGAGCGACTAGTAGCCGTATTACAGAAACAAAGTCATTCTGAAATCCAGTTGTATCTGTTCATAAGATGAAAACACTTTCAAATGAAGCATAAGGAATTTGAAAATATCTAAAAGAACAAGTATTACATGTTGTAGAATATTCTGTGTTATGTGTTTCCGTAACGCTGTAACATGTCCATCTGTCAAGCTAAGCAGATCCTGGATCAGCACTTGTTAGACATTTAATGTACGCTGCTGTGTTTGTTTGAGATTGCTGTGATGTGTTTGTATCCTGCAGTTTTACTTTCAAGAACAATCCTGTTATTTATTAGAAGAGAACCACTGTATGCTCTAGTGTCTGCTATCAGATAGAGAGAGGGATTTTGGGGGGTGGACAAAGACCATGAGATGGTGTCTCTTTCCTCTATCCTTTCTCTCTTCCTGACCATTTCTCCTGTTGTTTTTGTCTCCTCATCCAGCGCTGGCAAGAGGCTGTCCAGCAAGAAAGTAGCAAGGTAAGCAGAAAAGTTGCTCTGGTTTCAGAAGGGAAAGGTTCATATTCCTCGAAATGGTTGTACCAGTTTATGTTTTTAGCTGGCACAGAGGATGGTTGAGTTCAATTCTCTCTCTTTCCCTATGTGCAGACATCTCCTTCAGAACAGCTCCATGACTCTGGATACGATGAGCGATTTGACGCGGGACATCCTGGAGCTCGCTGACAATGACATCACAGACAAGGTGGGTGCTCATCTGTCAAGGAAGCTGACCTATTCACAGCCCTCTGTTTGAACACATTCATACTTGTAAGCTGTAATGGCAGTTACACAGAGACACCGGTTTTCACATCTGTCTTGAAAGCGTTGTAGACGATTATTTTTACAATAGTTTGACCATGTGACCTTGACTTTTCCCAGGTACTCCTCCTCGAGCGTCGAGTCGCAGAGTTGGAAAAGGAGTCTGAGGCATCGGGGGAGCAGCACGCACGGCTGCGGCAGGAGAACCTTCAGCTGGTGCATCGGGCCAACGCTTTGGAGGAGCAGCTGAAGGAGCAGGAGCTTCTCGCTGACGAGCAACTACAGCAAGAGACCCGCCGTCACAAGGAGGCACTGGTCAAACTGGAGAGAGAGAGGGGGCTGGAGCTGGAAAACCTGCAGGCCAGGTGAGCAGATGAAGGAATATAATACATGTGTATAGAATATCATGCAACAATTACATTCATTCTTTATAAGAATTTCACATACCTGCTTAAATGAATACATTTTGATCCATGTGTGTATAATATAGACAAGTGAACAAAGTATTTATAAATCAGAAAACAACAAGGTGTTTTCTTTAAGGTCATTTGGGATAGTGAACCCTAAACCCGTCTGATTTGGCCCTGTCAACCAAATACAAATAAATAATACAATTATTTCTGATCCTTATTGCCAATGCTTTTAAATAGCACTTCTCTTCTATTTCTCATGTCCTGCATATTAATTCCTATGCTGCGGCTGATTCCTCAAACTTTACTTCTCAAAATGGCTCGTTGTTGTTTAGTAAGACTTTGCCTACTGATGTTTATCAAGCAATTTGTAATTCAATAGAAAGCTGCAGTGCTGCTCAAGATGGTTTGGAAACCAAATGAGTTCAACTTGTCACTCATATTATTGATGTACCTCCTGGCAGACTTTTCATTTAACTGTGTACTTGCTGCATTCCGCCCGTTTGGAAATGTGCTAGAGTTACCTCTCTTTTCATTGTGGAGACCCATCTGATGTGAATAATTACAGACCCATTTCTATCATTCACCAATGATCTATGCAGTTTTTATTGATCTCTCCAAAGCTTTTAAAATGGTTGACCACTACCTCCTCCTTATTAAGCTCCACCTTATGGGTTTAGATCAAAATGCTCTTCTTCGGTGTAATCCTTCAAATAGACGTCAGCGTGTAGTTTTTAATGGTTATCAGTGTCAGTTACACAAGTGTTGAAAAGGGTGTCCAACAAGGCTCCACCTTGGGACCACTTCTTTTTTCCATTTTTGTAAATGATCTCCCACAAAAATATTTTCTGACTGACATATTCATCTCAATGCAGATGATAACTCTTGTATTTACCTGGCCAACTAATAATAAAACGCTTACGTTGAATAAGAAGAAGTCCTGCTGCATGCTGTTTGGTACATGACACTATCTCTCACATGCCTCAGAATTGTTGATTAATTTTATCAATGGGTCTCCCCTTGACAGAGTCAGTGATTTGACCCCGAGCTCTCTTTTAAGCCACATATTGATTTTATAACTAGAATCTTGGTACACTTAATCGTTCAATTAACTGTTCATTTGAATTGTTCCTAATATCTGAAACGGTTATTGGTTCCATCTGCATCTTCATATCCACTACGACATATGGACCATCCCTTTTTCATTGTTCCCAGAATTAATAAAGAAATCAGTCGCAGGTCATTTAGATACAAAGCTCCATCTGATTGGAATAATCTCTCCCCCCCCCCCCCCCCCTCTGAAATCCATCACTTCCTTCCACTGCTTCAGGTCAAATGCATTGTCTGATCTTAAAACAACCTGTTCTTGTTTCTGTTGTCGTATAATTATCAGGTAACCTAAAGATGAAGTGCTTTGTCGTTGTTCTTTATACTGTTGTACTCTTTTTCAGTCAGGCCTTGTTCATTAGCTGAGAGCTTGGGCTGGGTTGGGAGGGGTAGAAGACGACATTAGGAACTGTCTTTATTTGTGAAATTGTTGTGCTATTTGTCAACAATGTTTGTATGTTAGAATATTACTCTGTGATTGTGTTAGGACCCTCTTGAAAATGAGATGCTGCATCTCAGGGGGCTATCCTTTAATAAATGAAATCAAAATATTTCCTACTTACGGTTATATTTGTAGTAGATTTAACAGAGTAGTAAAAACATATTTTTTAAATATGAAACCAGGTTTTGACATGTTGTTTGTAAGTTGAATTACGGCTCTACACTGCCACCCTATGGTACTAGGTTGCTACTGAACGTGAGCTATTTTTCTGCTGTATAGCTTTGTTTAATGTAAAAAAAAATGTGCAGATGTTGTTTTTATTTATGTTTGTCCACCTAAGGATTTGTGTTTGTGTTTGATCTCAGGGTGCAGCAGCTGGATGAGGAGAACAGCGAGCTGAGGTCATGTGTTCCCTGTCTGCGAGCAAACATCGAGAGACTAGAGGAGGTGAGAGCGATATCTAATCGCATGCTCCTATCAGTCTTTTTCATATGTTTCATTTTTTACCTATCTTAAGTGACAATCCTCTTTATGCTCACTACCTTTGTTTTATATTTCAGGAGAAGCAGAAGCTGGAGGATGAGACAGAAGTTATGTCGGACAGGCTGCAGGAGGAGACCGAGTCCCGCAGAAAGATGGCCGACAAGCTGAGCCACGAGCGCCATCAGAGCCAGAAGGAGAAGGAGTGTACTCAAGAGGTCAGGCTTGCTTCTCTGTGTACAAAACAAACAGGACTCTGTTTACAAAATATAACGATACAGGGTACATTTAGGCATCACTTTCATGCGTCCATGTGTCTAAATCATGACTGACTGGCTGAAAAGATTCAAACGCCTCTCTGAATGAAGTCTGCATTTGTTTGACCCTCAGCTCATTGAAGACTTGCGTAAACAGCTGGAACACCTACAGCTGTACAAGTTAGAGGCTGAAGCAAAAAGAGGCCGAACACCTGGCGCAGGGCTGCAGGAATATCAGACCCGCACTCGTGAGGCGGAGCTGGAGCAGGAGATCAAACGACTCAAACAGGTAATGCAAATATTTAGAGTATCCTCAATTTTCTGCCCCACCTATTTCTGCATCCTTCTCTTATTCTGTCACTCTAACCAGACTGTTTTGAAATCAAGGATTTCTCAGGATCAGTCCTGTGCTGATTATTGATGTTTTACTTTTAACTGATCTTTTCCAGGACAACCGTAGCCTGAAGGAACAGAACGACGAGTTGAACGGCCAGATTATCAACCTGAGCATCCAAGGAGCAAAGAACCTGATGTCGGCCTCCTTCTCTGACTCCCTGGCAGCGGAGATCAACTCTGTGTCTCGTGTAGAGGTAGGTTTAGAAAACAGGGGGAATAAATATTATTTAAACCTATACATAGGTTATTCTGTTCTGCACTGACTTCTATGTCCCTGTTTCCAGCTGATGGAGACTGTCCACAAACAGGAGGAGATCAACTACAGGCTCCAGGACTATATCGACAAAATCATCGTGGCCATCATGGAGTGCAACCCCTCCATCTTAGAGGTCAAATAGATGCCATGCAGCCAGATTGTCTACGCACACAGTGACTCCTCGGGCTGTTAAATATATTGGAGACTTGGCTTTAATAAGAGTTACCAAGAGAAGATGTAAAATGATCACTTTGGTTGGAAAGAAAAAAACACTGTTCCCCCCCCTAAAAAAGAAGGGTTTACGATTTCTAAGAAGCCAGTGGCTGTGGGTGAAGAAATATATTTTTTTGTCAGATATCCCTCGAGTCTGTGCTTATCTGTGAGTGTATGTGCACACTTGGGTTCTGGTGACTTCCATGTATTTGGCTAGAGGGACCCGAGTCTACTGTGTCGAGTGAGTGAGCGTGTGAATGTGCTTAAGAGGTCAGTATCATCAAGAGTTCCCAAGAGAAAATCGTCAATGTTTGATCGAGCTAAAACATAATCAGACACATATACTGTACCGAAAGGCCTTAAAAAAGGTGATCAAAGTATTCATTAATTATACCATACACCACACATGCCTCAGATCTGGGATGGTGGGCTGCGATCTCCTGAACCGGGCTGAGTCGTGAGAAAGCCGCATGAAGCTCTGGTCAGGAGATCCCAGCTGCAGTCTCTCTCTCTTGAATTTGTTAATGTGTTGAAAGCTTGCTGTGCCCCTTTCATAGTGTGTTCTGTCCTTTAAACAAGTTCCACCGACTTTCCAGTGAACCCAAGTGAGGGACATTTCTTGGGGTTAAGGATGAGAAATGCCTGAAGGGTTTTTTCAGTTTGTGTGTGAGGTGTCTTTTTTTGTTTTGTTGCTCTATGTTATGCAAAGGTTTTCAAAAAATCATTGGTAACATTAAAAGGAGAAATATAAGCTTCAATGTCAAGAAATGAAGGAACTGGGTGGTTTATAGTTCGCCTTCTCATATTGTTACCTTTTGGGTTTTTTTGCAATGAAACAGGGTCCTGGAGCTAAGGTGGGCTGGAAACCTCCAATGACTAAAAATACCACATTTCCCATCACTCCCTGGCACAAATGTTAGATAACTCAAACATATCTAAATTTAGACGAGGTGCTATAACTGACAAACAAATAACCTGTTTATACTCACAAGTTCACTTTAAAAACTCTCCAAACACTTGAAACTACACATGAAGGGAAACTAATGAGTGATTCTGGGAAATGTTGTTTTTTTGTGTGATTAGGTACAGCCCACCGGTTTCCAGTGTTCCCTTGCTGAGTGAAAGTGATGGGGAGCAAGCGTATCCAGGTAACTTTATTTTTTTCTCCGCTGCACAAATGATTTATTGTCGTAAAAAAAAAAAAGGTGATGAAACTGAAGAATGCTGACATTTGTGAGTAATCAAATTGTACTTTGCACTAAGTTTTGTTTTGATTTCATTTTTGTTTATTGTGAAGGGATCAAATTGGAAACAAAGATCGTTTTGAGCCTGCATTGAACTGTGCAGGGTTTTTGTTGCCACTGGCTGCAGACATCTCACTCATGTAAAAAAGAAGAAAATTACAACACTAATTTTTATCGCAATTGGAAATGTTGAAAAAGTGCTGCAAAACATATTGCAGCCACGTCTCAAGATGAATTTCCATTGAGACAGTATTTTTTCAGCCACCATGAGTTACTTTGGGCTATTTTGCTGACTGTTGGCTAGTTTGATCCGTGAGATGTAATACTGACATGAAGAAACATGGCGGACTTGGTAGCAATAATGCTTGGTGAGGAAGCGGACATAAGTGGAGGACGCATCTGCTTTTTCAAAGACGTATGGACTTAAAATGGACTGATGCCGTGCTTATCCGGTACCTTGCAGCCATCTCACAATACTTTGGGACGTTTCGTTCAGACTCAGAAACTGGACACGAGTGTCGGATTTACTTGTTGCCGGAAAATCTTGACGGGGGAAGTTTTTGTCTGAACCGCATGACGTTCTGCACCAATATGCTACTTTTCACCCTCTTCACGTCTGTCACACCGCTCTTCTTCACCTGCCACTCCACAGGAAAAAAAAAATGGCCTTGGATGTAAATGACTTGTACATGTAAAGTTTTTTCTACACTCATTCTAGATTCTAGGTATTTTTATAGTCTGAAGAAACCAACATTTCTTCTTCTTGTCTTATGCTCAGAGACAGCTGCCTGTATTCTTCTCTAGCATGTAGCGTGTACAGTATCTGTTGGGGTTTCTTTTTTGTTTGTTTCCTGTTTTGAATAACTTGCAGATATATTTATTCATCATTTGACACAAACGACAACTCACACTCTGTGATCTGTTCTGCTGAAAATGTACATTTTTGGATTCACAAGGGGAAGTTAGATCTGCGGAAGAATTTATTGAACTGAGAGAAATGTTGTATTGTGTTGTAGGGAGTCAGCATTGTGCCTACAAGCTCAGATGTGACCCTCTAAGTCAGATTGGTAGTTTGTCGAGGTCGCTGCACTCTTCCATGATGCTGACGATGCAATGACCTCTTCAGGGTTGTGTTTTTTTTTTTAAAGATACACGGCAGAGTCTGCAGATTCTACTGTTGTATTCCCAGATGGAGTCAGGTACTGCATGAAAAACACATGTTTTATTGTATAGCTCTCATTCAGACTTGTGTTTTGACTGACAAATCATTTGCTATAATTTCCAATTAGTAGAGTTGAAGGTTTCAACAATACACAACACTTAAAACCTCACACCCAGGCTTGCTGAGTTCAGCATCCTGCCTTTAAGTGTGACTGGAGGTTTGCCCCAACAGATTTAGTATTGCATTCTTTGTAGAGATGAATCTCCTTTTTTTTCCATTACAAAGAGGAAATGGGACGACACTTGAAACCAGCAGGCTGTGCGACACTTAATTCTCTCCCTGCTTTGAATTTGAGTGTCGGGTTTTGACAGATGGTTCAGGGACAGGCAACACAATAACTGGACAGTGAGACCAGAGCTGATAAAACATTCCCGCAATTGCACTTTAACCAAATTTCTCCTGCTTTCAAAATGACCAAAGACAGATGCTTCAACTTAAAACTGGTAATTTTATCTATCAGGGTCCGTTATCATGCTTCTGGGAACATTTTACTCCTCCACTAATTCATAAATCAAGAGACTCCTGCCTTTTAAAGGAAACAAAAACAGGCCTGCTAGTCTTAACACTGTGCCTCTGTGTCTCAAACTTTGCCTCTAAACTTAACCTGATGATGAGCCCAAGGAAAAGCACTAACCATGTGACTGTCAGTTAAATTATGATGAATCCTAAACTGTAAATATGAATTGTCATTTTTGTGATTTTTTTCCCCCCTCTCTCTTCACACTCACTTCCAGTGTCCAAAGAAAGTCTGCTCAAGGCACAAACATCACTACTGCAGTAGTGCATGGCTTGCCATTATGTGACATGGGAAGATTAAAAAAGAGAATATTGTAGAAAAGAGAATCTTAAATTTATTCCTATTTTCAAAGATAAATGTATAAATTATAACAGTATTGGTTACAGCTGTATTATTTTTGAAGATCCCCGAATGATCTAATCCTAATTGTTACTGGGGGAAATATAATTTCAGTCATTGTAAAAAGAGAAAATTAAAAGGTAAGCAGTGAAAGTAAGAATAGAAAAATAAATGGAATAAAATAACCTTGTGTTTGGTTGCATCATTCTTTGTTTGCAAGTTGTACTTTGTGTCTGCATGCATTGTAGATATACTGTATACTCTTAACTTCATAATAACGGTGACAGCTACAATGATTAGTCACTATAAATCTAAAGTTCTGCATTAAAAGAATCTCGTTTTTTGTTAAGATTTTTAGTAAGCCACCATTAGTATTTGTTTCTATATTTACTGAAATGAATGGTTTGAAATTGAATTATTTATAAATGTATGAAGATTTCTTCCTCTTCAGGTGACTTTTCTGCAAAAGTTAATTATTTGATATCCATGTTTATGTCTGATATTTATGATGGTAAAAAACTGATTACTGCAGTTGAAATTGAATCACAACATTGGGTTTCGTTAAACAAATACACAGCATTGTTCTGCCTAACAGCCCCACCTGCAGGTTGTAGATACACACTGCACCATCCCTTAAGACAACACAAGATAAGAATAACCATTATTTATACCACAACCACAAATGTTCTCACCTGTCTGCACTGTCGCAATCATCTAATCATCTACCTGTATTTAGCATTATACTTATAACCAATTTACTTACTTTCACAACTGCCAAGACAGAAGGAGGGAAGCCATCTTTCCCTTTATACAACCACATCAGCTGATGGTGAGTACAGGGAGTATAAGTATAAAGCTTTATTTAGAATATAAATGTATTATTTAGAATGTATGTCATTGGATTGTAGTGTTGCCTGTTTGTGTTATCAGCTTTTATCTGAAAAATCCATAATCAACTAAAATGCAAATACATTACATACTTCTTGATTTGCAGATACTTTTGCGTTTCTCGCCATAGTCTTGTCTTTCTAATATCTTTAATGTTATCATTTACATTGAGAGATAGTGGTGCGTTGCTTTGGGAGCGGCTTGCGAGGAGAGGGAGAAGAAAAGTATTGTGATGCAAAAGTATCCACCAAAGAATGATCAAGGGCTTAGGGCTAGTGGGCTCCGTATATAAATGATGAAATTATTCAAATAAAAAAGAGAAACTGATTTGAGCTAAGTTTACTTTGAATGATCATCCTTCTTTACCATCTGTCAGTAATTGTTTTATTCTTAATAAAATCTAGACTATAGCCCTTTTAATCTTCCGCAGCGAAAAAACCCCGTATTACGGTTTTTCCATTAATATATTTCGTAGATGTTTTCATTTATCGCTTGGACTTTTTTTTGTTGTTGTTGACGAAACGCGTTTGCAAAGTGACGTTATTTGGCCCTTTGGGCTTCCGGCGACAGTTTTCACAGTGAAGCATTCAAGAACCTGACATTTTTTATAACACTTCTGGAAGCTTGTTCTGTCCATAGACTGTAACTAGTATATAATATAACTATTCTGTCACATTAAGTTGACCACTTTAAACATATACACACAGATGCCAAAGCAATGAACAATGCATCAGCTGTAGAAATGTGTTGTCTGTATGAATTGTACAGTAGGCTACTAGAAATATATTGGTTCATTTTGTACAAATACAATACTGTTAAAAAACGGTCTTTTTAAACAGATTTTCCCAGCGTTAAAGCGGTGTTTGTGGAAACGACTGCGTAAAAAAACGGCTTCCTGAACGCCTTTGCGCCGCTTAAAAACGCGTTTGCAAAGTGACGACATTTGTTCCTTTGGGCTTGCCATACCGTATGCCTCTGTTATGTTTCGTTGACTGATCACACGGAGGGAAACACGACGCGGTGGGGCATTCTCATGTAAAACATTGAATGTAATGAGGGACAGCAGATATAAAGAAAAGGAACATGTTGATATCACAATAACTATAGAATATGTCTGCGTACAGCAGGTAATGCGTGCTGTGAAGTTTGTTTAAATGTGCGCAGTTGTGTATCACTTTAGAGAGGCGATAACAGAAGTCGTCTGCCATGCTATTTCAACATGTTTATGCTACATTCATTGACATGTTCTGGGATTGTAAACCTTAACGTTAATATCTAGCTGTAAGCTGCTATGCTTGATTGCGGCTAGCTACAGGAGAAAGTGAGAGTTACTTAAAACACAATAAATGAATCCTCTTAGCATAAGTTATCTTTTGTACAGTTCGAGCGTGCAAGTCATCAGTGGACTTTGTTGTGAACAGTGGGTTATAATACCTCAGTCGACAGCTCCCTGTGAGGGATAAGATGTCCCTTTAAGTTTTTATTTCAGAGGTAGAACAAGTTGGTTCCCATTGCAAAGATGGAGTCCCTCACCCCTAGTACTGAGGTTCGCCTGGCAGTGGCTCAGTGTTTCCGGACCCTCACTTCGTCCACTGATAACAAAGACATTGTCAACGCTCTACACACACTTAACTCTTACTTGGATGAAAGACCAGAAAACAAGATCCCCTCAGTTCAGCGTGTGGAGTTCAGGAGAGCTCACTTCACACGCACCCTCCAGTTCCTGGTTAGTAGCATCCAGGCTGACTGGTTTCACAGCCTCACAGAAGCTCAGCGCACAGATTTATGGGACAGACTGTTCCTTAAAGGCCCTCCAGAGCAGACACTGCTGGTACTGATGGATGGGCTAGGAGAGCTAAGGTTGGTGGTGTTAAAGAAGGGATGATAAGCATATTCATCATTTGATCTGCTCACTAAGGACTGTTTTTCTCTCTCCATTTCAGAGCCAGTGCAAGTCTGGACCACTTGGTCAGCATCACAGAGAGGTTCCTTCAGAGCCATCGTCTCGCTGACCTGCTGTGGTCCTACTGTCTGCAAACCGCTCCCTCTGACACCCCTCAGCTCAGAGAAACTCTGCTGGGACGTATTGTTTCTTTGCCGGACCTTACTGCCAACAAGTTGCATCTGAACATCAAGCCTCTTTTTCTCCCTCAGCAGTATTATCCTCTACTGGCCTCAGAGATGCTCACTGCTCTGGAGAGGACCTGCCGAGCACTTAAAGGTGAGGTGACATCATCACAACATACAGCCTATGTCAAAGATTCATGGTTATATCAAAATAAATCTTTTTTCTTACCTGTCATTTATTTTTAACAGATGGCACTGATTGCTCTTTAACATTTGTGGCTGAGACACTTGGAAAAGTGTGTATCCAGGGTCATAGTGGTGAGTTGAGTCATTGTGATACCTTACTGTATATAAATGTGTTTTCTTAATGGTGTTCTTAATGTAAAGAAGGACTTTTTTAATCAGAAGTTTACAGTTAATGAAATTATAATGACTAAATGTTCTGTCAAGGAATCTTTTTGATCCTTCTGGCCTTTCCTCCTCCTCTGCAGGTTTGGTGCTGGCCGTGCTGGCTCCTCAGCTCTCTGTCTGCACGAGCTCAGACATGGTGTGGCAAAGGGTTTGCTGGAAGCTGTTTGAGAACGTTCCACAGCGATGGGCCGAGAGCGTGCTAACTGCTCTTGTGCAGGCTGTCAGCGGGTAACAAAAAAGTCATCTTTGCAGATTTCTGGGCCTGTCTTCTCTCTTCCTTTGAATGACACCAGTCTTTTTTTTTCCAGGCCTGAAGCTTTGGGCAGAGTCATTGGTAATCTAGTGTTAACAAACAAAAAGGCCCAGTTTGTCATCACTCACAAGCTGCTGTTATTACAGTACAAATATAAGGTAAGAAGATGTTCTGCAGCCTCACAGTAAACTACTACTTTCTTGTAAATATCAAAACAATGTTTTGATTGTCCCCAGACTCGAGTCTTGAGGATTATTCTGGGTTACCTGGCAGCAGATAAGGAGCGACGCCCACTGCTCATCCAGGTGAGGGCATCAGGATGTTAAGCAGGCAAAATTACATCACGGTGTATTATGTATATGTATTGTTAACTTTTACATGTACACGTGTGTGTTCTCAGGTGTTAAGGTCTGTGTCTCAGGCCTGGGCTAACCCTAGTGCAGTGAAACACACACCTTTAGAGCAGCAGCTGTATGTGAGCAAGGCCTTACTGCTGAGTGTGAGTCTGCTCAACGACTCTGAGCTACAGGAGCTAAGATCAGGTACTAATAAGGTTGTTCATTGTGTTAAATCAGTCCCTTGATTTTTAGTTGGTGATAAGCATTATATTGCTGCTTAACTGCAAAAAGTATAACTTCCAAACAGACAAAAAAAAATTGTTTTGAAAAAGAATGAATATTTCAGTAGCTGTCTCTGTTGTGTTCCCCTCTTAGACTTACTTCAGTGTATGCTTGGCGGCATGCAGAGCCACCTGGACAGTAGCGTGGTGCGGATCAGGCATATGGGTATGGTGGTGGGAGAGTGCCTGAGTTCTCGCATGGATATCAGTGGAGCTGAGCTTAAGTTTGAGGTACGGTCTTTATTCAAATATGCACATAAACTGCCGTCAACTGTGACAGCAGCCTTCTAGGATTCAAAATATTTGATTCGCCACTTGATTGAAAACCCAACATAACGAAACCAGTGTCTGAGTTTGTATTGTGTTGTGTTTTAGTACGATCAAGATGAGGAAACCCAGGAGCTACTCTCGCTGATGACTCCTGTTAGTGGTGAGGAACCAGAAGCCGAGCCTGTGAACAGGTATGCTACATCACTTTAACTGTTAACTTTAGGCTTCATAGATGTACATCTGCAAATTTCATAGTAAGATTTAGGACTCTGCCATCTGCTCTATAGCAAAGACAAAAAAAACAATCAATCTAGAAACCACAACACATTAATCATTATTAACACAAATTAATCATTTCTTTCTCTATTCATATGCAAATTTACACAGAGCCTCATTCACCTCATTTATTCTTAAAAAAAAACATTTGGCTGAATGATGATAACAAATCGCGATGCAGACTCACAGCAGAGAAAGGGAGACCTGAGCAATCGTTCACCACTGACTAACTCTGTAAAAAGATAACACATTTCTACAGCTGGTGCCTTGTTCATTGCTTTTGCCTCTACTGTTCTTTGGACTGTCAATGAAATATAAAATCTGCACTGCAGACTCAAGTCATGTTTTACCGTAAAAAAAAAACAGACCAAAGATCAGCGTCTGTCTCATCACATTTATGCCAGCCAGAAAACGAGAGGCGCTCTCTGTTGCACTAGGTAAGCCATTCATCGTCCCCAGTTCTCAGACAGTGATGGTAGGCTTAACATGCTCATGTGCTTTAGTTGAGGTGTTTGGAAACATTTGGCTAAGACTGTGCAATATGCAAACGTCGCTTTGTTTGCGCCTCCTTTGCAAAGGGGTGAGTTCAATGAGCTGGATGGGCTCAGGTCATTTTTGGCTGTGCAGCAGGGGGGGATCCAGAGCGAGGCCAGGGTCCTGGGCCCCTACTTGAAATCAGATTTAGCCACTTGAAATCGTAAAAACAACCTATTTGTGCTGTGTTACAACTGGCTGCTTTGTGGCTTTCTTAACGTTTAAATGTGGCAAAGTTTGAGAATTTAAACATTTTAAGAATGCTAGTGATAATGAGTAATTCTCACTAATCACACCCTCTACTCTTTATTTCTTTATTAGAATCCTCATTAACACCAGCATACCCATTGGCTATTCTTCCTGGGGTCCAACACTCAGTCAAACTCACTTATACACAGTACAGTTTAACAAAACAAACAAAGACAAACAGCAAGACCAGCTCCTCTAATAGAATTAACAAGTTCATACAGAAGAGAGAAAAATTCTGATTAATCACAATTCAATGTTTGAATTTATTGACTGCACTAATCTTTTTAATGCGTTTTTAACCTTGGCAATTACTGTGCCAAATCCCATGAACTGTATTCAGTGTATATAAATATAAAGGCATTGATTTTACTCAAGAGACTTCTGTTATCCCCAGAATCGACTCTCCACAAGAGACCAACCAAACAACGCCCTCTGTTCAGAGTGAGGCTTCAAAAACGGACCCAGACTCTGACTTGGACAGGTCAGTATATTCTCTTTTGTTAATTCAGTGATTCTGAACATGAAATGTACTTGTGAGATTTTATAAGTGCTAAAAGAACAAGAGAACGGTGTTGATAACGCTTAGTCTTTCTCTGATGTAGTGATGATGAGCTCGCTCCTTACGACATGTCCGCCGATCAGGAAATGAGCAAAGCATCTCCACCCCGCTACCTACGAGACTGTCTGGAAAGTACGGCTCCACAGATTACTTCATGTGTTTCGATTAGGTGTTTTGTCCCTCTTGTTCGAATAATTTTGTTTAAACTTCTGACCTATCCAGATTTAATTTCCTCTGATGACCCGGTGCGTGTGGAGCTCAGTTTAAGAGCTGCTGAGAGTTTGGTGAGGAAGAACAGCTTTGCAGCCAGAGAGGTACTTCAAGCTAAAAATAGAGTGCTTCAGATTCATTCTTTACTGAAAGTACACTTGGTTATTTTTGTTAATCACTAAAGCTACAACCGTTTATTGCTTAATAAGTTCAAATTCATCGACATATTTTAGTGAATCGAATTCTTTCGATGATAAAAGAAATGAAAAGCCAAACATTTTTTATCTTACATATTGGACCTCAAAGTATTATAACTTTGGTTTTAAGAAAAAGACAACAAGAAGTAATTACTTAAGAATATGCAACATTATATTGACTAAACAATTAACCGGTTTATTGCAAATGCACTTGGCAGATTCATGTATAACAGAACAAACAATACTTGCTGCCTTATTAGTGAATGTCCAAATATCGGTCTCTTCTTTATCCTTTTTTTTTTTTTACTACAGTTGCTTTTTTTCAACCTTTTCAGATCAGTGTCCAGCTGACCAAAGTGTTTCTTCACATGGAGGATAAATACAGCACAAGGGGCTTCATGAGTCTCAGACAGGCGACCATGGTGGCACTCACTGTCACTGACACGATCCCTGTATGATCTTTACTTCACTTTCTTACTCGCTAAATCTTTTCATGTCAACATTGTTTTTTGTTTTCACCACATAGATGTATTCCACTTTAATCTTTGCTTTCCTTCATAGGTGACCCAGTATTTGACCACAGAGTTTTACTCCTTGAACTACAGTCTCCGCCAGCGGCTCGATATCTTGGAGGTTAGAATATACATTTCCTGTACTTTATCAATCATAAATTGATAACAGTCAGTAATTAAGCTGATCGTGTTTTGCTTTATCAGGTTCTTGCTCTGGCAGCGCAGGAGCTCTCCAAGCCGATCACTGAAACAAGAGATTCTTCCATGATTATCTCTGCCAGCACAGATTTGACTCCATACCCCGGAGACAACCCTGTTCACTGGCGACAGGAAGTAGAGAAGCGGATTCAAAGCAAGACGAGACGCCTTAGTAAGGTAGGGAAAGCATGGACACTTTTTCATCTGCCATTTTGACGTGTGTGTTCAGATGTTAAGTCATTTCTCTTTTTCTACAGGGTGTCCCAAAGCCTCCAGCTAAGGCCATCCCCAACCGCTATGCCCCTGTTGCTGGACACTTCTTTTTCCCTCTGCTGCATAATTATGACAAGTAAGTATTGTTGTCATAAAAGTCAGATTTGAATCTGAAGTTTTAATGCAGCAGAACATTTAAAAATAAAAGTTCTTTCTACTAGGCCTCAGGTGACGTTTGACCTGTTGGGCAGTGACCATCTGGTGCTGGGCAGGTTGATCCACACGTTGGGCCTCTTCATGCACCTGGCAGCCAATGCACCGGTACTTTATCCAATCTGTCCATTGTTTAGAGGTTACTATTGATGCAGACAGTCTGATATCACATACTGTCCTCTTAATCACATTATTAAAACAAGCTAATCCAAAAACAGTTATGTCCTATACAGAGTTAAAATGACAAAGAATAATACGTTTAAAGCATATTTTCAAGCTCTGCCTCTGGGTCTTCTAGGATTTACTCATCAATTGTTTTTTCATGCAGATAGCTGCACAGATGGGTCGAGCATTACTGGACTTTGTGTGGGCGCTGCGCTATCATGTGGACCAGTGAGTATGATTACTGAGTGTTACAGAGGAAGGATCTGTGTGGTCGCTAACATCAATTTAAAAATGTACTTTTCCTGCTCCTAATCAGGCCTTTTATTATCAACATAAACCAACTGTAAAATCTCGTCCCAACAGCATGTGTTCTTTGTGTTATTAATGCAGGCTACAACAGCTAACATTAAAACAATACACCCAGATAAACTGCACTGAATGTTCAGCATGTTGTTTCAACACGAGTTGTGACATGCGATCTGTGTGATAAAGGATGGTGAGACGAGGCGTCCTCTTCGCTGTCTGCTCCGTGTTTCTGAGCGTGAACAGTCAGAACCTGCTGGTGGACCTGAGTGATCAGCTGTTTGAGACCAGAACTTGGCTGGCAGGTAAAAGAAAAAAACACATCCTGCTCTTGAATCTCTGCCATAAAAATGTATATTCTTTTGGACAAATATTATGGAAATTATTTTTTTCTGAATATACACGTTTATATGTACAAGGAAAGCAGAGCATTTGTTTCAGTTGTGTTATAACGGGGCCATATTTGTTAAAGGTTACTTCCACCATAAACATCTGATTCCTATAAATGCACAGAGGTTTGAGGCTGCACCTGCACAGTGTAATTCTGTCCGGGATGTTCCCTCAGTGACAGACAAACATGTAGAGCGCACGCACACACACACACACACACACACACACACACACACACACACACACATACACAGCTGGACCCAGCATTTCTGGGAATTAGATGAGGAACCAGGATGTCCTGTACTACACGGACTACCCATGACGTGACTGGCTCTTCCACAGGTTGATGTTTCTTCATCCTTCGGTGGATAAAAAAAGCTTCACATGGCAGCGAGTGTCGTGGTGCAGTGAAAACATTGTTGGATTATTAAGTTATTCATTTTATGGTCAATAACTTAATCATGTAAATACTGTAAAAAACTCTCTACCTCATTTAAATTAACCCATCTGTTACATAATTCTATTATGTTTATTTCAGCATTTTGCACTTCTCACCACTGCACTATTGTCTTATTTAGTCTTGTACATATTAGGCTTTGCTTACTTTGTGTTTATTGTTGATATTTAATGTTTTACTTTTGGACATAGAGAGCACAGTTCACCAAAGATCTTTACAAAATGTTTCAATTGTGTGCAAGGACAAAAATAAAAGAAGGTGACTTTGCATTTAAAATTGTTCTTAAAGATGTTCTCTGGGCATATTTTACCAAAGTTCTTATTGTCTTTTTGTGTTGTTAATATCTACAGATGTGGCAGAAGGAGACCCTGATGCAGACTGCCGGAGTCTGGCTGTACAGAGTCTGGTTCTGATGGACAAGAGCCTGAAAAAACAGCTACAAGACCCACAAGCATTGAGCCTCGAATCCTAAAATATCGATCATGTTCTACATCTGATCCTCACAGAGCCTGGAGATGAGAGTAATGGGGTTGATGCAAATGATGTTACTAGTATTGGACTCTTATCAGTTTGTTTCATTTGCTGAAACACACATTACACCAGCTGATATTCTTCTGCCTCTTCTTCAAATCTGTCTGCACCATTCACATCCTTACATTCCCTTGTGCTGTATTGTTATGATGAAAATATTGTGTATAATTTATGAACCTGACCTGAATATTGATGAATGGAGGATTTTGGTCTACCAATAAACTGTACTTTTATGAGGATATCCTTTTCCTGTACTGGCGCATCTCTCTGTCCTGTGTTTGTTTGTTTGCTAAGGACATCCTGTGAATATTCACATGCATGCACCCTTACAGAAATACTACCAGTGCTATTACTACTACTACTTCCTCTGTTGTCCATCTGTTTGTTCACAAACAATGAAACATTTGGAAATATAATTGTTTATAGTTTTCATTAGGAAGGGACTTTATTTGGTTATATTAGATTATCTGCATCGATAAAACCGACTTTTTTAATGACGCTTTTGTTCCAGACCTTAAACCTTATCGACCTAATGATTTCAGGTCTTTACTCAGCTACTAAACTTGGAGCCATCCGGTGTAAATTAGTGGATTTGAATTAAACATCTATTCAACTCTATAAGTCTGCAAGCACCCATTTACCCTTTGACAAAAACTGCACATTTATCCAAAATAAACAAATCACAGATTGTGATGTTGGTGTAAAACTATATCTTGATTTATTAAGTGTACTGTCTGCTTCTGAATTTAACGTTAGAACAACTCTTTGGGGTTTGCTTTTGAAATTAAACAAAGACATACAGCAGCTTCGATAACAACTCGGGTCGTGCTCGTATTTTTCCGTAACTCCTCCTCCTGTCCAGCCTCGAGGTTGTCAGGGGCAACTGTGAGAGACGCTTTTCAGTCACACTGGAGGCTACAAATCAACACTGAACGTTACGGCCGATATTTCAATTAACTTCGGGATTGAACAACTAAGAAAGCATTACCCTGACGGAAAATACAGTGAGGTTGGTCCTCTGACTATTTAACAAAAAGGTTAAGTTAAATTGACGGTAGCGAGGGCCAGCAATGAATGCTAACTATGGCTAGCATATCTAGGGTAGCTTAGCCAATGTTAGCGGCTAAAGCTAACTTAATAATTGTTATATAACGCTACAACTTTTTTGTAGCGCATAGTTGTACGTAGAATAATTAACCATTAACTTATTTTAGTCTTCATTGTGTATCTATGGCAGGCAGGGAAGTAGCGTAGCTAACTAGTGTGTATGTAAAGTGAAATAATGGAAAGAGAAGCACTGAATGCTATTTGAGGGCACGTCCAGGAGTTGATAAGTGATTTCCAAGTTTTTACAACACGAAATAGCCATACAGTTAATTATCTGTATAGGGGGCTCTAAACTATAAATGACAATTTATGAAATGTAGAATAATCATGTATAATATATGAGGTTTAACCTAACGTTTGCTTCCACACCATGTTCCTTCTTTGTTTTGTAGAGGGGAGCACTGGGGACATGGCGGTGTATTTTGACCACCGTATTGATGCCCCTGAAAGCAGTGGAGTGCCCTCTCAATTGACCTGGCACACTGCTCTTCCTGTACTGGCTGTGGCTTCAAGCAGCCCCACCACTGGAGGCCACATAGACCTCTACCTGCAGCAGGTAAACACTGACACATAAGGAAAAACACTTAATGTATTAGTAATATTCACTGTGTGAACATATTATCAATCACAGCATACTTGAGTAACTTTGCATATTTCATTGCTGTCCATATTCAGGGAGAGTATGTGGAGAGCTGCCATTTAGAGCGTCCTTACCTGCCCACAGTGCTGCGCTGGCATCCCACAAAACCAGTGTTGGCACTCGGCTGGGAGAACGGAGAGGTGGTGCTGCTGACCCACCCCTCTGGAGATCAAACAGTCCTTCCCAGCACACACACAGACTGCATCACTCTGCTGGAGTGGAGTAGCTCTGGCAGCCGCTTGGTAACTGGCGATCATGTGAGTGCGTTGCATGGACTGTATTTTCTTGCACATATGTTCATGACATATCAACACCTTGATACATTTATATCAACTAATACTGGGACCCAGGCTTGTTGTCAACAAAGAACATTTGGCACATATTCTTATAGGGTAATCAAGACATAAAATGGATTAACTATGTGAACAGTTACACTCTGAAACAATTTAAACATCAGATTTATTCACATTAAACCACATCAATGAAGTGTAATTATTTAATGACAGACTGGAGCCCTAGCAGTTTGGAAAGTGGATGCTCGAGGGAGACTTCAGGGAAACCATCTTGTAAAGCATGAATACAAAAAACCTCTAACTTGCTGCATCTTCAGACCAGCTTCACCTGGAGAGTAAGTTAACAAGAAGAAATGCTTCATCTTTTAAAGTGTCTTCGGTGAGATACTATTGGAAAAACATGGATATCGTCAAGCTTTTTTTGATCTAAAGAGTGTTTGCTAATCATATGATCTAACTTGTGCTACAGCGATGTGGCAAAGCTAGCCCGGGCATCTGTGAGTGGAGATGAGAGTGCTCTGGACATGTTCAGCTGGAAGGGAGCACCTCTCAAGATGGGCCCACAGGAGGGACTTGCATTCTATGTCAGCACTGCAGATGGTAAGAGCTCACCTTTTTGTTTTCGGAGGTTATCGTTTGTTGTGTGTTTTTGTTCAAACAAGAAAAACCAGTAAGCCCACTTTGGCGGTATAGTACCAATTGAATTTATTAAAAAAAACACCTTAGAAACATGTCTGAAAGGAGTTGTCACCAACCATTTTCAAGAAAGCAGAGCTCTGACAATCATAATACATTTATCACTAAATACTGTCTCTCATTAACAATCCTGTCTGCAAAATAAGATCATTTTGTGGCTATAGATGTCTCACTTTTAAAATCTGAAACACTATGTATCTTGAATGTATTACAGGTAAGGTCCACTGTGTGGATGAACATTGTAAGACAAATACACTTCTCAGTGTGGAGGGATCAATTAAGAAGCTTTTCTACCTTGAGAAAAGAGAGGCGCTCGCTGTGATCACAGAGGCCATGATGTTGTCACAGTACACTCTCGGACCTGAGGGGGGAGCCCAGGAATTAATGAAGGTAAACTAAAATCATCCAAGATACAATTTATTTTGTAACTGTTTTAAACAAAGGCATTTTGATGGGTGTTGTTTGCAGTGATAGATTACAAGTAAAAGCCCCACTGTTAGAGGCATCATATTCTTTTAATAACACTATAGTTTTTCAGGCCAGATTTTAAAGTCAGTTTGAACTAAAACTTAGTTTGACTTGTGAAATATTTTTTGTATGACAGGTTAAGTTGAGTAGCCGGACTGGTCAGAACGTAGACATTGTCTGGACAGAGAATGGCCTCCTCGTCACAGCTACAGGAGAACTTGTTATCAGGTCAGTGTGCAAACAACTTGTTCACACACATTTTGTACAGCCCCATTATAAACATGAATATTTGTCTCTTAAATCTTTAGGTTGTGGGACCTGGAACGAGATGACAACTATGTTCTGGCTCTTGATGAGACTCTTGGATTCGAGAGAGGAGAGATGATCAACTGTGTTTCATACTGTGCAGGAAAAGGTAGCTGCAAATATTTTTCTTGTACTTTGAACGATGTAAACTATTGTGTTTGGTTTTCACACTCCAGTGGATTTGGTTGTTCACAATGTCTTCTGTGTAGTCTAAAACCTTGAGTAGACTAATAACACATTGTAAAAAGTCTTGATCGCCACAATTTTAAGTCTTATTACTTTTCTTCAATGATACAATTTCTGCAGAAATCTTGGCTGCTGGTACCACCAATGGGCGCATAGCAATATGGAGGATGGTGGTGCAGCCAGACAGCAGCAGAGCTGATACCAAGGCCCAGTGGAAGCTACAGACACCCACAGAAGTAGAGGGAAATGTCACACATCTACAGGTATAGTTTATTAGAACAGTACAAACTAGTTATGTAAAATGATGAAGGACTTAAAACAACATTCTTCAATTTCAGTGGGGCTCGAGCCAGAATTTGCTGGCAGCCAACAACTCAAACACAGTGCTGATCCTGTGTGAGCATGTGATGTCGGCCCACTTCAGCCAGCAGGTGGCAGCAGTGCAGCTCACTCCGACCCAGCTCAGCATCATCCAATTCCCTGCAGGAGTGCATCTGGCTCTACAGTCTGACAGACACATCAAGGGAGTGTGTGTTACCAAGGTTAGTATCAAGCTAAGAAGGGGTAAGGTATATATGAAGACCGAGTACCGGCTGAAGTTAAAATCATGGTTTTTGCATGTGTGTTGTCATATCAACAGGATTCAGTGACCGTCTGGAGTGGCAAGCAGGTGACTGTGTACGAGCTTTCAGGGACATCTCTTCGTAATACAGGTGCATCAATGAAAACCCACTGAACAGACCTGACTACCTTGTAAAGATGTGATATTTTAAAAACTGCACTGATTTCATTCTCCTCGATCATTTTGTAACCTTGTGCTTTTCTACCCCATCTGTCCTTCTCTATCTTCCCTCTTGCTGATTTACCAGGATCCTTCCCTTCTGATTCCCCTGTAGTAGCTGTACATGATGAGAACCTCTACACTGTGGAACCCAACAGAGTCCAGATTCGCACACCACAGGTTTGTCATCCCACCCTGGAAGCTACTAGCAAAGATTAAACACAGAGACAGGAAAACCTTTGCACAAATGAGTGTTGTTGAAACATGTTTGTTTTTTTCTACCTTTCTTTAATTCAGGGTACTGTAAAGCAACTGCTGACCTTCTCCAAGGCAGAGGGAAACCCTGTGATACTCAGTGTGTGTCAGTCTTACCTGGTGGTAGGCACAGACACCGCACACATCAGAGTCTTTGACCTCTCCAGAAGGTATAAGGTTCAAGTGGATGTTGGTGTCACTCCCTTCATGTAAAACAGTAGTGCAAAGGAATGCTACTTTGCTTAAATGTATTGTGGGTATTTGTTACTGGCTGTTCAAAGTACCTTTTTGGCCAATAATTCCCCTTCCACTGCATTCGTTTATAGAGATGCCAAGGCACACTGCATTGCTAAGAACCTAGCCGAGCAGATTTCCAATCTGGGTGCTCTGAGGTCGGTCAAATGTAACGCCAACGGCAGCCAAATCAGCATCCTAATCTCTCAGGTGAATAAACAACATTTGAATCTCCTCTCTTAAAAGATGATACTATTATATATGATAGAAAACAAAAGCATTGAATGCATATTTTCAGTACCATAGAATGCACTAATTTCATGTAAATGTTCCTCTAGTCTAGAGTAATCTTAATGTAACTCTTCCTCTCAGGTTAATGGACGGCCTGATCACAAAGTGTACTTCTATGACGTTGAGATGGACACTGTGACACATTTTGATTTCTTCATCGGCAGACCACCCAGTGGTATCTCACAACCAGAAGAAAGTGAAAGGTAACAAATATCTTCTTTTTTTTTAAACTGCCCGAAAACAACTCTCTCCTCTACTTTTCTTACTGTGAAGAATGCCTGCTGTGTGTTTCAGGCAGCAGTTTCAGATGACAGAGCTAAGCGGTCGCTGCCCTGTGTCTCACTTCTGGGATGAGAGTGATCCTCGTCTTTTCGTGTGCGAAACAGTGCCTGTCAGCTCTGAATCCTCATCAACTAGTTTCTTGGACACGGTAAAGACTGCTTCTTAACATCGAGATAGTACAGCAGCTATTTGCTGATTGTTTGGACTCACTTGGGACTTCCAGTGCCGAAAAAGGGAAAGTAAACTGGGTTTACAGTGTTTCCTTTCTTCTGCTTAGATGGACGTGTCGGTAGTGACCCTCTTCTGTACACAGGAGCATGGGCTCCTCCTTCAGGACTAC
The DNA here is from genome assembly GCA_020745685.1 of Tautogolabrus adspersus. NCBI lineage: Eukaryota > Metazoa > Chordata > Actinopteri > Labriformes > Labridae > Tautogolabrus > Tautogolabrus adspersus. Next base: position 10,777,374 of record CM036554.1, read on the forward strand.
TACCTCAAACCACCAGGCCTGCAGGCCCTCCTTGCTCTGGACGTCCCCTACTATTATTTCAGCTGCAAGGTGAGGATGGGGAACACTCTGTTCTGCCTTTGTGTTGTCTCTTCAGTGGGGGGTTTCTCATACAGCATTTGAGGTTTCTTCCTGTACAGTTGAAGGCTGCCTTGAGTTTTTTTAAACATAATCTTTGTGTTTTTGTTTCCACCCGTCACAATTCTTATGTTTGACTCTGTGTTTGGTCACACACACCCCAGCTATTATTTCGGAGGGGGGGTGACTTTCGACCAGAAGTAAGTGTCTGTCCCCTACAGTCAGGAAGCTTCAGTGTTCTGTACTCCCAAATTCCAAGAGCTGTGGTTGTGTATGCCTTGTGCTGCATCGACATAAAAATACACATTAAGTTTACGACCAGCACAAGTGCATCCCTGAAATATTTTGTGTTTAAATGACTGTCCATTCCCATCCACCTTGTTTAAGTCTTGCTATTCTTGTTGTGTTGTTTGCTCTACCTCTTACCTGCTCTCCAAAGTTTTCCCAAGAATTTTGCTTGTTCAATTGATTTCACTTAAATGGTCACGCTGCATTCTTTACTATCTGTGAATCACATATTTTCCTACCTTGTCTACTCCTCCACAGCCCGGCGAGAGAGATCAAAGTTTAACAGAGGTGTCAGCCACAACATCAGCACCTCCACACCCGACACAGCCATCAAGAGGGACAGCGGTCCACTCTCCCCACATGGTGTCCAGGCGTGCTCTCAGAGACTTTGTGGGCCTGGAGAACTGTGAGAAGGCCACCCGTGATGCCATGCTTAACTTCAGCTTCTACCTGACAATCGGCGATATGGATGAAGCCTTCAAATCAATCAAGCTCATCAAGAGGTAAGGTCTTACAGTTTTTCCTGTCACAACACAAAAAATATTCAGAGAAAAGTATGTTTTATAAATATGGTGTGATTTGCTGATTCTCACCATATATCCTGATTGTGTAACCAAAAGCAGCATAGATGGCAGCATACTAAATGGATAGCAGTATCAAATCAAGCAGGTGTGTTTGTAAAGAGAGGAGGACGTGCAGGATGGCATTCTTGCTGTCTGCACAGCACGCTGTTTCTTCATCTTCTCCCAGCAGTCTTTGCCACATGGGCTTTAGTTCAAAGGACTAGCATTGTTGCTGCAGCCTTGACTTCTCTCAGAGTTTTCTACAATGGTTTGCAGTGGGCGAGCTGCCCTTGACTTACACTGAGAAAAAATGCATTGTTGCTACATTTCACCCCTCATCTCATTCAGCACCTTTGACTGTTGAGGCCAACATGGAGGAAAACTTCCACAATAGTTATGTTACCTTAACTTTCAAATGTTTGACGGGTAACTAAGGGCAACAAACAATGTTTATTTTGATACTTCCCTTCGAGTATTGTGTTATTCCTAAGCAAGAATGACAAAGCATTTATGTGAGACATCCAGGAAAAGAAATGCAGGTTACGGACATTTGTTCTCTCTGAGTTTTAATGTTTGCTGTAAAATATTCAAAAAAGGTTTTGTCTTGTTGTAAGTTTGCATGCGGTACTTTGAGAATTAGCCAGTTATTGAATGAGTCTGATATTGTCTATGGAACTGGTTAAATAGATACATGATGGTAAGTCACCAACAAGGGTAATATAAAGTTGAAGAAGCAACGCCTGCCACGTCTGTCACTGTCAGACATGCCCAACCAACCTTATCTTAAAGCAGGCAATCATTAGAAGAAAAAAAAAACTTTGCAGTTATAAATCTCGAGGAGGAATGAAAAACAGAATCTAGAGTTGATAAGATCTGTTCCTGTCAAACGTCTACATTTTTGTTGAAGCTTTGTAACAAAAGAAGACTTAGCTCAGCAGTTTGTTTACAAGTGAATCACTCCTTAATGTTTTATTCAGCATGGATAATGAATCTATATTTGTCTTTATAAGTAAAAGAAATCGAATCTTCAACACAGGACATGATTAAGGACTTCTTCTGTGCCTCTGCCCAGGGAAGGAACTCCTCAATTTGTATATGTGACTGTTTCTGTTAGTGTGCGGGTGTGTTCGAAGGGGATGTACTTTTCTAAACACAGTGCGACACACGCACACTAACACACACACACACACACACACACACACACACACACACACACACACACACACACACACACACACAAATGGGGTCCCAATTCCACTTTGTACCAAACAGAGTGCCTTTTTCCATTCTTGCAAACACTGAATCAGGTCACTTAAAGGATGTGAGTGTTCGTTCCTGTGTGTTTGGGTGTGTGTGTGTGTGTGTGTGTGTGTGTGTGTCTTGGGGAAACATACGTGATTTCAGCAAAGATCTAATCTAATGGGATTTTATCTTCAGCTGAAAACGTGGTTCAGGGCACTCCGTCAGACGTCTGCTGTAGTGTTGCTTTTGCACGTACAAACATTATGCCAATTTGAAAAAAGCACAACAACACACAAATGGGAAAAACAGCATATCCCACCAGCCGGATGTTCCAACGAGTTTAATAGGCATGATGACAGCTTTACTAAGCTCCTCATTGATGGCTATTTTTACTACAGATTTTTTTTTTAGAGAGATCTGTATTGTGTTCGATTCCCGCATATCTCCACCCACAGGAATATGTATTTCCTGCAGCAGTAACCTATACCTTTCCTGGACTTAGTTTTTGGGTATTTTAGGTTGTATAATTAAATACTCAGGAAATGACACATATTTTTTGCGCATGAAAAATGTACCTGAATGCTCTAAATCAAGTAGAAATAAATCAGAGTTTAAATTCCCTCTACTTAAACAGACCTCTGTGTGACCGTCTTTCTGACACTCAAAGCCACCCGTCAGATACAGGTTGGAATGTCTTTATTCAGTCTGTGCTACTTCCTCTCATTCATGTTGTCCTTGACTTAAGGTGACATGCTGCTGGGTTATCTGTTCGCATGAATGCAAGCCTTCTTGTTCCGTCTGTCTGCCACTGCATCTGCTTTTTAAAAGCCAAACTCCCCCTTTCCATCAGCACCACCCGAGGAAATGTTCAGGGGTGAAGCAGAGACCGATGGATGATATTTAGTCATCTTTGTTGGCTGTGGTTCATGTGACACTCCGCTGCACCCCCATCCAAGTGTAAGCCATTTGTCAATGAAAAGTATGACACTGGGCATGAAGCTACCACTACACTCACTGATAAAGGGCTCTGGATGAGAGTGTTTTGGAGTTGGATTGAGGAGATGTAACAAATCTCATATAGCATAGTAACCTAAATTCAAAGCTTTAGAATACAACCATTAAAACAAAACACAAAAGGTTCAGCCCTGTCTTAGAGTTGTTCCAAAAGCATTTTTTTTTCTCTCTGATAATGATTCCAATGCCTAGCCTCAAGTAGAAGCTGATACCAAATATTACTAAGATACCAGCGATAACGAAAACAGTTACATATTATCAGTGGAAAAACACTTATTGCTGGATTTTGACGTCCTCATGGCTGCATGTCGTTACTCTAAATAAAACCGTAAATGACTCGTCTGAGCAGAATCGAGAGTATCCCTTTAATCCACCTTTAATTCATTAGTGTACGTTTAGTTTTTGATATCACAAAAGAAGTCCTTTAATGATAAACTTTTTCAACCGTTTTAATGGAGTTCTATGTTGTCCATTTGTTGTTGTGGTGTCGGGCACCAAAACAGCAGAAGCAACAACAAGAACACCCTTTGTTTGAATATTTGCTGATTAAAAATCTATTGAATTAATGACATATTCTTATTCTTATTTAAAAATGCCCCTATGTTTGGCAATGTGGGAGACCACCACAGACAGCCTGGAGGTCTTTACAGAATATGATATGGTCACAATTATCATACTACTAATTAGAGCACTTTTCTTATCAAAATATTCATTGAAGTCATAAGTATACATTCTGTACCACAAGAAGCAAGCAGGCTTTACTGTTGAAAGCATCATTAACAGTGAATGCCATCTCAAGATGCAGTACAGTGTCCAAACATTTCTAACCATCCAATTCTGATTATTTAAAATAATCAACATTGAATTCAGATATGAATTGGAAGGCCGTTTTAATGTCATAGTATTTATTGCCACAGCATAATTTGAATGTTTACATGTTCCCTGATCTTTTAAAGTTTGACTCATTGACCTTTACCTTGTTAGTTTACCTTCTAGCATATATGTCTTTAATAGTAATATATCAAAATTGTGAGGTAATCTGTTATAACTTTTCAAAACATTTGTAATTTCCAATTTATAATCTGGCAGGAAGCCATTCATTAAGTGCACACAATAAATCAAGTTCCAGCTTGATCTCTTCAGTCGTAGGGTGTTTCATAGACAGTCTGAGTCCAGATTCAGGATTGAGCTAACCATTAGCTTACCTCACCATAGGTAAATGAAACATCACAGGTTTGAGAATGTGTGTATTTGAGGGGCTGCTTCATACAAACATTGAGTTAAACTGTGCACTAAGCAGCAAATGAATTCTTTAATCTCGGTTTAAGTCATGCGTTTTACAATAGCAGGTTCATGTTAGCCCAGCTGTTGTAGAGCAACGGGAATGTCCTTGTCTCTTCTGAGTCACATGATGTCCAACGCTATTTGCTTGGCTGGTTAAGTGGCGGGACTCAACATGGCGACTCCACATAGTCATTGTCTAACCGAGGGTGAAAAGGCGATGCCAGCGCGCGGCTGATGATTATAACCGGAGGTGCGAGGCAGTCATCACGACGATGTAAAATGTTCCATATGAGCATGGCTGCAGCCAATGTGGCCAGCAGGCAAGCAGCTATATCCAGGTAGCAGGAGTAAGACAGATGTGTGTAGGGCCCGATCCTGTAGAAGGTCACAAGTCCGATCACAAGCACAAAACCTGAACGAAAGAACAGAGAGAGACAATAAGTGAATCTGATAAACATGTCAGCATGCTCTACTTCCCTTCCTAACATCGAAACTCTCACTGTCTCACAATGTCAATGTTAATGATAAGACACAGATCATTATTTTCTCTGCATCTCAGAAACGTTTTTTAATCATGCTGTGTGAGAACCGAACACAACTTTAATTGGTTAAGATGATCAAGGCCAAAACCGAAGAACATTTTGTTTGGATTCCAGCACTAAACAAAAAGTTGAGAAATGACCAAAGTTGTTACAATTGATCTTAAAGATGACGTGGCAAATGTCATGAGAATCAGCCAACAGTTGTTGAGATATATCACTCAGAACAAAACATTGTGAACCTGTGAGAAGTTGATGGATTGCCCAAAATCTGTAAGATTCCTCCTCTGGGGATCCTGAACGTCTGTACAAAATGCATCGTGATCCATCTAATAGTAGTGGTGGACCACCGTGGACCAACCAATCGGCACACAGGTTTACATTTACATATACGCTGCAAGTTTCAGCGTAGCTTAAAACTCGCAACTTAAAAGAAATGTTCTTCCAACACTCTTAGAAAAAAAATGTCTAGTTTACTATTTTATAGATATTCAAAAAGCCACACTTTAATAAAAGGGATCATCTAAAATAATGTGACTGTGTTTTTTTTATATCTCACATGGTCCCATTTAGACATTCATCCCTGAAGCGTTGTACTTCACGGTTCAGCAGGAGCTCTGTGTGGGTCCTTTGAAATTGAAAATCTGTTTCCTCCAAGGAAGAACTTCTGAGATCTCAAGATCAAAGTTCTCAATAGCTTAAAAATATCAGAGCATGAATATAGTCTTGGAAAAAAGGCTTTGAGATGTTTTATCTCCTGATTTCTTTGATTCACAGCAGTGTAACTCACGCGATGAGGAACTCCTGTGTGCATTCGAAGGTAGAAAGCCCCAGCCTTCGATTTCATGCTGTTTCTGTTTCTTTGATCTTGAGTTTGTTTTATCGACTTTATCTGCAGTGGAAGGCTCCCATTAAGGGTCTGTATGAGAGCCGACAGTCAGAGCTTTTAGGAATCCAGATTTCAATCGTTTAACGAAAAGTTGCCCATCCACAGAGGTATTAGGACCTAAACGACTCTTTAATATATGGATGTTGGTGCTTGAGGATATGAATCAGAGTATTCCCTGAAATCTGCAGCAGCCTCAAGGAGGTAGTTCTTAAGAATTCCTTTCTTTACTTCTCCAGTAATATTGTTGTCATTGTTTTAAGTGAGGATGTGAATAACTGTTTTTGTGTATCATTGCGTGCCTGTACTCAGAAGAATGCAACCGTTTGCTTGATCTCTTCATGTTTAACCTGTCTGGCTCCTGACCCAAGAAAATGAATAATCTCCTGTCCAGGTTCCAGCCTGGGTGGGCTGTGTGAACCTCTTTTTTGGCAAACACTTATCTCTCAAAGCTTCCTTCCCCTTCTTCCTCTTTCCATCCTTCCTTCCTTCCCCACTCTCCACACCCTTAGCTTCGAGGTTAATATATTTGCTGAACATTTGACATGATCTGTCGCAGAGAAATCTAAACACGTCTTATCTTGAGTCCAGGTCTTGGAAATTCATTTAGCTGCTGTTCTTAGTTTATTTTTATAGAGGACAGAATTGATTGAGGGACTAACCTGTCTGGTTGTCTCGCTAAAACCTTTATCACTCCCTTTTTCTTTTCTTTTTTTTTACCAAGAACCAAGATTAAGACATCCGACTTGGGCCACTCTGTTGGAAGTCTTCAAAATGAAAAGCAGATGGACTTGACCTGCAGTCATGACCTTTGACATATTAAGGCTGTGTCCATTCAGAAAACACATTCCAGAGATCCCTCTGAGCTTGAAGTGACCACTATTGTGCTTTTAGCCTGGACCTGGCCAAAGTGCTGAGATATCACTGAATGGAACCAGATATAGTTTTTCCACAGTCTGATTGCAATAGCTGAGCATTTTGGCCCATCTGGAAATGAAAACATTCCTGAGAAAGAGGGTGATGGGTAAAAATATCTCCTTTCATTTAGAGCTGAAGCTCAGTCACTGACTTTGTAGCAGAGGTCTAAACATTACGAAATGGTAAGAGCCTTAACTAAGTTTATAACCAGATAATGATGCTCTTTGTTTTTTGTAATGTTTCAATTCAAGCTGTTATTGTTTTATATTTTGAGACTGTATATTTCTTTTTTTAATTTAACTTTAATAAAAGAACAAACCAACATTATAATGAATACATCTGATGATATATATATAAGCATGTTTATTACTCAAAAGGTGAAAATCCATTTATTTAAAGCTGAACATCCCATAGCTGGCTTTATCCAAACACTAATCCAAAACTCCAAAAATGGTCGGTTTACTTGCGGGTAAAATCAAAGACTCAAATATTGGTAGCTTGCATTGTTATTAGCAATGCTAGCATTGTGTCTTGGTGGATGAGAAACTGACTCGGTTTTTGCTCCATGACTTCGGCCCAGACTGATAAACGTTCTGTTCAGTGAATTCCCATGAAAATTGGTGCAAGTCCCAAAAAATTAATCAAACTTACTTTTGGTCTTACCTTACTGCTTTTCAAAAAGAGCTACAGGAAGCTCAACATTTTTGTCACCATCCCAATATCAGCTTAATGGATTGGTAAAACAAACTATGGTTCCCTGACATTGTATGCTAAACTTTGAGTATGAACTGAATTTAGCTCCACGGTAATGAAGACTAGAATGAACCACATAATGCCTTTTGGTATTTCTATTTTGGCGTAGAAACATCCCCAGGATACTTGTCATCTTATTACTCAGCAGCTTCGTAGCCCATTTTTCCAGACAGCTGTTCTATAATTAGAAGTCAGGGAAAAAGGTGTGTTGTATTTATAGTTTTTGGACACTATTGTTACTAAACCAAACAACAGTGAACACAGTCTTTTAGATCATGAATCAAATATCCCATCCTGTGAATCATTATCACCAACATGTGTGGTGGATATTTAGAGCTGTTTTGATAACGATGGTCAATGATGAACACAGTCCTTTAGATCGTCATTGACCAACAATATCAAGGAGCTGTAAATGTCCACCACACATGTTGGTGATGATGATTCATGGGACGTGACGTCTTCTTATTCTACCATTGTCTTTATAGATCAGGGTTAGTGATGTCACTGAGGTTTGGCTGGTCTTGTCTTGTATTAGAAAATAGGTCTTCAGATAAAAGCCCTCCACCCTGATTCTTTCTTTGCTGCTGCTCTTCTACATTTGATAAAACACAGACTTAAAATCTGGTCCATTTCATCTAGATGGAGGCAATTCCCACCCCGCTGTTGGTGTACCACAGGACATTTCTCTACCAAAACACACAATCAACCAACACACACACACACTGACATTCACAAAATCCCTCCTGCCATTGCGCACACAAACACACAGTCCCCGTTGAAACTGTCCATTCCCCCTCCCCTCTTTTTCCTTCTTCAGCTCGAGGGTTTGCATAACAGGTAGTCACAGACATTTCCTCGTCCTGAGCAGGGATATCCTGGCGCCCGACAGTCGCTCCCTGGCTCGCTGCAGCTCAGGCCCATAGATCCTGGGCTAAGACTAAATTTAGACCCGGAGTAGACCCCCTCCAGGCTGCTCTGCCACAATGATACCAAAACGGCTGGGACCAACATTGCAACGCAACACATGTTTCATCATGGCTACTCGTGACATGCCAAAGCAGCCAGCTCTTAATTGTGATGAATTGGTACTGGTTTTAGAGGATGTTTCTTTTCTTTCTCATGACTAAAACTCTCACTCATAAGGATAGCCCTCGTTCCTGGCTTCCCCTGCCTTATTTTCTAAGAGTTTGGCTAGTCTGATGGTTCCTTTGGTTTATTTAATACTTTTTTCACACAACTCTAAACACTGTTGTTTGTTTCAGCAAACCATCATCCACTTCTTGTTCTATTTCCCATTGATTTGGACTTCCATGTAGTAAAATAGCACCTATTCACACAAGTCCCTACAGTATTTGCAGATTATAACACATCAGTGTTGTTCTATCAGCTTATCTATTCCCTTCCCAGTGACTTTATTCGCCATTGTTGGCATTCTAAGAGCATTCAAAGTTTTTTCCTGCCACATCAGAAATCTGTCTTTCCAAGTAAAAATGTGATTGTGTACATAGATTTTGGATAACAGGATACAGACCTTTTTTATGAGAAAGATTTTTCTGTCCGACTTTTTCCTGATGCAAACAAACAAGCAAACATTGATACTCACTGGCTAGCTGGAAGAGTGCAGCAATAGCCTCCTCCCACCACTGAGATTCCTGTGTGATGAAGGGCAACTCAATCAGGCCCAGCAGGAAGATCAGCTGACCGGCAGTCAGGGCCACCGTCGCCATCAGGTTGCATGCTCGCATCATGTCAAACTGCACTGTAAGGAACAGAACAACAACTGTGTCAGTTTTCTTGCAATGAGGTCTGAATGCATTTAGTCTGAAGTGGAGGTCTTGATCTTTAAAGGAAAAAAATAATCTGAATGATGCAGTGCTACATGACAATAAAGGAGGAACTAGCTTATCCTACATTTGTAACAAGCGTATACTGATTTGATCATGAATGGTAATGGTAGGCAGTGCCACCCATTGTGCCTACTGAAGGTGGTCACTGGAACGATTCCCAGAGGCTTGTTCTTGAATGAAAATACCTCAATGGAGCTTAATTTAGCAAAGCTCATACGTGCACTACAACACGAACTCTGCTTGAAAACATGAGATAAGGTTTATACTCAGACTTTGTCCTCAAAAATAGAAGACGCCTTTGACTTTACAATAAATAACACCTTGTGATTGATGATGTAAGAATGATTTATAGTGTGTAATTGACCTACAGTAAACTAGTTTGATTAAAGAGATGGATGAATATATTTACTTAAACTTAAATCACTCACAGTTAAAATCTAATGCTCTTTGTTTTATGTGGTAAAGAAAAATAAAGTACACTGATACAGAAATACACTCAAGATGGTACGGTACTAGTTCTGTGACATACCAATCAATCAACAAATCAGTCCAACTTGAAACTGATTACATGTTGTGCTAATTTTTATTTCCTTTCTTTTTTGTATTAAGAATTAAAACAAGTGTGACAGAAAAATATCCTGCACAGTATCAGCCAACATAGAATACACCTTAAAGAATAATATGGTACACAGTACAGTACATGACACACATACTTTGACCTTTCTGGAGTGTTATTTGAGTCTAAGATTCACTTGTGTTAGTCGCTTGTATGGCCACTAGCTCAAACACTTACATTTGACAGTGCTGCGGGATTCTTGGTATCCTGCATACTCAGAGCCCCATCCCAGGCCCTCACACTGCCTCTGAGTCCCCTGCCCCCTTCTCCCAGCCTGGAGATCATCACGGCCCCTTTCTCCACCCGTGGGGCACATCCTCCACAGTCCCACACTCCTCTTGCGTCCGTCCTCCAGCGCCTGCAGGACCCAGCTGGGGGTGAAGGCTGCAACATTGTTGAGGACCAGGGACAGCAGGGCCACTGCCACCGCCGCCGCCACCAGCCTCTGCACGGCCATGCGACGCTTGACACCCGCCACCTCTCCCCCTCCTTCGTGTTCCTCCTCAGATCCCTGTTCCTCGGCGGTAGCAACAGCAGTGCTTGGGGCACCCTGGCTCCTTTCCACCACCTCCTCCTCCTCCTCCTCCGCCACCACCACCTCTTGCTCCTCCAGCTGTTAGGGAAAGTTGTCCCGGCTCACACAGAGGTGGAATCAGCGAGAGTGTTGTCTTGAGGCTTAGCTAAAGAACATCTCCATTCATCCTCATTCAGGAGTTGTAGTCGCAGCAGATCCTCAGCCCTCCTCCTCAGACAGCACCGCGGGTACGCTGGGATTAATCCAACTGGCACCTGGTTCCATTCCACTGGCTCTGACTGGCTGCAGCTTGACTCTTAGACTGCTCCTTGCTTGATCACCCTTCCCTGTTATCTTCTCCTTTTCCTAGTGCTCTGCTTATCGCACTGCTCTGACTTCTGTCTTTGCAGCTGTGTTTTCTGTGGATGCAGAAGATTTGGAGAAGTCCAGCTGCAAATATACCAAGATCATCAGAAATAAGACTAGATTCTCTGTTCCACTGACTGCTTGGCTGGAATTAGGAGTTTTTTAAACCACCTCCCTTTTCTGCTTTCTGTCTTACCCTCTCTCTCCCTCTCCCCTCGCTCACTATCTGCAAATCCTTGAGGTCAGAGTTGAAATGTGGGGGAGTTGCTCTTCGTCATAGTCCCTGACATCAGTTCGCAACTGTAGCAAGCTTCAAAAAGACATCTCCCTCCTTCAGGATCACTTTAAATCTGTGTGTTCGTGTGAGAGAATGTCCAAAAGACCCCCTCTTGGACGTCACTGTTGTGTATTCTTTTGTCTGGAGCCCAGGGGGCGTTTGCTGAAGTCCTCTCTCTCGTCTGCAACAAACATATTGGCCGCTGGAGTCAGTCTGCAACAGGATGTGTTTCCTGAGAGGAAAAGAGGATGGGAAGAGGGGCCAAATGTAAACCCGTTCCTTCTCTTGTCTTTCCTTTTCTGGCTCTCTAGATCTTGCCGCCCTGTGAGCAGCGAGCTCTATTGGTCCCAGCATTTCTAAAACATTTCATTTTATTGTCAGGGTTGGTTTTCTGTGACCATATAGAGTGAGATTTTGGCTGGCCCCCCCCTGCTTCTTATAGCAGGGCCCCTAAAGATTTGGGGTATTTCCTGTTGCCTAACTTTAATAAACAGCTCACATCTGTATCAGCTAAAGCACGGAGGAGGGAGGGGACGCAAATAGAGACCAGATGGCTGTGGAATCTTAAAATTGGAATTGCAGCAGAAGAAAAGGGGGGAGAAGGGTTGATTTACGTCAGTGAGACAAAAGGAAAAATTGAGGAGGTAGAAAAACAGGCATCTCCCTTTGAGTTAAAGGTCTGCACACATTCTTGTATGTATGTGCTTTAATTAGTGTTTTTGTGCAGGATGACTTTTTTTTAAGGTAGTAGGAAATATTCAAACAATTCTGCTAAAACAGGTCTGGGCTGTGAAATCTACAGGTGTCACTGTGGTCAGTTTTGTCAAAAAGTTCTTGTCGTGAAAATATAAACCTAATTAAAATGACTGATAATTTAAATACATCTGTAATCGTTATTTCTCTTAAATAATGAAATACCAATGCAATGAGCTACACATTCCACATTCAAACAAGCCTTTCTCTTCTCTCTGCAGTAAAGCAGTTTGGGAAAACATGGCACGGATGTGTGTGAAAACCCGTCGGCTGGATGTGGCACGTGTGTGTCTGGGGAATATGGGAAATGCCAGGGCAGCAAAAGCACTAAAAGAGGCGGAGGCTGAGCCGGAGCCAGAGGCCCAAGTGGCGATGTTGGCCATTCAGCTCGGCATGCTGGTAAGGTATTCAGCATTCAAGTGGAAGTGACGCATGACACAGTTTAATCAGCAACTCTTTGGGTTTTAATTTTCATATGGAGAAGGATGAGATGCAGAAACAACAGACAAGATAGAAGATGCTATACGGGAAATATAAGCGGATAAAAATAGAAAGGCCATTCCTCCACTTCATACAATAAAATAACATCTAGATTATTTTTCTGTTCTCTTTAAATAATTCTTTCCCCAAAGTCAAAGATAATACCACACCCTGTAACTAAAAATAACACATCCTCTTCTAGTTTCAAGCATTGTACCACACAAAGACAACGGGACTTTCCACACACATTTATCTTTCCATCATCCTTTTCTGTCCGCTAATAGGAAGATGCAGAAAAGTTGTACAAGAGCTGTCAACGCTATGACCTGCTGAACAATTTCTACCAGGCTTCTGGCCAGTGGAAGCTCGCTCTGGAAACAGCCGAAAACCAAGATCGCATCCACCTGCGGACCACCTACTACAATTACGCCAAATACCTGGAGTCTACGGGTGACAAAGCCCTCGCCCTTGCATAGTAAGACACAGTCTGTGATAGATTCTCGTCAATGTTACAGTATTGAAGAATGATAGTACGTGTGTCTTTCTGCGTGTGGGCAAAGAGACAATATGGAAACAGAATGTGATTGTCACCCTTGTATGTTACAGTTATGAGAACTCAGACACACACAGGGTTGAAGTTCCCAGAATGCTCCAGGATGACACAGGATCTCTGGAGATCTACGTCAACAAAATGAGAGACAAGTAAGCCAAGTGTTTCTTGGGATGATCAAAACGTTCTTATTTAAGAATGAAAGTATGATTCTCTTACCCTTTACATAAAAGAGACCAACTATTGAGACTGAAACCCATTGTGAAGGAAACACAGAGAATTATGGAGCTTAAATGAAATGTGCACTAGTTTTATGATTTTGCAGAAGTACCTTTGACTTAATTCAAGAATATTTAAAATTATTATACAATGCCACCTTATTATAGTGAGAGAGCATTGTATTGGTATCTATATCAAGGCTATATGAAAATACATATTCCAGTACCAGTATATCTGTGATGGTCCCATATCAGTGAGCCAATTTTACCAGGCTGAAATATCAGATGGGCTCTCATACATACACTTACATTACAAACATATGGTAGTGTTCAACCATCTGTCCCATTATTCATCCAGGAATATCTACAAGTGGTGGGCACAGTACCTGGAGAGTCAGTCAGACATGGACTCAGCGCTGCGTTTCTATGAATGTGCCCAGGATTACCTCTCTTTGGTTCGAGTCCACTGCTACATGGGAAACATTCAGAAGGTGACTTAGTCTGTATGAGCGTGGTTACCTGTCTTGATTTAACTTTATTATTTGTAATAGAGCTGCAGGTATGTATTGCAGTAATGCACAAGCAGAATTAATAGTAACAGTATTTATTATAACAGGCCTCTGAGATAGCCAATGACACAGGAGACAGGGCAGCGTCTTACCACCTGGCCAGACACTACGAGGGCCATGATGACATCAAACAGGCCGTCCACTTCTACACACGAGCACAGGCCTACAACAACGCCATACGACTTTGTAAGGTAAAATGCTCCCGTGTGTGCTTTTTTGCTCATTCCTAGTGTGAAATCTTTTTCAATACCTACAAACAAAGTATACTTGTTTAGTGTAATACTCCTTAGCAAGAGTGCTTTGTGCATACCCTGGGCAACGATACAAAAGACTGAAATGACTAAACACCTTTGTTCAGTCATTTTTATTGCTTTAGTCTTTTTCTCAGTGTGTTGTTGATGTTTGTTTTGTGCCTTAACAGGAGAGTGGTTTGGACGACCAGCTGATGAATCTGGCTCTGCTTAGTAACCCAGAAGACATGATGGAGGCCGCCTGTTACTACGAGGAGAAAGGCACCCATATGGATCGAGCTGTCGCCCTATACCACAAGGTCTCTCTCAAGTATCTGCTGTTTCTGAACCACTTATACGTCAGGCCAAAAGGGGGCAGTATTGCATCACATATTTAAACTGAGCTTTTGTCCTACCTTCTCAAATGCAGGCCGGATATGTCTCCAAAGCTCTGGAGTTGGCTTTTTCCACCCAACAGTTCTCTGCACTTCAACAGATCGCTGAGGATCTGAATGAGGCCTCGGACCCGGCTCTCCTCGCACGCTGCTCTGACTTCTTCATCACACACTCCCAGTATGACAAGGCTGTGGAGTTACTGGTAGCAGCCAAACAGGTAGTAACTTCTTACATGACATCACCTCTGTGTGGAACATCAGCTCATATGTACATACTAATGAGTGTGTGCCTTTATGTGTCTATAAATAAAGTACCAACAGGCCCTGGAGGTGTGTGTGAGCCAGAACTTGACCATCACAGATGAGCTGGCAGAAAGGATGACGATCATTGATTCTAAAGATCTATCTGATGAAGCCCGAAAGGAGCTGCTGGAGAGGATAGCTGACTGCTGTATGCGTCAGGGCAATTATCACCTGGCCACCAAGAAATACACACAGGCAGGAAACAGGCTCAAGGTAAAACTGAGAAGTGGGATCTGCCATCTGGGTGACGATGATTTGAACTCCTGGTTTGACTGAAAGTTGAATATATCAGCGTTAAACCATCAAAATGTGTCAATGTATATCTTTCCAACAGGCCATGAGAGCACTTCTCAAGTCGGGCGACACAGAGAAGATTGTATACTTTGCCAACGTTTGTCGTCAGAAGGAGCTTTTCATCATGGCTGCCAACTACCTCCAGTCTCTGGACTGGCAGAAAAATCCTGAGATCTTGAGGACAATCATTGGTTTCTACACAAAAGGCAGGGCACCCGACCTGCTCGCTGGCTTCTATGAAGCATGTGCCCAGGTAGATCAGTAGTCCATTAAAAACAACATCAATATTCCCTTTGCTTGGTATTGGTAATTGTTGAGTTATAAATTGATAATGAAAAAGAATACGTTAGTCATTATTTTGTAATAAAAAACACCATGTTCTGCTGGAGACATGTAACCTTAAAACACATTTTGTTATCTAATAGAATGCTTTAGGGAAATATATGAATTCAAAATGTTATTAAGTGACCTTTTGCTGACCATTGTTAAGGTGGAGATTGATGAATACCAGAACTATGAAAAGGCTCTGGATGCTTTGACCGAGGCGTTCAAGTGCCTCTCAAAAATAAAGGACCCTGGACAACATGAAGTAAGGCTGGCGGACCTGCAGCATAAAGTCACCCTTATCAAGAAGTTTGTCCATGCACGCAGGTAAGAATAGGACGTATGTTTGTTCTCCATTGTCTTTTTAAAAGTCCCTTTCTTTTCTTATTTAAGTGTTTTGTTAATGTTAGGTTTTGGTCTTCATCTTTAGTTATGAAACTTGTGTCTGTTGTCTGCAGGTTGTACACAGAGGATGCTGGTGAGGCAGTGCGCTTATGTGAAGCCCTGCTGGAGGAACCAGAGTTGGACCCTGCTGTCAGGATCGGAGATGCATTTGGCTTCCTGGTGGACCACCACATTCGGCAGGGCAACTTCAAATTGGTGAATTGCATCTTCTTTTCTAGGGTTCTTGTTTACATCTCGAGATGTAAGGTTTGAAACTCTAAAAACAAAAAAACTTGGATAGACATTCATTCCGCTCTTCTTATTTTTCTTCTCCAGGCTTACCGTAGGCTTGAGGAGCTCCAGAGGCTTCTGCCAGGACAGAATGTCAGGTACTATATCAGCCAAGCCAGTCTGCAGGCCCTGCAAAAAGAGCAGGGCGTACCAATGGATCAAGGAGACAACAACTACAATATGAAGGAGGAAGACGAAGTGGAAGAGGACTTAAACTTATCCTAAATAAGTCTTCCCTTTCTTTGTATTTTTCTAAACAATATAATATATTTTCATATATTTTAATTCTTTATTCATGTGTAGAAATAGCTTTGTTTTCTGACACATGAAGAAGCAAAAGTCTGCACTTTGTCAGATGGGAATGACTGTGTGGTAGGTTCTGTGAAAAACAGCAACAGGAGGTGTGTTGGAGTTACCAACAGAAGTTAAATTGGTAAAATGAGCACAGTGGTTTTGTCGCACTTCATTGTCACGGATTGAATGATCACTGTGAAACCACAATAAAAGAGATTCTCAGAGAGAAAGCTACAACAAGTCCACCCAATTTGTCATGACCGGCTCAAAGGCCATGGCAAATAATGGGAGAGACACCGGAATAACACTTAATTAAACTGATTTATTTACCAAAAATATTAATTAAATTGCAAAAGGAATGAAGTATGGATGTCAGTAGTATCAATAGTGTAAGTGAGTGGGTGTGTGAAAGTGTATTGTGCATGTGTTGGATGGAGAAGAAAGACAAAGTAACAAAAACAAGTCGCATGTAGAAAGTCTCCACGAGCAGACTGAGGTGGCAGCTTTTATCATGACTGTGAGCATCGGGCCCAGGTGCTCTCAGTCAGACTAATTACACCAACCTGCAACACAAGAAAAGGTAGGCACAACCTAACAGGCCACAGGGCCGTCACCCCCCCATAAAGATGTGGTCCCAATGGGATCCACAGCAACAAACAATCATACAACCAACAATCATACAATATAATAAATTTGATGAGTGAATAATGAATTTACTTAACCACTCCAACCTTGGCACCAGGATCCTGTGTTGTAGCTACTTTGCACAAGATTGAAGGGCAGCAAAGGGAAAAAAAACACACAAAACAAATTCACAGCACAAGTGAACACACAAACGGATGGGGTAACCTATCTGCTACTGTGCTATGTTATCACATCTCTAATGCGAAACATCAGCAGACAAAATGACTGCAACACGGGAGACCAATTGAACATTTCTGTCAGGCATTTCAAAGGGCTAAACAAGGCCAAAGGACTGCGATGTTTCACAACCTCTACAGACAACCCTGCACTAACATATACAGAGTGACTGAAAACCCAAGTAACAGTCAATAGCATCACCAGTAGAAGGATATCTGCCACAGACCTAGCAAAATGCAACCACTTTCCAAAGGAACGCTCAACAGGTTTACCATTAACAGGATTCTCTGTCTCCATCTTGGCGACGGGAGTAACCTGCTGGGTAACAAAAATCTCTGCAGTGGAAACAGAAGATGGACAGTTAGCAAAGGACAGCAATGGTTTTGCATTATTATTCATTTTGTCAGGCTTGACAATTTTTTTACTAACTGTAACACACATTTCGTGACAGTCATTGTCACTGTCACACATTTCCACCTGAGCAACCGGAACCACATTGACATCTGATGCAGGATGCATGTCTGACCACATACGAACACCAGCTAGGTCATTTCCAAGAATGACTTCAACACCCCTAACAGGCAATGCTGGGCACACACCCATGCACACTTCACCTTGCACCAACTCAGAACCTAGACAGAGTTTGTGCAGTGGAGCAGATAGAACAGATTATTTAAAATCTTACGCTTACCAAGGCAGTTGACCTGAAAAACAAAGAAGTTATCAATTCACTTTAATCCTGGATTGACACTTCAGATCAATGAATAAAGGTCATTATTGCCTTTGAGCAGAAATGAAATCTATTTTTGGCTCTGGGTGTTGAGTATGTCCTGAATTATTCTAATGTGGTTTACATTTGGTACAATGTATTTTTAATATTCAATCACTAAAAGTGGTACCTGTGTAAAGCATTTTGCAGCTATTTTTGATAACTTGTGAGTACATTTTTTTTACTTAGCAGATGATATTGTGAATTTATGTTCTGCGTTTCAATGCATTGTTTCTATACATTGCAAAGTAGCTTTAATAAAAACAATCTTTATTTATATTTCCTCATGTGGCGTGAAAGGTTTTGTATTAGTTGTGGTTTTCTTACATCCGCCTGTTGTAAAGTGAAACAAACCAAACATAAAGGTGTATCTGGTCGAGTACCTACCTACCTACCTACCTACCTACCTACCTACCTACCTACCTACCTATCTATCTATCTATCTATCTATCTATCTATCTATCTATCTATCTATCTATCTATCTATCTATCTATCTATCTATCTATCTATCTATCTATCTATCTATCTATCTATCTATCTATCTATCTATCTATCTATCTATCTATCTATCTATATATCTGTTAGCTGAGCTCAAATGTGACCACAAGAGGGCGCCATTGTCTATGTAATTTACCAACCGTCTGCTGGTGTCGGACGTATAAACTCATTTTAATGATAAACTCTGTTGACTGAAGTAGTTCTCGACCAGAAGACTTTCTGTATATGATGTAAACTTGGCAAAGCGTGGATTTAATCGACATGTTTAACATTAAAATTAGTGAGGAAACTAAAAAACACCAAAGAACGGTAGAAAGGATATAACCTATGAAAAACATTTGCTGTGCCATAATTAGTGCTACTACTCTTTCAGTGAATGAACAGTTTGTAATAATTGGCATGGCATAACGTGTTCTAGAAAACTGTCCAAACCATAATCCCTGTGTTGTGGAGCTATGGTAACATACTGTTGGTGGATACAGTGAGTGTGTTGACTGAAGAGGCAGTTAACAGTGAACAAAGATGGATACACAAAACCAGCAGCCAACTTCAAATGAACTTCAAGAGCGACTTCAGGCTTTTACAGAAGAAAATGTAAGTAATATTTGCTTGTCAGTCTATATTCAGAGATTTTCTATGACATTTTTAGTTAGGTAGGCTGGTTGATTTCTGAAGGAAACAGAAACAGCTTTGTCTCTGCAGGCTACATAAAGCCACATAGGTTACAATGTGAAAGGTGTCCTTTCACATGATGTTAACGAAGTGTTGCTGTTTATTGTAGATGCAGCTGCGGGACAAAAATGAACGCCTCTTCACTAAAGTGGGCTACCTGGAGAGCAGACTGGGCTACCTGGCCCACTCTAACACAGACCTGTCCGGCAGGCTGGTACAGAGTGAAGAGGACAAACTGAAGGTAGAAAACATGAATCACGTTCAGATAAAAGGAGTTATAAGTTCATTATAAATGCTAAAACATTATTATTTCCCCCTTCTCATCATTCAGATCTCTAAGGAGCTTGTTGAGGAGAAACTTCAGACAAACAAGATCAGAGAGAAGTTTGAGGAAGAGGCATTTCAGCTGAAAAACCAGGTGAATGTTTGCTTGATATGATTGACACATTTGATTTGGAAAATTGAAGAATTGAGAGTTGAGGTTTGACAATACGCTGAATGCAAAGTAGAAAATGCACAATAAAAATGTTCTTTTAAGGAACAAATGTGTTAATTGTTACTCAGTTCAAGAGCACACTCAACCTGAAACTTATTGTTTGTTCTTTTAATAAACTTATCCATCCCTCTTTATCAAAATATGATTTGTCTAACTCATAGATGATTTAAGGAAAGGAGAATTCTAAAAGGGGAAAATGATTATTTCAGGGTTAATATAAGATTATATCAGTAAACTCTTTACACATTAGTGTGATTGTGAATTACTGAGGCTGTCTGTGCTTCCCTTCTCTTTCCTCTTGTCAGATATTGGACCAGGCTGGTGTGATTACAGAGCTTGAGATGGAGCGAGACAAGTTGCTCAGGGAACTCCATTCAGCTGAGGCTCGTCTGAGAGCTGGAGAAGACAGTGGCAAAGACCTGACGGAGGTGCATGCTGCACTGAAGAAGAACTACCTCGCTCTGTCTGAGGCCCATCATAAAGAGCTCGCTCAGAGTGAAGAGCTGAGTGCTGAGCTGCTGGCCCTGGCCCGGGCCCAGGACGCCCTCCGCAGGCAGCTGGAGGAACAGGAGCAGAGTGTGAAGACCACCACCCAAGGCCTGCACGGAGAACTGGACAGGGTGCGGGCATTGATCAACCGCATGTCACATAACAGAGTCAAGGTGAGACATTGTGTGTTGCTGGCTTACATTGCAGTCACTCCATAGTTCTTGTAACTTTTGCGGACTTTTTTGTTGTTGTAGCAGTTGTGTTAGGCTGTTTTCACACATGCACAAAACTCTTTCAGTTTTCATGGTGAGCAGCATTCGTGAATGACTTTTCACCCTTACTTATTCCTGCTATCCCCTTAGTAACATTTCCTTGTGACGTCAGGATTAACCAATGTGTGAATGATTTACTGTGAGCGGGCAGGCAGGGGTGATGACATTTGTATCTACTCGACCGGTATCAGACCAGTGTCGGACGGGTGCAATCTTCATGTACCTAATGAAGCTGCTTCATACTCCTCTCTGCTCACCAGTATGTTATTTTCCAATCATTTGTTGATACTTTGAATACGCCTAACTACACGTAGCATTGATAGGAAGGCAAAAAAAACCCCGTCATTATCACATCTTGCCACCTGAGATGCACGCCACTTTGCACCAAACATTCCATTGAGTCATGATTTACTCCTTCAGATACTAAAGACAAATATTTCCACCATTTTTTTTATGTTAAACTTTAAAGTCATCCCTCCCAAAATTGAATACATTCATAGTGACAAAATAAAAGTTATGTTTAGAAAAATCTTCAATTTGGAACATCGTACTTGCCAGTTTTATAACAACACTGTGTTAACAGCTTGAGGATCTGGCAGCTCTGAATGAGGAGCAGAAAACGATGGAAAAAACTGTAAGTATTTGTGTCTCTCTTTCTTTAGAGTAAAAGCCTATATATATGTTGAACAGGTTTCAGTACAAGATGTAACTTTTGTTTAATCTGCTCTCACGTAGCTGCTTGGAAACCAAGACGAGATCAAAGACATGCTGGAGCAAATGAAGAAGAGCTACGAGGAGCAGCAGAAGAAACTGGAGGAGAAAGTGTGAGGGCCATGTTTGTCATTTACTTTTGTTTACTTAAAAAAAAAAGTTGAAACATGATTATCTCTTCATTTCCTGTCATCAAACAGCCAGACCCATGTCAGGATGTACATTATGTCCCGCATGCATCCTCTTCTTTGATTTTTAGTCTTTAGCTGTGTTTTTGTGTGCTGCTGTGTGTGTGATGTGGTCTCTTTGCTTTCACTCTGTGATGTGGCTAACTGTGGGTTTTGGTCACTTCTCTTATGGTCGTGTCTGTTTTTGGTTATTAGGGTAGCAATGGGTAAAGAGCAGCAGGAGAACAAGAGAGCGATCCGTAACAGCCAGCACAAACTGTCCGAGCATAGTGCGGTGAGCAGGAAAAATCCCATACTGATTTATAGCTTCTTCTTCTTTATTTGAACATTTCTTAATGTTCAGATATTTCAGTAGAAGATTACATATTTGAAATGTGTATCATGTTGTTGTTTTCTGACTCAGGCCCTGATGGTCTCTCACAGCCAAGTGAAGGAGGTAGAGGAAGAGAACTCAAAGCTGCAGCTACAAGTCAAAGAGCTGAATGAGGAATATCGTGCCAGGCTGGTGTGCTATTTGCAGGACTTAGCTGTGAGTTTCAGTACTAACACAAGCATATCTATAATCCAGAATTGTTGATAGCCCTTTGTCCTTCCCAATACAGGTTCTGCTACCTTCACACGAGCCTTTGCTGATCCCCTTGATACCTGTGACATCCATAAATAGACTTTTCAGCTGCAGGAATAGGAATAGCTATAGGACTTCTAACATTAAAAACAAGCTTAGCTAATGTTAGCAGAAGCTCCTCCTGATATCATATGTTCACGAAATAGCTTCCCTTTTTTTTTTAACTGCTTCATCTTGTCTATTTTTTATCTCCACTTTTTATTAAAAGGGAAGTCACTTGACTTTAAAGCCTTGGTATGTCCATTTGGAAAACAAATGAATTCTGACATAATGCTAGCTGAGTTACAGTCTTCACTAGTACAGCTCTGTTGTACACAAAGTAAATTCTTCTTCTTATTCACCAAAACAGAATGTTCTAGCTGCAAGAATAATATCAAACATATTTCGTATATATACATAATGAATCAGTGCATTTAAGCCTACTATTTTGGAGAAGAAGACAGAAGCTATGAAAATCACGGGTGTTCAAAAACACCCCTCTCTAAAATAGTATCTGACCCGACCCACATTCTTCAGTCTGACTTTCAGCTTTTAACCTCTGGGAGAAGATTCAGGGTCTCTCACACCAGACTGAACTGCTTTAAACATTCATCTGTGCCGATCCATTAATATTCTGAATAACAGGTAATGTAGGATGTGACAAAGGGCTGTGCAATATGTCACTGCTGCAGGAAGGTGTTTTTTCATGTGGCGTTTTTACATGTTTTGTGTGATATCTTTACTTTTTTTAGTTTATTAGTTTATTTGAATCAGGGACATTGTACAAAAAAACATTAGTCTCAGAAGAGAAGAGATGCTTTGTACCAGATTTAGCTAACTAGCTAATTTCCATCTGTTGTCCCTGGGCAGGTGATGGCAAGAATATCTATTTATGCATTTTTAATTCTCTTGTAACTGCAAGACAGACACCAAGACAAATGTCCCTTTGGGGACAACAGAGTATATCTTATCTTAAGTCCATTTTTGGGGGGTCCTGGGGGGCAGGGGCTGATAAAATATGGCACCATATCAGTGCATTGCTCTACTCACTGATAACCTGATTCTTCATTTTAGACAAGAAAAGAGAGAAACTTTTTTTGAAATAAGGGTAAGGTAGGATAGTCTCTTACACAACATGTATCAACGTCTCATTCATTAAGGAATACATTGATGGCCTTGGAGAAGGTAAAAACCGTGCAGAGCCTGCTAAGATGAGGGCCTTTGTAGACAGCATGCTGCAGGATGTCCGGTCATCTCACAGGGTCAGGGAGGAACAGCTCGCCTCTGCTGCCCGCTCCTTCAAGAAAAGACTGCAGAATATAACAAAAACCCATCATGCTCTCTTTATTGCATACAGGTGAGACTTGCTTTTTGTTTCACTTTGTTTAGACACATGGTATGTGTCTACAAATGCTTACAATAGTTAATAGTTAATCCACTCTACACGCATATACAGCAATTCATACACTTTAGATTTCCTTTGATTTCCTCCACTGACTTTGTCATATTTAGTTTGAATAAACCTGGAAGGATAGGCTGCAAGTGCTGCTGTCAATAGCAAATACCAAGTCAGTTCAAAAGGAGTCATTGGGCACGTTTATACACTGTGATCTCTAGCATTCAGAGGGAGAGGATCATGCTCAAACCCGAGAGCGGTCTTGACCCTGGACCCCCAGAAGCCCACTTCAGTCTGGGGCCCGCTGAGCTCAGAGATGAAACAGAGAAGGAGCTTCAGCAGCTCAGTCAGGACAAGGCGAGGCAGCAGGCGCCCCAGGAGCAGGTAGAGCAAAAGAATAAGGTTCCTGCTTTGAAGTGGATTGATCTGCTTTTGTTTCGTCTGTTCATTGTTTTGTTTTTGGTCTGCAGGGATTCTCCCATTGTGTCCATGTTTTCATTATACAATCACACAGGGATTGTTTTGTGAGTAATGAACTGGAAAAAAAAGACTTCAAAAAGTATGTCCTGCTGCAGATCAGACTGTAGAAAACTGGGTGGTAGACATGGTGACTAATTGAAGGGAGTTGCCAGTTTATTTTCAATTAAGATGTGATTTTAAAGATTTTTAAAGAACCAGCAAAAACCTAAAGCTTGTGACTTCCTTTAAAAGCAGAAGTTGTCTTTTATGACATTTTTGAAATATAACACTTGCTCATTACTTGCTTTAGTGGTGCTGATTCTCAATTTTGTTACTTTCAGACAGTTATCTTACAGGTAGCCTGTTTTTCTGTGTTTCAGTCAATATGCAAAGCTATAATATCTGTCTCTTAACTGCTAAATGCTAAAAGCTTCTCCAACTTCTCTCCACTTCTCATTTATTTGTCCTTATTGTTTTAAATACATTGTCTGTATTGTGATTCAAAGCCTTCACCCTGATTGTTGTCTTCCAGGTGCCTGTCCTCAAAATGCCTGTTACAAATGATAGCTGTCAGGAGTGAGTGTCAGTTTTGTTTCCTACCAGATGACAAATGTGGTCAGCTGTGGATTGTCTTGTGAAAAAAAAAATCATGAAAACTGTAACTTTATCAGGCCGGCAAAACTGCAGCAGATATGCGAGGAATCCTGGTCCGATGTACGGAAACAGCTGAAGCAGATTACAGACTCCACATTAGTAAACACAAATCCTCTCACCCTTCACAGTTCTTATTGTCAAATTACAATCACCCGGGCTGAATAAAAATACATGCTTCTGTGATACCGATAATATAAAGATTTCCTTTATTCATACAGGTGAGCTTGGAGAAGGAACGTGCCCTCCTCATCACCAGAGTAACAGCTGCAGAGGCGCAGGTATCAGAGCTGCAGGATTACATCGACAAACAGCTGTGCAGGTCAGGATGTTTCTTCATGTGTACGTATGTATGATATAAGTCGAGCATTATATTGAGCTTTAATACCTGCAGGTATGAAAAGGAGATCTCTCATTTCTGCAGTCTGCATGGGAAACAGGAGGCGAGGCGCTCCAGTAGTGCTAATACAGCTCTTCATTAAGAAAAAACGGACAAATCTGAACCATGTCTTCTACTGCAATTTGTTCCAGAACTACAAAGTTTCATCATCATGCATATTTAATGGTAAAAACCATTGACCCATTTTGATAACTGAATGGACCATTTTGCTTGTGACGGCTCAAATTCTCTCTGAGACTCAACACATCAGTTTGGACCAGTGAGACATAAACATGGGACTTCAGTGCAGATTTAAAAAAAAAATTTACTTACTCTTTTGCACACGTGTACCAAAACAATTTACGTGAAAGAATTGGATATTCCAATCTGTTGTGAACAACAAACTAATTGTTTAGAGATTTGTGCTTAAAGGGGCTATATGTAACTTTCAAAAATACCGCGTTTCTAGTGACACCGCAGGCCGCCAGGCTAACTGCACCAGCATCCTGTTGCTCGCTCTCGCTGGCGTGCTCGTACATACATGAGCGAGCATCTTCATCAGCCGCAAAATTCACATGGTCTAGAGGAATTATCTTACCTTTTCAATAGAAGTGAAGCCTTCTCCGGGTCAGTTTTTATCCCCAAAACCAATCGAAGCTCCCTCCATGAATGAAAAGCTCTCCCATGTTCACTCTAGTTTTCGCCCGACGCCGGTCAGATTCTAATTTGGCTCGACGGGCTTCTACAGATAAAACCTTTTTTGGTTTCTTGTGCTAGTCTGCGAAGGAGTCTGTGTTGTGCTAGAGGCCGGTTGTTTATTTATAATAACAGATTTCATCTTAGTTTCATTCTCCATCCAGTCAGGCACAACTGTTGCTCTCTGTAAGTAGAGCTGTGTGAGGAGGACGTCGAGAACGCGCATAGAACGTCACTTCCTGCTGCTTCGCGGAAAATCGAACCTGGGTTCGTCAAAAAATAAAAAGTTATATAGGCAACACAGATAGAAAGTGAATGTCTCATTTTTGACATCAGTTAACCGTTCTCTTACTAATGGGCAATAAAACACGATTTAATGATGTGAGAAAGTTACATATAACCCCTTTAATGTTTAGAAAAATGTTTTTCTCCTTTGAGAATTGAGCCAAAGCGAAAGAGCAAAACTGTAATAAATGCGTTCACCAACATAGAAAAACACAAACTCTTTTCTAAAAGGATACCACCTTGTTTTTGAGCAGAGAGCAAATTATGTATGGTGTGCATTTACATCATCACTAGGTGGTGCTGCTCTTGCTGGAGGTTTTCTCTATGAAAGGCCTCCCAATGAAAAGCCGGCCTTGAGAAAAAAATGCCTGGAATGTTTGTAAAGCTTATGTCAATTTCACGAGCTGGAGAGAAGAAAGCGCGGTGACAATGAGGGGTCACCCTGGTGAGAATAATGTCATTACATGTTACCCAGACACGTACACGCCTGTGAATACTTCCCCTCAATGCAGTGCTGAGAACTGTGGCGCAAACAAGCCAGGCTTTTTGCAGAATGAGGGTTCATATTTATAACCTCAGGGTGTGAATAGGCAGCTATTCCCTTTAAATCCCTTTAACAGTGAAAGGGCTCTGCATTTTTTCCTGTGTGTTTTGGTAGCTGGGTTTCATAGTTTTCTTTAGTGACATAGCGGACATATCTTTTAAATTGGAAAATCCTTTTAGGATTTCTTAACAGTTCTTAGTTTTGATTAAAACATTTCATTAAATTTCATGTTAAAAAAAAGAGATAGTACTCTGGGGAATGATGGGAAAATTAAAGGAGATGGAAAGAGTCATCCCCTTTTTCAGGGGGCATGCCCACCACGAGAGGAGGGGAGCACAGGAGTGTGAAGGTTTGAGAGGAATGGGAAGTGGGATTTTGTTTAATGTATTACACTCTCAGGGCCCTGGGAAAAGGGGTGGGGGGTGTTCGGTTTGGGTCTGTGCCAACATAGTCACTGTGCCAAAGCGCTGGGTGATGGAGACCACTCCTCTCACCGGCAGATCTGTGGGAAAATCAAATCCAGGTTTGTTCTTTGCTGCTCAGCCAACAAAGACAGAGACTGTCTGCAAACACGCACTGATGAAATGTACTCAAGGTAAATAAAAACGGATACAAGTAGACGATAAACAACAGTAATTGTAACATTACAAATGTATAAAAAAAGAGGTTCAAGTCTGGTAATTCACAGCTGGTCCTGAATGCCAAGTTAACCTGTCGCATTTTGAAGAGTTCACATCTTTGAATTGAACTTTTTATCATCACTATATGTGGCCACTATCATCATGCAAACACTGCTTAGGATAAAGATTAGATATTGTTTAAATATTATAAAGAACCCCACAAAAAGGAGATGTATGTTATTATAACTGCACTTATTCTAAAATAAGATCAAATCTGTCCAGAGAAAAGTTAGAACAACTAAAGATCCAGATTGAAAAGCAGGAGCAGTGTCATTATATAATTAGTGTTGTAACCTGCATCCATCTGAAATAACCTCACTCTTCCAATCCCATTACCACAAGCACACAACCAAATAACACACACACACTAACACAAGCATAACATCTGATTTGGACTGTTTTTCTAACATTTTTGTGTGACACCAATAAGTGTGTAAATTATCAGAAGTTAGGTAATTCGGTAGTTTTCAATGTACATGCAGTTAAAACATGAATATCATCAACTGAGATGAATTTGTCGTGAAAGAAACATCATGTACAGCCCTCTCCAAAAAGAATTTCAATCATTGTTTATATTGTGAAATGAAAAAAGTGTACTAACTTTTTTTTTTTGCCAAATCAGCATGGTTCATGGTTTTAGATTCAAGATTCAAGGTCAACTTTATTTTCCCAGAGGGGCAATTTGCTTTACAGCCAGCAGTGAATAGAACAAGAAAAAACTGAAATACACACATTCTGTTTAGGAGACCAATGGTTCCATGGACAAATGAGTTTTTTTATCTGTTCATCCTACACCTATAGGAAGAGTGTATCTGCGACCGGATGGCAGCAGCTTGTACTGTGTGTAAAGGGGGTGAGTGCAGTCACCAAGGATAGCCTGTGTTTTTTTTTGTAGTTTTATATCATCCTATTTTGGCCATAAAATGACCTTGGTAAAAACTCAAACTGTGCAAATGTTGCATTCACTTCCCCTTTATGCCCCCATTTGAGACTTTCACAAGTCATTTATTTCTTTTCTTTGTTCATCCTCTTAGTCTTAAATCAAAATGTATGATTTCATTTTCGTAAACCTGTCAAACTCAGTATGATTTAATTTATGTGGACATAAATAAATACACTGTCATGTGCTTATCTGATAAAAACAATAGAAGTAAAAGAAAAAAACATCTATAATCCGGATTGTTGAGCCATGAAGGAAATGCAAAATATAAAAGAACTGAGTATAACATTGCTGTCAGCAGTATGCTTGAAAAACACTTTCAAAAAACCTCAAATTACAGAACAAGGGTACAGTGACCTTAACATTCTTGTTTCTGTTAAATCATTACGTGCTTACTCCTGACCTAATTAGCATCACAAATAAAAGTAAACATTTGATGCTTATTCACTTTCCTCTTCTTGTCGGTGATTCTTTGGGTCCAGATTTGTTTTGTGGCCGGCTCAGTGGGAAAGAGGTTGCATGAATGTATGGTTCTGAGGATGGGAAGCAGGGTGGAGCGCTGCAGAGGAAGTACCTCACATGGCCTGCGATGGGCCGCTCGTCAACAGGCCCTTTGTTTCAGGAGGTTAATGCCTAATTGATACAGGCTTAATGAGAACGGCCTGTGTGTGTGTGTGTGCAGAGTGTGCGAGCCGGGGGGCTGGACGGCCCTGCAGTAATTGGAACGGACAAGCCTTGTGTGAAGGAGTGCACAGGGAAGGGATTTATGGGAACGCAAGGAAAGGAGAGGGGGAACGAGGAAGAAGAGGTGACGATGAGGGGGAGGAATGTGGGAGAGGAATCGGGTGTGATGGGGAAAGTTGTGCAGAATCATGTGTGGATACAATGGAAAAGTGAGCATGAGGTTCACTACGGATGTTCCCATGAATGTTTAGTTCATGCTCAATCAGCTTTTATGTGTTATTCGACTTGAATTCTCCCATGAACCAGTATGAATTATGTTTATTTTTTGTGTTGCAGCAGAAAATATGTGCAACATATTAAAGGTATGATAAGTAAGTTTAGTTTAAGTTGGATTTTAATTAATCACGCAAACAAACTATGCAACTGTCTCTTTCGACACCTGTTTTTTCTCCTCTGATGAACTGTCTTTTTCGACCCCCTCTGTCTCTCCGACAGTCTCAGACTATTCATGCAAGAGTCCCTATAGCTTCCCTCCAGACAAGCGTTCAGTATGAAGGCTGGAGGGGCATTAAGAGGGAGCAGGGAGGGGGGCATAGAAGAGCTGTACACTTCAGAAAACCTTGAAGAATTAGGACTGAAAGCTATGGAGATTTTGGGTGGCTAAAAAAAAGAGGAGAAGAAAAGAAGAATAACATAAGTGGGGTCAGTGTGCATTATTAAAAACAATTAACAAGGGGAAAACTTTGAAAAATATATTTTTAGGAAGAGAGGGTAAAACACATTGAGTTGCAAAAGAAAAAAATGAGAAAGTGTTGGTAAGACAGAATATAGGGTGAGAAAGGGACGAAGAAGAGTTACTGTATGGGAGAGAAAGGCAGAGGGAGGGAGGCAGCTTGATGAACAGGAGCGAGTGAGAATGAGGCTGAGTGTCAGTGAGGGAAGGAGAGAGGGACAGGCTCTGCGTTTTCCCACACTCAGCCGGTTCCCACAGCGGACCTGGCTAATCCCTGTCTTAATTGGGGGAGAATTC
This sequence comes from Tautogolabrus adspersus, assembly GCA_020745685.1. NCBI lineage: Eukaryota > Metazoa > Chordata > Actinopteri > Labriformes > Labridae > Tautogolabrus > Tautogolabrus adspersus. The sequence goes on from CM036554.1 coordinate 10,806,967, forward strand.
CAGCGCACATGTTCGCCTGGAATGAGCGTAGTGCAGAGGGAGAGCTTCTGACACATCAGACAGGCTACAGCGGCTGGCCTGATGCACAATGTGTGAGTGCACTTTGTTGGAATATAAACATACTTCCTGACTGTCAGCACATTTGACGTATACACGTCTTCACAAGTTTTTTTGTTTTTTTTTCCTTTCACTCGATCCAACATGAAAAGTGCTCTTAGCAACCACTTAGCATTGCTAAATCACATTGCACTATGGGAGAAGTATGTAACGTAAGGTTTCTTCTTTCATGAATGTAAAAAGAAAAAAAAATCTAAAACACTCACACAGTTCCCCAAGTACTTTGTATCCATGTACAGTTTCAGCTATTAAGATTTCTGGTCATAGCCATAACAATTGAGTGTTATGTAATTTGTTTAAAGTGCAAAAGTATCTTAAGAGTAATCTAGACTACTTTTCAAAATAAACCAAAACATTGTCACTATAAAAATGATCACATATATTACTCTTATAACTGGGAGCTCTGGAAATACAGTACTACATGAACGTAGTGGAGAATCTAGCTGCTACAGGGCCCAATAGTTCCACCCATAGGTGGTGGAGACTAAAAACAGAGATACAAGTCATGTGAGTTTGAAGCTTACATTCATTAGGCAAACATACAGTTCTAAAGCAAACTAATGTTAAGAATTATTCAAGCATCTTCCACACAATAAGGAATACATCTTATTAAGGATAAGATGTTAAGTATCTGATCTGTAGTTGTTTTTGGCCTCGAGCCTAAGGTTAGGCATCGCTGTCTGCACCGGATTAGTGAAGGATTTAGTTTGGTGACCTTTTTCTTAAGTTTAAGGAAAATAATATCTGTTAGTCATATCATCACATTGTCAAACATGGAAGACATAACATGATGAATAGGAATGCTGAAGAGATTTGACACAAAATGTGTGTAATACAAGTTAATGAAGGTTCTTACGGCTGCCTCAATAGAACAGGATGTAATACAGCTAGACACCTCGGTATTAGTATAGTGGGAGAGCAAAGACATGTGGCCTTGTGTATAAATTAGTTCATATATTTCAGTTTTACAGTAAGAGTGCACTTAAACATCATGTTTTGTATATTTCACAGCACTCTGCAGGCACTCTCACGCCCTAAAGCTGTTTGTCGAAGAAAAATGCATGAGATACTAGTACCATAACAAACTGCGGTGAGTGACAGTTTCGTTCCTGCCTACCTCTTTCCTAAATAAACTGTTCAAACAATAGCTACATGCAAAATGTCTCTAAGGAACGTAACTGGAGACGATTCTCTGAGGTGAAAGATAACAGGTAAAACATGGAAGCAAAAAGGGGAGGCTTGGCAGCGCTGCAGGATCTTAGGATTAGCTGGGAGAAACATAGAGGTGGGTGGCAGGTAGGACTCAATTGATCTTCCAGGAAAGTTTCTCCCCTTTGTGTAGACAATCAGACAAGTCTTTTTTTAAGACATAATCCTGCTGTTTAATTGGAGGGTTTGAGAGCCCTTCCATAGACAGGTGTGCTCGGGTGAGTAGACTCTCAGGCTGGGGCTAAGTTTCTGGGAGGATGACGTCAGCCTAATGAGGAAGCAAGTTCAGAACTCAAGTGACATTGAATTCTATTAGAGTACGAATTTTAGGAAATGCAAGTTGACCTCTCATATGTTGATACACTTTTTGAAGTAGGAATTGTGGAGACATGGCAAAGATGGCCTCTGGGTTAGTCCTGACTGAAATATTTAAAAAAAATCTGATTGACTTCTGTGAAGTTTTGTCAAATCATATGGTCCCCTGAGGAAAAATCCCAATGACTTTGATGATATTGTTTTCTCTCTTTCCCTCTGGCACGAACATGAGGTTGATGCTTTTGGCTTCACATAAATATCCTTCCAAATATTGGATGGATTACAGTGAATTTTGTACTGTTATTAATGGTGTAAATGGAATGCACCAAAATCAGGGATTTTTTTTGCTTATCGAATGAAATATCTCAACTTCTGCCTGATGGATGGCCACACATTCTTAATGGAAGTTTGTTTGCATGCTATGGTCTTGGTGGTCCTGTGACTTTCCTCTTTCATCACAATGAGGTCAGATTATTTGGTTTTGATTAACTTGATTCTACATTTATTTGAAAGAAGTGCTACAAAATTAGCATCAGATATCCATATCCCATTCAGGACATTTCTTAACTTACCCTCTTGTGCCAATATCCGGTCAAAATGTGTATATTTGTGTGTCCGATACCTTGATTAATGCACCTTCAAAACTAATGACGTTCCATTTTACTTAAGCTGTAAATGTTAGCATGCCTAAATGCTCAAATATTTCTATACGTCAATCTTGCTATCAATCTGGCTATCGAGCTTGCTATATATTCATCGAGCTAGCTAGTGACCTAGCTTTCTATTGAGCTAGCTATCTTTCCGGTTAGTTAGCTATTTATCTAACCAGTTCAGTTATCTAACGAACAAGCTACTGTATGCAGCTGTATAGCTCTCTAGTTATCTGTGTCGGATCTGCTTTATGAGCCTGTTTCCTCGCACCCTGAATTTCTCCAAATAGCCTTATCAGAGTATGATGTCAGTGTTTGGAGGTTTTTTGTGGTTGTACCCCCTGCAGACGATGTCAGCCGCAGGGTTCAGAGAGGAGATGGCAGCTGTGTTCAGCTCGAACTGTGGGGTATCGAGCGGGCCTTCATTGAAGGGGGTTGCAATTCATTCCCTCAGTCTTCCCTTACAATACTTTTTTGGCGGGAATGCACCAAAGACGCTTGGTTGACCCAACTTGTGTTTCTTTACGGGACCCCCTCCCTGAGAAAAGTGTCGCCCGCCTCCACTCTCATACACCATGTCCACCCTGTCTTGATTGATTTTCAGTGCGCATTTTGGAAGGGATTACAGCCATCTGCAGGCTCTTGAGGAACAAAGGGTGCTCCTCGCTCTCCTCCCTTCGGTACTTCAGAGGGATAACATGGCCAGATAAACATGCCTTTGCACCGCTCTACACTTGTTCTCTGTTCTTCCTTGACCTCTCAACCCTCACGAACTGCCCACTCGACTTAGAAAGTGACCATGCAATTTGCTTACCCCAACACTGCTGCATGAATAGACACTGCCCATCAAGTTTTACAAATGGCTCAGTGCAGAAAAGTCAGTATTATTCAGTGCCAAATATAGGTAGCAAAATAGTTTTTATGGATTGCAATGGTCCAAAAGATTTTCATTGGGAGAAAATGCCTGCAAATTAAGAGACACATGCTGAAGTCCAAATCAAATGGACCTACTTAAATGAGCTGACAAAAATACATTTAAACAGTAGTAGTTTTGGCATATTTTATGAATGTACATTTTTGAACCATTGCAGCACATTTGCCAGCCATTGTACATTTATAATACACTGAAAGAGTTCTGCTGTCAAAATAGAGGCAGGGAATGCAGCAAAATATTTGGTTACAGCTTATACTTCCCTGCCCTGATGGTAAGACTTCACAAGTTAACATGTTCTCAGACGAGAAAATTCCTAGTTTTCTTTTGGGAACCATCCCTACCAGCTGTGTGAGGGTGTTATAGGAAATTGTCAGCTGGGAATCTTGGATGCCAAAGTGTGGTGGTAGACGACGAGCTCACCGTCAGCTGGTGCTGAGCTGATGGAGAGGCAGCAGGATTTACAGCCGCTGAGTCACAGGAGGAATGGAACAGACTACTCGGTCTTACATTTGGTTGCATTGTGTTGTATTTCTAGTACCGTAATATTATTTGTTTAAGCAGAAAATAAAGTCCCAGCTGTTTGTTCATTATTTAATACTAATCCTGGAGTTTATGCAGACACTGGGCAGAAACACACTCAATTTGTCTTCTTCTATGACCTTATACATAACCACAGTGTGAGCTAAAACAATTAACACTGAATCAACAAAGAGGACCTATAAGATATAAGTGTTCATCCCAAAGTCTGCTGAGATATTATACCACCATACAGTTTTAATACTGTGTTGGATGGACTGTTTGTCTCTACTTGAGGTGTTTGAACGGCAGCTGGAAAGTAGCCTAAGTACACACTGAACACTAATCTGTCTCTCACCTGCCATAATGGAACAAGAGTGAATCATTGCAAAGGACAGCAGCGGACATTCATGCATCTAAAATCCTCAAGTGCCTTCAAGTAGAGTGGCTTTGAGATTTGCATCAAGTTTATATCGGAGCTTTGCAACCACTGTTTTGGCTCCACAACAGCGCAGCACTAAGCAGCTGTGGACTAAGCTGTGGGAAAGATTAGACGATTAACCCATGAAAAGACTGTTCCAGATGACAGAGATCCAGGTGAAGGAAAAGTGTGAGAAAATCCGTTATGTACTGAGACTGATCAGGCTACAGGAAAAGAGTTAAAAAGAACTGAGGAAAACTTTTACACTATAGGGGATACGAAAAAGTTTTATATACAGTTTTTCGCGATCATTTTAGCTCATTTTTCAAAACGGTCTTAACATTCTCTAAACTGTGAGTGCAATTGTCAGAACAGTTTCATGGTACATCAAAACTCTATTGCATGTTTGCAAAAGGTAGTAAGTGACCAAAACATTTCATTTATGTTTCAAAACCTACTTTTTGTGTCTGTTTTTTGTTGTCCACTTCCACCAAAATGAAAACGTGTTTTATCATTGTGTGAGCCGTTCTGCTCAGAATATTTTGGCCTTTTTTCATCTTTTTATTGTTTTTATCAACATCTCAGTCAACCCTGGAAAAATCTTTCTTTGACGGTTTCCACACTGGACAAGTGTCCTATATATACAAGCCACAATAAAAAAAATTACTTTTCCATCTCAATTTCTACAGCTATACACTCCAGCACATCATCAGTTACAACTGTTATACTCTCCACAGGTCTACATTTCTTCATTTCATCGACATTTTGGTTGACACTGACTGTTTACTGTTCAATACAATTCTTATTCAACTCGCTGAATGCTCCTTTATTCTGTATCATACTGAGCTTTTTAGATTCAGATTTTAACATAAGGTACAAGTTTACTGGGAAAGATCCATACTGTACAATCTGTAAATCTGTATGTATGCAGTAATTCTGTTTGTGTAACCATGAAGTTCATGTATTGTAAACAGAATATTCCCATTTGGTCCTTCATGTAAAGTCATGAAAATTTGCCACAAAATGACACCCATGTGATTCCTAGTTACATACATACAAAGTATGTTTGCACTGACTGTTTAATGTCTGTTTAATGTCTGTTTTCACATATTTTTGCTTTTCACATTTGACAATCACTTTATTTTTTGCACCTTTAATGTCTGCACTGACTGTTTAATGTCTGTTTTCACACTTCTTGCACTACCTCCATCTTAAACACTACTGTACAACAACACATACTTTCAGAAGGTCAACGCTCTTCATCTTTTATGTACAGGTCTAATTACAGATGCTCCTTAACTGTTTATAGGTTTCTTTTAAATTGCACATATATTTCTATTCCTGCACAGGTTTTGTACATTTCTTTATATAAGTTGTATAGGTCTATTTTTAATTGCACAGGTTTAATTTTTATTTTTATATATTTGTTATTCTTATTCATATAGGGGCTTTCCTAAATCTTTGTTTCGGGTTAATATATGTATGGGAGGGGGGACAGCGGGTGTTTATTGTAACAATTGTTATGTGTCTTGCATGTTTGTATACTGCTACTGGATGCTTTGAATTTCCCTCGGGATCAATAAAGTATCTATCCATCCATCCATCCATCCATCCATCCATCCATCCATACTGGCAGCTGGCAGCTCATCTGTCATTTAGGACACACCACAAACATCTCATGTTATGGATATCTAAGGAGTATAAATGTATGTCTGAACCATTTTGATAACTGAATGGACCTTTTTGCTTTTGATGGCTCAGATGATCAAAGAAAGTTTAGAAGTTGTAATGAGTTTGACAGTTTACTGAATCAACACATCAGTGTGGAACCTTGACACAAAAACATGGGATTTTAGTGCAGATTTGTAGAGAATTGTTCTTTCTCTTTTGCACACATGTACCAAAACGATTTGCTTATATGATCAAATTTGTATCTGTTATGAACGACAAATTAATTGTTAAGAGATTTGAGCTCAATGTTTAGCAAAATTATTTTCTAAGAAACTGAAAAGTAATACGATTTTTAAGTTTCTGCAGTTGTACCTGTGAGGGAGAGAAGCCGGTTTCAGATTGGACCCTTTGAGGACAAACAGACAAGAACACAATCCGTGACAAAGAAAAACAGATTTACAACATACACGTTTCAAAAAGCTGTGACTCAATGTCTCTAATCTTTAAACTCAAACTGAAAAGAGTTAACTACTTTGTCAAAACTCCACAAATATCTTACAGAATGAAACACAGCACTCAATACATGTTGTCTCTGCTAAAAACTGATTCCCTCCACCAAAACAATACACACAGCTTTTATATGCTTATGTCTTACAGAGCATTAAATAAACACTGATGAGAAGCACAACCATCAAAGGTGTTCATATAGGTTTTGGCTTCATGAGGCCATGTTACATATTCAAATGCACACAAGTGTGTTTTGTCCCGAAGTAGCATTTACAGTAGGACTCAAAATGCAACAGTAATGTTAACTATTTGATGTATATGTAGCAAAACTCAGTCATTTCCCCTGTAAGTACAATGAGAAACACTACAAAGAAAATCAGTGCACAGATACAAAAATGTATTTGTTACTGTTAATAAAGTGTTTAGCTGAACTGATTCCAAAATGCAATGAAACATCACTTTGCCTCCTGCCTGTGTTCTTGCTGATCCATCTTCTTGCATAACACCTGTATAAGTCACTTGAGGCCTCTTTTATACTCTACATGATTGAAGTGTTCTTCCAATTGAGTTTGCACAGCTGCAACATGAGTGAGAGAAATAGGTAATCAGGGTGTTGCATTTAGAAGGTCACTGGCCTTTTTAGGTGACCAAAGTGTGCTTAATGATGATAATTGTGTTCAGAGATTTAGAGAGATATTTGAATGAAACTAATAGGATTGTGCTTAGACAATTTAGCGGTTTGGAGTCATATTGTTGATACACAAGCTTCAAGTTTTCAAAATTGTGTGCAGTTCCATTTGTTGTGTGTATCAAATGAAAAAAAAAACTGTAGTTTCTTAGTTAGTGCAACTGGTTCTCTGAAGTCACGCAGACAGTGGGAGTGTAGGTTTTTAAAATTCTTTCGCATGATTCCTTTTTTATACCACTGTCTTTTTTACACTGCCAGTTCAAGGCAGGCCTTTTAAGCCCCTGTTTCACCTCGTACTCAATGTGAAACTCAATGAGGCGTAATGGTGGGGCAAAGTTGTCCACCACTGAGCCACTGGGACAGTAAAAGGCAAACAGAGCAAAACCACATCACTAGAAATGTTGGGCGGAAAAGCGCTGTGGGTGTATATGAAGCACTGCTGCCTCCTTAAAAGTTGCTTCTGCAATGTCATAACGCAAGGATAAATCACACAATGGAACACAAATATTACGCTGATGCTGATTCAGTGTAAAACATACTAAGGGCTAGTGACGGCTGAGCTTCATTTTGTCTCTTAGTCAGACTTGCAATTTGCAAACGGAAAGACAGCATCCTTGTTTTGAACATTTTTTGCTTTCTAAACTGCAGTCTTTAAGGCGCTCTGAAATGTTAACATCCTCAATTGAAAACGTCCAGGTGTCTATCTAGGAATATTAAGGTTAAAAGATCGAACAATTGCTTAGAAGAACTATAACGGCCCTTGTGATCAGTAAAATTGCAATGAACTCATGCAGATAATTTGAATATCATACTGGAAAAGCATGGGGTTCCATTTGTGCCAAAAATATGTCTATGTCTACTTTAAACGTTGAACTGTCCTTGTGTCATTTGACTTTGTCATTACATCGTGTCGTCATGATGTGTCATTTGACAAAGTGTTGTTATGATGTGTTGTTTGACAGTGTCTGTACGTCGTTACTATGTGTCGTTACTACCTGTCGTCTTGATGTGTCGTTACTATGTGTCGTTACTACCTGTCGTCTTGATGTGTCGTTACAATGTGTCGTTACTACCTGTCGTCTTGATGTGTCGTTGCTATGCGTCGTTACTTCGTGTCGTTACTTCGTGTCGTTACTTCGTGTCGTTACTTCGTGTCGTTACTTCGTGTCGTTACTTCGTGTCGTCTTGATGTGTCGTTGCTATGCGTCGTTACTTCGTGTCGTCTTGATGTGTCGTTACTATGTGTCGTTACTACCTGTCGTCTTGATGTGTCGTTGCTCTGTGTCGTTACTTCGTGTCGCCTTGATGTGTCGTTGCTATGCGTCGTTACTTCGTGTCGTCTTGATGTGTCGTCTGACAACGTTGTGATGCCTTGCTACCGCGGTGGCACCGGGCGCCCCTTTCCCGGTTTACCCTTTGAGGTCAGCGGAGGGAAACTCCCAGCAGAGCTGTACCACTTCAGTATTGTACCCTAACACTCATTTATTTTTCATGCATCATGGCCTACTAACAAGAACAATCTGAATAAAAGTCAAAATGTAGAAATACTTTATGTACACTTTTTCAAATGACACATCATGACGACACGATGTAATGACAAAGTCAAATGACACAAGGACAGTTCAACGTTTAATAGACATAGACAAATGTCTTCTCACATGTTCAGTAGACATAGACAGTACGCATGGCGACTTATTTTTGGCACAAATGGAACCCCATAGAAAAGAAGCCAGCTTGTTATCTGTCACAATAAGTCTGCAGTGTCTGGTGGTTTGCAGGTCTGATTTGTGGACCTCTAAAAAGTTTGATAATGGGTGAATATTCTGCAGGAAAAAGAGGACCTGTGTTCTGGGTGGGTCTTGTTGTGTTGGACTTTCAGGGAGTGTCCAGAAGCACTTTGCCCCTGTCTGTGCTCTCATCTCTGGAGCTTTGTCTCCGACTGTTATCCTCAAACTCCCTCAGGCGCTGATGGAAGTCCACACCTAGCAGCTCTCTTGGATCCCCTTTCCTGAGTGCTTCCGCTTTGTTGTGTCGATACCTCACCTCAGTACATAACAGGACAGAGTAAAGAGATGGGTGGGACGGATGGGGGTGGAGGGAATTTATTGTGTCTCTGCAACTCTTGCAAGAGTCTTGGACAAAATATTTCGTATATAGCCATAGTTAAAAAAAAATACTGTTTCCAATGTTTAATTTGAACTGTAAACTGTGTTTAAAGGTAATAAATAGTTGACAGAGGTGTAATCTAAATGAGTAAAGAAACTCAAGCATAAATTTGAGATACTTGGGAATATCATTACATTTAGTGAAACATTTTACTTTGTGCTGCTCCACTAGATCTCAGAGACAAACATTTAGCTTTCACACCATTACATTTTGTGACAGCTGTAGTAAAAGGTTCATTTTTAGATTTACATTTTTCCACAAACTTACTGCCAAAGAAAACAGCATGCATTTCAAATGTTGCTATTATTTCAAATATATTTATTGAATTTGGATAAACTGCAGGATCACATGTGTCTTTATTTGCACACTAACAAACTGCTGCTTGCATAGTTTAAATACCTTCTTTTTTTTTCAATGTGTTCTCACAATGCTGAAGACAGGGTTGTTTTTAAATGGACTTGTAACAGAGACAAGGTTCTCACAGGACAGAGATGCAACAGTTTTTTCTTACAGAATGTAATGCAGTGCTACAGATTAAACTAAACTTGAGCAGCTAAATACAAAATACACATAAATGTTAATCCAATCTCTTACATAATTATAAACACCAGACAAGGACTACTTACCTATAAGTTAAGGAAGATGTTGCTGATAACATTTAAATGCTTTCAAAATGATGCAGAAACTATAGTGAAGTTTTTTCAAAGGTATTATATTTCTATTTTTACATGTGTAAAGAACTTGGATACCTCTTTCAACATTAATTATTCAGGGACTGCAACACTAAACCGTGCCACTGTGTCATTGTGGCTGCACTGACATAAATGCTGCAGTTTTGGGGGTTCAAGCGAGGGTCACAATGAAGGGACAACAAAGCAGGAAGTTGAGCTTTGTCACAAAATGTCACATGATGTATTAGCTGAGGGGAGTATAATTTGAGTGCTCTTTGTTTTGGCTTATCAGCCCTGCAGCAGTAACCTCAGATGGACTGGAGAAGGGAGGGGGCTGAAGAGTGTGCGTGTGTGTGTGTGTGTGTGTGGGGGGGGGGGGGGGTGTGTGTGTGTGTGTGTGTGTGTGTGTGTGTGTGTGTGTGTGTGTGTGTGTGTGTGTGTGTGTGTGTGTGTGTGTGTGTGTGTGTGTGTGTGTGTGTGTGTGCGCGTGCAGGGCCGTGCATTTCCGGGCCCCCAGCTATGTGATGTTTTAAAGGAGCACTGAGGCAGTAAATAGCTGGGGAGGCTGGAGGTTCGCTCTCATGAACTACTGATGCAGTGGCAAACCAGCATCAGGGTTTCTTTGGGAGATGGTTTGCAGGACAGGGGAGGCATGTTGAGCTTTTGTGATTTTTTTTCTCTCCATTTTACCCTAAACACCATATTAATTCCCCAGCTGCTCTTTTTCAAACCGATTTACTGCATGCTGTAAATCTGAGATTTTACTGAGGTGTGTGTGAGAATTTTGTGAGGAGGAGAAACAGGTGCTGAATTTGTCAGAGATTCAGTTCAGACCATAATCACACAGCGTCCATTTTCTTCTGATGTGTGACATTGGGTGGGAAGATAAAATGCTGTTATAATGACAAACTGTTGTGTTCCAGGTAGGATGCAAATTTAGAGTATCTGACAAATTGTTATTATTTTGTGCCATCACCAAGGCCAAATAGACAACAACAAAACTTAAAAAATGTCAATCTTGGCATATTTCAAGTCAAAACAACATAATTAGTAACCCATTAGCCATGGTCATTCAGCTACTAATGTTAGCTTTCAGCTAGCTAATATTACAGTTATAGCTAGTAAGTCCATGGGAAGTTTTTTTTAGTAGTTTTACATGACACACAAAATGTGTATATATCCTAGCTAATGGAGTGCTATAATGTAGAGCTCAATAGGTATTTACTTAATAGCAAACATAGCTAGCTATGGTGTAGGTTGAACGCTATCATTAGCTGTTTTAAAATGGTAGCTAATAGGCTATGAAATATGTTGTTTAACAATGAAATATGGCCAGATGTCCCTCTAGGTTTCTCTACCAATTGATATCTCACTTATTCATTTGTCACATTGAATAACTATTGAATTATAACATGGGAGTGGAACAATATCACAGCATTTTAGCTCTCTGTCCCAAGCTTTACATTAGAGGAAAATGTTCATATCTGTACAGGTGTTTCTGTATTATACACCAGGCAACCTCTCATCTTTTATAACAGAAAGTGATGGTGAGCCATAGCAGATTACAGATATGATATGTGGTGCTGTATATAAGCTCCACAAGTTCAGATATTAAAACAATGCATTTTAATGCCCAGTGAAAAGGCCGGCATCTCCATGTTTTGTCATTTTAAATCTGCAGCTTGTAAAACTTAATAAGCAATTTTTCTAATGCATCTTGACAATAGGGCAGTTCTACTTGAAACACTTGTGCAAAGATTTGTTACAGATATGTGGTCTCACAAGATACATTTCTACAATCATATAATTACCATACAGAAAGGATGTACCGCTGTACACCACAACTTTAGCAGCAAAATACAGCACCGCAAGGTTTATGTCTTCAGTGGAATGGAGACATTTACTTTGATTGTCCTCGTGTACATGTGTTCAGGATAAAGCGAGCGACTGTGTGGCACCTCACTTCAGCCCAGGCTGCCAGGCCGCTCCCTTAATGGCAATTTATTACTTCCTGAATCCTTAAAAATGTGAGGCCGAGGACAACAGAATTCCAACTGCTGTTTTCTACCTCCTTCCCCGTCTGAACACACTCAATGTCCTTAAATCTCTCCTCCTTTTTAGGCCTCTCGCTCTCCAAGGCAAGCTGTTTGTTCAGAGTTTTCAAGGAAGTGATTCATGGGCACTTGAAGTGAGTTATGTCTGAGAAAAGTTTACCATGTAAGAAACCTTTGGACCCCAAATGCTTTAATGTAGGTTGGACTGTATTGATGTGTTAGTGGAGAGGTTGAGAGAGCTGATGGATGAACGATCCAGCTGCATTATGTTTGTGAGGCATGAAATGAGCTCAAAGAGAAAATATAAGAAAGGCTTTGAAAGGATAAAGTACCAACAACAAGAGCATTTTTTAAAGAATATTTTAATAACACAGACACACGTAAAAATAACCCACAATACTGACACAATTTAGGTCTTTCCACAGACTTTTTTCTAGAAATTTCTTATACACATATATACATTCACATTGATATGGACATAAATTTACATAAAGACAACAACAAAATGGCAGTGTATGCATTTAAGACATTAAAGGAGCTTCAGCACAAACGCTTATTTGGTATGAACTCCTCCACTTGTTGATATAGTGCACATCAGATATGAAGTCATTTTAACAGGACAGATTTAAAAAAAAAATGCATATTTAATCTTTCTATTGAGCTAGCCTTGTTAATGACACGTTTTCCCACCAAAAGCTGGTTTGATGTCTAACAATAACACTGGAGTTCAGATTCATTATTGGCTGTTGTAATCAGTGCTGTGAATATTGATGATTATATACTTTTTTTTTCAACAATAAAACCTAGAACTGCTTTGGCAACAAGGCTGAAAATCCACCCCAATACATGTTTAAAATAATTCTCATTCAAATAAAAGCAGTCCAATTAAAAAGTTGTTGCAGAAATATTGCATTGCTACTACGATGAAATGTGTTGTTGGAAAAATCAGTGTGTGAATGGGTAAGTGTGACCTGTAAGCGCTTTGAGTAGTCAGAAGACTAGAGAACGCTTGACAAGCTCAAATCCATTTACCCTAATGAAACAGGCTTCTTTAATGTGGGCATCTCCTCTAACAATAAAATCTCAGAGTTGGCTTGAATGTAAAAGTGCTCTCAGCACCAGTTTGAGCTGTTAGCTTCTCAGCTTTGTGTCACTACTGTACGTGCTCACATCATCTGTACATATATTAAATTCTCAATCGCTCTGCTATGCTACATATAGGCGCTTTTTATTTGGTTTTCAGTGCTTGCAGCGTCACACCTTACAGTTTGTTCCCTTTCCTTCATCAGTGCAAATATATATTCTTTTTTAAATGTTGTTTTTAGAGAGCTTTTTTTTTTTAATCTCCTGTATAAAAGTAACACTGCAGATGACCCCATGTGAGGGTTTTACAGCAAAACATAATTTTCCCATGACCAGACATCTCTGGACAAAAGGGGCCCAAACTGAATCTTCTCTTGGATGCAAACTCATAGGCAGTAAGCTTTCTATAAAACTTTGCAGAAATTTTCCTGAGTTTCTACGCAATGACCCTCAATAAGCCTGAACTAATGGCCCCACTTAATTTATTCCGAATGGAAGGCTTTGTCAGAGATTTTCTCTGAAGCTGCGTAATGGCATTACTCTGTGTGTAGAAACTGTCCAATGCCAAATGCCCATAGCCTGCACTTCATGTCCCATCTCCACCTGTTTCGTTCTGACCTGGTGCCTGCTAATTGCATTGAAATGGTGTTTTGGGGAAGTCCATTTCACTCCTCAGTCCTTTGGGAAGACGATTTCCATCGGTGTCACATTGTAACGTCAGCCAACAGATGCACACTGGCTTCTTCCGAAACATGCAGCAGGACTAAGTTGGGCCTAAACCTAAGTCTGGCCTTGACTCTGAGAATAGATGAGTTACTGAGTGTTTTCCTCAGTCTACAGGCAGTTCACAGGGGATCTGCTGGGCTGCTTTGGCGATCGTATAAGCCCTCTGGAAGTCCTTGTAGCGGGGAGCGCAGCCCAACCAGGCCTCTCCAAAGTGGACCCGGCCGGTGAAGAGGAAGCTGCCAGGCCCGGGTTTGACGCCACACTGTAGCAGAGTCCTGACTTCACCCCGGCTGCTCAGGCGACTGTTGCCTGTGAACAGGGCATACTTTTGACGAAACACCCGGGTGGCGCTGACCTTAATCACTGCAGCTCGTAGGTTCTCATCTTCGACCACTGAACGGATGTTACCTCGCACAACTGTGGAAAAACAGAACATAAAAGTTATTTTATGATGTGTAGCTTTTAAATATGTTATTATTTTTAATGTAACTTGATATTTTTAAAGAGTTGTTTATGTACTGATACCAGGATCAGTATTGGCCTCTTATATTGCCGAAAATGCAGTATAGTGTAACTTTGAATAAGCCGCTGTGCCTTTCCGCTTACATAGTGTTTAGTTTTTTTATTTTTGTTGCACAAGTATCAGAAGAGTACTTCATTAAGGCCAAAATACAAGTCTATGTATTGGAAACAATATCGGAGAGGAAGAAATTATATTGAATATCTCCAGTATCTTCTTCATCTTGCACACTATAAAATTGATTCTTTTAAGGCTACGCTAACTAAGCCTTCTAACTTTTGTTGCCAGTAGAACATATCCTCAGTGCCACTATAGCTCAATCAGAGGCCTGCAGATTAGTCTGCAGCTTCTTCTCTGGGTGGGTGGTGTTAGGATTAGTCCACTACAGTGCCTCCATTAGGGGCTCCTGTGTGTTTGTTTGGGGGTGCAGGGAGGTGCTGTTTCACCTTTAACCTTTGCACTTTTGAGAGAAGAGGATTTGGAGGCACTAGGGTGCTCTGACTTTAAACCGATTTGACACAAACCATTTGAAGATCCTGACAAGCAATCATCCAGTGGATTTAGATTTGCTGTCAGGGGCGTCTTGCCTTTTGGTGGTCTGGATCAATTTGTAAATCTTTGTAAGTTTTGGAATTGGATTGTGAGTAACAAAGACATTTACATTCCTGGTCCTAAGGGCTATATCAGCAACTTTTTATATCTGTTATCTTACCAAAGTCACTGGTGCAAACAGCCATCAGAATCTCAGTGTTGTTGCAGGGTCTGCAGGCATCTGGAGAAAGGGGAAAAGAAATAAAAGAGAGGAAGAGTCAGTTGGTGACCTCTTATAACTCTAAACTGCAACTAAACACCTATATGCTAATACGTATACCAAGGAAATCAACAACGGCAGTTCCAGATCACATGCACAGGAATGTGACATGTAAATTTGGATCTTAAACTTTGAGCAAAGACCAGTAACAAAAGAGAGACCAACCACGGCGTTGTAACAGACAGCTGCTACTTTTACAGTTGGCAGAGGAGGACCGGTGGAGCTTTAAGGTGTGAGGTTTTTCAACCCAGACAATTTAAAAGACCAAATGAAACTTCCCCTCTTAAAGCCTTCCTGGGTGTCTACAGTCACACCTCATCAAAGCCTGCAAGAACTGGGGCTGAGAAGAGTGAGTGGGGGGGAGGACTTTTATCTTTTTTTTTCACAAGGAGAACAAGCCTACTTCCCAAAAATACTTAATAAAATCCTAAATAGACAATGCACCTTACTAAAAGTGGTTCCAGGACTTACAGACAGCAGCAAATAGATTTGAACAAAACCAACAAAGCTTTTTCCGACTGCACTGACTGAACTGTGATGTGGGTTGGGGAGAAAAAAAGTCCTGGCATTTTTTAAACTTCTCCTTGTGGTGCTTTGGAGGCCCCTTGCCCACCCTACACATTCTCCTCCTTAGTGAAAACCTCTTGATAAATGAGATTCCTTCCTCTCTAGTCCACAGCAAACCCCCCATCCAAACCTAACCAGTGTGTGTGTGTGTGTGTGGGAGAGAGGGGGGGTTGTACTCCTACAGACACGTCTCCCCACAGAGAGGCAGCCCAACAAAAGAGAAGAGCATCTCAGCTGGGCAGAGGCCTCCCTGTCGCCTAGGAGACGGCAGTAATCCCAGAATACTCATGCGGCAGCCATTCAAAGGGGCTCTGGACTCTGGAGAAAGCCCCACATACTGTGCTTTTGTCCCCCCCCCTCCCACTCCTCTTGCCCACTCCACAGCTCCACTTCTCCTACTCCAAACCAGCACTCTACTGTGGGGAAAGTTTGACCACTTCCTCCTCTGTGCACTCTGCGTGGGCTGTGGAAAGTCCAAGCAGCCCTCAGAGGCCTGGGATCAATTATGAATCATGTGCATGGAGGATTTTATCGTGTGCAATCACCAGAGCTGGGTTACAAGCACAGTCTATGGTTACAAGTAGCATCCCCCAAACTTTTCAGGGAGGAAGAACCACAGTTTTGAGTTTCTTTATGAGTTTTTTGGCCAATGTGGTAAAAAACATGGATGATGATAGCAATACTGAAATCGATCTATATCACTATAGATACTGATAACTATACCAATACCAAGTTTAAGTATCGGCCTCCAACACTGCTTGAAATGCGGGTATCAGGGAATATACACCAAATTGATATGAACATACGATAACAGTGAGGTGATAGCAGGAAGTGTCTGTCAATGCCAGCAAAACAAAAGCATTCAGTGTTTTCCACAAATTACATGTATTGCCTAGGTATCAGTATTGGTATCAGGAAGGAAAAATGCCATTGGAACATCTCTATGACAGTCCCATCAACATTTGTCTCCCCATGTTTAAGTTACGATTCAATCCAACATGGCTACCTCGTCTCTCCCTGACTCACCTTCACTGTTGATGCGGTGTGAGTCCAGTGACAGCCGAGCGGTCCAGTCCCCCCTCAGCTCGTATCTGAAGGTAGCGATCCTCCTGCTGATGTCCTGGTGAGGCGTCGCTTGAAGGAACAGAGCCACCTTCTCCCCTGGCAGGCTGCTGAAGCAACGGACCCTCGGCGGGGGAGACGACTCCAAGCGGTCCCCCACCAGGAGCTCCAGGACTCCGTCTCTCTCCAGGTACAACTGGGCTCCATGGAACTGTTCTGAAGGCTTGACGCAGGCTGTTATGAGGCCTGAGCTGCTTCCACCGGGACCCACCGCCACAGAGGGCAGGCGGGGGGACAGGGTGAGGCGCAGGGCTCCTTTGGGATACAGCCAGTCAAGGGTGCCCTCTGAGCAGTGGAGGGAGATCTGCTCCACACTGCCCTGCTGCTGGGACAGACCACTGTTTGAGGGAAAAACAGAGATGAAGGTTAAATAAAGTTTGTATCTTTTCTTTTGTGATTTTAAGCAAGTGCTTGGGGTCCTGATTGGGAAAATCCCCCAAAATTGAACTGCATATCATAAATGTGAGCCCTGCAAATCCGCAAATTAACCAAACTTTTCATTACAAAATATTTTAAATCCAGCATGATATTAAAAACAAATGTATATTCAACTTTAGTAGATCTTAAGTCACACTCAGAGAATGCGCCGCCTACTGGCAGCTGTGTGCAAGCATGGCCAAACCTAAACATCGTAATACCTAAACTCGTACAAAAAAACTTCAACCCCTCTGCAGATATTTCTTTTGCAATATATCAATAATAAAACTGTCCTTCAATAACGGGATGCACAGTATGCTTTCCCTCCAGATATCAGAGTTAATCCTGCAGTCTCCTCTCTGTCTGGACCCCCCATGCCTCCTGCAGACAGCAGCCCGGAGGCGACATCGCAGCAGAGAACTACAAACATTTTAATTTGCGCCCAAAGTGCAAGTCTCAACATGTTGCATTCGAACAAACATTGTCCTTTACCAGCGGTCAGTCCGCCTAAACAAAAGAGACACCCGGAGCATCTCTGAGTGGTATTTTCAACCATCTTTTCGTTCAGCCACATGCAGAAACAGAGAAGATAAAATGTGCAATACTTGCCTTCCTCTCCAGCTGCACTGGTCCTCCGAATAGTTAGAAAAAGCCACGTCAAAAATAGCAAAAAGGAAAATCCACATTGCGTTAATCCAAACTCCTAATGAAGCCATTTTCAACGGTGGATGGTGCAAATAAAAAACACGTTAGTAAAAGGTAAATCCAAAACTGCGTTGTTCCTAAACCTGTGCGAATAAAACTCCTCTATAAAACAAATATAAGTCTATCTGTGATAAGCTCCATAGTTCAGTATCCTCTTACCCTAATGTGTCAGATAAGAGAATACCGCTAAAGTCTCCTCTAAACTTCTCCGGACTGTGAGTCAGGGAGACGCAGTGCTCTGAAGTTATTCCCTCATAGAGAAACTTCACGGACCAATCAGAGGCCCAGGGCCGAAACTTTAAACCACTCACACTAGGGAGGGGGAAGGTCGTCTGAGCTGCAGACAGTGAGCATCAGTATGCAGGTTTCAATTCTCCATCGTCTACAGGAAATGCAGAAGATACTGCTTTTTAAAGTACAACATTTACAGAAACATGCCGCTTACAGCAATTTTTCATTGAATTTCCTTCTTTCTGATTTACTCTTTCTTCATCTTTTTATAATTATATTGCATTACTGAAATGATTTGATCTGTTTAGCTATCACAACTAATGATTTTATTTTTAGCTGCAATTTGAAACCCTGTTTGAAACATTTAAAAAACTCTCCTTGATTAAAAATGTTCATTATCACCAACTTTTAAGACCCCTAAAAAATAAGCTTTTTTAGTTGCAATGCATCAATGAATCCATTGAAATAAAACTCATTGACTAATCATTTATGCATGACAGGCGTTTGCTGCAAACGAAAAGGGATATAGCTCTTAAAACAGTCTTAAAAATGACAACTAACCGTTTTGCTCTCAGATAAAAAAAATACCCCAAAAATCTTCATTTTAAAATGTCTCATGTTTTTCATTATTAAAGTACATGCTCTAAGATCTTTAACCCTCCTCGCTTAATTGATATAAATTGCATCCTGCATCAGGATTGGCTTGTTGTGATGTCACAAAGTCAGATACTCATGCTAACACATACATGCTTACTTGCATATCTAAAAAGATAAGTGGAAACTTTCTCTCATCTGCAGTGAAATAAAACATCAACCATCATTCATGTGAAGATGAAACATCCAAGTGATGACACAATAAGCAGGAGTGTCTTTAAAAATGTGCATAAAATGCTTAGTGATGTTGGGTTTGAAGTATAGAACATCTGTTTTTTTAACTTTCCCTTTCTGTTAAGTCAATGTTGATAAGTTACACAGAGACATTTTTTGTAACGTTTGCTCTTCTGAACACTCTTATTTTTTTAATAGATTTTAGCAGTGGCCTCCTTCACATGTGCTCCATTATGCGACCATTATAACCATAGCTGCTTTTTCATAGGCTCCTTAAAAAGTGGAATATATTCATGGACCATCATTACAAACTAAATCAATTAAACCGTCAGACGAGCAGACACACAGCACTGGTCACAGCTGAATAATGATAACCTGATTTTCAGAAAAACATCATATACGATGATGATGAAGGTGAGGATGATGAAGATTTGCCTCCTCGTGCCCTTTGAACTTTACCACGCTGGGTTTCCCTTTCATGTTGTGGTATTTATAACCAAATCAAATATTCTTTTGTGCGCACACTGCCATCCATCTCCCCGAGCCACTGACTTTCTGTGTACGTGTGTGTGTGTTGAAAGTCTAGGCCTCTCTCATGGAGTTATGACAAGACCTCAGACCAACACAAAGGCACATGTGCAGAAATCCAGCTGCTTTATTGTCTGCAGCAGGACGGGGCTTTGTTTTCTGCAGGGCGCTTCAAAGCAGCAGAGTTTAAAGAGACGAGTGACAAGGGGAGACCTCGTCAAGAGAAATGAATACATTAATGCTTGAAGTTAGTTATGGACTTCACAAAAATGTCACAGCAGCCATGTGTGCAAAGTGGTTTTAGACAGGGACACTCATATTTACTACTGAGTGCATGTATTCATACATACACGTGTCCATTAAAACGCTCTATGACCCTGGTGACCTGAACTGTAGTCTTACCCTGCCAGTATTATATTCATGCTTTCATGTGGCTGTACAATGCACTGCTCTACACAACAGGATCTTGAAGTTCAAACATGCTAAGATGAAACCTATTCCATGTGGTGATCAACAGATTTATTACAACATAAAACATCATGGAGAATGGGATGGATGAATAAACAAACAGTATGTGGAAAAAAACACTGAATAAATATTTAAACAAGTATTCATTAATTAAGTTTGTGGTTATGTCATCTCAGAGTTGATGCCTTGTACCAGAGTAATGCAGGAAGTCAGTAGGAGTGGTTAGCTGAAAAGAAGCCAATTTCCTTTCTTGCAGGGAGTTGGATGAGAAGATTGATACCTCTTTAATGTTTTAAAGCTCCTGTGAGGAACTTTTAGTTTGTGTAGATTTTTGAGGCCCCCCTGTGTAAAAAGCTGTTCCTTTTATATCGTTGCTGATTTTGTTCTGAACATGTGTTAGTTGTGATTTTAATCAACACTCTCCTGCTTTCTTTAAGGCTGATTCTGCAGAGTGCTGTTAACCACTTGGTCTGACACCTACACTGCAGCAACAGTTTAAGGCATTGAAGATAACTTTATTGAAGCACTGAAATGTGTCGCTGGTGGTCAGGTTTGCTTTTGTAGCTCATATAGTGTGCTCATATATTTGTATACCTATGTTTCATTTCCAGCTAAAAACATTTTAACACCTTTAGGGAACAAGAAGCCACAGTCATTTAGCTTAGCTTAGCACAAAGGCTGGAATCAGAGAGAAACAGAAACAGTCTGGTCTTCTTTGAAAGTCAAAAACACAGCTTACTAATAAACATGCTCTAACAGAATTTAAAGAACAAGGTGTTTTTATTTTAGGGGGACTATGGAAGAGACTATTTCTTGATCTGTTCTTGACGTTAGTGGAGACTCAAAGGCAGTGGTAGAAACAAAGTTTCATGGCACGCTGGATATAGCCTAGCGGTTATGTTGCGCAGCCCATGTACAGAGGCTATCAGTCCTCATCACAGCAGCTGTGGGCTGGAATCCCACCTTGGCCTTATACTGCATGTTATCCCCCACTCTCTCCTCACTAAATGTCCTGTCTCTCTTCAGCTGTCCTTTCTAATAAAGGCAAAAAGGCCCCGAAAAAACAACTTCAATTATGTAGTTTCATCTCTAACAAATCTGGCCCTTAAACCAAAGCTATTTCATGTCATGTATAACAAACACTGCCCCCACATGTAGAGAGACATAGAACATACAACCAAAACACTAAAAAATGTACATGTTTATTTTATTTATGATGAACTCTAAAAAGAAAGCAAGTTATTCATTTTAGATGATATGTCTCTTTATCATCAATTCCACCGAAAACTCACATGTCTTGCGTAAAACTTTCTGTCTTTCTTCTTTTACTCACATTTATCAAACATGCAATGAATATTAATGTGACATTATGAGAATTCTACTTGTAGCAACATGTTGCTGTCATAGGACCTCTGCGTTCATGCAGGAGGAGAAGCTGCATCAAACTGGGTCTCCGTTAAAGGTCCCTGTGAGTGTGTGAACCATGAGACCTGCTTGTTTCCGCTCTGCATCAGGAACAATACCATCTTTGACTGCAATGAAACTCAGTCTGCTTGTCCTCAAACTTAAACCACTGAAGCAGATTCCCGTAGAGTTCTTCATCTCGATTTCTTCCCACCGTCCCGCCAATGAGAGCGTCTTCAAACAGAGCTGCTGTACGCATACGAGACTTTGCACTCATGTGTTAGTGCTGAGTGTATTGACTTGGTATACTGTAGTCTTTTTTTTGTGTGTGTGTCTGCAAACATGGGGAGGATGTAGCGACAGTGTGGTGTTACTGGTATTTATGGGACCTTGACATTATTTGTAAACTTTCTCTTACTTTTTGTTCCCGCTGAATCAGACTTGATGAGACTCACACACGTTGTACCTGCTATAAATACTTCAATGTTCTGTAATGCCTGTTGATGTGCATTATAGCAATTTCAGAAATGTCATATGCAAATTTTCCTTTGAAGATTTTTGATGCCTATGCAGTGCTTAAACCAAAAATAAGTTTATGTTTTGGATTATAAAACCTGCTTCAGATGCTTAACCAGTAAACGCTTTAGTTGTATCAGTTATGAGAAGTTATTTAGAATTTCCAGTTTGGAAAATCAGCTGGAAAGGCCTCTCTGAAGGTTACAGCAAGAGTCAAATATAGCCGACATCTATACAGACTGAATCCCCTAGACAGACCCTCTCAATGAAAAGTGGTCTTCCATATTAGAAATGGTCATGAAGCAGCAGTAAACCATCTATAATGTCTTCCCTAAAACAACCTGATCTGTGTTGAGAGGTCAAGACGTGCCTGTTCCCAGACTTCTCAGCAGCTTCCCATGGCACCTCAGTGTTAATCCATTTGATCTGATATCGCTGTTGTTTGTTTTCCTGCACAGAGTTGTCTATCTGCTGGTAATGAGATCTAAGACCTTGCAAGGATGCGCTGATAGTCGGCCTTCTTCAGGGTGGCACAATACAGCCTTTCCTCCACAGGAACGTGCTGTGTCATATGTTCCACTGGTTAGTTGGAGGTTAGTCATGGAAACTGTTTTCAATCAATCAATTACCTTATTCAAATGTGCTCATATGTATAGAGCAGTATACTCCCTGGTTCCAGTTTCTTAGATGTAACTATTTTGTTTTTTCCATTCCATCTTTGACAGAAAACTGATCGTCTCTGTAATGGGGTCCAACCCTCCTTATTTAAGGACAGTATCATCCGTTTTAGGAAACACTGTTTGACATTTTTCAATATTTTCTGTCTTTGTAATGACCAAAAATAAAAGTTGAGAATAGTCAAAATATTGACAGTTGCTCCGTTGATTTAAGCCTTTGTTAGTTGAGGGAAAAAAACACAATATCCTGAAAGCGAGAAGGCAGAACACATAGTGAGGAGTACCTCATATGCCCCTAAAATAAATGCAGTAATGAAGCTTAAAAGGAGTGGGTTAGGTCTGTCTGAAAACCTGAATTAGAATTGGTAGGCTACATTAAAAGCACTATTCTTCCTATACTTTTTTCACATTATCTGCAGCAAAAACTGCAGCATTAAAAGCTTTAACTAGTATTTCAGGCTTTTAGACAAATTGCATATGCATATTTTGTCCAAGTCAAAGTTCAAGGTTAGTTATCTATAGGTGACCTTTACTAGTGAGATATTTTAAGTATAAGTATGGTCAGCAGGGTATCTGAATCAAGCCCATACTCCATTGTAGTTCCGTGTTGTGATGAGTCAGTGAGAGCAGTGAAGCTGGCATTTCCCACCTCTCCATGCAGGTGATGAGCCTCCTGCATGGAGAGGTCGGAGTCGAATGGCGGCCAGAGGCTGTGTGAGAAGAACCAACGCTATGAGGCCGCTTAGAAAAATTTGGCTGCTGATATTTACCCTCCGAGCCCCCATGAGAGCCGCATGTGAAAACTGACACCTGCTCTCTTATTGCACTTTCTCAGGATCCTGATTGTGTATGTGTTTGTTTGTATGACAGTAAATTTCTCTTCGAGTGTGTGTGTGTGTCTGTCTGTGTGTGTGTGTGTGTGTGTGTGTGTGTGTGTGTGTGTGTGTGTGTGTGTGTGTGTGTGTGTGTGTGTGTGTGTTTGTGTGTGTCTAAAGCCCAGCGGAAAGTGAATACAAAAGGTTCCTACAGCAGATAAACAGAGTCAGGGAGGCTTGATAGCAAACGCAGCTGGAATCGTGCAGAGACACCCTGAGAATGTTCTCTAATGCTTTTCTAAACATGTAATAGATCACTTATAGCTTCACTGTCACAAGACTTTTATACCGCCCCAGTGTGCTTTAATTAAATCCACTGGGATCTCATAAAATGTTCGCATTAAGATGTGTTATCTCTTATCATAAAGCCAAAAATCACAAGAGATGTGTTTTTGGCAGCTGGATAAAGTCTTAGTTTACACATTTTCTGCATCAAATCCCTCCCCTCTCTCTTAATACTCACTTTTTTCACTTATGCACAAATCCTTTTGTTTTAGATGATTGTGCTTTTTAAAATTTCATTCATCAGCGTCATGTGTGTCTTTGCAACAAATCACTATTTAAAAGATGTGCCTTTGAATCTTCTGGCTTGCACTACATATTCAGCAGTCCACTCTTTGCATTCAGCACCCCCAAATATAACCTAATTATAGGGCCTTGGGGTCAGAGGTCACAGCTGGGTGCCCTGGGGACTTCTCATTAGCAAAATGGAGGGAAGAAGCTGCAGGTGTCTTCAATGAACTTCTCTATCTTTTGTGACCAAATTCAGGAAGTTCTCCATCACTGTTTAATTTTCTGTTTTAATCCTGCAGTTCTATTTTTTCTAACTTCAATCTTTGCACCTTTTTCACTTTGTATTGACTTAAATACAAGTTTTATAGAAAGGAAAGAACACTAAACTGAATGATGTGTAAGTTATTGTCAACTACTTGTATTTGTACTTTGACATTACCTTTTCAAGTTAAATTGTAACTTTCCTCCATTGTTCCTACTTTTTACTAATATTACAGCCACAGTTATCAACTGTGCAAATTCTGTTTTTTTCTCACCATACAAAACTGATGATTTAATTAAATGCAGTACATTGTTTTAGAAGTAGCCAAAAGTATATCAAGTAAATAAGCAATTTCATATAGAGGGGTGTCTGTTTGAGCATGACTGAGGCCCAGTGGCCCCATAACGTGATGAAGCATGATTGTCCACCCTCTCCATTCCCCCGTGGGCCTGCACTCACAATGCTCCAGGAATAACCTGGCCTGAGCACAGTTACCTCTTGAACATAACGTCATAATATAGCACATGCATGGCTTTACGTGATCATGTAGCATGCTTACTATTCAAGCGGACTCAAAAAAAAAGGAAAAATCAAAAAGGGGCTCACAGTCGAGTCCGTGTCTGCACATCAGAGTCTCTTAGAATGCCTCTTGTCCAATCAGATCACTGGGTTGAAACTAACTGTTGCATAGTTACATTTATTATAACCGTATCATAACCGTATACATAGTGATGCATGAGGACCTATAGGATTCATTAATATCATACATTTCTGCATAAAGAATACTTTTATTTTTTAGGGACATTTTGCTTATTAATACTGCTGCACTTTCAGTCAAGCTAGATTTTCTATTCAGGACTTTTACTTGTATAATAACCGTAAGTCTTTTATAAAAGAGTGAAATGCTGCTCTGATTCCACTCTGACGTTGTTAAGCAGTGCAGCTCAAAGTGATGATTAAGACAGCAGAGAGCTCAGGATGCCAGCAACCCACACAGCAGGACCTCTGCCAGCTAACTTCACATTTATTAGCTGAAACTCAGTTTCCTCTAAGGCTCTTATTTATTGATTTATTTAAGTCAAAATTCCTGTATATCACTTTTTTCCAACAAGAAAAAGAATGAATTATTAGCCTCAATAAATGAATTTCCACTGTTTATTAACCTCTCAGCTCTTCTTAATTGTTTCAGTTGTTGTAAATAAAAGACGTATGATCCGCAAAGCCTGATAATGGTTGTATGCTAATCTTGATGAAGAGTTTAGATGCAGTCTCTTATCTCAGTGTAAGCAGATAATCAAAGTGTCATTGAACTGAGGCTGACTTTAAACAGGGACAGCGTCAATACTGCAGCTAGCCTTCATGTCCTCTGCGTTGATTCTCACATTCCTCAGTGTTCAAAAGCACACAAGGGAATAGTTTGGCTGCAGGGTAAACAGGCCAGAATCGTTTTAAGTGGTTCTTCACACAATGTTTCAAATGCAAAACCCCAAAAGGTCTTTGCTGACAGACATTTCGGTCTCTGCAGAATGCACAGGAAGTCTCCTGCGGTACGTGAGGTTTCAGGATAGATTTAGACTACAAAGCGTCCACGCTCAGCATCGCAGTCTTTGATTGCAGCCACATTGAGGCAAACATGTGTCATGCATTCCCTCATTAGGGTTTGGGTGCATGTGGGTGATCTTGTCATGATTGCCTGACGTTTATTTGCAAAATCATGTCTTTGAATGGTTTGTTTTGTCTTGTTTTTGGAGGGAAACCCCACTTCAGTCGTTGTCCTTTAGAAGACGCCATCTCCAGCCCCTTTCACTTCACATTTATGACTCTCATTAGCTGCAAGTAACCAATCCCACTATTAGAAATCCAGATGAGAGCATTGTTATCAGCAGCCTGGTGGGTTTGATAGGCTGTGTTGTTGCAGCCCAGCTGGGGGTCAGACAGAGGTTCCCCCCTGTCTGTCTTATTTGCGGTGTCCCTTCCCCCCCACTTCTTCTAATTGGCCGGATCAATTTGGAGGGAAACTTAACAAGAAGCAGGATCCCTCCAAAACTTGACAATAGGTATAGTGTTTTACATATGTCCACAGGAAAGACAGATGTTGTGGCTCTTGACCACTCCACATTTGAATACATTTATCTGGATACAATGGGGGAGAAGACAAAGGGGAGATGTTTTGGCGGTCAAGTATATGTATAATTTTGGCGGCCAAGACGGTGATGGACCTTTCAGACTTTTGCTGCTGTGGAGGGAATGATAAGCTTTTATTCAAAAAGTTGTTCAACTTTGAAACAATTTAAGTCATTGATTCCTGAAATATCCACATCTGTGCCAGCTGTCAACATCAGTTGCACATAAAACAGGACAGTTTCATGTCAAAAATGGTTGCCAAAAATCATTCTGATCCTAAAAATTGGTTAAATGTCAACATCAGCATGTAAATTAAGAGTAAAACATTTAAATTCAACCTCCTCTTAGGTCTGACTGAACTTAGTTGTGTGTGAATATTTGACAGGGGCAATATACAACATGCTGCCAACAACAATCTTTTTTACAATTTCCACGGCAACAGAGAGAGCTGTTTGAAAATTAAAAGAAAGCAGGATGATTTTTTTTGTTACAGAATACAACTTATGCAGGTACAGGATCTCATCGGCAACGACGTAAAACGCACCACTTTGTAAACGGAGGACGCAAAAATCCACACAGAATGAAAGTCCCTCACAGTCGATTTATGTTCAAGATGACAAACATACAAGACGGTCTTTAATTTTCTTTACCTTCTTATGACAAGTTATTGACTGGGACTACTTTACAAAGCTTCCTTCCTTCTACAACATACACTCTCAAATTAGACATATCACTATCTCAGTATCGGCAACAAATGAAACCTTGTTTATAGACTGATAGATGGATGTAACTCCTGGATCAAAATCTGAAGAATATTTCTATTAAAGCAGCACTTAATGACTAAAATCTTAACACAAAATGCATGAATTATAAAAATACACATTTGCACTCACATCGCATTTTAGAAGACACTGCAGAAATCTCAAAAAGCATAAAGCATCTCATACTAACTTTATAAAAAATATGATTTTAAACAAATCTCTGATCAACTTTTTTATAGTTTAAAGAACAGTTGTTGCTTCTTTTGATTGTCCTATTTAGAATATATATCAGACACTGACCTCACAACACTTAAAAGAACACATGAATCCGACACTAAGACATGAAAAAAAGAGCTACAAACTACAAAAGTTAAAGGATGTATGGGTATCAGGTTTTTTTTCTTTTTTCATTTTGCTGCCTGACTGATTCAATCTCCTCCTCCTCCTCCTCCTCCTCCTCCTCCTCCTCCTCCTCCTCCTCCTCCTCCTCCTTGGTCCCTCTTGCTCTGTCAATTGAGTTTGGCTGGGTTAGGTCATCCTTGGCCGTGCAGAATATAATTAGCCTGCCTACACACACACATACACACAGACTTTAAACTTTAAACCCCCTCTTATACAATGGCCAGCTCAGACAATAGACACATGCCAATACTCTGACCCCCTCGGCTATCTCCTCATGCACAAAAAAACCTCCCTGTTCATCTTCAGAACAATTTCATTTTTACGTCTCACATTTCACCTCGTATCAGTGAAGTAATAATGAGCTTAACAGGTGCTGAATCTCAGCTTTGCCTGTGGCGATTTGAAATCAGGCAGGTCGTCAGAATTAAGCTCAACGTTGACTCTGAGTATTAAGTTTCACGTGATAAAGTTAATAAGGTGATAAAGTTTCTAAGCTAGTTAAGTTTGTAACCAAAGATGAGCTGAGCTTTAACTTCACAAATAGTGGGAAAAAAATGGCCTGAAGACAATGTTTTTAGACTGGACAAGATACAAAATGATAGCATGATTATAAACTTTGTCTTTGCATTTTAAGTTCTGCTGGTGATGGGCTTTTTTTCCTGAATATTTTTACGTATTTGTTTCATTTCATTTTTTCTCAGTTCCCTTGTTTAAAAGTTTGACTCTAAACGTGTGTTAGAACAAAATGTAAATCAGGAGCATACATCAAAATAATCCTCAAAATAATAATTCTTATTAAATAAAAAGTTAAAGTGAGATAATCTCTGGGTAGAAATAACATGATTAAATGACTGTAAATGTACATTAATAATACTCTTCTCTCCTGAGTAGTATCACAAGGACTCTCACATTTTCAACATCAGGATGACACTTCAAATCTCTGAATAGGGCCCATGTTTGCCCCCTAAATCTCCCTGCAGAGCTCCTTTTATCTCCCACCATTTTTTACCAACCTTCATTGACACTCCATTACTGACCTGCAGTTCATCCCCGAGCCTCTTTTCTCTTTAATTTTTAAAAAATGCAGAGTTGCCCCCCTCCTTTTTTTCTCCCCCAGCACCTGCACTCCAGCGTCCTCCGGCTCATCCATGGAACCTGCCCTTTAAAAACGTATACATCTGTTGCAAATGAGGTGCCCATTGTTGGGAAACCCTTGAGGGGACCGCCAAAATTTGATGTCTCCCCAGCTCCATCATTGTGAGGAGACCCCAACCCCCCCAACTTCCCGTACACATGCACACCTCTTACTTCAGGGGTATCATATCACCTATCCCTCGGGGTTAGTAGGGCTCATGGTAACAGGTGGATTTGAATGTACACAACAGGTGGGGGAGTTTTTTTGTGGTTTTCTTGACTTTACCAGTAAATTAACAAGTTCGGAGCCCTGCTAAAATGTTTTTTATCTCTCTTCGACATGATGAAAACAGAGCCATATTCATATTTTAATCATTGAAGTTTCAAACAAGACTTTTAGTGGTGTTGAAATGGAACTTATTTCCTGTTTTTCCTCTTTTGAGGATATTAATACTTGTGCAAAGCATACCGGAGGCAATAAATATTTATCCTGCAGCTCCATGTGGTTATTTGGCTTCATTTTCTTTATCTGACCCACGGCTGATGAAAGGAGGCTGATTATGGAGGGAAAAAAGGGAGACAAAACAGAGTCTGTGCTTTGACTGAGTGACTCTACAATAGATGTGGTTTCTTTCTGCGGTGAACTGTGTCGTACTGCAGAGCGGGGAGAATGAGCCAAAAAGGAATTTGCTGAATAACTAGAGCATGGAGGATAGTCCTGACACATTCATGCATGCACACATATGCATCCACTCGTTTTTTCTCTCTATTCTTGCACGTATAGACAGACATAGAAACAGACTTCATACATAGTCCAAAGTGAAGGATTTCGGGCCTATCTGCACATGTATGCAGGCTAATCAGGGCCTCTCCACAGACAGAAAGCACAGGGTCACTCAGGGTGAGATGTTTGTGATGGAAATTTGGACGGCAGGCGTAGGAAAACAAAGCCGGAGACAGGACGCCCCAGAGTCGACATATTTTACACATGAGATAACACGCATTGAGCAGTTACAAAAAAATCCTCAAAATAGGATCACAAAGCTTTCTTATTTTAAACGCTGATAAAGAGCTTCATGCAGGCACTTTCATGAAATAATCAGAGAAACAAAACGATATTAAAGATGTTGTTTGTAGATTTTATTCTGAGATGTCGTACCAAAGGAAATGTATGAAGTTGTAAAATTCTGATAGCTTGGGGAGTCTGTACAGATGATTACATTTCAGTACTAAACTCCTCTTTACAGCTGCACAAAAAGTGAATGACTTGTTTTAAATCTTAAATAAAGGTGTGTTTCTCCTCCCTCCAAACAACCAATGTTAATCTATTAAAAGCTATTTTCTGCACTACATCAACAAAAAACAAGCAAACTGTTTCACTGTTGCTCATGATTGTTCCTGGCTCCAGTATTGAAAGTGACGTCACCCCAGCCATTCCTCCACCAAGACCTCTATCTTTACTAGACATACAGAGCATAGATCGAGGTTATCCGATGGAACCTCCGCGCCTCACTGAGATATCACACAAAGATGGGATTTAATGGCCCTTCGATTGAGCGCTTCTGAAAAGCTGACCTCTGGCCCCCAGCCTTCACCCCTGCTAACCCCTCCCATCCTCCAGGGTCCAGTGCCTGTCATTGGTCATTAGTCAAACCCCTCGCACTGATCTGATTACTGATCAATTTAGGTTCTGCCGACTACACACTTCTCGGATCAAGACAAGCTTCTTTCAGCAACTTTACATGACAACAAATAGTCTGATTGTTGTGGGAAGAGTAAAGGGGACGAGGATTTGATCTTTTCAGCCCAGAGAGACGGACAAAACTTAAAATAGAAGCCAACCCTACAGCCTTCCAATGGCTAAATAGTCCGAATTTAATGAGGAAGAGATAAAATGCTATTCTGAATCATAGTTCAATGCAACAAATGAGTTAATGTTCAAGAGAAGAGCAGAACACCCAGATGAGTCATCCAAACTAAACATTTCTCAGATGTGATCCAAACCTCATGATTAACAGCATCCAGACAGAAAATCCTCTCAGTGTATCATTCACGTATGCCAGTATTTATAAAAACCAGCACAGTTGCTAAGGCTATTTTTTAAAACACAGCCACAATCAAATAGTGAATATTCTCAAAGTACGATGTATGCACAGGTCAATGTCCTCGAAGATCTACACAACATGTTGACAAGTTTTTCTCTTGACACCCAGACATGCAATAGTTAAATAAACTTAAAGGTGGGTTGTGCAATTTTAATCCAACACCCTTTTCATTGCCTCTTCAATAAGGCACTGTTGCATCACTGTTACGCCTTGCCTTCAATGTAAATGTCACGGAGGCACAATGGTTGGGCTAAGTCTTTCTGCTGCTGAGCTTGCGTTGAAGGTAACAGAGGCAGAATTAAGGCCCTGAGGTGTAAACATACAAAAACAGCTAACACAAGAATATTTGTGTGGACGGACGATGAGGTGGGGTTGTTACTTCAAGTGACACTAAACTACAAAGAGAGTCAATTTCAAATACTGTATATGTTGACTGGGAGAGAGCAGCACAAACAGAACTCTGGAGTCGTCCATCTACTCGCGCACGGCTATTGACTGGAAGCGTAATGCGCATGTGCGATAAGCTCGAATCAAGAGGCAACCTCCAGTGTTGAAAAATGAAGTAGATGCAGGAGTGCAAAACACTGCAGTTTGTAAACGTTCTGTTCAACTGGCTGCAGAAGCAACAGAAGTCACATCAGACCCCATTCAAAAAAGCCTGTTTACGGCAGAAATGATCATGTTTACAGCCAAAAAACAAAATTGGTCTGATTAGCTCATGACTCAATTGGCACACACTGTAAGGGGATGCATTTTTTGATAACTCATCCGTTTTTATGAAGGATAAATCATAAAAAGGGGCATGGCTGACCTGATTGACAGGCTGGTGCGGTGTAATGGTTTGTCAAGAGGCTTAAAACCGGCCTCAGCTTCAACTCTAAGCCTGTCGTTAGTTTGACTGAAAGTTAGGTTGAGACAACATTTCCAGCATGGCGACCGCCTTTGATGGGACTCCAAAACTCCCCCGCAGTAACAGATGGGAGACGTCACTCAGGCTTCGTCCATTAATATTTTCAATCTATGACCAGCACATGCCTTATGTGTGGAACCGTAATGCACATAGGTGTAAGGCTACTGTTTCAAGAAAGGATGTAAAAGGAAATAAAATATACAGTGTCTTAACGGTCCTAGCCCTTAAATGTGCAAGCCAGACAACATGATTTCAGCCAATCAGCAACAGGTAGTATTTGTGCACCCAGACCTCTGCCTCTGCCTGCTTCTCTCCATTTTTTTGCGTCCTATTCTTTTACATTAAATGTGTCCATGAGTTTTTTTACTATTAGGGCTTTGTTTCTTTTTTTTTTTCTATGGTGGAGTACAAACGCATGTTTTCTCAATAATTTGGGGATGTGTACAAAGCATGCACACTAGATTATGAGGCTATATTTGCCAAAAATGTATTGGTGAACAAAAGTCATGATTTGAATAACTTCTTAAATACTTATTGTATGTTTATAAGCCTGGATGCTATGTGCAAGATAATGGTCTCAAAATCTGAGCATGTTTCACTGTGTTTTGTGTCTTCTCTGAAAAATCCTCTGCAAAGTAACCCAAAGCTATAACACACATCTTCTCCTGATCCGCCCTGAGGGACTGCTGTGCACTATCACACACACACACACACACACACACACACACACACACACACACACACACACACACACACACACACACACACACACACACACACACACACACACACACACACACACACACACACACACACACACACACACAGCCTAAACAAACCGCTGTCTGGCTAACGCTCACACACACAATTAGCCCTCTGCTCATTATGTCTGCTTTAGCTCTATAGGACTGCATTGGGTTTTGGGTGTGGGGGCTGGGGATGGGTGGGGCTGGTGACCCTATAGAGGATGACCTTAGGGGACATTCCCGGAGTAATGGGGGGGAGTAAGCAGGGGGTATCAGGGGAAGGGGGCATGGACATTCAGGGAGGAAAAGTAACTTCTTGGTGTCCCTGCTGGTTGTGTCCTGTGAAGACCCTTATTGATTTTCTATGAGAAAAACACACTGATTAGTCATCTCCAGTTAATTGCATGAGCTCCACCAGAACTGATGCTTTTGACTTGATAATGTGATGAGATTCAACTAAAACAACGCTCATTACAATAAAAAAAATCTCCATCTTTTCTTTTGCAGCCTGCAATTAATTACAATCATAAAAAATATTGTTTCCACCAGGGTGTAGTTTTTTGCAAATGAATGGTTAACTCTATTTTTTATTTAAATGCATCCGTGGTTGATTACAGGAGGAATTTCCCTCCGCATCCCTGAATTACTCTGACACAAGAGTTTTGATTTCCCTCCAAAAACTCTTTTGTAAAACATCTCCCCCACAACTCATACACAGCAGCCTCCTCTACCCCCAGCCGTCACACATCAATCCTCGGTGGGTGTGCGTGGGTGTGTGGGTTTAGGGAAGTGGGGATGTCTCAAGCGTGATGTTAACCCCCCAGGATGTAAAGGATTTTTGGACTAACACTGCAAGTTTCAAAAAACAAACCTTTGGATCACAGTTTACTTCAGCTTTCTTTAGATTCAAAATAACAGTCAGTTAGAATGAATCCAAACAAATCTGTCTTTAACAGTTTGTTGCAGAAAAAAACTCTTCTTCCCCCCTGTGTGTGTAGTATCTGTGTGCAGTGACCAAATAAATAAGATGGAGCTATGCTTCAGGATCATTAACCCCCCCCTCCCCCTCCTGTTGTCAGGAAGCTTAATCAGGGCTGCAGAGGTGTGTGGATGATCTATGACCCTAGGGTGTCTCTGGCTTTTCTTTTCCTTGCCTTTATTTTAGCATCAGCACATCCCCCATTTAACTCTTAACCTAAAGAGTCGACTTTTGCAACCAGGCACATTTACACAGTTGGTTGTTCACAATAAATGATTACCAAACACTTCTAACCACTAGAAAAATCTGATGTAACCTGTAACCCATCTAAAGTGAGCCTGCATGGGCAAAGAGCTGCAGTCTCCCTTCATATCTTATGCATTTCACTTACAATATTATAATAAAATAACATAAGCATTTCTGTATGTTTAGGAATACCGACAACCAGAGTACCTAACTTCGAGTGTGGTGTTCAAATGATGCTTTTGTCAATGAGAATTGCTAAATGTATCTGCATCTTAATGTCAGACAGATAAGAGCAATAGAAAAAAACCTTCACACATCAATTTTTTTCCATCAAAAACTTAAAGTAAAGCGTTTGCCTGATGAAGGTCTTGTACCAAAATGTTGCCAATAAATGTTTGTTTGAAAGTTAGACTGATAAGAGAAAAAAACCTCCAGTATCAGGGCACTAGTTTGAGATTTATTACACAGACAGCACACGTTATTCTTATTCTGAAGAAAAGGGCCACATTTTAAGTTTAATTTGTAACTGTTGTGTTAACTCAAGTAATAATGATAAAATACTGATAAAACAACACAAGTGTAACCTACTTCACTGTGAGTCGGACATTACTAAACCTTCCCCCCACTTTTCAGAATAGAGTTTAACATCTTTTATACAGAAAGCTGAAGACATCCAGGACCAGGAGAAGTGATGATTTTATTTTCCTATTTAGTCTTCTCTGTGATTGTTAATGGGTTGTTTTAAAGATGTTTAAAAGTTCTATTTCTATTTTAATTCAAGATTCAAGATTAACTTTATTGTCTCACAAAGTGAGAAATTTGTCTTGGGCTCTTCACCCGTGCTGCAGCCATAAAAAAGACAGCAATAAACATCATTCACATCAAACTATAATGTTTCTCTTCCCTTTGCCTTGATGTGTAAGATGTCTTGTGTGAAGCATTTTGAATTGCCTTGTTGCTGAAATGTGCTGTACAGTATAAATAATCTTGCTTTGCCATGTGAAAAAGTGGCCAACTTGCAAGAAAAAACTTTATATTACCGACTTCAACATTTGGTGCAACTATTTCAGCTAATTGGAATGAAGAGCATGGTGGATATCTGCATGTTGCATCTTTGGGTCCAATCATTTAGAACTGTTAAACATTATTCTCAAGTAAGCAGTGAAAGTAGAGACAGGTAGCACATTAACCGTGTAAGGTGTGATGATGCATCGGGGTCTACCTTTTGTGAGAGCAGCTTTCATTAATTATTGGACAGAACTGCAGTCAGTGCTTGTGCTGTTTAATGGTTCAACAAGTACATGGAAAGCGAGAAAATGACGCTTGTTGGCTGACATTGTGTGCACGTGTGTCTGAAGACGCGGTTTTCTTTGTTCTAACAGTGTAATAGTCTACAGCAGTGTGTGTAGAGCCAAGTAGGTATAAAAGAGCTTGTTAAAGCAACTAAATATACAAACATTTACCAAGACACTGTTACATGAAGGACATACAGTGACAGTGAGACAATATAGTCACACGTCTGACATAAAAAGAAGCTGTTTAATGGGTTGAAACTGAAATTCAAACAATAATTTCCTGCATTTACATCTTCTTTCAGTTAACACAGAGGAACTATTCTTTCACTTTTGTGTCCTTGTTGCATTGAGACCCACTTGAACAAACTGCAATAAGTCTATGAGCCTTTCCCCTTCTCAAAATGAGCAAACCCCCCTAAACAAAGAAGCACCATTGTAGATAAATACGGCTTTTGTTTTACCCATTTGAACCTGAGGTTTCCCTTAACGCTGAGGAGAGTGTGTTCACCCTTTTTCTCTTTTCAGTCGCTTTGGCGCTGAATTGCGGACAACACTGCCAAATTGGAAAACGACTACACAGGCAAAGAGAAAGAGCACAATCAATCAGGAAGTGGCAGCTTTTTCAGATGTGCCAAAGGAGCAGGGCAACTTCCTGGTGTGGTTGCCAAGGTGACAAGAAGCTCAGCCAACTGGTGCAGTAGGCAGCAGTTGGGGTTTAAAGGGGGGTAGAGGAGGATGACGGTTGGGATATTGGATAAGAGGAGCGAGGATGGGGCAGTTTAAATGTAAGCACTGAGTGCTTCAAACAGCATTCTTGTTGACACTCACTGCAGGCTTTCTATTTTGTTAACAATCCTATGCAAACAGTCACTAATCCCTCCAATTATTCCCAATTATACCTCTGTGATGCTGGATTGTTCTCACAAAAAACCTTGCTGTACAACTTTGAATGAGAAATTACCCTTTTTTGTTGCAGAGAAATACACTGGCATTACATATGGGCCACACTTTTATGTCTTTTGTAAAAAAGAAAGAAGAGGAGTTTTATAATAAAGAAGATTCTAGCAAGTGAATTAGGCTACAAAAAAAATGTAAAGATATAATGAGAAAAAAGCATTTTAATGGTATAAAATCGTCAATTTTGGATTTGCACCATTCCTAGCAATAAACTGTCTCTCTACATGCATATCTTTTTATCTTCTACAAAACATACTCTACTATGAAATTATATATTTTTCCCAAATCTGATGCCTAATGGCAAATTTTAAACAAGAATCATACTTTTTGCGAGTGAGTACTTTAAATACAGGCCTGTTTTAGTGTACATGGGAGGTTTTCAGTACGTGCTGGTTGGAAACTTCTCACTGATTACGGTTTCATATCTCTGAATCTAAACTTGCAGCGTTAGTGTGTTTAGCTTCATGAGTCTGTGTGTGTGGTACTGAACCCCTAAAGGTTGTGACTGGGGTTCTTAAATTGGGTAGGTGGGTGTTCTGGGGGGATCAGGGGACCCGAGTGGCTGAGATGGGTAAACACAGCTGGGGACACACATCGCTGGTGGGTCTGCGGCTCAACGGCCCCCTTCACACATTTATCAGTGTGTTTGCTCAGGGGATGTGCCCTAATCTTCACACGCTGATCTCTGTGCGAAGCCTCCATAGAGGCCCGACAGGCTGGGATGAAAGTGACCCTGGCCACAGTCACAGGCGCGCTAAGTCCTGGATGGCTAAACTTGCATGTTCTTCTCTTTATCAAGGCTAATAAAGGTTATCTGTGGATCTGTCTGTGTGTGGCTGAAGCTCTCTGTGTGTGGGATGTCCCTGATAATATAAACTATAGCCTTGATTATAATCTGACCTCTCTCTGAACATGCCTCCTGCATAAAAACAGATCATTGTCAAGAAGTGTCAAGAGTTTAATGGACCCTGAAACAAATGTGCTAACAAAAATGTTGATCCTACTTCTTTCATTTTACTTATTTATAAGGAGCAACAATTGTATTTAATCACCTGTAACTTCATAACATTTCAGTTGGCCTAAGGCTTTGTTAACTGAATATAAAACCCTTTTTTTTTTTAAATATGCAGAATTCTGTAAGTGCTCCGAGTTTTGCAAAAGTTAAAGTGTGAAGACTTTTTTGTCTCTGTCCGTCTCTTTTCCCTAAGGGTTTACATAAAATCTATGATTATGGAGCGCCATCTGCTGGTTATTATGTTTTATTGTAGTGCTCTCTCCTGTTAAATAGGTGTTGGATGCAAAGGTTGGATGTTGTTAATTAAAGGCAGTAGGCCAACGGACTGTAATATAATCTATTGAAATATGCTAATTGTAGCCTAAGTGTTCTTTTAAAATGTGGGGGATCTTTATAAACTCAGTTTTTGATTTTCTCTAAAGGTGTATTTCTTACGAGGCAATTATTATTCTAGCTAAAACTGATGTTTCATTTTTTTCAGATGAGCAGTAAAAACTAAATTTCCTTTCGGCTTCCGTTGCCGTCGCGTAAGCATATGACGTCAGTATAACAACAACCTGACATGACAGCTCGTATGGGGAAAAAAATATCGACTAAAATTTGATATATAAATCATACAAAACTGTAAAACCTGGATGCAAGATTCCTTAATATACGGTAAGGTTTAGATATCACACATCTCAGAATCAATCCTAATTTACAAGGAACTTGGCAAAAATAAAAAGGGAATAAGCTGTGTAGCAAACAAGCTAACCTAGCATTAGCTAATTTTCTGTTTTATGTGGTGGCTACCCGGCGTTGTAGTAAATGTGAAGATAAAGGCTAAGAAGACATTTTCAGTCACAAAAAGCAAACGTAAAAGCTTAATTTTTCCAATTTTGCTGCTGATTAAGTGGCATGCTTTGTGCAAGTGGTTAAAAAACTGACTGGGCAGAACAGCCCGTAAAAGCTTTCCCAGCTAGCTTAGCTCGCTAACTAGCTAACATTTCAGCACCGATCTCTTGTTTTTCTACAACCAAATTTAAAGACAGTATCGACCAGTGTCTATATTAGCTGCTGCAACAAATGTGTTTTAAATGTAAGCAAGACGAACGTCGTTGTTGTTTGTTTACAACGACTAACCGCTAACTGTAGGGATGTAACGTTTCAGTTTTACGACAGGGACTGTGCTTGTTCAATGTTTTCTGATGGCTGGCTAGCTAGCTGAGCTGCTCATCTAGGTACCACTGATGTCTGTCACATGAATAGTTAATTCGCTGGCAGACTAGCCACCTCGCTGTATTTTCGCGATGTGTGCACACTCAGCAAATTAAACGAATGCTTTTGGGGTGGCAGGACTGCACCTAATTCGACCAAGACGCATTGCAGGTGCATTGCATTTAGTGCAAGCTGTCAATGGTGACCTAACTGTACATACACCGGCTCTCTGATCTTGTTCGTGAGATCCAGGAGGGACAGGGCATTCTTGAACCTGTCAGCTAGCCAGCCGAAGAGACGGGGAACAGGATAGGGAAGCAGGGCGAGGCGGGCCCCGCGGAGCCGGCGGAGAAGATGGCCGGCAGCCCGGAGAAGAGTTCCACCGCGCAGGAGCTGAAGGAGCAGGGGAACCGACTGTTCCTGTGCCGCAAGTACCAGGAGGCTGCTACATGCTACAGTAAAGCTATTGTGAGTAACTGTCGTTGTAAAAGAAAAAATACCTATAGTGGAATTGCTTAGGCAGAGCTTGAATACATACAGTTTTCTCCATATAAAAAAAGGAGGCTACTTTGCTGTGCAGTAACATCATTGCACATTCGTATTGTCTGGTATTTTCTGTCTTTCAGAACCGTAATCCGTCTGTGGCAGTGTACTACACAAACAGGGCTCTCTGCCATGTGAAGCTGCAGCAGCATGACAAGGCTCTGGCAGATTGTAAGCATGCACTGGAGCTGGACAGCCAGTCAGTAAAGGCCCACTTCTTCTTGGGCCAGTGTCACTTGGAGCTGGAGAACTACGATGAAGCAATTGGCAACCTGCAGAAAGGTCAGAAAAAACTGATGAAAGATAGTGAATGTTGTGCAACATTGTGTGGTAGTGTATAGAAGCATCTTGCTTTATGTTGAACAGTGTTACTCATGTATTTCCTCATTTCTGTTTATTTCTTAACTCTGTCATTCTCTCTGCTGTCTGTGAATTCAGTGATGAAATGCTGAGCGTAGAATCCTTGATTCAAAATCTTTATTTTGTCATCCTTATGTAATTTCTGGGGCACTTTTTGAGCACTGCATCTATATGCTTTGATGGGGTTTTAAACACTAGACTGGATGATTGTGGAAAGTTTTATATGTCAACGTTGTTTCATTTATCTTTAGAAAAGAGTTACCATAAGGAAAGAAAACTCTGGAAGACAGTTTAATGGTGAACAGGTGTTGCTGTTGTGATGCTTTTCTTCTGCAGCTTATAATCTGGCAAAGGAACAGAGGCTGAACTTCGGAGACGACATCCCCAGCGCCTTGCGCATTGCAAAGAAAAAACGTTGGAATAGTATCGAGGAGAAGCGCATCAACCAGGAGAACGAGTTGCACGCCTATCTAACCAAACTGATCCTGGCTGAGAAGGAAAGGTGAGGCCAGAGTGCTTATTTGTGTAGTAATCTCTTGATGAAGGTTAAGGGTCACTGTAATCAGTCTGTCATGTGGACATCATTATTGTTTTGTCAGAGAGAAGGCGTAATTTATCACAACTTTGTATTTACGCAGAGAACAAGAGGAATACAAAGAGAAACAGGACGACAATCAGAATGGAGGAGATGTGGCTAAAATAGCTTCTAAACATGTACGTTAAACAAATGGTTTGCGCTTACTGGTTTTAATAAACACATTTATTTAATATATACCCAGAATGAATATTGATGAATACGTGCTGACATGCAAATGTGTCCCTCCCAGGACAAGTATCTGGTGGACATGGATGAGCTCTTCTCTCAAGTGGATGAGAAAAGAAAAGTGAGTATAAACAATTGACTTATTACTGATCATTGAGCATGTTATGGTGTAAAATTAGTTTTCATCCGTGCAGTCATATCCTATTCCAACCTGCTCCTACTATAGGAGGACAGGAGTTTATCCCAGCATGCAATGGGCAAGAAGTAGAGACACATCCTGCGTAGGTTATCGCCATCATCCATCACAGAGCTAACAAACAGACACTGATCACATTCACCCACACAAACCCATCTTCACTAACAGTGCACACACCTACTTCACACCACCTTCTTTGATGGTTGACATGGCAACAAGGAAACAGACGGAAGCAAATTTTCTGATTAGTGTGCAGTTCTTATCACTTATTTATTTAAGATCATTTGAGTTGGTTTTTTTAGCACATGGACATTCTTTCTACATCGTACCTGTGGTGTATAAGGGCATCTGTGAGAAGGCACTTTTACCAAAAGCTAGACAGACCGTTGTGTGCTATTACCAGCCCAAGCTGTTTCTATGGTAACCGCCGGTATTCGTTTGCAAGGGCGTGTAGAGATTCATTATCCGTCTGTACATAGTTGTCTGAGCTGAGGTAGTCTCCATGTAATTGTCTGCTGTAATGACACCTCACAGACCGTATTCTTAACCTGACAGCTTAGGTTCCAATCCAATCTAAACATGGAACCTAAGCTGTCAGTATCCAATCCAAACATGTGAAAAATGATGTGGTTTTAAAGCAAAGAAACAGTTTTGTGTGTGTGATTGCCAAGAAAATGTGTCATTAAACGTTGGGGAAACCTGTAAGCCCAGAAAAGATTTAATGTTGTCAGCTTAATTACTGCTACACTAAACATTTGTTATTTTATACATGTATATCCTAGCTTTTTAATAGTTTGACTCTTTTTGTATCTACTTTCATCCTTTCAGAAGCGAGAGATCCCAGATTACCTGTGTGGGAAGATCAGTTTTGAGCTGATGAGGGAGCCCTGCATCACACCAAGTGGAATCACTTACGATCGCAAGGACATTGAAGAGCACCTTCAGGTAGAAGCAGCAGCTGCACTCTGTATCTGTTTAGAGGTGAAATGTTGAGCTAGTTATCTCTGTGATGGTAATACATTCAGTTCATAAAGTTATCACTCTCAGAAAAGTATGACCTTCAAACAAGCACAGGATGAGGAAACAGAGAAGTGTGAAAGTCTGTGCAGAAACTCAGTGAAAGCCACAGTGTAAACAGGAAATACTGTTTTGTTTTTTTTATCTCTCACTTTGCTGCGGCTAAACTTCTTTTGATTATCTCGTACAGTCTTGTACAAAATACAAACCATGCTTTGCCACTGAACTGTTCTGCCATTTTCACAAAGTAGTTTGTTTGTACAGCAATAAAGCTGAAGCTTAGTTTACATTCATCCATTTGACAAACTCTGAGTATAGATAAATAACGACCACAAAGAGATGAATACCAATTTAAAAAACATCATTACTATTCAGTAGTTAAATACTTCACCTATGTCAATGTATGTGGTCTTAATTCCACTCATAGTTACACTGTCTTTGTGAAATAGTTGAATTGATATCATGAGAAGTTAAAACCACAGATAGTGCTGTGTATCTTTAATGGTCTCACAATGACCCTGTCTACGATTCGATATCACAATGCATCAAAATTGGTTGCATCCTCAACTTTCTATGTTACTGCACACGGCAACTTCTTCATCAATGAAGACCAGCACTCTGATGAATATAAACTCCCTTTGTCATTATATAGAAAGTGCTTTAGAAATCAATGTCAACATAAATGTCTTTAAACTGTTCACCAAAATAAAAAAAGGGACCAGGAAATCTAGAAGCAACGTCAGTATGCCATGATTTATGTTCTGTCACTTCATTGATGTCTAATGGTCCATGTTCAGGATGCACAGTAGATTACCTTCAACACCTACTAACAGTAGCATGTCGCTTCTCTGCAGCGAGTGGGTCACTTTGACCCTGTCACCAGGAGTCCTCTGACCCAGGACCAGCTGATCCCAAACCTGGCCATGAAGGAAGTAATCGATGCCTTTATCCAGGAGAACGGCTGGGTGGAGGACTACTAAAGGGACCCCCCCCCACCACCTCCTATCTCTCCGTCATACCCCCTCAACACAAAGACTGGACAACACAAGACTTTAGAGAACAGATCACCCTCTTGCCTGGATAAGAACTTTACACAGCAGTCAAAGCCACATTAAGGACTACAAGACGAGAGCCATGTTTCTCTGTCCGCCTCCTTCTCCCCACATTTTATCTTTGCTGTAAAACTCCCTGCTCCGATCTTCTGAGGCTCGATGTTTCAGGCTTGCTTCTCCCTTTAAAGCCCTCCTTCATTCTGCTCTTTCTCTACCTTCTCTCTACAACCATGTCATCACATTTCTAGTCTTCTAAGCTTGACTTTAGTCAAAATAAGGGGCCATGTTCTCAGGTCTCACTCCCTCCCTTCT
This sequence comes from Tautogolabrus adspersus, assembly GCA_020745685.1. Lineage (NCBI taxonomy): Eukaryota > Metazoa > Chordata > Actinopteri > Labriformes > Labridae > Tautogolabrus > Tautogolabrus adspersus. Next base: position 10,849,253 of record CM036554.1, read on the forward strand.
CTGTCCCTCTCTCTCTTTCTCCGAGTGCCACAATCCTTTTACAGCATCAGCATTGCACTCCAGTCTTTCACAGAAACCACCGATATTTAAAAAACGACACGTGGTGGTTCGACTTATTAAGATATTGGCCTTTTCTTTGGCATTTACTACAGTGTTTATTGGTCTCTTTTTCTCATTCATCCTCCACTTCTTGGTGTATATTTGCTGAAGTGGAATCTAAAATGCCAAAAACCTGTTCTCATGAGGTTGACCAGTTTATATGCAAGTTTTACATCACGATACATGAGGAATAGTTCTAGAGAATTAGGTCCCTTCTCCCCACCCGACACCATACTGTAAGATTTTCAGTAGATCTTTAGGTTTTTCTCTTCTTCTTTGCATATCAATCCCAACCCATTACAGACAATTGAAATGAGTTGAATGTATGAAAATGTACTCTTTAGGTTTGACCTGCGGTAATTCAATATGTTTTTATTATCAGGACAATGAACAAAGGTTTTCATGAAAAGCGGCCTTGAACTCTTTACAACAGAAAAAAAGGAATGGAAACAACAGCTGCATACAAATATAACATCAATATAAACAAAACAAGGACTGCTCACTAAGAAAAACTAACAGTTTTCACATTGCTGGATATTAATGGATAGTGTTGAAATGTTTGACTTTTGGTGGATGACATCAATCGCTCTGGTTGATGTGTAAATGGTCTGTGCTGTCTGTGTCGGTCATAAAAAAATGTGTTTGGGCGTTGTGTTTGGCTCGTGCTGTTTGCCTGGAATGACATCAGATCAGATCATCAAGCATGAAGTAGAGTTTGTTTTCCTTTTTAGAGGCAAGAACTTGTCTTTTTTTTTCTTGTTGTTGCCTTGTTTGCTGTTCATCTGACACACTTTCTCCCCACGCTGAACAGAATACGGTTAGAGCAGCGTACAAAAATCAATCCTCCTGTTTGAAATGCTGGAAGAGTTACGACCATCGGATCTCATTCATACCTCAATCCAAGCTCCTTTTCAGTTCAGCACTATCAGTTTACCTGTTTTCCAGCTGAATGTGTGTCTGTGGTCATTTAGGCCTGTGGGTGTTGTGTGCAGGCTGTGTAAATACGTTGCTTGTGTATCTCAGATTTTATTTCTTGACAACATAGGTTTCTTGTTTTCTGGAGAAATCCTAGAGCTTGACAAACTGTATTAAATGTAGATATGTTGATAACATGAATGCCTGGTTCTGTTTTCATTTGTCCCATTAAACCGTGACCTTTGACTTTTGTTTGTTGTCGTGTTTTTGACACAAGAGGTTATCATTAAAGAGATACCAAGTATGATGAACATTGAACTCCTGCTCATTTCTTACAGCTTCAGCATCAGGGTTAGGTTAATGTTTCGTCTTCCCTTTGAGTCTGAAAATATTGGAGGATTTTTACTGCTTTCAATTCAGAGATTAAATGATAAGCCACTTCTTCTTATGAGATTCTTATGCATGAAGTTTTACCCTTAGCAGGTTTTTTTACATCAGTGCATTCTACTTTTGCTTTTCTGTTGAATTTAAAGAGAGCTTCAGCTCTTTTAAGTCAATAAAGTTCTTATATAAATTGCTCAACAAGGGTGAAAACATGCACATCCAAACCAAATAGGGCAGGTGCAGAGTCGAGCAAAAAAATCACTAAAACAAAGAGAAAGAAGGCTCGCTCTTCATCATCAGACTCTGATGAAGAGCAATTGTGCTCTAAAACGTCACCCTGGTGAAATGAATTTCTGGAAAATTGGAGCCCTGCAGTGTGAGCCGTCTTTCTCTTTGCCTGAATATATTGGTCTGCATCAGGGTGTTATAATGGATGATGTAGCTTACTGCAGATTTCTCCATTTCAATACGATACGATACGATTCAATACACTTTATTGTCCCCTAGGGGAAATTTGCGTTGGACTCACAGTGCTGCCAAACATTCAGCTGCTTCCACTCGAATCAATAAATAACAATAGAAAAACCACATCCGCATCTAAACAAAAAGGCACATACCAATACAGAACAACACAACATATATTGCACATATCCCATATTGCACAAGATCTGCAAAAACACAGCCTGAGAGATAAAAACAAAAAGGAAATATAAAAAGCATACAGGTACACCATGCTATTGCACAACCCACACAGCCTAAGAAACATTATTCAGAATTTGTATCGACGTGGGAACAAAAGGGTTTTTAAAGCAGTTCAGTTTACATTGGGGGACTCTGTATCGTCTGCCAGAAGCTAGAAGCTCGTACTCAGAGTGGAGGATGTGAGACGGGTCGGACAACACTCTCTGTGCCTGACTGAGAACAGACTGCTCATATATTGGCTGTAGGGAGAGGTTTTCAGTCCTCCTCATCACCTACATGGCAGTCTGCACCAGATGAGCAAGCTTAGATTTTAGCTGAACAGAGAGGTTACCGTACCACTCTCACATACCGTATCTAAGGATACTCTCCGACACGGCTTGATAAAACAAAAACATGATCTTATGGTCAACACCAAACACCCTGAGTCTACGCAAGAAGTACAGTCTTTGCTGGAAACGAGAACACAAATTATCAACATGAATTTTCCAGCTAAACAGGTTATCTAGGTGTATACCAAGATACCTGTAGGAGCTGACCTGGTTGATTCTTTTGTCATGGATAAAAACAGGGGTATGATCTCCCACCGATCGAGGATCCAGCACGATCTGCTCTGTTTTAATTACATTTACAACAAGGTAGTTAGCATCACACCACTGAACAAACGTCTGTAATTCAGTGAAATATGATGAGGGGTCTGAGTCCTTGTACAACAGGCTGAGAAATAGAACCTGGGAGGCTGCTGGTGCAATCATATAGGGTAAAAAGACCCAACCCTGCGGTGCTCCTGTGCTGATGGATTTTGAATCTGAGAGTGTGTTATTGACCCTGACATTCTGTGTTCTATTTGTTAAAAAAGAATAAAACCATTTGATAATAACAGTCATCTGGGCTAGCTTCCTTATCAGCAAATGAGGCTGCAATGTATTAAAGGCAGAACTAAAATCAATAAACAACAAACGTGCATAGGCCTTAGGGTCTTCAAGGTGTTTTAAAGTCAGATGAGTGATGCTGTTGCATCGTCTGTACCCCGCCCCTGCCTGTACGCAAACTGGACTGGATCTAACTCAGAGCTGACTTCTGCTTCCAATATAGACACCACTTATTTTTCAAAGCATTTCATGACCACAGAGGTTAACGCCATAGGTATGTAGTCGTTATATTCAGTTGGACAAGACTTTTTTGGAATAGGAATGATGGTGGATTTTTTTTCCATAGGGCAGGGACTTTCTTCTGATAAGTAACATAAAAGTGTCACCTCACAACACGGTGGTCTGACCACTATGTTGACATATTTAAGTTTATACTGTCCTACTCAAAAAATGTCTGTTATAATTTTTCAAAAATCATTTTGAATTAAAAATGAATTAAAACATCTTAATTTAAAATATGCATATTCACTCAAACACAATCTTTCTAAGTATTCATTTTAAAGACTCTTAAAGAAATCAATTCCAGTGCAGTGTGCCCAGTCAGTCAATTATAAGAGTCACTAAAAGAGTCAACAGAAACTGTTTCAGATCAGACATGATGCTATTGAGTTTCATTTATCAAAAGATGGCTAGCATGAACACAATTTATTTGGAACTAATCTCAAAACTCCTGCACATAAACCATGTGATATGATTTAGGTGAACTGATCCTTTGAGATGAGGTTAAAAACACCCATAATCTGTCATAGAGAAATTTGTAACTGCAAAAAAAACCTGCAGAAATATCTGACATCTGCTTACGAAAGACTGTTCAAACTCTGTGAGTTTATCATGTGATTGAGACACATACGTTTTTGCATCAGTCACACAATAAAGGCAGCGTCACTCAGACCCTCACACACCAGGCCTTTTGTCAGAGCGTCCTCCTGAGAAGAGCTGACATCACGGCCTGTGCTAGGAGGGAAGAGGACCGAGGCACGGGTTGTTAGCAAGCGAGACTGAGTTAGCAACACAGAGGAACACTGACAACATCAAAATGGTAAGAACTACCAATGTTGTTGTTTTTTACACAATTTTTTTCTCTTATGTGACTATTGTGTTCAGAGAGCTTAATTCCTGCTATAATATTGTCTTCAGTTGATAACGGATGTTTTGTGTGTATTTGTAGAGAGTCAACACTATGAAGCTTGCTGTGGTTGTACTTGGTGTTTTTGGATGGTCTATGACACTTTCTTCTGCCACCCAAGGTATCAAACTTCATCTGAAAACGTTTTACTTGTGCACACATTTCTCCTTCAGAATTGTGTTTCCACACTGATTTTTGGATTCTCATTAACTCTACCATCCCTGGTGTATTCCTCTAGTGGGTCTGGGTGACAAAGTCCTGGTCTTCCCTTATGAGACCGACTTCAGCTTCGTGGCTCTGATCCCTCAGAAGGAGATGGGACTGAAGGCCTTCACTCTTTGCATGCGTGTGGCCACTGAGCTCCCAGAAGAACGACAGATCATCCTGTTTGCCTACCGGACGGCCGACTACGATGAGCTCAACGTGTGGCGCGAGAAGGACGGCCGAGTGGCCTTCTACATGAGCGGTGATGGGACCTTCTTCCACCTGCCGCCTCTCACCACCTTCCGCACCAGCCTCTGCCTCACATGGGAGTCCCGCACTGGCCTCGCTGCATTTTGGGTTGAAGGTAAACGCAGTACCTACCAGGTGTACAAACCAGGGCACACCATCCGTCCAAAGGGCACCGTCCTCCTGGGGCAGGACCCAGACAAACACCTGGGGGGTTTGGAGGCCGTGCAGAGTTTCGTTGGAGAGGTTACAGATCTGAACATGTGGGACTTTGTGCTCTCTAGGAGCATGATCCAGGCCTGGCACTACGGCCACAAGGTCCCCAAGGGCAACATCTTCGACTGGGCCACCATGGAGTACGAGCTGAGCGGGAACGTGATGGTGGTGGATGATGACTGACTGGAGGTGGAGTCTAATGGAAAGAGGGACGAGGCCTTAGAGATCTGTGGTGGACTGATACTCATTTGTGTGATAGTCCTGCTTAGATTTGGTGCTGTTTTATGTTAAAGTCCACAGATCTCTGGTTTTATGTCACATGAAGAGCCTCTTAAAAAATAAGTAAAGAAATTAAAAAAGCAACAATATTTTTTGGGGGGGCCTTTCATTATCATTGTTCAACATTATCCTGTATTTAATGTAATCCAGCATCAACATGCATTACCAACACTTACATCAGTTGTTGTACATTTTAACTCACTGATAAATACTGAATAGAAAAGTTGCCAGATGTATCCACTGGGTGTCACTCTAGTTCACATCAAATAGAGACTTGTGTCAAATGAAGCAATAACATATCTGCATCTTTTAAAGGGATTTGGCATTGCTTTGTAAAAGGATGTAACAAACATACATAGTCATCAATATTTTATTAAAATCTTTAAAAAAGTATATGAAAATGTGTCAACATCAACATGTTTAAATGCGATATGATAGTTGTTTTGGGATTGAGATCAAGATAAAATAAAAAAGGCAAATAAGTAAGACATGAGCTGACATTAACATGATGCTGTTATGTATTTAAGAGCACATCTTGATGAGCTTTTTAGAAGCAGCTTTATAATACAAGAAGAAGAAGAAAAAGGTCATCATAATGTGATGGTTTACAATTAAATGTTAAAATACAAAATATTGTTCAGTATTTAAGTAACATTTTTAACCCATTAAGTACATGTTTGTTTGTCCAATGACACTGAGGATCAAAAAGGGAAGGAGGTATTAAAACAGTAGAGCCTCCTGTAGACTTCCTGATTTACCAACACTGACACAATTATCATGTTTAATATCCATGGCTGTAATGTTGCCTTTGGTAACAATACTCACTCATGAATTTTCCATGTTTGGACTGATGTAAAAACGCTTTTGGGTCTGAAATAAAATCATGCCGTGATGTGCATCACTAACAATGTTTGTAATTAAAGAGAATATTTCTCCTTTGAACTCTCCCACATTCTTTTTTAAAAATCTACTTCTGAGAAATTTAAAGGACTAATTGCTTCTTCACATTATTTAACTTCGGAATGATTCCATTTTGTTTTATGTAAACCTTTATTTGAAATTTAAAGGATTGCACTGAGGAGGAGGTACATCAAACTCACATATTTCACACCAATCAGTGGTTTTTAGTAACAAAGCAAAAATTAATTGTGATCAGAAATCAGAATCAGATGAAGGATTTTTGCCCAGTCGGTGAACACATACTAGGATTGTTCTTTTTTTGCACAACAGCAAATATATATATATATATATATAAAAAACAAGTTAACAGAATTACTTCAACTGGGATCTTAAACATTTCATAAGCAGTTTTTTGGACTCATACTGACACCTTAAATGATTTTTAAACTGCTTTGATAAAATGCCTTTTCAATGAGGATTATTATTAATATCTAGACTGGGAAGCTTTCCCTTCTTTGAGGCCTTTTCTTACATTTTATTTTCTCATAAAGACATAAAAATTCCCTTATGTCTTATTCCCTACCTGCATTTTTTGTTCTCCCTCTCTTTCTTTTACTCTGTATTTCCAGATCTTTAAGAGAGGAGTAGGTGCACTGCAAAAAAGGATGATCTTACCAAGTCTTATTATCGTATTTTTAGATTGATTCATCTATAGATGGTCTTTTTTTAGGTCTGGATTATCAAGAAAAATCTGTTGACTATATGAAAGTGAAGTTCACTTTCCTTGTCTTGATGAGCAACTTTAGTATTTTTCTTTCTGTGTTTTATTGTTTAACTAAATACAAGAGTGAAACGCTGACTTTAATGTGCTTCACGTAGTGCATGTTTGTCAACATTTAAAGGTGGTTAACTTCCTGGATCCACATTTTCAATATTTTTTTGAATATAGATTTCAGGTGCTGTTATTATGCACCATCCCTTCGTGGTTGTTCTTAATAAGATTTCTTCCATTTTTTCCAAGAGGGGCATTTTGCTTGTCTAAATGAAGGGTCTTAAAGTGTCCTAAACTGATCAGATCGTAAGAGCCCTTAAGAGAAATGTATTGTTTGTATTTTTGAGGTATTGAAATAATGTATAAATTGTGATGTTGTGCAAGAGTAGTGTGCAACATTTTCTCTTTTCACAGTCTATAGTTCTGCATCCTACACACCTAGTTCATGAGAGAGCTGGATGTGCAAACATCTCCTTTAAACCAGATTTGACTTGGAGGATGACATATTTCTTGCAGCTCAAGCTCAGATGTTCTCCATCAGACTGAACACAGTAACACCAAGTTCCTCTTTGCTCTGCTCCTCTCTGCCCTCCTCCTGCCTCGCACCACCATCGTGACCTCCATGCAGAGACGAGGAGGGAGAAGTTTCCAGTGCACAGCCTGTGTAGGCTTCCTTCAGGGTGGGAAAGTGCTGCATTTGTGTGTGTTTATTCCAACCAAATCAGCCGTTGGCTCTCTTAAGCAGCTAAATAAGGAGAAGGCAGGGACGACGAGTTCTGACTGCGGGTCAGCAGCCAAATGTTCCACCTTCTTGGATGTTGCAATGAATCAATCGCAGTGCCCACTCACTGTGAGGTAACACCTTTGTGGACCATCTGCCCAGGCCTGGCTTCTCTAAGCCCTCTGGTACACACACACACACACACACACACACACACACACACACACACACACACACACACACACACACACACACACACACACACACACACACACACACACACACACACACACACACACACACACACACAATGTCTGTTATTTCCTTCTTTTTGCATCTCTGCCTAAGAGGGGAACTAATTCTTCTTGCATGCAAAAACCTCCCACTTATTAACCTTTGATTGGGTGCATTTAAGTTTTCCTGTCAGTGTCTTTTTAATTTAAAACATCTTAGGGCTCTGCTAAAAAAAATTATAACAGAACTATTTAAAGTTTTTTTTTCTTAATTAAATGTAGAAGAAATTATCTTAATCAAAAATAATTTCATATCCTGGAAAATGTTCTCCCTTCTTTGCAGAGATGCTTTTGTTCAGGAGGCACACACGCTCCTGTTTGTGCACCACAAAAAGCTCTGTATGTAACAGAAGGACAAAATAAGTGTCCAGGCCTCTTCACAGACTGGATAATTATTCCTTCTTTCTCTATCGCATGTTTTATCCAGCCGAGCAAACCGTTGCAGGGCTCCTTGTCCCGCTCGCGGACAGGGGCCCCCGCCAGTGTGGGCCTGTGAGATCTGCATATTGGCCTGTGGTGGTTTGAAGCAGTCTGAGGCACGGCGGTCCCACTGTGTGTACTGACTGTGTGTCCGTGCGTGTAGAGCTGGTGAGTGTGTTTTCCACGCGAGAGGACATAGACGGCGTGAGGGAGGCCCCGTGTGAGCCAGGGCGAGGGGGAGACAGAAGGAGGGCCGTTCTGGATTCCTTCGAGCAACTCCAAATAGATTTCCAGGCAAAACATATTTGCATACGCTAAGACAGTGCTACAAGCTATCTGAGTGAGCCGTGGCATGTGTGCATTGAACAGATGGATAATTTTTTGAAGAGCTTTCTTGCAGAAATTTCAGCCCATTAAATCGAGATATTGGACATTATTTAAACAGCTTTTTTGTTCATGAAGCTCAAAAAGAATAATCAGGATCAAGTTGATCTCGGTTAGGCACATGATAGATCACAGATTAATCTAAGAATTAAAGAAAACTTGCATGTTTTTAACCTGGAATAAGGGAATCCATGCATTACCAAATCTAAAATTGACAAAAAAAACACCACAGAAACTTTACTGAGCTGCAATCACAGCAAAAGATCCACTTATGAAGTTAACAAAAAAAAGATTACAGCTTGTTAACTTGTGCTATTTCATGACACTCATTGGTTTGCTTTAAGCAACAACAAAAACGTAAGGATATGTCCTGATCTGAATAGTTGTGCTGTAATTTTGATGTAGAACATTTTCTGGGGCAAAACTTGAGGACTAATTGCAAAATCAGAGGGATGTGGTTAAAAAATCTTGTCATTTCTATAAAAGTTAAGCTTATTCCTTCATCAGCTAATATCAAATCAATCAATCTGTGTCTTTATAGCTCTATGCACAAATCTTATATCAAGACTCTTAACAAATAGAGCAGGTCTACACTGTACTCTTTGTTATACTCACTGATGACAAATATAGCTACAACCAGGATGCCACTTTACTCCTTCACTCTCCTGCCCTCTCTCTCTCTCTCTCTCTCTCTCTCTCTCTCTCTCTCTCTCTCTCTCTCTCTCTCTCTCTCTCTCTCTCTCTCTCTTGTAATGTGCCAGTATGCTTGCTCGTCCTCCCCCTCTGGGCTGTATGAAAAATTCACCAGGCCGTCCCATTAGAGTCAGTCTGAATCAGGGTGCAGGCGTTAAAATGGCCACACACACCACATTTTTTATCAATCCACACTTAGCAACGCAAATGTTATGTTTACCAAACAAGAAAAAAATCACAGCAGTTGCCATTTTCTTTTTTGCTGCAGGTCAGGTCAAGTACACACTGCACATACAGATGCATGTTCAGAAGCAGCAGCAGTCCTGTAGTGTTCAAAACAGATGGACTTTACCCTTTTCAGTGCGGCTTTTCACACTGATGGTGCAAGACCTGACCTTTACTGTGTGTGAGGGTGAGAGCAGTTGGCTCGTTACAGTGCGACAACACCTGCAGGCAGAACGGCCGGCACTGTACCGTCTACCTCTGAGCAACCTGCACTGTTTTTGACAGGAAGACTGGTCCATAAAAACACTGAGGGCGAACAGAACCGAAGGAAAACATCAGAAGACAAACATTGTGCAATAATGAATTACCTTGATGGATGGGGGTTCAGTGTTTATTGTGACTGTGTCCAAAAGGTAAAGATTCAACTGTAATTCGACGCTTAAGCTGAAATTTTAAGGTGGCACTAAACAAACATTACATAGAAAGTCAGGTTTTTTATACTCATTTGCAGTCTGTAAAAGAAGTTACAGTATATGTGGATTTCTGTGATCCTGGAGGAGTTTTTCAAGTGTAAAGCCCTATCCAGCCTGCTGTTTAAATGTGCAATATTTATGCCTCTGTGACATTTTCCTCTCCTGGCATGCACATTACTTTGTTTAACGTCGGCTAATTAGTAGCCTGAGCTAACAATGCTAACAAGTTGAAAATTCTATCCACTCCATTCAAAAGCCGTACATTACATTCCCTTCGATGCTTCCTCTCTTCTTTTTTTGCAATAATTACAGTATAATAGACTTCTGCTCAATATTTATCATCTCCAACTCCAATTTATATATGCTCCGTTTCAGTCGCCATGGTTTCCTGTACACAAGCAAGCAGAGAATGTGGCGGGACCAGACAGTGGCGATACAACTAGAATAGATATTAGTGTCAAATAGCGTTTGTAGGTGGAGAATTGCTACACAGAGACACCAAAGCACAAGTATGTAGCTCTCACAATGGCGGCCACTATGGTGGAGCTACGGCATAGATTAGAAACTGAAGTATAAACCAGGTTTAAGATTTTATGACAGCAGAGGCGCTGTTGCAGAATTGCACAATAAAAAAGGGCTTAAGAGAAAAAAAAGGTTATAGTGTCTTCGGTTTGAGTGAGCAACTTTAGATATTTACAAAAAAAGGTAATAAATACAAATACACGTTTCTTTGTGTACTAATGATGACCCTTTTGGGGGGAATTAGGTTCCTGAGTAAAACATGTTTGATAAGAAAGTTAAAAATGTCTTTGTGACATTTGAACACTGAATGTATTTGAAATAAAAAAAATTGTTTGGTCGGACAATACTCATATGACTGAAATATGCAAAATGTAAGAGCCAGTGTTTTTGGAGGTTCAGTCCCACTACCAACTAAATGTCAGACAATTTTTTATTTTGACCATCTTTTAGAATAAACTTGGAGTGCAATAAAAATAAAAGACTGTTACGTTATGTCATTTAAAATATTATTATCCATTCTGAAATTTGAAGCAAAATTACACAAGATTTGCTGGTTTCAGGTATTTTTTTTTTAACGTTTTTCACGTTTTGCAAAACAAAATAATGAATTTAAATTGTCACTTTCTTTTTTTCATAATGCTGTTCTTGTCTTTTTAAAATAATTTAAAATCATTAGTCAAATAAAAATGGACATGATTTGTCTCCACCCCTTGGAGAACCTTTTTCATCTTGATGTTATGTCTGTGTTTGATTTATTTATTTTTTAAAGTGACACAGTCCATGTTATATTCATGACAGTAACACAGTGAGCAGTGGCTCAGCAGTGCGTCATAACAGTTAGAGAAAACAGGGAGCCAATCTGAAGAGAAGTGATGATGTTGTCCTGACAGTAATGTATTGTGAAGAAAAATTTAAACTGAAACACAACGAAACAAAAATCAATCCAGAAATCTTCACATCTTTCCAGTGCTTATCCATCTTGGTGCCCGCATGCCTGTTCTAAGCACGAGAAACATGGAGAGTAAAAGAGCAAGGGGCTCTGTGGTTGAGTGCGTTGTGGCTTTTAGCAGTGAATTCCCCTCCGTCGCCTCTGGGCTGGCCTCTCCTGTGAACATATGAACCGTGCCACAGCGTGTGGTGCTGCGAGACGCTCCATGGCCTCCTGATTAAATATTACAGGCCTCTAAATGGATGGAGATTAGCCTCTGTGGGAATGTTAGGGCTTAATTTACCCTCCGGCCACGTGTGTGTGTGTGTGTGTGTGTGTGTGTGTGTGTGTGTGTGTGTGTGTGTGTGTGTGTGTGTGTGTGTGTGTGTGTGTGTGTGTGTGTGTGTGTGTGTGTGTGTGTGTGCGTGCGTGCGTGCGTGTGTGTGTGTGCAGATATGACAGTGATGGAGAGGTTGTTGTACATGTGCCTCAGTGTAAATGGATGCATGTTTCAGCAGTAGGTCAGTAGAGGATGTGCTGTGGTTTCATGGAGTGAAAGTTTCTGCAGCAGCTTCACGTGACGTTTTGTTGAGCCCATCAACGACTGTCAAGATTTATACAATTTCAGATTCTAAAGTTTCACTTTTTGCATTTTAAGTATGAAAAAAGAGTGTAAAAATTGTGAAAATGTTTCCGAGTGATTCTGTTCACCACAAACTCTATTTCTCTACAAATCTACAAACTCATTGAAGTCATTGAGTCTTTTTACTGTTATTAAATGGACAGCCTTAATATGAAGGACGGAAGGACAGGGGGCCCAGTAGTGAGAAAGAATAAGTTACAGTTACCAACATTCACGTTACTTGTGTTGTACCTACATGTAATATAAGATAGATGCATATATGCATACATGGATCTGTACATATATGCATACATGTTTTACAGGCAAATGTTTGTTCTTTATTTTCTGTTTTTCAGGATTTTTAACATAATTCATCATGCATTTATTATAAAGATAGACAGAAAGTGTGGTTATAGGACATTTTTTGTGTATTTTTCCTGGTCTGCTTTTGGTTTGTTCTTGTGTTTTTTTCTTTCAGAGGCTGGGCGTGGCTGATAGGCTGCTGGACCTCTGCAATCACACACCTGATTGTCATCAGCAATCACCAGCTGCTGCATTTATACCCTTGGTTCACCTCTCCCGAGCTGCCAGATTATTTCCGCCTACACTGTGGTAGATCGGCTAGCTTTTCAGATTCAGTAAAACTGTTGTGCTTTGGAATTTTTACCTGTGACTAATTATCCTTGTCTTCTTTTATTCCCAGTACCTCACCACCCGGCCTCTCACTCGAGCCTCACCAGCCTTCACAAACCTCACTACAATAAATACCCATCTCACCCACCACCGTCTCCCGGTCTTGCTTTTGGGTCCACTTAAAAACTTTTAAAGACTACAACAGAAAAGTATATTGCAAGAACTTTCTTATTTGTATGGGTTGTAGGAAATAAATCCATGATTTATTCAAATAGCAAATAGCACCATAGATGTGTTTTGAATGCTAACAAGCTGGATAATGTAATCAGTATATCTGAGAGGCTGACCTTGAATATAATTGTAAAGTGTATACATTAAAAGTAAATTTGAATAATTTTCAGTAAAAAATGTTACATAGATTTATAAATAATATTAGTAACTGGTCCTCAAACACATTAAAGGAACGATAAATCAAATAATTTGCTTTAAATAAAAAAGATAAAATAAGGAAAGGGAATTTTAAGCTTTTTAAAGTCACAGGTATATGGTTATATATAGGCCGTATAGTGGAGCATGTTTTCGGTTTCCAACATTTATATTTCAGATTAATTAAGTCTTGATATGTGTTATTCACTGTATATAATATAATTAATCGTATATATTTTTGAGCTAAAAGATCAAATTTCTCTTTTGCAGTTCAGGCCTCCAGCCACCACATTCAATGAAAACATTTCCATCCACTTTGTCCATAACTGTTCATCGATGTAAAAGAATGAAATAAAATCACACGAGAGGAATGAATGACTGTCATTTAAATAGCAGGCTGTTTTCTGTGTTCTGTTATGCCATCTCGACATCCGCTCTGAATTATTGATCGGTTGGTTTTGTAGTTCACCTCGTTTAAAATGCTTTTAAGGACGTGAGTGCGTGTTTTGAGGTCTTTGCATGAAAACCCGGAACTTTATTATTTATAAACACACATAACCTTTATGGAACAAGGGTTTTTTTTAATCATCTGCTATACACTTTCAGATTTACTGAGCATGGTTGCAGTCTGATAAACATGTGTCTTCTTCTGCAGAAATGTGCATCAGATGTATCACTGCAAGGCCTTAATTCTGTTCATTTCCCCTCTCTTACCGGACAAACACATCCATCAAACACACGCCACATATGTGTACAGCATCCTTAGACAATGACAAGTGCACCCACACACAGAAACGCACCCTCTCACACATGCACAAACACACACACACAACCACTCTGCGCCACTGGGCTGGGACTAGCCTGAAAGATTGAAAGCAATTAAAACTATCATCTGCAGTGGCTCTGGGCAGGCCTGTGGCTGCGAGGGGGGAGCTGCCACTGTGCATCAGCCTCTCAGTCTCAGCAACGCGCAGCGACATGAGAGGGAGAGTCGCAGCCCGCACTTAAACACACACACACACACACACGTAAACACACACACACACACACACACAGAGGCGCTGACACACATGTAAGCTCACACAGGGCTTTGTCATACAACTGCCATAACACTAAACCACACTGCAGATCTTTCACCTGCTTCACTGTGTCTGTGTCTTCTTCTAAAGCTGAGCACATGATAAAGCTCATATCTGAAGTATCTGAACTCTCAGTGAAGCTCAATAACTCGGTGTGCAGTGAATGAGTTAGGCTGTTGTTGGATAATATTGGCATTTCAACATAATCTAGGGTGAATACTCTATTCTGATTGGCTAAAGAGTGTCAATTAATTCCTGACAACTGGATACATATGATGTAGTTTTGGCTTAACTGTCTGTTTACCATTCTTTATTATTTCACCGACCACATATCAGTCTATATCTAAAATAAGTAAATGCAACAGGGATGCAATCAAAGCCACCATTTGGAATTTATGCAACTCAGCAAGTACAGTACAAGAACAGGGAACTTAAACAATATACCTATCTGGAAAATATGATTAGATCGATGACTGGGTTTAAAAAAATAAAATAAGAATAGCCCTAAGATCCCCTGCACACCACAGAATGCTGCCATACACACACACACACCTCAGTAAATACACTGCCCCCAGATATAACTGATCCTATTGATCATATAGGCTAAGTGATCATTCACTAAATAACTCACTACTGGTCGGCAGTAAACATGACACACATGACCTATTTTGTGTTGGAGAAAATGTTTGTGTTGATTTGGGGAACAAGGACTTTACTGGTTAGCTAACTAGTGTTGTTGGTAAACATTTGTCTTATTGACTCTGAATCTTGCTAGCATCCCATTAGCTTGCATACTGTTAACTTTCGACATCATAGCTGAGACAAAGTGGTCCATGAGCTAAGTCTGTTTCTTGTTGCTAAGACATTTTTATGTACTGAAGTAATAAACACTGTTTCTGTTGCATTAAAGCCTAATAGGAGGTGTATGATTTTCCTGAAAAAAAATTCAGGTAATACCCAGAGCCTCGGGCGTCACAAGGAAAAAACGAGTTTCATCTTATTTAGCTTAATTTTTAACGCACAATGATAGAAACAAACATTGTGGTCTTATTTTTTTGAATTTGTTGACAACAGTATTAGCAGCATTCCCCCCTCCAAGGTGGTCATTATCAGTAATTCATGGATGCAATGTTGTCCATTTATTCCTGATAATGCACTCCTCATTGGGCATTATCCCTTACTTAAAGTAGGAACATTGTACGGATTCATACTGTACTGTGCCTGCCTGAAGCACAAGTGACTAATGTGTCTTCAGAGGTAAAGTTACACAAACAGTGTGGAGGGAAAAATGTGGACAACATGCCTTCAGTGCCCCAATAAATGTTTGTATTTTCTACGTTCATGTCTTACATAAAATGTCTGGAGAGCCTCGGATACATTCCAGAGCAGAGAGGAAATATTGTTCCAGAAAATGCTTTTGTGGTTTGGATGCTTCATTGGAGCGCATACACACACCTGCACACACACGTCCCCTCAATGTGATCTCATTAAATGTAAAGTGCTGTAACTCCAAGCTGTTTGGGACAAACTTGGAGCAGTTTACCTGCGTTCAGATCCCTGGGAATGGTGGCTGTCTGCTTCTGTCTTCACCGGCCCTTAACAAGTCTCCTCAGGACAACCACGCGACCATTATCAACTACTGTTACTTTCCCCCTCTCTCTCTCTCTGTCCTCTCAATCCGATCAGCTCTCCACCTGTCACTCTCACTTAGTGTCGACATTAGCACCGGTGTTTTCCTCATCCTGGTTCTCTTCACCCCTCCCCTGCCACCATCTCCCCTTGGTGCGTTTGAATACATATCTCCGATATTCAGCCCCTACTTAATTTGACAGGCCCCTGTTTTGTCAGTCTGACAGGCCCATAGCGAGACACTAATAGGCCACAGAGACCACCAGCAAAGGCACCAGCCAGGGAGGCCCCCGCGGTGCCAGTCCCCATCACACTCCACGTCTCTCGAGGCAATACAGGCTAGAGAGAGGGGGTCAGGGGTGGCCGTGCTGTCACACCAAGGCCACGGCAGACTGGACTAGGCCTCAGTGCTGACACCCGTCACTGCTCCACTACACACACACACACACACACACACACACACACACACACACACACACACACACACACACACACACACACACACACACACACACAAAAGAGGGCGAAAAGAGCAGCCAGTGGGGGTATCGAGGGATCTAATGACTGCGCCTGCCACTCACAGCCATGACTGCAGTCGTCACAGAGATGGAATTAACTCCACGCTGTTTGTTTGATGATGCACCCGTGGTGGAACAGCTGGGATGGACAAAGCTGATCTATGTTTGTGTGTTTCCCTTTAGGCTGCCTGTCTGACTGTTGGGGACCTGCTAAACTCTGATCATAGTTAATTGGAGGTGGAAGGGGTTACCTTAAATTTGAGAGGGTAGTGTGTGTTCTTTTGTTTGCTATAGAAAACAGGTGAGGGATGGAGTCTTAGGGCCCTGACACACCAAGGAGATCGTCATCCGTCGGCCCTAGTTCAAACGACAGTGAGCGGAAATCACCCTAGTTTTTGCAGTGTGTCCAGTTCTGTCGCTAACCATCGGCCCCCGTCTGCCTTTTTTCAGAATCGGCGTCACCGTGGATGGTGAGAGGAATCACTCTGATTGGCTGTTCGGAGGTTTCATTTAACTACAGCTCTCGACACAGGTTCGGGAAAGCCCCTTGAGCCTGCCGCTGTAGTATCCATGCTTTATCCCATTAGTGCGATTTCTCCTTATTTGTCCCCTCCGCCTCTTCTTTTCTTTTTCCAAAAGAAAACCAAGGGCTGACAGTGCCAGTGCCATTTTTAACTTTTTATCAGAAATTATTCTCTATTAGTAGGCTACCTAGAATACGAGTGGTGCGTGACAGTGGTGTGAAAATGGTGTCTTCTCGTATCATAACAATGGACTACCGCCGCCTGCTGGGATGGAGAGTTATTTCCTCTTACGCATGCGCAGAACGTACGTGGTGATTGGCCGTCAGCTGTAGTCTTTGCGTTGTGTTCAAGTGCAACTTTTTGGCCAAGACAAAGGCGTCGTGAGGCGTCGTGAGAGTCTTTAAACAAGAGGCTAGAGGAGGGAAAGCCATGACAACTGAACAGACATTTATGGAGACCAGAAAATGCACCCCATTGATGCCACAAGCTTCACATTTATAGTTTTTAGTAAAATATCTCAATAGCTACTGGAAGGATAACCATAAAATGAGTTGCAGACCTCCTTGCCCAAGACATTTCGACCATTAGTTTGCACTGTTTAGTGCAATACCTTTATAGTTATTGCTGGTGTTGCCGTGTAAATCTCTATTATCTGTTTTTATTTTTATTTTTGCTATGCACGTCTTCCTGTTGGTCGGCTTGTTTGTTTCAATTAAAAATTGATTGATTAGTTGTTGGATTGGCAGAAATATTTTGCAAAGCCTCTCATCCCAGAAGAGAAATGCTAATGGTTCTGATGATGCTCACATTATGAGTCAGACATTTGCAACATTATCGTCATTTGGACATTTATGTACCTACAAAGGCATCAGGGTTGCTGGTAAACCTTTAATTATTGTTTAATCAAATGTAAATAAATAAATGAAAAAGCGTTTCAGGACTCATATCAAAGCCTCTTTTAAAGATGTTTTGACTTTTATCATCATTGTGCTGATGTCCCATAACGCTGTCTGACAGGGAGACAGTTTTCTAAACATACTTTAATAATTGGGAAAAAATGTAATATAACACATTTGCAAAAACTCTAAATGAACACTTAA
This sequence comes from Tautogolabrus adspersus, assembly GCA_020745685.1. Taxonomy (NCBI): domain Eukaryota; kingdom Metazoa; phylum Chordata; class Actinopteri; order Labriformes; family Labridae; genus Tautogolabrus; species Tautogolabrus adspersus. The sequence continues at coordinate 10,867,215 of CM036554.1, forward strand.
ACATCCATAATATCTGAAAAATGTCCATCTGTTGAAGAGGATAATGTGTTTACGAGTAATCACTAAATGCACTTTGTTAGGAATTGATTTCTAAACTACTGTCAGAACTCATTCTGTTCACGTTGAGTATATAAATCAGTACACACTATTTTGATTTCAGACTTTCTGTCAGCTGATTTTTATAACACAGTGTAAACAGAAAAGTAAAACTGCCAGTTTTTGCAGTCTTGTCTTTGATTTCGACTGTTAACAGGCACTGTGACAGAGAGAGGCAGAGAGAGATCCAGGGGACGTACGGGCTAGGATGAGAACCAGAGACAGGGGGTCTGTTGGGGGGACTCCGGGGGTCTTTCGTTTAGTGAATTATTAAGGTTTACTAATACTTCATAAATCTCCTCTTTGTCCTGTCCATTACCAGCCTGTCACATCCTCTCGCCGCTCCTCCACTGACTCGCTGGCTTCATCTTAATGACAGAAGTTAAACTGTGTTCTAGAGGAGATGGAGGATGAGGAGGGGAGGGTGTGTGTGTGTGGAGCGGTAGAGGAGGGGAGGGGGCAACAGCACTCTGCAAGTAGGCCCCAGGGCTGGAAGGCTTGGTGAGGTTGTGCGTCAGTTCAGATTGTGTGTGTGTTGCTACCCCTGCTTGTGTTTGTGTGTTCTCTCCAGTCAAAAATTAAGCAAATATGTGAATTTGAAGACAATGAGTGAGTGACTGGTTCAAAAACAGGAAGTCAATGTGTATCAGTTTGTGCTTTCTCATCAACTCCCCACATATCTACACCACCAGCTCACTCCCTAACCCCCCCCTCCTCCCCCCGTCCTCCCCCTCCATCTCTCCTTCTCCCAAAACAGCAAACCTTGCCTCAGTGCGTGCCTGGCGGACTCTCTCCGCGGTCTCGACAGCCGAGCTGGTCGTTGCCCCAAGCGCTGAGGAGCTGTCGCCTCTCGTTAGTGTCGCTGCGGCGACCCGGAGTCCTGCCTGCCTGCTCCTTGATTAGAGAGTGAGGTGGATAGTGTGTGTTTGTGTGTGTGTGTGTGTGTGTGTGTGTGTGTGTGTGTGTGTGTGTGTTTTGTGTGTGTGTGTGTGTGTGTGTGTGTGTGTGTTTAGTCAAGTAGGAGAGGGTGGGGGTCATAGTCGACTTCCCTCCTGCCCGCAGAGCTGCTTTTAAAGATCAGTGATTTGGTCAATTGGCCTGGCAACTCCAATCCCACGGAAGGTCATTGATGACTCAATGGACCAGTCAGCGAGGCAGGCTGTCATGTCACTATGTGTGTGTCCGTGTTTGTGTGTGTATGGCAGCTACCAAGCCCCTCACAAAATCAATGAGGGCAAAATCTATAAAATGATATGAATAATATGAACGGGATGTCAGAAATTCCACAAGATCATCCAGGATTGTTCAGAGTTGAAATCTAATTTTAATTACTGCAACATTAGATCATGTTAATCTCATGGATTGTGTTAGATTTCATAAAGAGATATGTTTACATAACAAAGGATATTTATAGGCTAACAATAAAGTATATTCTATGTGTTGTTAAGAATGTTTTAGTGGTCTCTTTGCTGTTTATAGTTTGTATACTTCTCTTTTCTTTCTGTTGCTGTATCCTCGGATAATTCTGTCTCAGTGTTTTATTATCCTGTAGAGCATTATCAACTACGTTTGAATCAATGGTGCAGTCTCACAAATACAAATCACGTAAGAGGAATGCCTCTGGTTCGATTCCCATTGCAAACCTTATTTACTGTCTGTATCTGTCCTGTTGCCCTGTCCCAAAGAGAAATGGTTCTATAAAATTAAAGTCGAATTTGGACTATATATAAGGGCTGTGGTTCAGTGGTAGAGTCGCTGTATCTCAAGGTCTCTCAACCGGAAGGTCGAGGGTTCGATCCCCAGCTGCTGCAGCAACATGTCTGATGTGTCCTTGGGCAAGACACTCAACCCCGAATTGCTCCTGCTGCTTCGTCTGCGGCGTATGAATGCGTATGAATGGGATTAGTTACTTCTGATGGTCTCCCTACATAGCAACCACTGCCATCAGTGTGTGAATGGGTAGGTGTGACATGCGCTTTGAGTAGTCAGAAGACTACAAAAGCTTTATATAAGCTCAAGTCCATTTACCATTTATTCACAGTCAGAGTTGTGATGGATAAACTGAAATATGGTGAATAAAAGAAAGGTCACCAAACCTTCATATAGTCATATAGGTTTAGCAGAAGATATAAGAAAATAGTTACTCAGATCTGTCCAAACCGTTCTTGTAGTTCTATCTTATTCTGCTACCTCAAACTCTGATGAATGGTGGATGTTGTCTGACCTTGTGAAAAACTTTGGACAGCCAACTGTCTGCCTGTCTGCTGCTGGATGGCCAGGTCACTGAGTCGCTACACCCTAAGGGAGCCATAAATACTGTGTGTGATTTCACTTCCTGGATGCCCTGCCCTGGGCACAGCTGTCCATCTCTGGGAAATTTCTCTGCCCAAAGGGAGGACTGACTGGCTCCATGGACCTTGTACACAAGCTGCCCATCTGTTTGTGACCGTCTTTCATTCACCCCCTGGAAAACTCAAGCAGACAACTTGTTTCACTTTTAATCAAAATGTTATCATTTTACGAATTACCACTAGAAAGAGCACATTTGTCCTTATGTTGGCTTGATTCATCTACCAAAAATGTTTGATTTTAGAGGACGGAGCTGAGTTCAACATTTGTAGACATGTTAGAAACTTGGTACTTAGGATGGATGGATGGACAGTTGGTCTAAGTCTTTAGTCAAGATAAAATAGCTAACAAAATGTGGGCGGTCAGCGTTAATGAGTTAATCGCGATTAATTAAGGTCTGAAATTAATGCATACATTTTGTTCTATTTTGTCCCTTCAGGGGCACCATGGATAAGCCTCTGCAGTGACACTGCTGCATCTTTGAAATTTGAAAATCCCCTAAACAGCTAAGTTGACTTTATGACATAAAACATTTCACTTTTGTACCACTTCTTTTCGCTGTTTTCATTTAGTTTTTGATCCGTAATGAGTTCCTTTTTCAGTTGTTGAGTTAATGTGGTAACCTTAGGCCTAACACATTTTATTTTAAATGCAAAATAATGGAATTTCAAACTTGCAAGTAAAAATGCAAATTTAGCAATTAATCGTGGTAGAAAAATTACAGACCCTTTACAAAAGAGCAGGTAAAAACCTTACTCTTTGTTATATTGGAAGAACCATGCTGACTCATTTTCCTTTGACTTGTGCTCTAGCCCAACTAGCATTTTCAATTTTTACTTATTTAGAACCCCCAGATAGTCTTTCTAAATTTGTAATCTCTGACTTTTCCTTTGGCTCCACCATTAGGTTTGAGCTTCAGATTATCCAATACTTTGGTTTATAACCAGATACCTGCACCACAAACATTTGCACCAGGCTCAGCTTTAGATTGTATATTGCTTGTTAGCAAATGTAAGTGTGCCAAAACAGAAATTGTGAGAAACTGTATGTATGTGTGATACTGTTAGCATTTAGCTGAAAGCATTAATGTACACCATCCCAGATCTGCTTCCGTGGCCGTGGACTCCACATTGCGACTATTCCTTACAGTCAATGCAATATGGTCTGGTTATGACCAGAAAAAAATCAGGGGTTATGTCAATTAAACTTGTGTTAATGAATGGTCAAAGTAAGGTGATTAAAACACAGATGGCTATTGTGAAGAAAATATTTGAGTTAAGGGTGATTCAAAGGGAAACATTTAATGCAGTTTTAAGACGGAGCATGAAAACTGGTCTACTGATTGAACTTTTGACCTGCTACAGGGCCGTTAAGACTTTGACTTTCACTCACATCCTTTCTTCATTGACCCTAAAGGGCTCACTATTTGCTGCTTGACTTTGGATTTACAAGTCTTTCTGCATTTCTCTTTTCTGTGTTTAAAAATCGGAAAAAACTTGTGAAGTGATGGACTTTGATAAAATATATTTCATCACCTATTCTCCATCGCCCATCCACTGTGTATTGCAGCTCCAAATTGTTGGATGTGAGAAGAAGGAATCTGCAAGCGGCAGTGAAGATACACGAGAAAGACAGCCAGTGAGAGGGAAACAAGACTTCCCTCTAGCTATGGCTTCCTGACTTGTTTATTTGCTAACTGGGTGGAGGGGAGGGGGGTTGGGTTGGGAGAGGGTGAACATATGGTTTGCTAAAACATGGACTTGTAGTTGGGAGGCCGAGGCACCCTAAGGGATGGAGCTGACGGGCTTTGGTCCCTGTCTCCCTCAATTCCTCCCGCTTGGACAGCCAGAGCAGAACAGCCGTCCTCCCAGAGTTCGCAGCACAGAACAGCATCTCTCTCTCTCTCTCTCTCTCTCTCTCTCTCTCTCTCTCTCTCTCTCTCTCTCTCTCTCTCTCCCTCTCTCCCTCTGCTGCTGCCCACACCCCCACACCCATCCTTGGTCAAATCTAGAGATGGTGAAGAATGGGGGAGGTGTGGCTCAGGGGAGATCATGGGGGGGAGGCTTGCTGCAGCTGGGAAACTGACTGACACCATCCTTGTCCCCAGAGTGTGTTGAGTCCTGTTGCTGAGGGAATAAAAGCTCCCATCCCTGCAAGATGAAGTGCTGGTACTACAGTCCCAACACATATGGACATTCGCACCATTCAGATTGTGGGCATGTTTGTAAGGTAACAGATACCCTCTTCTCTGGGAATTTATCAGAATGCAGAAGACATCATTGGTTTAGTCAGACATCTAAAATACTGTACTGTTAAAAGTCAGAACTAAAAGAGACAATATCGGTGAGGCCTCCACATAAAGGGACAATTCTTGGTAGGGTCATGGCCTTAAGAGACAGAACTGGGTAAAAACAAACCCTGAAAAGATCAAACTAAAGTAAAAAAATGTTTAAAGAGACGGTACGGGTTAAGGTAAGAAGTCAAAGAGGTGGTACTGGGTTAAGTTAGAACTTATGGAGACAGTTACAGCGCTGGGTTGCACCAGCCAAAATAATTCCAATGTAGGCATAAGCTATAACTTAACTCTTACACCTAGCTCATAGTAGGTGTAAAGTTCTGTAAAGCTTGGTTTTCAAAGGTGGGATGACTTTGAGTATGAGGAGGAGCTGAGTGTTAAACTGGCCGTTTGGTGTGTTCTATGTATTAGATTACATCCTATTGAGATGTATGATGACTTTGTTTTGTACTCACACTATTTTTTCCGATTAGCCAAGATAATTCCGTCCGCACAATTATAGAGTAGGCTACCATGTAATTACCTTATAAGGTCATATTTGACAATTTCCCCTGTCACTGTCATTATTTAACACAGCTGAAAATTAAGGGTTAAAGTATAAGATATCATCTAATGCTTTCTATTTTACACACATTTTCATCCCTGATCAACAACAGAAAGTTATTTTCAGCTGTTAGTTTGTTCTTTTTTAAGGCTCGAGATGCAGCACTGTATCACACAGTGCACTAGTTAAGATGAACCTTACTTCCCCATGGTGCAACCAAACAATGACAGCATAAGTTAGAACTCAACTAGCTTCAACATTGGGTTTAGTTAGGCTTTGACGTCATAATTTAAGACAGAACTTACAGCTGGTGCAACAGACCACATATAAGTTCAGTACTTCAAGAGATAGAACTAGGTAAGGCCTAAAACAGTACAGGGTAAGGTCATGACTTAAAGAGACAGTACTGAATTTAAGTCATGACTTAAATACACCGTATTCGGTAAGGTCAGAACTTTTTGAGTTGAGGGTTGTCAATGACCCACCAGCTACTGCAGCTATCTGATACAGATCACTGCACTTAGATAGACTGTCTCTCTTTCTCTCTCTCTCACACACACACACACACACACACCCTCAAGGTCTATGCGTTTACAGACACACTCACTCACTCACTGGGATCAAGGCGCTAATGCACACACATGGTCTCATACACCCTGCATTGATGAACAAACATATGCACACACTCCCTGTGGGTCAGTGACTTAATATGCACATACTTACACACACACAAACACACACTGGTTCAGTTGTTGATAGACTTACACATGCACACGTCCTGTACACCCCCTGAAGGTCAGCGCTGTGATGGACAGCGGTCCTGATGCACTCTGACAGACTCGGCTGCTTCCTTTCATTTCCACTTGCTTTTCCCCCATCAGGTGACACCCACAGGTGCCTTGGCAAAGAGAGCCCGCCTCCTGCGGGTGTGTTTGGGGGCAGCTGGTGGAAACGGGAAGGCGGAGACTGAAACGATTATTGGAAACGCGGGCATCCGAGGCACCAGCTGGTTTCTATCATTGACCCGTAGCAGAGTCACGGGTGTGAACTCCACCTCTCCTCACACTAGATATGAATGATAAACAGTGAATCTGAGGTATCAGCTGCATCTCTTTCCAAATGAATGCTTCTGACAAGCTTATTGTAACCCCTCTAAACTACTGATCTGCCACAAAGTCTGATCCCTACTCCATGTTAAGACTCAGAGAAGGGCATAGATATCTGCAGAGAAAAATCCAACAAGTCATTGCTCCAGTCATGACTGAACGTTCACATCTGCCCTTTTCAGATATCATCCCAGCTCACATTGAAGGCTGTATTTTCACTTTGGAAAACAGCCAGTATATATCTAGCCCTCTTCTGTATAATTGTGTGTGCTCATTTAAGTGTGAAGCTGAAAATGTCTCATAGTGCGCCCCCAGCACTGTTCACTGACATACTGTGGGGGCAATTCACCTCCGAAAAGGACACATGTCTGTTGTCAGGACTTAAGAACGTGGAAAGTGGGTCTGACTGCTTAAAAGATAACTACCTTCCAAAGAAATGGCTGTTCCAAAAATCCAAAGTTGCTGAAGAGAAGATATATGCTGTCCTAATGGCTGTTCATTAAACGTGAAGGTAAGGTTTAAAGGATGTCAACAGCTTGTTAAAGTGGCTTAGCACAATAACTGCAGAATGCACATTTGCACATTCATCCTCAGCATTAAATGTGAATGGTGTACATCTTTTCATTTAACCCTAGGAAAGAAATCAAAAGCAAAATGATGTTGAGCTGTTGATTTAAAGTTCTTGTGTAATCAATCAATCAATCATCAATCAATCTTTATTTGTATAGCGCCAATTCATAACAAGTGTTATCTCAAGACGCTTTACAAAAAGCAGGTAAAAGACCTTACTCTTTGTCTATTAATATTACAAAAGAGCAGGTAAAAAGACCATGCTCATTGTTATGTTACAAAAAGCAGGTAAAAGACCTTACTTATTGCTATATTACAAGGACCCAGCTTAATCCATCATGAGCACTTTAGCAAAGCAGCAAAAGATACATTGGTCAGAAAAAACTGCCTTATTAAAAGGCAGAAATCTTCGGCAGTGATCCCCGGCTCATGACGAAACAGCCTTCACAGCCTAGACTGCGCCGGGCTTGGAACGGGATAGGGGGAGATGGGATAAGATGCAGGAAGAGGGATAGGGAACAAGGGAAAAAGGGGGGGGGGGGGTGTTGTTCAGGTAATGCTTTATGTTAACTTACAAAATTTAGAGAAGAGGTCTTATACATGAAAACTGACATCTCGGCATAAGTTCAGAACAAAACAATGTTAAAAGTCCCTTACTCTTCATTTGCACATCACACTTATCTGAGGTTTGGATGATAGAACTGGTATCATTCATTGTGCAGAGGTACCAAGCCAGAAAGTGTATTCAGTTGCACTGAAGCTCTTGGTCTGATCAATTATCTGTGAGAAAAAGCGAGTAGACATTTTTAGTTTGTGCTCCAAAGCTGTGAACATTTTCAATTATACATGGAGCAGCTTAAGTGTTCACTGACTGTATTACTGCAATAATGATGTAAGGTAGTTATTAGCATGATAAAGAATATTATTAAGGTTATAATGAAAATGTGAAGTTTTAATACACACTTAAAGTAAAGCATGTTAGTAAAGCTGGAAATAGTTGTTGGAGTTTCTCTCCTTTGAAAATGGGAGAAAAGAAGGAAAGAGAGGAAGCGTGTTGTGAATAATTAATAGTGGCTGAGAGCGATATGAGTTTAGTTAATGTGCCCAGCAGCGCAGACTAAGAGAGGAGCAGTTAGCTATTCCACCTCAGGCCTAAAACTCAGGCAGTGGAAAGAAGACTCACCCTGGGTTAGAGGTCCGTTTTTTAGTCATCCATCTTCCTGTCTGTATACATTTCTGTTAAACTACAAAGTTCATCCTGTTGGATTTTGTTTGTGCATGTGTGAAGATGTTTTCTTAATTTGCATGGGTTTTGATTTGTGTGTCGATGTGTGTGTGTGTGTGTGTTTGGAGGCATCTGCACAGCTGGATCTCCCTGGTAGCGGTGTTGTTGCAGCCCTCAGGTTCCTTTCTCTGAGTGGTAATAGAGTGCTCCTGTCAGCCGCCCCAGATGCCGCTCCATAAGGACCCTCAACTCTCAAAACTCGCCAGGAGAGTTCTGTGCTCACACTGCGCTTCTCCATTTCCTCACATTCCTACTTTTCCTACTTAAAGTAAAAACTGAGGTTTATACCTGTAGTATACATCACTTTCATATAATTAGCATACAAACTTTAGGCAGTGCTTGTGTTCTTCCTTTTTTTCAAGAAAGACAAAAACAGAAAAAAATCAAGACAGACTGGGGCAAATCAAAGCCTTGTGTAATATCCCCTTGCATACATTACTGCCAACATCAATGCCTTGTCACAAAATCTTGTCAGTCAGTAAGTAAGGTGTGGTGTCAGTCAGTAAGTCATGTGTGGTGTGTCAGTCAGTAAGTCAGGTGTGGTGTCAGTCAGTAAGTCAGGTGTGGTGTCAGTCAGTAAGTCAGGTGTGGTGTCAGTCAGTAAGTCAGGTGTGGTGTCAGTCAGTAAGTCAGGTGTGGTGTCAGTCAGTAAGTCAGGTGTGGTGTCAGTCAGTAAGTCAGGTGTGGTGTGTCAGTCAGTAAGTCATGTGTGGTGTCAGTCAGTAAGTCAGGTGTGGTGTCAGTCAGTAAGTCAGGTGTGGTGTCAGTCAGTAAGTAAGGTGTGGTGTCAGTCAGTAAGTCAGGTGTGGTGTCAGTCAGTAAGTCAGGTGTGGTGTCAGTCAGTAAGTAAGGTGTGGTGTCAGTCAGTAAGTCAGGTGTGGTGTCAGTCAGTAAGTCAGGTGTGGTGTCAGTCAGTAAGTCAGGTGTGGTGTCAGTCAGTAAGTCAGGTGTGGTGTCAGTCAGTAAGTAAGGTGTGGTGTCAGTCAGTAAGTCATGTGTGGTGTCAGTCAGTAAGTAAGGTGTGGTGTCAGTCAGTAAGTCCTGTGTGGTGTCAGTCAGTAAGTCAGGTGTGGTGTCAGTCAGTAAGTCAGGTGTGGTGTCAGTCAGTAAGTCAGGTGTGGTGTCAGTCAGTAAGTCAGGTGTGGTGTCAGTCAGTAAGTCAGGTGTGGTGTCAGTCAGTAAGTAAGGTGTGGTGTCAGTCAGTAAGTCAGGTGTGGTGTCAGTCAGTAAGTAAGGTGTGGTGTCAGTCAGTAAGTCAGGTGTGGTGTCAGTCAGTAAGTAAGGTGTGGTGTCAGTCAGTAAGTCAGGTGTGGTGTCAGTCAGTAAGTCAGGTGTGGTGTCAGTCAGTAAGTCCTGTGTGGTGTCAGTCAGTAAGTCATGTGTGGTGTCAGTCAGTAAGTAAGGTGTGGTGTCAGTCAGTAAGTAAGGTGTGGTGTCATTCAGTAAGTAAGGTGTGGTGTCAGTCAGTAAGTCAGGTGTGGTGTCAGTCAGTAAGTCATGTGTGGTGTCAGTCAGTAAGTCATGTGTGGTGTCAGTCAGTAAGTAAGGTGTGGTGTCAGTCAGTAAGTCAGGTGTGGTGTCAGTCAGTAAGTCAGGTGTGGTGTCAGTCAGTAAGTAAGGTGTGGTGTCAGTCAGTAAGTAAGGTGTGGTGTCAGTCAGTAAGTCATGTGTGGTGTCAGTCAGTAAGTCAGGTGTGGTGTCAGTCAGTAAGTAAGGTGTGGTGTCAGTCAGTAAGTCAGGTGTGGTGTCAGTCAGTAAGTAAGGTGTGGTGTCAGTCAGTAAGTCAGGTGTGGTGTCAGTCAGTAAGTCAGGTGTGGTGTCAGTCAGTAAGTCAGGTGTGGTGTCAGTCAGTAAGTCAGGTGTGGTGTCAGTCAGTAAGTCATGTGTGGTGTCAGTCAGTAAGTCAGGTGTGGTGTCAGTCAGTAAGTCCTGTGTGGTGTCAGTCAGTAAGTCAGGTGTGGTGTCAGTCAGTAAGTCAGGTGTGTTTTTTTTATAGACTGGCTGTAAAACATTTTTGTTGAGGATCGCCACCATTCTAATTGTTCACTGATCAGTGTTATTTGCTTTTGTCATCATAACAGGATGGACAAATTGTCAAAGGATTAGCCCAACATTTCTTAGTTTAGCAGAATTAAGTATTTTGATGCTGTAAAGCCAAATTGTAACGTCCCAATTGAAGAACTTAGAGTGTTGGGTCCAATCAAGAAGACTAATCCTAATGCAGGTTAAAAGAATTGGCATCTTGCAGTCTCATCCCAATCCACGACAGATTTGTGAATCAGAAAAAGAGACTAAAGGAATTAGACTCACTTCATAAACTTACACTTATCAGTTAAAACTGACACAGTATCTGCAGCCAGAGAGAAACAGTCTTTTACTCCCTTAGAAGAAATAACTTACACCGTCTCCCTTGAGCCCGCACTTTAAGAAGAGCAGGATCTTTCTCCTGCTTCTCCTCCTCTTCCTCCTCCATGTCACAGTGTGCTCCTGTCGTTCTTCCTGATTTACCAGACATCCTCTTTCCCCTGCTGTCACATTTGGTACAGATGGTTAGGCTCGTTGGAGCGGCCTGTCAGTCTCCATTTGGCCGCCTCGACGTGACAGCAGCTCTGATGGCTCGTGAAGGGCCCCCGACTTTCCCAGCACACGGACATTGACATTTCTCAAAGGGGCTTGCATGCATGCTTCCTACCCTGCCAGAGGAGGGAAACGAAGAACCTGGAGATGACCCAGAGCTCGCTACAGGCGAAGAAAGTCAGGGATGGAGGGAGAGAGAAGGGGGAAAAAAAGAAGAGGAGAAACTGAAGATTGAGAAGTTGGGGTAGAATTTAGACAAAGATTAACAGTTAATGAAGGGTGAGGCCTTTGAGCATAAGTGGGAGAAAAAGGGGTAGATAATGGAAGGTCAAGTGCAACAGAAGAAAAAGTAAATAACTGTCAGGAAACATATGTCAGTCATTGCCCGTGGATGTGGGATTACAGCACATGCAGTAATCAATCAAATGTCCTACACACTTTTATGGGAGGATACTCCTATTACCAGCCCACTCTACACCCCTTAAAAAACGGATCAACTTCATATAATGAAGTTTAAGTAAAGAGAGAGCAAACTGCAACATAAATCATCAAACATCCAGGTGCACACACAAATTCACGGCGCTGATTCTGATTGATGCACGCAAGAGTGCAGAGCTCCTTTACTTACAGTAAGAACATTATTTTCAGTGTTCAGTTATCAAAGTAATGCATTACAGCATTAGAAGAGCAGATTTCTTTTTTTCTTTATTAGGATATGAAAGGAAAAAGTTCTGTCAAAGTTATTTATTATTGAGACAGACAGACAGACAGACAGACAGACAGACAGACAGACAGACAGACAGACAGACAGACAGACAGACAGACAGACAGACAGACAGACAGACAGACAGACAGACAGACAGACAGACAGACAGACAGACAGACAGACAGACAGACAGACAGACAGACAGACAGACAGACAGACAGTATAACTTAGAATTAATTAAGTGTACACCTACATGTTAACAGTCAAATCTATTTATTTAAAAAAAAAAACAGTCAAACATTTAGGCTTTTTCTCATATTCATAAACTTCTCATCATGACTTCCTTTTTTTCACTTGTCAATTTTCCCCATGACAAATGAAAATTGCTAAAAATCCCAGAATTATGAGGAACTGATTGTCAGGAGTTTTTGAAAAAGAGCTTTGAAATGATGTTATCGATAGATAACCTTTTCTTTTCTTTTCTTTTATTTGCAATGAGCATTTTAAGAGGTCTATGTTGCCTCTGTAAACTATACAATAGTGGTCAGACCAAATGAAGCTTTTTGCTACAGATACAAGAAAAAAATGTATATGAAAATGTTTAATGAAAGTTGAATAGATCACCTCTATTTCTCACACGAGGCTGCAGACAAACAGAGCATTAAGCACTTGACCTCACAGCAGAGTAAATAATTTGGATAAATGTCTCTGTTGCCCTCCGCAGCCCTAATCATACTAACCTCTGCCTTTATTGTAGTTTAAATTATTATTCTGCATCTTGGCTGCAAGGTGGAGACCCCGTTTGACAATCCTAGAGTGGGGAAAGAGGGAGGAGGGGGGTGGGGGGGGGGGGGGGCTGCTGTATTGTAACGCCTCTGGGCAATGCTCCCAGTCAATATATATGTGCACAGTCGCTGCTGTGCTTCTGTTTGAGCGGGACGCACTGATCCTCAGAGCCGCTGCAGAGAGAGACAGACGCACACCGGGACGCTCAGAGGTACAGTGAATACATTTTATCTCTACTTTTACATGTATGTGGCATTGCATGCAGGAAGGTTAGTTTGTCTAAATTAGGGGATATATTTAAGAAGTAAGTTTAAAAAAGAGGCCTGCTGTACATGATGTATTTGGAAGCAAATAAAAAAGGCTTTTATTTTCAAACTGCACATCTTTTATTTTGAAGTTTTCATAACAAAAACATTTTAGATTCAAATTGTTTAGTTTTACACATTTCTGAGGCTGAATATTGTCTAAAAATCTTTCAAAATTATTTTGTTTGTTTTGTTTTCATGACAGTTTTTGAATTACTTTTCATTGCCATTTCCTCTACACATGTAATATAGCCTTATAAGAAGAATTTATTTATCAGCACATCTGCATTTAAAATGCTTTTTTTCTGTTTATTCATACAATTCAACTGATTTAAAGCGTTTGTTTGTAGAGAGCTTGTTGTTGTTTTTTAGGTTGTTTGAAATATAAATAGAGATTGAAGAATATTTGTGAATGTCTTTACAATTTTTTTATTATATTCTTTATAAAAAGAAAACATAAATAAGATAATGACATTGAATGTCTACTCTATTTCCTCTTTTTCAGAGAACCACTCATCATCCTGACAACAATCCAAGGTACAGTCTCTAAATTAAATATGTTGAAATAACATAAAAGCTATAGAACATTGTTCCACAGTGTCTATTACTGTACTACCACGCGGTCCCATAGAGCTGTCAACGGTGTGGTTGCTGTTGCATGTAACTTGTCAAAGCTTTTAGTGTGGTGAACCTCCTTAATTGCAACAATAGATGTTCAAGCGGTTTGGCTTGTTTGATCAGCAGCCCTAAAAGCTTAAAACAAGACCGCAGGGTTTGGATATGGGGCAACAGGGGGGCGTAAGTGCAAAGTCAGTGGAGAGCAGAGCAGATAGTAGTGGCCAGGAGAGGAAAAAAAACTACTGTAAAAATGATTTTTATTGATTGGATCGTAGCAGCAGCTGTTAGGCTCCATTATAAGCTCAAAACCCAGGTCAGAGCCCCGAGGCGGACAAGTGAACCAATCAAATGGTCGGCCACTAAGCGAGCCAATTCTGAGGGTCCAATTGGGAGGGCAGTTTGCAACAGCCTGCCAGTCTGTGTTAGACTCACCATGTCTTTCATCTTCACTTTTCATGCTGGCTTTTATAGATGAGGTTGTCTGCTGTCTCTCAATATAACCTGCCATCCATCACCTGTGTTTGCTTCACTGGCCTTTACCTCAAAACTATCACGAACAGTCTTTGGATGAGTGTAGTTTTTTTCCTTCAGCGTAGACCCCAAACATCCCACAGACTTTCATCTGCGAATAACCCGGGGAAAAAAAGACAAAATAAAAGCCCTCAAAGCAGAGTGTTTCAAATTGAGGAGCGCACTTCATCTCACATCTTCTTTCACTGCAGGGTTCACCCGACGGCCTGGCTTTAAGTCTTAGAAGATCACAAAGTTTCTGTAATTGAACAGCTGAAAAAAAAACACATAAGTGTCGGGTGCTTAAATTTACTTTAGGGGACTATGCCCTTACTTGAATGGAAAATTTAGGATAGAAAAAAACGCAAAGATAAAAAAAATGTTCAGACAGTGTACAGTTGATAAATCAAATAGATAAATAAATCAAATAGGAAAACAGAGGAATACTTGAACTCTGTACAGAAACTGTACAAGCAAAATAATAAATGTAGGACAAATAAAATAGTGTTAAACAAAGTAATAAATTAAATTACCTGTCAATAGATTGATGGATGCTGGAAGGTAATTACCCAATCTTATAAAACACGTCAAAATAATGATTCATCCATAATAATATTTCATGTTTGAAATTCCATTTGTGAACCATCTCTCTTGTTTGACACTTAAATGCCTTACAATTACTTTTAACCTCGATAATTGCTATTTTTGCTAATCATGTACTATAGTATAACCAAACTCTTAATGCGGAAGTACTAAGATGAGACAGAGTTCAGGATAGCAGTTGAACTTCTGCACCATGTCCTGACCCAGATCCCAGTCCAGGCACTAATGACGCCCTTTAGGCATGACGCCAGGCTCTCATTAGGAACCAGGCCTCAAACCCCCAACTCCTCTATGCAACCCACAGCCTGGCCTCCGTTGTGCCTGTAGTCGGCCTCCGAGGGTCCAGCCGCAAACCCAAGCAGGCCTGTAAGTGTTTTGAAGGCCCCCTGCACAGGTGCAGTCCCCTGAGACAGCCTTGTTTGCCCCCCAGCCCTGGACCCTGCTAGCGTCTGGTGCTACACTGGAACTAATTAGTAGTGGCAGGTACAGTGAGAAAGGAGTAGCTTGGGCCTCCCTGCAGTTAGGTTAGTGGCAACGCGCAGCTTAGGCAGACAACAAATGTGCTCATATGATACACATACTGTATGTGCATAATGATATACAGCACCCTTCAGTGCACACACAAGTTTAGCTCAGAAATGTAGGCATTTCATTTGTACAAGATGTGTTTTTTTTTGTTTTTTTTGTATTCCTAACAAATAAAAATGTTAATCTTTTTTGGTGATTTTAAACATTTTCTCTATCAATTTGTTTACTTTTTTTTTTTGTAGTTTTCAAGAACAGCTTTATCTTTTTCTAATCTTAATACAGAATTATCTTCTGTAAAGCACTGTGGTCAACCTTGGTTGTTTTAATGTGCTATATACATAAAGTTGACTTGATTTGACTTCTGTGTTCACAGGTTCAAGAGATGCTCTCTTTCATCTACCGACCAAACCAAGGAAAACCCTGCATCCAATGAAATGAACCCTGGCAAAAAAAGAGATAAACTAGAAATCCTTCTGCAACTGATATCATTATAACAATATCACACATCTTACAAACCAAGAAGTAATCATGTCCAAGGACGAGGCTTGTAAAGTGACGTCCGCCAGCAAACACAAGGAGCGGAAGCCTAAGAAGCCTCACTATATTCCCCGGCCATGGGGCAAACCCTACAACTACAAATGTTTCCAGTGCCCCTTCACCTGCATGGAAAAGTCTCATCTGTACAACCATATGAAATACAGCCTGTGCAAGAATTCCCTTTCCTTGCTCATAGAGTCAGACTGGCCTTACAAAAAGGGCAACATCCTGCACCCAGAGCAGCTACGGCCCTTTCAGCAGGCACACATCATTCACACTAATGGGAAAGACGGTTTAGAGCAGGTAACAGGGACTGAGGAGAGGCAAAGGCAGAGCAGGGTCGTGGAAGATGAGGGAGAGGACAGGGAAAGCCAGGGACCAGAAGATGAAGAGGAGGGAGGAGAAAGAGAGGGAGTAGAGGTCGCAAGGTTGACTAAAGTAAACACTGGAGAAAACCACAGAGAAGATGCAACAGAATGTGTGACAAAGAAAACCAAACAACCAGAGCCAGAGTTTTTGATGGCTGACATGCTCTCCCTGGAGAATCAGCTGTTACGAGCGCGCTCAGTAGAAGTAGAGGCTCAGCTGAAACAGTACAAGCTGTCCAAGACGTGTCTAACTGCTCCTGGCTTGTTGTCTGAGCAATGGCGGATGTTAGCCTCCAGTCACACGAAGGCTAAACCTGAGGGTACTCAGTCCCGAGTGACTACCTCAATACCCTGTTATCCTCCTCCGCCGAACTTGGTGGATTACCAGGATCCCACTGGACTCAACCTGTCAATGCTTGGAGTGGGCTACCCCATCAGTCCCAGCCTTTTCTCCTACATGAACTCAGCTATTCCCGCTGCAGCAACGAGTGTAACCGCCCAGGCCCATGCACAGCTTGCCCAGCTTCCCTTCCTAGCATCGGCCGCCCAGCTGATGCACCCGACCTCCGGCACCCATGCTGACAGAACTCTTATCTCCCCTCGCCTCTACTACCCTTTCCTATGTGAGCACACATTCGGGGCAGGTGCCAATCAGGGTGATTCCAGCAAAGTCCTCAAAACGTCCACAAACAGTCTAGAAATGAATCCTCTGTCTAGCTTCCAGCCGAAAGTAAATCTATGGAAAGTGCCTGCCTTGCGGCCAGGGACCGCTGCAGTCAGCCAGGCTGGCTGGGTTTCACCTCAACAAGAGGCTGCAGACCATGGCTACAGGGCGGGGGACAAATCGCAGGCTACAGCCAAGGAAGGTAAAGCAAGCTGGGGTGTAAAGAGGACAGGGGCCCCACTGGGGAACCACGAGGCACCTGTGGAGAAGAAGCCGGCCATTGGTTTCTCTTTGGACCTTTTGAAGAATATTCAGACTGCATCGACTCTTAATATGGCAGCGGACAAACTTCTCTTCCCTGGAAGGTAAATATTTCTATTTTGACTCTGTGGTATTGTAATGAGAAGAAAAAAAGCAGCATTCGGCGTACATTTGTCTCTTTAACTATCATGTGATAATCTGTAATTAAATGGAACTTAAGGGACATTACATTTTGTTTTGCTTTATTCCACTTTTCGGTTGTTTAAAAGGATGTCCACCAACGAATCTGCTTCTGTTCGTTCTGTTCTGTTATATGGAAGTTTAATCTTGCAACTGTTGCCAAGTTTTGTACACTGGTGGATTTAATGTTGACTCTCTGTAAATATTATTACAAAGACCTGCTCTTTATATTGTGAGTCATAAAATAACTTTTTTGTGCTGTATGAAGAAGAACTGATAGATTGGCAGTCTCTAAATGTGTTTTTTCTACACAAGGAAATGCCCTAACATTTTCCCACCCTTAGTTTACAGGATGCACAGCTCCAGACTCGACCCTCTGAACTGTGGTACAATGATGCTCTCACCAGTCCTAACAGTGAAACGTCCTCTCTGTCTACCAGCGGGGGACCAAACAGCAAGGACTCAACTACTACCCGGACAATGGGGGAGGGGGCTTCACAGTCAGTGGCTACTCTCCTTGGTGATCTTTCCAAGGCATTGCAGGAGTACCAGGAGGCTGAAAGCAAAATCTCCCATCTAGAGAGAGAGAACCTCCCCGCCCAACGCCACCTCTGGGAACATTTGAGCAAAATTCGCAGTGAGCTCTCCCACATCCACCAGGCGCTGGAGCGGACTGCTCGTCACAGCGACGGGCCTCTTGACCTGTCAGTCAAGAAGAGCTCAACTGATTCTGTTGCTGACCGTAGTACCAGAGAGGATATTAGCCTTAAAGACAACACAACAGAGACAGAGGATGAGGACGAGGAGCTGGAAGAGAAAAAGGAAGAAGAGGAGAATGAGACCGAGAGGAAGGCAATGAAGGCCTCGTTGGAGAGTCGTAAGCAGTCGTTAGACATGCTGATCAAAATGAGTCAGGCATCTCTGGTGAACACAGAGGTTCTTTCTCCAGGTGGTCTTGGCATGAGGCCTAATTCTGCTGAGGCCTTGTGGCCAAGCAGAACGACAAAGTGCGAGGCAGACTCCAGCGTCCTGCTCTGCCCTGACGGTCGCTCAGTTGTGTTCACCGATATACCTTCCTCGGCCAAAACCCCCAAAAGACCCCCGTCCATACAGCGATTAGAGGCCCAGTGTCCCCCAAGCCCTCTGACAGTAACAGACAATTAAACACAACACCTGTACTGTAAAATGATTTATTTAAATGCAGTTGTCTTTAATTTTACTGGCATGCCTTTGATTTTCACTGGCTTGAGGAAAACTGTAACTCCTATTGACAGTTAATGTGAAAAACCTCCAAAATGTTGCACCTTAAAGGACAAAACAGAGAATGAAAGACATCTGAAAGAAAAGTCCTACAAATGCACTATGGACCTTGATTGTTACATGAGACTCTCTATAAAGAAAAAAATGTTTTAAATACATCAGCATTTATAAGAATTACCATCAGGACCATTAGGACAATCAATTCTTTTTCAACAATGTTGATCCACAACACTTTGAATGGATTGTAAATAATGTAATTACAATATATGTAAGTAAAATCTCTTAAATGGTAAATGCCTTTTATGGATGATGTTATGTTGGGTTGCATTGCACTTGATGAAAAAAAATGTATTATAAACACTGTATTTCTTTGAATAAACAGAGTCAAAAACAAGTACTTTCAATCTCTCCGAGGAAGAGGAAAAAAGAAGAAAACTGTAACAAAGATGAACAAAATACCAAAAAAGACCATTTTTATAGTTTGTGATCAAATCATGCAACAAAATGCTATCACCATCATTAAGGGTCTACATAATGGGTAAAAAGATTGATAGTGGCAGCTTTACCTGAATCTCCTTGATCTGTCCTGACATGGTCAGTTGGCTGTGCTAAAGGTGAAGCGGCTCCTTGAGGTAAATGGCCAACAGTGAGGTCATTCCCGCCTCTGCTCGGGAATCCAGGAGCTATCCCGCAAAGGTCAGGGCCTTGAGGGTGGGGCTAAACAAAGAGGAAACCGAGGTCTACCTGTCCCCCCCAGGATGGGCACTTAGCACTGGGCTGCCCTGTGTACCTTGGCCCTTTCACCAACCTCACACATAACACAAAAAGGCAAAGGTCATCTGCCATTCCCAGGCAGTACAGAGTGGAATTTCAGTCTTCAAAATTACTGCATAGGTCAAAATATATGCATTTTCTTTTTAACTTATCTCAATTTTAATTAAAAAAAATATGCTTTTATTTACAGTAAAATGGAAAATAAATTAAATTAGTTGAAGATAACAGAGCACCACATCGAAATAATATTTTTTTTTAAGGAAGACAATCAGCAAATGCTTTGGCATTAATATTTCCTCCAAACAAATACGTTTTCATCCAACCACCTGTAGTTCCTAAGCAAGTTGACCCAGATATCCCTCTCACATTTTTCAGCTTCTTCTAAAGCGTTCTCGTTCTGTTTTATATTAGTGTGTTTTATATCGTCCAAAATCCCACTGGTTTTAAAACAACGTATTTTGGACAGAATCCATCTAAATGTTTACAGATCTAAAGTTTCAAGGCAACAACACAACAGTTAAGTTTCAGTTGGAAGGAAGGAAGGAAAAATATCAATATGGGTATCACCAAATATCTGGTGCTTATATTAAATGCCAATTTGAATGTTTTAGACATAAAAAAATTATGCAGCATCTTTTCAGAGCATCACTAAAAGCAAGATTCAAGAGAATAGCTCCCTCACGTGGGCAAAGGGTTTAGAGGCAGGGGGATAGCCGCTGTCATATATTTTGTATACACTGTAAGTCTCTAAAATCTGAGTTTCTTTGAATATCATTACTGCAGATGACAGGCCAGTACAAAAACATAGAGTTAAAGAAGAGCTATATGTCACATCCAGGGTCCGAAATTAACTTTCTGACTCACCGGGCCATGGTGGAGGGTAGATGAAAGAATTCACCGGCCAAACATATTTTTTACCGGCCGAAATAACAAATTGTGTTTTTGTGTCGCATACACATCTGTTAGAGTACATTTAATTGAGAAAGCATTATGTTCTGTTGAATCAATCACAGATTCACATGCTAAAAAAAATCACAGTTTTTTTTAGCATAGTTTTTATTACTTTATGGTAAAACATTTACCCTCCCTGTGGCGGATAGAAATGTAGCCTACTCGCCAAACGGAAAATCTACCCGCATTTGGCGCTTGGCGGGTGTTAATTCGGACCCTGTTCACATCCTTTCTCAAATTGACGTATGTGTCAAGAGTGCAGAATTGGAGAACTGATGATCGTTATCACAGAAAGCTCAGCTGCACAGATTAAAGAACCATAAGAGGAGCAAGAAAGAGTAAGTTCAAATATTTTATAACTTTTTGGTTTAGAATATGCTAAATAATGCTGTACACAGACTAAAATCACCATATACCCAATATTAACCATCAATATTATTTAAGAGTTTGAATATAAGAAGTAATACAGTCCTGCAAGTAAACGAGTAGGAAGGAGAAGAGAATACAGTATGTACTATAGTATATTGAAATGTTGGTGACCAAGCAGGACCAGATGTAATTCTGTTGTCTGACATGGACCCTTATTTGAACCTTTGGCTCTTCATATGGCTAATTTATGACTAATGCATAAGAGAAATCAACCATTGTTTAAAATTGAAAGAAAGAAAAAAAGGCCTAAAACTGAATTACACACTCAAGTGACTCGTGAAAAAAACACATATTGATTGTTTCCTCTTATGATCATATCTATTTGTTTTCATTAAATAAAGAGGTAGAGTAAAATGGTAAACCCAAACATTAAAGTATAAATCCACATTTTCTTAACACTTTATCAATGATGTTGGTAAATGGGTAACAGATGCTCATAGTTGTGCATTTTGTAGAAATTAGCAGCAGCCATTAGCAGATGAGGCAGATATTTCCCAGAGGAGAATTTAGATACAAAAAACAGAGCTGGTGGATGTATGACAAGGCAATTATTTCAGTTCACCTTTTCAAAGATGCCATGTCAGTGTTGTATTCACAAATTCATTGTTTCAAAGAGGCTTAAATCAGCTACTGCAGGTTTAAATCGTAGTTTCTCTGCAGAAAATATTAGTGCAGCTACCTTTTGGTGTGTATTACTTCCTCATGATGCATTGTTTTTTCTTTCTTAATATAGTTTTAGGTTTCTGTGGTAGAACCTCTTTGCAGTCTGCAAAAGGAACTGCCAAGAAAAGAAAAGATGCAAACTGTCCTGTTCCTTCTTCTGCTCTACGCCTCGGGCTGCTGTGGTTTTGGCTTCAAAGGATGTTCTCAGAACTTCCACCAGACAGACACCATGTGGTGCTTCAACAGGAACATCGCTAACCTCTCTGATGTCGTTAGCATGATGCCAGATAACATAACAACTATCAACCTGTCTAAGAACAAAATCCGAATCATCCCACCTGGATCGTTCAGTCAGATGCTAGGGCTCAAAAACCTTGACCTGAGCCAGAACCTGCTAAGCTTTCTAAAAGGAGGAGAATTCAGTGGCTTGGGTGCACTGGTTTTCCTCAACCTCACCTGCAATAACATCTCACACATCCACTCCAATGCCTTTGATGGACTCAACAGTCTCAAAACGTTGCTTATGATCCACGACTTTCTATCAACCATCTCCCTAGATATCTTTAGTTCCCTACCAGCTATTCAAGAAGTTGATCTTTCTTTGAACATGCTCAAAGTTTTCAACTGTGGAGAGTCTGGTGGATCCTCCAGTCTTAGGAAGCTTGATCTTTTCGCAAACAACATCCAGAGGCTGAATGTGAGCTGTTTCCCTGCCCTTGAGTACATCAGGCTGTCCAACAACTCAAAGCTAGAGCTGCAAGCAGATGTTTTTTCCTCAAACCACAGGCTTAAAAGTCTTCTTTGTCAGAGTCTCAATGCAGAAATGCTACTGAGACTCCCTGAAGACACAAAGAGGAATCTCACTTGGGTGGCATTTTCTCTGTGTGTGGAGAAATCTCCACTTACAATCTGCCAACTTCTAAAAGGAATGAACCAGCTTGAAAAAGTAGAGGTATGTGCACTTGTTAAGGAACAGCAAATTCTTTGTCTTATATATGTTTAAAGCAATATGTTTTTAATTTGATACAGGTTGACTTGAAAGGATCCAGGTTACCTCAGAGTAACTCCAGCCTGTTGGACTGCCCCAGTCCACCTATGTTTATTATGATGGACGCAGACTTTGGGAATGTGGACCAGTTGACACTGGGTAGGGGGAATACCAGCAAACTTTATCTCATCAACTTAGGGTTGAAGCAGATATCTCGTACTACATTTGATGGTTACAAAGGATTGAAAACGTTGCAGATGAACCAAAATAAGCTCATTATTGAGCCAGACACATTTAATAACCTAACCCAACTCACATTTCTAAGCTTTGACAAGAGCAAACTTCGTGACATTGACCCTAACTGGTTTGTCCCTCTGAAAAATCTTACACGCCTTTCTCTCCTAAAAAATGAAATCACTGAGCTGCCACCAAAGGGATTCAGTGCCCTTATTAATCTTGAGCAGCTGTATCTGCAGTTCAACCTGCTGAAATACATCACCAACAAGTCCTTCAGTAAGCTGAGGAGGCTAATAAAGCTCAACCTCAGTTTGAACCTCATTGATTTCATAGAAGAAGGCACCTTTCAAGACCTGACATGCTTAAGGTATGAAGTATTTTCTGCTTCTAATTAAGTCATACCTCCACTTTCATCACTGTCCATTTATTTAACGCATCTATCGGTCCCTTAGATACCTGGACCTAAGTGGGAACCGCATCAAGAGATTGACACCACCTATCCTGTCTGGTCTGACAAATTTAAGGCAATTTGTTCTGTACAACAACCGCCTCCATTTCAGATCCTATGAATCTCCTTTCATCTACCTTACTTCTCTGGAGGTATAATTAGTCAGTAATTAAGGGTGCTGCATTATGTGAATGATTCTATCCTTGTATCTGTTTATTTCTCTATCTTCTATCCAATTTGAAGAATTTGGAGATGAACTACCAGGGGCCCGGTGGTCAAGGCATTGGAAACATTGGACCACACTTCTTCCAGAATGCGCATCAACTTACTGCAGTAAGAATTGGGCACAGCATCAAGCTGGACTTTCATCCTGATGCCTTCGTTCCTCTGACCAAGTTAAAAATCCTCGACATAGCAGGAGTTAGCATGAAAACGACCAACCTGAGTGCAGTGTTGTCCCCTCTGAAAACATTAAGGAAGCTGAGTCTTTACAGGGCAGACCTTGATACTCTGCCTGCTAACCTGATGCCTCCAGATAACACACTAGAAATTCTCAAGGTCCAGTCAAACCACCTTCACACTGTGGATAAAACAATGCTGGATGCATTGCCAAGGTACTGTAAAGGAGCAACAGGAATGTCTCTCAAACTGCTCTTGAGGGAATTCATATTACAGAGTGTTAAATGTGAAATATCTATTAACATCTATTTGGGCATTTAAATGCAGATGTAGATTCTACATCTATTTGCTGTCCATTGGTATTTTAGCAAGGTTGAGTTGTTTACAGAAAAACAAAAGGGGCAGCACGAAATCTGCTGTAATGGCATCCTGGATTCCACTGGCTAACATTTGAAAACAATTTAGCATTAATCAATGACTATAAACAGATCTGTATGCAAGTGCAGCTAACTCTCTTCTTGAAGATGTCCAATTTCAACTCAACTCCATCCTCAGATCTCATTTTGCTAACTGAATTGTAAACAATGATAACACACAGGAAAGGAAGTTATGGCGAAGTCTAGAAGCCACTAAAAGCTGTAGCCCCCGTAGGCTTTTCTTATCTAAGATTGGTTTTACTTGCGTTATCTGCCTGAACAGTAAACTTTCTGGTCTTCGCTGGTATTCCTGTTTGACAATGTCTGGCATGCTATCCACTGTAAAGATACAACATTTTAAACTTTGGCCTAAGTAAGAATAAAACTGAGTAGATGCTGCTTGTTGATTTGAGCATTAGTAAAGGTTGTCAGATTTTGTTACTATTCAGCATAGCCAGGGTGGCTGTTTCCCCTGTTTCGGGCCAACTTAATTTACTGCTAGCTCGTAGCTTCATATATACCATACACAAAGTGGTATTGATCTTCTTATAGCCTCACCAGTACAGGGATTTTTTTATTTTCACTATCACTTATTTTTTTATGACTAACTCTGTTTCCTCAACTGTTTTAACCACTGTTGTAGATTCCAGACATCCATTTACTTCTCCTTCCTAAAAACAGGATAGTCTTCATGTATAGATAAAGGTGTACTTGACAAAAACAGGATATCTATCATGCATTCTATCAAGTGTTATTTATATTTTCGATTGCCAAATGCCAGCTGTACTTTTCCTTTTGACCTAACGTCATTTAGCGTGAAATAATATTGAATACATTATCAACCCTAGTGTATGTTTTCCAGATTGCGTTTTTTGGATATTACTGACAACCCACTTAGCTGTACCTGTGATAACGCCTGGTTCAAGACGTGGGCCATCCACAACAATTATACACAGGTAAGGTAATAGAAGCTACGATGTGACAAAGATGTGAAATACAGATATTAGTCTTGATTTTCCTTTGATAATCTCTCCAGGTATCCAACTTGTACAGCCTGCAGTGTGACAACAACAGGAGATCTCCCTACCTGTGGCAGTTCGACGATAAGGCCTGCTCTTTCGATCAGGTGTCCTTTACTCTTTGCATCACTTTCTCCATGTTGGATATTTTGTTTGTGGTTGTGTGTCTTGTCTGGCACACACAGGGATCTGCTCTGCGCTACCTGTTACTCATCTTCAGGGCAAAACTACGTAGACGTAAGGGGGCAGCAGGGGAAAAATTCCAGTATGATGCCTTCGTCTCCTATAGCTCCAAAGATGAGGCCTGGGTGATGGGACAACTGATTCCCCATCTAGAGAGACCAGCTGTGGGGGCAAAGGGGCTTCGACTGTGCCTCCACCACAGAGATTTCCGCCCTGGTGCATCTGTGATTGAGAACATCGAGGCAGCAATTTACAGTTCTCGCCACACTATCTGTGTGGTGACACGACACTTCCTGCAGAGTGAGTGGTGCTCTGTGGAGTTTCAGCTGGCCAGTCTGAGGCTTTTGTTTGATGGCAGTGACGTCCTGCTGCTGGTGTTCTTGGAGGAACTGCCTGAACACTGTCTGTCTCCCTACATACGCGTCCGCAAGATCGTACGTAAAAAGACCTACCTGCTGTGGCCTGAGGAACCAAAAGATCGGGAGGCTTTCTGGGTCAGGCTTAGAGATGCTCTAAAGGACAAAGAGGAAGAGGAGGGAAGAGGAGGAGAAGAGGAGTTGGCAAGGCTAATTGGCTAGGCAAAATGCAAACTACTTCCACATGCTCTCATGTCATTATCCTTTGACACGTAGTAAAAAGCATTTAGAACTTATCAACGTATTATCTGCTAAGCTATTTGAAACTGTTAAAATACTAGGCTACTTAAAACTTGAGGATTTATCTTAAAAAATCACTGTATGACAAACACTGAACACGCTAACATGCCAGGTACAGTGTTTGCATACACTGTTCCCTTATTCGGTTAGGTTGCGGCCCATGTACGGAGTGGGCGGCCCGGGTTTTAGTAAAGCCTGTTGCTCCTTTCCCGCATTTCACTTCCCCACTAGCTCTCCCTGGTTTCCTTCTCTATTCACTAAAGGCAGAAAGCCAAAAATTTAATATTTAAAAAAACAAAGCTGAAGCAACAACTTCTTGAACGGCCTGTTAGTACATTAAACTGCAAAGCAAGACAAGATTTTGCCAATGATTGCATAAAAAAAAAAAAAAAAAAACTACAAATGGGACCAAAAACACACACATGGCCTTGAGGTAAATGCTGTGTCTGAATTCGATGTAGTTTGGCAGACAGCACGTGCACCGAAAAGTCCATTAACGTAACAACGCCCCACATTGATAACCTGTCAGCTGTACTCTGGACTTAAATTGTTTATCCACATTCAGTTGTAATGTATCGTTAGATTAGCCATAAAGACCTAGCCCGTTTGTCTGTTTGAACTACTGTTAACATGATTGATTGATTCTGCTTTCAAGTTTGGTATTTTAATGTGGGGCTTTGTGGGAATTGACTCTTTCTGGAGCCAGTCTAAGCTGGTACAAAAGAACATTTTTTTAGTAGGCTCCCTTACATTGTCTCCATCTTCAGCCCTGGATGTTCAGCTCGGTACAAACTTGATTTTTGTTTTTCATTTAGGATGCCCATGTGCTTTACTCTTTTGTTCTGTTTAATGATATTGTTGTATTGCTGGAAAAGTAATGAAAATATGTATTCAGCTTATGATGCTTTGTAATAAAAACGTACCTGAAAGTGGTCAAGGCTTCAGCAACTTTTTGGGAAGAAACATTTTGTAATAACATAGACAGAACACCAAATCAAGCCAAAACACGGATGTTAATATAACTCAAAGATTTCCAAACACTTCATTTATTTGACGATATACATTAAAATGAAAATAAAAAATATTCATATATATTTCATATAGAGCTAGTGAGCAAGATACAAGTTTAAAATAAAACACAGAAGCCCTCCGTGTGGCTTATATATACAAGGCGTGGTTTGAATACTATACAGTGTGTATCCATAGCTGCACAGGTTTCATGGATGTTTATATTCTTCTCTTAGTTGAGGCACGACGAGTGAGAGGACAGGGATCGGGCCAAGTGCTTCACGACTGCCGCTTACAGTAAAACATTTCAATCTCAACTTAACAGTAGGACTTGCAAAGCAAAGCTTATTAGTGTTAAGAGTTCCACACTGAAGCGTTAGGAAAAAGAGGCGTCATGATCGTTCTGCAATTCAAATGACACTGTACAGTCATGCAAAGTCCTAAATAGTTTTAAGTATTTTGAGATGATTTTCTCACAACAAAGCCAAAACTAAGCAAACACAAATTTTAGATTTTTAAGAAACTTTAAAAAATAATAATAATCCAGTTTTACAAACATGTCACGGTTCACTAAATTTGACAGAAGTCAGGATTGTTTGGTTGCACTGTGAGAATTGACTTGAAGTCACTATACCGATTTGAGACGGATAAAAAAAAAAATCCTCAAGTAGTCAAGTGATAAGTGCAATCCCAGCCCTCTTCCCCCTTCACACACAGACACTCCATTTTTATAAAACTCTCATACATAAGCAAGATAAGCATCATATTGATTTCCACTATCAATCAAACCATAGTTATAGTACAGCAGATGCCCCAACACTCAATAGCAAACCATACAGAAATCCAGTAGTTATGTACAACAGAACTGGTGCAACATAAACATTAAAAATGAGAGAAAGAAACTGTAACAATAAAATACAGCAGATACTTAATTTGTATTGGGAAATATATATTATTTATACTGTGTATTGCTGTCTGTTTTGGCATTCAGGAGGATCAATGCTGGCATGTATCCCTCTAACAGCATTTTAACACATCTCCAACTTGGACAGATTAAACATTGAAGTAATCCTTAAAGAAACCTTTCAAGGATTACATTATTACAACCTTTTTTCATTAACTAAAAACAATCAAACAAAAAGATAACCACTTATCAAGCAGCAGGTCCAAGTTTAGAATTGACCTTCAGAGTGTTTTTTTTCCATTTCCTCTTAGAGTCCCCAGCTGATGCTGGCACGGCTGTAGCAATCTGACCAAAAGAAACAAGGCGAGGAAAGAGACAAATAACTGCAGGGTGATGATGATTAAATCTTTTTGGAATCTTTTGCCTCAAAAAGCTTCATACGCTCCTGCACAGTTAGTCCCTCTTTCAGGCTCTGTTAAAGACAAGAAAAAGAAAGTGATTTGTGATTCACAGATGATTTTTTTTATTATTATTGATAAACCAGAGAGCAAAAACAAACACACAGAGAAGAACAGTTATATCTGTATGACATGGCTGTCTAATCTCAAGCAAAGGTGACAGGGAAATGTGGTTATGCTGAAACATTGTCATGCCACACAGAAGGAACTCACTGATGCACAAAAATACAAACACTGAGAGTTCAAAAGTTAAACACACACAAAAGACAACAGTTATAAAGAGGACTTTTAGATTAACATAGAATAACAATGTTAAACAAATGAGAAATATGAAATAAGATAAAGAGTGCTTTCATTTCTCCTTACATTGATCACAAATGGTTCATTTGTTCACAGACGAGCAACACTTACAGTATATTTAAAAACTGGATATGCAGACAACAACTTCATGTTCTGCACCGTCAGCTCTGTTTTAAATAAAATCTGCCGACCTTACACCTCTATTCCACTTGTGTGACGGGTGTACATCTGTAAATTTATGGATGGATCGAAACCTGATAAAAACGACCTGTAGCTGTGGGGGAGAGGCTCATATTGTCTGGTTTTTTTGGCCATCTAGTAGTCAGGAATATGTGTTTGGAGAAAATCAAACTGATAGTGAAGATGACTGTATATAAAAATCAAACTGATAACCACAATCTGACTGTATGTTTTAGCAGAATAACATTACTCAGATTCACGTGTTCTAGATAAACAAACATTTTTAATCCTACAAACTCACTTCACATTCAACATAGGCCACTGATAATGGCCTGTTAGCAAGTTAGCAGCCTGTTAGCTAAGCTAGCACACTTCTCTCTGAAACCCAACATAAAACTTAAATTTTTTATTTAATGTACTTGAGGCAAATTTTGGACTAACAGACTACAGAGGGAGGAGCTTTGCAGGCACGTTGGACATCATGGGGATTCCCATAGGAATTATTGGACTCCTGGTTGCCTCGCCTCTGTACACACGTGTACACGTACACACATGTACAGTATGCAAGTGGAAACGAGGTGTTCACCTCTAAACCTTTCTAATTTACATGTTGTATCTTGATTTTAACCTGATGTGAAGCCACATATTTTTAGTTTTCCACTTCAGGCTTTGTACAAATCAAACAAAGTAAGAAGCAGGGCTACTGTAGAAGGAGGGTTGTTTTTTAATCAATACTGTCAACAGGTGTCACCCTATTTCCAATCTTTATGCTAAGCTAACCTATTTGGTACAATACAGGCACGCGAGCGGTATAAATGACTCACAAATTCCTAAACAAATATTTTACCAAAAAAGCAGACTACTTTATAAAGCGTACAGTATGTGAAATAAATCACCAGAGAGGTTTTTACATGACCGGTTTATACTAGTTTTTGGACAGTGTGTGTAACAGCTAATTCTCATGAATTTGAAATTCAATTTAGAGCTCTTTAGTTATTTGCAGTGCAGGGAGGGGCAAAAAAGAAAAGTTGGTGGGGGTAAAAATCATGCAATAGTAGTTAGGGCATGCTTTGCTCTACGTCATGCTATACCTACAGAGCACACGTTTGGGCGGGGGACCGAGGGGGAATCACCCCACAATGGGAGTGTCAGCTCTCCCATGAGACCTGTTCAGTGACAGACTGATGGACAAAACACACAAATGACTTACAGGTAAAAATGTTGGGACTGACCAACTGTGGAACACATCTCTACAGTACGTGGTGGCTGAGGTTGTAACAGCTAACAGAGATAAAGTCCGTCTGATTGTTAGAATTTAACGGTGAAATCCAGGAAGGACAAACACATACCGGTAGTTACATTTGACACTCACCTTTGACCGTACACCTCTTGATTGCCTGGAGGTTGATGATTGTTCTTTTTTTAGGAAATCAGGGTTACTCTTTGATTTCATGATATCTAAAACAAAATGAAGGCATGTCATTGCTTCCATTGATGTGATTGGTACACAAGGATCATAAGTGTCACAGTAAATCCTTGAATGGTTTATGCCCAAACTAACAGCTACACTGGAGGATTTGTAACTCTTAAATATACAGTATACACCCCACTGTTTTTACATGGACTTCAGATCTTTCCCCTCTAAGTTCATTCCTTACATTAAATACTCAAATAACTGGTATTTAATTTATCAAGGGTCCAAAGGTGGTAAAGTTTACAGTTTGATCTTCATTACAGTGTTTAACTCTTGACTGACTTCACTTTTTACAAAACCTTAAAAAGAAACATTATTTTAATTCTAAAGTGGCTTTAAATTAAATTAATCTATATATCAATGTAACACAGTACAATATAATAATATGAGATAATGTACATTACAATATCATAAGAATATCAATATTTTGAATTTACCGTATCCAGATGAAACCGTGCCATCCACAGTCTTCTCGCCCAAAGCTTCTGTGGCAATGAGCAGCTTCTCCTTCAGTTTGCTGATGTCGCAGTCAGCCTTTGCTTTCACAATGCTGAGCTCCGTGTAGATGTCCTTATATTTGTCTGTGGCGTATTTCTTGTCCTGTTGAAATGAAACTAATGATACTTCCCTCCTTTTTTTTCAATGTTTGTTTTAACACATGAAGACATACAGTTACAAACCTTCCACATTCAGATAGTTTGAATGACATTGAGACTGCTTACCCTCAAAGCAGACTGCAGTTCGTCTTTCAAAGAGTGGATTTCCTGTTTCAGATACTGGATCTCTGACTCCTTAATCCGTAGCAACACCTACAAAATAAAAAGACACACACATTAGATTAAGAGAGCACATCTAAGTTGTGTATGTGGGCTTGTGTGTATTTGTGTTTTTTTTGCACGGCATGTTAACACACCTCCAGTTCATACACATCTTTGCCCTGGCTAAGTGTTGGCGCCGTTTCACCGCTGAAACAAGAGCGCATCCGAGTGATCTCTACAGACAGCCGGTTATTCAATTCCTGTTAGACGGAATACAGTTATCTTTTAATCTGCAGACAGTATTGTTTACATATGTACGTGTGCACGTATATGAATTCAGACCTGGTTGTGAGCGTTCAGCTCCTGGTTCTCTCTTTGACACTGCC
The DNA here is from genome assembly GCA_020745685.1 of Tautogolabrus adspersus. Classification (NCBI taxonomy): domain Eukaryota; kingdom Metazoa; phylum Chordata; class Actinopteri; order Labriformes; family Labridae; genus Tautogolabrus; species Tautogolabrus adspersus. The sequence continues at coordinate 10,897,995 of CM036554.1, forward strand.
TGAGCGCCTGCCTCTCGGCCTCCAGGGCCTGGGCCAGGTGAGCATTCTCCAGACATTTCTGAGAGTATTGCTCCGACAACACCTCCAGTTCCCTCTGGATGGACTGCAGCTCCTCTCTACACAGTCAGATAATCACAGTATCAAATAGAATTCTTATCTCATGTTGGATAATGGCTTTCAAACTAAGCCCTGGTTTGAATTGACAAACATCTTCTCAAAAGGGGGTCTCAAATTCTGCTCCAAACTTTTCAAGGATTTTTAAATAAATGAATATATTAACAGGAAACATGGTGTGTCCTCTTAGTAAAATGTACATCGTAATCTTCCTGTAGCAATAAACTTACTCATATTGTAAGCGAAGTTCATCAATGTCAGAGTTCAGTCCACTGACTTGTGAGCGGTGGGTCTTCTCTAGCTCCTCCTTGTGGGCATTCTTCATAGCTTCAATAGCTTCATAAAAGACAGAACACCTAAGTTTAATTTCCTGCTTTAAGTATAAGAAAAAAAGGTTGAATTATGGGGAAATTCTGTACCAGCAATTGTAGCAGCGGTCTCCTCTGCCAGAAGTCTCTCCCTCTCTTCCATCAGTTTGGAAATCTCCCTCTGATGCTGCCTCTGGATGTCTTGGATTACCTTGTGGTGTGTTTCTTCCATTGCTGCAAAGCCACGTTCACAAGTGGCCTATGGAAAATAAAATGTCATCACCAAACGCATATTTCACCTTCCACCTACATTTTAATAAGTGACTTTTAATCCAGTGGAATATCTACAAGGCTACAAAGTGGCATGCAAAATCAGTAATAAAAGCCATGCAAGCATTTTTAACGATTTCAAGCCCGGCTATGCTAGTTAGAGAGTGAGTAGAACTAAACTAATCCAGCTGAGCCTTTTTGTTATAAACAGAATCAGGTTTCCTCTGATTATTGAATATGGGAAATGGTATGTTGGACATGTGCACTTTTAAAAGTAAAGATGTACTGTCGTCTTGAAACAAGTTGCTTTTCTGTATTATGTAGAACTGTTAGGGATGTCTCAGTCTGAGCCAGAAGGTCCGTCTTTTGGGTGGTACTTTTTAGGGGTACTGTTTTCCATCTATAATTTTGGACTAATTTTTTTATCTTGTGTCTGCTCCAAAGATTTGAGCAAAACAGTGCAGTTCCAACTACTTGTATGTAACTGTTAGGTGCATAATTTAAACAAGCTTGCCTGTATTTTAGCTATAATTCTCTGTTGAGTGTTGAAGTGCTGCAGTGAGTTGAAAACTGGACTCAAACTTGGGTTATTCACTTATTGGCTACAAAAGCCTTAAGAGGGCAAGCCAGGGGAACCCCAGAATCAGAACTTGATTCTAATTGCATCAGTCCATGAATGGATGTTGGTGCCATCTTGTGGATGGGGAAATGTTTCTCATTATAAAACTGGAACAAGGAAAGTCTGGATCATCAAATGTTATCCGTCCAGTAGTTGTTGATGTACTTTGGTTATAACCAAAGTGACCAACCAGCCATCCCTGCAACCATTACAGCATGACCAGAAATAAATGTTGGAGTTTATAGTAGCAGGTATTATAGTATTGAGGACCTCAAATGTGCAGAAGAAAGATTGGGACACTGCTCAAAGCTGCAATTACAAGTGAACTACAATTTGCAAGGAAGCAGATGCCATGACTGTCGCAGGTTTCATATGTGAAAATAAATCAAAACACACCATTTCCCAACTTAAAACTCTTTGTGCATATTAGTTGAATGATGAACAAAATCAACAGGCAGCTCAGCTATTTCACTAGTAATATTCTACTCTTGTTTCTAATTGAAAAAAACATTTCACTAAGGTAAAATGAAAGAGCAAAAACCTTAAGACTTTCAAAGTCTCTCTGGTATTTCTCTCTCAGGCTGGCCACATCTCCTTCTAGGTGCTTGTTCTCTAGTTCGTCCCTCATGGTGTTCATCTGGGTCTCCAGCTCTTGGATACGATCCTTCAGAACCACCATGGAGTCCACCTCTGACACGTTTTCCCCCTTCCCCTGTTCTTCCTCTTCCATTGGTGTAGCAGCCTCATCACAAGGAGACCAATGGGAACCTTCTGGACCTTTTTTGTACTGTTGGTGCATTTGGACACGATGAATGTTTTCCATATACTGGGAATGTAACTTTTCAACCTCCTCTTTGTGGATATGCCGGAGCTCACATATCCTTTGTTCAAATTGCTCCTCCAGTTTCATCACATGACTCTCGTGCCGTTCCTCCATTGTGTTCATGTCCACCAGCAGAACCTCAAGCTTTCGTTGACTGTCAGCCGTCGTCTCCATGAGGGCCATTTCTGTTGAGACACGACCTTTCTCGGCTTGGCTAAGTTCTTGCATGTGTCTTTGTTTTAGCTTTTCAGTGTCCTTCTGGAAATTCTCCTCCAGGAGACCCAGTTGCTTCTGCTGCTGGCAGAGCTGGTTTACGCGTTTGCTGACGTCATCCCTCAGAGTTTGGTTCTCTTTCTGGAGAGCGGCTATTGTTTGTTGGAAGTTTTTGCGCTCATCTTCTAGTGATGCTTCATATTTTTGTTTGATTGTGCTGACATTGCGTGCATGCTGCTGAACAAGAGCATCCATGTTCTGGCCTGTCTGTTTACACCAACCCAAGTCTTGTTCATGCATTGCCCGTAACCTGCATGCCACATAAGCCACTTGAGCTTGGATGAGGGCTTCGCGCATACAAAGAGACATACTAGTGATGCTGTGTGAAGATTGGTGCCCAAGAAGAGCATGGACCATTTGGGCCAGTCCAGGGTGGTTTCCACCACTTTCTATCTCCTGAGAATACTTATGGAGGATTGCTGCTTGTCTTTGAAGCTCATTAGCAAGGCTGTCATGTGCATTTTGAAATGATTCGATGGTATCAACACCACAAGAGGGCATTTCAGAAGCCAACTGTCTATCTACAATTTCCTCAGCCAAGTCTCTAGCCTCTTCCATTTCAATCTGCTCCATATAGGGAGCAAGTTCAGGAGGGCGGATGTCTGCCAACTTGTGTTTCTTAAACCCAAAGTTATTTTTGACTTCTTTTATTACGTTTTTCAAATCAGGTGATTTGGAAGCCTCAATTATTGCTTTCAGAGCCTTTTCCCTTTGATGTAGGTCATTATGTGCTTCTGTCAACTCCCTTTTCAGTATTTTGAATTTCTCTTCATAACATTGTTTAAGGTTTTGAATAGAGTACGCTAGCTCTGCTTTAATGAAGGTGTGGAAGATTTTGTTGGCGTCTATATCTACATCAGCTGAAACACTGTCCTTTTTGGATTTGGCAACATCTAGCTCAGCTTTCTCTAAATCTTTCCAGAATGCACCTTCTAGCATCAACTTCCTGGTTAAGACATCAGCATAAACTATAGCCAAGCAATCTTTGTCACTCCTTTCAATGTTCTCTATGTCTTTCCATATCTCAGCAAGACCTTGCAGGACATCTGACTTTGAAGTCTGTATCAATAAAGCCATCTTGTTTAAAACAACAGCCTCAAAAGACAAAGTTTTGGCAAAGAGATGCAAAGCTTCTTTATCTACAGTCTCTGGAATGTGTTGGACAACTGATGACTGCTCTTCCGATGTCTTTTGTCCTTGCCGGATGTACAGTGATGCATTGAACAAATCGTTCTCTATCTCTGACAATGAGTGCAGCTGTGAATCAGTGGTATCGTGAGAGCCACTGAGAATATCCCTGACTTTCTCTCGACTGTTTTCTACACATGCCAGGGCTTTAGCATAATGCTTATTAGCTGCTATACTCTGTATCCCGCTTTCACAGCTAAACTCTTTATCAAACTTGGTTTCTGTCATTTTTTCATCAATCTCTTTGCTCATGTCTTCTGCTTGGGTGGATTGTTGCTCCTCCAGATTCTGTGTGAGGTTTCGTAATGTATCCTCAGTGGCTAGCAGTTTGGTCTCTAGGGCATGTATGATTGAGATAAACTTCTCTGGGTCACTACTGTGAGGGCATGTTGTATCAGAGGAGATGATTCCTTCACTTAGCTGCATGTCTTCATTTTCACTCATTTGTTTTCTTGTGTCTGAAAAGTTGCTCACCTGGCTACTATCCAGGCCCTCTAGATTTATGTACTTATGGCACTGAATAGTGGAAAAACGTATCCTTGGTCTCTTGGCTTGAGACTCCTTATCATCAGGGAAGTTCTCTGACTTGGATTTACTGTCAACCAAAAGTTGGGGCACAGTGTTTGCTGATAAGGAGACAGATGTTTTTAGTCTAGCTTTCTTGCCATGTTCTGGTTTTTGCTGTCTTTCCATGCGTAGGTCAGCGTAGCCTAGCTGCAGGGCATTAAGATGATGCTCTAGCTCTGCAATGCGGTCCTCTGCAACCACAAGCTTGGCTTGTAGATCCTTTTCGGCACTACAGGGCTCAACCCTATCTAAGAGACTTTGACTCATTTGACAAAGAAGCTCCTCTTTAGCTTGTAACTTCTGTTCAGTTTCCTCTAAGCTGTTTCCGAGTGCAGCCATTTTGACAAAGACCTCCTTTAAGTCTTCTTCCTTGCGTTCCATTAGCCTCTCATACATCTCCTTAGTCTGCCGGATCTCTTCCTCTTTTTCTCGAAGGAACTGGCTTATTTTCTGAAACTCTTGGGTAGCCCTTTCATATGAGCTCTCCAGAGTGTAGTAATCTGCCTCCTCTGATTCCAGGCGATTGCGGAGCTTATTCACCTCACGGTCTGCTTCAGCAATCTGGTTAAGAAGCTCCTGACAGCGGCAAGTGAGTTGCCCTCTCTCTTCTTCTAGCCTACGCACGCTCTGCCTTAGTGACTCCACCATGTCAGTCTTCTGTGCAAGTTCCTCTTGTAACTTCAGAATTTCCTCCCTGCTTTCTTTTCCTACAGAGGCCTGTCTCCCTCTTAACAGGGCCTCTACCTGCTGCTCAGCCTCCAGCAGCCTCTTCTCCATCTCTTTCTGTGCAGTTTCAGCCTCAGCTAATCTTCTGCACAGATTCTGTCTCTCCCTCTCATGACTCTCTTGCATGGTGTGCTGTTCCTTCCTTAGGCGCTCCTCCTTCAGTGCCTGACCCTCTTCAGTAGCACCTAGCCGAGCAGTCACCTCTTGTAGTCTCTCCTGCAGCCTCTGAATCTCTCTCATGTGGTCTCGCTGCAGAGCCTGCTGGCGCTCCAGGTGTCTGAGGGCCTGGTTTCTTTCTAAGAGACTGGCCTCTACCTCACGAAGTCTATCTTCACTGTCCTTTAGTTGGGTTCGCAAAGTTCTCTCACCACGGCTGTATTCCTCCTCGTGTTCCTTTGAGCGCTCCTGCTCTAGCTTGAGCTCATTGCGCATTCTGGCCACAGCCTGTTCACTAGCCACGATTTCAGCCATTGCAGATGCTAGTTTAGCCTGCAGAGCCTGAATATCAACCTCATGGCGGTCTACAGCGTCCTGAGCGTCTGTGTAGCTTCTCTTAAGTGTCCGGATTTGCTGCTGTGCGAGGTCCTGCTTGCGCTTTTGGGTCTCCAACTCCCCCTGCAGATCTTGATTAAGGGTATGCAAGCGTTGCCATGGCACTCTGTGCGGTGAAGAGGAAGGGGGTGTTGCACTCTTGAAAAAGATTGTTGACACAACTTGTTAATTATATCACCTTACCTTCCATACCATATACGGAGAACCACATCTCGTAGGTTACCAGGGAAATACGTTTTCTCCTTTTACGTTATCAGTCTCTCTTTAGGGAAGTTTCTTTTTTTCCCAAGCTTCCACTGTGCTTTTTCAGAGGTGACTTGGAAATTGAAAGATGTAAATGACCCCCCCTCCCTCCTCCCCTCAAACAAACATAAAAAGATCATGTTTGAGACTAATGATGGTAAAATGAATTAAAAATAAATACTTTATAAACTAAATAGAATGCAAAACAACAAAATTACATTCTGGCTTTGTGATACGTTCACCTTATAACTTCAAACTGCAACATGTAAATAAACAATTAGTGTATGCAATTCTGAAACACCAAAAAAAACATGCAGAAATCCAAGCTTGGAATGGACACACAGACAATGAACAAATGAAGAGAGAGAAAAAGCACAGTGCAAGGCTTCTTGATCGAGACTCTTACCTTTAGTACATCAGATCAAATCAATTAGTTTCCCAGGAGATGTGAAACTCCGTAAAAACAGTTAGTGAAAATTCATGCTGAGAACACCCCAACCATGCGCATCAGAGAATAAGCACCCACACCAGTTAGTAAAATATTAAACAAGTTACAATAGAAATACAAACACATTTTCATGCACTTGTAAACTGTATAAGAAACATCAAGTTTGCACAGTACTGTGTGACAATTAATAAACTTTACCATTTTTGACTAGAACAAATATATCATCTTTTAGCCTTAATGCCATTCTAATAAATTTAACACAAGATTTTGTCATCTGAATTCATGCTAAAATGCTGTTTGTACACAATTTACATTTTAAAATGCAAACTAATCCTGCATAATTAATGGTGAGTGTAGTACCTGCAGTACATAGCCCTCTCTGGCACTTTGCTCTCTCCCGAGTGCATCTTCTAACTGCTCTTTTAAAGCGTTGTTTTGCTTCTGCAGACAGTCCAGCTCCTTCTGCTTCTGTCCTAACTAAACAAAGAAGAAGAAAAACAAGAAGAAATATTGAATAAATGGTACATCAGGGGAATCCACAAACGTGTTAATGACCCTCTGAACATACCTCTTTGTCTAGCAGCGCAGCAAGCTCATGTGCAGGCAATCTGTCAGAGTTTCCAGAGTTTCCTACAGCGGAGTTGATTGGCACTTGTTTCTCTTCTCTGAGCGGTGTGGTCTCCACCTGATGCCATCGCTGCTCAATCTCTCCTTGGACATCTGAGGTTCTGTTGTCCTTTTTAGCATCACCTGCAGGATGCATGGCTGCAGGGTGGTCTACTTCCATCCCCCCTTGCTCTTGGCATTCATGCACTGATGACGTTGGTGATGCAGTGTTAAGCGTGGACATCATGGTGACAGTAACTGTATTTGGCATGTGAGTTGCACTGGTTGTGCAAGGTGGAGGGACACCCTTCCTTACATTCTCTTTTTGTGCTTCTTCTGGCATAGACTGTGGGTGGGAGCCTGACACAGAAGAGGTTTGGAGCGAGGAGGTAGAGACAGGAGAGGACGCTAAGGAGGACGCAGAGGAGGAGGGAGAGCAGTATGAGGAAGTTGCGGAGAAAGACGAGCTGAGGTCCACTGTGTCTGCTCGTTCTTTTACAGGTTTTGCTGTCTGTTCCATTTTGAATTCGGACCAGTCATAGGTCTTGGAGCGACCCTCTCGTCTGCGCTCACGGACTCTGCTTTTCCGTGGCTCAGAGGGAGGCGTGGAGGCATTGATGATTGCCTGCTTTCTGTTGACATCAGACCTGGGGGCCTCAGGACTGGGGCTTGGCTCAGGGGTGGCTTGTGGACATGGCTCCAACATCACTTGGGCTTGTATCTGCTCCTCATGGAGGGATCTGAATGAAAAAATTCAGACAAAATAAAAGGGATACATAAAACGTCTTCAACAGAAGGTGAAAATGAAATTTCTAACATCTACATCAGCAAGACATAAAGCTGGACAAAACAACACAAACATTTCTTGCATAGCAGAATCACCTGTTGACTTTGAAACATTTAACTAAATGTATCATGCTTTCAATGCATAGAGCACATCAAAACGCTTTAAAGGCACACTGAATTAGACTGAAAGCAGCTTTAGCGTTCGCAGTCATAATCTGACCTAAGCCTGATGGCAGATGCCAGCCCTTAGCTGCTATGTGAATGCAATTTTTTTACAGCAGCTTAGTGTAAAGAATGTGTTTCCAGTTAACTGCAAACTGGTTGACATTTGCAGTTTTATAATCTATTTTCACTTCCTTGTGTGGAGGTGAAGTGAGTAAGGGGGGGAAAATGAGAAGGGACAGTAGTCAAGCACGAGAAAGAGGTGTCTGCGAGGCGTCTGTGCAGAAATACCAAAAGTATCACACACGCTTTAGTAAGAGACACACTGGCAGAGTAAAGAGAGTGACTCAGAAAATGCTGGTCAGAGCATGTATTTAGTATCACATGTGATGAGCCATGTGAAAGGCAACACTTGGGTTTTAAAAAAAATCATTAAGTAAACTGTTTTTTTTTTCAGTAAAGGCTTTTTTGTGCTTCAGTTGATGATTTTTTTTTTGCTGTACAAAAAATGATCATTAAATTGTTGCTAGACATCATGTTGGATTGGTCATTGTAGTTTGTTGATGTGATCGCAGTGTGTGTCTCAGCCCAACCTGACAGGGACACATTACTCAACAATCACATGACACAGGGACGACAAACACGCTGGGCCTGACATTGCTGAGCAATAACATCACTGTTGAAGGTTTTGGGGGGGGGGGGGGGGGGGGGGGGGGTGTCACACACAAGCACTCCAACCTGGGCTTCAGAACGGATAGTTTCAGAGAGATGTTTTTCCTGGAAGCAGGTTGAAAATACCATTTTGATGGAGGAAGAGAGAGAAGGAAAGATAAAGTGAGGAGGAGAGAGGGATTAAGAAAAAAAATGTATGTAGAAAAGTAGTCGTTATATCTGCCGCTGTTGAAAGTGTTAATCCTCTTTGGGTATTACCGGGTGACATCAGGGGCGATGGTGGGTCGCACATTCTTCATGATCGCCTGAATCCAGTTGCGGCGGATTCCAGAGGTCATGGCTGACAGGGTGCACGCTCCATCTTTACACTGGAAGCAGGAAGGCATTTCATTACAATGAGTGACAGGAATGAGACAACATGTCCATTTAAATAACTTCCACACTTTAAGAAATGTAACCACTTGTTTGTCACACGGACGAGCCTTAAATAAAATCAAGATATGCAGCACTTATCTTGGCTCGACAATGTGTCAGTTCAACTGACTGTTCATTCTCTTTTGGCTCAAAGTGGACCTCAGGTAGCCAAACAAACACATATATTGACATTGGAATAATAATTAAACAGTGAAATAAAGGGACATTTTTTTCCCCCAACTATTATCTGTTGTGCCAGACAGAACTGGGACTTTGTACTGTTGGAGGTTTCTAAGTGTGCCTTAAGCAGAAGTCTAAAGCATCACACTGACAAAGAGCCCAGCAGAAGTAGGAGTTTTAATTCTGTCACTACACCCACAATCTTAACACCATGTAGATAAGTGATAAAAGTAACACAGGATGCTTTTGTTGGATGTGCAGTACATTTCTTTTTACAGGACAGAATCTCAATAACACTTTGCCATCTGTTGCTTGCAGAGTTTTGAATTATTTAAAAAAATAAAAGCTAATCTTAAACAAATGATGTATATTTGAAAACAGCAGGTTGCCCTTGTTGTCCTCGAAGACAGCTGACTGAAACAACGCTTAAAAAGAGCTGTTCCTTTGTCATATAAAGGTGCATTTTAGACTTTAAACCTGGAGTAATCAGTGGTACACACACAACAGCTGCTGTAATCTGAACTGAATAAATCAAAATGCTTGTTTTCACTTGGCCACCACTTAGAGAATTTATGAATGTAAATAAGATCATTTGTTATGGACATTGTTAGTAGGAGTAGAAATCTCCCTCTAAATATAGGTATCCTTTACCCAAAGCCCTAACCTCTGCTTATTGTGTGCTATAAAATGTACAGTCTTATGCACAGTGACATCTGGTGGAATAAGTGATTTCTAAAAAGGCTGCAGTGATTCTTTAAAGCAGGTACTGCCAGGTACTGTACAGACATCACAACTAGTGTTCAGCTCCACTAAGCTTTAAATGCCATGACAGAACAGCTCAGAGAGCAGACATTAATACTGGAGTTAATCATCTGTCAACACCAAACCTATGGTGATCTCAGCCAAAAAAGACAACGATCCCTTTGCGTGTGCCATTTCGGACTTCCTCCAGAAAATCTCGGGGGGGCTGCTTCGAGCAAATGTAAACAAATGATTGAGCCTGCAGCTCCAGTTGTCCTCGTATAGGATTAGTAATGCAGATTAAGTCTATATGTAGCAGGGAAAAAACATCCACTGACATCAAATGGATAACCAATGCATTGCAACTATATGTGTCCAGGAAGTGTTTTGCCAGCAACAAGTGCTAAAAATGTTTAATGGACAAGGATTATATGACGAAAGTGTTCCGTCACAGGTTTCCAAGCAGGATCGGAAGAAATTGCACACACATTATGCAATTATGGTCTCAAATATTTTTGAAACCTAAGAGTTAGCCAAGGACAGTTTTTTTAAAGACGGAGGTTAGGTAAACATATTGTGCAGGATGAGGGCAACATGGGTTCAGAGAGACAAGCGAGGCTGGCAACGGCTGCAGCAGATTTAGACCACCATGATGTCACCCTCTCGTGGAGAGATGACAAGTCAAGTGACATCCGTCATGACGGACAAACAATCGCTTCAGACGGAGAAAAATGGCAAAACCCGATACCTAAAGTTGCCCCCACATGGTGTCTAAGGTTGTTTATAGACCACCAGGAGACAGCAGGGCTCAAGTGCGTAGACAAAGAGTTCCATCTTTGCTGTTGATTTACGACACAGGACAATCGATGACATGAAGAATAAACACTCACCACGATTTGGAAGCCGTAATTCCTCTGGACTGGGAACTCTTTGACATCGTAACATGTAGTAAGGTCAATCTCACCATCCAGTTCTGAAGCCTGAGGAAAAAAAAGGTTGAAGAAAAATGAACAAATGACAACAAAAAAACTACCATATATTCATATTTAATGGTCAAAAATCCTGTAGTAACACTTTTACCTCTTCAGCTATGGAGTCCTTGTAGTACCTCAGACTCTGATCTGTCAGGACAAACCAGTGTTTCTTCCACTGAAGGAGTAAAAGAAAGCATTCATTTGATTACACCAGTCCTCTGAGTACAATATGATGTTATTCAGGAGGGGAAATAAACAGATGGTAATTCAATCCCACCAATGAAAAAAAAAATTACCATTCCGTCGTCGTAGAGCTTCGTCATCCATCCTTTTTTTAAAGTTCAGCAAATCTGGCTGCAAATCAGACAGATCAGAGTGATGATGTGTTGTAATTTGCACTAAAAAAATAATCAATGAAAGGTCGAGCAGCTACCAATGAAAAATTATTTTTTATTTATAATGAATCAATCACATCAATGCACAAAACCAGAAAAACAAAAAAGACAACACACTTGAATATTTTTGAACAATTTTCCTTTTTTTGTTACCAAATAAGAAGCTGCCCTTAAGTTTTTAACACTGGTGTAAAATATACCTGAAACCTCCTCCAACACTGAGCATTTACGTGCATTTATTTACATTAAGGTCACTACCTCAGCTCATGAGGTATATCTGCCGATACGTGGCTCCAGCTACAGAGACCGACTGGCGGGAGCTGGACTTTCCCAGTGAAACACAAACTGCTGCACATTGAAACCAAGCTCAGGTCTGTTTATAGACCTTAAAGTAAATCACTCGTCCTAAACCTGCTGCTTAGGCTCTCTAAACAGTACCTTTCTTTTGTTGAGCTTCATCAGGTGTGGTGTCACCGTCTGGCACAGAGTCATTCTGATGGCTAATTGTGTTTACTTCATATGTTGACAATCTGTTTCTGTCTGTCCGTCCCGGGGACAAACACACGACTGTGGCTGCTTCTAAACGGGCTATTTATAATCAGCTGTAGCATTGGCGGCAGTGGTGTGTACATGAATGTGTGTGTAAGTGGGCGGGTGGGGGCTCTGGCAGCTGCAGTGAGACCAACCACACGCTGGCTGGATCGCCCTAACAACGCTCCCTGAACTGACCTCAGATCAGTGAGGTAGTGTGTCAGACTGGTGGGAGTCACCAGACCTCAGGACCTCAGGAGGATATCAGTGCAATCTTAAGCAACTGGAGGACTGCTGCTTTAATCTGGCTTATGAAGACTGGAGAAAACAAGTGCTGATGTGATAGTGTATAGATGCAGTTTGAGTTTTGGTGCATGCAAAATTAAAGTGAATAAATGGCCAATATCATGGTTTCCCAGGGCTTGTAGTCACTCTCCTGAGCTCTCGAAATGACTTCAAGGCCTAGAGTACATCGCTTTCTTAAACTAATCTTTCATACTCACCATAATGATTTAATCACAGACAATAACTACAATAATTAGTGTATTGAATCTTTTTTTAATACTCACACCTAAAGATTCCTTGCTAACAAACTGTTTGCCTGATGGTCTAGTGCCCTGGCAGTGATTTATTTTTCTACATGTGTTGTGGTGAAAAAAAAACTGTTATGATGAAGCTAAAGTAATTTAAATGACTAGAAGACATACCTATCATTTCACAAACAGTACCATAAAATATTTGGCTCAATAATTTCGCCAAATGTCATTTGCAGGTTGTTAACGCGATTCTCATCGACCCTGCTCCTCTACTTCTATGAGATGGAAAAAACGAAATAAAATCAGCCCTCTGAACGTCCTTTAAAAGTATGAAAACAAAGTCTCACTTCCATGTCATGGAAGTGTGTTTCTTTTAAACCATATATTGCTATATACCAAGTGTGTCTAAGTTCGTTGTTTTACCCTCCTCATGTCAAAAACCTACCCTAACCCTAACCCTAACCCAGATGAGGAAAATAAGCTAACAAAAACCTTCCAACCACTCTGTGCCTCCACTGCAGCATGATGGCTTCAGTCCCTGCTGCAGTGTTTCTAGACATCTGTCACTCTATTGAACACGTTTGGCAGCTTTTGATGCTGAGAAAGCGGTTTAGGATCAAATCCATCTTTTTTTTCTCCGGTGTTTGAGACCTGGAAATGATCTAGCAGTTCATTTCTCATACCAAAGTATACGCTCTTCAACACTGTCTGTACTCACCGTCATTGAGGACTCGGTGACTCTGCGATCCAGTGACTTTGCTCTTCTTAAGTTGGCAAAAGTGGAGCTGGACACATCAGGGACTGACCGGTCCTTGCCTGCATCCAGTGACATATCCTACAAATATAACATTATCGGATATTAGACTCACTTATTATTTTAGAAGGACTGGGTTTAACACATGAGCGACACTTTACAGATACAGTTCTTCAGGATTAACAGAGAGAAGGGAGACATACATGTTTGTTAGCCAGATAGCGTCTCTCGCTGCGGCCTTGTCTCTGGATTTGGGTGGTGTTAGCGGAGGGCTCATTGGTGCTGCCCGTGTCCATCTGCTCCAAATGCTTACCCTCCTCATATCGGCCGATGATTTGAGTACGCCTGTGGGACACAAACAGACCATTCCTTTATGCCTTATCCCTGAAATAACAGTCTTAAATCAACACTTTTGATTGAGTTTAGCATCTATAACAACTGTTCTCAAACACATTTTGCAGCATATATCAAACATACCATTTTCATTAAAAACAATGATGCAGCATACCATCTTTAAATGGGGGCAGTTTGGCATTAAAACAAAACTAAAGCATGATATAAAAGTAAATTTGAGTCTTTTTCCATGATGTATACAAGCTGTTTCAGCGCAGAATGCAATGCTGCCATAACTGCACAATGTTTACATTTACTATAAGAAAGTCTGGCTTCATTCTAGACTCAAATTCCCTTTCATGATCAAAAATGTGCAACATGAGGTAGAAATAATATCCCCAAAGAGAACAATCCAGAAAAACACCAACAAATAAAAGTCATGTTAAATGACAAGAGAATAAACTTTAGAGGAAAAGGAAAAGGACTAGAATGGTGGATTAAGTGTTTGCAGAAGGAGACGCAATGAAACACATTCGGGGTTACCTGAAGGCACTTCGCTTGCAAAGGTTTATGTATGTGGTTAAGAGTCAGACACAGTATGTAAACCCACCACCAGTAACAACCACCAGAATATTTGAGTATCGCACAGTATACACAGGAAGACCATGTGTTTATGAATCAGTGTATGAGAGCGCTCCCAGGCAGTGCAGAGATGAAATGATAGAAAGCAGGAATCAGCGGTGACCAGCAGGGAACAGCATTGGGACAGGGGTGGAAGGGTTGGTTGAGCATTAGGTCTGAGAAGCTCTGTTCAGAAGCCCCCTGGAAAAGATCAAAACAACAAACTAGCAAGGTAGCAAGAGCAGAGAGTAGAGATCATAGATTAGAAAGTAACACATGCATTTGAAGCCTCAAAATCATTACTTGCAAACCACTGGTAAAGCCAAGAAAGACAGCTTTAGCAAAAATGCTTAAGAGACCAAAGTGCCTCGAGGAAAGCAGCCACAGGGTGGTGCTAAAAAACTCAAATGTGAATGCTTTAAGTAATGCATGGGCTTTATATAATGGATCACTGCATTTTAACCATATGTTTAAAGGCTATGCTAAGGGCTAACAACCAGTGGCTCAATAATGATTACAAGTCTTGTTTGGCTGCAATTTAAGGAATACATATGTATGTTTTGGTAACGTGATATATGTGCAGCCCTCATGTATTATCAGAAAGCAAGTGAAACTCAGTTTTTTTTTTTTTTTTACTGATCCACAACCTCTCACCTGCGCTCCTCCCCAAACAGCCGAGCCACCTCCTCTCTGCCAGGACTCCGAGTCCGCGCTCTCAGCTCTTGCCGCTTTTTCTCTGAGCGGAAGGCTTCGCGGTAACTCAGTCTGCGAGCACGTGGCACATCCGACAGCGCTGTGTATTCCCTTCCGGGCCGGCCCAATCTGCTTCCTCCACCACTGACACTGCTAGTGCTTCCTCCACCACCACTGTGTCCCTCCCAGGTAGGTGTAGTCACGCTTGGATCAGAGTCCAGCGAGCTCTGGGAGGAGCTGATGGTGGAGTAGCTGGGGGAGACCAGCGCACCTGGAGAAGGGAAAGGATCTTGGGAGGGTTGATAAGGGGAAGTTTGGGGGTCTGACTCGGACTTGTACCTGGGACTGGTAGCTCCTAAAGAGGAGGAGGATGCTGAAGAGGACAGGGGCAGATGCTGGGGTGGCTGAAAATGCGGTGCAGACTGTGGAGAAGGCTCTGACTTGGTCTTCTCCAGGGAAAAGTAACCACTCTCCACTCGTACCTTACGTCCGGTGCTCACAGTGGCAGCATCTGAAACAAGGATGCACAGATATAAAAACATCCAAGACAATCACAAAGAAGTATTTTGTACTAAGTAGTATTTGAATACAAACTATTTTTCTTAAGCCTTTTGCCTTTTAAGCCTTTCACAAATCGCTTTGCAGTTAAATCAAGGCCTCACCATCTTGAGTAGTGATACTGGACTCTGGCTGGCTCTGGTTCAGCTGGCTGATGCAGGAGGCACTGCGGCTGCAGGGGATGGTGGCCCTGCTCCAGCGGCTCTCCTCTTGCCACAGAGTGGCGCGGCTCATCGGGACACGCTCGGCGCTGGCGATGCTGCTGGGCAGGCAGGGGATGCTTCCCCCGCTGCTGGTCACGGTCACCTTGGCCGGGCCTGGCTCCTGGGTGGGGGTTTGGGATGGAAGGAGAGGAAGGGAAGAGGAGAGGACATGATGGTAGGTAAGGTCACAGAGAGACTACAACGAGGATTACGAGGAGGAAAGAGATTAAAGAACAATTAAAATACTGACGAGCAAGCGCAACAATATGGAGGCATCGTTTTTTTGGTGAGGTTCGGAGAAAATAATCAGTCTTTGTGATCAGTTGTGATTAGTTTCTTGGGAAGGAGACAGAGACCAGCAGCTTGTCACAGATCAGCGGTTCATTCACAGCAAACACATCCGTATCAGTGAAGGATTGAGAGACCTGAGAGTTGTGCAGAGGTGGAATCATTGGAATAGAATTTTCTATAGGAAGAAAAATGTAATTATAAATCTCTTCATCAGATAAAAGAATACAGATGTGGATTTTGGATTCAGACTCCCAGGATCATTTATGTTAAGAACAGAAAGCAAGATTTCCAAATCAAAGCACATCAACTGTCCAGCCAGCTTACTTTAACCCCCACAAACATGCTGCTGAGAATCACTCTTGAGAATCAGAGAGAAATCAAAAAGAATGTCCTTTTTAGTCACCTTTCACCTTGATTAACTTTGATTATAACAAATGTGATTCATCAGGGCAGGGAATCTAAAAACCACAACTCACTGGGTGTCCATTCATGTCTTCAGTGGAAAAACACTGGCTTGTTGTAACTCCAGCCTGCCAATCACAGAAAGCTTTTGATGTTAATGTTTGTGTTCCATCTGTAACCATTAAAATCAGCTATAAAAGTCTCTCTCTCAGTAAGTTCTTTAAAATGTTCACCATGAATGAATATCCTCCCTCAGCTCCATTAAGGACATCAAGCACCTGAACAGCTGCTTTAGCTCCTTCACTGTATGTGGGTTTAGCTACGTTATGTCACAAAAGAAAATATCAGCCAAGTGCTCATTTGCGTATTATATCTGATTAGGTGCCTACATCTCTTTCCTTTGACATAGAAAGCTCAATGTTGAAACACCCCTGAAAAAAACGATTATTTCTGAGAAATGTTGGATCTCTGGAGTTTGTTTGTACTAATCCAATTACAGTTTGCACCATTAAAGCATGGCATGCTGTCAGATAATTAGAAGGCAGGTCTCGGGTCGCCTCTGTCTTTACTCCATTATGTGAAAATCCTGATTTTTTCCACCTGGAATAATAGACAGTAACTATTGAGTCTGGGAAAAATAAGGGATTACTTGAGGGATCCACCTTGATGTCTTTTAGTCAAACAACTGGAAAATACAGTATTCCAAAGCAGGACTTTTTCCTGTATTTACAGGTAAGGGATTTTGTCATAAGGGACACCACAATCTTTGAAAGTCAAAGTATTTCAAGCTCTAAGAGGCAGCGTTTTATAACACAACTGTGCCTCTCTATTAGCTCCTTCTATCATATGCTTAAAGGGCATGATGCTACAAACACCTCAAACCTGGGACAGAGGACTCAATGTTGAGATTGCAGACAACTCCTGGAATGATGCTCGGGAGAAAACAAAAACATTAAAGGTCTGCAACAGAGTGAAAGCAATTCAACTCACGATACTACAGACGCCATAAATTTTGCTCTAGCTTATCCCCACTGTGTTCCAAATGCAAAATAGAAACAGGTGGTCTCACCCACTGCCTGTGGCCTTGTAGAAAAGTACGGCAGTTCTGGCAGATTATAGAGGAGGAAATCAGGAAGATGATGTCTATTAGGATGAATGGTGACACTTTATATGTGCTACTTGGTATTTCTCCTACAGTCATCACTGACAAATGTGAAAGGAAACTCAAACCTTCTGTGCAAGAAAATGTATTCTTTGAACTGGATTACAGACAAAGTTCCATCTGAAACACATTGGCATAGGGTTCTACTTGAATATGTCTCATTGCATTATTATCTTTTTATGTGAATGCTGCACCTCTCACCTGTTTGGACTCGAATGTGTATGTTAGCCAAAATGTTCAGTTCACATGTTCTGTGATATGTCTTTTTGAAAAATTCAAATAATTTGAAAAAATCATGGAGTTCAGCTTTACTGCTTATCCATAAGAAAAAAACGATAACAATAATCTGAAGGGAAAACACCTTTCAGACTCCCAATATGAGACAAAAGAATGTTGCCCTCACACGACAGTTTTGAACTCGAGGTCTGATGTGTGAATTCAGAGGAACTACCCAAAAGGGAAACATGTCACTGTGCTAAAGTATTTACAAGTTTTACAGTGTTCAGGCACATGTTGCACAAGAAAGTCGAGCAAAGGTGGGAGGCGAGTTTTCAGTTGGAAATGTGAGATTTCAATGATATTAACCCTAACATATTTGTGGATACTTGTCGGTATAGGAAATATCACATTTCCATCCCAAAACAACTGAACAGCTCATTAGACAATTATAGATAACTACATTGGAAAGCAACGACCCAGTCACATTACCGCCTGTGATTATACGGTGTTGTCCCTGACCTCTTGACTGTTATTTCAAGTGATGCTCGTTTCATACACATGCAAGGGAAAAAAAAAAGACAAATTCCTGTTGCATTGCATCAACCAGGTTTTGTACTAAGCCTACACGATATGGGAAAAATATGCAATGTGCGTAAACATTGGTCAATTTTGCAGCAATGAAGACATGAAATGCAATTTAAAAAAACAAAACATATAGAGAGCACTGCATGAAATGTTATACATGTTTTATGTTCTCCATGTTATACACAACACAATCCACAAAGCTGTTTCTTTTTGCACTAAATTGGCACCGATTCCTCTGAGAGTATCAGATGGACTGAGCCTCATCTGACTGCGTCAAAATGTTGTGAGAGAATGACCGTTTCCTCCCGATGTTTCTCATTTATGTCACAGCATAATGAAACAATTATACCCAGGCTTAGAGCAATATAATGATACACGTACGCATGTTGAGTGAGAAAGCTGTGCTTGTTTACATGAAATCATTTGTCTTATTCATTGTGATAAATTCAGACTTTTGCAATGTGGTTTTTTGAGAATGCTTATGTAACAATGAAGTTGAAATTGGGATTCATCGTGCAGCACTATTTTGTAGTTTTTGTTCTTCAAAGCAGGTATCAGTAACTTATTGAATGTTTACTATTAATTCATCATTTTGTCACAGCAAATAAGAAAAAACAAGTTTACTATGAGATTTTAGTGACTTGTCATTAACTCCTTATTCTGTGTTTGATGGCTCAACTGCTGTACAGTCAGTGTAGCTTTTTCTAGTACTAAATGAAAACCTTACAAAGTTCAAGCTAACGTGGATATATTATGTTCATGACAAAAGAAATGCAGGAAAGTCTTCTGATGTGCAGAGCAACACAGAAAGGCAGACCTCAAATACGGACATCACATGGGACACAGTCAAGGTCGTGGCTGTCCCTCTGCCAATGAGCCTGTTAGCGTGAAGCCAGCAGGGTCACAGTCCGATTCAGGGCAGCGTCATTAGAGGAACCACACAATGAACTGCAGAGACTATTTTGTGTACACTCAACACAAATTTGGCCTTACAACTAAAAGGAGGAAGCAAAGGGGAAAACCGTTTCCCACAGTGGGCGGTCTGAACAACACTCTAATATTTGCTTCAGTCTGTCTTGTCATTGGAACTATTTTTATATTAATACAGCTTTATGAAGTCCTGTTGTTTTGTTTCTATCTAACAAGCAGGACTTTGACTGCACCAACATGAAAAGAGTGTTTTTGTTATTGTTCATTGTCTTTAAATTATTTATTGATGTCAAAGAGTGCTGAACACTTTTCTCTTACACTATTTAACACAACTTTGTTTTGGTTTCTAGGTACTAATCTTTGTAAACAGATACTTCATATTATGTTATTTCCTTTATAAATGTACCACTTCCTTCTCAACACTTTGCCTACCAAATGTCTTTATAAATAAACTTTTCTTACTCACTCACTCACTTATTTGATTTGGCCTCCTTTAAATGGCCAATCTTGAAAACCAGCTTGCAGACAGAACTACAAGGGGGGGGGGGGGGGGTTGCATGTCTAATTTTGCAGACTTAGGTATGCATCTATAATAATTCTGCAGGGGCTCAGGGCTGGTACGGTATGTAATCAAATGGACATGGACGTTTAGGGACATTAAAAAGCTTTTCACAGACTATTTCCTGTTGTCAAGTTTAAAATAAAAACCAGGGGTCATATAAGGGCAGTATGAAAAAGGAAAATAAGTTTATGAGGTTATGACAACTGTCTTTTTGTTTTCACCAAATAACAGAAATGGTCTTGCTTTAGGTAACAATATCACAAAGTACCCTACCATTCCTGAACTAGAATTTGGAGCACATTTTCACAGTCTACACATAGGGTGATGATTTTGTCAAAAAAAGAAAAACCTGTTTTGAGCGGGCACACAAGGCTACAGGAAAGACGCAGGGCAAAAAGCCGGGCAGATGATACAGCAGCTGCTGGACGTGACAATGAAACAGAGTGCATGAGCAAATTCAGAGGCGAGAGGATCATGGTCACATTGCTGAATGTTAAAGCTGAATGTTATTTTAGCTGGCAGCTGGCATTGTTACTCTTGACTGTTTGCACAGAAATGTTTTGATAAGTCACTTAAATTGCCTGCCAGCTAACCAGGTGATACTGTATTAAAACCAGAAGCTGGAAGCAGAACAAAGCCACTTCTTCTAGAAAAGAAGCAGCCAATATGTACACTTGTACTTTATTACAACCAATGATACCACCCAATTAAATGTTAACACTGTAACTCTTCAGCTAATGTCAGAAAAGTATGTGGCATGCAGTCTGTGAGTGTGTGTTCAGAACACCTCATGTGAGTCAAGAATGCAAATATGGATCGCTGTTGATCATGCTGCTGGCAGAAAAACGATACATCTCAGTCTGTCTTAGGGGAAAACAGCTGGTGCTGTTTGAGTGGAATGAAAAGCCTCCATGCTGCATACTTACACTGCACATGTCCTTCAGAATATGTGTTATTTTCTTTTTTTGGTTGTAGCAATGGTACACATGCGGATCACTTATAATGTTTACCTTGTTTCCTACAGTATGGATGTGAAAGTCATGTCCACGTTCAAAGCGTGAGCAGAAAAGCCAAACATAGCTCACTATCAGTCGTTTGGAAATACCCCCTTTTTTTAATTGGATTTTTTGGCCTTTATCTAAACCTTTACAACAGGCACGGGCAGGTTTGCAACAGAATGATTGCTGCACCTGTTTCCAATGTAACCAATTTGATAAAATGACTTGAACCGTATGATCTAAAAACACAGTTTTTCTAACTCATTTGTATGATCACGCTTCTTTTCACCCTCACGCACGAAGCAACAGATGAAAACTCTGTTGCTTCCTGCTTCACTGGAGTACCCTTCTTTAAGTAAACAAGAACATGCACCATCCATACAATAGGGAAAGACAAGTCCGTACGAACTGAATTTGGTTCAGTGTTAGCAAGGTAACAGCATTTGTCTATGGAGTGGGAGAAGAATGTTATTACCTGGTGAGTGGGAGGATCGACCTTGCGTTTCTTCTTCTGGTTCTGCTTATTGGTCCGGGGATAAACAGTCAGAGCCTCCTGCCACCTACACACAGTCAGACAGTCAAAAGTGTTGTTCTCGCACCAGTGGTGGATCAATATATGATATAGGCCGCGTTCTATGCAGCAAAACATAAAGCATTGTGCCTGCCAGAGAAAGCATTTGCACAACAGGCAGAAAAAGATACAACTCTACCACACTAAATTAAAAACAAACTCCTCATTAAACAGGGAGGCAGTGCAGGGAAAACAACACTGAGTCTGTGTCTAATTCACACAGAGCTTCTTAAAGCTTTGTTGAGTATTGTGACATTGTGTCTTGATCGTTTATATATGTAATACATCAAACAGCACTCATGGCAAGCAAACATTTGTATGAATAACAAAAACTGCACAAAAATAAACGTCTTTCTTTGAGTCATTCCAGTCCAAAGTGTTTACTTTAAATAATAATGATGAAGTGGACAAAATCAAACTCAATCTGATTATGGACTTTAATGTATAGTTTATGAAAATATCCATCAAGATTGACATTGATATATAAGAGAATTGAGAATAATATATTTTCAATCAAATAATCCAGGTTTTTTATTCCACTGTCAGTCAATGATGACCTTGCGGGGGCTGACATGATTGAGTGACGGCAAAGAAAAGACAAATGGGTGCCAGATGAAAGCAGAGCGGGAGAAGTGCAGGGATCGAGCAGGTAGTACAATGGAGAGTGGGTGTTGTGAGTCACAGGACCCTAAGAATAGCCTTAATATGTATGTGAGAGCCAAGGAGGGAGAGTGTGGTGCAGAAACATACTTTGATTTGCAGCAGTAGAGGAAGGCGACAGTAAAACAAATCATGAGGCTTAGAGAGAGTGTGTGTGTGTGTGTGTGTGTGTGTGTGTGTGTGTGTGTGTGTGTGTGTGTGTGTGTGTGTGTGTGTGTGTGTGTGTGTGTGTGTGTGTGTGTGTGTGTGTGTGTGTGTGTGTGTGTGTGTGTGTGTGTGTGTGTGTGAGGCATACAGGGGTTTGTTGAGCAGAGAGAGAGAGGGCAGTAGAGGAAATAGTTCAAGAATGTGCACTGTCACTGCAGTGTGGATTTCAAGTCTCTGAAGAGCAGAGCCCAAAGGAGACAGCAGGGGGCAGAGCAGTTTTGGCAGCAAAGGCAGTCACACATAAGAAGTCTTAAGCCTCCGACATCCACATCCACTCCAACCAAGAGAGAGAGCACAACACAAGCCATAACACCCACTTGAAACAGCACGTTGCCCATTTAAGACATGAAGGTTGATTGTATATTTGGAAATCCTACATTTAGAGATCAACGTCCTGGTTTTTTTTTAAGCCTTACCCGTTGATAATTTCTTTGCACTCAGCCCGTATAAAGTGCTCTTTCTCAGGGGTCAGGATGCACAGCGAGTTCTTCTGCCCCGTCCTGGACTCTCCATCGATGACGTCTGAGCACTGGTTCATGTTGATCGTACCCTGGGGGAGAGTGCTGGGCTGGAGGATGCAAAAAAAAAAACAAAAAAAAAGAGACAGAAGTGTTAAGTGAGGAAATGAACAGACGTGCCCACATTATCCCTCCACATGGTTTCATCTTTTCACACAATCCGCCCCAGCATCAATTTTCCTGGCAAGTTCGTCATGCCAAGCACTGATATAACAGTCTGTATGTGCAGGCCAGTGTTCCCGTTAGATCTCGCTGTGATATTTCAAAGTTGTGTGATACAAGCTCTAGAAATTACAAGACACTAATTAGCTAATTGCTTCATATATGCAGCTTTAGTCTTCACATGCACCATTCAGAAAACAAGCGTCAAAGTAGTAATATTGAGGATGATTTTTAAAAGGGGAAATTAGCAGTAATTGTTGGTAATATTACAATGTTTACAGTGTTTATCAAGCTTACTAGAGCGTTCTACATGAAGAATATTCACATTTCATCCATTACAATCTGAATATAGCGTCTGTGAGCTGACGGAAAGGCAGACAAATTCACGATGCGATACGATACGTTATCATCACAACACAGCGATTCTGTGATAATTGTTATATTGAAAGATTATTCTGCTGTCTTCTGTCTCTTTGACCAATACCTTCCATTCTCATTTCCCTGATTCACAGGCGCCACAATGAGGAGTCATGATGTAGTGATGCGATTAGTCAAATTGCCATGAAACGTGTTCAAAGTGTCGTATCTTTTTTCAAATTAAAATGTCAATATTTGGCACGAGCGATTCCATAATTGCATCACAGGTGTCAGGATGAGGATATATTGCTGTATGGATATTTTGTCCCAACCGTCGCCTGCGTATTTACAAGTTCAGACCCTAACTTGTTGTGTATTGTTAGAAAGAGGAATAAAGAGTGGTGAAATTAGTGTCTGTTCTATTTATAAACAGTGCGAGTTCAGGGGTTCACTGAGCTGTTTTCAGATTAATCTGTGTGATGCCTGGCTGTGAGGTGGAACTATGCACAGTGACATGGAGAGCCATCTGTCAACCATAAATAACATGACCGCAGGACTGCCACAATAACACTACTCTTTGTACAATGCCTTCAGGTTTCTCATGCAGGTTTATGTAAGCACACATTGGCTTTGTACAAAAGGCACGGCCCATTTACAATGAATGGAGGCATGTTGGTTCAACTTGGAGCAGATAAGATTATCTATTCATAGAATACTGCATGAACACAAGTGAACCTGCTGGGCTGGAGAAATGTCTTGTAAAATAAGGCTTTTATTTTGGTAATAAAACCCTGAAGAATGCATCTACACATTTACACACATGTTACTATTAAATTCCTTATTCAGAAAACTGACGTTAGCTTAGTGTGACCTCTGAATGACTCCTGCTCACAAAGGGAAGAGCCTTTGTTATTTTATGTTGACTAAGGGAATTTTATTTGTTCAATGAAATAAACAAGGACTGCATTACTGAGCACAGTGGGCATAGGTGGCTGTTATAGCAGCTTTTGGGCGCTACTTTCACACACAAGCAGAATTATAGACACCAAAACACCACAGTGGTTCCGAACTATAAGTACCAGGTACATACAGATGATAAATTACAGCCTTCGGTGAATCAGAATATATTAAGAGACGGAGCTGGAAAGAAAATTAAAAGGTATCATGTTTATGCTAGCAAGTGCCCAAATAAATCTGACTCGGGGACATAATTAATGTTGCATAACCATAGCCTGTCAAGATGAGAGCAGTGGAGGCTCATGCATGGCCTCTGATGTGGACAGAGGAGTCAATAGTTAACAGTTCGTGGTAATTCCACCCTGAGGGCAAATGAGAGGCCTTGTTTACTTTGACACTGTTAAATGTCACTTTCACACTCGCCTCTTTTGTTGTTTTCTTTAATATAAAAGCACGGAACGGAAAGCTTGAACAAGAAGGATTGTATGTTGGTGCAACTAGGCCAAGAGTAAGCAGCATAGCAAAATATAACAAGTCAGTAAAACAAGTAGGCCTAAATTTTCCATCATGTTTCGGGTTAATATCTTCTGGTCCGTCAACGAAGGGCTCTTGACACCAAGGTGAGAGGCCAGGGCGACAGCCGGGCCTGACAGACAGACGGACAAATAGACTTTTAGGACAGCTGGGCGAGAGTCTGGGCCTGTTTCAGACTGGACAGAGAGACTGGCGTCAGCTTGACCTGAGAGCCCTGTCACTGTCAGACATGGCTTTGGGGACGGAGAGTGGGAAAACATCGAGGCTGAGAAAAGGGGGATTAAGTCTCAAGCCGGTGGGCAAGGAGAGCAGCAGTGATGTAGGGAAAAAAAGGGGGTTTGTGGACTACGACTTTGGACTGCTAGGGCCATCTGTTTGAGTAAATAAATCTGGAGTGCAGCAAACATGCTGGTTCGTCCTTGAGCCCGAGTCAAAGGAGGATAAACGGGAAAATATTTGAAATTCTGAGAGCAGTTGTACAAGCAGCTTAAGCCCCCAGTTTTATAATCACAACATCGGATTCTCTAGGACGCAGAAAATAAATCAGAGACTGACTACAGCTCTGATTAAAAAGCTCTTTTCATAAAGCCGCTCACCTCCGAGAGGGATTTGATTGTGTATGTGCAGAAGGGGCTTGTTGAGTGGGAATACAGTATATGTTTTGCACTGGAGCTGTGTGGTTAGCAGCATTGGACTTCTCTCACACGTGTGCACCCTCCCTCCATCAGCACCCTATCAGCTGAGCACAAATACACGCCCCTACTTTGGGCCAGCCATCGCCGTTTTAGCCCCCGATCCTAGGCCTCCTGAACCCAAACCTTGCTGTCACCTAGGCTAGACCCAGTCCCCTCTCCCTGGGCCACTGCTCTCCACAATGAGCCCTTTGTGAAGCAGCAACAGTTCACACAATGTGGGATTGTCAGCCACCACAGTCTACAGAGCCACTCCTCCCCTTAACCCTCAACAAGGAAATGACTGAGAGACAAGAGGCCAAAACAAGTGTCCTTTTGTGATCCCAGCATGGAAATTATGAAGCCAGCATAAACTTATTCTTGTTTCTGGAGATGTTCAGACAATAATATGAATGCTGTCTCAATGGAAGTCATTAAGAAGAGTCTCAAGGGGAGACAGGGACAATTTAGAAAGAGATTTGATTTCTCTGGATCGGGCTGTGATGACTAGAGATGCAGGAGGGCATAAGCCAGGTGTGCCAATTCAGCTGTCACGTAAATCTTTCTGTGACTAATGTGCTTAAGTGGCAAACAACAAGTGGAAACATTGTCAATCTTTACATCAGGTACTACTATTAACTGTGAAATTTCACTACTCATCTATTGAAAATGTAAGATTTTATATCGGATATATAGGACTACAACCATTAACCTGATGATCCAAATCATCAGCTAGCCATCTGACGTTCGTTCTAGCCAAAATGGCAGATGGCTAGCTTAGCTTGATCTGACTGCATGAAAATAATGTGACAGCATTATACCCAGGCTTCAATCCAATGGGTAAAATGTGTTGCTGTTGAGTGAAAAAGCATTACTTGTTAACATAAAGTAATGCATTTGCGATAAACTCATACTTTTGAGATGTGTTCATTAATATCTCGAAAAGATCAAATGTGTTGTTTTTTTGTGCAGGCTTTTAGCTGCTCAACTCTCAACATCACAATGCAGGAGCAAGATCATTGAAGGCTTCAAACTTCACAAATCAAGTCTAAAAATCAGAACCAGAATCATTTTGATTCTGAGACCCCGATCATTGTTTAGGAGGTTTTACTGAGAAGTCAGATCGTCCTCTCCAAACCAACAGACTGATAAAAATAAAAAGGTAAAATCAATGAATAAAACACTTTCTTGTCATGCAGTGTTTTTCAATGCTTTTTATGTGTCTTGGGAGGATTCACAACAAGCTATCGCTAACTGTAGCTCATTAGCTGGCTTAAATCCCTCATCAGGTTAAATGGGGAAAAAAAGCTGTCGGAGATGTCGCTCGACAAACTTAAACATAATTCTAATGGTGATTCACATCTGAATAAGCAGACAAAATTCTGATACAGGTGTATCATTTAAAATGCTGAAATGTTTCTGTGACAACTGATACAACATGTTGTGAGTACAAAGTCTAAGAACCGGTCCTTAAACTGGCAGACAAACAAAAGTTATTGACAGTTGCCTACAAACAGGAAGTGGCTCATGTTGTCCCTTACTCCACTAATCTAAGATACAACTCCTCATCTGACAAGTTAGTATCTAGTGTTTGCAGACTGAACTGGAGACATTGCACATTATAGGGGTTTGTTATGATAGCTTATTCAGGAATCACCTGCATGTGTGTTCCCAAGTAGATGAAACCATGCTCGCCTGTCTGCGCGTTCGCGGGCAGCAGGGACGTCGTGGGTATCAAGGATTAGACAGTGATGTCAACGTCATTCAAAAATAGATTGTCCCTTTATCAGCTGGCATCTTTTATTCATCCTGAAAAGTTTGATTTTGTGACAGAGTGCTACGCTGCGCTTCAACTTTGATGTGGTGAATTGTTTGTTTAGACGCTACTGCACTACTTGATCAATAAAACCAATAAGCTACTGCAAAGCTATTTGATTAAGAAAACAGCGACACTTCCACTAAGCTACTGGAATGTAGTTAAACTCCTAACTTTACTGTTTGTGGTGACGTTACTGCCCAACACTGCCAGCATGTAATATTCAGACAAATACGATCAGAAACTAGGAACCACAATCAAATGAATGGTCAGGGTGCTTTTAAATCAAGTGTCATTGTATTGAAATATATGTCCGCTGTGAAGTAAGGCCCATATCTTTTTTTCCTTTCCAAATTCATCACGTCTTGTGATCTCTGTCCAGATGTTATGTAGTGATAATTAGGAACCAACTCTATGTTTGGAAAATGGTAATTAATAGGTTCAGTGCACGCATGTCTCTGCATCCTTGGCTCTCTTCACTCTTGGCCATTCTGCAGCAAAGCAAAACATCCCCTTCTCTTTTATGACACAGCCAGAGAAACGTTTGCTTCTTTTGGCAGCTGGCTGATGGTCTAACTTTCATTTTTGGTTGTGAAGCAAATTCTCCCCCCTGCCATCACATTTTTTGGGGGGGTTTGACAGAGTCATTACTGGCCCTGGAAAGCAAGAGTGCTTTTGAAACTGACTCAGTTTAGAGAAGTATGAGGGAATGATGAAATTGCATTAAACTACACAAGTGAGTCACTTATTGCAACATCATAATGCAGCCATGTAATCTCTCAGTCATATTCTATCAGTCTGAATTCATTCTAGTATTACTCAAAAACAAAGTCAGTTTGGAACACCTGTTAGCTAATCTAAAACATCTGGTATTTGTTTTAGGGTGCCAGTTTGTCTGCCAACTTTCCTGGTGACAAATTTAAAAGCTTCAATCTCCCTCGTAAAGTTATGTTTCTCTACTTAGGACATGCAATAGCAGGATCTTCTAGTACTGTTTCCATCTTCCTCCAAAGCTATTTCACTTTGATCATTCACGAAGTGGAGAACTGATGAACTGGCACTGCCTCATCCTGACTCATGGACATGGCCAGGAATCAGGTCTCTTCAGGGTCCAACATCCCCTGCTCATTACCGATAACAGCAATTATGCAATAAATCTTTTCCTTAGCAACTTAAGACAACAGAGGGTAAACACACATCTTTGATACCTGTGTGCATGCCAACAAGCAGCCGCGGGGAAATATCCTCAGGTGCCAGACGGATGCAGTCACCTTAAGCATAGCTAAAGAGGAATATCAACTGTGTCTCTTTCTTTTTTTGTTTCCAAAGTCCAAGATAATGATACAAACACAGATATACGTAGAAACCTGGCCAGGAACTAGATGACAGATTGAGACAGTGATGATTGTAATCTCGTCAATGACCGGGGTCTTCAGTGTCCTATAATTTAACCACCATCGAGACAACATTAAGCCGTACAGTCACACCTGATATTTACCTCTGGCTCAGCTATGATCCAAACTCTTACCCCTGCCTTTAGACAAACATATAGCTCTATAAAAAACCATATGGTGGATATCTGACATCTCTGTTGCAGGGCCAAGTAGTCCTCCAGGCGTTCTAAGATACACCTCACCCCACTGGTATGCGCTCAAGACGTTAAAAAGGAGAATTGTATAGGCATCTGCTTTAAGCCTGGGTACACAGGAACATCCATACAAGGAAGGCTAAGTCCTAGAACATTGTATCAACACAATATTCAGAGAAAGAAAATAAGCATAAAAACACTGAAAGCTGCATATTTCACACATATTTGAGCCTGGCATTTCAGAGAGTACTGTGGGTGGTAGCTGTACTGCTCTTCTATTTGAGAAAGGTGAGAGGATGTGGGTGGTTGAGTGCTGTGTTAGGAGGCCGGCAGCTGACAAATGCAGAGGAGGAGGAAGACGAGGGAGAGGAGGAAGATGAAGGCTATTTTCTCTGCTAGTACAGCAGGTTCTTTTTAAAACAAAGCTAGGATTGTGCAGACTGTCAATCAGATGCGAGATGCAGCTACGAGAACAATATTTGTTTGTCTTTACTACAGATAAAATGTGTGTGGGTAACAAATTATACTAAATCTTTAGGTTATAATGTGTAATACATACTGCACTGCAATTGAAGTCTATTTAATCTTTACAACATGAAATGAATAATGGTAGAACAGACAGAGTGTGAGAAATCAGTCAGTCTCCGTCTGGCTGGTGACGGAGTGGTTGTGCTGCCTGGAGAAACAGGTGCTACAATCGAGTTCTGTCTTGTTGTGTTGGCTGTTCACAGTCGGGCTGTCTTAGCAAAATGAGTGTGTGTGTGGTTTCCAAGACTGGGAACTTTTCTTTACTTAGTTGTACTTAGTGTTTGCCTTATCAGTCACTCCCTGCTCTTTAAATCAGTAAAATGCCAAATAGAGCAACAAGAAATTCAGCCAGTCTCGCAGATGACATGAGTAGATCCTGAAGTATGTACCAATTCATAAATAGACTTTAAAACCATGGATCAATGAATCCAGAATCGTTTTGAATCGAAAATCGATTCTAAATCGAATCGTGACCCCAAGAATCGAAATCGAATCGAATCGTGAGACACCCAAAGATTCCCAGCCCTAGTTGATTACCTGCACAACGATCGCACCCGACTCTCACTATACAATGTATGGTTGCATGATGATATAGGCATCATCACCCCCTCCCAACCATTCACTGTGATTTTTTACCTGAATATTTCCTGCTGAGTTCTCACATAGGCTCATCCCGACTTCAAGCAGAAAATATACCAGGGTACTGGCAGGAATTAGTCGGGGTTCTAAATGTGGCTTTTTGAGTTCACAAATGCAGCTGAGCCTGAAAAGTTCAGGAGGTTCTCAACATCTCTATCAATTTTACTATGTTGAAGTCTGGCACAACATGTGTGGCTATCATAAATCAGCAAGCTAATTTCCCAAATCTGGACTGGTTCTTAGATTTTGGTGAAAAGGCAGACAACAATGAGCTGAAGGAACCCTTTAGACCCTTGAAAAGAAGCCCCTTGGTCTAAAATACCCTGGTACGTTTGGTGGAAATGTGTCTTCAATGTTCTGGCCAGTTATGTATCGCTCATTGATATCTAGAGAGGTCATTCCAAATTTGCAGCTCTATAAATAGCTTTTCTCTCCTGTAAAAAAAAATCACAGTAACTCCAAGGTAACAATGTGTCCCAACACAGCAGTGTCTGGGTGACTGCAGCGTCCAACACTGAGCTCTGACACAGCACTTTTAAAGTGGACCAAGGTGAATAGGCACCCATTATAAGCTGTGGTTCTGGTCATAACGAACATTTTTCCTATCAAAATAAAAGAGTCACATAAATATGACTCACTTTTTTTACACCATTAACAAGACGTTGTTTTCTGCAGCTCTGTCAACACAACTTACATAAATTACATAAGATCTGCTTTTAGGCCTCAACTACCTCTGTGATAATGACTGAAAATCTGCCAAAGGCTTTCTAAGTCAACACAAATTAGCCCATCAGGCAGAAGGGAAAGGAAAATGGGGGAGGGATAGGAAAATGGTCCTTTGGGAATTCAGCCGATACCTCAGTTTCAAGAACTGGCTTTTTTTCCACTGGGCTGAAGAGCAGCTTCCTACAGACCCAGGCTGCTTGTAAACCTGCCCAAAGTTGTACTGACAGAGGATGGCTTTTGAGATTGGATAAGATATAACAAGATACATTTGGGGGAAATTCCTTTCGGTCTTCTATGATTGGTTTACTTTCAAAACATCAAATCTAGTAACCATACCGTACTAAAGTCTCTGTACTGCAAGCAGTGGTTATATGGCAGGTTATTATTAACTGCTACAGACTGTATAATAATTTGCCAGCAGTCAAACAGTGAATACCAACATAAGTGTTGTCTGTGGAAAGTGTAGAATACAAATCAATGGATAGGACTTAAAACTTCAAAGTATGTAATTTCGTTGATGTTGATGTGTTTGAATAGCTCAAGTTTGTTTAAGACAGACAAGATGGCTTCCTTATTTTCAATACTTAGACTGTTGATTCCGATAAGACCATCAACTAAATGCAAATTTAAATTCAAACAAGTCGACTACTCAAGAGGCAGGAGAACACTGTATATCTTGGGCAGTCGTTTTCGTGATGAGCTGTGTTACCTTTGAGACCGAGCAGGATAACAGCTTCTGCTGGTAAACTATTTCAAATGTGTCTGCTTAGTTTGGCTAACATTAGCAGTGCTAGCAACACCAGCCTTCAGTCTTCCTTGCATTATAACATCCACATGTTGTGAATATTGTCACGCATTGCTCCAGTCGAGCGGACAGTTTAACCCGACATATCCTACGTACAAACGTGTTACCATTTTCTAGTACAGCTGGAAGAGCAGGCCTATTAACTGGAAATACAACCCCCACTAGCGGTAGGCTGCTGCATTACAGACAACATTTAACCGGCATTGGGGGCCTATATTAATAAAAATGTTAATTAGTTTAACTGACTAGCATGGGTGACAATGTTTAATCATCAACTCCACTAATCATGTGCATCCCTAGTTGATATATGGAAAGAAATTGACAGACAGCTAGCCGACTTCATCATGTTTGTGATGGCAGTGCTTTTTTATTATACTTAAATCTTGTTTTTTCCAGTAGTCAGTAGTTAATAATTCAGAGTACTGCAGTTCATTTGAATGAAGTGTGCATTTTGGTAGCATTCTCTTTGAAACAACAGAGAGCAATAAGCTGATTAGGCGCTGAGGCTGGAGTTCGGCCAGTCCATTGCTGCTTGAGATGGGAATTTCGGGCCAGAACCTAAGGAAGCTGGAGTGGGTTATTAAAGAGCAAATGCTCACCCAACAACACTTAAAAATAAGCCTAAGTACTTCAGTTGCAGGTTATGTGGATTTAACAAGCAAGTTTCACAGACGAAATGAGGCCCAGAAATGTAGCAAAGGATATCTTGATATCAAAACTAAACGTGTGCACATTTGAATGCATAATTTACCCTTGCTTTTGTATTCTGCGAGGCTGCACTTTCTTTCCTTACTAAAAATATCTGCTCTGCAAAGCCAACACCTTAACAGGTGGTTGGATTGGCAGGTCTCCAAGCTGAGGTCAAAGTTTAAAGTTCATCCACTACACCTGCACCTGTTGCAACTCTGAAAGACGTTCATTTGCAGCTGTGGCTACTGATAGCCATTACAAGGCAGCAGCCTATTAGACCATGTTACAAATGCACTTTCATGCACAGAGATGTCTTACTGCAGTGACATATCCAACAGTCCACTCTGCCATCCACCCACACAACCCAAAAACTGCTGATTTTAAGCTGAAAAGCAGGAATAGTACTGCAAAATCTTAGTTTAAATGGCACATCTCTGTACACTGGTGCTGTAAAAATATGGGTAGTATTTTAATTCTCTATATTGAAAATGCCTCTCAGTGTCCCTACACACCAACCAACACACATGCAGACAACTTCCCACCTCTCCCACTGTTTTATTAGTGCCTGTCTCAGAGCTGGCCCCTCACCCTGATGCTTTAAATGAAACCTTTTGTCAGTGTCCTGGTCTAGTGTTTAGAACAAACTGAGCGAGCAGCCTGTCAGGCCGTGTTTGGCTTTATAGACGAAGGAGGGTTTGTGGGGAGAGAGAAGTTACACAATACTGCTTGCTGCTCTCTCTCCAACACAAATGATTTATTGGCCAGTGAGAAACTGGAATGAAAGAAGGAGATACGAGAGAGTGGCAGAATAAGAGAAAGCGAGGAGCTTAAAGGAAAAGGAAAGTGAATCGGAGCAAGTAATGGGAAAGTAAAAAGTGAGGGCCGTGCGAGCGAGAGTGGACACTGGTTTAGCCAAAGCCTCCTGGAGCCGGCCTTTCTCTGGATGATGAATAGCTGGAAATCATTAAAAAGAACAAGAAAATGAAGGAGGGTGCAAAAAAAAAAAATCCAGGAAAAGAGAGAGGACCTTTTCTCACCATCAAGTATTTGCTTCAACCCAACATGGCAATCATTTTCACCACAGAATTAAAGGAAGAAAAGTCCAAGTCACCATCAAAAGGTATACCACGTGAGCAGAAAAAAAGATATCTTATGAGAAACCATTTGCAATGAGCATTAAAGTACTATTTTACCCGAGGTGGTGATAGGCCTAGTGCCCTGTGTTAAATGATCCTGTCCACAGGCTCACGCTACACTGAACACTAATAATAATAGAGCAGAGGGCTGAAGAGAAGGACTGTCTCTCTTTGCTTTCAGTTTACATTAGTTGAAGCAAAACCCTTCAACTTACGGTTATGATGAAAAAGATGCAGAAGTTTTCAATTTGACATTTTAAGAGGGACAAATTGCCACTTATTGAGATGAAGCCTTGGCCAAAATGCCTTGGATTTTGTTGGTCCAATGTTTCTATGCATTTCCAGGTCAACAGCACTTTCTGCTGAGACAATGACGAGAACCAAAATAGTCCCCTTCTTTGTGTGTTAGGGGTGTGCAAGCTGGAGAACAATGCAGTTTTATTGACTGTAATTTGAATTTAATACGTGTAATTTGCCAGCAATTATTTCTAGACTCATTAAGCCTTTTAGCATTGGAACACACACACACACACACACACACACACACACACACACACACACACACACACACACACACACACACACACACACACGCACTCAAACACAATAAATGGGGAGAGGGTGAGGGTGAGGGTGGGTGGGAGGTCCCTGTTGTTCACATTTGATCCCTGAGAGTTTAGAACACAAACAAAAACCGCAATTAAGTTTAGTTTCAAATCAGCTGGGAGCATGTTTCCAGGCACTTCTCCATGTGTGTCTGAACACTAATGAAAGTAACCGCTTTGAATTATGCCTTTAAAGATAAAGACTATAAAAGTGACCACAGTGTTGCCAAGTAGAAATAGTGGCTGTGACTAAAAGAGAGCTCAGGGGGGGGTTTCATGTTTAGAGAGCAGACTCGGCCCTGAGCCAGACGGGGTTCCAGGACTTCTGACTAAAGATAATGGAGAATTCAAACAGTGGACAAGTGGTAGAGATAAGATTTTATCTTAGTCACATCCGGGATGATGGGGTGACTAAAGCCAATGGAAAAACTAAAGAGCAGGAAAGAAAGACACTGGAAAGTCCGACTAGAAGGTGAACAGAGAGCCAGATATGTCATTCCTCAAGTCAAAAATACACACTAGACCCTTAACTAAGAGTGTTTAATTGTATTCAGCTTTACCATACTCTCCTTGTTATGGCAAAGTCATGTCTCATCAGAGGGAAGGGCAATCTGTTGGACATATTGGATCACTTGCGGGACAGCAGGGCTCTTGATTAGCAATTAAATTGTGTGCTGGTAGATAGGAACTTCTGCCTAAGTGGAGATGTACCATTACTGCAGACAACCAAATCACTTCTGGTCTGATTTTCTGAGAAGCTACACTAGATACATCTTTCCTTGCTGTGTCAGGTCAATCATCTCTCTTGGGATCAAAGTAAGAGTAAAGCAGACTCCTTGGCTTAGATCTGGCAGGGAGGCTGATTCTCAAAATACATGGTGCTTGGTTGGGGTAGACGATATCGGGCTAAGCTGCCTTGACACAAAGAAACAGAAAACCTTATTCTAGTCCTGTTACAAGTAACAAGGCTACAGAAGATACATCAATTCAATCTATACGTTTTGATCCAGCAGCACCAAATCAAAACACCAGTTATCTGAAACTATACAGACTAAGTCTAAAAACACACTATTATTTAAAAAGACCAAACATTACTCCACCATGAGCATTTACTTGGCCAGGAAAAACTTCCTAAACAAGCAGAAACCTCAAGCAAGACCAGACTCATTGTTGGACAGCCATCTGCCGCCACAGGAGAGTAGGTTGGAGACAAAGACAGAAAAACAGAAAGACTGATAGACATTATGATGCTTCTTGATAACACTTGTGATGACATAACAGTGCCTGTCATCCTGATAAAGCTTCACCAACAACACTAACTTAACAGGAAAGCAATGGGTGTGGCACCTTTTTTTTTTTTTAAACTTGTGCTCCCATGAAATGACATGTACACACTGGATTGAATGCTCATAAGGCGGCTTCATGCGTCATTGTACCGATGATCATCCCACAAATGTCTAAAAAGCATCAACAAGGGGAATTTTGTAGTTATTTTGTACCCTGCTCCCTTTGCACTGGAGGGTGTTAACTCACACCCTTTTAAGCAATGGTATAGCACAGGGATAACACCCTGCTCCCATTCAACCTCCCAAGGCAAACAGCACACATGGTATGGTGACAAGGTCAGCATTGCACAAGGAAATTGGGAATTTTGAAGATTTTTTTGCCACTGCTGCATCCCAGTTTGGTATTCCCATTTCTTTAATAAGAACACAATCAAAGGAATGGTTTTCATCACTATACTATACTGGGTGACAGATTTGGGGGTGTGGGGTTCCCATTAAGTTGAGTGGCAGTTACAGTGTTGTAGACCCTGATGATTACAAGTTGTATGAATGGCTGTTCCCATGGTTTTGTGGCTTTATGCAATGGGAACAGTGACCCGACTGTAATCCATGGCTGTTTACATTCCAGCAGATCAGTTCCTACTGGAACCATGGGGAAGGAAGGGCAGGGGTTAAAGAAGACTCTCACGCACCGTATCGCTAAAACACCAGCACACGCTTCAGCCAGGACCCACACACTTAGTAAACAATCTACAATGATCCAGTATGGAAGGCGTGCAAAGTATTATCAACAGAGACAACATCTCATTTATCTCTAAACTTTTTTCACTAAAGCAACTGCTTGGTCCCCCAATCCTCAATCTTTGCATCTTGTACTTCAACTCAAACTTGTGTACACCCTTTCCAATCCGTTTCCCATGGCTTGCTGTGTGTGGATGACTGAAGCGCCCCCATAAGTATCCCTAATTTAAGGGGTGGGGATCCCACTTATTCCCTGCATAGAGTGCCTGCAGGCAGCAGCACTGCTCGGAGGCCCTGCCCACTAATCCATCTCCTAAAAGCTCTCCTCATTCCCTTACAAACATAAGAGAAAAGTTTGTCAAAATGGTAAAAAAAAAAATGGCCGTCAAATTCACATTACAACAGGCTACAAAAGATAGTGTTTATGCATGTTTTAGCATGTTAGAAGGTTTGACATGTCTGAGGGCAAACATTGGCTTTGGTTGTTTAGCTCATGTCTGGCAGATGCAGGAGAGAAGCAGCAGAACAGTGTGCATCAAGTTAAAAGAATGCACAAATGTGTGGGAAATGGAGGGACTGTTGTCTAAACTCTCAGTTCTTGGACAGTGCTACTGGGCAAGAGTTCTACTATTTGAATTCCAGTAAACAAAGGAAATTAATTGAGCTGATATTAAATGAGAATGACTTAAACAACTGAAACATCATGAGAACATCATGTTCTGCTCAGAAAAAGAATGGATACAGACAGTCAGCTTGAATAGATGCAGTCTTAAGGCAGATGCAATTCATGCGTCTTTGAATGGGCCTTTTGTGAGGTGCAACTCAATAGGCAGCCTCGTTTTATTAGCAGGTATGCCTGGCTTGTTCTATCGGTACTGAAAACCATTAACTGAAAAGAACGAGAACATAAAGTGCACTATTTCTAAGCAGCTCCAAAAGCCTCCAACAAAGCCGGGAAACATTGTAAGCAATCCATTTTCAACAGTAATTAAAGAGCTGCGGTGCAAAAGCTGCATCATCTAAGGATGTGAAAACACCGAGGCTGTGATTCAGTGTGAGCTCAGAGACCACAACAGAGATCGAGATAGCCAAAGAAAAAAAAAAATCAGCCAAGATCATATGATCAGGAGTGTGTGTGGGTGAGTAACAGTTAGGTCAAAACAAGGTCAATGGGAGCTAGGTGTTGTGTGGTATTTGGGACCGTGTAGCGCAGCAGTTATTATAGTGTGGGCGTTCATCATTTTAAACCACACTGATGTCATCAAAGTGGCTTTTCTGTGCTCGGGAGCTCTTAACACCTACACGCCTGCCCTCACCATGAGGTGATAATGGATTTTGTGTTTCGTGTTTCTCATGTCCCTTTAACAACTTGAAAAGCTTTGTCACACATGTTTATTTATTGATCTTTTCTTAAAGTGTATAAAAACACTCGTCCCACCAGAAAGTTGCAAGTGTTATTTCATCTTCTGGTCATGTTCTAGTCAGTCATTTTTCTCTGATGTCATCAGGGCAGCGTTGTGTTTTACCTGCCTGTAAGCCCTTTTCTAATTCATTCATATCCTCTGCCATCAGATTATTAAATGCTTTTAATCCTTTTTTCATGAATCATCCTTTTATGTTACCTTTTAAGCAAGACTAATCATTTAATTCTCAGTACGTTCATTTCTAGCAGTCTTCTTGATTATCAGTATTAATGTTGGATTTTATTCCATATTTTTTGCGCTTCTATATAATTATTTGTAGTCTGGTTTTATGGTTTTTAATGTACATACTTCTCCAAACCAACTTCTCCCAGTGGGATAAATAAACATTCTGGCATTGAATTGAACTCAGAGTGCTAAAGCTTAAGTAAGCTTAAATCTGGAGGTTTCTTTCTCGATTCTTGCAACACCTGTTCCTGACACGGCGTTTGTAGTCAAGCACCCTCTGCATTCACTCACACACACACACACAGACCCTGAGAAGCACAAATGTGCAATCTCAGCACAAACTCTCACTCTACAACATCCAGCCTTGCACATTTGTTTTCGATGCTGTGTCTGAGGATTTTTTTTTTCTTCCAGCTACCGTAGAAAGGCTTTGCTCACCATCTGACTGAGCCTAGAGACGGCTTCAAGCCCACACACTGTTTGCATCCAGAGCATTCTGTTCTCTTTTCCTTCAGTCAGGACAGAGACAGCCAGAACTCTCTACAAAACAGAGAATAACTGTCCCATGCTACACATGCCACAGTCAACTGTTGCTGGACAATGGGACAAAACATGTTACCATGGCAACGTATTCCTGAAATAACTGTGTTGGGTTGCTCGGGGAAAATCTAGCTTGTGCTTACAGCGAACACAGAGGACTGAATTAAGATTAAAAAAACTTTGACACAACACTTCTCAAGTCCCTTCGGTGCTAACGAATGATCCTAGCATGGCAGCACATGTTCTTTGCAGGCAAACATTAACAGCTAGCTAGTCACGCTCTCCAACTTTCCGATCAGAGCACATTTTCCCTTCATCTTCCTCTCATACTGCACCGTCTTCTTCCTACCACTTGTCTCTTCAAAGCCACAGCTGCTCTTTTAGCACAAAATAATGGCAGTGGGGTGTAGTGTTGGGTGTTCACTGTAGGTGGGCAACCCCTAATCGGTGGCCCTGTCGAAGCCAGGCCTTTGCTAACCCATTCCTTTCCCCTCAGAGCGGTGCCACATCCTGAAGGTTTGGACCGCAGCCCATCTGGGTTTGGTTAGAGCCAAGACACAAGAGCCATAAAACTAGGCCGAGAGAAAAACAGAGGGGCACCCCCTCATCTGCATCCCCAACCAGGGCTCTCTGATCAGGGGCTCTGATGTGGTTTGGAGCTATGTTATAAAGGCCGCAGAGCTGGTAGTCTTTAGCTTTGACCTGCAGTCACTGAAGCTTTTTGCAATACATGACAGGTTCTACTAATCAAAATACTCAAATTACTTAAGAGGAAGGCAAAACAAACCCAGCTGTTAAACCAACCACTTAGCTTCAATCATTGGTTTAAAGAAGAGACCAACTGGCTCAGTGTTTTTTATAGCTTCACACAATGTTTTGACACTCAATGTAAATTCATTAATTAACGGAACTGTCCATCAAAGAGAGAGGGGCTACTTAATCGAACCTCAATGGTCGTAGAAATCCATTATGCTGGCTACATATGAAGATTAGCCAAGTTTTTGCAGCTGTTTATTCAATAAAAAAAACAATTATTCTTAATTCATTCTGATGGGTTCGGTGTGACAAGTGAGCTTCTATATTTAGTGTCACCTGATATTTTCAGCTCTAGACCCTTGCTACCATCCCTCCTCTCCTTTTGATCAAGCATTCAGAAAGGAGATGAAAAGATGAAGAGTGACATCCAGGGAGGCGGCTGAATGGGAAGGAGGACATCCGCCTCTTTCCTTTGTTTCTTCCAGTAAACACATCATTCGTCTTTCTTCTCCCTGAGTGCCTCACTAATATACATTTACTTCATTTTGAAGAACAAATGAAGCCCAATGTAGCATGTTTTCCCATTTTCAGTACGATGAAATTCTCTTTAAAACTAAACCTTTCCTGGTTTAATATGTAAATAGGAGCCTTCACATCAACATACAGCAAATATCTATAAGGGGAAAAATGACCCTGAAGAGCATAGCCATGAAAAATATCTACACAGCATCCAGGCTCTTGTGGCCTCTATTACATAAACCCTCTCAGCTCTGCCAGAGAATGCCACATACAGTATGAAAGGGTCAAAAGCAACAAAGCATGTGCTGTTTCAACTACTTCTGCTTTCAGCATTTTTTTCAAAGCACAAACCCACGTTCAGAAAAAGCCGTCGAGCACCGCTTTGGGTCAATCGATATTCAGCCAGCCCACACGCTGCAATATAAAGCAGCAGTAAAAGAACCAAAAAAAAAACTATTCAGCATTAAAACAAGTGACCTACATAAACAGGAACTTAAAAAGACAGACAGTCCGACTACATCGCCACTTTATGATGACTGTATAGATATGAGACTATTGGTACCAATAAAATCACTTGAGTTGTGACTTGAGTTTTGCCGATGTCGAGTTGTTTTTACGCTTTTTTCTTTCTTTCAGAAGAGGAAGTCATCACGGGGCTCTTGCACAATAAGAGTGTAAGCCCCTTGAACAAACACACACACAGCGTGGCACATGACTTTCAGTATCAACACCATGTGGTGTCACTTGATTCCTTCGACACTATTGTGCTAGTTAGGCCAGTGTTTAACACACTCACTAAATACTTGTTGTATGACAGAGAGCTCTGCTGTGAACTGTGAGGTAACCCTAACCCTACCCCTAACCTCATGGTCAAGCAGAAGTGACTGTAACTGGAATTTTGCATCTTGGAAAGTTTTCATATTAAGATGTCCAAATTGTGGATACTTCAATACCGAGAGTTTTAAAACAATACAATATATGTTATTTTTATCATCGTTGGTATCAAAAAGTACAGGAGCGTTGATAAAGCTGCAGCTCCTCAGTCTTTTGTTTTTAAACCCAAAGCTTAGCACACAGAAGAGGACGAGACAGTATGGAGTCAGATCAGTCTCAATATTCATGAATGCACACAGAAGGATTCACAAATGTATTTCAATGCACACACAAATAGATATCATTCTATATAAATGTAAAAAAAATCCACAAATATATGATACATTTGGATCTTGTTACATTTATATACGAACTGTTCTGTCTGCATTTACAAACTGTTTGTCTTGTGTGAACCTCACTGCATTTGTGTGTGGGATTTTTGAGACTCCCCTGCCGTGGTTCGATTCACAAATGCATTTTTTTCAACAGGGAAGTGTCTGTAGCCTATCAGATGTCTCCTTCCTCTTCAGCCAATCACAGTAGTGTAGATTTGAGGGTATGTTTTTTTAATGTGATCACTAAGCGTTACATCTGCGCAGACAGCGATTAGCCTAGCCAAATGCTATTTTGACGAGTACAAATAAAGATTTTCCGTCTGACATTTGTCGGTTTTAACTTACTTTGTGACTCCGCAAACTCTTAGCTAGTGTTATACGAGTAGCGTATGCCCCTTTGTGTATAGCTCAGTGCGCATGCGTGTGGGTGGTGAGGAGAGGCAGAGCGGAGGCGAGTTTGTGTGTTTGATCGGTGTGTGTGCGCGAGTCACGTTGTTGATGCCGGGGACCGGAGCAGTGTCAGAGCAGAGAAACGACTAGTTTGACCTCAGTGTGTGTAATAAACGGACCGACTCCTCAAGAAACAAGCCGGACTCTCCGTGTCTGCTTACTACCTGCTGCTGTTCAGTAAAAGTGACAGGGCCCCGGAGTTTAGAGCTAAAACTTCAGCCCTGGAGCTGGAGCAGACCAGTCTCCCCAGTGCGCTCTGACCACGGTCGGAAAGCAGGAAAAGATAACACTAGTAACGTTAGCGTTATCTTTTCAAAATAGATGTTGGCACTGTTCATTCTTATAATGGGGACGTGAACGGTGTTATTTGGATGTTATTTGGTGGTCAACTTGATTACAATAGTAAACAATGAGTCCTAAAGCCCCCAACACATCGGCATAAATATCACCAGTTTATTCAACACCTGTTAAACCGTCACACCGGTGAGACAGTATGTTAATACATAACCACACACTTCAATATACCTACCACGATAAACAACTTTCCATCTATAGTACGACAATATCAGAGATGATTTATACTCTTCAAAATAGCATTTGATGACTTGAATCAGACAGCTAGGCTAATCGCTGTCTGCGCAGATGTAACGCTTAGTGATCACATTAAAACATACCCTCGAATCTACACTACTGTGATTGGCTGAAGAGGAAGGAGACATCTGATAGGCTACAGACACTTCCCTGTTGAAAAAAATGCATTTGTGAATCGAACCACGGCAGGGGAGTCTCAAAAATCCCACACACAAATGCAGTGAGGTTCACACAAGACAAACAGTTTGTAAATGCAGACAGAACAGTTCATATATAAATGTAACAAGATCCAAATGTATCGTATATTTGTGGATTTTTTTTACATTTATATAGAATGATATCTATTTGTGTGTGAATCGGAGATACATTTGTGAATCCTTCTGTGTGCATTCATGAATATTGAGACTGATTGACTCCATAAGACAGAGTCAATGGGTTTGTGCAATTTAGACCGTCTGAAGTAGTTTACTTTAAAAATCCGGTGCCTAGGACTTCTGTTGCCGTGGTATCGAAACAGGTAGTGATATCATTTGATTTGAAGTCTAACACTCAGATATTGTGACAATCATATTATATAATATATCGTGCTTTGATTGTAAATCCTGAAATTAAATCAAGGCGTGATATTTTAGGTTTACTTGTCTGAAAAGAGAGCAGGTCAGGCTTATTTCTATAAAGACCTTATGTCACCTGATTTATATTTCATCATATTTCAGTAATAAGCTAATCTTTTTGGTCATCTGTTCCTATTTGTTTGTTTTCACTGTGTGCGGGTAATGCCAGCTTTCTTCACCAGTTTCCCTTTTAAGACTTCCAAACTGAAAGGGGAATCATCACTTCCCTTCCACTGACATATATCCTGCTGAGGTTCATAAACACAGATTAACAAAGAGGAATGATAGTTTTTAAATGTAATAGATTGCAGCTGCCTATAGGCCTAACAAGGCTCTTGAAATGGACAGAACATAATGTTGAATTCATCACGTGTGCTATGAAGGGAGGGCGGAGGAGAGCTTTCACCTACCATTTCGTCCAGAGCATAGCGGAGTAAGCCGTGCTCGTACAGGATGAAGAACCTCCTTTGCCATTTCTGCGTAAAAAGAGAGACAGAATATTCTTGATTACACACATGGTCATGTGTTAAATATTACAGCAGTAAATAAAACCAGCATTTAACAGAGGATGAAGCAGCATGTGAAGACGTTGTGTGTGCGTTTGACAGATGTTTATTTATTATGAATTGGACAATTTAACCATGCCAGTTAAATAACTGTCACAAGTACAGGTAGATTCAATATTGGATTTGTATTAATACATTTATATATTTAACTATTAAAATCCTGAATGTCATATTCTGCACAGTACGCCGCCGGGTATAAACACTTGGCAACATGAATGAAGCGTGCACAAACAAACAGAACATACACAAGAGTATGCAAGCCTTTGGGAAACAGTTGCAACACAGTTGCAGCCCTGTTCTTAGTAGGCAGAATCTCAGCATTTACCACATCACAAGTTTTAAAGCTGGCTAGAAATCCTTTTTCGTCATGCTTGAGTTCAAAAAGTCCATCATCCAGTTTTTTAGTTTGCTTTTACTTATAAATTGATTGGGGGGGGTGAAAGAAGAACAAAATCTATTTCAAGAAGGACCTCATATTGAATTGTTGTATCTCTTGGTAATATTGATACTAATGTGCCAATGATATGTTGAAAGTATCCATTGATCTCTTTCCTCATTGGCGTGATGAGCTCTTGACTGACCCCCCCCCCCCTGTTATCTTAATGCACCGTTTTGTCTCAGTATTAAGTAACCAGCTCTCCTATTCCAACCGAGCCCAATCCATTAAATATTGAGAGGTGTTTGTAACCTAAAAAGGCATTGGAAGGACTCAACAGGGATGCTGATAAGCTTCACGGGTTAAGTTAGCAGTTATCCATTAAAGATATCCACAATAAAGTGATAGAGGTCAATTCTGGAGGACAAATTAGAGCCTCCGAGCCACAACCAGTAAGATGTAAGTAGTCCTAGAACATGACTCATCCATCATGTCAGCTCATTTTCTCTGTTATTTACTCGTTGGTCATTTTACACCAAACCAGCCAGCTCACCTCAGCACTACGCACAGGCCAACAATTATTCCCCCACAGTAAAAAGCTGATTGTAAGAATGGGCAGAACACACCAGCGATTACGTCAAAAGCGACAGCAGCGAGCTGTTGACAGCAGTTGAATTGAAGGATCTGGAGGTGCTTTTCACCAAAACCCATATGGAAGCCATCAGTGTGGCTGTGAGAACTGGGACTTTTCCCTTCTCCTCCCCCACACTCTCCCAAAACTCCTCTTTGGGATGCACCACCACAGAGTAATCTGGGAGAGCTGATAAAGGAAGCAGTGCAACCGAAAAGGGCTCTCATTACATGTTGCTAAGGGAGTAGGATTGATAAAAAATACAAGTCAATAAAAGACTCATTATGGCATGAGAATGAGGAGGTTTTCTGATAAAGGCCCAAGTCTCCCATAGGAAGCTGCTGAATCCCTGACACAGCGACAGAAGCAGCAAAAAGAGCAGACCTGCTGTTTGTCAAATGTCAAATGAGTGCCAGAATGTGGAGCAGAATTAAAAGAAGGGCTACTAGAAGCATTTTTTCTTTTGGAGCCGCCCTGATAAAGCAGAATCAAAGCTAGCTCTATAAAAATGTGATTTTGGAATGCTTATGTGGATACTTATTTAACCGCTAAGAAAGTCGCTTAAACAAATAAATAAGAAAAGTAAACCTACACTACAATTATTAAATGCAGTAGAGGCAAAAACTCACAAGTGACTTCATCAATGTGACAAGCTATAACCACATTTCATCTTCTCTTATGCCTATTGGTAATGCATGTTTTGTACAACTCGTCACACAGAATGAAGTTTATGCTTTGCTTGATGTTCAAACTGTTCCACTTAGTGCAAGCATAAGAGGTTTTCATGTTAAGGTTTCCTCTTAAATAATAAACCTCCTCTCTTTTGAAAAACAATAAGCATGAGCAGAAGCTGCAGACTATGAGTCAAATAAACATGTTTCCTTTGAAGAATACCCCATTGTGTTTTCACCATGCAGGAACAACATTTCCTTCATAAAGAGGGAATCAAAAAGAGGCGCAGAGACAAAACTGTGCCCCATGTTGTGAACATAATCCACTCAAGCCTAGCAGAGGAACCACTTACCCGAGATCTGTGCAGGGGATTGTCAAAATGTGTTCCCTCTGGTGCCAGCAACAGCCACCCTCCATAGACAGGTTTTGCCTGGTGAGGGGAAAAACACAATTGCAGTGTTGAACGCAAACACT
Source organism: Tautogolabrus adspersus (assembly GCA_020745685.1). Lineage (NCBI taxonomy): Eukaryota > Metazoa > Chordata > Actinopteri > Labriformes > Labridae > Tautogolabrus > Tautogolabrus adspersus. Next base: position 10,942,677 of record CM036554.1, read on the forward strand.
AAAGCAGGAACATTCACATATTGATTAGCAGGTCAATAAAGCACATTTTGATCCAATGAAGGAGTAGCTGGAGGCCTGTACATGGCTAACGCTTTAAATTGTGACCCTATACTAGACAAGATTGTGCTGACAAACACACATTTTAGCCTAATTGCAGAAAGGTGTGTATTAGTCACAACTAGCTGCCCAGAGGCTACATTCTCCAGCTGGCTCAATCCCAGAGTACCATGCTGCCCTGAAAAAAAAAAAAGGAAAGGCTAACACACATGATTTTCCCTCTGATCCTCAAAGTGGGTGGAAGGGGGCAGCTAAAGAAGTTAGCAAAACAGTGGATCAGAAACAGGAGAGAGGAGTAGCACAGGGTCTGAGCGCTTTTGTGGCTACAGATTTGCAATTCAAACTCAAAATGAGACATGCAAGTTGGCCTGGCCAGTCTGGCTTGAGTATTTTTGGTACAATCTTGAACTGCAGCCACACTAGTAGTCAGTGTTTGCTTGTCGAGTCAAAAAAAGAGAAACCCTGCAGAACCACTGCAGGGTTGTGTAAACAGGAGCACAAATTATACTCAACATGTTTACCAGCAGATCTTGCATCCACCTAAAGACCTTAACAAATAAAGAAGGTTACGTAATTCAACTGCAAGTCTCTGGAACATAAGCCTGCAAATCAAGTTGGAAAAGCATTTGCATCGGCCTTGCACCGCCATGTCCCACTATCAGTGGTTTTGATTACAGTCATAACTTCATCAGAGTATAATCCAGCATTAAATCCTCTTTCACTTCAGGAGGAACGGCACATTTCTCAGCTGAGTGACTCTGTAAACAAAGGGGATGTAACAGGAATGTTCTATCATATGTCCTCATAACCCACATAACCTCGCAGGGACAAGAGTTTCTGCAAAAGGAACAGCATCCAACTTTGCGAAAGACAACCTTAGAGGTTATGTCACACAGGAATAGCACCTTGCAGATGTTATTTGATAATGGGTCTGCAGGAAAAGGGTAGTTCCCACCAGTGTTGAGAGAATCACACTTCTACTAGGACACTAGCTTCCCCCTGTCTGTGAAAAATAGTCTAAAGACCATGTATATACACAGACACTTAAAAAAAATGTCCCGTTTCTCCTTACATGACCTGACAGCAGCTTGATAACAAGTCCTCCTGAGAAAGAGGCATAGACAGGATGAATCTAGGTCACTTTATACCCTTCAATGGTTCAGTGTTTAAATTGAGTCTTTTAAGTGTGGTCGTGTGTGTTCATTTTTGCAACGGCCCCTTATTCACGACCCCCACCATAAATGACTGTGTAATACTGCACCAAGGGACAGCGTGGGTCTATGAACTTCTTTCATAGGCCGGTCGATGAGGCAACAAAGAATAAGACTCGCAGTCCATCAGGATCGACTTGATTTAGGACTCAAACAATGGCAAACATAGAAAGACTGTCCTGGGTCTTCAGCCTTTTTACAACAGATGTAACCTCTCACTTGAGGCAGCCACACGATACGGTTGATAATCAGTGGGTGAGAAATTCTCCTCAGGAGGACAAATAACCTCAAGACCATCTCCAATCCGACAACGAAGAATATATTTTTATATATGTGAAAAGATGTATGCTGCTGTACAGGACTGCTGCAAACAAAGTTTTGTTGTGTTCTTTTATAAAAGGACGTAAAAGTGCCTATCTATCTATTTATCTCCAATGGCAACCATTGGTCATGATGGAGGACATTACAGGAATATTTTCAAATTTTAGCTCAATATAAGTCCTTATCATGACAAGCTGTAGACAATATCAACAGAAGAAGCATTACTGCTAGGAGAGTAACCCATCCAAACTTTCTCCCTGGATAAAGGTAACTCTTATCCCAATCAGCTTACCAGGAGGAATGATCACGATACAGGCCAACAGAGTCCAGTGTGACCTGATGCCACCATTCATGGACTGCCAAAACCAACAACACAGTTCAGCAGGCAGTGTGGGGGGAAACAAATACAATTGTGATATTTGGACTAAATGTAAACAACTACTTAGACTTGTTTAAGTCTCCTATGCTTAGGGGCTCTAAGGTGGGATCTTGACGGCTCAATTTGGTATAGTGTAAAACATTGTGCAGGAAGCAATAGGGCAATATGGCAAAAGGATGGGACAATGTAGCAACAGTAAGCAGCATTTACAAAGATACAACCTTAACCTAAATGATGCAAAAAAAATATATAGGTTACAATGCTGGGTGGAGGCCTAGCCTATATCTGAATGAATTAAGGTCAATATGCGCCCTTAGGCTGGAAACTAATTATGTCCAATTAGGCTAACCTTTGCACTTCATGGTATATTGACACATGACACACAGAGCAGTGCACATCAAACAGGAACATAAAAACAGGCTTCAGTCATACAGTATGAAATGAAAGTGTTAAAATGGATTTGTTTACCTGATTTAGGTCTTCGTCATTCAGCAAATGTGACTCTCTGGGCTTGAAGCAGTTCTGGCATTTACTTTTGTTGAAAATGTTGGCTTGAAATTTCCGACATGGATTGTCTTTGAGTGACATGATTGATGGAAAAGGCGACACAAGGTAATACAAATATCCAAGAACTCCTTGTTTTTACACACAACACTGTTAAGTCGAAAATGCTGGAGTCAACTTGCTGATGGTGAAATATAATGAGACAACTTTCTAGAACATTGCTATCAGATTCAAAGTCCGTTAACAGGTAACAGTGCGTTGTTCACCTGTCCTGGTAGGTTACCTGAGGCGGTGAATAACCTCTCGTTATGTGTTATCAATAATAGTCATGTTGCGCGAGGGGTCGCATCGCGCAGCTATCGTTGACCTGCTAACTTTTGCGTCCGGTTTACAAAGAAGTTGACAAAAAAAAGTCGTCAGCGCGCGGACAGGTGTGCGCGAGCTTTTCTTAATTGCGTCCTGCAACGACGTATCGACGTTTCACAGGTGACATTCCTGGCCTCGAGCTCGCTGCAAACGTCCCGTCACCTTCCATCGGGCGGAACGAGCTCTGCCGAGGGAGGGAGTTTGGCCCCTCTCTCTCTCCGTCTTTCTATCAAACAAGTGATATCGCATTCATTGCCGTAAAAAAAAACTCTTGCGCGCTTCTAACGTCTCTGTTTAAGGCCAAACACCGTTAGGCAAGTTTAAAAACGCCATCTACTCGGCTGTCACTTCGTTGTGTCCATAGCTTCGGGTCCCGTTCGTCTTAACCCCCTTCTCGTTGGCACTAATACGCAGTTTGCTGTGGATGTTTTCGTGAAAATCCTCGCTTGGGCCGCATATCCAGTTGGTGGGGAGATGAGGAGGGGCTCAGGAGAGACGGAGGTGATAAGTGGCAGCAAGCATGACCAATCACGTTTACTTAAACGCCCACAGCCGAGCCAGCGTCCAATAGAAAGCGTCATAAAATCTCTAATACTTTCACTCATGCCTGGTGGGCTTTAAAGAGCCCTATGATGACCAAAACTATCTATGAAACTGCAATGTTTTGAATATTAACCTGAGCTAACATTTTTCCTCTGGACAAACAAAATAAACAGACCGTAAGCTTCAAGTTAGACTTGCTATTGGGTTATTTAAAAGCATAACAAAGTTTATTACTTTTGGCAACAAGCAATTCACAAATCAAGTTAAAGTCACGATTAATAACATTGTTGAAATAGAGAATTTTTCTGATAAAGGCCCAATGCTTGTGCCTAGATTTAACTAGGCTAAATCTAGGCATAGGCATAATAATCGATAATTGACTTAGTTGGAAGCCACATATAGATCATGTTAAAAGTGGAATGTCTACATCAATAGCCTTATGTAAATATCCTAGATCAGAACTCATTACACACACTCCATGCTCTCTTACAGCAGGCCTGTAGTAGTGTATGACCTACTGTGTGGAAGTATACACACAAGTATACACGCCTACAAAACAAACACATGTGCTAATTGTATGTTAATATAGAAGTCTATAAGAATTGTGAATCTAAATGATGATTAGGAACCAACCAACTCACTTTTTATTAATTAATGTGCTCAAAAATATTATGATTTAGTTGAATTTAAAACAGCACGGATCATTTACAAAGCAGAGAAAAACTTACAACCAACATGTATTCAGAGGTTTTTCATAGTTCGAGGGAGCCGGTATGAACTTTGGGGTACAGAAAGGCCTATTTAAAAAAATAAAAAAAATCATTCATGGATTGTATGCAAAAGTCTAAAGCCATAAAATGTACTACACAGAATAAGTTCCCTCATGATCTACTTATCTGGTGAAACAAAAACACACAAAATATTAAAAAATAAAATAAAAACCTCCACAGAAATGTATATTTACTACATTTTTGTTGATATGGGTTATTCTGTGTACCGTTTGCATGGCTTAACAACAGATTGGTAAATAAAAGAACAACATGAATACTGTACATTTTATGGGGATTTTATTTGCTGACATTATCATCTTGGTTGAGTGGTGGAGGCCATTGTCACACTACTACACTAGTTTTATTCTCTTGTAACTGCAGGACAGAGTCCAAGAAAAACTTCCCTCCGGGGACAATAAAGTATATCTTGATGTTGATCTTCACTACTGCATGGTATTGTGATAGGTAAAAATAGAGAAAATATACTTCACAAATAGATGCATAAAAACTACTCTTTAATGAACCTTTTAAACATGGAAACCAATCCTGAATTCATGTTTTGATTCCAGGCTCCAGAGCACCATCTGTTGGTCTTAGACTATCAATGGCCTGGGCTAAGCTGATTGTACAACGATTAGGGAGCCTATCAAATGGGATTTTAGGATGTATGGACAGTTGGAGTTAAGACATGGCATTTGCAGTACTTTCCCCAATGCAGCTGGTTTTATGAGTCAAAATATCAGAATCAGCTATATTGGCCAGGTGTGCTGCTTAACCATACAAGGACTCTGACTTCGATAAACTGCTCTCTCCATGTAAATATGAAGTGTTGCTTGATGTTGTGATGTCATGAAAATGTTGTCATGCATTGCAGCATACTGGTTTGGCACATGTTGTGTATTAAAAAACCCAATCACTGCATTCACTTCAGAACGAGAAATAAGATGTTATGTCATGGAAAAGTTTTTAAAATGCTTGGCAGATGATAATTGAAACACTGCAGTACTTTGGTTATAGCTTCTTCTTCTCCATAAAGTTTATCTTCGGCACTGCTTTTTGTCATTTAGTCTTAATTAAGAGAAAGGAAAGATGAAAAGTAACTCAAAGCTCAGCTTATTAATACCTCAAAAGGCATTCTTTACCGTAGTTATTGTTGATTATGACAAAAATATGAACGCTTTAAAAAATGCATGCTGTATGGAGAGAGCAGTGTTCATGAATGTGACTCTATCAGGACATTACATTCTCCAGGGAGCTGCGCCGTACATACAAGAACACAAATTGTCTGAAGAAATACCTCTTTGCACAATCACAACGTTATCATACAAAGGCATCCTTTACTCAAAGTGTGAGATTTTATTAAGGGCGCTTGAGTTGTTGTGATGGGAGAACAGCATCCACATAACATATACTGTGATGGCTAATGCAGCAAAGTCAGAGCGAAATATAAAACGAAAATCAGTGTCTTTTTAAGAGTCCAAAAAAAAAAGCACATTTCAGTGATCATTCAGTGACATATACAAGACAAATGTTTCTGTTTTGATGCTTCACCATATTGTGTATAAAATGTGTCACAAAAAAAAGGAATAGAATAACACAGCATCATGACAACAAAAGTAAAATGCATCCAGTTCTTAAAAGACACCATCTTTGCACCATCATTGCACCATAGATATCAGGTATGGGTGGTATTTTCAAAAGGCTTTTAAGTAGGACAAACTAACTGTGCTTCCAGCATGTTTAAAAAATGCCATGCAATCTGCTGCTTTTTAGATTTAGCAACAGCAAGGTAAACTGATTTATCCAAAGCAAACGTAATATCTGGGGGCTGACAGCTACTTATTACTGAAGCTACAAATATAGCTAGAGTCAGTTCTCATGTTCATATCTGCCTTGAGGTATACAAATGTTAACATTATTAATAAAGTGTAGCCCACAAAAGTAGCCCCAGAACGGATGACTTCACCCAGTTCTTGGCATAACATTTTTTTTGTTTGTTGTGTTTCTTGTGACAAATGCAAAACGTCACATAAGCTGCATATTCACAATGAGTTCAAACATTCTTTGAGGCAGCATTTAGAAGAGATTTGCTGTCTTCTTCATGTCATTACGTTTCCAAAGTGGCAGTTTGTCAAATTCTTGAATGTCCATGCCAAAGATCTCAAAGAATGTATCCTGGGATAGGTGGCGCTGCAAAGGAAAACAGCGAAGATCAATAAAGTTGATTTGAAAGGTGCGTTTTTGATTAAGAGTTTGACCGACACATCAGATGCTCTGGTCTCATTTCTAAAGAAAGACATTAAGCAGCTGCAGATTATTACATACTTTACGTTCTGCATTTTAGACACAGTCCAGCTTTTATTTAAAAGCAAAGTAAAAAAAACATTTAAAGACAATTTTGGACTTGAATCACTGCCAACATGGCGAGCTTCTATGAGCGATGATTCATTTTTATTCCACACTTTTTTTTCTTTGCCTTCTCACATGTTGCAGTACCTCGAGTCGTGTTCTGTCAACATCCCTGGGAAGCTTCACTCGTCCTCTGCTTGCTACTGTGAGTATTTCATACGGATAGACCTTGACATAACAAAGACAGTTCTCTATTAGTTCATTGGCAAACAACTGAACCTAATATACCAAAGAGCTCTGAGATAAAAAGAGAAGGTATAACATATTTTATTGCAGCATGCATAGATGCCTCTTGTGTAACCACTTATCTCAGATACTTATAATCTGTAGTATCAGTGTTTGAGCCTTAAGGGTCAAGAATACAGCTAGGAGTATGTTCTTATTAGCACTAGTCATGACTTTCATAATGCTCTCATAAGTAGTGTGTGATAAAGAAGTGTCCTTGAAACCTCAGAACAAAGCTCCATGTAACAAGAAGTTCTCTCCTCCACTGGATCGTGCTAAAGCATTACTTACATTGTATACCAAACAAATATTAGCGGTTTAAGTTTGTTTCGAGCACACACAAAAAACTGAATTCAACTGTGGCAAAATACATAATAATAATAATACTTGCTTTTGGTTCCAACAAATTAGGCATAGACGCCCCTCTGTCCATGTATGTTAATGGATATGGACCGCCACGGATGAGCTACAGAATGAAGCAAACACATGCACCGGGGGAAAATGTCATGACAGGATTAGTCACTGCAAAGCTCCAAACTTACTGGTCGAATAATGAAAATGAAAGTCAAAGAGTCCCGTGTAAAGTGCAATAAAGGAGGTTTCAATAGAGAAACCTATTAGTGCACTTTGCACTGAAACTGAGTGGAATAAACACTTCATAAAAACATGCTCATGCAGACAGCGAGGAGAGAGCGGTCCTTTGAAGATGCAGTGAACAGGAGAGGGACAGATGGAGATTGAGATCCCTCCATTCAGGTTCTTCTAACATACCTTAAAGTCTGAAGAGAGAGGAAAAGAAAAAAACAATTAATATCTAATGGACTCATCACCCACTGTTTTATAACATTAGTGATTAATGGAGATGGTAACTACGTACACACCTACCTTTGAATCTGTCACTGTTGTAGTTGGAGAAATCAGCCGACCTCGGCTACATGACAAGAAAACACATTCAAATCTCTATTTTGTCCACAGTTTACAATTAATACTAAAAACTGTTGACACAGCAACTCGGATGTGTGTCTCGGTCCAGCAGAAAACATCAGTTCTATGTACCATTACAAAGTTCATCTTTTTGCAGTGTGTATATATACGTCTATTAGTAGTCGAAATATAAATCATGGAAGGTGAATAGTTTCTTCTAGGCTCCTGAATCACATGAATTTTCTATGAATGGCATTATATATAGTAGAGTACGGCAGGTATCAGCTGTGTTGTTCTTACCGGATTGAGACCGTTGCGACCGTATCCGGGCAGGGAGAATGTTTGGGATGTGCTGGGATTAGGATCTACATGAAAGTGACACAGCAGACAGATTAGCACATGGAGTTAGACTCAGGTCTTTGCTTAAATTAGATCAGACTCACAGCGAAAAATAGACCTCACAAAGTTCTTTAATTAGCCTTTCCTAATTCCTCTTTGAGAGGGAATTCTCAGCACTTTTCTACGTTTTCCATAAGCCTGTTTGACACTACTGTTGAGGTCAAACTTGTTGACTTTACTAACTGGTTACCTGCAGCTTGTAGTAAATAGTTCATATCCTGACTTATATTGTACTGTGACCTTACATCACACGGTTTGGACTCTGGAGGGGTCAAACAGCCTATAGCTGCCCTGATGCTCGGTCTAAGGCATCTCACAAAACAAATACAAGGATGTAACATGTCGACCCGTCTAATGTGTGACTGCTAAAACTCAAGCAAGAAATTAATGTAAATTGCTGCTTATAATTGTGACTTCAATTTGAACAGAATGCATTTTAAACACTTAAAAATACACCCTATAAATAGTTTTATCTCACTAACTTTTACTTAAAGTGAAATGTATGCCAATTCAAGTTTATTAGGTACTTAGCAATGTAAAAAACAATGTATTCGTTATTTTAACAGGGCACATGCCGTGAACATTGCTTCATATATTAAATACAAAGTAGATGCCATGCATACAGGTTTCTAGCCGTGGTTAGTTTTCACCGTCTGTCCCTGGCTCGGCTTTTAGGATTAAAACAGAAGCATTCAACTTGAAGATGTACAGAAATAGTGACGCTATACAAATATAGACATTATAAACTCAATATAAATAAGAGACTCATATGAGGACACAGTAAGATATTTGGTTATGATATTTGGCAACAGAATTGCGTAAGAGAGGATAGTTCAGACACTGACGGCAGATATCAGAACAGTGATACTGTTTCAAGCAGCTTATGTCTTTACAGTTGACTGGAAAGATGAGAGACTCATATTGTACCTTTCTGTTTATAAATCGGAGGCCTCCTGTACATGTTGAAGCCTTCGTCTGCAGATAGAAAAGAGTTGAGCGTCAGCAGAAAATGAATTCTGTAATATTACACAGCAGAACTTGTGCATTAGGTCAGGAATTATACTACGGTGGTTCAGATGCATGTAGTTGTCCATCCGTCCCTTTTCTTTCTTTAGCTATTAGTTATTGTTATTGTCAAATAACATACAGAAACTGAGACAAAATGCAAAAAAGCAGCTCGATGACAGAGTATTCTATATAGAATCTTGTTTTGATATAAGAGAAATAACAGTACTGGTTGGGATTGAAGTGCTTCAGTATTTACATTATTAGTAGAATGACTAGTGTATCAATATCAAATAATCATATGCAGTAACGTAAGAACCTGTTCTTGCTCAACCTGTCAAACGTTATAAAAAAAAAAAGGCATACATAAAAATTAGGGGGCTAAAAGGTACAAAACAATATCCAAGATTTTTCACAAATTTGGTTTTCTAATTAAAACAACAGAATTGCACCAGAATCAGTTTGGAGTAGCATTTGAACATGTCGATCTCACTATAAAGTGGAATTAGTGACCTTTTATCTCACATTCTACCTGAGTCTGATCAGGGACATAAAAAGTCATTGAAGTTTTTCTGAAATGATCATCAACATCATTCAAGAATCTCATGTTTCAAATCGAACGGTTCAGGTGACTCTGGCTAAATGCAGTAACACACGGCTCACCATTTTAAGCAAAAATCAAGGCAGTGCAGGGTGTTAGTTATTTTTTTGATCCATCCTAAAAAACATGCCAATGATTAACTGTCAAAGTGTTTCAAATCTCTTACACACACACGAAAAAACAGGCTTTGAAATATTCACAGCGCTGCTATAAATAGGAACAGCTGCAGAGGAATGTTGACTGAAGTAGGAAACAGGCACAAGAATTTCAAAAGTATTCTATCAAACCAACCAGTATATATACCCACTACTTTGATATTAATTTGAGCATGCTTATTTTTAGATGTAGGTGAATATGGGTCGAATAGGAAAGGAGAAAGGGAAGTGAAATATTTTGAGGGAGCAGCTTGTGTGTGTGTGCTGAGCTGTCTCATAAAGTACCAAGCGGTGAACTCAGTTGTGGGTGGGCGGCTGATAGTCTCTCTGAACTTTGACCACTAGATGGCTCAGTGTTTCTAAGAACAAAGTTATTCACAGCCTTCTCCTTGACTTCAAATCCCATCCTTAAATCACTTTGCTTTTACTACTTGGTGAGTTAATTTTACCGTTGCACTCACCATATTCCCTTGAATTATAGAGCATAGATTGTGGATTTTCTCTCAAGTGTATGTGTTTAATAGGAAAAGTAGAACAAAACAATTATCAAGGCAACAGTAATTAGAAAAAAATAAAGAGGAGTTGCAGAGCAGATGGGGGATCTTACCTTTGGAGTGAGGGAGTGTGGGGTGAAATAAAGGGGAGGTGGGGCTGCTGATTTTGTTGTCAGAGACTAAAGAGGGAGAGGGCTTCAACCCTGCTTGTTATACAAGAAAAAAAGTGGAAAGAAAGTGGAGGAGATTTTGAGGTTGCAGAGGAAAAAGTGAGAAGAGGGGGATTTTTTTTATCTTTGCAAAACTGGTGAAGGAAATGAGACACTTGGATCTCGTCTCTCACCTGGCCTGTGGAAGTGTTGTGGGGATCTGGACAGCGTTGGGGTGTAGCTGTGACGAGTGTGCATCCCAACTCCAAAAGATCCGTGGCTTGCAGATTGTGGTATGTACTTCCTAATTTCTAAACTGTCCTTTAAAATATAAAAGAAAAACAGAGTTAAAATCTAAACAAACCAAAGCTATTGAAGTGATATCATTTTACAGGGGTCGGGGTACATTCTCGTATCTCTTATGTAAGGAATATAATAAAACAGTTTCTTTACCTCAGTGGTTCTAGATACATTTCCTGGTGACTAAATAAATGTAAAAAAAAACAAAAGATAGAAAAATTAATGTACAGTAGTTATCATTAAAACAGAGCATTTTGCAGAAACGTGTGGTGAAAACATCGTATCTCCAAATTTGTGTCATATCACGACAAACAACCTCAGGCTGTAGAATTTAAAATGTTTTCTTTGAGTGTATACTTATGTAATTTTAACTGAAATATTTCAGCTACATTTCAAAATAAATTAATAACTAAATTTGGGGTTAAGAGGTTTTCACATAAAGACAAAAAAGGGGGGGGGTGGGGGAAAAAGGAGGCTAGTTATTCTAAGTAAGTTTCAGGAAGCCATTAAATACTAAAGACTTTTGTTTCTTTATGAGTTGACTCCACATTTAACAAGCAAACATTCTCTGATAGTAATGTGAGCTGCTCCGTATGAGTTCTTTATGTTCTTTAAAGCCAAGAGAAATTTGTCATCAAAAAGTAAAATCATGGTAAAACATTATTTTTAGCATCCACAAAATAAATAAATAAAAATCATTACTATCAGAAAACCTCCATCTTTTAAGACTGTGTGAGCGCATGTGACTTCAGTGTAATGCAGCCCTAAACGTTATGCTTGAGACATCTTAGTCAGAAATAGATTATGAAGGATCAGAAGCCCTGCTAATGGATTTTAAATTAATTTCAATTGGTCACTGAATAGTAAATTACAAAACTAGTTAGCATAAAAATGCAACATTAGCTAAGATGCACCTATACGTTCACAAATGTATGCTAGCTAAGTGTGGCGTAAGCTAGTACTTTATTAATACAATGCTAACTCCCTCAACCCTTCATCGATGCTCAACATCTGTTGGCGTAAATAAAATCGTCAACAGCCTTCAATAAAGTCCTGCAACCAAAAACTGACACTCAGGTCAACTTTCAAACGGTCAATAACATTTAAAGCTGTCAGTAATCACCAATGGGTGATGCTAGCACTTAAGAGTTTTTAGCTGCCAAAGAGACTATTATTGTGTTTGTTTTGTGGTGTCATTTCTGTAATTAATAACCAAACTCTACTAATACCAGTATAAGGAAAGATTGAAGAACCTTACAGACACGTCATATTCAGATTGTCACTTAATACTAATACTCTTAAGATGCTTACTAAGAGGACTGTTGCAGATCCTGCCTGCCTTATCTTGATAAAACGTTTCAGGCCTTTTTTTAGTGCAGAAACACTTAGTTGGAAAACACTCCTAGAAAGATGTATCTCTTTTCAAATCAAAGTCCTTTGCATAATGGGCCAAACACAGTCACATGTCAAAAGGACAAGACACAACCTCACTTGGTTTGACTCGTATATCAAACCAAGAAAAAAAGACACCAAACAATGACACACAAACTTGTCAGTGGATCAAAGCTCGGAGCGTCATATGGAGTTACCTCTTCAGGGCTCTGCCTGTCCTGTCTTTGGCTCTTGTTGTCCAAAGTAGAGGGGGTGTTGTTCACACTCTTATAAGATATCATATCAGGATGCTCTATATCATATATAGCCTTGACTCTGGGAATCGCCGCTAAGTCTCGATAATCAATGATCTCATTATCTACTTTTGCCTGGGACCAGGAGAGGGGAGGAGAGGGGAGGAAAGGAAAGGAGTGAGGAGAAGGACACAGAGAGGGAAGATAGAGGGAGCAAGGGTCAAGGTCACTCATTACATCACATCATGGAGGAATGAAACTTGAATCCAACAACACCATTTTTCGTCTCATTTTGGCACAAGATGTGAACAGATAAACATTATCTGTAGCCTGTTTCTGTCTCAAAATATAAAGTGTTTTTCAGACTTTCAGTATACAAACAGTAAATATTTGTTGGCTCATATTTTACAGGTGTTTTAATGGATGTGAAGTTTATTCCACACAGTAAACCACCAGGGTTTGGATCACAACAAACTAAGTGGAGGAATCAAAAGGACACTGAAAGCACTGGATTTTTTTTTTTTTTTTTTACAATCAAAAAATACAAAAAATTAATTTAAACACCCGTTCAATATGTGGTTGATCTTTTGCTGTGATTTTATGATTACATTGAGGAATTGTTTACGCATCATTCAACCACAATTGAAACCCCATTTCTCTCTCACGGGCAAGATGAAACTAGTTCCGACCAGTCAAGGTAAAGCTGAAAACCTTCATTGTGAAAAAATGTCTTTCAATTTTACATTTTCTATTTTCCTAAATAAAAAAGTCTGCATTTACTGTCAAAAAGCAACATCTTGCATGAGAGACCCTTTGTCCATGCGATTCCCCTGTTTGAATAAAGGATAAATTGTCAATCAACCAGCGGTGGATTTTGCACCACGGCAAAATGGACATTGTTGCTCCAACTTACGCAGAGAGTTCGACCAGGACTCCCTGGGGTGCACGAGCCCGGCCTGGAGGACGAGCTTTCAGATGAGGATGTTGGCTGAAGGAAAAATAAATAAATACAGCGGTCAGTTTTACATTTGTTTCTGAAGTGTGTCACTACAACAAGCACAACTAGTGTCCTCTCATTTGTCTAAAAGCACCTCTCAGGATGATTATGAAGCAGTGTACAGTGTCCTGGTGTCATGCAGTTACATGAACAATCATGTGTAGAATAAGTACAAATGTAAAGGAACAGTTTTCTAGGTATCAATAAGTCTTGTCTTATTGATTGGCAATAAGTTGCCTTTGCTATCCATAGCATAGGTAGCAGCTGTGCAATGTTAGCTGAGGTTAATTTGTTTTCCAAAGTTCTAATGCAAAGCCAAATGACGGCCCAGCGTTACTAAGTGCTTCATTACTCAGAACTTTTAGCTCCTTTAAACTGGTCATGAGGCAGATTGAAATTATAATGTCTATTTATTACCTATTAAAGCAACCAGACTTTCAACTAGAAAATTCTTTGTCTGAAATGTCTGTCAGCGGTAGATGTCAAATAAATTGATTGACAGCACTCTGCAGAAACAGCCTTTTTAAAAAAATGTTTAAAAAAACCCCTGACTTTTACATGAACAGGACAAAATCAGCAAAGAGATAAACAGTACCACCGCAGTAGAAAGTGTATCATCAAGAGCCCACAATAAATACCCACAGCTAAAAAAAAAATAATAATCTATTTTGGTCAACACTCATCATCTGCAACAGTGAAAACGTGACTTTACCGAGTTGTATTATGATTAGCTAGCTGAGACTTATTGTGTCATTTTTGTAATTATCTTCCAACCTTTAGCACTCCCACTTCAGACCCAATGTACATAACCCCCTAAAGTATATAGTTAAATGTGATTGTTGATTGGGGTTTCCATTGTCTTCAACACAAGGTGTATATTTCAGTGTGCAGTAGATGACAGTAAAGAACACAGACAAGAATGCAGCACTGTCAACATTCATATTTCATACAGCCAGTTAGGTATGCATTAAAGTTGTACTATTATTGCATTACCTTTACAAGCTATCTACATATTAAATCTCCTCTTCACCATTTTTCAATGGAAAAATGTAACTTATTCAAAGCAATCTTATTTAAATTATTCAAAGGTTGTTGTTTGTTTTTTTGCTTTTTGAATCAAACCGAGATCTAACTGGCTGGCCCAGTGAGCAAAGTGTTCACATCGCATGTGAAACAAGCAAGTGCTGTTAATCTCAAGAGGCAAGATTAAGCCCATGTAAACCCACTCACTATAGGAAAACTACAACAGTGCAAATGGCTGACAGGCTCTTTGACAATATTAACCTTGAGTTCACGTGAGGGGTAATAGAAATCAAGACAAGGTGTTTTTTGTCTGCTGACCTGGGGAGGAAGAGAATGGTTAATGAAATGGCAGCGTTCATGTCATCATAGGAACTTACACTTATATCCCACTTACATGCTCTCTGCAGTAACACATGTAAAACATGTGTTTCACTGAGATCTTACCCTGTAGTTATCCTCCGTTCTGCTGCTGATGTCTCTGCAATTAGGGTGCCAAATTGTTTTTCCTGTAAAGGCAGGGACAGTAATTTACAGACCGCATCTGAGTAATAATTATGAAATAGATTACAGCGTGCCAAAGAAATGCACATGTGTGTATATGCGTGTACATCTGCATGGATGCTTTCTCAAACTGACCTTGCAGAAACATTTCTTCACCTTCTTTAAAGATTTTGTCACAGCGGCTGCATCTGGCACAGCTGGGGTGATAATGTTTGTGCCCTGCCTGGACAGTCGAGGTCAGAAGCAAAAGAATTAGACTTCATTATCAAGTGTAAACAAGTACATGCTACTCTCCTCACTGTAAAGAGTTTCAAGTCATTACAGGTGTTTTTTTTATCAAACACAAACATTTCCACTGTAGCTGCAATATGTAAAAACAAACTCTGAACATGCATCATTCTGCACAATGCCACCTAAATGTCCAGGTACAGAAAACTCATGTATGATTGTGTGTTTTATTTTTTGTTTTCAAGATCATTTTTAAGAATTGGGAAAACAATATAAATAGAGCTTTAAGGTTAAGAATAGTTTTGTTAGTTACATTCTACATCATATGTGGGTCTTATACCCTAGATAAGCAACCAGAAAAATAAATAATTCAATCATGTTGTTTTGGTCAAGTCGCGTTCATTACACTTTTGAGAAATCATCACAAGAGGCAAATCACAGATGAAATCAAGGCCTTGTGCTTCAATGAGAGTTGATATTTCTCACCTCTAAGACTTTTCCAGTTATAAACTTCTGGCATTCATGACATTGTACCCCAAACTGAAACTGGTAATCCCTCTCACAATATGGAACACCATCTCTGAAAGACAAGGGGATAAAACATATTCCTATATGTGTTTAAGCTCTTAAGGATGCTTTAAATCTTCTTTTTTTATATATAGAAAAAGATAACAGAGATAGAAGAATTATGAATGAGACAAGTTATTTACTTGCTGATATATTCTCCACTCAGCACTTTGTTGCAGATTTTACACTTGAAGCAGCCGAGGTGCCAGTGACCAGCCATGGCTAACAGAGCCTGTCCGTTCTTTATGTCTCTGCCGCAGCCAGAGCAATCTGAAAACACACACATTTACATCAAGACTAAACATTGGACGTACTTACAGCCTCTATTTGGGACAGCCTGCCTGGCTTATTCTTGAATTGTATAAACCATCTATAAACCATCTATTTGTCAATACAGAACTCAACGTTCTGTTAAGTCCTATAGGGGGATCCTGATAATCCAGAGGCTCTGCGAGTCTGGATCCTCTATTGATCCCTCTTCTATTTATAGTCTAAGTGGAGGGCTGCCTTCTATTCTTTCTCTTATTAGAACGTACTTGACCTGGAAAGATCCAAGAGGTTGACTGGATTTTCTAAGGTAATGTAAACTCAGTTTTGTGAAAAAGATTTATTCAGTGCGCCAGGAGGGACTAAGACTGGAATTAAAGAAAGTGCTCCACTTCTATTCCTGGGACTGACTGAGCACAGAGAGGCCTTTCAAGACATTACGAGTGATCTCCTGGATGAAAGCTGACCATGTGTCAGCCTTAATCAAAACAGTACATCCAAATAAACACATGACAGGACTTACACACTTTTTTTTTATCTCCACAAGATCATGAATCACTTAGAAGAAAGTAAACAAAGATGCCAAAACTGGACAACTGTCGATTCTTGATCTGCTTTTAAATGATGTCTGCAGAGGATCAAGTCTTGCATCTATTTATAAAATGTTTCAATTAGTATTTTAAACCTGACTAAAATGTCCTTAGTTTGGAGCATAAATTCTATAAGAATGAACTTACTGCTGGGATAGCTGACTTTGTTAGGAGGGGGTGACATGGGTCGAATACATCGCTGACAGAGGCAGTCTTTTCCACTGAAGGTGACACAATCCCCCGCAGGAAAGCGCTGTCTGAAAAACAAATGAAGACACAAAGGTATGTCTCCCAGTTGTTATTGTTTTTTTTAAAGTAGTCCTTTTTTCTCTGAACAGAATTGCATAACTAAAAGTTTTAATTACTTGCAATGAGTGCACACAAAGCATGATGGGTGGTACGTCTTCCCCAGGACTGTGACCACCTCTCCCTCCACAAACTCCCCACAGCTGCTGCAGAGAGTGCCGTGGAGCCTCTGGAAGTCCAGCGGGCACAGGTAGTCGCCATTCTTTGTGAAGAAGCCACTCTGAGCCAGGTCACAGCCACATACTGCACACACACACACACACACACATACAGAAGAATAGATGCATCAAGATTTGTTTTTAACAGAAATCATTGACAAATAAATGTAATATTTAAAAAAAAATCTTTAAACCATAGCACTATGTGTCACAGAGAGTGTTGCTTGTACTGATCCTGTCCCCACAATAAATTAGAACCCAACTCAGACTCTACTTAATATAGCCTTTTGGCTTTTTCCGGGCATTGTTTCAGTATCCTGGTTTTGTCATGGTTGAAAGTATTCAAAGAAGCTGTCAGCTGTTTTCATCAAAGACTGTATCAAACATGGACGTCGTCTCAGTGATGTCACACATTGATTCAGATTCAGACAACTTTATTTATCCCAGAAGGGCAATTCAGTTTCACAGCCTACCGAGCCATGAAGAGACGTCATGAAGCCTAAAGATGGGGACGGCCAATATAATTTGTCTAGCTCGTCATCTAGCTAGAATATTCCAAATGATGACAACAACATAAATAAAGCCGACAGTTTTAGGTCAGTTATGGGATTCAGCTAAAATAAAGCCCATAGCCTCCTGAAAAACAGCCACAACGCGTCCACCTGTTAGTCAAATCAGCTACGCCCTTATTTTTCCTTATTATGCATAACTCTTAGCCTTATTATAATAAAAAAAGATGAGTTATAATAAAAATAATTGTGTGTAAACAAATTAAGAAATGAGCTTTGGCACCAAGACTTTTTGTACCAGGCTGTAAACATTTCTAGTTCTGCTTTAAAGACTGGAATCCTAGGGGCTGGTGGCCTAGCGGTTAGGTTGTGCTTCATGTACTAAGGCTATAGTCCTCCAAGCGGCCAAACACCTTCAGCAAGGCTGACTGTATGCTATACCCAGCAGTCAGTCAAAGCTAGCTACTAGCTGCAGAGCTAATTCAGCTGGTGAAGAGTTGCTACCTGCTAAGTAGCTTAAAAGGTGCTTTTTTCAGAATAACATGTGTGTTGTGTTTTCAGCTTTTTTCTCTCAAAGTTGTCAAAGATCTCAATTAAAGCAGCTTTAACGAAAAAAGTGACAATTTACGAAACTCTACCAACTCAATTACAAAATACAACATATATATACATATAAATATATATATAAATGTTATCTTAGCAGTCTGACTTTACGATTCTTTAGAGTTAATGTCTGTGTGTGATTGTGTATGTGGGTCTGTGTGCCTCTGTGTCTGTGTTAGTGTGCTAGTATATTTAAAGATCAGCCCAGTGACAAGTTACTGACAGGTGGGCGAGGTTTCGTCTCAGTTTGTTCAGAGTCATTTGATATCAACCCACCCATTTCTGAACAAAAAAAGAGCTCTGAGATGCCATGGGCAGATTAATGTTGCTCTTTTTCTGTGTGAATGTGGCTGTGCATGGATTTTTTTTATTTTTAAGAAACACTTTTTTTAAGTCTGAATAAAAATGCACCAACATGAATCTTCATAGTTTGTTGTGTAGTAATGACAGACGAATGAATTCACTTACTGTTTGATGCAGGGCTAAAGGTAATAGTGTAAATTATATATATTTTTTAAATAATGATTCTGATAAAAAATGCAATATGTTATTGTCACAACTCTTCTTTGAGCACCACAAAGTTACATTTACTTCAATATAACTTGTGTACATAACAACAACAACAACAAAAAAAAAAGAGGGGTCAACATAACATTGCTACTCTTCCCAAACAGCTGATTTAAATTTAAATTAATCCCATTCAAAGTGAAACACTTTAAAGCGAAGTCTGATTCAGTGAAGGCCAAATACCCCTTCAATCCCTATAGGTCTCCTCACTGTTAAAGTTCTGCAAAAGTACTGAGAGTCTCTTTGTTTCCTCTTCGCCGTAATCACCATCACAATGCGATGAAAGGGGAACAACACGAGAAGCTTGTCTGATTCAATTAGTGCAGACAAAAGCATGCTGAGGAAATATGTTGCCACGAAACAGAGTAATCCCTGTGAATGACTGTGACCACTCAGGAGGCTTTCAAAACAACCGTATAGAAATGTATTGATGTATGCATGCTGACTAATGAATTTGAAGAAAATTCTGCTTAATAAAAAACTTACTGCTACCAAAAATCTTAAATGTTACGAGACACCCATTGATGATCACATCATAAGGCCTCTAATGACTCTCATCCTACAGACCACCCTTTATAAAAAAAGAAGAGTTGGGGGGTGGATTTCTTTTTTAAGATGTATTTTTGGGCCATTTTTGCCTTTATTGGATAGGACAGCTGAAGAGAGACAGCAAATGTTTGGAGGAGAGAGTTGGGATTGACATTCAGCAAAGGGACGATGTCAGATACTAACCCATGGATGCTGCAATGAGGACTATAGACTCTGTACATGGGGCAAGCGACATAACCACTAGGCTATCCTGCAACCCTGTCCCCTGGAGTCTGAATTTCTGTTATAATATGTGTTCAAGGCAGACACAAATTCATCTCCACTGCTCATAAGTATTTCTTTTCAATTACTTGCTCTCAAGTTGTACCAAACAACCAACTTTGCTATACAACACCTACAGAGAGACCAGCTTTGGGCTAGCCTAAACACAGGTCTACTGATGATGGTATACTCACCCTTGCATGAGAAACACTTTATGTGGAAGTAGCTGTTCTGGACACGCAGTACCTCTCCCTTGCATGGATCCCCACATCTGAAACACTGGATGACACGTTTCCCCTCCGGAGGACACATGTGGCTGTCAAGATTGTGCAGGACTACAGGAGAGAAAGAGCAGGCTAAATGAATCCTGTCACATTTATTAATTATCATTGTCTGCTATCAGCTTTTATAAAATGCCTGCAAAAGTGCAATTGGTTGAATTCTGCATGTGCTATTAACTGATGTTTTACCTCCTGTAGCATTTCTAAGGAAGTTAGCGAGTAGGCTAGGCCCATTTTTTACACTTTAATGTTTTATTCAGAGAAGTACTGTGAGGCTAAATCTGCAACTCGCAATTTTCATTTCACCTTTATTTATTCTCGATGTTTTAACAGGCAAGTTAAATTGAAAAGTTACACGTTTTTGAACATTAAGTGAAGGGGGTCTTTTACAGCTGAAGAGGAAAAACAATGATTACAATCTACAGCCATGCTAGCAGCTCTGTGAGGCTAAACTTCCTTACAGCAATGATTTGAGCTAACACTAAATGCTATCAGTATTCTAACATGCTCAAAATTACAATGCTAACATGCTGTTCATTAGCTATTATGTTCACCTATGAAACTAATGATTTAATATTGTTAAAGAAGCTAAACTTAGTTGACCACGTTGAAAAAATTAATGAGGAATAGGCTTCACACAAAGTAAGATTTTAGCTAATCGGTAGAGTTTTACAGGTATGTGGGCCCAAATTATTAACCTGAATCTAGACAAATCTTCTCCAACAGATGAGCCTCAAGTTTGGACAGATTTCCATCCCCCCTAATTCTGGTCAGAGCAATCACAGCTGTTTCTTAAACAAATTACTATCTAATATCATAAAGATCCAAGATGGCGGCAACTACCGTGGACTTTTCCGCGTCCTATGTTGCACCAGTAATGAACTGGAGGGTGGTTCAAAGTAAGAACGAGTATGAATGTACAAGAAATGGCTACTAATTTATGTTGTTCCATCAGCAAATAGAAAAAAATAGAAGCCATGTGTCTTAGTTGTTGGTAATAGCTATCTACTTAGAAGCCTTAGAAGTTAGCCCCACTGGCAAAGTATTAATTAAAAAAAACTGGCTATCTGTATTGAAAGTTAATGTATTATCAAGGATGTTGTGTTACATAACATGCTAACTTCATGTTGGCGCTAAAGGAAACATAATGGAAATGCCAAATTCATCCCATTACCTGGAAAATATTGATGTCTGTACAACATGTTCAGCCAATCCTTTAAGTCGACCTTGAGACAAATATCAGATGTGTGTAAAACCACATTTTCAATGTTTTGGTGTGATTGGAAAAAGCAAATCAGAAGCACAATCCTGTCAGTTTAGAGGACTGTGTCATTCAGACAGCAGGTTTATCCTTTTCTGTCTGAGCTGTTCATTACAATACAACAGTCCCTTAGAAATGTCCTGTAAGTGATTACATAACAGAATGTGATGTACAAAATAACCTTGCTTTGGCACAGAAAAGCACGCTCATGAAACTCAGACATACACACAGTCACATTAGTCTGAAGAGTACCTAAATAAGACGAGAGCTTCCAAAAAAAAAAGCCAAAACGTTTCTGCCAAGATATATATAAAAAAACTAGTTTGGTTATTCTACATTAGCATTTACACTTGTCTGTCAAACCTTGATCTTGCTGTAGTTAGAAACCTTAACCTTCTTCCTTCTCTCTCTGTCTCTTTCATGTTTGTATGGCAGTAGCAGCAGTGGATGCCTGTACAATCTAATCACAGCCCACTTGAGAGGTCTTGAATGTGATTAGCAGAGGAGAGAGAGGAAAGAATGTGGCGCGTCGAGAGCGCTCTGTCTCCCAGTGTTTCGACACAGCTCAAAAAATAGATAAAGAGACACATGAGCTCAGTCTTTTTTTTTTTTTAAACACAGTAAGTCCAAGAAAAATCTCAACAAATCTAAAGAAAATAACATCGACACTGGAAATACACTTCAGTTAATCCCAGCCTCAATAGCATGGATGACTACATTTATTTGACCGAAACAGAAATATCTCCACACACCCAAAACTGGAAGTGAAAATGTTCTCTGAACTATTTCTACTCCCTGCGAGTTTCTCGAAAATTGAGTCAGACACCGTCGGTATGCGGCCCCAAGTCAGACCCACAACAGGAGAGATTTGTTGCTATGGTTACAAGTATGCAGTAACATACTGGATTAAGAGACCAAGCTTTCACAAAGGTCAACATAAAGTTCACCGTAACTGATTGTACAGATTCAGTGTGTACATTATGTGATGTTAAAATGTCACTATAGAACAGCTGCTCTAACTCAGTCTGCATTATTGATTCTAGTTTGTGAAAAGACACCACAAGATGAGCTTTGTTTTATCACAAAAAGAGAAGCATCAAATATAGTAATCAAGTGATAAAGACAGAGAAGTAAAAGGGCTGATGAAAGGATAAAAAATGACTGAAAATAATTAATAACAAATTAATAACAATAGCAAAAAAAAAACGAAACTAAACACACTATGTACCCTGTTTCCCATGTGGATTTATAGTTCAGGTACTGAAGGTGGCAGGACTCTTTGTTGTGTTTGAAGTCCGTGGTTCACCCTCTACACCACGGGCTTCAACCACAACACAGAGTCCTGCCACCTTCAGAATCTTTCTGATGACTCTGCTGTAGTTGGATGTATCAGCAAGGGTGAGGAGGCGGAGTACGGGGATGTGGTGGGTGACTTTGTTGCATAGTGTGAGCAGAACCATCTCCAGCTCAAAGTGGCAAAGACAAAGGAACTGGTGGTGGATCTAAGGAGGAGGAAGGCACCTGTGACCCCTGTTTCCATCCAGGGGGTCATTATGGATCTTGTGGCAAGACTTACAGAGAACGGCTGTAACAATTTAGCCAGTGTGTTTATATGGAATCTCACTGATGGAGGAGGAGAGGAAATTAATCAAGTCTGTACAAATAACACAAAACAGTGCAGTACAGTATGTGTGTGTGTCTGGACTCCTCTGGATATAAAACAGGATTCCAAAATGTCCTCCACTCTTTCTTGATCTCTCCCACAATGCGAAGCTGATCTGGTGTCAAGTCTTAGCAAACGGTGGATTTAGACGGACAGCAAATGGAGAGAAACTTGAGATCGACAGTTAATCACACTACTATCTCCAGCTATGAAAACCTGCATCAGTGTTTGTGTGTGTATTTGTGGAAGAAGCTCGGGTGAGGGGAGGGGATGAAAGGCTCTATTTTAAGTTTCCAGAAGTTTCAGTGTAAAAGTACAACTGATTCTATTTATGTGTGAGCATAAAGACAGGAAATGTTAGGTATGCTCACTAAATTTAACCACCCGGTGCAGTACAATAAGGTCATATGATTATAATTAAGCTGGCTGCAGGCTGGATTCTCTCACACTGTTAATAACATTTACTGTATGTTTCCCTTTAAATATTCTCCTGTTTGCTGGTTAGGAATTAACCGCCAAAATAAAGAGGACAAAGCGAAGGTTTTATACATGTTTTGATTCAGGATCACTATCACAAGTTACAGCAAAGGTTCTGTAATATAAGATACAGTTTAAACTTTCAATTCAACTTCTTCTATTAAGTAAAGATGCAGCCGTTTTAGTAATCATTAATAAGTTATATATTTTTTCTACAACGTGATGTCACTTATTACTGCTGCACAGGTGACTGAATAACTTCAGTCTGACTAAGTAAACACCCACAATCGAGTATCTTGATATCCCTGTTGCTAACAGTATAATCAAGGTAAAACACTGTTGACTTTCTCTAGTATTGTTGAGATCACATGTTGTTCTTACCCAACCATGATGATGTACGATTAGCCGTGACAGCTGTTCTCACACTTTTACCCACTTGGCAGCCGAAGTTTTTAACTCTTGATTTAGTGTCTAGTTTAGGAAACATTTGAAGTCTGAACAGATCAAAAATAAGACATTAATGGAATTTAAAATGTAATAGTCTAATAAGAGCTATTAGACAGACAGGTCTCAAGTTTTCCCAATAAATGCTAGTTGACAAATGGAAAATCTGTGTAGCTTCTTAGGTTAAAAAGTTAGAAGGTAAACATGTTCATAGGATGAAGTTGTTAACAAATTTCTGATTAATCATACATACAGTATGTAAAGACAAACAGAAAACAGTTTGAGAACAAACAGACACACTTTCTTTTTCAGCCTCAACAACAAACATACACACTCGTGTGTAACAGTCATTAAAAAAAAAGTCTACCTTTCTCTTTCATGACAGCTGCTTTGTGCTCGTCTGTCGGCGCTCTCCGCAGCACGTCAGAGTGAGGAGAGGAACTAACTGGACTGCTGGTCCAAGAGAAAAGAGGGCTGTCCAAAACACAGCTAGAGGGCCAGAGCGTGTGTGTGTGTGTGTGTGTGTGTGTGTGTGTGTGTGTGTGTGTGTGTGTGTGTGTGTGTGTGTGTGTGTGTGTGTGTGTGTGTGTGTGTGTGTGTGTGTGTTCTCAAAGAGGACAGTGGGAGTGGCATTTGCTACCCTCGTGTTTCTGAACCATGCCCTCAATCATGCTGAACAAGAGAATATTTCAATTTGGCTGCAATCCGTTCACAGACTGCTGACACTCATTGCTTCCCCAAAAAAAAACGTAACGCTGAAAGTGAAGTTCTATTCTTAAAGTGGGGGCCTTTGGGGGGGATGGGGTTCATGATCACATTTACCTGAAGATATCCACTGTATTGATAATGCATTTAAAACTATCGGATACAGATTGACTTTGTGCATCTATGGCTGTACTGTTGTTCAGCTTACATGACTTAGTACTTATATTAGCAGTTGATGATATTTCTTGTTGAAAAAGTCACTCTCTAGCATTAAATGACTCATCTATCTATATAGAAATGACCTATTTTATGTGTGACTTATGTCTCCTATGTCACACAGGCTGCTTGCGTTTGCTTAGTCAGAAGGCTAAATGACATGCCTTGTTTTCCTTTGACCTTTGAATGCAGCACAATATTGACCAAAAAGTTGGACTTATTTCCTGCTAAATGTGAACTGAATTATGTTTTGGACAGAGTTTAAATACTTAGGTTTATTATAAAGGTAGCACAGCCAGATGAACCGATGCTGAAGGGCTCAGTCAAGTCAGATGTGTTAGCTTTTTTTGCAAAGTTGTGTATTTCTTACGTGACAAGGCACAAATGTCTTTTTGTATTGTCTGTTTGACCAACAACCTTCAGTAATAACTACAAATGATTCACTGTGTTGATAAATTTGCAGAAAATATTCAATCTTGTTGTCGCTATTCAGCATTTTCCCCGTTAAAGATCCATGTTTTTACTTGTATTCACAACAGATAGAGCATTGTGAAAAGTTACTAACACTACAACCAATCATCCACGGAGGGATAAGGTAAGGGTCAGTAAATACTCACTGTCTAACATGTCTGCAGTTGAAGAAGCCAGCTTCTCACACACAATGTAGTCGTTGGGGTTGAGGAAAGGCAGCTGCTCCATCATGGACTGTTTGGGAATCAGATAGAGGACCTCGGCTAGTTCACCATCTTCGATGATCGACATCCGCCTCACAGAGTTCTTCCTCTTGACCCGGTCCAGCACCACAATGTCGTTGCTGGAGCCGCAGATCCGGCCCAGGCCGCTGAGGTTGAGGAGTCCAGACATGCTCATGCTGTCCAGGCTGTCAGCCAAACAGTTGAGGCTGCAGATGGACTCCAAGTGAGAAAGCATAAAGTTAATGTCAAGAAAATAAAAGCCGCTTGCTGAGTGTCAGGTATTAAGTTGTCCTCTAAGACTCTGTGACTGACTCAGCGTGGGTTTGTGTGTGTGTGTTTGTTTGCATGTGTGTGTGCGCGTGTGTGTCCATCGGCAGTCAAAGACTAACTCCTACCACACACCCCATAAGAAGATTAAGAAAGGTATATTTTTAGGTTTTATCTGCATGGTAAACAGAGGATAAGAGACACTTAAACAGGTGACTTTCTTCCCTCCATTCCTCTGACTTTGACCTTTGCCCCACAGAAGAAGAATACATCCTTCTAATCCAGATTATAAACTGGAGCCGGTATCGTATTGTAAAATCATATTATCTTAATCTTCAGTAAATTACCACCATGTCTGTAAAAGCTGTGCATGTTCTGTATAATCTTTGTTTGGATTATGGTTTAAATACAAAGAACAGCTGGACACACAATTATTCATTTTAGGAGCCTTTCATAAGCATACAACTACCAATGGATTTGTTTTAATCTGCTGTAATATTCAGCCTGATCCACAGTTTTTTCATTCTGTCTTTAGAGCAGGAGACTCTTCACTTTTAACCTGGCACAGAGTCAGGCACCCTGTGTCTGAGTCTTTATAGTAATCGTACTTGAGTATTTAAGGACTGCGGTTTATTCAAGGACAGACGATCAACCTAGATCATTTTACAAACTCTCTGGTTTGTGTTTTCTTTTCTTTTGGGGATATCACTGCTTAAAACTGTTCCGATTGGGTAAAAAAATGTATCAACTACGTAACCAACTTTCTCCATGAAGAAAACCAAATACTCAAAGAGAGCTGCAAACATGTCCATTCACCATTCAAGCACAAATGAAATGTTGCTGCCATTTCTCTCTGCAGCTCTTTAAATGTAGTCTACATTCTTTCAGTCGTTGACAGTATGATGGATGTGATAAGAAGTGCCGTTGTCATGACTACCTCCCATTAAAATACCCTAAATGACTGAGACAAAGGTTTCTTGGATGAAAACAATCTTGTTACATGGATTCCAAGTAAATCAAATATAAAATTGCATTTGGGAAAAATACCTGAAGACCTAGGGCGAGGCTATAGTAAAAGCCGAGGAGAAAAACAAACAATGGAGTGTTCACAATGACACAGTACATAAACTGAAGTTTCCCCGTTCATTGAAAGTGTGGAAAGAGCTCCACCTAGTGGCTATAATGTGGTAAAAATGCTGTGCTGAGTATTCAGTAGAAAATGATACTGCTTCTTTGAATTGATATTGTTATTTTGTAACCTTATATTGTAAAGTAGTTGCATTAATATCGTCCCTTTAAGTTATTTTTGGGGCCTTTATTAGATAGGACAGCAGAAGAGAGACAGGAATATGTTGGGAAGAGAGTGCAGGGGATGACATTCAGCAAAAGACCATGGTTGGCTTCGAACCCAGAACCGCTGCGATGAGGACTATAGCCTCTGTTCATGGGGGAGGCGAAACAACCGCGAGGCTATCGGCGCCCCGGTTTGTTTTTTTAAGGTTCATAAACTTCCATCTGTACCAAAAATTACAGTATGATGCTATAACAGATTTATTTTTTTCTTGTCAACATGAGTTAGGTGAAAGTTTTGACTAGAAAATATGAAAACATTATATTGTTGATTAAATAATTGTTTACTCCACACAGTGGAGTTGTGTTTATGGTCACCTGGAAAAGTCCAATTTCCCTTTTTTTCCTGTTTTGGTCTCGATCACTGCCTGAGGAAATATCTTCTGTTTACTTCTGAAACACTCCATCATGTTCTTCAGTGTCTGTCTGCAGGTTGGTGCTGAGCTTGTAGTGAACGTTGTATTAATAACTTTTTTTTGGCCCAGATTGTTGTAGAATCATCTGAAAGTCACTATAAAGCTCCTCAATGCTTTGTGGAGATGCAACTTGGGGATGATAATTGTCTGCAGGGTTTATGAATCAGGGCAACTCTTTTACATTTAAACAATGTCTCTGTGAGTTTTGATCAGGTCTGCTTTAAGTTCCCTCTCTGGGTAAGAAAGTGTTAGAACTGTGGATTCATGATGCTACTGTGTGTATGTGAGTACCGTAGCAATTTCTGTTCATTCCAACGACCTAAACCTGCTTGTGACGACTTAGAGAATACAAAGAGACAGAATATGACTAACTTGTTGGTATCAAACATTGTTGAGGACATACATGTAACGCAAAGTCACCTGTGGAAACAGGAAATAAGCATTTTATTTTCTGCTGTTTTGTAAAATTGATCAAAATCCCTTTTTTTGTCCAACAATGAACACAAAGACAAAACATAAAAAATAGTTCACTGTCGGGTTACAACCATCAAAGACAATATTCACAGACCTGACAGATTTGTGACATGCTTTCTTTACATGATGAGCTGTCTATTTTCTAATGTTTGTCACTACTGTCTGTCCTGTTTAAAATGCTGCCTGTACTTAATTAAAAAAATGTGAATATATACATTTGTAGTGGCAGTTTGCTTCAAACTGTTGATGGCCGTACATTTGGTAGCTGAGCCAGGATATGATTGATGAATTGTATGCCAGCTCCAATACACAAATAAAAAAAAAATGTTTAAAATGTTTTTGTGGAATTTCCTTTAAAAGAAATGTCTGAACTGTATTACTGAAAAATCTACAAAACTTGTAAGGTGAGGTATTTCATCAAAAAAAAAAACTAGTACATACAAAATATATCAAGCGAAGGAGAGAGGGAAGTGTTGAAACGTGAGGAAAAGCTCAGGAGTTGATAGAATGAGATCTGACCGCCTCCTCTTCCTCCTCCTCTTCCTCCTGCTCCTCCTCTCCCTGGTTGAGCGGCTCTCTGTCCGAGTCTCTCTCTGCCGCCTCTGACCTCTTGGTCGTCTTGTTCAGGGTCCCGCCCTGGAGAGGAAAATCACAAATTACATTACACATACATTTGTATTGTTTGTTTAATTTCTACTTCGTTTTCCTGACAGTAGCAGACGTCTGTTTACGTGTTTTCTATTTTTATGTTCACTGTTTTGCATTAAAACTCCGCGACAGATTCTCTTTATTATGCAAAAATCCAGATTCTTGTTGCAGTAAATAAACGAGCAGTGTTTCAGATTTCTGACCTGTCTGTGGTCGACAACATTAAGCAGCACTGAGACGACGATGCAGCCGATCGTGTTAGCTAACATAAAGATCATCATCCTCTGCCAACGCCACAATGGAATCTTAGTTTCACTGGACAGGAGGAAACAGAGAGGTAGAGTTAAATTAAATGTACACATGACATATTCTGTCTGTGCACTGCAACACTATCCTAATCTGAAGAAGTTCCTACCTGGACTTGGTGCCCAAAATCTGCCCGACCACCAGATTTGACACCCCGATCCCAATCATCTGTATGGAGGTGGCCATACCCATGGCTGTTCCCAGAGTCGCCTGAGGAACCACAAGGGGGATGGACGGCCACATGCTCGCCTGGGGGACAACACAGAGAGATTAAATAAAGGAACAAGCTTTTCTAAACATGATGACAAACATATTTTTTAACATTTTGGGGGGGGGTAGTAAACATACTGCAGCGAAAGAGTAGGTGATTCCGAGCCATATGGTGCAGACGAGAGGCGGTACAAATGTGAAGGCGAGGAGTCCGAACACGGGCAGCGTGAGGATGGCACAGGCCACTGCAAAAATGCCCCTCAGACCCACATAGTCCTGAAACAAACAAGAGAATTATCATTGGTGTATATGTACTGAAATCCTCGGGAAACATGTTGAGAGAGAAAACACCAATTAAAATACTGCAGTGGTATGGAAAACATCTAAATCATCAAAGTAGACAGGATAGAACGCAGCAGCACGACTGGTCTTCAACCTTCCAAAAAGAGCTCATGTCACTCCGCTGTTCATCTCCTTACACTGGCTCCCAGTCACTGCTCGCATTAAATTTAAAACTCTGCTGCTCGCCTACAAAACAGCAACAAAAAACAGCTCCTCCTTACTTTAACTCTCTATTTCAGGTCTACACTCCCTCCCGTCCACTACGCTCTGCCAATGAAAGGCGTTTGATCCAACCTTCACAACAGGGTCCAAAGACGAGGACTAGACTCTTCTCCTCTGTCGCCCCCCGGTGGTGGAATGAACTTCCAAACTCCATTCGATCTGCAGAGTCCCTCTGTACCTTTAAGAAAAAGCTAAAGACCCAGCTCTTTCAGGAATACCTACTAACTTAACTTAATGATGATGATCTCGATAGTATTGATGTAATGATGGTAATGATGATGGTTTTTGTTTTTGTTTGAAAACAACGACGTATAAGATGGTTTATATACTGATTAGAGTCTCAGACTGGCAGTTCATGTTGTGTCTTGCCTCTGGGCAATGCCTTCCAGCACCTGTGTGTCCAATCGGACTCAAAGCTGATCGTTCGTCCTTACTGACATTGTTCCTTTATTTTTCCTTGATCCTTGCTTGTGTTGTTCTTACTCTCTGATGTACGTCGCTTTGGATAAAAGCGTCTGCTAAGTGAATTGTAGAATTGTAGAATTGTAGGTAGCAACAAAACAGCACACGGTTACTTGTTGTATAACACTTTAGAATAGATGACAGATTTTGGAACAGGTTAGTCAACAGGAAAGATTTCCAGGTAACTGATACTCACTATGAGAATTCCCACGCTGGCCGAGAGGATCAGTGAGCTGTCGTAAACCGCCCCGGCGATGTACGCCGCGTCCTTCTGACTGTAGCCACTGTACTTATCCTGAATGAACTTACTGGACAGGGAAAATACAGCAGACAAAATGACTCTTGTTAATGTCTTGGGTCATAACAACATAGTGCTGTAACAATATATAGGCTTGGAGGGGAAAGTTAAGCAGCACATTTAAGACACAATGCAAATCAACATGCATAGAAGAAAACTAAATACAAGACATTAAATATAACATTTAATAGTATCTAAAGGCAATAAAGTACCCCTTAGCTTCCTGGGAACAGTGATTTAATATGTCCAAGATAACGCAACAGGCCTGAATGCTTCATGGCTTACAAGTAAATAAGATACGTCTTAATGCCCAGGACCATGTAGTCCTTTATAGAAAAGAGACTGACACCCGTCTGATACTGTATACAGACGAGCACAACTGCGCCTCCACCTGATGAGGAAACTAAGGACTTTTCATATCACCAAACCCATTTTAACTCACTTATTGAATCCATCCTCACTTTTAATATCTCATCCTGGTACAACTCACTCACCACCATACACAAATTTCCATCAGGAAAAACCACCCTGATCACAGAGGACCCCTATCACCCCTCCTTCCAGTTACCGCCATCAGGCAGACGCAGCAAAGTCTCTCTGGCCCGGAATAACATCTTCCAAACATCCTTCATTCCCTCTGCCATAACCCCCCTGAACAAAATCAAACAGACCCGTTTTTATGAACCGTTGTTTTAAACAGTCCCCTTTTAATGTCTGTACTCTGTGTTATGTTTTTAAATAAGATGTGTTTATTGTTTGAGCCTTGTCAAAGGAGATTTTTTTTCTGGCAGGATTCAGGCAGAAGCACTGCAGATGAGCTGCAGATGTCTGGTTTGTCTTTTATTTAGAGCCATGAAAACACCATTACAATATTGCAGCCTTCTAAAATACAATTTCTTTGTTCTTTAGAAAGAAATCTTTCAATTATATACTATAGTTGTTTATTCCTGCACCAGGGGCCTGTGCATACATTCCTTGAACGTAGTCCTCAATGTGACGGCAGTGCATCCTAGAATGTCTTGGTTATGTATTTATTGACTTATTTATCGATTACTGTTGTCCTCAAACTGTGGGTGTCATTGCCCAAAGAGACCACACGAGGGTGTCAGCGTGCCAGCGTTCATCTTTGTCAAGTACTGATTTGTTTGTTGTCTCTGACATACTCTGCCTGTTGTTTGTTTGTAAATGTATGCATGGTCTGGGTGGACTGTGAAAATTGCCCTCTGGGACAAATTACGTTTTCTAAGTTTAAATGGCTCTACCTGGCGTCTGCGATGAACGGGAAGATGCCATTGTAGAAGAACATGATAGTGAGTACCAGCAGCCAGTATCTCAGCGAGAGGAGCTTCACATCCTGAATTCTCTAAATATAAACAGAGAAAATGAATAATTTAGTCCACACAATCACTCCAGGACACAATCGACCAAACAAAGTTAATTCAAATGTTATTTAAAAAAAAAATGAGGTCAGATCCTGTTCATACCACTTTGCGGGACTCCTCTTGAATGGCTCCATCAAGGCCGAGCTGCTTCATTCCGATCTTGTCCAGCGTGCTGACGAGAATGGCGGATGTGAAGCCAAGCACGCACAATATAGCACCTAGGAAACAAAGCATCAAGTGCCATTAAGTGTGAAGGAAAAAAAACTGTGGCTTAAACTTTATTTTCATAAATAATTCTGAAGTCACGCTCACACACTGAATAAAGAAATGGATGTAGCCACCCTGAAGTCACACATTAATATAAAACCCTCTTTTGAAGCCTGGGGTGCAGCTTTAGGTTATCGACATCTTAGTTTTCTGGAACTGGAAATGACCATGTTTCAACAACAGGGTGGATACGCACTGATATGACTTATCCTGGTTTTAAGAGGTACATGTAGCTAGGTCCTTAAGCATACCCTGCTTTATCTTTGATTTGACTTTAAATGTAATTTACGAAAGAAAAATGAAGCATGAAGAAGATTGGGTTTGTCTGAGGTAATAAATCAGCTGAGAAGTAGAGTCCTTGTTGGTCATCAGAAAAAAATAGTTTTAAGGCACCTCCACATTGGCTTCACTTTGAAATCAAGAGGCTACGTCCACTTCTTGTATACGTTCTATGGTCATGCTTTAAAGTTTGAGATGTCCATCCCCTCCTTACGTACCACCCCAGAGGGTCCACTGCATGCCATATTTTTCCTCAAACTTCTGGGTGAAGAAGAAGTTCAGGACCGACCCCAGACGAGAGAATGCCAGGGTCACACCGAAAGCCAAGGCCAGCTCCTTCCCTTTGAACCAGAAGGCTGTGATGCGGTTCTGAACAACTGATAGAAAAAAGTAGATGAGAGAGCGGTTTAGGAAGCT
Source organism: Tautogolabrus adspersus (assembly GCA_020745685.1). NCBI lineage: Eukaryota > Metazoa > Chordata > Actinopteri > Labriformes > Labridae > Tautogolabrus > Tautogolabrus adspersus. The sequence continues at coordinate 10,975,322 of CM036554.1, forward strand.
TTCTCTGAGCTGACACTGCAAAGAATGTGACTTTCTGTAAAGAGGCCTTACTGGTCAAAGATCCGTTGCCTGATCCAAACAGTAATCGGCCCGTAAGCATGAGCGGCAGCAGGTAGGGAGTTCCTTTAAAGTGAGAGCCCAGTGCAAACAGAGAGGAGCCCAGAACGCACAGGAAGGAGAAGAGAAACACTCCGACTGCAGAGAGGACGCAAGGAGAATCAATTTTCAAAGAGCTACTTTACATAAGGCAGTTGTTCTATTGTTGTTGGTTTGAAAGATTTGCAGATACAATTTATTTAAACTTACAGCGATTTCCTAATTTGTCAATCAGGAAACCAGCAAGGACAACCACTACTGCATTCCTACAGATAAGACAGAAAAACACAAAGTCAACCTTTTCTACTTTCAGTATGTTAGAGCAGAACCCGTGTGTGTCACTGTGTGTTTGTTTACTTACGTCCAAGCATATATTGCATAAAGCAGATTATACTGCTGAGGACTCATCCCCAGTCCCTCCACACAGTCCACTGTCCCATTGATCACTGTCGAATTGGGACATGTCAGGTTCTGTCAGATGAGAGGAAGCCAGAGATTGAAGTCGTTAGTTAAACAGTCACAAAGGGGGGCTTTGGAATTCTGACTACAAACGGCAAACTTTGTGTGTGGAGAAATCATCTTAAAGCGGGTCTGTCCTGCGACCTCATACTTTCTTACCCCTTGGAACTGATCCTGCAAAACACTGGGGATGTCAAAGCAGAAGTAGGAGCCGAATGTCAGCAGACAGTTGAAGAACAGCACCACAAAGCGATAATACGCTGTAAAATAACAATAAGAGTGAAGAATGAGTCTCTCCTGGCAATGTCTGATTCAATGGTTAAGCATCCCTATAATTTACAGTCTTAAACACAGACAGGTAGAAAACCAACACCTGGGTTTTTTTATACATAAAAAAGGCTTATACTTTATTGTTGCATTTAACACAGTGCATTAAAACTTTGATTACAATGTTCATTCTAAACATAGTGCAAAGCATGTGTTCATATATAAAACACTCTGGTTTGTACAATAATCTCACTTTAAAGCTTACATCACTGAAAGAAGCAACACCATCGTGTATATTTACTGTTACGAATTAATGCCCTCCATACAACACAAACTAGTGAGCATTCCAATTTACTGCCAAACTTAACAAGTACTCATAATAAAGAAAGGACATGATCATGTAAATTATACTCTGACTGTAATTGATTTATTTCATAGTAATCATCTCAATCTTCTATTTACCTTTTACCTCATGGTGCCAAGTAAATGTAAAGGAGAAAAAAAAAAAGTTTAAATACCAAACAAGTATAAAGTGAGAAACTAAAGTTAAGTGCAGTACCTCGTCAAATGTAGCCTACTTAGTAAGTTCTCACACTGCAAACGTGATTTTAAGTAGAGGGGAGCTTTGGGGGAAAATTCCGTTGGAGTATGAAAAAGCCAGGTTTTAAAATATCTTTACTTTAACTCGGTCCATTGAGGACCTTCATGTTGGCCTCAAGAGGAAAACAATCTGTTGTTGTGAGAGAATTGCTGAGTTTGCTTAGTGTTAGTATGGCTAAATGGAACAGCGAATAAGCCATTCATGAAATAGCAAACCATTAGGCAACTTCCGAGTTAGTCACATGAACTTTTTTCAAGTGACTTGAAGTTTAAAATGCTGACTGGGTCGTTCTGTGGCCCAGTTTTTTAGGGAACACTTAGGTCTGGATGTGCACAATAGCCTACTAATATGAGCAACTTCGGTACAATAAGACTATATTCAGACGTACCTTTCTCCGCCGGTTGCGTCATGGTGAGAAGAAAGCACAGTGACTAAAAAACAAAAACGTTAAAATCACATCATTTCAGAGTTGTTTACATGGAAAGCTGTTGTAGCAGGTTAGCAGTCCACGCTCTGTTCCGCTGCTACGCTCCTCCTGCTGCTGCGGTCCATCGACCACAGCTCTATGAACCACATGGAAAGACCTGCAGCCTATGACTGCAGCTCTGCACGGACGCAGCAGATCGTTTGGAAATCTGCGCAAACAGCAAAACTGCAGCGCCACGGGGTTCAGTGTTGTTGTTTTTTGTAATCACAAAAACTTTATTGATCAGTTTCAGTTTTCCATTTAAATTAGTTTCTACAGTTATTAATAGGGAAAACTAGAAGCTGAAGGAATAGTATTATAGTAAAAAATATTTTAAAAGAGGGTCATTTAAAAACATGGTTAATATAAGGTTATATATTCTAAGTTTTCAAAATACATTTTAAGTATTTACCAGCCCTAAGCTGCAAGTGAATGATATCAACGTGAGCGAAGAAGCCTATAAAATCAACACGTCATTTTACATGAGCCTATATTATATTATATTGGATTATGTCACGATATCAAATGGGTTTCTTACATGCCAAGGAATACAACAAAAAAGTATATTTCTTTAACATGTAATTTATCGTTCCCACCCAACCAGTAGCCTACAGGTAATTGAAGACTGTGCTGCCAGCTGCTGTATCTCTTTGCCTTCTGCTGTCTTTTATTATCAACACACAGAGAAATAATACATTTAATTTATGCAGTAAATCGGGTAACTGCAAGATTCAGAGAGGTGGAAAAAAGTTGTATTTTCTGTAATAATGAACTTGAAAGTATTTGTCACTTGTTAAATGCTTCCATGTTCGCATATTTTGGTTAGATGTAGAGCACTTCTTCACCCAAATTGTACATAGTTGGATAGACTATAGTTTGTTTCTTTTCTTGTTGTTTTGCATGTCTATCTTTGGCATTTTGTAATGTTCTGTTGTCACTTTGTGTCAATAAACATAAACATAAACACACACCGTAGCTTAAAATCTTCCTTTCCTACATTAAGTGCGACTGTACTACGGGAAAAACAGGGGCCCTTTCCGAATAGCCACAGTTCAGTATGCAGTGTGTACTATTCAGTAGGGAGTTTCAGTAGACTGAACTCTCGTGGTCATTCAGTATGCATTTTTCGTGTCCACCTCAGTATACTGAACATTTCAGTATGGATACTAACTTCCGGGTTTTATGCAGTATGGATCGGATGCATGCTTTCAGGAAATGAATTGTATTTTACCACCCACAATGCTGTGCGAAATTAAACATAAAACGTCACTTCACCTGCGCCTCCAAATCAAAACAAAGGAGCATGGATTAATTTAATCAATATTTAATCTAGAATTAAAGTCCTCTTCTAAAATCACTCCTTTTAATTAAGAACAGAAAATGTAACAAATGTGTGCATGATTATTAAACCTTTCCCCCTCTGTTTAAAGAATGATTTACATATTTATATCTGCGTCTTTATTGGTTTATCTTACTTTATATTCTGTATATTACTTTCTTTCCTATATGTACTGTATGTTATTTTATTATTTAATCGGTTTTTAACTTTATTTACATTGTGATTTTATTTTTGTTTACTGACTGTATATGTGCATTACTCTTCTTGAATAAAGATAAACAAAAAAAAAAAAAAAAAAACGAGGATGGAGGCGGCCGGTTCGGGTAACGCAAATGACGCCACTTCCATCCTGAATGAATCAAATGAAGTAGGCACAAATATCTGCTTACTGTGCGTGTCTACTGAATAGTAGGTACTAAAAGTATGCAGCATGGATAGTAGGTACTGTCTACTGACTACTGACTACTGACAGATTGAGTAGGCACTTTGCAATTCGGATGCACCCAGGGACATACAGTATAAAGCGCGTTTAAATGTTTTGTCCCTCAGCGGACACCGTCGAGTTGATACACATTGCTGTTCCACGGATTTCATGTGTGTATGTGGTGTACGTAAAGGTGTTTGGGAGGCTTTTGAATATGTCTTAAACATATGAAATGTCTGTTCTGCGGAGAGCTAAAACATGGGAAATATCTGAATCTGAGGAAAGCGACACTGAAACGAAAACCGAGTTAAACCAGGATGAAAGCAGTCAGGCAGCAACAGTCAGCAGCAAAGTGTCCATAAAGAGTCCGAGTTCAGAACACACCTGCAAAATCACCCAACTACCTGCAGCCAGCACAAGTGAGTCAGTTAAAAGCTCTTCGCTGTCTCCACCGCGACAAGATGGCAAACCGAGTCCTGCAAGAAAACGCCGCACCAAGGGGGAGGTAGAGGCGGACAGAGAGAGAGCCAGGGAGCGGAGGGAGGAGAGGGAAAGGCAGAGAGCAGCCAGAGCCCGGGAGAAGGAGGAGAAGACACAGGAGCAGCAGAGGAGGAGAGAGGCGGCAGAGAACCTGAAAAGTCTGCGGCCGGAGAACTGCCTAAAGTGTTTGACTGTCTGCATAGATCCAGGTACACAGGCTGACCGTGTTGCCTTCAGATGCTGTCGGAAAATATAATACCAGGAGGTGTACAGGACAAGCTTGTCCAAAATCAGGGATTTGTTGAGGTTTAAAAAAACAACAAATTATTAAATAAATTGTATTTAAAAAAAACTATTTTTAGGATGAGGACTTCTTGGTTTCCCTAAACATAGCAACAAATAATTTAACAAACACACATATCAAGAGGTTGTAACACATCTGGTGAAATAATTAAAGCTACTGAATGATGAATGAAAGTCTAGTTAGAATTTTGTTGTTTGCCACACGGTTCCTTACATCCATCAACCAACAGAAGTACTTGGGTAGTAGCTTCATTTTTCTTATTAAACCAGAATTGTTCATATTTCTACATCTGTAAACCATTTGGGGCTTTTCTTCTCCAGCTCTTCTGCAGCAGGATGGCTCAGACATCTTGCTCGACACCCTGGTTACATTTGAATGGAGGTTTAACATTGAGAGCAAACAGCTTCCACACAGCATCACCTGGACAAGGGACTTACCCCAGGTAGGGACTTCTTATCTTTTGTAACATAAATACTGTGCATTTCACTTCTACATCCTGTAGCTTTGAGTAGGTGGAAATATAAAATGCTTGTGTACTCATCTGCATGTATGCATTAATGTTTCTTTTTTCCTCTGTCATGATGCTTTTGATGTCTTGTGTGAAGCACTTTGAATTGCCTTGTTGTTGAAATGTGCTATATAATAAACTTGCCTTGCCTATGTCTGTAGCAAGGAGACGGCAAAGAAGGCTTTTTAGAGGAGGAGCAGGTGACTCTGGTGCTGAATATGACTGAATTTATGGACATGGTGATCTCCTTGAAGAAAGTAAGCAACCTCTTAAGTTTTTAATAATTGCGCTTGTTGCACACTTACATTAATGTCTCTGGAGGTCTTAGTTGCATCCATGCTACATTCTAAGCCCTCCTCCATATTCCTTTGTTACCACTGCAGATGCTAGACAGTGAAGAGGAGGAGACGGGAACAGGGTCCATCCTCAGTCTTGTTTTGGAGTGTCTCAACCGTGATGCTAAGAAGGTGGTCACTCTCTTAGTGACAGACTACAGGTCGGTGTATGATCGATAGATAACATAATGACTCAGTTATTTTCTGATGTTCCAGCTTTATTTACCTTTGGTTCGAAGTTAACACATGTATTCTTATTGCCAACAGGACAAATGATTGTGGTGTGCATTTCTTAGACGAGACCCTCCAATCCAAATTTGGGATGGAGAATGTGGACATGGAGGAGGTCAGTTAACTCTGCAGCTAGTTGATCTTATATGTTTTTTTCCAATGTTTTACTACCCAACAATTATTCTGAAGGTTGAAAGTTAACGGTTTAAGAAAATGTAGTGTGTTGTGTTTGCTTTCCTCCCTATTTATGTGGAAGTGAAGTCAAAGACTCTGAATTGTCCGATTTTTTTATGTTGTAGGGTCATGGTTGCCAAGTGATTGTAATTGGACAGACCGGCAGGCAAAATAAGATTTATTCTTCTCTCTGTTCCTTTCCGAACATGGATTGGGATAAAAAAAAAATTGTGAATCGTTTTCTGTGAACGTTGTTTGTTTTGATAATGTATGTGCGGAACAAATAAAAAAATGAAATGAAATGTATATAAACATGGACAACAAGTTTCCACACACTCCTGTTGTACAAAAGTGAAGCCAAATACCCCAGCGACAGGCGCTGACATGTTGCACTGGTGATGTCATTTGAAGCCTGAGTTGCGCAGCAGAGATCCTGCTAATGTTTGGACATCCTGCACCTTCTGCTACAAAGCACACATTTAACTTACTAATCAAGCCGCCTGCGATTGGTACAGTCCACAACTTAACTGATTCTTGTGCTGGTTTTCAGTTGAGTTTGTTAAGTTTCCTCTCACCGTCCTCCTCTACTCTGCTAATCCAGTAAAGAACACTGCAGGAGCGGCATTGACAACGGAGTTTCAATGATGAATCACCACCAAATAACTGTTGAAAACTACAGTTCTATGAAAATGAACACTTGGTCATAAAGCAGCTTTATAATAACTAACTAAATGACGGAAACCATTTTTTGAGAAATGTTTTTTGATAAGTATTTTAAATTTAGTTTGACCCATTTTCCTTCTGTTGACATTAGGAAAGTGGAACTTAGGATCTATACTACAGCCAGTCAGCATGGGGGGCACCAAATGTTTTGGCTTCATTTTTGGGTAGCTGTTGTGTCGTCCATCTTTCTTTATTCCTTTCGTGACTTAAACTAATCAGATCTTGAAGATGAGGGGTTTCACATGTTATTTTTCCATTCCTCTCCAGGTTCTTGTTTACCTACAGCTCTACAAAAATATCTCAGTGGTGTTCCTGGATGGCTGGCAGGAGGTTACTGACCATGTATGTGCCGTCACCAAGGCCTTATCTAAACGCCCTTTCAAGTACGCAGTCATCAAAGTCATTGTCACATTAAAGACTTAAAACTTTCTATCAGGCATTAAACATCCATTATCATTACTTGTTCATTGACTAAAGTAGACCTATCTTCATTCACTCATGAGATTACTTTTCATGTTTTGTCAGACTGCTGACCGAGAGAGCAGAGCTGCCCTTCTGTGTGGACGGTTCTTGGGCCATCGGGGTCCGTGTAGAGAGAGACGGCTCGGGACTGACGCAGGTCTGGTGCAAACAGGTCCAACAGCTTAACAGAGTTAGTCCTGCTGTGGCTTCAGCCGTGACAGCAGCATATCCGTCACCGCAGCTGCTTCTGCAGGTACGCATGAGGACAAGCAGGGGGAGTGGCCTTAATTCCCATTAAACCATGCACTTTCAAAGCAAGAAACAGTTACATACAGTACATAACAACTAATCCAAAATGTCTGTTTGATTCTTTGAAAATGAGATATAAAAGCAAACTTGTTTTGTCTTACATTTGATGAAGAAAGATTAAGTTTAAAGTAATGAAGCCTTAAAAATGTTAGCGATTAATTCAATTAAAAGTGAATTCATAAAATCACAAAAAAACATACATACAGTAAAAAACACTGTTTAAAAAAATATCTCATTATTTTTAGGCATACCAGAGCTTGGACTCAGAGGAGGACAGAAAAGGGCTGCTGGCCGGTCTGTTAGTGAAAAGTGGAGGAAAAGAGAGACGTGTAGGACCGGACATTTCTGCCAGAGTCTACCGCTGCTTCACAGCCCACAACCCCCAACTGGTCCTGGACTAACATGTCAACGTTAAAACCAGAAGGATGAATGGATGTCACTACTCAGCTGCTAATATGTTAATGTTTATGTGCTAATAATGAGCCTTAGATATCATGTTTACCAAAAGCACTATTTTATACACATGTTCAGCTGACTCATGGATTAAAATCTAATCATAAAAGAAGGATGTACAGTATATGATGTATCGTTCTGATACAGTACTCTGTTTATGTATCAATGTGAGATAAATTGTTAGATGTCCTTATTAATAACTTTTGTTTATTTGAAATGTCCTGTAAAAATGAGCTGCAACAGAAATTCCCATTTTGGTTTTATTTTATAGAATTTCCTGAGTAAGAAAGTTGATTACAAACTGCATATAGAAAAACAAATCATCTTGTCAGCAAGGAAACCAACAACTTTTGGTATTGGAGCCAGACGCTGATTATACAACATGTTAACTGTACAAAAAGTCATTTCTTCAGTATCAAAAAAGCAGATCCTGTCCTGTCTGGACTCTATCCTTCTGAACAGTCGGCCAGTTTTACCTGAAACCCCCTTAGGCTTTCCATTGATGGGAATGGCATAAATAAAAATGAAAAGGAGCAGTACAAATGGTTCTCATTAACCCGTTTATAGATGTTGGATAACACAGAACCCTGGTATCCCAATTCCCTTGAATGTCTCACTGCCTTTATAGTTTTTATTCCCCCAATTCATTGTTTAAATGCCATGAACTTAATAACTAAAAGGAGGAGAGACAATCTGCTCATAATGTTGATTGAGCAGTATTGGCTTTTCGCTGAGATTGCTCTTTTGATTTGTGACAGGAGAGCTCAATGGCCATAGCAGAATACCTGTACACCAAACACTTAGAAATAAGTTTTTACAGCTGAGTCATGTCCAGCGGCATCTTTTGCACTGGTAATCCTCTGGCTCAGAGCAGCAGCTGTCGTAGTCGCTGCTGGGTGGAGTAGGAGGGCAGTGGCATGTGCAGGGTTGAGTCTGCAGTGAGATCTGGCATGGGCACGGATAGGGGACAGAGTCAGGAAATGGACTGTTGCAGGGGCTTGGGGAGGCGCAGGCACTCAGGGTGGAAACTTGACTCGGGATGGGGCTGGAAGGCAGACTAATCTCCTCCGTGAAGTCCTCATTCAAGTCCACGTGTTCTGGTAAGTCAGGTTCCGGGCTGTTGCTGAGGGTGAAGACCCAGCCGAGCTGTGTGTGGAGGAGGGTCCGCAGGCCGGGGGGGCAGATCCACAGCATTTAGTACGTCTGGGCAGGAGGGCAACATTTGGCGGAGTCGTGCACAGCAGAGGTACTGCAGGGAGGTGGGTGTGTAGCAGGCACGAATCATCTTCATACTGCTCTTTGCTGCTGTGGAGCAAACCATGGGAAAGAACTTCTTGTTCTGCAGACGCGTGGCAGCAACACCTGTTGGAGCAGAAAGGTGGTAGAATGAGATCGCCTAAGGGGAGCTAAAATGCTGCTTATTAATAAGATCTTTTAGTATTACAAGGAAACACACCTATGCAGTATCGGTTCTTGTAAAAGGTCAGGGTGCCGTGCCAGGTGTCTAGGTGAACTCCGATGATGGAGCCCTGACCAAACCGAGATGAGAACTTCACTTTGTCCCCTTTGTGCTGGAAGTGACCTTTAAACACAAAGAGATGCAAAATATAATTGAATATTGGAAGTATGTAGATGTAGCAATACTACAATATACATTTCTACAGGTTGTGCCAACAAAAATCTCACCAAGTGAAAGTAAAAGGGGAATTATCAGCAGTAAAAAATAAAATGTAAATTAACAATTAATCATCTTGTTCGAGGTCCTTTAAGGTACTTCAGGTACACTGTAGTTGTTTGGTATTTTAATCCAGTTGTTCCAAGGTAGAGCTCTGCCCCCCTCTTAAGGGTCACAAGATGAATCTTTGGGGTCATAACAGTTTGAGGGCAAATGTGGCTAAACAATGTCATAACAGTTTGAGGGCAAATGTGGCTAAACAATGAAAACCTTACAGAATAGCATGTACTTGAGAATTGTACAAAAAAAGAAAAGGAACAAATGTGTGTAGCAGAAGATGATGTACTCTTCTCTTTACTGCCCTATTTCAAGAAACCTTTAGAGATTAATTTACTCTGTGGTGGAACTGCTCACTACTCAACCACGTCTGACATGTGTTTACTAGTCATTGCTTATTAAAAAGTTGGAGACACAATGGAGACACAATTATATTTTCAAAGTAAAAAAAAATTTAGAAGCAGTAGAAGTATAGAAATGAATACAATGAAAGAATCAAGTGAAGTACAAGTACCTCAAAATTGCACTTCTCAACATACTTCATACCTGTGGTGGAAAGCCTCCGTCCACTCAGAGATAACTCTGATAATTTATGGTACATTTAACCTCTGTTCTACTGACCTGTGTATGAGAGCCCCCAGCTGTCCTCATCGTGGCCCAGCAGGCTGCCAAAGCTGTACTTGAACTTCTCCAAGTTCACCTCTGAGGTACCAATTCCCACCATCTGCACAATTAAACATTAAATAAAGAGGATCAAACCAGGTGAATCAACAGCAGTAGTTGATGATCCTCAACATACATAACACCAAATTGAGATTTCCAAACAGGCCTAGGTGCCTTTGGTATCTGAAGAATTAAAGCTTCTGCTACCCACCATGTCAGTTCCGTAGACAGGAGATGTCATCTTGACTTCCCAGAAGTGTTGGCCGTCTGCGAGCTCCTTGGTGCCACGGATGGCCGCTGTGCCGCAGCTGTAGTCGGAGTGAAAGGTCACCTTCCTACTGTCGCAGCTGAGGAAGGCTCCAGAAGACTTAAAGTGCTCATCCCACACCCAATCAAAACCTGAGGGAGCGGACACAAACTTGATTTGTAATATATCTGAATGTGTAGCTATTGTTTACAGAAGTTAATTAAAGTCTGATTTATTGACTTTCATAAAACAAACAAGGCCTTATAGTGTTCCATCAGTCTGCCCAGCTTTACTTGTTCATTCCTGATATGTTCATATGCTGAATTTGTATTCTGCTCACCCTGATCCTCCTCCCCACAGAGGCAGTCACTGGTGACACCAAAGCCTGGGCTGAACTCTTCCTGTCGCTCACACTGGCAGAAGGACTCCCCTATCACTGGCTCCGTGCTGGGCAAGGCCACCACCTCAGATTCCATCTGAGAACTGGACAGATAATCCACCTCAGACTCCTGCGGGTCGCTGATCTGGTTGACACAAACATTGCAAACAGCATCTGGTAAATCCATAGATGTGGCCATGGTCCAGGCAGGGATGTTGGCTCAACAGGAGGGAAAAGGAATTAGATCACAGTACAGGAGAGGAGCGTGAGGATTTTAGGGAAGCTGTGATGCCTTTTTGTAAAGAAGAGCCCGCAGGGAGAGAAACTGAAGGAGTGAGAGGTTGTCCTGTTTCGCATTTCAATGGGAGCAAAGTGAGAGCCGACTGACTCGTATGCCATGTTTCAAAGGCTCATCAAGACAGCCTTTTCCCTAAAACCTGCTTGCTATTGGTGAGAGATGACACGTGTGCCCATAAGTAAAATTAGACCCCTTCCAAATATAACGAGCCCCCCTTTGCCTGCCTTTGGTGACCTGACCCGGTCTCCCTGACAGCCTTTTCAGACAGGAGGCAGTCCCAGTGGAAAACTACTGGTGCTCAGAAGAAATCCTTCTCGTTCTTTTACCTGTTCTTTATATAAAACACTTCTTATATCAAGTAAAAAAAAGATGCTGAAGTGTCTCAGTCTGCAGGCGAAAATTCATCAATTCAATTCATAAGCAAATAGAAAGCCTTATTCGGGACGTGTGTGTGGCGGTTATTTTGCCCCCCATTTTATTTCTTCCAACCTCATGCATTTTCTTTCTTTTATAACTCTTAAATTAATTTAACACCTTTATTTTTGCTTTCATGACATCATGATTTTATGAACTGTCGGTTTTATTTTGCTTCCTTTATGAACATTTTGTAACTTGATTTTTTAAAGCGTGTTATAAAATAATGGTTACTGTTATTATTATTGATTGTAAATGGCCATTTGGTGTTGGCACATTTAACATTTATTTATTTACATGGTTTGTTTCAAACATTATTTTGTATCACATGTTTTTATTTACTACAATTGACATGGCTCTAAAACACGTCTGCTTCATTAGTGATTTTTACATATGAATTTAAGAAGATTGATCATTTTTATGTGTTCTTATGAAGTACACTTGCAGTCTGTATTTTCTGTGTGCACAATGTGTATTTTTCTTGTTTTTAAATGTTATAAAATGCATAAAAATGAATGTATGTATAAGATTAGATATACTTTATTGTCCCAAGGGGGAATTTATACTTTAACAATTTAAATTACAATGTTAAATTGAGCAACCTACCATTAAAAATATATTTTAATTCTAAATTTCTCTATACACTTTCCAGACTCTTTTCTTCCTCAAATTTTACTGCCGCCACATAATATCTCACCTGTGTCGTTGTCCGGCTCTCACACTCCTCCCTGTCCGATGTCTGGATCACTGCCATGGCATGTGTCTCGTGCCGTGTTTCAGTCAAGGCCACATGTCGAGCCCGACCATTCCTGCCTCTCCTCAGCATGGCAGCTCTGTGGACAACAGACCTGACACCTTACCACCAGCTGGCATGGGCAACATAGACCACATACTTTTGTATGTAGGTCAAGTAAGGTCAGTGTGGAACTGCATTTCCCAGCTTATATATTCTCTCTCAACAAATGCATATCAGATGATACATTTTCCAAGAAATTCAGGACGGAAGAGAGCATGAAATGATGTTTCATATTAAAGAGGGGTTTAGTATAGAAATTATGCTGACTATAAGTTTTAAAAGCAAAAAGGGACTGACTCAACTTTTGAAAATGTGTATGCATGTGTGTATGTTTCTCATATTTCTCACACACGTGTTGAGCTGCTGAAAGTAGGTCAGTTTACAGTGACCTGGAAACATTTTTCACTACCTTACCCTTTTACACCAGCTCTCATATTGATTGTGAAGTTGCAAACAATCCTTGTGAGGAAACTACGCACATAAAGACTGATCCCTGTGTGCAATCCTGCCTTTTTCCCATCAAGCCCATATGTCACAGTTGGCAGCAGGAAGTGTTTCCATGCACTTGTTTAACCTTTAAACCCAACCCTCTGCTCTGCCACTGTGGCAGCATGTCTGTCAGCGAGCTGCATCAGCCCATACACAGATAAGGTCACATGGCTTGTTGACTGCACTGTGTACAGATCATAAATTAAACATCCTTTGTGTTTTTACTGCTGCTTATATTGACTGTAACACTTTGTTACAAGAGGATCTAGCAATTTCATTTAAATTAGATTTGTTTCTGGAGAAATAGAAGTGAATCTATGGATTTGTAAGACTTTTTTCTTCTTTTTTTTTTACTTTTTCCATTTATGACCTACTTATTAATAATTTTAAAGGAAAACCTGGGTCAAATGTTGCACAATTATTACTATGGGAAACATTTTAATGTGACAAATGAACACTGAACAAGTGTGTTTCTTCTAAAGACAAAACAACAATCAGTGAAGTTTTATGCAATAAAAATAACAAGAACATTTTAGGAATTTGTCCTCCATCTTTGTTGTTAAAATGTTTTTTACAGAATACAACAAAACAAGCTTTATTATTAGTTAACTGTTTAGTTGTTTTAATGTAACTTCTGAGTTTAGAAAAAACACTTCTTTTTTGTCTTACATTAAATGACTGAAGTCTTTACTTCCTCAACACTCACCCTGATAGCATGTCTCTGTTAATGCCTCCTCTGAATGCAGCAGCTGGTAACTACTTTGCAAGCAGGTGCAGGAGATAACTGCCATTAATGTAGATTAGCTAGTCTGGAGCTAGTCTCAATTTAATTGGTCTTTACCCTACATACTGTAAATGCATCATCTGGACAACCCAGTGAAGACGCACTTCAGTACCCTTGCCAACCAAAGTTTTGGCTGATGTGATATGGATGCAGTCATATTAGAACAAAGACAGTGACCTCAATGTTTTTCTTAGATGTCAGCTATTCCAAGTCTGTCCCAAGTCTTACACAGACTTTCTATTCAAACACAACAGTAGTGTCTTTTCTTAGTGATCCACACAAGTTTACACACAAGTCAGATCACATAGACTGTCTTCAATAATCTCTGCTAGTCACCAAAGATAAGAGCATAATTTCTTTAAAACTCATCATATACTTTATTTACATTGAGTTCATGCAACATTAACTGTTGTTTTGCGTTATCTTTATCTGGAAAGTCAATCAACCACAGTCGAGTACAAATACCTACATTTGAAAAACTATGTATGTTCTTACCTTACAGTAGTCTTTCTATACACAGTCTTGCAGTGGCTCATTGAACGCTACTGTGCCTCTATATCCGCCCGTATGACAGGTGCAGTTTGCACTCTGTCCCACTTGTGACCAGGCTAGACGTAAACATTACAGCTCCACGCCTCTATCTCCTTCTTATTGGATAAGAGGTACATTGGGGGAGGGGTTAATGTAATTTATTTAGTCAACTTTAGCTAATATGGGTAACTTTTCTTTTGCACGAATTACAATGTGACTTAATGTGTACCTCCTGTAGATGAAGGGCGAAACAATTAAAGGAAAACAAACAGAAAAAAAGAAAAGCACTGTCCTAGATTTAATAATAAAATGAATCTATACAAATATTATACTACGTAGATATTTTTCAGGCAGTCTTTAGGACTAAACTAGCGGATACTGAAGCTTATAATGATGTTGAATGACTCTTAAGGTGAACTATTGAGCATGTAGTTTATCTGACTTGAATTGGGAAAAACAGGATAATCAAAAAATAAATCCTGCGTTGTCTGGAAAAAGCTGCTTACCTGGGACATGGACACTTTCTTCTAAGTTTAGAATAAATGAAACCTCAAGTGTCGAAAACAGAATCATGCTTGTTTTTTTTAGCATATCTGATACAGTTGAATGCGCCATGGTTTGCACCGGCAGGCTATTGGTGGCATTGGATTTAAGGCGGGACCAAACTGTAAAATGCGCCCAGTGATTGGTTAGGTGGGGCGTGACGATATACGGAAGTACTGAGCTGCGCAGCGGGCATGATTGAAATCTCATATCTGAAGTATGGAACCAAATAATGGTAGGACAAGTAACCTTTCAAGAAGTTTTACCATGAATTTACCGCTCGTTTTGTTTGCTTGTTAATCCGAAAATGAAAATACGTGTCGTTCTTTAGAGATGGCAGCTGTAATAAAAGGCTGCGTGTTTTGTACTTGTTGATAGCTTAGCTAGCTGGCTAGAGAAAGCGAATAAAAAAAGCAGCTTAAGTTTAAAAATGCAGCTGTGAGAGTTTTTTTATGCTCGTATTACTTACAGAGAGCTAGTTCATAGTAACTAACGTGAAACATAACTCCAGACGAGGACCTACTTACATTGAACTCGGGTGATGAAACATGACTTCAGTCCCAAACTGCGACATTTCTCTCTGACCCTTCACTCGGGTTACTTGACATCTGCTAGTCACGTGACAGGCTTGTCATTTTTTGCTGGCAGTTAACTTTTAAATATTTGTTTGTATCTACTGTCCTCGCGTTTAACTGAACAAATATTTTACTTTAAACATAAGACGGGAACTTGGATCAGGTCAGGCATGTCGTACTGGTCCTGTCCGGGAAAGGAGGCGTGGGGAAGAGCACCATCACCACAGAGTTAGCTCTGGCTCTCAGGCATGCTGGTAAGAAGGTGAGTTTAAAGATCAGACCAGAATACAGGGTTTAATTATTTACCAACATAATTTATTCCTAATCAAAACACACAGAGGAGCCACTAAGGGTGGCTGTAATGCACATACAACATTCTTTCAAATGTCAAGAAATGAGCAGCATTAGTAAATTGACTGGATATTCAACTGTCTGTGTCCATCAGGTTGGCATCCTGGATGTTGACCTGTGTGGGCCCAGTATCCCCCGCATGCTGAATATTGGCAGGCCTGATGTGCACCAGTGTGACTCAGGATGGGTGCCTGTCTATACAGACGCGGAGAAGAGCCTCGCCCTCATGTCCATCGGCTTCCTGCTGGAGGACCCTGATGAAGCAGTGGTGTGGCGGGGACCCAAGAAGACAGGTATGCCACTTGTTTTGGCTCTTAACATTAATAAACAGACCTATTGTGTGGGCATTGTTGCTTTAACATTCATGTATTTTACTGTATTAATTCCCACCCACTGTATCTTCTCTATTATCTACTTTCTTTCTCCATCTCTGAATGTTCTCTCCTACAGCTCTGATTGGCCAGTTTGTGTCAGATGTAGCGTGGGGAGAGCTGGATGTGCTGCTGGTGGACACACCACCAGGGACATCTGATGAGCACATAGCAGTAGTGGAAAAACTTAAAAAACACAGAGTGGATGGAGCCATTTTGGTCACCACACCTCAGGTACCCATGAGTCTGTGAAACCCTCTACATATAGGATGAGCAAGAAGACTAAATATAGTGTAAGGGAAGGTTCACACTGGTTTAAAGAAAGCTCAGATTTGGTTGTTTATACATTCAGCCTTGCACAATAAGTAGTCTGAGATAAGATAAGAAAAAGGGTTTTAAAGCAATAAAAGGAATGACAGAACAACAAATGAACATATATTATGTTGTCATAGTTACAAGCTTATTCCGATCCCTGCTCTTCAAATCTAGATTGAAACCAAAGTTTAAAAAAATCTTCCAACATCTGCTTACATATTATAACTCAAGAGTAGAAAGCTGTTCTTCTGCAGTAAACCACGCACTAAGTGAGTTTGTTAGCTGCTGTCTCTGAATCCAAAATAATTCCAATCAGCAGAAGTGCTGCTTTTATTAAACACAAGGTCTTCATGTACTATTACATTTACCTTGATCTTCACTCCTTACTCAGCCATCGTGCTAGCTTGCCTCGCAGTGCAATTAAGTTGACCCCCAATTAGTCTTTGGTAATTAGTAGCTAGATGGCGCTTCATTTTATTGGCTTAAAATTGCGAATGCATGACCCACGTATCAAGGGCTCCATCTGAAAAAAAAAAAAAAAAAAGGCTCTTATTTTCATTTTATTGCAGTCTTTAGTGATTTGCATATTGAGCATTTTCATATCACAACAATGATGAAAGTATGACATAATGTGCAGAACTACTACTGAGATTGTACTGTATATTAAAAAATGTTTTGTAAGAGGCATGACATTCAATGGAAATGTTTTTGTCTTGTGTTTACTCCAGGCAGTGTCAACAGGAGATGTGAGGAGAGAGATCACTTTTTGTAAGAAGACTGGTGTTCGGATCCTGGGCATCGTCGAGAACATGAGCGGCTTTGTTTGTCCACATTGTTCAGTAAATACCTTCATACCATCAAATGTGTACTATTCAGAAGTAAAATATCAAAAAGGCTTAATGAAATGTGGTCACAACAATGTAATGAAACAATAACAAATGTTTTTTTTTTTGCAGGAATGCAGCAACATATTCTCAAAGGGTGGCGGTGAAGAGTTAGCCAAGCTGACTGGATCAGTCTTCCTAGGTGAGCTCATTAGGATTAAATAACATGCAATGCTCACTTCCAGCCACAAGGTGTCGCATCACACTGTGACAACACATCACTCCTCTCCCATCCATTCATGATTTAGGAGGCATTTTACATCACTAGCTTGCTGCTAAAATGGTCGATGTAGACTTCAGTGCAGAGGTTTAAAATAGCTCAGGAAAAGCACGATGCATACTTATCAATAATCCTCATTCAAATGAATGGATCTACTACGTTTGCCTCAGTGGTTATCCGCTTTGTTTGCGGATCAATCCTGTGAGTAATGATGCAGCTAATTCAGCTTCGCCTGTGGCTGAGAGAAGGCAGTTGTGTGTTTGTGCTGCAATGCAAATATTTGATAAGTCAATGCTCTGAAACACCCACTTGATTCTTACTATTGATTATCAGATTATTCAGTTGTATGTTAGTTGAGTGCAATATTGAGGCATTAAGGTAGTGGTAAAGCATTCATGAACATTGATAAATCAGGTGTTAAATACATAATATTTGGTGGTCGGTTCATTAACCTTTCCGCTCTTTCAGGTTCTGTGCCCTTGGATCCTCTGCTCAGCTCCAGCATAGAGGAGGGCAGAAACTTCCAGCAGTCGTTTCCCGACAGCTCCACCTTCAGTGCTATCAGCAGTATTTGTCAGATTCTTCTCAACAGCCTGGAAACTGCTTAAGCCATCAGTTTCTTTCTGGATTGTGTTGTTGTGAAAAGTAGATGTAATGATGTCTGTTCTGATTTTCATCTTGTACAGTTGAACATCATATAAAGCTTTTTACTTATCTTGTGTTACACCTTATTTCAAATGTGTAACTGCTAACAGTACAGGCTTTGTTAGCAGTTATCTCTACAGGGTGTTAACCACAGTGTGAAGATCATCATGTCTCACTGCAGAGGGAAAACTGCAACTATGCTACTCTCTTTTACAGCCAATTTAGAGGCATGTAGTGATACTACTGTAAATCATTCTGCCTTTATAAAACTTGTTTCCCAGTAAAATATGCAGTTCTTAAACACCTCGTGTGTTTGTGTGTGTGGAATCAGTCAACTCTAAGTTGGAATCTTCTTTAATTCGATTGTGACAAACGTCGACACATCAGGATTAACTTCAATACCAGTGGTAATACAGCATTGTAGATTGGCGCTTCAGTAAATGCATCAGCAGCAGGTCCATTTTCAGAAAACAAACTCCAGATCAAAATGTACCAGTGTTTGCATGAAACTAGGCCAAACCTGAGCATTAATCTCACTGCATTTCTGCTCAACGCTACAAGGGATAGCATCAAGTCCAGTCTTCTTTTGTTTTTTTTGGGAAGAGCTGTACGACATTAAACACACATTTTGATTTGGTTTAATCTTCTGAAACTAGCCTGCTCTTCAGCCTTATATCCAACAGCAACAAGACACTGAAACCCATGCAGGATTTTAATGGCTGGAATGTGGATGAGATGAAGTACAGCCACAGATGAGAGGGAGGAGGAGAAGTGGGTGAAAAAGATGGGAGAGGAGATGAAATTTTGGAAATTACACTTGTGAGACCCAACACGGGGCACACACACCTTTAATGCAAACAGCAGTACTACAGGAAAAACACTGAAGTTTGAGAATGTTTGCGTAATGATTAGAATACAGCTACACACAAAAACTCCCATTTCACCAGCAACATACTAAAGGCAATCTTACTTATTAAACCAAGAATTACATCCAGAGGAATTCCAACCACTTATCACAATTACCCCACAGTGCATTAAATCTATCTATATAGATATTTATATGTCTGTATATAATATGTATAATATATCCTGGGGATTTAAAGACTTTTGCTGCAATAAACAGTTCAATGAATAATTTCTTATAAATAAAATCAGTGGAAAAAAATTGTAAGTCCATATACATTTCTCTTTACAAATAGATCCTCGAGATTAATGCAGAAATTGTGTCAACTCCCAGGTTGATATGGGAGGAGAAAAAGCTGTGCGGCCCTTTGGTCAGCTCTCTACGACCAGAGGCCGGACTGCCTCAGCCGGCCCGAAGGCCTGAAATAAGTGGAGGGAAAAAAGGAATCTTCATCATACAACTGTTTTGAAACACACACACACAAGACAGACAAATCACTACATTGCGCATTTACAAGTTGACTATCAAATCGGGACGACTGTACACATTGTTGAGATAAGACCATATTTATGGAGCCATTTAATTCATTTTTTCTCCGCCCTTCACTTCTTTCATCTTGTGTAGCGGAATTATTCTTTTTTTTTTTTTACAATTTTTTCCCATTTAAAACTTTTTCTCCAGCAGCAACATAAAGGACAGATCTTGTAGTGGAGATGTTTGGGTGTTTTTTTTTTATTTCGTGGAGAGAATTAGGGCGACGATGAGCCCGTAAAGACCCAAGACCTCAGCAAAAATCAAAATCAGGATCATGCCCACAAAAAGCCTCGGCTGCTGAGCTGTGCCCCTCACGCCCGCGTCTCCCACGATGCCGATCGCGAAGCCTGCCGCCAGCCCGCTGAGGCCCACGCTCAGCCCAGCGCCCAGATGGAGGAAACTCCTGAGCACAAAGAGAAAAGTGTTTGTCAGCAGGAGGAATGTTAAGGATGACAGAATTCAGTGGTAGAGAAATCGTCAACTAAAAATGCAAATGTCAAGATCATTTTGTTCTACTGTGATCAACTCAGCTATCAATTGTTTGATAAGAGATGTTGTGTTAATTAGGTGTTTAGTTTGTCCAAACTGGGATTACTCTGCTAGCTGCAACTTCTGATCCAACAGAATTAGGGCCCAACCGATATGGGATATTTGGGGACGATATTAGGGAGAGGAAAAAATCAGATATCTTTCTTTGATCTATGTTTGAGCTTAAGAGATAGATATACAAATGTATTGCGTTGATCCCTCAAATGCAGTTATTAAACAATTGAGGAAAAGATATTAATGAAGACAAGATGGTCACTCAACTGGAAAGTGACTGCACATGTCCGTGCATCACCGCGTGACACTGGAGAGTGATAATGTTTGTTGTAATCCATAAAGCACATTCCGCAGTGAAAGAGAACTGCTAGTCTCATACCATGTTACTCAAATTATACGTTATTTGACTGTTGAATATATAAAATCTAGTAATATCAGCGAATATCTGAAATTAAATCAACTGATTCCGATAGTCACTTGATACTCTAATATCTGCTGGCCTATTAATCGGTCGGCCTATAAACCAAATCCCTGTGGTTTCTGCTAGTTTGACTTTTTCCAATCTTTATAATGCATCCTCATCCTTCTCTTAAAAGAACAGTGAACTGTTTTCATGTGACTCCTCCATTTGCAGATGTTTTTAAATTATATACAAAAGGCATATATTTTATTTTTAATTGGGTATGGTTGACATTATTGTATCTATATGCTGCATCTAGATTTAAACATCTGTTGTTATGGGAGTATGGGACAACAAGTTTTCTTCTGTGAAGTTCGAGCATATGCCTTTTACTGCATATGCAGCCTGAACTGATCAGTCCAAAGTTTTAAACTGTACTGGCAGGAGTACATCAGTGTTTTTATTTCTTGAATAAGGGAATGTTAACGGATCTTGTGGATACTTGAGCTATTACAGGGCGGTGCCTAAAAAGATAAAACTCTTCCGTTTCTTTTTTTGTTTTGTCGCTTGTGGTTTTTTGTGAGTGTGTGTGTGTGTGTGTGTGTGTGTGTGTGTGTGTGTGTGGGGGGGGGGGGGGGTTTAATGACCGAGTAATGTTGCTGCTTTTTTTCTATCTTGCCTACACCAAGCCTCACAAGACTGACAGGGCCAAACCATTACTGTGTTTAAACCAATTAATTGAACCCCCCTGAAATGTTCATGAGATGTGTTGCCTAATAACAAAAACATACATGAGGTCAAGCAAACTCACTTGTAGAGGGTGACTTTTTCTGAGATGTTGTTGGCAATCAGCACTGCTACTACCAGGCCGTAGATGGCTATAATACCCGCCATGACTACAGGGATGATTGACTTCATGATGAGCTCCGGCCTCATCACAGACATGGCGGCAATCCCTGTACCGCTCTTGGCCGTGCCATAGGCTGCTCCCAAGGCTGGTAGGGCAGAGAGAGAATAACTTAAGATAAATAAACAGCAAAACACTAGGGTACAGGCAATACAATGAAAGGTGTAATAAGCTAGAAGGCTGACTAGAGAAACTAGAAGGCACAGCTGAATAATGAAGCAGAAGTGAAATAGGAGACGGAGCAACAATACAGCTGATTCAGTTTCTCTTCCCCTAAAAAATCCAAAATGACTCCACCGGGGGAATTTTGCTGTTATCAAAGAGGAAATAACAGATCTCATTCTTGATGCAGACTCGGGACCAAAAAACACCTTTGTCACACTTTCTCATCTCCATAAAACGTCTTCAGCCCTTGTCATTTCCTTGATGTCTCTGCCAGACAGCTGCAGAGTTGTAAATCACCATCTGAATGAAAAAGCCTCATCAGGCTTAAGCACACACGTACTGCTGATATCCTAAAACAGCACGATTCCACAACCCCAGAAGCAGCATCAGTGCAATATGGGCATCATCGGAGGACTAGCAATACACACATCTGCTGTGTGCACCTTCCTGTGCACACGAGTCTCTTGCCAGCATCAGTGAAATGTGGCGGGGAGGAAGGGGAAGAAAAAGCTACATCAGCATATTAGCTTAGAAAGCAGAGTGCACCTACGTCACAAGAGTTTGACTGGAGGAGGAAAGAGAAAATCAATAATCACTATGCTCTAAAATTAGAAAAAGATGTGTATCCAGATAGAGAACAGCAAGTGTACATAAGGAACTAGTTTTTATTGTGTACATTAACAAAAAAATTCAGAAACAAACACCAGAAGGAGCAACAGAGGAAGATCCCTCTCGCAGGAACAATACGCAGATATGCAATAGATCTCATGTGTACATAATTGACTGTAATCTGTCTTTTGCAACAAACAACAAAGGCTTACAGATCTCAGGAGTGTGTCATGAACCAGAAGCTGGTTCGACAAGATTTCCCTGACCTCATACTTCTGCTGATGTAAACCTGTTTATTTCCTCAGCCAAAACAAAACAAGTTAGAGAGGAAAAAAAGATGATAGAACCTGAGTGCAGCAGCAGTACGTTCACTATCTAGCAGCATCGCACACATTTACATCTTTACATGTAATTTATTGTGAAACAGGGGAAGACATTTTCAACTTCTACAGATTCTAGGATGCTGCTTTGATGTTAAAATATCCGTCTGTCCTCTGTAGCTTTTTATTGCAATAACAAAATCTTGTTGTCACTTGTGCACAATTTGTAAACAGAGTCAAATTACCCTGTCAGTAAAACTTGTGCAACATAGTCAAACATTAAACAAGCAATATCATTAAGGAGTATGCTAATACATCCTTGGATTATTGTGCACATCTTGTTGTGTTATTGGCGTATTAAACAAGGACCTGGCAGTGGAAGATTTCTTGCAGCATCATAGCCAACACACTGATGATGATTAAAACCGAAATGCCTCCTGAGACATCGTCTTTGGAGGCGGCCTTGTGCACACAGCCTGAGGTGTCCTGCCCTCTGTTCTCCCATTTCTTGGGACAATGTGTTGCACAAGCCTGGAGGTAGTTCTGGTTCACTCAGAGACTAGCTGTGAGGCATTCTGGCAAAAAGATCTGGGAGGCAGACACGAGGATGACGCGGGCCAATCTTCAAATGTGCTCGTGGCAGCTGGCCACGTCCCCTACATTGATCTATCATCAGACTTTTGCCGTCAATACAAGGTTAAATCACTCCTGTCCATTTATAGAGATGTGTCCGACTAAAACCTGGCACAATTTTCACAACACAAGAAACAATCTCAGATTTTTTTTCTACTGACTTTGTGGAAATGTCAGACTGCTCACAGAATAAATTGTATAAAGCCAGCACAAACTATACTGAGTGCATCACATTAGACAAATGGACTTGCACACTAAGAAAGGCCACAACACCTTTTTCAGAAGTTCAAAATAAAACCTGACAAAGTTAGAAGTAATAAAGATATTTTTCAAATCAAATTTAACACCTTCAAGAGAATATACTGGAAACATCTGAGCCTTTATCTAAACAGCTTTTACAACCAGCGCTATATGTTACCGTTGGTAACGTTATCCTCCCCCTTCTTTCTAGGTAAGCCTGGCATCACTGAGGTGTGACAGGTGAGGCTTGATGAAGCCTTTAAGTCCTCAAACATCGTACTGTCCTGACGATTAAACATTTGATGGATGGTGGGTCGGCCTCTGCGTTTGTGTGGAAGCACAACGTCTGGGTTTATAATCCTAATCCCCTCAGTTTAGGTGAACAGCTTTTTTTCTCCTTTTTCTTTTTTTTCCCCTCCCTGCAGAATATTTCATGTATGGGATGCCCTTGTGACGTCTTGTGATGTCAGAGTGGGAGGTGCCTACAGCCAGGGATGATCTTGCATGCAATAAGCCCACGCAATACATGGCACACTGGTCTGTTCTGAATAGTGGGGGGAATGGGGAAGCTCACTGCTTTCAAAGAATTAAAAAAGGAAGAAGGTCATACTGCAGTTGTAAAAACGTTTTCATAGCTGCATGCTGGCTTCAGCCAACACTGCCTTTGAAGATACATGTAGAAATAATGACACTGGCTAGAAAATCAGCAAATATGCAGCCATCGCCAACTATACCTAACCACTGAAGAGTGTGTGCCAGAACAACCAGGCATTTTATTGTAAGAGGGATTTAGGAAGGCAAATGCTGATGACAAAGAGAGATGCTGTTCTTATCTTGGTAGCAAACAGACATCTAAAATTGTTGTCAGCACGACTAAAAGTACATCGTCAGTCTTCATCACAGACATAAGCCCGACTTAACTTGTTTTACTTTAAAAGAGATAACATATTGAAAATATAAAACTGTAATAAAATGAGTGAGAGATAGAAACAGCTTCAGCGGAGCTTCAATGGGTGTGGTCGTTCTAGTCTAAGAGGTTATGGCCCCTTGTGAGTGTCACCTGTTCAGAGCCAAGCATCCCTGAAGAGGGAAGTCCTCACGACAGGTCACCATCAGCAGACTACTCAAAACAGTGCGACATCATCTGACACCTGAACACTACAGATCATGGATTATTACTGCAAATGCCATTCCTCTGTATAGTGATGATAATAAAATAGAAAATTATCAATGTTCACACTAATTGAGAATTGTGCTGAGTGTGACATTGTTTGATGTTTTAAAGAATGAAATCTGGACCAATGCCCAAAATATAACTAACTGAGTACATAGGAAGTGACTAGCTGAAATAGTCCTTAAGCTACATTTAAGTGACTTAAATCTCAAAACACACAAGCCAAAATGTCCTTTCACTGACACCAAGCACTTCAAGACCCTAAAAGCTAAAGTCTGAATCATCAAGTCTCCCTGTCTATCCCGCCACTACCACGTCCCTGCTTTGTGCCAGCGTGATCCCCTCCCTACCAGCTAATTCCCCAGCTGTCACTCCTTCACTACCATAGACCAGTAGTACTGCTAGCCTTCAGGGCCATCACCACCACCATGCTGCCCTTCCCTATCACTACACATTAAACCTGAGCTATGACAAGACCAGCGTTGGCGTTGGCTCTGGACATTGTCCAATGTTAAATCAAATATAGAAGCTGCATGGCCGTTTTTTTTACGTCATGAATTGTGATGCCTTGTAGTTAAACAACAGTTACAAGGCAAGATTAATCTCCAAATTAATTCTGAAATTCTTTAAACTTAAAGCTGAAAAAGACTTATAAATCTGATTTCTGTTCAGCGTGCAGCCTAACATAATTTGCTGAAAGACGATTACAAATTCCTTTTGCTATTTGACTGAAAAATAGGCACGTGGGAAAGATAAAAAAATGTTTAAGTCAGGACAAATTCCTGGACAGAGATTTATGTATGCACCATCTATCACCACAAATTGCTCAGTTTTGAGCTACAGCAGGACATGCCCTCTGTGACATGGTCAATTAGCACTAGTAGCTTGTGGATTTCACATTGGAGCTGCATCAAGCCCACCAGTCACCCTGTCACATGCAGGCCTTTGCTGCGATAATAAAGCGTTCCATTGGCATATGATTAAGCTCCTATCTTTATTTTATGAAATAATAATAAACAAGGGTCCATAAAAACAGATATGATCAACAATAAAGAAAGATAGTTACACTGTTCCATTACTGTGCCACTACCCATTTCCTACCCAAAAACACTAATATGCTGTCAGACAGTCTATCATGAATTAAAATAAATACTGTTTTCTGCACACGTTAATTGCTAACTTTGTAACAATAAACTCGTTTTTCAATAGATCAGTAGCCAGACGGCAATTCCGAGTCAGAAGTCTCATCATGTGATAATCATGTGACCTTATGTCATTCCTCTCAGCAATGAGGAAGTTAACCAGCTGATCCTGGTTTCCAGTGGTCACTGAAGTTGTGAGAAAATCGGTTTTCAGATAAATATAAATGCAAATAAATGTGATTTTACCTGCAGAGATTTGACAGATGGCAAATTGTGGCAGTGCAGCGACAGTGAACGTAGCACGACGTCAATACAATTACTGTGCGTCACTGGGTACTGATACATACTTTTAAGCTTCAATAAATCGTTTTATGTATTTTGTCACATACATTTTCTTGTTTTCAATATCTCAATACCTTAAAGTGGAATCTAAACCGGAAATAAACGTACCCAATATAAACCTATAGTAAAGTTCAGCGAGAAAAAGTAGGAAGTTGTTGGAAGATAAATTAAATACACATCGACACCTTTAAATATCTGTACGCCAATAGGCACTGTTTCTATAAAACAGTCGTATTTTCTGAAGAGTGAGCATCTTTGCCTGTTATTTCTCCACCATTCAGATAAACCTTAACGTTACAGCGAACCTAGCTAACCTAGCTAGGCTAACATCAAAGCTAACATGTCATCGTCAGCAGCCAGCTGCTTGGTCTTTACTGGTATTATCTGTCTTTCTTTGGAATAATAGTATTAATTTACTATAACTAGTCAAACATTTCCATGCTTTAACTTAACCTAATTCAAAGGCTACCCTAACTGACTGTTAAGTCTAAATATATGACAGCTCAAGATTGGCATTGCGAGTTAACATTAGCAAGGCTAACGCTAGCAGATGGCTTTTACTAGTAAGCGTCAGGAGACGCACCATGGTTGACAATTCAAAGCACCCTATTGGGGATATTTAAATGCTTAGTAGCAATATTACACATTGACATTTCGTTAGAAATAAACAGATTAAATACAAAAGGTAATAGGTGTAATAATTACCGCTGAACACCATGGCCGCAGAGGCTCCCATCACTGCGAAGAACGGAGAGTATTCGGGGCTTTCGGCCGACATTCTTACTCACACAGTATAAAAATAAACTAAATATACAAAATTAATTATAAGTATGGACGCAAAAATCGCACTTGGCGAACCCTATCAAAGGCCACAGGCTTGAAGTGAAAAACCGAGTGTACCAGGAACCGTCTGAACACCTAACTAGCAGTGTAAACGGGATAGTCACGACTCTTCTGATAAATACCCGGCGCAGCAGCACAAAATGGCGAAGCGGAAAATGTATCACCTGACTGGCCGTATGGATAAAACCTATCATCTACTGGGTGTGGGGGGCGTACCATAACCGAGTTTGTAAATGATATACAGGGTTTCAGGAAGATACGTGTGACATTAGGGGCGATGGTTAACACGAATTAAGAACTACAACGAATAAAGAAAGTATTTAAATGTTTTGTTATTTTTTTATTTTTTTGAAGGTCACCCCTATTGGGCATCATTTTGGTGTGCTCCGCTGCAGGCTCCCCCATTGATATTATCCAGCATTCACCCTTTAGAGGCAGAAGGATCAAATTAAAAGAATAAGACACTGTTTTCATTTTAATCTGAGTTTTTAACCTGGAAAGAAAAGAAAACAAAGGAAATATACAAATTCTTCAATGTTTATGTATGCCAACATTTTGTTAATACATAGACTAAATGTTCTGCTTCAAGAAAACCCAACAACTGATTAAAGGGATCTCTCCAAATGCTGAAATTGTCAATGTTGCATGTGTCCAACACATATCTGCATTTTGCACCAGGACTCTACCATGCAGCATATAGGGTGGTTTCACAGTCAGCTGTGATATGCAGCAACGTGGAGCGTGAGAGTGAGAGAATTTGAGGTTGACTGTGTATGTGTTGGTGGGGGAGGGAACCGAGAATCCCCATTTCACTGTATAGCTCCCAGCAAGTGTAGGCTCAGAGATCCAGAAAGAGGAGGGGGTCGGGAGAGTTAGGACACCATAGGATGTGTGTGCGTGTGATTGTGTGTGAGTCAGAAAGAGCTTGCAGTCCCCAAGCCTCCTCCTCCACCTCCTGTGCGCTTCCTCCATCCATCCCTCCATCCTGCTCCCTCTCTGCATTGCCTGGTCTAGTCAGAACCAGAGATGGACCCCTCCCCCTCATATCACTGAAAAGCCCCTCCACTCGTGATGCAATTTCTACAGCAGCATCAGAGGCCTTCTTCCTTTCAAATGCTTTACACAGCAAACATCATACTTCTGCCACCAAATTATGCAAAAGGAATAGATAATTTTGGAGGCATGGATGATGTGTGTGTGCGTTGATGCATTAATAACAGAAAGGTCACACAGTTATTGAGAGGACTTTGTTTTTTTCTCGGCTGACTGACAGGACATTGATCCATGATTGACTCCTTAAGGTGGATACAGATGTAGCCTCCCTCTTCAGCTTGGATTATGATGTTTCTATATTCAGCAGACATTGCAAACAACCAGCTCATTTAACAACATACAACAGTAACATGTATCAAATCATTGTTTTGTGTTTGTTTCGGGTTCATGGATCGAGGGTTAGATTGATGCCCTTGTCCTTGAGTGGCATTGATCAAAAGGACAAGATAAGACCAGGCTTTATTATAAGGCTGGTCCTTCAAATTCAGAATTTTAAAAGAAAGGTATTTAGGGAACATTCTTTCCAAGCCATGACTGAATCAAGATAATAATCAAGATGCACCATGATGCCTTTACCACCAACTGTTGGAATATCATTTTAGGTACACCGGCAACATCTGATTGGGTTCTACAGAAAGTACTTTGTGTTTCCCCAGAGGTGGTTTCACTAACTAAAAACATAACTATTAAGCTTCTCTTACATTGCTCATATTTTTCCTACAGACATTAGCCCAAAAACACTCCACAAGTCAGTGATCAGTTACAATGTGTTGTAAATGTAAGACGGGACTTCTTTTCTGTCCATAAACCAAATAACTATATTCAAACTGTGCATAAAAACATTACTTGTTGGGACGTCCTTAGTCTGCCTCTTAATCCCCCGTCCACTACCCTTTACCTAAGGGTCAGGGGGCTGTCCGAGCAGAGACCCATCTCTGTGTAGAGTTAAACACTTAAGCATCTTACTCCTCGAGGCTGGGAAGCGTGGTTTTCAGGAGATGCGCCAGACCAACACCCAAAGGAGAGGCTAAATATAGAAGTGCATGTGCGATTAGCAGAGTGTGAATCCTGAATGAATAGCACCGAGTCGATGCTTCTTACTGTAAAGAAGGAATTACTCCAACACTTTGCATTCTAAGACACAACACTACTGCAGATGCATTAGGATGTGCCACACCCACTAAAAATGAACGCTCTATTCATGGAGCTAGGATGCATCGATTGACAAGGAATGGTTTTAAACTGTTATATTTAATTTAAAAAAGTGTGTGAAGAAAAAAATAGTGCTGTGAGGTGGCTCCTTTTTCCCTATTAGGTGTGACTGAAATCTGCAACATGGCTGATAGTTTAATAAAAAAGTGGAAGACTTTTGTAGATGTATTTGTAGTATAACTGACTCATCTCTGCCAAATAGTTTCCAGTCATGCAGTTTGCTGTCAGCGTCCACAAAGCAGACACATCCACAAAACGTCCAAACAATAAATAGACAAAGTGCATCAAGAAGTGTGCATGAGTAATTGAGTAGTCACAGTATTTTAGACCCGGCCTCAAAAAGGGAAGATCATGTCAATTGTCGTTTGATGTATCTGCTCAAACTTCAGTTGCTTAATCTAATTCATTTGAAAAGTGTTTATATACTCCATTTGTACACACAGGTTTTTACCATACTATAAAATACATTTTGTTATGATGTAAAGAAAACATTATTTGGGACAAGCATGCTAGCTGTAACTACTATTAGAGAAGAGTTAACCACACAACATGGAGACAGGGATTAGGGGGTCACATGACTGTAAAAAGGCATCTGGCACACTTCTGTGACAGTCTGGAGAAATGTCCTCCTCTTGTTGCAGGACAGAGATGGAACCAATTTGGAAGAAGAAAAAGCAAAGAGTAAGAACACAATGAAACACAGACAGCTGCTGAAAGTATATTTGTGTATTTTCACATGTAGAATACATTTGTAGTTTCTTAACTGATATTTCACCGGAGCACTTTTGAACATACAATAACAACCAGGAGGCAAAACCCCAACAACACTTTGCAGTCAGGGCATAATCTTGGACTTTTTGTTGCTATCTTCACACTGCAAAGGACGGAAGTAACAGGAAAATTGTAGGAAGAGGAGAAGGAATGAACTGCATTTATATCTATTATTTGTAAACCAGAACACCTTGAGTTTTCTTTTTCTTTAAAAAGTTTGTCCTGTAATTCACATAAATCCATTCATCATACACAGGAGAGACTGTCACTGGGTCAAAAAGAAAGCTTCCATATAAAGTGCTAAAATGGCAACGCTCAAATTCACCACTGATATTCACAAATATTTACCACGATTACATCAGGAGAGATCTCAAGCCAGGAAAAAAAAAGTGTTGAAACTGAGACAAAAGTCAATCGTAGCTGGAACTACTTCACCACTTCTTCTTCTTTTCTTACATTTAAAAGAAAATCTCACCAAAATAATCAACGTTGACTTCAGGTTTTTTAACCTTTAACCCCACTTTCTCAACACGGTTAGCTTAGCGACATGTTTCAACAGACTGCTACCTGTACAGTTCATTTGGCAGATGAAGCTGAAACACAGAACACTTACATTCAGACATTTAAACCTTGTTTGTTTTTCAGTCCAACATGAAGACATCACAGCCGACTTACAAACTGGTTAAATGGACTTTTTCTTTAGTCCTGAACATATCTTTCATATTACCAGACACCTTCACATAATTAGTACACCGTAATAACAAATCTGTAAATACAAAAATAAACAGGAAAAAAAAAAAATCACATTTCTATTCACATGTTGAAATGTTTTAATAAATAAAAAAAGTTACTTATTTTATTTTTTTAAGGACGGACGTAGTTTTGTTTGCATATCTGTGTTTACTCGAACACTCTGCTGGACTTTTTATATGAAGATTTGTTTTTTTCTATGTACAAGTGTGAACTGTATATGCACGTGTGTCTGTGTCTGCATGGATTTACATACAGTGCATGTGTTGTGTGTGTTCATGTAGACAGCATTATTTGGACATGGTATCCTCAAAGCCCCACGCTTCCAGCAGGGAAACCTGGAAGCCCTCAGCGCACAGTGGCGGGTTGTCGAAGGTGGTGCATCGGCCGGTGCGCCCGTGGTTGAGCTCAGAGTCAATGTAGAGAGCGTTGCCTTCACCACCACCTGATCACACACAAAACATACTATTCATACAGCTCTCTTACCTATTTAGTTCTTTTAGACATGTATCACTCAAAATGATCAAAGGTTGATAAGATTAAAGTTCATACCAAACAACACAACATTAAGAATCCACTCACCCACTATGATGGAGTCAAAGTTTCCAGCCATGAACATTGATGTATTCTTGGAGTTGAGGTTGAAGTGGCGGGCGGAGAGGAAAGGTGACAGCTCTCCAACAGGTTTCTCTGGCTGCGCTAAGCCGTTGTTGTCTGTGTTTGGGACTTCGGGGCCGGCTCCATCTTCCTGTTCCTGAGTTTTGACGGAGGAGGCCAACTCAGGGTGGCGGATCACCACCCACTCATAGCGCTCCATCTCTGGCTTCAGCTAGAGAGGGGAGCAGGAGGTTACACAGCTGAGCGGCACACAATAAATGGTGTAGCACAGCACATTAATTAAGTCCCACACCAATGTAAGCGACAATAAAAGGTATTTATTTGTAGGCCCTACCACAAAATGACTTCTCTCTAATTTAAATTCAGGGTGATAAAAAGTAACAGGATATTTTAACTTTAGCTGTAACATATGTTCAAACTTATCTGGGAATAGTTTCTTACTTACTAGGCTCCTTAAAAAATAAGTCTCAATATGCTTTGCTTTATGCCGGGTACAGACTGTACGATTTTGGGCCGTCCCAGACAAAAGATGATCAATCGTTGCAATATCTGTGGTCGTGGCTCAGAAACGGTGGTCCTACGTCGCACAGTGAGAGAGGATCAAAGATGACCACCTCCTGGTCTTGCGACCAATGATAGCCTGCAACAAATATCTGACAGTGTCAGATATCTAGACGATACTCTCACAGTGTGAACTTAGCGTGACTTATGGGGACTTATCTCAAGCTCTCTTTGCAACACTGGCATCCCGAATTGGCCTTTTTTCCCTGCACGACCATGTCTCTATTTCTCCTCTTTTTCTTTTAACTTTCTGCTTACCACCATAGCAACCTCAGCCGCCTGTTGACCTGCCTTGCAGCCTTCGATTCACAGGTACATCACTGCACAGGGTACGTTCACGACATAACTATGAGATCTGTGTTGCATTGTGTGGCTTGCAAAAAACGCATACAATTCTAGTAGTCTTTAGGAGGGAATTAAAAAGTGTGAAGTTTGGCTGAAAAAGAATCCTGCAGAAATCATGACCCCACATTACCCAGTCTGGATTTAACTCTGCCAACATGTCCCACCCTCTGATAATAAAGCCTCTTACTAAAGAAATGATCATTTGACAAAATAAATGATTTTATTGGTTTCAAATGATTCAATATCTTCAGTTAAAAATATTCTGTTAGACTCTAACTGCATCAATAGGGTAATTAAACCCGAAAGTGTTCACTAAATTCATGTTAAGCTGAAAACTTCATTGATGTTCAAGTGAGACAAGGCCAACAGGACGGCATGAATCCCCACAGATCTGACTGAAGTATTTTGCCCTGTACCTACTGTATCAAACAGTTGATATTGTACTTTCATTTCCCAGTCTTTAGAAACTGAAAGTCTGTGTTAATTAATCTCCCATGGTTTTTCTTTTCTGTCGTTTTTTTCTTTCTACTCTTTTTTTGCAACAGTGTTCAGGGGCTCATTGACATTTTTCAAGGACTTCCTGAGTTGAGATCAGGTTTGATAGAGTATAAAATAAAGCCTTGTAATACATTCTGAATTAACATTCTGTGAGTCTGTCTGTATAAAATGTTTTTTGAAAACGGGACAATGATCGCTATAAGAGCCAGGTTGACATAGAGGGTTAAATAAGATAAATCATACAATTTTAAAACCATCTGATCGACATCGGTCCTTGTTGACTGTCTCCATTTTCTGCTGGTGTCAGGTGAGGGCTGGGTCAGATACTACTGGGTCGGGTTACAGGAGTTTCCGATCTGTGTGTGTTTAAGTATTAAGTGTCTGAGATGACGCTGTTTCGTGGTTTGCTGGCTCAGACAGCCTGCAGCTGTGCATCAACACAGGAGCCAGGTGAATAATTCATACAGAAGGCTTCAGAGAGCCAGGCTGCTCTGCTATTTCTAGCCCAGGTGTTGTTTATGACTTGATGCAGCACTATCACAAGCGGAGAAGCAAGATGGTTATTTTGGATGTTGTTTTAGTTTCATGCTGAAGAGGACAGTGCAATGCCATATTGTGAACTATGACCTACAAGGCCGGCTTTCCAAATGAGGACCTGACCTGCTGATTCTGACGAGTAGTACCATGTGAAACTAAAGCAAATATCAACCTCTGGTGGCAAAAGTGTGGTACTGCAACTATGATATTCATATATCACTTAACATAAGTCCTACTTCAAAATCACACATAGACACAAAAAATAGGAAAAAATAATTTAGGTAAAAACTAAGCGAGCAGGTCAGACTATGGAAGTTAACCTTACCCTGAAGACAAAGCACTCCCCAGTCCCAAAGAAGCTCAATTTGTTGCCTCCTCTCTTTCGCTCCTCCCAGTCTGTGGACAGGAAGGCTCCGCACACCTGAAGCAAGAAGAGAAAAAGACTCTCTGCACCAGCTTCATTCTCTGCAATACAACTTAAGTCATACTTATGGACGATTACTATGTGGAAGATTACTATCTGTAGCCGGTCAGTGTTTGTGATGCGATCCTTTTGTAGCATCATAATCCAAGCTTAATACGCGTGTGTGAATTCATGACCTCTGAGACTAATGTTCAGTCCCGGAGGACAAGAATAAAAGCTGAGTCTATTGAAATGAAAAAAAGACCGGCAGTGTGGAGGTCTGAACAGAATGAATGATGGCATTCTAATGCTGAAGATATAACGTAACATTAAAAGGATATCTAACATCAGGTCTGAGCCGGTGTGTATTTAAAGCAGTCCAGTTGACTTTATATTCTAAAATCAACCGGACTGCTTTAAGTACACGCCGGCTCGGACATCTCTATATACTCATTTACAAAGCTATCCTGGGAATCAACTACGTTTCCTCTCTTTTCATTCTGAAGGACGGATCCACAACTTTTGTTCGTTGGACTTTGTGTAATGTGTTGTTCTCAAAGTTAGAAGTGACTTTGGGAAGAAAGCGTTTAGTGTTTTCTGCACTATGGTTAGTCTCTAAGTTAGTCTCAAAGTTTTTAAATCCTAAGTGAAGAGTCTTGAACCTTCTGTTTGCAACTGTTTGAGCTGATGATTTGATTCTTATTTTTCTTATTATGAAATGTGTACTGTATAAGTTCAAGTGTTTATGTTGCTGCTATTCTTGACCAAGTCTCCTTTGAAAAAAGATCTGTCTCAAAAGTCTGGGACTTTTCTGGATTAAAAAAACATTTTTTTTTTAAATCAATAACAAAACAAGTAGATCCCTGACATTACAAACGACTTACTTACGTATATTATGAAATAAATGTGTGTGTGTTTATGTGTGTTGCTTACATCTCCGTCTGTGGTCCGGATGAGGAGCAGCGTGGGCTCGTAGCCTTCACAGTGCGAGTAGAATCTGGAGGAAAATGTGAACGTTTCATTTTTCACAATCTACTTTCATACAGTAAAGTTAATTAAGGGACTGACTTCTTCATGGCTTAATCAAATGACCTTTTCCTTTTGCTTAACATAAGAGATAGTACCAACGCAGAGGAGGGTGAAAGATGTGTTTTACATAATGCATAACAATCAAGGCAGGTCTGCTGGTTTCTGCAGACAGAATTTGTTGCCAAATTGTACAGGTGTAAGAGAAGAAGTTGAATAAAATGTACAGAAAAAAAGGAATAAAATGGGGGGAATTCAATTCTTTTATCTCAAGTATCCCAACACAATTGCAAAATAGAACAATCAATGCAAAATTTAAGTTTACTTTCCAATTTATTAAATTAAAATTGTTTAAAAAACCCAAAGACAGAAGGACAACTGCCCTCATGTACGTATGATTGTTTATATTTATTACAAGTTAAAAATATGTGCATCTTTTAAATTAAACTTCATTTTTGTCTTTACATCTGTATGTTTATTTCAGCCTTTTAGCAATAAATCTAATTACAATTCTTGAAGTTAAGCAGGTCCTACATGTCGATCGTTAGCAGCCAGAAGCTGGATTAGTGTATTAAGGGGCGTGTTGGATAGTGTACCTGTTCAAGCTGCAGCCATGAGTGGACGTTGTGAAGAGAAGTTGTGGTTGGCACAGGGCGAAGCGCTCAGGGATCCACGACCAGATGTCTCGCATCTCTTTGGCACTGACGATCTCCGAGGAGAAGGTGTCGGGGTTAAGTGCCAGCTGGACGTTCCTCCTGGAGAGGACCGAGAAATTCAGACACGGGAGGAGATGTAGAAGTTAAAGAATGAGAGGCAGAACACACAGCCATCAAAGTCTTAAAAAGAAACTCAAAACAGATGATGGTATGGACATGTGTATACATTTTTATTGCACTTATCATAGGCTATGATAATGTACTTTTTTTTAAAGAATTAGAAATGGATCTGAAGAGCAGCAAAGAGGAGAGAGAACCCACCTAGAGCTGAGAAATAACCAATGAGGTGAAGAGGAGTGGTGTGCAGATAAGACAGAAGATGGTGGGTGGAAAAAACATGGCACAAACCAAACAAGAAGGACACAAACATGTGTGAGACAAGGATGCAAGAGCAACTTAAAGCATTTCCCAAAGCATGCCAGAGTATAAAGCTGTAAAAAGAAGAGGACATTCTTTACAATGAAGCCAGAGCCTCATTTATCATAACATTCTGTGGCGTTTGTATGAAAAGAAAGTCTGCATCGGCTCTATTGTAACTAGGGTTCTATAATGATATTATCGGCTGGCCAATTAATCGGTCGGGCTCTAATTTCTCTCATTCAGTGCATCCCACTGTGATTTCACTTACAGTCCAGGAACTGTGTTCTTACATTGAACCATGTTCCATTAAGTCCATTCAAGTCATAGCAGTAGATACATGCAGATACATTACATTTCATTTTGAATCTTAAGAGATTTTTTTCTATTGGTGAATTTACTATATTAAAGTAATTTCTCAAATTCATCTGCTTCACAATGTGGCGGCTGAGAGACGATGTGATTGGCCTTCTTTTATACAAAGATCAGCCAAAAGAAAGGATTTAGATAATGTGACAACGCTGACAGAAATAACTGGGTATATGAGCAAAATATCCATGTGATATATTGTGACGTGATGTCGTTTTTATTAACATCTTTCATGTTTTGAATGTTTTTATATTGCCGTTAATATTACTTCAGCGTATTGTCCATACATATATTATTACTTTGTACTTTGATGAAACTGTTCCAGACACTTTTGTGCCTTTAAACTGAGAACATTTAGTTTCTAAAGTAAAAGGCAAGAAAAAGATGCTCATAATTCAACACAAACAAATCATATTTTAGATCATACCGCTTCTGTTTGACTGTGATTCCTTTCTGCTGCAGGGACTTTTCATTTGTGAGCTGCAGCAGCGTGATCTCCTTACGGCTGAACAGGCGGATGGAGAAGGCTTTCTCCAGGAGCTTGTCAGGAGTGACGGTGGAGGCAATGCCCTTGATGAAAGCCTGAATATCCGCCCTTACTTTGCCTGAATCCTGCTGCTGGTTGCCCTGACCCCCCTGGACTCCTGCTTTATGCTTGCGGTAGAACTTAAGCAGGGCAATTGCCACGCGGAAGAGAATCTTGTAGCCCTCCACGAGGTAGACATCTAGGATCCGGACCATGTGGCTGAAAGGCAGGTCGCCAAGCACCCAGCGCTGCCAGTCTGAGTAGACCTCTAGCACATCCTGGGCGGTCGCAATGATCAGTTTGTGTGCGGGTGCGCAGTACTTGTTAGCAAGATCCCCAAAAGTCATGCAGCTTGACTCATACGCCAGGAAAGTCTGGTCCATGAGGCGTTTGCCCGGCTCGTTGCAAGCTAGCATGCGGCTGACATGCTCAAAACACTGCGCTTCGTCTACACTGAAGTGCAGGAGTAACGATGTAACAGCAGGCAGTGATGGACAGTGGGAGATATCTGGAAACTGTCCAGCCACGCAGTTTATGATCTGATGTGCTGATGCTACCGCCTCCGCCTTCAGGCAGTACCGCGGCACCTGATTATCATCCACAAAATCTGGAAGTGGGATGTGGGAGGAGGGCTTCTTAGTTGCTGCATTTCCCATAATGTCACGGTACACTTCCGCATCTGGGGTGACTGTACGGCAGGGAATGGCTTTGATCAGCTGCTGGTAGACCTGTGCCCTCAGTTTGTGATTTTTGGCCCAGTAACCCTGCCGAGCCATCTGTTTGAACTCTTTCAGGTCTTTACAGTCTACCTTGGTGGGCCCGCTGCTCTTGGCCAGATCCCCCATCTGGTTCCAGTCCACAAAGCTGCCATAGTCTTCCTCAGCCATGATGCTGGAAACTTGCTGGACTGTCTGAGTGGGAAGAGAGGAGGGACTCTCCGGGGTATTACTAACCTTTTGTCCAACACAGTAGATAACTAGACTATCTTTATTAGCTGCCCATGGCTGTTACTGGAAGACACAAAAACAAAAAAGATTATAATGAAAGATCAATAAGTAACTGTGTTACAGCAGCACAGAACCAAAATCAAACTGTAAATTTAACTTAAACTAAAAACTAATCCTTATGGATAGTTTGGCTATCCTCGGACTGTGGTATCAAATAGTTGTGGATTAGATAAACTTCAGATTGTTACACGTTTATTGTCTGTTTCAGTAAGAGAATTGTTCAATAAGTTAGAAGCAACTACACAATGGCAACAGGAAATCTATACAGTATGCCATAATAAAGCAGTTTTGCTGATTTTGAGAGTTATTTTCTGCTCAACATTATCAGATGATTTAAAGGCAGTTATTTTGAATGGAATGCAGCTCAAGGCTTTCTTAGCGATACATTAACCAGCGCATAAACAGCTTCGAATGACATGTGATGCACACTTACATCTAAGATTTCATTGGTATAGGCACAGTTTGATAATAAAGCAATTAAACAGGGCTTTCCAGTGCTGAGGGAAGTAGTGATGTGTAACTGAAAACACTTCCTGGCAATGCAAACCCGCAGAAACACGGAGAGGCACGGCCAAAGATCAGTTGCAATATACTGAAAATGGTGTTCAAGCTGTTTTTTTCTACAAGTCACATGGACATGCACGTCCAAAGATCACTTGCAATAAATTGAAAATTACTGTCCTAAAATCATCAGATCATGTCTCACTGCCTCTAAACAAGTCACATGGGGTCGCATACCGACACATTACTGCATGTCAACTGGAAGCATTTGGAGGTTAGAGAGATTCAGTGTCCTAGTTGGTGGTGAATATGTTTAAAATAGCTACAGGTTGTTGTTTTTTTGGTCAAAAGTTTACTCTTATCTTATCTAGTCCAATCCAAAGAAATGGAATTGGTCCGAAAGGCCTCGCTGACATCTTACTTAATTAAATAAGTTCTTAAATTCAAGCAAATTAAGCTGTCTGCACATCATTGAATCAAAGAACACGGAGTTGGATAAACAAAGATAAAAAGATTTACTAAACCAATATACTTGCAAAAAGGCAAGGAAGCATAAGTTGCTGTTGGTTATTGAACTGGAGCTACTTACATATAACTTACATTATGCCAAATCAACTTCAAATACTGGACATCAAGGCTTGATAGGGCATTAGGGGGCTGCAGAGTAGAGCAGAGTATCCTGTCAACATGCTTCATTTAATGTTTTAGATAAGACTCTTACAGTAGGTACGTGTCCTTGTTTATATAAAAAAAGAGATTAGCCTACTTAACCCATATTTGTGATATACATACTACTTTCTACTGTCTGTTGATTTAAAGCCAAAACTCGTGCATGTTATGTCATTGTCAGATAGCACATCGAGGTTGATAACAACGTCATGTGTTAGACGTTACTGGTAATTATACTTTGCAGTATTCCCAGTTGAAAATGATGACCCAATTCTTTTGACTGTTGACTTTAGGGGTCAGTTTCAAGGCTAAAGATTAAGCTCTGTCCAAGAATAAGAGGTTTCAATGGATGGATTTACTGAACCCACCTTAGCCTTACAGGTTTAGTTGGTTTTCAAATGAAAATGACATAATAATATTTAGCCAGGAAATGTAAACAAGAAATGACAACGAGTAAAAGTTACGTACTCTGCACTAAAAGCTAACACCTATGTGTTCTTAATACATTTTATTGAATTCACTTTAAAAACAAACTTAAGAAATAACTCCACTTAGCTAGGCTTTAAGCAACATTAGAAATTACATTCAGCTATTTAAGAGGTTGCAGAATATTGGACCTTTTAATGAAGCACCTTATAATTGTACCTCTGCAAAACTGTACAGGATAACGTACAGTATATTTACTGTAGGCTAAGTACCGGTACTTGTTTCCATTTAACACAACAGATACAAAAGCACAAGCATTTTATGTGACCGAAACAGTCACAAGGTCTACCACTGTGTGCCTGTGCTGTAAACAGGACTGCAGGTACACTTGCGTAAATACAAACTGGACTGACGGCTGCAAACGCACGCAACACACGCAAAGCTGCTGGAATACATTTCCAGTCAAATAACCCATCAACGTAAGATAGCCGGCTCAGGCTGATTTTTAGTTAACATGTCAGTTGAAGCAAGTGAAAACGGGTCACCAGGTATTTAACATTACCGCCCGAGTAAATCTGATACACCCTTTTCCGTTTACACTTGCCAAGTTAGCATTGCTAGCGCTAGCTAGCCGCAAGCAGTTCCTGTCAGTGCATGACAACAGTGAACGAAAAAGGCAATCGGACACACAAAACAAGCTGCCAAAAAACACAATATGCAAGACAGATACTTAGCAGTGCACACACTTACAGACGCCAAAACAACGCGGTAAACACACGTTTGCTAACGTTGCTGCACCCGCTAGCATGAATGATACCAACCCAATTTGATTTGGTGCTCAGGCTGCCTTACAGATAGTTGATGTGGTGAGATTTTAGCTTCAGTTTGTGGAAAAAGCAAGCATTTGAATGTCATACCCGACGAACGGGGTTAGAGTAATTTCTTTTACAAATGCCGAAGACTGGTAAGCAAATATTGACTTACTAAAAGCAAGTAAAAGGACGTTATCCTTACCTGGATGGGAGATGTCTTGAGACGTGAAGCAGCGTTCATATTAAGTTGCCTCGAGCATGCGCAGTAGCTACAAACCGGTCACTGTCCGCGTG
This sequence comes from Tautogolabrus adspersus, assembly GCA_020745685.1. Classification (NCBI taxonomy): domain Eukaryota; kingdom Metazoa; phylum Chordata; class Actinopteri; order Labriformes; family Labridae; genus Tautogolabrus; species Tautogolabrus adspersus. The sequence goes on from CM036554.1 coordinate 11,015,397, forward strand.
CGAGTGTGCTGCTGCTGGAGCTGCAGAGGGGCTCAGGTGGGTTAAATATACAGCCAATTCTCTCGTTGATGCACACGATTGGAACTCGTTGGTAAGATGTATACACTGTGAAGGAAGAAAATCAAAAATGTTATTGGCTTTAACGCCTCCTGCTATGTGTGCTGCTTTTATCATGTGCAACTATTTACACTCTACTATGTAATATACAGATATAAATGGGTATCATAGACGCACCAAATGATAGGCTATTCTTCACTCTAGCATCCCAACAAATGTATTAGCTTGTTCATTTGATAGCTTAGCTAGGTCTTGAAGACATCTTTATACTGCTGTGACCATGCAGAGGTTGCATGACAGATCTTGATTTGTCTTGTTTACTTGCAAACATGCGAAATAAGTGACGGCACTGAGACAGGACAGGAAGTACCCTCGCAAGGCCAACAAGCCATGTCTTTGTCCTTCACCCAAAGCAACCGCCCAACACATGACAGTTATTACTGATAATTCAATTATGGAGCCATCTTTGCCTTACAGGACAACTCAGTCTAAAATGTTGTTCAGCTTGTTCTATCCAATTCAAACACAGCTGATGTTTTTCATGTCCTCATTTTCGAATGACCTTCTGTACTTAAGCAACCAGTAAGTTCACTTAGCAGAAGCTTAAAAGAAGGGTTGGTTATGTTGATGTGTAATACAGGGGGTATTGTAGATCATCTTTCTAACTGCATTTGTTTTCCACCAAAATAATCCACATCAGCACACTGCATTGATCATTATAAGTGTTCTTCATTATATAGACAGTGTTTTTGGTTTCTCTTTTAAATCCACAAGTATGCTACTTCATGGCTAGAACTGCATCCATGTCCTCTGACTTGTACACAGCCTGTGTTGATCTTTTTGGCTCTGAACTGGCTGAAAAAACAGCAGCCATGTCACATGAGGTAAGCTGAGCATGTCATTATGATGATTTCATATTTAATTTGCACGCACATTTGGATCAAAGGGAGACTTCTATAGTTCTTCCCAGACTGTGTGTGAGTGTGTTAGCTATTTGGAAGGGATGTGTGCATGCAAGTGTGGTACAAGTTAGTTGTGGGTTATAAAACTGATAAAAAAATTAGAAAATATTTCAAGGGACTGTCAGCATTTGTGTATGTGTGAGAGAGTGAGAGAGAGAGAGAGACAGATGGGTGTAAAGCCAGTAATCCTTTAGGTCCAAGCTTATGGAGGTTTATGCTCATCAGATCCTTCCGCTCCTTCACACTGCGTGACATCACTCCATGAACCAGCCCCGCCCTATCCTCCTATCGCACATTTATACAAACATACAGGTACACACAGAGACTGAATAAATACATGTATTTCACATAGAACTGCAGAGCCGGAGCTGAAACACTTTCAAATCAGACCTATCTTGTGACCAATCCATTCAGTTTAATTTTAAAATTCACATTGGGCAAATCAGTTACACCAGCGGCCTTCAGTAGAAATGCTAAAGAACAGAGTTTGACTTTAATTAGCACAGTTTGATACATTAGACATGAGCTGACGTTTACAGACCCCTTTAGCATGGAGAGATTCAAGATTTGCACTTCATTATTATGGGTAGAGGAGAATGAATGCGCAGCTGTATTACCGATCAGCAATTGTCCTTCAACAAGGAATTAAATCACAAACTGTTCCAGATGAACGGTGCATCTACAAATTGGTGAAATGTTAAAACACAAAAACTCAGTGGAGGCTGAATGTGTTAATCTGTAAGTCATTAAAGTTCGTAAAAAAGACTTATTCCTCTTCTGCTCTGTTCTGTGTTTTGTTTTTGATTTTACACTTTTGGTCAGATAAATGAGAAAAATAGAATACATAAACACATTTGGATGATGCCTGTTAGATTGATTGGGAAGTTTGAGAAAAAAATCAATAATTCAAATCATGTTTACTTGTCGCTCTATAGTCATATGTCTCTCTCCATAAACAGCAGATCACCTGGAGTCTGACTGCAGACAGTGACTGACTTATTGAAGCATTCAAATGTGGTTTGGAAACAACTGGATCTCACAGGTAATTGCATTACCTGTAAATAGCATTTTTGGATGCATATCTGCTTCTGGTTTTCATAGTTGACTGCTGGTATTCATGGCTTTAAAAAAAAAGGAACATTAAATCCTCTATTTTGGCAACACCCCTGTATTTCGGTTGATTAAGAAGATTTCTTTGCCATGAATATGTGCACTATCTTTTTAATATCTAATTGATAATTGGTGTGTTAAGCATTTTGTTTCGTTGTCTGTCATTACTGCTGCATGTTTGTTCTCATGATCTGACCATTTGGAGACACAACCATTATCATCTTATCTTTTTCTTTGAAGATGTTTTAGTTTTGTAAAGCTAACCTGCTTTGACTTATGCAGCAATCGCAAAAAAATCTATGTCTCCCAAGGCAGTCTGGACAGGTATACATTAATTCCTGTGGCTTTTCCTCTTGATGCTATTCATTGATTTGAGTGAAGTTTTCCTATAATTTATGATCAACAATGGTGTAGTGGTGCCTAAAGTAGTGGTTATACTCTTACATTTTTCCACAAATGTTTTTAAGTGGCCCATCCAGCAGAGTATAAATGGCCTCTGTTATAAACAGTGACATGCAAGACTTCTCTTGCATATTTAGTTTGTCCATACTAGCCAATTAAAGATGGAATAGGGAGGGTCATCCCTTCACCGTCCCAGAAAAAATACTGCATCATGCTACGGAATATTGTCCATCAATCAATGTTGTGAATCAGAGAAGGATTTAGAAGTGGTATACATAAGAGAGACTGAAAAACAAGTGGATATATTCCGTATACCCTGCACTACACCACTGTTTATGATATAATCAAGTATTTCGACTACAAATAAATATTGTTTTAGCACAACAACATACTCTTAGTTTGATAAGAAACCCATGCATTTGCATTCTAGCTCTTATACCACAAGATCAGCCCAAATAAATACACAACTTCATTCTTTTATTATACAATGAGACAGAATTACAACTTAACTTAATAACTTTTAATCGTTTTATTTAAGTTTCCACTGAGTATTTTATGGGGTCTTTTATAAAGCCCACTTTTGTTACTGGCATTAAGTTAGTACTGTCTTTTGTGTGTATTGAGCCATTCTGTGCCGAAGGTTTGAACCATTTGAGTTTTTTAAATGAGCTCTCTGCTTGAGTATCACTTCACATCTATGGCTTAAGTCTAGCCAGTGAGACTGAAAGAAACTGTGTCACCCAATAGCGTGGGCTCCATTGTATGTGTGAAAGGCCTAAGTAGCACTCTGGGTATTGTTTTCTTTAAAGGGGAGTCAGGTTACCTTGGCAACGGCAGGATGCCTACCCATAGGCCTTTAGACAGAGAAAAGACCCGGCCAGAGAAGGAGGGAAAGAAAACGAAAGAGACAAAAAAAAAGAGGCAAGATTCATTCCAAACCAACTTTATTTCTTTTCTCCCTTTTTTTTTCAAGTTTGTGTATTTTGGAAACAGGCCTGATGGTTGCCAGTGAACTGAGACGGAGACCCGCGGAGGTGAGGATGTGTGTCTGTGTGTAGTTGTGTGCGTGTGTGTGCGGTTGTCCATTAGCTACCTCATTTATAACCAGAGACTGCTGACATCTCTGTATCTATCCCACACTGACACACACACAACACCAGCACAGTTTGGTTGCAGCAGTTTTGTTTGATTAGTTCCAGTATTTTTGTATCTTTAATGAACGTGTTAACCATACTAGCTAGAGACCCTTCATGGCCATACATGCTGCCAATAACATTACTTTAAAATCTATTTTGGCCTTCTTACTGAACCGTAGCAGTATGTGTTGAAAGTATGACCTTTCTTGCATCAAAAGGGTTTAAACCCAAAGAAGGGAGTGTAAAATGTAAATATATAAAAAATTGTGCAATCACATTTTTCCCGATGCAAGTCTATTATATACAGTTGTGAGTGTGAATTATTCACTTGTATCTGAAATGTGTTTGTTTCAACAGTGAGATTCAACATCCTGTAACCAGAAGGCCATGCATGTTGCACTGAGGCCACGCAGGTACAGTAAAGTGATGCACCTCATTCATGTCCATGCCACATCGTGGTTCTAATTTGGCTGAATTAAAGCAGATAAGTTGCCTAGGTCTGTCTTTTTGTGACAGCAGATTGGTCTGAGTGGCACCTCTAAATGACCGTTAGGCTTGTAGATGTGTAGCTAGACCTCCCCTGTGTAACGTCAACCTAAGTTGATATAATGCCAACTGTGACAAAGCACTATTTTTCTTATACATCTTTATAGCTGTTCTACCTCAACCTGAGGATTGTGATGTTTTGATGAGTGCTCTGACAACTTTGATGAAACACAGATTGATAGACTGACATTGAAACGATTTGCCTGCGTCTGAATTTTTAGCTTTATGGGAACGAAGAGACTACAAACTATTGGTGCATGTACTTGAGGTTAGCCACGCTATGCTTCTTTGGATAAGGGTTGGTGGGTTTATTGGACTGATGAAACTGAGAGTGAAGAGATGGCTCTCTCTGCCCCAGTTGAACTGAGACTTTGAGTTCATGTGAGCAGTGAGCAGACACATGCTTTAATTGTACAACACTTCTAACATTTGTTTTTCGCTCAACAAGGTCCTAACTTGAAGTCATGGAACAAATTATCTTTCCACATTCTCAGTGTGCTTGATGAAAGGAAAAGTCAGGCTGTCCAGCTCTTTTGGCATCAAATCTGCTCTTAGAATTAAATGCTTAAAAAGTTAAAAGGAAATGTAACTGTTTTATTATGACTTAAATAATTAAAAAGTGACCTTTTATGTTATGTCCGACATAAAACCAATCAAAATACTGTGAAAATAAAACAGGATGACATATAGGCTACCATTTTCAGACTCAGTTGCTTGGGTGTATAAAGGCTATAGATCTCAACATACAGTGCACAGCTTAATTTCAAGCTGTGCATGTTTAAAATATTCCGACATACTAAGTCAGCTGCAATTCCTGAAACTGAGATTGTCTTAGTCAAGCAAACAAGCAATTTGGAAGAAAATGATGGATAAATTAAAGGTAATACAATGTGTAAAACTTTGTTTGTCTGTGTTAAATAAGGGAAAAGTAAACGGTTGAAGTAATCTAGAAGTATTATGTCATACATTAAGTGCTAAAATGAATGGATAATGCTTGAAATAATAAGCTAAAGTCAATAGACTAATAAGTAGCTAGCAAACAGTAATGTCTGAATTCAAGGAAATGGGTTGCTTGAATGGTCAAAGATTGCTTAAGTTAATCATAGTAAAAGACAATGCTTACTCTTTTTTTTTGCTAAAAATTATCATAGACTTCTTGAATATTGTTACCTGTTTGTAATGGATAAATGTTTTGAAATGTTAGCTTAATGGCTACATGCTTGAAAATGTTAGCTAAAAATAATCCCAAACGGCTTGAACATTGTTACCTATATGGATGACGCTTTGAAATGTTAGCTAAAAGCGATGGCTTGATGCTTGAAATTAAAGAGTAATGGATTAATACATGTAGCCTAAAGTGTTTGCATAAATTAACAAGTAAATAGTTTCATGAGTCAATTAATAGTCATGGACAAACGTGGGGGGGGGGGGGGTTGTTTGCTAAAAGTAATATTCAAATGCTTGAAATTGTAAGCTAAAATTAATGAATAAATAATTTAAGTTTTAAGCTAAAAGTAATGAATATATTCTTAAAATTGTTCTGCAAAATATACAGAGTAAAAAAATTGGAACGGTAAGCATAAAGTAAACAGTAATGGTTAAATAGTTACTATTTTACACTTAAAGGAGGCTATTGTAAAAATGCTTGATAACTGATAGCTAAAAGATGGTTTAATTGATGACTAGTTGGTATTGTTAGCTGAAAGAAATGCATACAATGTTTGTATGAATGTTTATCAAATGTCCAACTGAATGAACCCTGACAGTTCAATGTGACAAAATCAAATTATAAATGGGATTAAAAACAGTTTGTAGTCATGTTGCACAGTGGTGTCATGGGGAGCTTAAACTTTTCAGATAAAATGGGTTGAGAACCACTGATGTGCTGTACAGCATGTTGAAGTCTTAAAGATGTTTCTCTGTGAATTGTGCCCTCTAGTGGTTGCCTGGTGCTCTGTCTGTGCCTGTCTGTGTTGACTCTGCTGCTGCAGAGCCTCTGGGTGCCGACTGAGATAACTAGTGATGAACCTGCTGGGAGGTCACCTGAGGAACAAGGTAACTTATACACACATGGTTGAGTTAAGATATTTAAAAGAAACAGTTCCCTTAAGAATGTCAACAGCCTACATAACGTGACATTTGAGCACCACTGACTATGAATAAAATAAATAAAAGATATTCAAAACAAATACAATTTTGGGGCACATAAACCTCAGTTAAATGTGATTTCCTAACACTAAGAATTTATTTGGGACATGCAGCAGAAGGGTTGTGTATTTCTCAGAAATGTACCGTCTTCTAGTGTTAGGTGAAGCTTTGTACACAGTGCGCGGTGGGTCTGACAGATGCGGTTTGTGGCCAAGATATTACCTTGTCCAATTCAATTGTCTGGCTAAACTGTTTCTCTAAAGGAGGGTTTTTAAGAAGGCAATAGACAAGGTTGTTTGGGCAAACGCTTTTCTCTGGTTTACATAGGAAGAGACAAATGTTGTCAACAATCTCCTCCGGAGAGTATGTTTTTCCTGTAAAATCAGCACTCTTTTCTCATGCAGCGGATGAATAAATTAGCATATTTTGGCACCACATGTCTCCCAGAATTCTTGACCTTTGAGTCACTCTTACACATCTTACTCCTCAAGCTTCACTTTATGCTTAAGCTGGGTTAGGATATCTTTAATTAATGTTCAGTGCCCTTTTTGATTCTTTATAAGAAATCCACATTTTGTCTTAAATGTAATTATTGGCATCATGTGGATACCTACTCATAATGCAGTTAGACCCTGGATTTAAAAATGATTATCTGACACAGATGCTGATCCAAACCAACATGTAAAACCTATTTATGCTTAAAACTTAATATCCTCAGCCATTCAAACTAGCCATCTTGTGAGGGTAAATAATCAAACAGAACTAACTTTTCGTGTGAGACTCGGAAAAACATGGCTACTGATGAATCGGTTTCAAAACATAATCACAGACAATTACTTTTTATCCAAACATCCCAAACCATTTTTGCCTCAAATTGTTGGAAAATTGTTTTAGCCAGACAATGAAACCCACGGGTGCATCTCAGCCACAGAGCCACAATTGCTGTGCGCTCAGATGGACCAACCACGGGCTGTGTACAGAGAGAAGTGGTTGTGTTGGAAAATATGCCACATGGGGGAAGCGGTTGGTCAGCAGTTAATCCAGTTCCAATTTATCAACAAATACTCTGTTTTCAACCAGTCTCTGTAAAAATCAACTGTCAAGTCAAGGGACTTCATCGCAAAACACACGTTTCTTTTGTGAAAAATCTAATTGTGCCTTATGGAGTTTTGTTTTAAAAGGATATATACAGATATTAAAAGACGGAATTAAATTGTCTCCTTCATTGGCAGAAAGATTTTCCCTCTGACACTCAGGAAATGGATATCAGTAGACTGTTATTATTTCATTTAACACATCATTTTATTATAGAAACACATGATAAGAAGCTTTGTACAGCATATTTTCTGTCGCCCTGTTGTCTGACAGTTTGCACCAACAATTCATAATATATTTCTACTGTGTGATATGCAGCTACATACATATCTACATTCATTTATAAGCATGCATTATCGTACACAGCTTTCTGTTTCACCACCCCTTCTCTCCCATTCATCTCTCATTACATCTCTGCCCAAAAGGCCCCTGTGAATGTAAGTAGTGATACGCTGACAGTCAGCTGTACAAACAGAGATGAAGTGACATCATCCGTCGGTGAGATTTTACTGTGTAACACAGTTTATAGCTTCATCCCAAAGGAGATCCTCGCTCTGACTTGAAATCAACCCGAACTCCAGCAGCATACCTTAACTTCACAAAATAAAAGAGTAAATCTTTCCCAACGACTGTTTCCATCGCCCCTGAACTCACCAATATAACACCTAATATGGCTTATTCAAGGACAACATAGCGTCGTTAACTGTCCTCTTTGCTTCATAGAAATGTTTAAATGAAGACATCTTTCATCTTTTGTCTCAAAACACTCAAACATGCACGCACACGCACGCTGTTTTTTTCAATTCCGCTTGCACACTACTGGAAAATGTGTGGTCACTTGGAAGGTGGCTAACAGAATCGTTACGATCTAAAACTCTAACGATTAACAGCTATTATATAAGGGCCCCAAAGCGAAAAATCTTGTTTTTTTTTTCGAAAATGGGTCTTGTGAATGTCAAGTGGCTCCCCTCTTCAGAAATCTTAAGGTTAGGAAAAAATGCTCTTTGGCTGAGCTGCAGTGCTAAATAACAACATGTTGAGGTCGTGCATTAAGATTAGTCCTTGTGACATTGGTTTGCAAGTTGACATGTGGTTGACGAGCCAAAAAGGATTTGATCCGCTGGCTAAATGAATGCATAACTACACAAACTGACTACACTCGATGTAAATGTGCTGTTGTTGTTTTTTTAAAAGCTTCACCTCTTTTTGAAGGTCACGATAATATATGAGCTTAGTCAGCATTTTAAAGCTGATATCCAACCATGGAGGTAGCTGTTCAAACACTCAGGAAAAAACATATTCATGTAGAATAACATGCATACAGTATTTGTGAGTGTACGCTCTGCCTCTGGAACCACAAACTAATGTTTGATGACCACATATTACGACTCATTTACATCCCTATCTGTCATAAAACTGAGGTTTACAAAAACAATCACCTCTGTATGATAGGATTACGAGCTATTATTCCCTACGAAGGAATCTAAAACTGCTGCTACATGTACAGCAGATCATAGTAAAAAGAAAACACATCTGTAACTACTGTTTCGTGGGAGACAGAGCATGCCTTCTTATTTTACGATTTGCTTTGACAAATACACAGTAGAACTAGGTAAACATTCTGATAAAGGCCAGCATATGATACTGCACATTCATGACTCGTTATGGTGTTTAATTCTAATGTGACAGGTCAGCGTGGTCTCGGCTTTCGCAGGCTGGCTCTTCGTTTGGAGGCTTTGAGTACTCAGGTTCAGAGGCTGAGCAAAGAGAGAGACGTCACCCAGCTGACCAGAGATGATCTCAGTCTGTTACTACATAGGTATTATAAGAACACCAGAAACATTTCTGTGTGAACAGTATCATTATTGCATTTGCTCTTATAGTGGTAATCTGTAGGTTTCTGTTTGTTTTTCCAGTTTCAGACAGGACCAGCAGGGTGTAGTCCGCCTGGTAGAGAGGGAGCTGAAGAGAGTGTCGCAGAGGCTCGACCACCTCAGTCGTCACCATTATCATCATCAGACTAACACACCAACACCACATGAAGACCTCAGACCACACACAGCTAAAGGCAAGATTTTGTTCTTTTTTTAAACTTGTTTTGATTCTGCACACATTGTACAAAGAAAATACAACATGCAGGAGATGCATATACACGTTAAGTAGACGTATGGCACAAAAAACTGTCTGTAATGAGTCATGTTTTTTATTCCTTTTTGGGGGGTTTTGATTGATTTTGCCTCTTTATTATAATTTTAATAAAGAGGTTGTTTTTAACACACTTGTGATTACCAGACTTGATGCTCTATGAAATAAAAGAAACTGAAGGACAAAACAAAAGAGCTGCTGTCTGTGCATCCAGTTTTCTCGGGACGGAAGGTTTAGGAGACAGTTTTGCATATTGCATCCTTTGTTTGGAACTTGTGTCCAGTGAGTGGACAAGATCCGACCCAAAACCAGGATATGATTCCAGAAGATATGAGTAATGTACATGGTTTAAATGAACCTTATGTCTTTGTACAGATTCTGCATTTGAAAAGCAGAAGCTGGAAGTATAAGAAGGTATAGGAAGTGATCTGGTTTTCATTTGTAGTACGAGCGTTTCATGGGAAATTGGCTGTGTGCAGGAAGACGTTATGTGGTGAGCTCAAAATGGGCGAAACCGATACACTGAAATGCAATCCTGGAACTCATTGGCAGTCATCTAACGGCAATTTAGCTTTAGTTTATGTCTGTAAACAGACAACTGCATGCAAGAGTTGCTAACAATTCTCTGCTAGACATCATCATTCGTAAATCTTCATGCTTACTCTTCAACTTGCTAGTCAGACTGTTGTAATGACATTACACAGATAAAAAGACTTACTTTTATCACAAACAGCTGGCTTCTCCGGATGCCCTGAAAAGTTTACCATTGTTTCCAGAAGCATACATCTTCATCAGAAGATAGTAGATGGGTTCTGAGATTGAAAGTCTGACAAGGGGAGAGAGATTTAAACAGAAGTGACGAGTATTATTAGGCTCTTATACACGGATCTAATGCAGCTCAGCAGTAATTTTGCTTCTCTAAAACAGTTTATTATACAAGCCTAAAAAGTGATTTTAGGGTTTGTTCCAGTTATAATATACTTTAATGTTCTTGCTACACAGAATAAATACAATCTCCCATTCCTCCCTGTTTCCAGCTACAAGGATTGGCCAATAATTGCAAAGCTTTTTCTGTGGTTTAATGCTGCTGTGGAGTGACAGTCGGAGCCGAATGCACGGTTCAGAGCCTCAAAAGAGGTTAACCACACAGTGAAATTAACAAGCTGTGATAATGGAGGGTGTGAATGGAGGGTTAAAGGGCAGTGGGTGCAGGTGGTTATGGGGGATGGAGTCCTTGAATAGAAGTTTTACAAGTACTTTAGAGCCGGAGCTGATCATCTGGAGGAAAAAAAAAAGTTAACGTCTACGCTACGACCCTCCTGAGAGGTGTCAGGTGAGAGTCGGGTTATGCACCCTAGTTGGCACGTGAGTGTATGTGTATTTGTGTGTGTGTGTGTGTGTGTGTGTGTGTGTGTGTGGGGAGAGGGGGGGGAAAGCTTTCTTCCTGAAAAAGCCCGGGCCACACAGACGCCATAACATTCATATGTGGACATGCACACACTTATATGTACACACATGCCACACGCATACACACAAACACACTTCCCCGTCAGCAGCCTGTTCACCCCTTACTCTTGTCCTCTCACATTACCTCACACCTATAAAATACGACCAAATTACCCAGGAGTCCTTTCACCAACTTGTCTACTCATACTCTTGTTTTTGCAAAGGGAGCACTTTTTTTTCTCTTTCCTCCTATAGATTACTGCTTTTAAGCGTTCACACCTCAGCTATGCTTTCAGGTTTTTCTTATCTTTTTTCCCCCTTTTTTAATAGGTTGTTTTACAAAGTTATGGACTGTGTGTTTTGGCAAAGCCTCACATTGTAAAAAGGGTATGTTTGGTAGGAGGCAGGTGGGTCAGGTGTGTGTGAGCGTGTGTTCATTCCAGTTGATTGACATTGGCTGGAGATGGTGGGGGGGCTTTCGGGAAGGGGGCCTCTTGAGAACACACTACCTCTACTCTCCTGCCTTCTTACACGCACAGCAGCACTATACACGGTGCTGATGGCTGCTGTTCATTGTGAATATTTCAGTCCAGAGGTTGTATATCAAAGTTATTATCCTCTGTTCTTCATTACCTGCAGTGAGTTCACTCTACAATGTACCTTTCTGTTCCCATAGCTATACGTTGTGGAATAATGATGATGTGGTTAAAATTGGCAAATAAAGAAAAAGTATGTGATGGTAAATGTTTGCCCCATAGGGCCCAGTGAGAAGTGTGAGGTGCCAGTGGATCCTGCGTATCCGCTGTGTGCAGAGAAAGTGGAGGTAAGAAAGTGTGAATATGGGTGGTAGCATGTGTTAGCATGTGTTAGCATGTGTTAGCACTGTTATTGTTGTGCTGAAGTGCTTAGTTGACTTAAAGTTTTGTGTTTAGTTGAAGTTTGTTAGCAGGTTTTAGCTGGATATAAAACTAACATGCAGCATGTAGCTCAGCTTTTATTTATAATTAGTTACTCTTCATCACCAAAAGTGTGTTTTTTTTATCTCAACTTATCATTATGTTTGTTATTTAAGTTATTTTAGAAAAATGTAAAGGACATTTACAGAAATGGAGTTGACATAACATCCAAGAACCAAAAAAGCACAGATTTAATCAAAGTAGCATCATCTCTGCAGTTTTATAACATCACAAATCGAAAGTTCAGTTAAAAAGTAATCAAACGACCTGTCCAGTAAAAACATGGATACATATAATGAGGGAAAATAAGAAGCCAACTCACTTTATTTAGAAAAAGAACGATTTTTCAGCCTTTGATCTAACCTGTATATCTTCCCTGCAGTTTCTGCGGGCCCGTTGGCAGGCAGATCCCTGTTATGCTTTTTATGGGGTGGATGGTACCATCTGCTCCATACTAGCTTACCTCAGCCAAATAGAAGACTTTTGTCCTCCACGTCATGGAAGAAACAACCCTGCAGTGCCATGGCATCGGAAAAATCACTCCTACACAGAGAGGGTACAGCCACACGAAGCTCGTCAAGAATCACTGCATTTAGAGGCAGAATAATAAAGCTCATGATGCACTTGACTACCACCCTCTAACCATCACCACTCTTTGCATTTTCTTGTGCACAGGCTGAGATACATACAACTCTGGCTCCTCTGTATGCGGTCCTCAGAAACAGCACTGGTCCTGCCATGAACTTCATCCGGTCCAGAGTGGAGAGGATGTCTGATCGGTGGATACAGGCCGGTCTGTGGATGAGGCAGGGCCGGAACAAGACAGTCACAAGCCAGATGAGGGTAAACCAAGCGTAGTGATTTGTCATGCTGATGTCGAGAGTGTAAATACTGATTTTAAATACTACCAAAAAAAACAAGGTTTTCTGTGTGTTACAAATGTTTCCACTCATTTTTGTTTTGATTTATTTATCTGTTTTCCCAAATGAATACAATAAAGTTAAATTAAAAAATTGACCAAATCAGAATAGATGTTGAATGTTTAAATGAAAATACACTTATTACCAAAAGCAATAAAACTGAAAAGACTTAACCAAGTATGTGATTAAAGGGCTGCCATACTTTTTAGAATCAGCGATTAGCCCCATCAATTCTCTTAAATGAAGAACTTCAGCTCAATTATTGAATCAAGATGGATTTTTAGACTCTGTAACATCCCCTTCTCTGATCCTCTAGGTGCTGCTGTATCCCGGTGCCCTGACTGGGAGTGTTGGTCAGCGTTTTGAAGCCCTGGTGAAAAGAGGGGGTCCTCTCGGAGAGCTGGTCCAGTGGGCCGACCTCAGTGCCTGTCTGACAATCCTGGGACACAACCTCACCTTCAGCACCTCACAGCAACAACTCCACGGGTACATTTTAACGATGTATTCATTGGTGTCTGGTCTTTGAAATGATGAGTGGAGCAAAATATCTGTCCTGAAGGTTTCCTAAATTTGCATTCTGTCATGTATGTTTTCTTGGGATTGGTCCAGTCTGATTGGTGCAGCTCCAGGCCGAGGCAGCTGTCCAATCCAGAGGCCCCTCACCTTTGACCTCATCTACACCGACTACCATGGCCTCTCTCACCTGCAGGGTGCCATGGGTCTGGCTTTCCTGCATTACAAGTATGACCACCATTATTTTTTTTAAATTCATGATAATGCTTCTACCTCATTCTCTGAATAACACTACATCATTTTTAAACATTTACTCCATTTTGAAGACCCTTAATGTTATGATAAAAAAGCAATAGTAAAACCTGACGTCCGCCTGCCTATTCCAATAGCTGTATTAAAAAGGAATAGTGTATATTTTACATATTTACATCATGTTTTTGATTTGCTCATTTTAATGTGTCTTTAATATGTCGTACTTTGCAACTTCAAAGTACAAAATCAACTTAAAAAGGAAGAACTGAAAAGGGTATTTGGCTTTCTAAGGCCTCTTAATCCTTAAAATAAAAAATGTCAATCATAAAGTCACATAGGATGCTTCACACACTGTACATTTGTTGTGTTCATATAATAATCGTTGGATTTATAAAGTTGTAACAGGGCATATCATTGTGATATACATTTTGTCATGCGCTGCAGGTGTCGCTTCAGGATCCTGGACTCTTTTGGCACTGAACCGGCTTTTAACTTGGGGAGCTATGCACGTAACAGAGGATATCAAACACTGTGGGGCAGCTGGGGTCTGCAGCCTCTGCAGTACATGACCATGTTCCGTGAGTTTCTTAGTGTTTGTTTTATTTAATCTGTGTGTCCACATATGTAACTATGCAAACATGTGTATCAGTTTGTGTGCAAGACCATGTCTGTGACATTATCTGATACGTACACACATTTTCACCCTTCTATATCTCAATGCTGCAACACTGATCCTTCACACACACACTCCCCCAAGCATCCTCACAGTGACAGGATTAATAGCTCAAGTTGTATGAACTGGGTGCCCTGACAGAACTTTCATTGCAACACCTCTTCCTGTCATCTTCCCCACCTCGCCGGGGGATAGAGACAAGCTGGACACACTGGGCCCATAGCCACCCTTTATGCCTCAGCCTTGATCACTGTTTATTTGTCCTGCTGTGCAGGGAGAGAGTGATGGCTGTTAGCTAATGGAGGAGAAAGGGCAGAAAGAAGCTTGAGAAAAGAGAGGACGGGTTGTTTATGCTTCTGTTTTGAAATGGAGGAGAAGGAGATAGTCGATTAAAGGATAAGCTGCTGGAGCAGAACTGTAAACAAGCAGCACGAACACTGAAATAACAGAAACTCTGTTCCTTAAGAAGTTCCAATCACACCCCCACATGTTGCAAGATCTTGATTATATCAGTTTGACTTTGCTTATCTATGAATCACAAAGATGTTCAGCAGTAAACCAAGACAGGTGTAAGAGACAAGTGATGACAAAATGAGGCTGAAGAGGAGGAGTAAGGAAGAAATCTCTGCTGCTTTAAGGGTTACTGAAGTCAGATCTCAGAGACATTGAGACACACACATACAAATGTTAGAGAGTCAATTTGCACACTCGTCCATGCACACACACCTTTGCTGGCACATTCCTTGTTAAGTAAATACTCATCTTTCACACCTTCTTCAGTATGTCAGACAGCAGCAGGGTAGCAGCTGCCTATCCAAACAGCCAGACCTTAACCTCTCATATAAAAATATTTCTCATTTCCTTTTACTGTTGATTCATACTGCACAGCGTGTTCTTCCTTGCTTCATTTTAATCTTTTTTTTGTCACCTGAAATATTTTTAGCCCTATAAGTTTTTCCCTATGCAAAAAGTAGTGTTTTTTCCACACAGTGTGTTTCTCTTTTGAGTAGATTTTGTGAAAAGTGTTCACATGTGTTAACTCTTTTCGATCATCTTATTCGGGGAATAACAAATACATTTACTAAATAGACTTTTAAAGTTTCATACTATTCCAGATTTCAAGATTCAAGTCTTTATTGTCATTGTGTAAAACAAGAAAACAGCAAAACGACTCGCTGAGCAGCTGAGTGCAGTATAAAATAAAAGCAGCATTAGAAATAGAATAAATTACACAAAAAACAGAGATAATAATAACATAGTTATGACATGGTTTGGCAATACTAAATATTCGTCATCTAAACATTTTAGGATGGAGTTTGAGTGATAGGGGAAAAAGGCTGTAAAGAAGGGGACCTAGCACACATCCCTGTGGAGCACCGGTGTTTAGGGACAGAGAGGCTGATATGTGCTTGTCATACTAAACCCTGAATAAAGTTCTAGGCCTAAATTTGACCTATGAGTGGCGGTTTGTGATTAGTGATTTAAGCCGTGTGAAGGCTCAGTAAAAAAATATCAACTTATTCGGTGCAATTTCTTTTTCTTTTTACATGTAAGGTAACTACTCTATCTTCTGTCATCTCCAGCTCACACTCCTGACAACTCCTTCCTGGGCTTTGTGAGCGAGGAGTTGGCAAGGGAGGGAGCGAGAGAGGAAGAGCTGGAGCCGGAGAGCTACAGGAAAGAGCGAATAGCAGTAGTCTATGGCAAACAGGACTACATGTGGCAGGTATAATGACTAAAAAATAAACTGTATACAAGTTAAAAGTCTTTGAGTGAGCTAGACAAATATCAGGAAGCCAGCCACTGTATGATTTTATGATGACAAGTTTTTATTCCATAAGCCTAGATGCCCTTTGTCAGGTATGTGCTGATATCTGTATTCTAGGGTAAATCTGAATATGTGGGACTGATCAATGAAGAGCTTGAGACCCATGCCACAGTCTACCAGCCAGCAGGACACACCTCTAACCTGCCCAGCTTCATCAGAAACCATGGCATGCTGACTCAGGAAGACTTTTTACATCTTCTCCGCAGAGCCAAGGTCAGATAGGAGACAGAATAAAGCATTCAGAGTCTTTTGCATGCATCTGCTGTATAATAGCTCAATCTGCATGATCTTCTTTGTTTCAGCTTTATACTGGATCCTCAGTAAGATGCTAAATAAAAATGTCTTCCCTCTCAGGTGTTTGTAGGTCTTGGATTCCCCTATGAGGGTCCAGCTCCCATCGAGGCAATAGCTCTGGGCTGTGTGTTCCTTCAGCCCCGGTTTGACCCGCCGCACTCCTCAGACAACAACGACTTCTACAAAGGAAAGCCCACGACAAGACAGGTAAATCACACCTCAAACTGGAGCAAAATAAAGTTTGAATATAAATACCAATAAGAAAATAAAAATCTAAAACAGTGAAAACCTTTGCACCGCAGATCTCCTCTCAGCACCCTTATGCCGAAAGCTTCATTGGCAAACCCCACGTGTGGACTGTAGACATGACCAACAAAACAAATGTACGGGAGGCAGTCAGAGCCATTCTACACACAGAGGTGGTGCCTACAAAAAAAAGAACTGCAGTATATAAATCTAATATATATACATCTATATAGTATTTAAATATGTGTATGTTCCTGCAGGTGAAGCCCTTCACTCCCCAGGAGTTCAAGTGTGAAGGAATGCTGGAGAGGGTTCACAGTTACATTACTCACCAGGTAAAGAGTTGTTTCCATGTTAGGATATTGCAGGATTGTTGTAGTATTTTGTAGAGCTTCCCTACCTTATTAGACCCCTGATGTGTTCTGATCATTTAAAGAGAGTTTTTGTGACACGTGACATAAGAAACCGTTCCGTTCTTTCTTCCATCAAACCTCATTCATTGTCAACTTTCTCCAGAAATTTTGCACTGAATCTACGCCTACTTGGCCACCAGAAAGTGCTCTCAGGATTCACCTGGGTCCTCTGGGTCAGTCATGTGCAAATGTGTGTCGGCAGTCCTCCCATGTGTGTGAGCCGGCCCTGTTTCACCACCTGAACACACCTGCTGCATTCACCAGGTGAGAAATCGGCAGGCACACATGGATCCAAATTGACTGTAGTTTCCCTTCAGTTTTTTAGACTACAAGACAAGACCAACAAGAACAATACTCTTATATGAGCATTCCATAAATACTATGTGACAGACTTTTCCCTCTTTGCAGACTTGGAATAAGCTGCTCCAGCACAGGGCAGGAAGCAAACCACCTGTTTCCTTCCTACAGCCCTTGGGGACGACACTGTGGCCTCCAGCAGGAGCCTCTGCTGTTCAGTTGTGCTGGTTCAGACTCCTCTCATCGCAGACTGTGTCCCTGCAGAGCTCACTTACCTGGACAGGTGGCTCTGTGCCCTGACTGCCTCTAAACAACACTTTGAAAGAACTCAAGGAATTTCTGGATGAGAAAAAGAAAAGGTATTAAGAAGAAGAAAGCACCAAAGAGCCATCTATAATGCACGCTGTATGGGTAAAGCTTTTATGAAAAATGGACCAAAAAGAGACAGTTGTTCTGCCAATGTTCTTGAAAACCTTGTAATTTTGTTTGGGAACCTTGCACAGATTGAAAAGAGTATTTTCTATATGTTTTATCATCATGTGCAAAGTAATCTGACAGAATTAGCAATTAGCAATTCCAAATCCACAATTTTTGTTATTTAGTATATCATAGTATTCTTACACATGGAGGGCAATTATGAGACAAAATGTGCCAATAGGTAAAGTTGACCTTTATGAAAAGTTGATTATGACAGGATGTGTCCACTTGCTGTATTTGTCCAATGATTTTGCAATGGACAAGACTTTTTTTTTTTTTTTTTACGACGGCCATTACTCAGGAGACACAACTTTGTGAATGTAGTTTCAAAAGTACTTAAACTGTTGAAGGATGAAGAATTCAAGGCCTGGTGTCTTGTTTTAGTAGCTTTTCCTTGATCCCTTCAGCAAATAGTCTTCAAATGACCACGCACTTCAGGGAAATGGGTTTATTTAAATAAGTGAAAGTGGCACTTACGCCTCTAAAGCCATTTAATCCTCAGTGTTTTACTTTTCTTCTCATGTTCCAGATCATACACAGAGAGATCTTCAATATTTTGCTTAATAAGTATCCAATCATTCATACCCTTACAGTTATAGATCATACTGGTCAGCGTTGCATGGGATTACAGCTCATGTAACCCCTCATTGCATTGCTGGCTGCAAATAGTAGCCGGGGCCTCAGAGGAGAGCGTGTGACAGCCTAAGTGATGAGGCTCATTATCTGAGTGAATCATGGATAACCTCTGGATGCCTTTGGGAGGTCACAGCCTTATGACCATGGTTACACTGTCATATAAACCATTGGTTCCCAACCATCTTTGACTAAGGAAACCCCCTTAGCTTGTTTTTATTCCATGCCCAGTAAAGGCAGAACCTCATTGTTTATCTTTCAAACACATATTTTGCGTCAGAAAGAGCAAGAAAAAGTCACTGAGTGTAGGATTAATTATGTCTTCTTGTGTTATTTTACTAAAAATTACACCTAAAATGATTTTGATCATAAAAGATGACTCACTTCACCCAGAGTTCTGGTGTTATTCCTTGACTGCCTCGTGAACTCCAGAGACTTGGAGTCCCCCCAGGGTTATTGTACACCCTGGGTTGATATGAACATGGAACATACCATATATTCAGTGATTTGGCACACACACAACACAAAGAGAGGTTTTACGCTTTGACATTTCCATTTCTAAAATCTTAAATGGTCACACAGACACCAATCATCCCTGCCTGAAGAACAGATTGTGAAAGAAACAAATGATAACAACTAAAGGCCATAAACGCTGTGGTTAGTGATAGGGTGCTGCACTTACATGACACAGCTGTTAGCAAAGATGGCTCCAATACTGGCAACACGCTGCTGTTTTAAACTGGATCGATTTGAGGTTTTTCTTGGAAACAACGCCATCATGAATGTTAATTGGCAGAACAAGAGACTTTTTTTCGCTCGGATACACTCAGTGTGACCAGAACACATTGTCATTTAGGGATCAGACAGCTCAGGGCTGCAACAACAGGACCATTTGAGAATTGGATTGACAGATAAATGCTTGTGAAACAGTATACAAAAACAACATTTTGTAATGACTTGGTGGATTCTAGTTTATTAATTTGGCCCTGTCACATGTGCCGTTTGCTTTAGTTGCTTCTCGATCCAAAGATGATGGAAATCAACTTTTGTTCATGTCAAAAAACTGTTTGGATAACAGAAAAACAAAAGTTGCTTAAGACGCAAAGGGACTTCCCTGAAACAATTTTTTGGAAAGTGATGTGCCATTTCTGGATGAGTCATGTTCATTCATATCAGTTACATGTGTTATGGCATATAAAAGCTGTCACGCACCTCCCAGGGGGCTGATAGCAGAGGGTTCAAACTAAGGGCTCAAAAAACAGCACAGAGTACATATAGAGAAAAAGCGTTAATATGGACAGACAAAGGTTTTAGTGTTCCAAATGACTGCCGAACGACGGGAGATCTCTGGTCAGCTTTTAAAAAAAGTATGAAAACAGTGAAGTTCATTCTATAAAACATACAGATAACCAACTTAGTATTTTATGAAATAGTGAATGTGATCCATAATTCTCATTTGAGTTATGCTTGTGGCTGCAGTTTGCCAAATCAACTGTAGTTTACATTTTTTAGGTTTTTTTTCTAAGTCGAAACGGTTTTAATTTTTTTAGCCATTTATATTCAAAATTGTGTCAGCGAGACACGCAATGAGCATAATTTGGACTTGGTCATTTACTTGGTCGTTGTGTTAAACAGAAATGTACACTTCAGTGTCATCAGCATGAAATGGTAATTGACATGGTGATTAGAACAATATTTTCTACGTGGTAGCTTGTATGTAAAAAGTAAACAAAAGTGGTCAGAGAACGCTTCCTTGAGGAACTCTTTATTCAATATGCCTTTGTGGTAGCTGCCTTGAACATGTGAAAAAGCTTACCATCTGCCCCTATTCTTGAATGTTTTAAAATCATTTTGAAGAACCATCTCTTCCCGAAACGTGTCGGTCTAATTTGTTAATAAAGTTGATCTTCATACTACAAGTGTTGCTGTAGCTTTTTGACCTCGACCAGAACAAAGTGGTCGACCAACTTGCAGGCTGACATCCAAATGATCATGGCTGACTATTCTGAGCTCTGTGCTTGCATATGCCTGCTGTACGCCACGCCACCTCTACATGTTAAAATAACGATAGACAGTTTGAAAATAAGGGTTGATTGATGGAGGAGAAAAAAAAGGAAACATTTGAAAAGCCAAGAGAGGAAATATAAACCTGTGTCAGAGTCAGCCAGACAGCGTGGAATGTTCATGCCCCAGTACAGGTTCAATAACGTTTGTCTGAGTGCGCTTTAATTTTACATGGGAGGCAGGAACATTTTTAACCACATGGGGACTCTTTCTCTTATACCTCAACTGTGGAATGTGTTGGCAAATCAAACTTCACTGCCAAGAAAAATCAGAGATCATATTGAAGAAAGCAATACATGAGAGTTTCACTTATATTCAAACTTTGAACCTGTGTCATTTCTGTTCAGATGACAGACAAAGATTTATTCTGAACAAAACGCATGCTATAGAGAGGTCAGAGTTTTCTCATATCCATTTGTAAGCTTGATTATAACTTTACAATTTGGAATGGCACAGTTTGCATTCAGTTCAAAATGATTGCACTCCATGAACTCAAAGTTACATAATCAGAGAGATATTATAGACATAACCCACCCATGTTCTTTTCCCTGAGAGTTACTGGAAAATGTTTTAAACCCTCCAAAATGTAGCGGAATTATACTTGCATGATTGTTTACTATCAATCACAATGTTTACACTGGCCCTTCAAGTGTTTCTCAACTTATTTCTTGTATCCAATCAAACTGAATGAATGCCTCCTCATTTCATTTGGTCACAAGCCACATTTTTGACCCCCCAACCTTTTCACTGCAGGTTTGTCCTTTAATATTTACTGTCTATGGTTTGTCCATGCTATAGTCTAATTCATAGCTATATATCCATGTCGTCATGATTACCACTTGTTTTGAGTTCATAGTAAAATGATGTATTTTAATTGTGGAACAGCAACTGGGCATGTAAAAATATAAAATCAATATAGAGAGAGGGACACCAAACAGGCTATCTTAAATAAATCATATTAAAAACGTTAATATGCCGGAGACGTACTGTATATGAACATTGACCTTAACTGCTCTATGTGATATGATTGTCGGTTGGTAATGGGTTGGTTTGAGTCATGTTCAAGGGTTGATATGATTGTAAGCATGTGCAAAATAACTTAAATACTGAGTTAAACAGAGTTGTACTCCCAATCTCAGAACCCATCAGCTATCATCAGAGGATGATATGCCTGTGAGAGATGGCAATCTTTTCATGGATTCTGATATCAGTTTAAATAAAGGACTACTGTCCAAACTGCTTTGATACTGAACTGCACTTGCAGAAAGATATTTGTATAAAGCTATGCCATATTTTGCATTCACCCTAAAAGTTTCTCCATAGACACTTTACAGTCAAACTGTTTGCAGCTCATATTTATGCAGGCACATAGGCCGCCAGGTGAATGCATTTCTGGCCAGGCATGTTTTTCTAACACCTGTGATGTGCCAAGCAGGTAGCGTTCCGCCCCTTTTGCGCTCGGAGTGCTGTTGGACAATACCATGCGGACTACAAACAAACACAAGAACACTACAGTGCAATAATATGGTTCCACACTGCATACAAATAGGCTCCAGATTCTGTAATTGCAGATTGTTCATAATCTGTAAATAGAAGTCAGTAGGCTACTCCTCAAGCAGCAAACACAACAGTGCATTTGTGAAATACAACAACTTTGTGGCTTTATGCGAGCTAAAGCTGATAAGCTAGTCATGTATGGCTTAATGAGATCGAGAAGATATAGCCTATTAGTGTCAACATTCAAGGACTATTAATTCCGACAATGAGGATTACAATTACTAATGCGGGGAAGGACATCATAATTCTTATAAAGAAGAGGACTTCCAAAGGAGCTGCATTAACACTGCCGGTAAGCAATGAAGTGAGCTTTTGTCATAAATACAAGTGTATGTGTTATTCTGCCGCGTGCTGTGTTCCTCGGGCTAACGCTAACTACAAGCTAGGTAGCAGCTAACTAGCACGAGTTGAGTGCGTCTGTTTTCATGGTAAGATACGCTTCTTTACATTATCCAACTCAAACCATTACCAGAAACGTTTTCCTCACAGCTGCAGTACCATGAAAATCCCCAGTTATGGTCCATGGTTAAAGTTATTGTTTGTTGTTGTTGTTGTTGTTGTTGTTGTTGTCCTTAATGTTTGCATTGGATATGTTCATTTTAAATGTACAGATTCAGCCATGTTCGGAACATGCATTTCAATTCGATATGAAGATTTTTCTAAATTTAAAGGCTATTTGTTGTCTTTTTTTGTTTTGTAAAAAGTCATTAGCAATTGCTATACTCAGGACCCCCATAGCTACTCCCATCAAAAGGCTTAAATTAAATCAAACTCAATTAAAAGGCTTAAAATTGGGAACATATAAAGTTGGCTGCATGATATTGGATAACCTAGAGCTTGTACCATAAGATATGTTAGATTTCCCTCAGATTTGTTGAATTGCAACTGCATGTTGTTCCCAAAAGGGGGCAGTGTGGTCAAATCAACCAGGTAGCACAGCAGTCTACCAGTTAAAAGCTCAGCAGCCTGGACTGAGAGGGATGAAAACAAAGAAAGATAAAACATAAATGAGAGTAATGGGATGTCTGCAATTTGGGCAAAAAGAAAGATAGAGCAAAACTGAAGTATTTAGATAGGTCAGGCCAAATGGAGACACTTCCAGTCTTTCCTACAAGGAGGAGCTCTTCATTTATTCCACCAAACACACTTGTAAAAGGAGGGAAGGTGGAGAGAGGCTTAACTACCATAAGAAAGCAGCTGCTTTTATTGAAACCTGTTATTGGCGTGCCAAGATTACACTGAACAACAACAACCTCTTCCCTGCAAGCCAATAAAATGTCGACAACAAACACTTGGCTTGCCTACAGCGCTGTTAGAAGCCACAGAGGTTGGCCTTAATGATACTCGGTAACTATTACACACTATTAAACTCAATGAATAAAAGAGGAAGCCAATGAGAGTGAGAAAAAGAAAAAGGGGAAAGGAGCAAACATATTGTCATTAAGAAGTTGTTTCCAGACATAAAAAAGGTAGCTGACTCATTGTTGGCCTGCCTTTAATTGATGAACAGGACATCAATTTAACTGTTGACTGAAACATTTTTTTTTGTGTCTGTCCAGAGAGATAAAAAAAAGCATCTGCCTGATGTGCTGTTACATCAATCAGCATCACACACTACAGGCTAGAGAGCTGTTGTATATGCTTGAGTGGTCGGGGCATTGCAAAGGCCTTTCGGTGGTTTTCCCCAAACGTCTCGTGTCAGTATTTCAGCAATCTTAACACACCTCAGTAACTCCAAGGCAGACGTGATTTTGTCTGTGTCTTATGTGCCTGTATATGCATCTGTCTGGGAAACTGTTAATTCCATTGTCTTTATGTATATATTCATCTGATCACATTGGCAGACCTCTTGAGAGATCATTTGCGTATAGGTTGATATAGCTATAGCAGAAAGATAAAACGTGATGTGAGGAAAATCCTAGCACACAGGCCTGCTACAGAAAATCTGTGCATAAAATTGCAGCTTCCATTTGTGCCTTTGCAGCCGACATTGTTTTTGTTTTGTCTTTTTAAACATTTTGCGAGGGACACTTGGTAGAGAAGTCTTTTCTGTTTTGGTGTGCAACTGGCCCAGCCCTCATATTTAGCACAGAGGCTATAGGAGAAAGCTGTGAAGAAACACAGAGCTACCAGCTAGCCCCCAGAAAGCCCTTGTCATCTTTCATCCCACACCTTTGAATTGCCTTCATTTTCTGGGGGCCCATAAATGGGCTCTTATTGTCCCATAAATGGCTCCTTTTGGGGTGGGATTTATAGTGAGGGGTGGCAAAGGGCTATGCGTGAGTGTGTGTGTGAAAGCACACCTTTTGATGTCCCCCCTGCTTAACAGGCAGTGCAGACGCGCCTGTCCATATGCTGCACGGTACCTTTGCCACACACTGCTAGCGTGCGGCTCTCACACACAGGCACATTAAAAGATATTAAAGAGCTTTTCTGCTTTCATTCAGAGTCATGGGATGTAACAGCCGAGCAGGGTGGTTTGCGTTAAGCTTTGCCACTTCCTCTGCCGTAATTAAAGCCGCCCATGCAGGGGGTCTCTAAAAGTCTTGTTTTGCTACTCCCCTGGTGTTGACCTTTTAAAAGTAGGGGGTGCATGAAGTTACATTAATGTAGACTGGAGTTTTTTCTAGGGGTGGTATAAATTTTGTGTTGTTACTATAAAACAAAAGTCCACCAACATTTGACAAACAGGTAGAATCCATCAACGAAACAAACTCTTAAAACTGTTCAAAAGGAAAACCATGTTAAAAGAGCTCCAAAATCAATATCTGGAAGACATTTCTGGTCTGATGACACAACAGTGACCTATCTTTGGCACTGCAGTTAACACTGGATCACAAATTTGTTTGCTAAAAGCAGACACAGGTGGCAGTCCATGTGCTTGAAAACACTTTCACACCAATTTTCAATGAAACTAGGGATGTTCAAAGCAGCTGATTTCAAAGCTGCTTAAACACAGATTTGAAATTAGTCAAGTCGACTGGCCTAAAGTTCCGCAAATGCTCAGATAACAGTAAAAATGTAGCAATATTTATTTAACACCACTAGAAGAGGATCACAGTATCTGAGGGTTCACGTTGATTGTTGTACAGTGTCCTTGGGTGTCCTGAAAGGCGCTTTTAAATAAAATTTATTATTATATTATTATTACAATGTGAAATTGGTTTTCTGAGTGTGACATTAGCAGTGTTAGTACAACCAGCGGTCGGTGCTCCTTGCAGGTTAATGTCCACATGTAACATTCAGGTAGTAAAGCATTATAGTTTAACACACTAGTAGTTCTGGGGCCGACTAGCAAGAGTGCCAACTTTGATCGTTTAGTCCGCTAATTGTGCACATCATCCCTTGATGAAACTACATAAAGTGTCTGGTTTAGTTTGGTTTATTTCACATGCTGCCTAAAAGACTCTTTGATCCAATATTGGTATTTCAATTCAATCCTAAAATTAATTTCTTGGTAGGGCTGGGCAATTAATCGAAAATGAATCGAAACCGACATTCAGAACCTCTAACCGAGGTAATCTTGCCCATGTCGATTATTTTGATTATTTTCAAGACAGAGTCACGCGACGACACGTCCAATCCACGACATGGAAGCAATGTTCGTCGTTTGCTTGTGTGTTAAATGTTAAATAAATTGTGATATTGATTTGAGGTCATATCGCCCAGCCCTATTTCTTGGTATTTCCAATTTCTCGAAAGCTCTAAGGTGAAGATTTGGAAAATATCATAACTTTATGTGTTTCAGTGTTTTTGTTGTTTTTTATAATAGGTCGCAGTGAAATGATCCCAACAGCCTTGTTTTTTTTACCTACCAAAACTTATAAAATCAGTACAATTATAACCTTGGAGACGTCTTAATGCCAATTCAACATTAATTTGGCGTTCATATTGCTGTTTCCTAGCAGCTGTGTTTTTCATGACTCCAAATACTTCACCACAGCTAAGAGCTAATGAGCTCTGTTTGAAGGCAGAATTTGAACCGACTAATTTAGAACACAGTCGCTTATCTATCTAAGCTACTAAACCATGAATGTTGATTGCCAATTGAGCACTATAAAAAGCTGTATTGTGCCTCTGCATAGATTTATGATCGCAACGCAACTGTCTACCACAGTGGTCCAAAATCACTCAATTGACATGTGGTGACTGAGCGGGCCAAAACATATGTTACTCATTATCTCCAAAACAACCATTAAGAGCCACTAAAGGGAAGCATCTGCATTTCTTGAAATGTTATTTCACTCATTAATTTTGATTTTTCCATTAAATAGTTATGTGTCTATGAGTCAGAAAGCATATTTAGACTCAGGAGTGAGAGGACAGTCAAACAGGAAGTGATTGTTAGCTGTCCGTAATACAGGATACTTCAGAATATGGCAGACTAGGAGCTGTTGGGTGAGCAGTTGACTGGGTCAATAAGCTGAAGGGGACAGCTCAATATTGACCACTAGTGGGCAGGTGGAGAATAACAACTTGAGCTAGAAGAGAGACGTAAAACAGAAATAATGTTTTAGAAATCACATCTGTTCATTGACAAAATATTGGCTTTTTTTTCTTCCTTGTTTGTTTCTGTCATTTTCCTTTTTCTCTCTGGAGTAGGAATCCATTTGTCTTTCATCTTTTCTGTCACTCAAAAACGCCCTCAACTTCTTTTCACTCTGCCTTTTCAATCCTTTTCTTCCTTCTCTGCCCACTTCACTCTCTTTCAGAGGCAGATGAGCCAGGTGATAGTGACACAGCCAGCTGTATGCCAGTTACCACGGCGATGACAGCTGCCAGCCCAGGTGCACAGGCAGCTGGGAAGGCAAGGAATGTGTGTGTGTGTGTGTGTGTGTGTAAACGTGAAGGAAAAGAGAGAGGGAGACGTCCGAGACACTGGTATCTGTGTGTATGCGAGCCTTTCTGTGTGTGAACGATAGGGGGGAAAAGGACCCGGGTGCTGGTGAGGACACAGGTGTGTTGGTGGAAGCGTGGGAGAAGGCCAGGAAAGGAAAGAGGAGAGTGGAACAGCGGAGGGGGGATTAACTGACTTTTGACCCTTTTGGTCATCTGGGCAGTTCCCAAGATCCATCTGCAGGGACTCAGATGTTTCTCAATGTCTGCTCTATGTCTAGACGTGTGTCCATCACTCACTTCTCGCAATCGTGTCTCAGTGAGTGTAATTGAGTCAAGACATGAAATCATAGCAGGAAACACGCAGCGAGCGTAGTTAGTGCTCGAATGACATCAGCTTGTTAAATTGGGGCCTGTCAAATAAAACAAGGTTATGCGATGAACTAGAAAGATAATGAGTGAAATCCTGGACATTCCCACACGTTTGGGACTTTTTTCTCTGTTATTTCATTGATAGTTCAAGCGCTATTGAGTCATCACAGTGAAGCACATTCTTCTGCGGTGCACCTGTGAAACGAGCACAGATGATACAACTGCCGTCCCTTCAAACAGCATCTTTCTGTTTCTGTCTTTCTTTTCTTTCCTTTTAAGCGCTCTCTGTCTCTTCTGGGAACATTCCAAACTACTCCTCTTGTGCCCCTTCTCCTCTTCACCTCCTCCCCTACCTAACCCTGTTCTCTCTCCCGAGAGCGGGAGGCCGCAGCGCCGTCACTCACCACCTGGTGATAACTGGCACAAAGGGGGCCTTGCTGGCCCTGGCTGCGGCCGCTCGAGATGCACCGTCACTGGGGAGAGAGTCGAGGGAATTCCCCCACCTCTCCTGAGTCCCTCAAGTTCTTCATCGTCCCCACCTCCTCGGATGATGAAAACTCTGTCAGTGCAGATTAGGAAGGAGCGGTGTGCGCCGGCAGAGGGAATAACAATGATAAAAGCTGTGCCGCCTCACCTCTGCATGTCCATCCCTCTGTCAACTTACTCACTGTTTGTCACTTTAGACCAATTTTGGGATTTAAAACCTTTTCATGTTGCTTCCACGTTGCCAACTGTGGTTATGCTTCATTTTTTATGTGGAGTTTTAATGGGTTCCCATTTGGCCTTGCAAGTGAATATTGCTGATCAAAGCTAGCTTTTTTAGTACATCTATGTGTACAGGTATTACACAGTGAAGTACAGTTTGATACTCAAAAGATGCAATCACTTAGATGTGACCAACATTTTGGATATAATGCACAGAATAGGGTTCAGAAGGATGTAAGTCTGGTGACAATGGCAGGTACCAATTCCCACGGGCCCATCCTCTTCCTCATCTGTGTATGGCGGCACTTCCTTGGGGAGGATAGGCGTACTTTTTTTCCTAGCTGGCACAGGATCGGTCTTGCTTCGTGGTGAGGGAAAATGGGTGCTGAAGAAGGGTGTTGGGAGGGTGCAGCATCCGCAATTGATTTCATGCCAGAGTCAGACATAGCCCCAGGGAAGGGATATTATGTGTGTGTGGAAAGAAGATAGGGGGGGCAAGAGAGTCCAGTGTGAATTCTGAGGGGCACACAATGCCACAAGTAAGAGAGGGAGAGACAGAAAAGAGAGAGGGCTGACCTGCATCAAAGAGGCTGGATCTGCATAAGAAAAAGCATGCTGCTATTTTGATGTTGACATTGCTTGCCGGCAGTGGCACCAAAAGTGAGTGCTTGTTGTTCACTGATTATTCCAGTGAATTGAAACATTTTTAAAATGAGACTACAACACTCGTAGTTGTCAGTCAGCTACAAAATATCTAACATTTAATGCGTGGAACCAAAAATGATATGTCGTACTAAAAACGCAGACAAAAGCCAGGCAAAGAAAGAACAGAAACAAAGTTGTTATAAATTCAAATCTTGAATCCTTTAATGGAGATTTAACATCACTTATTGATCATTGTAACATAGAAAATGATTATTATACTCCCGAACCTGATTAAACTAGGCATGCAGGGACTGGAAAGGCAGCGCCAATGTTGCACAAAAAATCTCATCAGTGCACACTGGCATTTATGTAAAACACATGCAGCAGGCTAGCAGTGATTTCCATACACTGAAAAATATTGAGACCCTAAGGAATGGAATTGAGGTTACGAGCCATTTAAGAGTCATTTAATATTCTGGCTATTTCCTCCTTCTAATGTCCCTCCCACACACTCACTTTCCTTCGCACAGCGAGTGTTTTTACACACGTATGCATGCACACAATCACACAAACCTGCACTGATGCCCTTACTTATACTTGTCACACATATCATGAACTTTCTTCCCTTAACTTCCTTGTTGGAGTTTTGTCCCGTGTTGCGTGCCCTCACTTCCCATCGCCCTCATACTTTCAGTCAATCTCTCCCTTGATCTCTCCTTCTGTCCCTCCCTCGGTCTCTCTCCCTTCTCTGTCCCTTTCCCCCCTTTCTTGGCATCGGCGGCAGCATCTCTTTTAAGGCACATGTCAGGGGAACTGTCTGCCGCTTTCAAAGGCTTTTGTGCCCGGCCTTTCTTCCCCTTAATTTGGTTTCCCCAAAACACTTTCCCATAGCATGGCCGTCTCGCCCCTTTTCCCCCCCAGCTACCCCTCTCCTCTCCTCTCTCCCTCCCTTTCAACGGTCCTAAATACGTTTTTACTGAAGATTATACGTAAAAAGTTTTGATAATGAAAGTTGATATATTTGAAGCAAGTTATAAGTTGGCAAAATGTATTCAAATGAAAAATCTGAACTTCCTGATTTGAATATTAAGTCAGTTATTTGATCAGTTGCAACAGATGTGTTGAAGAAGGAGATGAAGATTAAAGCATTTGTAAAAAATCTGTGAAATGAAAAATCTAGAGCGTTACTTTTAAGGAACAGGCCCTCCTTTGCATCTTGAGCACCCATTTCCTCTTTGCCCTCTTCCCCTTGACTTCTCTTACGGCATAGGTTTCTTAAGGGACCTTCTTGTCATGGCAACGCTCGACCAAAGTATTCTTCTCCAATCCGGAGAAAAGCACGTTTGTTTTGCAGGAGGTAAGAGATGAAGGACGGAGAGGAGATGACACGTTTAAAAAGTTTTGCAGGCAGCAGAAAGTTGGCAGGAGAAATGCATTCTGGAAAACGAGCGTGCAGTGCCCCTGGTGAGTGCAAGTGACGCCATTCTTCTTCACATGTGTGCAGCGTTGCGGTGTCCTCACCTCAGGCAGACACATGTGGTTTTAATCCACTGTATACGGACAGACTCCTTAACTGTATCGGCATCTCTTTCTCCCCTGAAAAAACCTCTCTTGTGTCTCTTCATCTATCCCATCAGCTTCCATTCCCGGTTCTCTGACAGCCGATTTCCTTTCTTTCACAAAATATTTATTTCCTTTTCATATTTCTCATATCCCTTGCCAACAGATTTTCTACATTGTCTTACCTTTTTTTGATGAAGTCCTTTATTCCTCTTTTCCCTCTCTGTGTCTCCTGAACACATCAGCTAGCTCTGTACCTGTCATCCATTCTACACCAGAACCTTTTGAAGTGTGTTCCTACAGGAGTATCACAACTATGTCACCACAGGATGCACCTCTCAAAACAGACCGCTTTGAGAGAGTCATGCCAAAACCATCTCCTCTCCAGAGATGTGTGATGGTGTTTTTTTTTTGATGGTAGGTCTTGTATCCTAAACCACAAGAGGTCAGAGAAACTAACTGTATGTTTTCATAACTGTCCAGGGACTTCAAAAACTCCAAATCTGGAGTAGATATAGGCCTCCTTGCATGTGTGTGTGGGCAAGTGGATAAGCCACTGACTTTCCAAGAGACAGTTTTATAAGCATTATTGTATCCAAGTGTGAAGGAGACGTGGTCTGAGGGTGCTGAGAGCTTTAGCATGATAAAAGGAGTTGGCTGAAAAGGAGATGTCTTTATTGACCTGTCCACCTCACAGAACGTATATCATCCCCTGCTGGAGCCTTGAACTGCTGTATACAGAATTGCTGGATGTTTCCACATCTTGGAAATGAAACAAAAAAAACAATCTGTCCATTTTTGAAAGGTGTTTCAACTTTGACAGCCGGAAAAAGGCTGATGCAAACCATCCTCATACCTCGTTTAAAGCAAAGGCACCGGCCGGTGGTTGATTTAAACTCGCAGAATCAACAATGATATTACATTACGGTTACTCTAGCGATACTCTGAAAGCAATGAGACATTACATGCTTTGCCCAATTTTATGGCCCTTTTTAGAGGGATGATGGTTATTGAGAGTGATATGGAGTGAGAGTGATACGGCCAGGGTCAGATTGAGTCCTCCTGCTCGTAACAAAACATGAGAGTCATACTACAATGGACCGATCATGATGGAGGACATTTGCTTCTAATTGACCTCCACCCTCTTGACTTGGGCCCCCCAGTCGGGCGTGGCCCATTGCCCTGAGTAACCTCTCGCAGCATCATCACATCCCACAAAGCCGAACGAGAGCACTCTCCCTCCCGCTCCTTCCATTGACTCACACAGCCTTGTACCTTTGGCCTGAGCAGCAGTGGAGAGGTTGTTTTTGCTGTCTGAACTCAACCGACCATCAAACTGCTCCCAGCTGGGACCCGGCACCATAACCTAGGATCAGAACTCTGAGGAAACTTACCTTCGATTTGCTTCCTGTGGATTGACATCAGATACGTTAAGTGTGGTGACAAAAAACGTGGTGATTAGGCGTTGGACAAAACATCGATTCAGCGATAGATTGTCGTCCTGACTCGTACAGTTATCAAATATCAAGCAGGTGCCAAATATCAATATTGCAATAAAAAACAGAACTCTCAAAAGATGTCCATGCCAATTTGACTCACTGTGTCACTGCTTCATGACTCCTCATGGTGGTGCTTATGACATGAGGTTAACATGAATAGAAGTGATTTGGGCAAAGATGACATTGACAGCAGTAAATACATAAATTCCTGCGCTAATCCTGCACTTTACCTTCCTAGAAGCATTTTCTTTTCTTTACTTTATTAACTCATTAATATACAGTATAATTGTCTTGCGATATATCAATTATTGCAGAATCACTTTATTGTGATATCATTATAATGAGCCACTTGTCAGCCACAGTCGGCGGCTGTGGCTCAGTTGGTTGAGTCGTCGCCTTACAGCAGGAAGGTCGAGGGTTTGATCCCCAGCTCCTGCAGCAACATGTCCGATGTGTCCTTGAGCGAGACACTTAACCCCGAATTGCTCCCGCTGCTTCGTCAGCGGCGTATGAATGCGAAAGAATGGGATTAGTTACTACTGATGGTCTTCTGATACTTAGAAAAGCGCTATAAGCTCAAGTCCATTTTACTATTTACCGCTTGTCATGTATCACATTGTATTATGTATCATATTGGGAGTCACCCTTGGATTCCCACCCCTAGTGATGATGGTATGATATATAAAAAAGTTCTGTTCGAGGGTACCTAAACTATTTTAGCCTCTTTCAGCTCAGGGTTTGGTTTACCAATTTCATCAGCATGGATCAAGGCTGATGAAAACTACTAAAACGTGCCTTTAAGTCTTCCTTTTCCAAAAGTATACAAGTCTCTTAGGCTTTGGTTGTTGTTAACCCCTAAAAGGCATATAAGTTAACTACCCAGAATACAAATGGAGGTACTTGATATGGCATAAGAACTTCTATTTTCCACAATCAGTTAAGCTGATGTCAAACAACTCAGTGAAATTGGCCATTTATTTGGTTTCCAAATGAGACAGGCAACCACTTCAAAGAGATTGATTACTGCTGCCAAGCATGCATGAAATCATGAGACATATTTTCGGTTGCACCTAAATTATTCCAAGCACTGCATTTTAGAGGTTAGACCTTTCCTGATGGCTCAAGAGCAAGGCTGCACACACATAGACAACAATTAAAGGCACACACACACACACACACACCACATCCTTAGACAGCCAGACTGCCCATACACCCCCCTTTCTTCCTCTGACTGTTTGTGTAAGGGAAGACTCAAAGTGGAAAGGGAACGAAGGGTTTTGTGTATGTGTGTGTGTGTGTGTGTGTGTGTGTGTGTGATGGGAGGTTGGTTGGGGGAATAAGAGGGAGAGAAGACACAGCCCAAAGAAGAGAGAGAGAGAGAGTTGGTGATCTGACAGCGTTTTGATGGCCGCAGGCTGGAAACAATTTGTGGAAGGGGGGGGTTGAATTTAATACAAATTCCTCTCAGTGCAGCCATGTGTCCCGGTCGACCTGAGCTGCCCCAGCACACCTCCTTGGAAACTCACACCCTCTGACCGTCTCCCTCCTCACCCACCTTCCAAGCTTTCAGGCATGCGTAGCTGTCACTCATGGCCGCCTGTCACATTCTCCTCACGCTTGATGTGTCCGTGTTTGTGTGCATAAGAAATGCGATGTTTGAAGAGAGAGGTATTCTGAGAGTCAATCATCTCACAGCTCAGAGTGACAGTCGATGGCCCCGTTGGAGGAATTGAGTTTCACAGTACCTAAAACTGTTATGTCTCAGCAGACCTCACCACCACGCAAGTTTAAGAATATAATACTGTGGCGGCTCTGCTCCTGTCATGAGGTGCTGTGACTGATCAAATGATATATTGACTTAAAACTAAACTCAGGAGTACCTGCGATTTGGAGGAAAATAGGACATTGTTTAAAGGGAATTACGTAAGTTGCAGTTGACGTTCAGAAAATACGCTCTCATACTGTTTCAACCTGTTTGCCATTTCTGCATCATTTGTTTTCCGTTTGATCAAATAGGTAATTTGTGGTAAGGATTAGACTATGGTTATACTTAGCAATCATTGTTCCAAAGCAGAGCGGCCAGCTCCAAGTTCATCATCCACTCTTCTCGTAAAGGGATACCCTACATTTTTCTGCACCATTGGAAAGCATGATTGACCACAATTAGGCCAATTACAGCCAATTTTAATGACTGGGACAAATTGATGACAGGGTTTATGGAAGCAGCTGTCCTCATTTTCACCGTTTTTACTCTCATAAGCCTGGACATCGCTGAATGAACCTGAGACACAGCTAGAAAGGTGGGGGACGTTGAGTGGAATCCACCATACATGTGTGGAAGCATATGCAAAGGCTGGAGTACCTTTTCTGTGTGAATGCAAGTGTTTGTGTGTGTGTGTGTGGGTGTGCGGATCTGTGTGTTAGGGTTGGTGTTGAGTCGTGTCCAGGGCTGATCTGTAGTTACTGCTGGGCCAAGGCTGCAGGTGTCCCTGTGCCCCGTCGGTTGTGAGCTGCCTCTTTTTCCCAGGAAAATGCTTTCAACTGGAGTTGGGTTACGGCAAAGGAGCACAGACATCTGAGAGACGCTAGGAATGTCCCTCCCCATCAAAGGACAGCATTTGGAAATTTTTATATCTGCAATTAAAAAGGGAACAATAAGAGAGAAGAAAGGGGGCGAGTGCAAGGATAGTCTGAGGAGAGAGGAAAGAGGGTTGGAATGAAGGGAAGAAGTGGAGAAAGAATGTCAGCACCTGCTATGGCTGCATGTGCTGCAGAAGAAAAAGTCCCAAAAAGAATGTTGAGGAAGACTTCTACCACTCAAATGTGTATTACATTTTAATAAACCTTTTCATAAAAGGGAATGACCTCTCTTGACCCCAACTTTGCATGTGGTTGTAACTGTTTGGGGAAGCATCTAGTGCAGGACGCAGGATATATTTTTGTGGCTCTTGAGGTATTATAAAAAAATCAACACATTGCTATAATCATCCACTTCGTTTGATCTTTGCAGGATTCATTTTACTTCAAAAACAGCACTTACAGACAACAAAAGCAAGAGTGTGAAGATCAGAAATGGAAAGGCCTCTCTGAACGTGAGATAGTTTGCTCGGTTGAATATCGCTGTATTTGTAGTGGTCAAACTCGATGACTTCTCCCATTTAATCTGCCTCTTGGTTCAGTGCATCCTTGGCAAGATAGTAATAAAAATGCAATATCTAGATATCCATCTATTCTAAGTTTCAGTAATAATACTCCGTTATTGAGCGTGTTATCAGACACACCTGTCTTCACGATGTAGTTCAAAGAGAGTGGCAACTCCATAGACTTTTCTTGACGGAAAGGAAAGAAAGGATAATTTAAGCTCCAGGTGAGGGGCAGGAGTTTTATCTGAGTTGTTAGTTCTTCAAATTGGGTCAAAAATGAAAATGCCTCTGTCCAGCAAAGCCCACTGGTTTGCCTTTAAGGGTGGCAGACAGGTCACAGTCAGTATTATTTGATGAAATTCGTCACTTCCCATTATCATGGAAAAGGTAGTCCAAAGCTTAAGTGGGAATATTGTACAGGACCACAGCCATCCCTTAAATCTCCTCCTTCAGCGTCTGCCTTCATGACAAAGATACGGAGTCCCCTGTGCAAAGAAAAACATTTATAAAGCATCGCTTGTCCCCGTTGAAAATCAATATCCTAATCTGTCAGGACACTTAAAAGTCAGCCTGCTACCTCATACTGCACATAGCACTTTATATTATTATGAAATGTTTGTTTTAAAGATTTTTTTTGTTGGCCTTTATTGTAGAGATAGGACAACGAGAGAGAGAGAGAGAGAGAGAGAGAGAGAGAGAGAGAGTACATGCGAAATGACATGCGAGAAAAGAGCTATAGGTCGGATTTGAAGCTGAGCCGCCCGCTTGGAGGACTCTAGCCTCTGTACATGAGGCACGTGGACTAACCACTACGCTACAGACGCCTCATTATTAAATTTATTATTTATTGAAAGCGTCTTCAGTATTTACTTACTTCAGAACCTGGTGCCCTGCTTATATAAAGCTCCATCGAGTCTGTTTCTTGTTCTGTTTTATTATACGTTTTGTTTTGAAGTGTGCTTTAAACATTTTTTATGTGTTTGAATGTATAACCTTGTGCTTTAAGTGGTACTGTATATATTTGCACACAAGTCAAAGAAACATTTCAGTAAAGTATTTTCTCTTCTATTCTTCTTCTCTATAGACACTCGACCATGAAAAACAAGCTGTTCCATCTTGTCGCCACACATTAGTGCACCGTAGAGCAGAGTTTTTGTGAAATCTTTTGAGGCATCCTTCAGGTGTACAGAAGCCGGTGTCAAATGTGAAATGATCAATAAGTGGTGAAATCACAATGTTTTTTTGACGGCCATCAGAGGATACACTCTACACTCTTTGCTATCTATGCCACACTTTTGTTTGCTTTGTTTGAGCGCAGCATATACAGTAGTGCTTTGGCACAACTCTGCCAAGGCTTGTCAAAACACACAGCGCTCTGTTTCTCCAAATTCAACGCATGACAAGCTGTCAGCTTCACCGGTGGATGTGCAGCCAGGAACTGCACACACAAGCAAGAAGGAGTAAAGAGAAGAGGGAGGGAGAGGGAGAGGGAGAGAGAGAGAGACGGAGAGGGAAAGAAATCCGATCAATAGATCAGGTAGATTTGAGAATATGGATAAACAGGTTAATTACAGGCAGCCAACAGTTGGCTGCTTAATCACAAAAGGTGACGTAGTGAGTCTGTTTGCACGGACATTTGTCTTGAAGTACAAGCTCTGAAACCCTTACATCACAATCACATCAAATCCCATGTAAAAGACGGATCATAGAAACAACATAAGTTACATTAACAATCACAGAAATCATAATCATTCAACTGTGGAAACACCAAAACTGGTTATTGGCAGGTCAGACCAGGTAAAAGGAATTTGGAATCGACTAAAAAGATATTGCAGCCTGTGCATCTGTAGTTTATATAACTTAAAGGCCCATTCTGCTACCTGCCTGCGGTAACCAAATAATATTTAACAAACAATCGAGGAGTATACGTAACTGGACATAAGGACAAGAGGCAGCAACCTATTGATCGACCATAAGCACTCAACCAGAGCAGTCTCTCTACTTCACATTTTCTTCAAATATGTTTTTATGGGCCAACAATCCTGACAGAATGAGGCATACAACATATACCTTGGGGTTTTTGAGGCTTGTTAACGTTTTTATTGCATTTTCTCTCTCTTAGCCACCTGTGCACATTGGCTTGGTATAACTACTTCAGTTACTGAAATACAAGCTGTGATTCTTTTCTGATCAAAACAAGAACGTCGCTTTAACAAAATGTTCACTTGGATTCTCCCCAATCATTCACTTCAAATGAGGATTTCAATTTTGATCCATGAAATTCTTTTTTTTTTGCAGTTGGCAGTGGAAAAGTGGTAAAAGTTGGTCGATCCTGTGAGTTGGGTGTGACTATATGTTTGGCAAAGCTAGACGAGTCACTTAATGGACTTTTTACATGCCATGTCTAAATCCTTTGCATGCTCCCTCTGTAGCTCCCTCCTTCTTTGGCTGTCCCCCTCTCTCTGTGACTTTGGGAGCTTTCAGTCGGCACATTGCGTGCGACAGTGGTGCTACAGGCTTTAAAGACACAGTCCAGGAGCAATAACATGGTTGGTACAACGTAGAGGTGTGTGTGTGTACTTTATTGTAATACCAAGAAAGTTGATGCACCTGTATTAAACTGGACTGTTTTTTTTAATATCAGTTGGTCTACATACATGCAATATGCTCTTAAAAGACCTAAACACTTGGCAATCGCTACTTTAGGTCCAGCAAATCACCGCTTCGCCTGTGACACCGACTTCCCTCGCCAGCTCAAACATGCAGCTGTGTTCCGGCGCCCTATAAACAGAATTCCTGCCTGATTTTACAATTCTTTCCTTTTCCTTGTTCCAGTCAACAAATTGCGGATTAGGAGGGGTGCCGGAGTCTTTAAGGTATTAGCTGGAAAGCATCCCTGAGGCATCCAGAGATTTGATCGCTGCCACTTTGCAAATATAAGCTATAGCTACAGTCAAACCGGGTAACACTTGAGCTAGTCAATCTAAAAGATACAAGAGGCACACTATTTGTGAATTCATTCATATTGTCAAAGCAGCTGGTTCAAATACGCAAACACCTAGTTATATTGACCACCACCTTTTCGTACTTATGAGTGGTCTGACAGGGGCTACAGGTATATGACCCTCTTTTGCAGTATTCTGCGTATTAGTGCATACATTAGTATAAACTGAAAGGCCATTACAAATCTTTTTGATGAACATTCAAGGGAAGAATATTGATTGTCTAGAGACCCGCTGTGATGCTACAGTGGTGCCTTTTTATTAGACGTTTTTTTGGGGGGGAAGCAGGAAGTCCCTTTGGACGCTATAAAGCTTGCTCATATAAAGGGGTAATCCCCAGATAATTACAGGTGGGCTGCTCTATATACAGACTCAGCCTGAAGGGGAGGCACCACCACCCAAGGTCAACCCCCCCCCCCCCCAAAACCAAACTTCCCTTACCCAAAGCATGGATGATAAAACACTAATAGGGTTAGGCCAGCACACCATTGCCAGCAGTTTGCTTCCCTACTGTGTTGGTATAGAAACTGAGCCTTAACAGGTGGATTTTTAAGAGTTCCGACAAACTGTTTCCAATTTAAGAACTCCTTTACAGTGCAAACATAAAGCAACAGCATCATGACGAGTGACGTAGACACTGAAGTCATTCCATTTATTTATTTATTTTGCAGATTAGAGGTTAGGAAAAGGACTTGATGCTTGTGGTTTGACCCAGAAGCTGCAGACACAGATTCCACAGTCAGTGGTTTAACCTCTTTCACTAATATAGTGTTTCTTCTACACTCTCTCATACCAGACATCCTCAAATGGTTACCAGTAGAATTACAAACCAACCAGCATAAAGCAACACTGTCACCTGAAACCTTTAGAGCCAATGTTACTTTGAGTTACAATTTAATATGTGTGTGGTTTATTTTGCTAATTTGATCCAATTGAGACAAAGGAGCGTTTTATTACTGACTTATCAAATTTCTTGGGCAGATCACAACATGAAAGAAATGACAGAGAAAAAGAAAAATGAAGCAAGAGACCCTCGCATGAATATGGACCATTGGCTGTATAAAAAGTTGGACGACACAACGGCTCAATGAAAGTGAAGCCAAAATATTTGGGGCTCCCCCTACTGACTTGCTGCGGTAAAGGGCTTAATCTCTACCTCGTCTATGTTAACATACATGACATGAGGCAAACTTTTAAACAAAATGCATGTCAATCATTTTCTCTCAAACCCGATGTCTGTTGTGTTAGTTATTATTCCGATAATATATGTCCAAAGCCTCTATTTTTTTGTGAAGTTTAAAAACTTTAAGGCACATTAGCGCCCCCCTTTCCCAGTGTTTGGGTAGTGTAATTACAAGTTTAAATCGATCAAATTTGTATTAAAATATTTGTTATATTTACATCGAGAGGAATTATATTGCGATATTGTTATCGTTTTATCTCCCAGGCCTAGTTCAATGTGTTTGGTTAGCGGAAGGGGCAAGATGCAGGCACAGTTAAAGGTACAGTATGTAGAATTGCATGCTAATGTTTACATTAAAATATCTAACTTAAATTAAAAGTTGACTAAACCCATGTTATATATATTTTTTAGTTGAGTACTTACATCACCTCAAATATTTCCAAAAGTTATCAAAGCCAGAGAAATCCGTAATTTTATAGTTGTAACGGGACATGTCTTGTAGGCGGCCGCCATGATGAGCGGCCATGATAGACACGAAATGTTGATCAAGGAAACACCGGATGTTACGTCAAAGACCGCTGCATAAGCTAGTGCTAGCTGCTACTGAAAGCTGCCGTTCTGTTGCTGTATGTGCTGCTGTGATAAAAAAAAACGTCATGTAAATTATACTTGGATACATCGTCAGTTCACATATTGTCTTACTCAGGTCGGAGGAGAGGAGAGAGAGGGAGAGGAGTGGGGGAGAGAACGAGGGAATTACTGCCAATTTGGTTTGTGGCTGGTAGAAAAGTCAAACTTACAGTAGAGAACACTCACACTTTCACTTGCTGGTCGACACCTGATACTTTTTGCATTAACCAGCCTGTCCACATCAGGAATTAGTTTGTGAGCAGATGCGTTTTCATGTCATTCAGATGTGTGTGCCTCAGCCGGCTGCGCAGTTTGAACTTGTTATGGTTCATCACAGAGAAAGTCTGCTCACTTAAATATGCAAACATACAGAGTGACAGTGTCTTTGATGCAAACACTGTTATCTTCGGGTAATTCAATGTCAGGCATTATAAAATGATTCCAAACAAACAGACATGAACTTATCCTTCAGTGGTGGGCACTGCAGCTACATCAGCTCCAGATTTTTGACTTGGCAATACAGGGAACATAAACTGTGTGTCAGTGTGTGTTGTTTGAATGCAGGTTTGGGAGACCTGGATGCAATACAAGAGATAACTTTTGTCAAACAACATGGTCAATGATGTACTGTTTTTGTCTGGAATTGTCTGTTGAGGGTCTATTGATAAACAAGCTGGTAAGTTAAGATCTTCTGACACCAATCTGTTAGTGATTCCCAGAGTAAATACAAATCATGGGAAAGCATCATTTAGTTACTATGCAACAAACAGCTGGAATAAACTTCCTGAAGATTTAAGACTTGCCCCAACTCTGACCACTTTTAAAACAAGACTGAAAACTTTTATGTTCACCTTAGCCTTCTGCTAAATTTTACCTACATTGCACTTTTAACTTCTGCCTTTAACCAAACAATTTTAATAAGATTTTAATCTCTCACTCCGCACTGTAACTTTTAATTCTTTTTATATTTATAATTTTATTTGCTGTTTTTTAATTGTCTTTTAATTCTTGCATTTTATTTCACTTTATTGTATGACATGTTATGATGTGAAGCACTTTGAGTCTGCCCTGTGTATGAAAAGCGCTATACAAATAAAATTGCCTTGCCTTGCCTTGCCTAAGTTGCGCAGCATGTTTTTATGGTCACATGACTATCCAGAGCGCAGAGTGACCAATGAGGCATGACGAGCTAGCCGAATGAACTGGTGGTGAAAAGAAACCCAACGTCTGCCATATGGGAGCTACGTTGGGTGGCAACAAGACCAATTTGTATCAACATCTGAGACTGCATGTTCCTCCATTACCAAGTAAGTAGACTCATAATACCATTTTTCATATCTCAATTGCATATCCCAATATTGTCCACTTTAATCGCACAATTTCCCATTTTCCCCCACTGCTTAAATACCTATGTGGCATATTCAGAACTTGTACAAATGTTGACAGTGTGAGGGTAACAACTGCAACCATTACTCAAAATACCACTGCACTAGTGTACACTTATACAGAATAACAGACCAATATGTGGCTTTAATGCTTCATTAAGCATGCAAACCACTATAGATACAGCAGCATATAGTTTGTTGTACCTCGCTAGCATGTGGGAGTCCTTACTGTGTTAACAGACAGTATTTGATTCATA
Source organism: Tautogolabrus adspersus (assembly GCA_020745685.1). Lineage (NCBI taxonomy): Eukaryota > Metazoa > Chordata > Actinopteri > Labriformes > Labridae > Tautogolabrus > Tautogolabrus adspersus. The sequence goes on from CM036554.1 coordinate 11,056,784, forward strand.
TTTCCAAGCAGATTTTGCTTATCTGATAAAAGCAGCCTGTGACATGTACCTTTTGGCAAGTGCAGATGAAACCAGAATGACGAGTGTGACTGAAGTGATCAGTTTACCAAAATAATAACTGCTTCAACGAAACTTGTCAAAAAGGTAAACACATGAAATTAATTAATTAACTTATGGAATAGCCATATTCCAATATCATTTAAGATAACATTTCAGCAGCATGTTACTCGTACAAAAAAACATGGAGGATTCAGAGGGCAGTTGTGGGAGCATGGTATTCCCTAAAAACACTAGAGGCCAAGTGAAATTGAGCCTAATTCCCTGGAATGCCGCTTCCGTCTGGACATGTCGATAAAAATACAGCTTATTGTGATAGTGGGGGTTCAACCCCCTGGTAGAGTACTGAAAAGAAAACTGGCAGAGCTCCCAATGGGAAAAGCTCACCTTCCACCCTGCTGGCCATTCGCAACATAACTGTAAGAAGTCATACCTATGGGGGGGTTGGAAGTATGTGTTTCTTTGTGCTTGTTGTGTTTGTATGCAAGGTTTTGTGAACTCGTTCATGCTGTCAGAATGTTAAGCTGCACACAAACATGTACTTATCCAGTGTCAAGTGGAAGGAAAGCTATGAGGGAAAGTGAATGAGGGGTTTGGAACCAAAACAGGTATTTACAGTAAATAACTATGCAGCTGTTTGTTGGTGGTAAGAGTTGGCAGGGCTAAATCACTTTCTGAATTGAACTACATCAGAATCTGACTCATCAAATTTCACCTTTCAACAGCACACAATCTAAGACCGAATAAATAGTGATTAAGAGAAGTTAAGTTTCAATGAGCTAGATATGACAGAGATGAACGTGAGTCATCCAACAACCAAAAATCCAAAAAGTAAGACAGGCCGCTGCACAGGTTGCTAGGGCTGGAAGCTTTACGAGCCAGCTCAGGTGTGCCTCTGTGAAGGCTCTTTACAAGCCATTTAATGAGACTGGCTGGGACTGACGAATGGCAAATGCATACTTGCACATGCAGATCAACCAAAATCACAGTTTACTTGCCCAAAGGAAACCGCTTGTACAAAGATAGGCCTACTCTTCTTCTTTTTAGATCTTTTTTTGAAGATGAGGAGCCTTCAGCTTTCTCAACCATTTGTGTACTACTGAGCTCTAAGGCCTACATTGGCATGGAACATTATCCTCTAACATAAATGATTCTGTAGTCTGTCTGGGGCAACAACGGGCCGGGACAAACTCTTTGAAGCAACCAAGCTTGGAAATACTGCATTGACATGACCCAATCTGGACAATTGCTCTGAGCCAATCAGGAGTCGAAAAACTTTGTGATCTAATCAGGAGCCCGATAAGACTGAGCCAATCAGGTGCCAGAACACTGGGTTTTGGGCCTTCACTTTCAACTTCATCTAACATTATGCTAACGTTGCCACAACACTGTAGCAGCAATCGAAAAGTCAGTAGTTGATGCTAAGCAGACTAAGCAGCAGGAGCCACAGGGTGTATTGGAATGCAGGCTTTCTGTATGTTTGGACTGCTGCAGCTGGGCTCAGCCACAGGTATGTATGAGGCTGTGAGTTGGAATACTCCTAACGGGTGGAGGTCTATGCCATCTGCAGCCAGGCTGTGCTCTCTACCGTGGGAGAAAAGCTGGAGGATAGACACAGCAGCTAGCACAGTGGTAGAGAATGTCAGGATAAATAGACAGCAGAAGCAAGAGAGGGGATTCCTTGGGCTGGATCGAGGCTGAAGGGATGGCAGTTGGGAGGTAGTTGTTAGGGATGAAAGTTAGCTTTTGGGCTTGACACTCAGTAGAACTTTAAATATGAAAGACTGACTATTGTTGTTGATGTTGACATGAGTAAAACTCCTAACTGTACAATAGATAACAGGAACAATTATCAAATGCGCAATAATCGCACTACTGATCTGGACTTCCAATTCACACAGATGAATAATGTCACCTATAATACCCTATTTTCCCTCTCTCCACTTCTGGAAAGACCTCACCTCCCAGGTATACCAGTGAGACCTGCACGCATGTGTTACTTTCAATCTTTTTGGGGGGTGGGGGGCATGCTGTGGGGGTATCCAGATGGCCCCTTAATTAAATCCAGATGGTTGCAGTTATAAAAAAAAAAAAGAAGAAGAAAAAAAAAGGATGCATTTATTACACTGAGATATGATAGTCACCTGGATAATGGCATGGGGTTATTCAGTGAATCTTTTATTTTGGGGGGAATCCTAATTGTACTAGGATAAGACAGGACTCTTAACAAAATGTAAAAAATTTTTAATGGTACATTCTTCTGGAGTTTTGATGAATTATTCAAGCAAACATTGAGTCATAACAAAAAAAGTAAAGGCAATTTAGGATTACTTTTAAATACTTTCAATCATGGCTCTGTGAAAATTATGCATCACCCCTAAAAAGTAATAAGAGACGCCTAAATTCTAAAACACTTTTATGACCTTTACTTAATTTACTAAAACAAATTGTAGTTACACCTCACAGAAAATTAAACATGCCTGCTAGAGAGACTTATTTCTGATGACATACTGCATGTCTTTACATTTTCTGAACACTGATGAATTTTCAGGTCCATATATTTCTGATGTAAAACTCTAATGGCTACAGGTCAGCATCAATACCCTCCAAAGTGCTTGAGTCGATTAAACTCCACAGTAGGCCATGCTTACCACCGCTGAAAAGTCATAACCACAGTAGTTATTCTAGGGCCGGTGTTAGCAATATTGTAGCTCAACACCTTCTAATTACTGTCAGCCTATTGCGGCTCACTTTAGCTGTGTAACCCGATACCGCAGTTCACACCACAAACCTATGGGTCTTAAGGGACTTTTCAAAAGGTGTCTTGTAATTGACTCCCACTGACTGTCAGCCTAAACGAAGTTGTAAGATTTGTTGTAAAATAAACAAAGAATGAAGAGAAGGTCTCATTGAAGGGTAGAACAGGCGAGACATGCCAGAGACTAATGGAGCTTCTGGCATTCAGAGATATTTTAATTATGAAAGTAAGAGTGGCTTGTTTCATTTCAAGTGTGGCAAATTTGTGAAGGTAAAGTACAGTATGTATCATTTTTTTTCTAACAAAATTCTTCTTTCTATCTTTTATGCTTTATCCATTTCTATGTTCTCAAACATAATGAATCCACATTTGTATATTTTTTAATTACACAGAGCTTCAGGAATCTCTTACAGTCCAGTGAACCTACAAAGCTCTCTCACCTGGTTGTTATTAAATCTGCTTTTTGTGTGGTACGACGGCCTCCCTCCCTTTTCCCCAATAACCCTCTCCTCACCTCAGCCTTGAAATAATAATCATAACTTTGTCATAGCACCCTGGCACCGTAGCCCCCTGAACAAGAGGCCCAGGAGCTTGGACCCCAGGGATAACTGTCATTTGTAGGTTTCTAGCGCTTCAGCACAGGGGATATAGTTGGATTCAGGAGTTAAGTGCTTCTTCATGATGCTATGCTCAGGTCTGCTGTGTTTTTGATTATGCCAAAAGCTGCTTCATCTCTCGTTGAAATGACCTTCTTGTGTCAGTGGGCTATGTAAACACCCGGGCCTTCACATATGGACATCAGTATTGACTTTCCACAGCAAAGGCATTAGGGAAAAGTAAATATAAAGCCTACAGGTCACGTAAGAGAGCACACTGGTTCGATAAGAGTGGAGGATTATTGTTGCAAATAAGAAGGACTTTTTAAGTACACATAAGCCAAAATAAAGTATTTTGTAATTCTTAAAAAACAAAATGACAGAGAAGCCCATCTTGCCCTGTCACAATCGCTTCCATGGGGTTTTCCCCAGCCACAATTCCCTATCTCGGGTTTCTGGGACGGCAAAGGCAGGTGCAGACTCAGGTGGAGCAATACTCAAAGAGTCTCTCTTTTGCTTCTTACTGGCAGTCCTGTATCAGAATATTATTGCACATGTTTTTTGTGGCAACGTTTGTACACCTGCATTCTGTCTTTTTTTTAAAGTATGAAGTGTATGTCTTGCTGCTCCTTTGGCAAGTAACTTAAAAGCAAACATCTTAATCTCCTCTTCATATCACGTATGAATTAGGACTTAATATAGGCCAAATATTGCAGGTGGCAGAAGTGACACTTTATGGTAAACCTCAATTATGACAGTGGAAACCATGAGGAAAACATGTTCTGAATCATATTCAGTGCGAAATTCAAGTGATTTTTTTCTGCTTCACTGAACATTATAACGGAAATAATATAACATTTTGGAGTAAAGCTTCCCTGGACACAAGGGTGGGGTCTCCCATATTTAAAAGAGGAAAAGATTTGCGTCTTTATGCAGCTAGTGGTTATGAGTTTCTGGTCTATGGCACTGCTATGGATCATTTCCAGTCACTCGTGTTTGCCCAATGAGGTACATTTTCTTCCCCTTTTAATGAATGCTTGAAAGTAATGATTTACCAACACGCCACACCGCTCCAAAGCCTGTCAATGTTTTTGAAGCATAACCAATTCATTACCCTCACCAAGAGGTAAAGAAAAGCAGAATAGATAATTCCAGGATGGCTCTATAGTGTGTTACTGAACACTCATCTAGCATGTCGTGTGCTTTTGAGCAACAGGTCTCAGATGGCTTTGGTAATACCACCCTGAGGTTACAGTGCCAAAGTAAAACATAACGGCTTTCTTGTTTGTGGCCTTGTTCTACCACATGCTGCCACTGCTTGTGTTGCAGTGGCCAAAACTTGGCTTCAGCCATTACAGCTCAAGAAACAGGAGTAGAGGACAGGAAATGTGGTTTCCTCTGGTTTTACAGCACCATGGCAGGTCTTGGGTCCTGTACAGCCCTGCCAGCCACTGAACTGTGACACACAATCATAGGAATTTGTTATTTAAAACATGACTTGTTGAAGCCTCAATTACTTGATTTAGGGGTACTGGAGTGTTTTGCAACTGCAGGGATTTTTTATTTCTGTGTATGCATGCTTTTTTAATGTTTTTTATTTTCAGCCCAGAACCCTTCAGCTCAGCAATCAAGTCTTTTTGGCCTCGATTTTTGCTTTACTATAACTTAAATCCACACAACATCGCACCATTACTCTATTGCACCCTCTCTGCCGTGAAACCAGTCCTCAGTCTTACCACTAGCCAGCAAGGTGTTTTATTGGCCCGTGGGTACTGCTGCCGAGTGGCATCTGTCATCAGAACATGCCTTTGCTCTACGCCAAGGTGAGTTTATTTGGTTTGATACGTGGTGCACTGCCCGTATTTTCACAGGTGCCTGTACTGTTGAACCAAGAGCCTGATTCCTGCTTTCCCTGGCAAACACAAGGCCTCGGTTGTCCAGAACTTCCTCCGATGGACAGTTGGAGAAACAGTGCCCCTCTGCTCCCATAGGAAGCTACCCCATAAAAATGTCTTCTCTGAACATGATACACATGTTAATGAGAGGCTTTACTTTGAATGGATGCTGCTCGTGGGCCACAGTGCACTCATTTTGTCAGATACTGCAGCACAGTGTGACATTAGTTTAAATTGTAACCAAAACTGTATAGACTAGAATTTATTGAGCCAGTGAATGATTTAACGTCAAGACTGTCAAAAAGTTGTAGGTAAACCGACATGGATCAAATCCTTGGGTCCCTGACCCTTTGACTGTTTTTCACATTACATCAACATATTAAAGTGCAAATATCCTTGGCCGATTTTGACATGGTGGTGGAATAACAGTCCAAGAGCCATCATTGGCTCTCTGGGTAAAGTGTCCTCATAGCAGAACGACATCCTGGTGAGCAGCTGCAGTCAAGTCATGCAGGGCACATTTCTGCAACTGGGCTAAGCTTTCCTGGGTTAGCAGAGAACAGTCTTCTTTCTTTGAAAATGTAGAACATTCTGTTTTCCATGTAACATGAGGGTGCTGTCTGGATGTGGCTTCATTCAACTCTGGTAGAAATGAAAGCACCATCATGCTTCAAATAACCTGCTTGTCAATCTCGAACAGCAGCTCAAACCTCCTTCCGTAGATTGCGTGACGACCCCTTTTCATTGGTCTCTCCTAAGCGAATGGCAGAACAGAAGCCAGAACACATTAACCTAAGGAACCAGTGTCCCTCAAAATCTTACCTGGTACGTTTACTGCACTATCCACCATTGACAGGAAAAGTAAATGCAGGAAAAAGCCCCTGTCTTCACAAAACCTTCAAACCACATAGGTCACCCTAGCATGTTTCACAAACCTTCCTAACTGCTGCCCCTTCCTCCCATCTTGTACCCATCCATTCTTCATGTCACTCTATAATCACTTTCCTTCCCCCTCCTCAACCTTTTTTCTTTAACCCTGTTTGCCCTTTCTTGTTTTAAACCCTCCCCATTCTTTTATTGTCCATCGGTCTTCACAGATAAGTAGGCATCCCTCACCTTTCACATAACATCACATGGTAGCAATCAGAGTGGGCTTTGGCAGACAAATTAGGGCAGTTAATGTAGACCGGAGATCAGTGCAGAGGCGGAGAAGCTGGTGCTAAATGCCAACAGATGGGGCCTGAAGTGGATCGGCCAAGCCTAATGCGGTACGGTACAGTATAGCCTTGGGTGAAGACGTGACGAAGGCTTCATCCTTCAGGAAAGACGAGCATTCTTACTAGGTCTAGTTTTTTATTGGCAACAATTGAAGACTTCAGAGCATGAAAAATTGTGGAAAGAGAATATGAACATTTTGACAATGGGTTTTCATTGGAAAGCTATTGAAACAAGGTCTTATCAAAAAAAAAAACTGTCCAGAACAAGAGATTCTTTTGAAAATGCTCTAAGACTTATTGTCAATACTATTCCTCCCTGGCTCTTACAACACAACGTGTTCCTCTCTGCTCATTTATAGAAGAAACTACGTATGTATTCCAAAAAGGAGTCCGATTTGTTTGAAACAAAGCTTGCCTGTTGGTTCACTGCTGAAATATGCATATTTATTCAATTGTTTGGCACGGACAACCTGTACAGCGCAAAGCCAACTTAGCATAGATACTCCTGAAATGGCACAACTTGAACAACCATCTGTCATCACATGAATGAATAATGTTTTCTAATTGTAAATGCATTTGACATGTTAAATGAAGGACTCTTTGTACATCGTTCAGTGAGTATTTCCCTTGATTATAAATTCAATTAATCCTTGTTGATAAAGTATTTGCCATATAAAAATGATTAATAGACTTTATACACAAGATCCAGTCCAACTTTCATCAAGTCCAACAAAAGTGTTATTTAAAGACTGTGATCGCAAAGATCGTTTTGACATTTTTCGACCCTTACTGTAAGTCTCAGCAAAATCAAAGCCAACTTGCTCTTTTTGTTGAGGATAGGGTTAAGTCTGGCTTCCAGTACTTGTGGTTGGAAGCCTGCCCCACTGGCTTGATTCCGAATTAGCCTGCCACAATCAAGTAGAGCATTCTCAACCAATGACTACACTGCAAAATATTGAAGTTGCATAATTACACTGCCTTAAGGCAAGGGTTATAAGTCCTAAGTCAAAGCCATAGCAATGTGACCTAATGAGTGAGTCAACTCACAAAGCGCTAAATGCTAAATTTATCAGTGTAATTTCTTCTGTAACAATTCACTTTTTGTGATCACCATAATATGTGAGCAACACACACACACACACACACACACACACACACACACACACACACACACACACACACACACACATTCCTCTTATGTTACAAGCTTTGAAGAGGCAGACTCATCCCCATTTTCAACAGTACCCAATCAAACACAAAGCTGGGGGGCGGATTAGGAGAAGGCTTGTGCTGCACAATGCTCCTATCAGGGACCACACTAGTTTTAAATTACCCCCTACCCCTTGCTCATTTTCAATCACTCACTGGCCCAATAAAGTTTGTTTCGCCAATAAAAAAGACCAACAAAGGAACACTGAATCCCAGTTTTGTGCAACAGCGGTCCCTTACAATCCTCGACACTGTGTGTTTCTGTCTGGAAAATTGTCTGCAAGTATCACTGATGGGTTTGCCCATCAAGAGCGGAAAAAGAAGACTATTCTATTTTGGGGAAATGGTCTTTTTTAGAATGATGGAAAAATGGATAGATGGAGATATTGAAGGATGACAGATGTGCATACAGAGGTGTGGTCATTGTCACGCATGTTGTCAGTTCCAGAGGGAGTGGTGTCTCTTCGGACGGCAGCTGGTTTCACTCAAAGAAAAGACATGCAGCAGAGAGAGTAAGATCAGACCCTCACCTCTGAATATTTATGATCCTGGTCCACACAGATTTCTCGCCACATTTTTTGCGGTTTTCAAAAGGTGGGGGGGGAGTAGCAACACTGGGTGACCCACACACACACTCAGTGACTCATAAGAATGTTCACAGAGACATACAGATATTCACACATGCATCCACTGTCACTGAGGGGGAACTAGATGGGGGGAGAACAAAAATAAAAAGGTGAATAAAGTCATAGAGATCATTAGAATGGCAAGTTGTGAATGTGGCAAGAAATAAAAGAAGTACATTTGGAAAAAGAAGGGATCTAGAAGACAGACCCACACACACACACACACACTCACTAAGACCCCATGCTGGAAAACGCTGTTGTTGAGCTTTGAAGCACAGTGGTAATGAGGCTCCATTTAAAGCCAATGAAGCCGCTTTGGCAGCTTATGAAAGCACAATTGGTAAGCCCCCCTCGTCTGCCGCTGGGTGGTGTGTGTTTGTGTGGATGTGTGTGTGAGTGTCAGAAGGATAGGGAGGGGGAAGAATTGACAGTATTTGGCTGGACCTGCGTTGCTCTTTTTCTACACTTTAGCAGCAGATCTCTCCCAGACAAGTCACTCTCCAGAGCTCAGTTTTCTTTGCAAACATTGAAGCAGTTTCCAAAAAACACTTAAAGAGTTATCATTGTACACAGCTTTAGGAAATCAAAACCATTATCCATCAGGGCCATTATTGGCAAGGACCTCGCGATACGATACGATGCGGATCACGATACATGGGCCACGATACATGGGTCACAATATGATACGTATCAGGATACACGAGTCATAATACAATACGTATCATGATGCGTGAGTCACGATACGTCTCATGATGCATGGGTCACGATACGATACGTATCACGATACATTGGTCGTGGTAGGAAGAGACATGGATCACAATACAAAATGTATCGTGATACATGTATCATGATGCGATACCTTTCCAATACTATACGTATCACATTCACATAATACAGGTACAGAAAAAGACACTAAACAAATACCAATTCATTTGAAATACTGTTAACAGTAACACAAGGCATGATGAGAAGGCTTTAAAAAAAGGGTATAGACAAAATATTCCATCTAAATAATCATTAATAATCCAGTTGAAGTGTGGGGTTGTGTCTTTATCTGCACAGACAATGTTAGTAGTGCATCTTAACTAAACTCAAAAATGTATTTACAATTGTAAAGGTATTTACCGACCTTTGAATTTGAACGGTCTGACTGTGTTGTGGCTGTATAGCTGCTATACACAGGACACACATCCCAGCACAGCGTGCAGATGAAGAGCAAGAGCAAAGCTGATCCATGATCATTTGGATAAGCCCCCATAGTTCGGGCCGCGTGCAATCCACAGATCCATGGAAAATGTATCATCCTGGTGTGAGATAATTTGTACTGCCACTAAACTGCCCTGTGTGGAGTCCGGGTGAAAAAATGACAGCTGTGTTTAAGTATTGCATGTATGTGCTCTGGAGATCAGCTGTAAAAAATAGGAAGACAATTCAAGTCTTTTCAAAATTTTTGTAAAAAATGTTTTTCGCAGATTTTCCTACAGAAACGGGTCTGTGATGATATTTCATTGTGTATGGTTACTTTGTTTCAAACAGTGCTTTGACTTTTCTCCGTTTCATCTCATCGCATCTGCATTTATTATGCAGGAATCAGCTGGTGACTGTGTTTAACATCAATCTGAAACTTAACATTCTTAATATTGCAGCCTGCTGTACTCTGTAGCTGTAAACTTAGACAAACAAAATGTCACCCTAGCATGTTTCACAAACCTTCCTAACTGCTGCCCCTTCCTACCATCTTGTACCCATCCAAAATAAAGTCCTTAAACGCACGTACACCATTTGCACTCGCTGCCGTGCAGCCAGTGCAGCCAGTGCACAGACACACACACATCTGCTAAATAAACAATGTGTGTGTGATGTGTTCAAGATGTCAAATCTCATATGAGAAATAAAGATCCAATCTTATGAACTAATATTCTCCCCACTTAGTCTGTCTTAGAGTCGCACTTAGATTCAGCCCTTGTTTTACTGAGTCTACCTTTTGCAGAATCTCTCAGTAGACCATAAATCTGCATTTGTACTGTCCATTTGGCTGTTTGCCATCCATGCTGTTTTGGCATAATGGTCACTGGATGGGAATAGTTAGCTGATGGGAGGCTGGGAATGAGTGTGCTTGATGCAAAGACATGTCATGCCAGTGTGTGTGTGTGTGTGTGTGTGTGTGTGTGTGTGTGTGTGCGTGTGTGCGTGTGTGCGTGTGTGCGTGTGTGCGTGCGTGCGTGCGTGCGTGCGTGCGTGCGTGCGTGCGTGCGTGTTAGCTACCTATCCTCTCAAAGGCTTGATGGCCATGCCTGGGGAGAGTAATGATAAATGGTCGCTTTCCTGTAATTTACCTTCAGGAGGATGGATGGAGCTGGCTGTTTGGTTAGAGGGTGGGGAGATGAGGAGAGGAGACTGTAGGTGAGAGAGGAGTGGGGGGTGGGGTCACTGGGGTGGGGGGAGGGTACCAGGGGGGAGAAGGAAGAAGAGAAAAAGAATAGCGAGTTTCCTGCTTTGGACCTGACTCTGGAGTTGGGTTTCCTCAGAGGTGAGGTACACAGTCAAGTGTGTGTGCCTGTGCCTCACTGTTTATTTACAGAGCTTTAGCTCTTGCTCTGTTCGTAGTGGAGGGGAGCCGCTCTACCCGGTCTGCTCCCCCTGCAAACCTCGGTCCAGCCCCTGTGAGTGGAAACACTAGTGCACTGCCCACACTGTATATGAGCATACTTTCCAATAGAGATCACACACACATCAATTTGATATTATTTCCGCTGCTCAGACTCATGAGCCAATTAAAAAGACAGATGACCAACACAAAACACAGCTCATTAACTAATAATTTATTTTTTTGTCATTTCGATTAAAAAGTCAGTGGTTCATTGCCTCAGAGGAAAATGTACAAGGAAAACGTTGATATAACAGAAATGAAGGGCTGGGCTGAAATGAGGGAAGAATCCCTTTGTTCCAAAAGAAAGGTGGAAGGACTATTTTTGTGTGAGTGAAAGATAATTCTCAGGACATTCAAACAAAAATTGGTGGGTTGGATTGTTGTGTTGGTTCCTTCTGTTGGAAAGGATCCTTTAGCCCCTGTCACATTTGTCACTTGATTCTCCTCAGTCATTTGTAATTGGGCTGTAGTTTTCTGGAAACAACATAAATCCTTAAAAGGACTACATTCTGTGTAATATTTGAACCACATCTTCTTGTGGTGATCACAAAAGCATATGTTTCTGGTTTCTACATCCATATAACATCATCTGGTTTGTACATCCATACACGTGAGTCATCCAGGGCCAAGTCATGATTGGCAGAGGCAGTTCAGTACATATTTACAACAATAAAAAAATGGGTCAAGACTTAATGAACAGGATGCAAAGATGGCATAATGAAAGTGAAACAGACAAAAAATAAACAGGCCAGGATGATGTGAATGGCAGTTCTTTATCTTTCTTAATACAAACCATAGAGTGTCAAGAAAAAAGGCTGCGATTTTACCTCTCTGCATTTTGACTTCATGTGCATATCACTTGTTTACTTGGGTAGGGTTATTTAGACAGACAAACTCGCAAACACACACACACACACACACACACACACACACACACACACACACCTGTGAATGCTATAAACGGTACAAAAGGGGGTGGCTGGGCAAAGCAGTTAGGGCCTCAGTTCCACTGCCAAGCTGCTCGGCTTGTTAACGTAAAACAACAGGACAGCTCTCCCTATGACGCTCACTAAATAGCTTTCACAAGACTACACTTCCACCCCCAAAACAACATCTGGCTCACTTCTTATCTTTTGTCAAACATTCAGGGTGGGCACCAAAGGAAAACCAAGCCAATAGGGAGAAAAGAGGAAGTTTGTGCGTTCCATGAAAGTCCAAATTCATGGACACTGCAGTTACCCCATTAGAGTGTTGAGGCGCTTATAGAGTTGAGCACCGAAGAGGCCTCAGGCTCACGTAATTTGATCATCAATCATAATGTGGCACACTATACTTGCATACCACGAGGAGCACACTGGTGCTACTGTCACACCACCTGTCTGAAAGGCCGGATCATACAGCCAACGCACAAATGATTGACTATTTGGTTCTGCATTTTTGTGATATTCCAACCGTGGGAATTTTGACGTATCAAAAAAAAACACGTTCTGTTCACACCAGAAATCACAGTGGGTGATAACTCGTTTTGGTTACGTGGTTGTTTTTGGATTCGATTATAAAAGTGTCAATATTAGACAAAAAAGCATGAATATCAACAGTCTTTCAACAACATCTAAACCTGTTCATAGTTTATAACATCAGCAAATGTCATGGCGTCCACATTCTTAAGCTTGGTGACAGTATTTCACAAAAACATTCAGACCATACACCTGCATGAGTGTGTTCTTCACAGTTTGACATACATTCTCGGAAGATGTGAAAACAAGAAGTACAGTGCAGTACAGTACACCACTGAATAGTTCTGGCAGCCTCGTTCTGAGCTGCCACTTATCTAAAACACTGAATACACAACATGCAAAACGGGTTAAAGAGAAAGTTTGGGGAGGGTGGTGGCTGACATAGAGAAGAGAGCAGAAGAGAGACATTTTTGGATGGATGACAAACCAAACATACCACCGCAGCCAGAGGAGCATAACCACAAACTAGCATGACATGCCTGCCGGCACACTCACTTCTATGCTGGCTTGATACGCCCCTCAAAACTGTGTGTTTATCATGTACTCTATTTAAATAAATTGTAATGTGCTTTACAAAATGAAATAACAGCAACAGGCAGATAAAAAGCTTGAGAGCAACCAGACGGGTCTCTCTGTGGTTTCAGTTGGTCTTGACTTCCATAGTGTCTTAATTGAATTTAAAAACTGACTATGCTTATTTGGCAAAGGATGACAAGGACTGTGTTAGGGTAGGCAAGTGGGGGGAAGATGATTTGGGAGGTTTTCCTTTGGATCTTAATGCTCATATTGGTTTTAAGGTCTTAGTCTGCTCACTGTAAGGTTTTGATGGACCAGCAAAAAACCACAAACATGCAAACATAACAAAGCACATGAGGAATGTTATATGATCCTCTCATGTCAGAATACAATCAGTGAGCACTAAAAACTTTCCAGCCTCATTCATTTTGTCAAAATATGCTAGAGAAAAACACAACTATGTTGTTTATCCGCCTTGGTTTTCTTTTTACTGCATGAAAAGGAACTCTTGTTTCAATCTCTTATTTTGGCAAACAAAAGCCTGCCAGTCAATGGACACATCAGGAAAATGTTCAGACATTTAAATACACAGACACGACATTGGCCACACAGCAACATCTAGAGGGCCACTACCCAACCGAAGACTTTATCCATAAAGCGAAACGTCTCCTTGGAAATATTGGTATTGTTCTGAAGTTCCAGCCATTTGTCCACAACGCTTAATCTGTCTTCCATAAAATATGACAAGCAATGAGTCATGATGGTGATGCATGACTTTACAAACCACTGGTGAGAGGGACTGGTGGTGAAGAGGCACAACCCCGGAGGGCTGGAATGTGACTCATGATGCTAACAGGGTTTGTCCTGCTTAAGATAAAACAAGATATATGTCAAATAAGGATATGGATGGATGTGATAAAACATAGCCACTTGACGAATACAAACTGTAATATGAGCTGTGGCATCAAAACATTGCAGATATAACGGCCTACATGAGCAGTTTATTCTGTGAGGGATGTTTGGTGGCAGCAGCAGTGGTGGTGAGACTGAGGTTTGCTGTGGAAAATGTCCCTGCAAAGGGAGCCCTTGGTTCCACACGGGACAAGAGTTTTAAAGTAACAGTCTGTAGAAGTTACTGCAGAGACCTGGAACAAGTAGGCCCATTTTTTAACAGCACAGAACATTTTAACAGCAAAAGTTGAAAGCTTGTCAGGTGATCCTGATCCAAGCTGTGTTTGTTTCAAGAGTGAAACGTGACGAGGCCAAGTTGAGGAGATGCAGCTTGTCTTTTGTTGAAACCAGCCAGTCTCCGAAGTTGCAAACACTGTCGAATAAAATCCTCAGAGATGCATGTGAAGTGTGAGCGCTTATATATGTGTCAAACAAAGTGGCAGGAGACAGTCAGTATGACAGGAGGAAGCGGAGGGTCAGGGGATTGTAGATGGTGGAGGAGTGGACATTTCCGCTGTCGTCGCAGAGGGAATGGCGTTTGCTTTTACACTTCATACCCTTTTTAATGGTCCCTTTTTAAGGCAAACCAATTGGACAAAAAAGACATAACAAAGTCAATACTTGAAAAATAAGAAGGAAAATAATTATACAATATACACAAAACGTGGTCCTTAAATCAGGTAGGGTACATGCAGTCTTTCTAATGTGCAGAGTTCCCATGATGGTGGAAACAGAGGATTCAAATGGGAAAAGAGGGGGTCGGGGGTAAAGGTTTATGATGTAGGGAGAGGTAGGGATTAACTGCTTTCCCATCACGCTTTGCTGCACTTTCCCTTCTTCTCTTTGCGCTGGAACTTCCTCAAGCGTCTCGTCCAAACGTCCCTCCACTGGATCACCAGGCTGTTCTTATCAGCCACAAGGCCAACACGCTCTGCCCCTGGACTGGTTGCACCAGCGCCAGGTCCAGCACCTGGACCCACTCCTGGGCCTGTTCCGCCGTCACTGCCGCCCATTACCAAGAAGCGTTTGCTCATCTGGATTTTGGGACATTTGCAGGCGAGGTCTTTCATGTGCACCCACAGGATGTTGTCTCCTCGCTTTAAGGGTTCGCCGCGACTCTTGTACACCGACACCACATTCACTGAGAATTTGGCCCAGTCCCCCACAGTCTCCATGTCGAGCACGTTCACTTGGACAGCTGAGGAAACAAGTCATATAACTACACTTAGTTCAATACTCCCAACACATTGTGTACATTTAAAAATCATGCTTGATAATTATTTCTTCTTTTACCATAATCCTTCTTGCAATATTTCTTCATGTTGATCTTCAGGTTGCCCTTCACTGGTTTACAATACGTCTCACAGTCTGTAAAATAATAAGAGAAAACATGAACTCATCTATTGCAGGCTGTAACTTCATGGATGATCTTGACAATCCAATTACACACATAATGGGACACTTACACACTTGAAATCAGAATTGTTGCCCATTGAGGCTCACTTTACACCGTTTCATTGTGCATTATGCGATGCTGTAGTAAGATGTAGTTAGCAACCAGTAAAGACTGTGTGACAGATCAATGGAAATTGTCAGATACTTTGAAACCACCAACAAACACTCAACAACAGCATCAAAAATAAAAGACATTGTTCTTCATTTTGTAACTCGCAGTTCCAGTTCGTCTCAGGCATGTGTCCCTTGAATATGTCTGTTTTAGATTATGTGTGTACTTTTTCCGTAACTTTGTAGCAGTTATGCTTATTCAGAATTACCCTCACATCTAATCCACAAATAAAACCAAACGCTTCGAGGGAACTGGAACTGATTGTGAAGTGCTCTAAACTTGTTTGGTTTTTATGTGCTAAAATGTAACTTCTGACAAATGACACAACAAACCATTGCAACAGCCGGTTCTGGGAGGCAAGTGAAACATACCAGAGTAGTAAAAGTGTTCAGTTTGACATGTTTTCTGGGATTTTGAAGAAAGACAGAGCATGCTGGAAGCAGGTCATGGTTGGATGTATGTGAATAGACCTTGGCTGCCAGCGTGAAGACTGGGACCACACATTGGATAGATGACCTCTATTGACCACTCATAGGTGGAGCCACCAGTGATGAGGTGTTAGAATACAGATTGTGACAGTAAAAATTGACTTCTTGGCTGAGTGACCCATCTGAGAGTTCCTCTTGACTAACATGGGTTGGTGAAGATGTCAA
This sequence comes from Tautogolabrus adspersus, assembly GCA_020745685.1. Lineage (NCBI taxonomy): Eukaryota > Metazoa > Chordata > Actinopteri > Labriformes > Labridae > Tautogolabrus > Tautogolabrus adspersus. The sequence continues at coordinate 11,072,996 of CM036554.1, forward strand.
TTATCTACGAGTTTTTCAAAAATTGACCTTTTTAAATACAAACATAAAAACTACGCTGGTAACCTAGCTTGAATTTCTCAGTCTAGGTCTAGGACTTTAGACAACTATCTCTCCAGCTAACTCAAGCTTCAGCCCAAAGTTGACCTGGAACCTAAAAAATAATACAATTATTTGGGAAATTGATGCTCAAAAATACGGTATACTGAACTTTTTACAAGGACCAAGAAAGTCTAACATTTATTAACATAGAGCAGCAGAAGTATGTGATCATTCCCTGTGATTTGTTGCTCGCGATACTGGCTTTGCCTCTTTGTGATCATGAAACTTGTTTTTATGAGCTTAGAGCAGAATAAACTGGGAACAAAGAAAGGCAAAATTAAGAAAACTTTAAAAAATAAAGCAATATCCTCACGTTGGGCATCAAAATACATTTAATCCTAAAATCAGTGCTGTTACTCTTGGAATATTCTTGATATCTAATGCTACTGGAGCTGTGTCAAAAAAGAAAAAGGCGCTGATCATTAGCAAGGCTCTACTGTACTTGACGCCACTGGATTTTATGATGCGTGGCATTTTGGATATACTTATTTCAATTACAAAACTAATAGAAGGACACAAGGTTAAAGAAAAAGAAAAGAAAAACGATTGACTGAGAGAATGCCAAGAAGGCCATCTCTGGAACATGTTTCTAGTTGGTTTTAGTGAGGGGGCATGAAAAGCTGACCATGCTTGGAATGTCAGGGCATGAAACTGAAAAACCACATGCTGCTCACTAGACTGGTATCTGTGGGTAAGACTTCTCTCATTGCATTCAAAAGGAAAACGGTTCAGTTGTGTTGCTTCCTTAAGCAAACCGAATAAATGTGCTGGATATGAAACGCCCCAATTAGAGGAAAAAAATAACGTGAGAGAGAAATTTAGCTTTTGGGGTTGCATGAGAGTGGGAGTGTTGTATCATTCATTTTCGGGGGGAAGGAAATGGAAGGAGGGCAAGAGGAGAGAGAAACAGGGGACCAAGAAGCCCATAAAAATGTCCAGGAGGCTTGGCTGTATATCAGAGCGCTAGAGATTTTATTAGCCTGAGAGTGGAGGGAAGAGGAACGAAAGGGAGAGCAGATGGCAGCTTCCAATAACCTGGGTGACTTTAAAAGGAAAACTATGAGCGGAGGTGTAGATGTTGACAGATGTTGAAGTGAACGTGTGGATGGATTTGTGTGGATGTGTGTATTGCCCATTACTGAAAACTATCAGAAATGATGCTAGATCTCATAACTTTTGGATTTTAAGTGAGCATGTGGTTTCATGTGCTGATTATTATCATGCAAGTGTGCAAGCCACTGTGACAGGCATGCATTTGTATGAGATGTGCATGGATTTCATTACTGCCACAGTGTGCTTGTGTGTGGTATACAGTGGCTGGCCTGAAGGTATCTCTGCGGAACTGCTGGTGAGGACACTGTGTGTGTGTGTTTCCCATGAAAAGTCACTTACTGCTGGCTGTTCACCTGGAAAAGCTCTCAGTCAATCGCCCACTGACCCAGAAGAGCAGCCCAATGAAAACATTCACAATTGGCTCTGGGGACTCTCGATGCCCTCGTTCTCTTGAGCCCCTCTCACTGTGCTACGACAAGGACAAATTGCATCCACCACCCCTTTCACAAAACATGTTGGGGATTTGGGTTGCTAATGGCATTGCCCATTCTATGGTAGTTTAGGAAGAAGAAAGATGGGGGAAATGCTCTTGAGTCTGAGGTGAATTGGCGATCAACAACTCTTGTTTTCTAGGACTCTGTAACATTTTCCCATGGAGGTAGGAAACAAGAAAAGACTAGCATGTGTTTTTTTTTAAATAAATATATATTTTTTAAAGCCTGAGTGCCCAAAGTAATCAGTGGAAACAGACTAAGAGAAATGCAAAAAGAAACACTGAATAAAATGATCACTACAATTTTGAATGTGTTCGAAGGTTACCGTGTCATATTCTAAGTTTGTTCAAAGTCGATTTTTTGAAAAAGTGACTGCACTACTGTGTCTGTGTGGGAAATACAAAGTAACAACCATCAACCGGTTAACTTTGCTATGTTAAAAAAACTTATTTTTTTAACTAACTAATCCTAACTATTCTTTAGCAATTTATTTAAATATGGTAATATTTACTTAGTTATTCTTTTTGCTGTGTCCATGTATGGAGGTGTTGACATTTGACCTTCAGCTTCACCATTACCCTGTGAAGTGAGTCAGTTGGGCCAATCAAGACATTCTTAAAGCAATACCTCCTATCCTCAAACTCTATTTAACCTTTGAAATGTAAGAAAGTATATAAGTCAAAGGTGTGATTTACTTCCAGCTGTCTGACAAATGTGTCATTTGTAGAAGAGAAACTTTATAAAAACAGAAAAACTATATGCTTTGAAAAGTGCTGTAAAGTCTCATTGGCAAACTGGGGAGTTACAGCATTAAGAGTTATGTTATAAACTAAATAATGAATCAACATTTCCAAATGCTCACCAGTATTTAAATCAAAAAGCCACAGAATGAAAAATAAGGATAGGGTAATTGACTGGAGCCTAAATTGGACGGTAAGAGGGAACGAAATTTCCCTCCTGTCACTTGCCAGCAACTCTTTTCACACCTCAAAACTCTCCCTTCCACTCTATCTCCCAGCTGAACGTTAACTAATCACCTTTGCTGTCTATCTGCTGGCCTTGTCTTTAAGCTGCAGCTTTACTTTGAGCACAGTGAGCCTCCACCAACTTGAGGTTCGCAGCCGGGGAAACTGCGCCAAGGACACAGGTTTTTTAGACAATGGAAAAATTCTGCAGGCCCCAGTGCACTCGTTCTCCTTGCAGAACTTCAAAAGGAGGGACCCACCCTTCATTAATATTTATTCCACACCTCAAACTCCAGTCCAAGAATATGAAAAAATGTGTTTTTGTTCCTCTCATAAAGCAGTGTTGCTAATGGGCGAGGTGCAGAAAGCGTTTACTAACCTGCTGGTTCCTCTGTGCTGCTCACCACAGCTGTAGGGTTGACCACGGGGATTTCTTTAAAAAAAAAACACAAGAAATACAAAGTTATTTCTTTGGTCAAATTAGAATCAGTACCTTTAAATATGATGTAACTAATTGACCATTTTCCTGCCAAAAATGCATGTGTACAGAGGCCGTCAATTGCAAACAGCCAGTAATAGCCGAAAGCACATGAAGAAAAATGTGCAGCATATTCAGAAACTTGCCCCAAAAGTTTGCCTTTGCTTGCATATGTGTAGTCAAGAATGGAAGTATGTCCAAAGCCATTGAGAGAGTGGGTATGGGAATGTTTTATGAATATATTTATACAGCCACAAAAGAGGCTCAAGCTAAGTGTTGAGAAAAGTTTCTTTGCTCACCAAGGCCAGTAAGAGGGAATGCCAGGCTTGTCATACAGTGGGCCTGGACTGTGATATATGTCAATTATGCATGCTAAACACGTGGTACAACACAGACAGATATGCTGGATAAACACTGACAGACTGACAGTGAAGCTTATTGGTGGTTAGAGGGAAGACAGGCTCATATAAACCATGCATTCCTTAGACTAATTTGGTGGTTTCACCGTCATTTCTAAGAAACACATTGAGAGATCATACATTGAAGACCAGACCCTCAAAGATCAGAGGACCACCTTTAACTTTTTAGTTAGCTAAGTTAGCTCAGTAAATATATCACAAATTCACCACACAATTTGGTTAGGTCAACTGATTTAAAGTGGGCACATCTGAGACAGAAAAGACTCTTTGAGGAACACAGATTCAAATGAAAAAAGAGGCTGCACTAGATTAGTCTTGTCCTCCCCAAACAGATGCTGGGTTAACACTGCTGTGTAATCTCCATACAGGGATGCATAGACAGATGGACAGATGGCAAAAGGGCAATTTTGGTTGGATCATCTTGAGACAGATGCCGCCCTCCCTCGCTGTGCCCGCTGGCTACTCTAAAAAGTGCCTCGTGGAATTCCTCCAGGACATCTCTTCTAATCGTATGCAACTCTCCAATACAAATGCTAATGCAAACAACGGGTCCTCTTGCTTTACCGTAAAAAGACTTACTGGAACCCCGGCTTAGCATCCACCCAAAGGATCTGCTTTTGATTGGATTTGGAGGTTGAAGGTTTGAAACAAGTGAGTGGGAGTGTGTTGGCGGGAGGTAGGGGGGGCTGTTGGAAAGCTGTTTTTAGGCACAAGCAGCAGTTGTCTCTAAAATTATGGACACCCCGCCAACAAAAACAAACAAGGGCTTGGAGCTTTCTGGAGGCAGGCGCAGCTGCTAGAAGCCACTTTGAGTCGGTGTGTCGTCATGGCCACATCTTGTGGAGATAAACAGATGATGAAAGAATCACTCAGATGAGGGTCGCTGACGTGATACTAATTGGCTGCTTAATGGGCTTGTCTTCTGTTAAGGGGTCCAGGAGACCCAAGAGGAGATGGGAAGTCCACCATGATGCCATATTGACACACACAGTTTATATTAGTGCAATTTGTAATGGATCCAAATTTGCACATGTACTTGAATGCATATTCACAACCAGTCTTGTTCTCACCGGATGCTTCAGTTGCACTCAAAACGAGTCGGGTTTGCCATCCATGACCACAGATGATTTCTCCTTCTCGCCCATCCACCATCTGGTCAGGGAGCCGCATGTGTGTGAAACAACATGGCAGCATGTGGCACAGTATGGCACAGCTCAGTATGGCCCTGGGCCACATGGTTTGCTTTGGTGGAGGTTGTCCTGTGAGTTTGTGTGCCCGCATTTTTGCCTGGCACACAGTGTAGTGGAAAGAAGCCCTCATTTACACATGCCTGCATGTGCTCGGGCCACTGGGAAGTTTCATAATCAACAGACACACACACATCCATGTCCCAGGAAATTAAAATCATGATGTAGAAGATATGCTACATCGGCAACTAAAGAACACACATTTAACACCATTGACGGGTTGAAGAACAATAAGCAAGTTCACTCACTTTCAGCTCTAGAATGACTTGCAGTTTATTCAATCAATGAATCAATTTCTACTTTTAAAGTGCCAATTCATCCCAAATGTTATCTCAAGGCACTACAAAAATAGCAGGTCTAGACAGTACTCTTTGTTATATTAACAAAGATCACTTTAAAGATTAGCCGACCTTACATAAGGCCCACATGATTTCCCTCTGAAATTATCATTTCATTTTCAGTGGCGATTCAAACCCACAGAACATGTGTACACTGTATGCAGAGCAGGCATTGAAATGGTAATATCTGTCAAGATCCCAAAATGACTTTAGGCTACTCCGTAGATTCTATGGTTCTAGTATAGATCAAAACTTGTACACATGTAGAAGGCCTTTTGTTCAGTTCAGTAATCCCAAATGGAAGAACTTTGAGCTTTGATTTACTCTCACACTATTACAAGTATCTGGTTGGAGACAGTGTAAGGTAACAGTTGCATATCAAATGACTGGTAGTTGTGTTTGCATGTCTTTGGAAGTCACTCACTTATGCAGGGGGCCACAGGTGAGCGGCTCTGCTGGTAGCCCTTAGCACAGCGGTTGCAGGTGATGCCGGTGACACCGTCCTTGCAGGGGCACTGGCCTGTGGTCTGGTTGCACGTCTTGCCAGCGGCACCCACAGGGTGGCAGTCACAGGCTGGTGTGGGGGTAGGAGACAGGTGTGAAAGGGGAAGGGGTAGGGTTGTGATGCAAGGAAGAGGAGGAAGAAATTGTTAGATATAGAGCTGCAACAACGAATCAATAAAATCGATAAAAATCGATTAATAAAAGTGTTGGCAACGAATTTCATTGTCGATTCGTTGCGTCCCGCAATTAATGCGTCACTCCCTATGTCGCAGACTGTGGTGACGTAGACGCTGAACTGTTTACATGCCGAAGCGTTGAGCACAGTGTAGCGCAGCTACAGCGTGAGAGAGCGGAGCTGGTAGTTCGGATATTAAACATGACAGAGGCGGAGAGAACAGTTCGACCGAAATCTCCTAAAGTGTGGGAGCACTTCACAATGCATAAAACGTGTGTTAGTTACAAGCTTTGCAAAAGCGATATGGCGTAGCACGGGAGCACCACGGATGATGCAGCACCTGAAAAGTAAACATGTCGGAGTCATCGATGAAGAGGAAGGGAGCTCGACAGCAGGGTAAGTCACTACAAAATCCAATGTTTGTTCCGTTTTCAAGTAAGGAAATGTAACGTTGGTCTCTCCGGTTGCTCGTCTGGTGCTTTACTCGTTATCCAGTTTGACAAGCAGGAAAAGTTCATTAAACTAACGTTAGCGTTAGCTGGTTAATGACAGTGGTAGACCAGACTTTTTACTTTGCCAACGCCAAGCAAGCTTAGACTAAAGACACGTTTTTATTATTTTGGCTTTTTTGCCCACTTTCAATACGTTGTCATGTATATTCTTTGCTTTTTTCCCCACTTTTTTTTTTTTTAAAGCACTTGGTTAGCTTAAGCTGTAAATAAATAAATAATTAAAAACGAATTAACTTACTACAATGATTTACTAATTTAATGATTAAGCTTCAAGTTTTAATTTTCTGTAATAAGGTGAGAGTTAAGACACTGCACTATATGCAAGTGAGGTAGGACTAATTGCATTTAGACAGGGTAACTTATTACATCTACTTACATTTGTGTAAATAAATGTCTGAGTGCTCTTTGGGTTACTTACTTGCCTTTACATAACAGTAATTCATAACTAAATCAATAAGGCATATATATTTGATGTAAATTGTGCTGTTTTACATACTAATACTATGTTTGTCATTGCAGAAAAAAACAAACTCTAAGAGGCTTCATGATTGGAACATCATGTACACGACAGCAAGCATCCGTCTTGACAGATAGCATCCTCAACATGCTCGTCACTGACATGAGGCCTCTGTCGATGGTTGAAGATGACTGCGTAGCTACAATGAACCCTGGCTACACTCTTCCCACAAGAACACTTGTTTGCACTGTCAATTTGAACTAATGTTCTATTTTTTAATAAACGTGTGGATATTCAAAATGTATTTTTCTTTTAATCCGATTCATCGGATAATCGAAAAAAATAATCAACCGATTAATCGATTATTAAAATAATCGTTAGTTGCAGCCCTAGTTAGATATGATTATCTCATCATTTCCTTTTCCAAAACTGCACTTAAAACACTGGCTCATTCTTTTGATATGACTGTTTCTGCAGGCTATTGGGTTAAACGTTGTAATCTTCTGTTTTATGATGACAAACAGACACAAATTATGTCTGAGCTTTTGTTTTCCTGCCTGCTGCTTCGCCTAGAACACTGAAAGAAGAAAATCTGTATTTGATTATCTGTGTGTGGGAAAGACAAAAAGAGTGATTTAGTGGATGAGAGACAAATAATGTTGGAAAAATACATCACCGTAAGTGAAAGGCAGAATGACATAAAGAAAAAGGGGACAAAGTTCAGCATCTTGTATCCTCCTCCATGTTTTCCACTACTCTCTTAACTACTGTGTGCCGGCCCTGGGGACTCATGCTCTGCTGTTTTCTTGCTGACTGAAAGTTCTGTCCATGCCCAACAAATGCCAACATTAACAAGTCTACACTCCGCTCACTTTGCCCTGGAAAATCTTTTGACTTTTTTCTTTTTAAATGCAATTTATTTAAGCAACATGAGGATTTCTTCTGTTTTAAGAGCTGTAAAATACACGAGCTGGCGTGTTGGTGCAAAGCCTTCTAAGAGTTTTACAAGATGTTCAAGAGGATGACAGGGAGAGGGTGAAGCAACATATCTGAGAGTGAGAAAAGGGAAGAGGGTGAGAGACGGTGCGTTGGTATAGACCAAACAGAGCCTCCGCTGTTTTCACCAGCATAAATAACAATAAATCAAACCAAACTGCGGTTTCTCTGACTCCACTATTTAAACAGACGTGTACTTTTAAGTAATAAACACATACTTAACATTTTAAAGCAATTTAGCTAAACAATCACATAAGTGACATATGAAAACAAATCCAAGACTGTTGTATTGTCTTGTGCAGTGTTATTGATTGGTTCCATTTCACTTCCCACATTTTCTGTCCAGACTAAATCAAGTTACAGTACAAAAAGGATCCTTTCGGCTTGCATGCCACCAAAATAATGAAATGCAGGGTGAACATCCTACCATTTTTTCTTATTTTGAATAGGGAAAACAGGCAAAGACGCCCTAACCCTCACCCTACCCTACCGCCAAGTTTTCAAAAGCAAACTTAAAGTGACTTGACTGTTACATGATAGCTGTAACTGTCCAAGATTATCAAGAAAAGACAAGAACGCCCAAAATTACACTTTTGGGAAAAACCCTGTAACCCAACAGTTTGTTACTTGGCTTGCCAGAGAAAGGCAGCTGCTAACATGTCATGGTTCCTTCCAGCCACTTGACGGAACTGTGAATGTGTTTATTTGCACCGGGCATTTTTTAGCTCTTACAACAGAGGGGAGCCTGAGGACCCTGCCACCTGTTGACGGGGCAAAGGGAGGCTTTAAACGGCTGAAACTGACCCAAGAGTGATCGTGTGTGTCTGGCGGCAGGGTGGGAAGGGGATTAACTGCAGCTCAGATCTTCTGAAATAGGTTTGCCTTTTCCGGCAAGGCCAAGCAGTCCACAGGTGTCAAAGTGGCTGCACTCTGTTTGAAGCTGAGATGTAAATCTGATGCTTCAGCGTCCGTGCAAAATCCCCACCATTTGAGTCACGCAAGCCCAACCAGGAAACTTTAGCTTTGAGGGCACTTTTTAAGAGTCTCTGACTAACCTAAATCAAAAACACATCTGCATATGACAGGGTAAGAAGCAGGACTGAGATCTATATCCTACCTTTCAAATGGCCAGAGTCAGATCATCTGCCAAAGTTACCAGAACTACGTTTCTAATGGATCAAGGATGTCTTGAGTTTCTGGAGTTTGTTTCTTTAAAACAGCTGATTATGCATGAACACACTTGTATCATAAGACCTTATATTAATTTTCAACTTAAAGATGATGAAATGAACAAGCTTGTTATTAAAATAAAATAACCCTAAGCTGATGTGAGGTTTATTTCTGCCTGTGGAAGGATGGTTCCCAAGCACACAAGGAGTAAACCCCCTATTACCTGATCTGTCTAATACAAGTCTGGAGTTGGTCTGTCATGCCTGCAGAGACATGTGGCCACTGTTTCCAGGCTGATCACTGAGTTGCACAAGTCGTCAACTCAACCGTTCAATAAGAACAAGATGAAATTCCCTTCTTAACCATCACGGGCTGTTAAGACATCAGAGTTTACTGCCAATGTTCATGTTGTTCAGTAAACAACCAGCAACTGCCAGATCTGAAAGGCCTGTAGGCTGCGTGATGGGGACGGGGGTGGTGGTGTCAATCTCCACCCCTAGCCTTCCTCCTAGAACTGCTTTTCTGAAGTTTTATGTGCAGGGGCTCTGGCCGGTTAAGAAGTAGTAAAAATGTCCTCAGAGGTTGATGACTTTTCAAGCCTTTACGCCTGCAGACTTGACAGGCAGTGTGTTGGGATTTGTAGTCCTTAGACAGGCGTTTATTCACTTAAAACTGATTTGTGTTGTTCTTTGCATGTGTGAGTGTGAAGTGGTCTAAAGTACTTAAGAGGACCGCTCTTTGTCTGCACTTATTTGCTATTGACACATTTGGATAGGTTAGTGTATTTTGTCCCCCTTGTTGGAGAAAGCTTTTTAACATTCACTTAAATCCTGCACTTTAACCCTGAAGGTATCATGGGGGGAAACAAGCATTAACATTTGCAATCTCTTGTATCTAATACAATTTTATTCTGTGCTTTGTTTGGGATATGAGAATATACTTTGGGTTCAACTTTCAAACAACACTGTGACAAATGTGGGCAATTTTCAATCAACTCAGGCATGGACACGGTAAGTAGGGGTGCTCCTAAAATCATAGAGAGTTAAAACCATCAACTTATAGAAACATTTAAACTCTTGTTCACCCCTTTTTATGGGAAATTTAGAAGAAATACATTAGCTATTTTCAGAATGCTTTGTGCTGTAACTAAGCTCAGCCATCATCACGTCTTTGTGCATTCATGATATGGATTGTCTTACTGCGGAGCGATTAAACTCACGGCAGGTTATGCACACCTTGATGTTTTTAACATAATCAAAGAAGTCTGATCATCCTGTCAGACAGAGCAGCATACGCGTTTCTCTACAATTTGGAGTTTGAGTTTAGTTTTGGACTGACCCCAAGCGTGTCCTCATATGCATGCACTCTCTAATACACACATTAACACAAGCACCGACACGCTCGAACCGCCGCACGTAAGTAGAAGCTAGATTTTTTATGATCGTCAAACATAACCGAGTACCACCAACAATACATCAAGCCCACTAATACAGACCGTCCAGTGTCCATTACACACACTGTCAAAAAATGTAGCCTTGTAATCAAGTAGTAAACTATAAGTATACAAAAATATTTAAAGCCTTCCTTTATCTGATTTTAAGCACATGGAGCGTTACTTCACATACGATCCTGTCTGGTGAAAGTTATTTATGCTGCCATGTAGACAAGGTGCGATATTACTAACTGAAATCACTCTGTTGATAAGATTGCGTCACACTTTTTCTGTCAGGAGTGATCTCTCTCACAAATATCCTCATGCCGTGTTTCAGGAGGATATTTGTAACATACAGCCAGTTTGGTGTGCCTTGGCCAGCTTTACTTCACACGGACCATGGCCTCATTGTTCATGTCTTTTATCAATGTTCCTTGTGGTCAACAGATGCCAGCTGTGCAGCTTTGGATTAAAAATAAAACAAACTTTAATTTTAAAAACCACATATTCTGCAGTCAGGCCATGTGGTGATGGCCATGTTTCTTTAATTCTGCTGCCTTTTTTAAAGCTTGGGCTCCTGTAGAGGCTGGACATGTGAACCAGAGAAGTGGAGATTCACTTTGCAAAAGGATGTTAGTACTGCACGTGTTTCTTTATAAGTGGGAGGTAAGTGGAGGAGGTTATGGAGGTAGAAAAAAGGTGGTTATTCCTCCTTCATCTCCTCCTCAGATTGAGTATAGACACCTATTGTAGAGGCAGGTCTTATTAGAAACAGACATGGCCTATTCATCCACTCAGCCCCCCCCCGTTCCTGTCTTTAGAAAACACCTGTATTTTATTGTTGTAACCTTATTTCAGACCTGACACTCAACCACCCTCTGCAGCCATACCACACCTGTGACCTCCATCTTGACCCTGACACATGGAGATAAAACAGTGAGCAGATCAAAACTCAACAAGAAGACAAGAGGTTTAGAGGCTCAAAGTCAGCCATGGAGAGAGAAACCAGACATTGAGGAGGAAGAGGAGATGGTGGTTAATAAACAATCATGGGAGATGGAGAAGTTGGAGAAGAAAAACAGTGAGCAAAGGTTGAGGCAAAGGAGAATGACGGCTCCTGGGCGGCTGTGGAATTGCTCTGATCAATCACAGAGCCAGCAGCTCAGCGGAGGCTTTTTGGATGTTAACTTTCATTTCCGTCACATCTGGGGCCTTTTGTGAAGGACGGAGAAAAACTGTTTACCACCTGATCTCCAGGCTTTGATAAGGACAAATTGCAGTGTCAGAGCCATGTGTTTGTGTGAGAGCATCACACACGCAGATATGGCAGGAAATGGGAGATGAGGGAACAAATTTGCACTTGAGAACACACATCTCAGAACGGATCTCCAGTCAGGATTGAGGCAGCTATCTTTCTTCCAGTGCTCTGCAGTAACGGGTCAAATGACTTAACTTTTAAAGTATGTGACCAAGTCACTGCGGAGTGTGTGCCGTTACATGATGAATTGATTTTTCTCAGTGCAACTAATATCGTGCTTTTTCTAACCTCCTGGTGTTCTGTTACAACTTGGGTCGGCTGCAGAAGGAAAACTGAGCGGAAGCCAGTGGGAGATTCTCGCCATGAAATCTCAACCAAAAGATCTTCACGGCTGTCAGCCCTGGCAGCTCTCAGAAGTGCCCTTTTTTCATGTTCTGGATGTGATTCTTTACCTTCATCAGGAGCAACAGAAGAAAGAAAAACTACCTCCATTGCTGTTGATTTGAATACAGGATACTTGTGTTGTTTTTGCAATGAGTCCAGCAAGAGAAGAGAAATGCTCCCAGCATAATATCAGGTTGAAAAATATTCACCGCAAATGTGAAAAACTAAGGAGTTCAAATATATTTTTCCACGATGAATGCCTTGGACAAGTGATATCATGTGGTGTGTGGTATGGGGGAAACATGCGATGGGATGGCCAGAAAACCTTTGGGCATAGTGTCAGTTCATTTCTCTAAGCTATGGTAGTGCATGTTCTTTATTGGAAGTAACCATGACCATGCATGTTTCCAATCATTACTCATAACTTTTAAAAGACTCTTGCTAATGACATGGTTGCACAAGAATTAGCAGGGTTAAAATATCTCACTCCGGTTTTGTTTGAAAAAAGTGTAAACATTTAGGGGAAACGAAACGTCAACTGAGCGTAAAGTCAAAATCCAAGACATTTTCATACAAACAAATCGTAATATTGCTAATCTATTACTGATTGATATAAAACAAAAGCATCATTTTAAACAGAGTGGTCAGTTATTAATTCCTGGAAAAATGCTTTCAGCTAGGCAGCGTAATGAATAGAAATAGAAATGACCTAATCACCCTTGAAGTTTGATTACAGAAAATGCAAGAAAAAATAGATCATAGTTGCTGAAAACAACTTTTACATAAAGTTATATAAACAGCTCACTCTACAGCATCATTTCATTTTGGATTCTTACCCTTGCAGGCTCGTCTGTGAGTGATAGGTCTGGCCATGTCTCTGTAAAAGCCCTCCTTGCAGTAGTGGCAGTGGCGGCCTGCGGTGTTGTGGCGGCAGTTCATGCAGACCCCTCCACTCTTCCTCCCTGACAGCTTATACAACTCCATGTTGAATCGACAGCGGCGGGCGTGGAGGTTACAGTTGCAAGCTGCAGAGGGAAGTTGAAAGTTTACAATGTCAGTTGTGTGATTGCATAAGTAATGTGAAAGTTTACAATATCTTCGCAGTATTTATCCTTTTAGAGGTGAAATATAAGTTAGCTTGGATGGAGTGTGCATTGCAGTAAAACATATGCTTACTTCCATGTAAAGCACAGGGAGCTGGGAGAGATTTTTTTCCAGTAAGGCAGTAGTGAGTGGTTTATAATCTACACTGCTCTGTGCTTGGCTGCTATTCCAGAACTCATCAATCAAAAGTGATATTTGCAGAGCTCATTTTCTCCATTTCATAATTAATGAATTTGGCTTCTCTCGGCCCCATTAGTTATTAATCACTGGAAAAAGGGACATTAATTTCATGAATCACTGATGAGTAAAGTTCCCTAAGATCTATTAAAAGCAAGAGCGATTCATATCAAGGAATGGGCTCGAGCTAGCTGTCTTCTAAATGAGGCGAGCCGATATATATGGGACATGTGAAGTGAGGCTATATCTCCTCACGGACTCTCTCAGTTCCACTTCAAATCCAGCTGATTCCTTAATGTCTCCTCCCCTCACTAGTCTTTCCATTGATTCCTCCATATTAGACCACATCCACTAGCTACAGCATTTTTCATAAACTCTATCCACTTTCGACATGTGGGGTTTGCATTTGAGAAGCCTAATAAGAAACCTGCCCTTCATGTTTGTGTAAGACTGAGTTTGATCCAGATCCTCTGCTGCTTAAATCAGAGTCAGACACCGGACCTGAAGACTTGGCCCTGGCTTCAAAGACGACTTCTGCAAGGCTTAGTTCCATTTCAAAGTTATCCACGGATAAATTAGAAAATGATAAACAACAGCAGGGCTGTTTGACCAAAAACATCAACAGTTATGGCAAAGTGGGATTATTAAGGGATCACAATAGAAGGTGATAGTAATTAACTTTAACTCCGTGGGAGTGTGTTTGAAAAATACACTAACAATGGATGTTTACCAGAGGATAGGATACAACAATGAAGGAATAAGAAAAGACAGAATGACTGAGGGACTGCATGTCTGCGTGTGGCTTTGCATGCAATACAGTGACTGATGAATAGGAAGCTGACAATGTTGATTGAGACATTTATTTTCTAGCTTCAGTTGGAGCATTTTCTGTCTTTTCTTCCTCAGTCATGTTTTCAGTGTGTGTGAGAGCATGTGTAACAGTTTAAGTAGCCTGTATACTACGTAGGATTTGCTTGTCAGAAGGACTAATAGTTTTGGCAGCGCTCAAGATATTTCCGATGTCAGATTTTATTTCTCCTTTTGCAATCTTGACCATTTTATCGGTTTGATTTGAAACAATTCAATGCCTGTATTTTCTATTTGCATTTTTTAACATGAAAACAGTCTCGAAATAAGTTTATCGTTATTAGTCCTCATAGTTAAATGGGAACTTTGAAACCTCTCTAATGCTGGTTTTACAAAAATATATCCAGAGCTGATCTGCCTGGCACAATGACTAGCTGTGCTTTCTCCAGAGGTGAATTAAATATCCAACTTCAAGCACCTCTAAAGCTCTTTAATAAACAAAACACATTTCATTGTGTCTTAAATCCATACAAATGCAAAAGTGTAAAACAAAAAAGCTGTGCAACTCTGGAGATTATGTGTGGGACTTTTTCTTTTCGCTTCAGCAGAGGCGCTGCTTGTCAACAGGCAAGGCAGGCATTTGCTTGGGGCCCCAGGCCAGTAAGGGGCCCCCAACGGCTTACACACTGTAAACCACAGCATTCCCTCAAAATGTGCAAATTTTGCAAATAAGCGTCACATGCATTATTGCTGTGAAAACCAAAATTTGTCAATGAAGGTTAAATGAAGAGGAATTATCCGTCTGTGAGTGAAAGAAGAAGAGAGGAAAATAATAATGAACGCTGGTTGGAGGGGCCCCCAATGAATTTTTGCCTAGGGCCCCAACAGACCCTGCTCTTCAGTTAGTTTATCTTACAGGTTGCTATGCAACCAGCATAGACTCTAGGAAGTTATTAAGTAGTCTAGTTCATGAAACCCTCACCATTTGTTTATTTGTTAGGATCCCCATTAGCTGTATCCTGGAGCTCAGCTATTCTTCCTCGGGTCCACATTGAAACCATTACAGTGTCAAACTTCAGTTTTTGATTCAGATGCTGTACTAAGAGTTTATAAGTTTTGAGATGATAGCTGATTTAGTTTAGTTAAGATGGAGCCAGGATAGTTGTTTACCCTTTTTATTTATGCTAGGCTAAGCTAACTGACAGCTGACTGTGCCCTTACAATAACCAACACATCATTTTGGTGGTAATAACCTTACCACCCATTTTTTTCTGGAGAAAGTGAATAAGCTTGTTTTGCAAAATGTCAAACTATTAGTTCAAAAGCAATACTACAATACTCCTCGAATCTTGGTGTTGTTGGTTTTGTTTTAGAGAAGACATCCATGTATCTTTAGTTAGGTAACAATGACGTTCTTTCATATGTTGCCAATTAATTGATTACGAAAAAAGGGATCTTTCTTTTTCTATAATCACTAGCTGACACGTGCATTTCTGCTGCAACCAAGGTCAGTTCAGCAGTTCCAATGAGCTCAATGATCGGTACAATGTTAGATGAGCTCCTGGCAGATTATCATAAATGATTCTTAATGACACTGGAGGAGAATCACTTGAATACAAATGTGAAGTAATGAGTGTTAAAAATGAACAATAAGTGCGTCTCCATCCACACTGAAAAGGAAGCCTGGCACCAGGTTGGGAAAGAGGCCCAGTTTTCCCTGGTTTCAGACCCTGGAAAAAAGGGGGAGCACATTCCCAGACTGTTTCCCAATTCCATCTGGTTATTATGCGGCCTGATTTGTTTGGAATTCTTTAGTTAATGAAATGCTGTTTTATATATGGATTCATATTGAGGCAGCATGTTTTAGTAGAGATGCTGCAGGAGTTGTTTTTTTTGCCATGCTCTTATTAGCTAGTTAGCTGAAGATGAGGTTTGAACATGCCTGAAGAGAGGTGCAGGCAGTGTGGAGATGGCATGGCAAAGCTGGAGGAAACTTGCAAAGTGAGCTAGTTCAAGACTCTTTATCCTAAGTGATATTGTCCAGGTTTTGTGGAAATAAATGCTCACATGCAGTTGGTAAAACATTGTCAATTGGTTCCTTGTCAATTGGTGCATGCGTTTATGTTTTTTTGTTTCTCGTGTGTGTGTGCATGTGAACAACTGAACAGCCTGTCGAACTTCTTCTAAAGGGCAAAGTGACAGAGAACACACCAGCTCCGGTGAGAGGCTGGGGCTGCCGGGGAGGGGGAGAACGAGGTGGGAGTCTGTGATTATGATCAAGCGTCTCAAACACACACACAGCTGTGAGCACTTGTGTCCATTAACACCTTGTAGCAGGACATGAAAGCGATGGATCACATTTTCTCCTTTGCTGAAGTACCAAACGGCCCTCTTATGGCATCTTCTCCGTTTACAGCTGTGCAATAAGATCGGCCGACAAAGTCTGAAGTCAGAGAGGATATGTTCAAGTGTGGAGAATGTAAGGAAAGCTCCAGAATTTAACCTTTTTAAATGATTTAGCATGTGTAGCAGTGCTTCCTAGAAATGGCTTAAACTACAGCCAGATTTTTATGACACAGAGAAAATTAGCAATTTTCTGAAAAAAAACATGGATCTAAAAGGAACATAAATAAGTAGGTGTTTTTATTTGTATCCGTTTGTGTTTTCTACGGTTTACATGCTGTGTGCAGTTAACTTCAACTCTGAGCTGCAGCTGCCCAAGGATCCTGGAATGTTTATGGGTTTGTTTTGAAGTGCTTGCACACACACTTACAAACCTGCAACCCCTCCACCACCACCACAGCAGCCCCCCGTCCCCGTCCCCACCAACCCACCCAAATTAAGCTCAGTGGGGATAACTGAACGCTGTTGAAGGCCATTTTTCAATTCATTAACACATCAAAGCCTTACTGGTGCTCTGCAAAAACACTCACTAATTCTTATCTGTTGGAGGGGAAAAAATGGAGTTCTGTGGGTGGTGGAAAGTCAGGAAAGGAGCGGTGATCCTCAAGTGAACGCGGCTCCTTTATGGGTCAGTGTCCAATTCAAGGATGAGTAAATCTGGTTCCTGGTGTTCTCGTGGAAATCAAACAACAAACACAGGCTAAAGGCTTGGCAAATGTGGAGACAAAATTGAATGAAGGGATGACGGGAGAGGAGCAAGAAACCCCTCGGAAAATATGACAGAAGAGAATAATTGTGCCATGAATACAGCTAATTACCTATATTGCTGAAATAACTGCTTGAGTTAATGTCAGGTAACTTCCTTTTGCAAATATCTCCGTGTTTCATATACTCAGCCTTTACCTCTCCAAGTACAGCAAAACCTAGTATTTTAGGTAAGTTAGACTGACAGGAGACCACATTCTTTTACTACAGCTTTCATAACAGGTGCATCAACAACTAAATGTGTTCTGAACAAGCTCACACACTGGCCTGTCAAGTGTGCAATGACAAATTGGCCAAGACTGCGCTCAACAAATAAAATGCAAGTGTGTTTGTGGAGTGCACCTCCTCCTCTCTGTTCCCCTCCATATGTCAGGGATAAATCTAACCTAATTTTTCCTTCAGCTCGACCAAAGCCAAGCTGGTAAGCACAGCCAATTGATTTTGGATGCCTGTGCAAAACCCAAGTCCCATGGCTAAAATTGGTCCTCGAAATTTGGAGTGCCGCTCTCCCACCACCACCTCTTCCCTCTTAGCCCAGGTTGGCCCAAGCTTGTGAACCCCCCCCCCCCTTCCCCACCACCATCCCCAGGGTACCTTACCCACTTGCCCAAGCAGGCTCTGCTATATGGGCCCCTGCCATCATGTGTGTGTCTCTTTCTGAGTGTGTGCAGGCCAAAGTGTGTCTGTGTCTGTATGTTTGGGCTGAGTTCCGCCTGGCTGCTCCAGCCACCTGCTCAGGGCACCGGGGGTAACACCCGGTTAATTAGCTCCTCATTAGAGCCAAGGCTGTGCATACAGTGTGGAGATACATACATACACACACAATTGTATGCACCCCTATTAACCAGAGCTTTAAGAGGAGGTATACATAACAAAGCTACTTAAGCCCTACTTGCTCTTACCCTATCTTCCAGATATATCTTTCACTTTTAGCTGTGACACCACTTCTCAGCCCTCCCCTTCCCTTGCTTAAATGTTTTCTGCGGTTAGCCTCACGTCGTGGGCTTAAGAGCTGGCTCTTGGGAGCCCTTTTGAACTAAGACTCTCCTTAATTCCTCTCCCAGCCCTCCCCGCAGCCCCCTCTCGTTCTCTTTTTACTCTCTCCTCTTACTTTCATGAGAACCCATCTTAAATATTCTCGCTGCTTTCCATCTCCCCTGTTTTCTGCTTGTTTCCTCTCCCAACCCTTGCATCCTTTCCTCCATCTCCCCCTTTCTCCCTGGATGGCATCAGGCAGGGAAAGATTTTAACGAGATTAGGCTGGCGGGTTGCCAGGTTGGGGGGCCTGGTGTCAGTGGAGAGTTGAGTCCTTAGCTCTGTTCCTTCTCTCTGGTCCACTTCACGTCCCCACATCTAAACATTGTTATCTCTGTCCAGCCATTGCCTTCACTCTCTGTCTGTCTCGATCGCCCTTTTTTTCGACAGTCTACATCCTGCAGTCCTGATCTCAAGGGCAGAAGTAGACGATTGTTGTGCAATCAAATCATCATGGCGAGTCAGTTAAATCCAAGGCAAAAATAGATTTACTTCGCCATACAGTAGGTTTGGGCATATACAACTATCCCTGTGTGGGTTTAGAAATAGAAAGGGATGGATGGAACCTAAAGGGCAGATTTATTACTGTGGCAAGACATGACAGTAGAAAAATCTAATGCTTTAATGACCAAGGCTTGTAAGTGAATGCTCAGAAAGCAAAAGTCCTGGGCTGATGATGGAAGATCCAGAACTAAGCGGTGAAACCAGGGGTCCAATGTTAAGGTGAGGAAAAAAATAGTTGAATAAGAAAATGGAGATGTTTCAAAATCCTTGATGACATCCATTGCAACCATTTGTTCCATCTATTTGTTGTGACCTCGTTTTGTTTCATCACTCTTGCTGATGTCTAACAATAGTCCATCATAGCTTAAATTTGGACATTTGAAAGCATTGTTTTACTGTCAACAATACGGCCATTATGGGCTGACAACATGTTTGCTTTACAAGTAAAATTGTTCTCATATGTTTAACCTCATAAAAAGCTACACCAAGACTACTTAAGAGCAGTTTTGTTTAACCTTTGGATTGAAAAGCAGAACTGCTCCCAGCAGAGCTAGCCCATATGGATCTGATACTCCAGCAAAACATTTGTTTACTTTAGTCACACCAGACCTGTCTGTTCATATACAGTGACAGACAACATCCATTCCATATGCATGAATGTATGCAAAAACACGTGCATTACTTAAATAGGATTTAAAACATAGTGATAGTCGTAGCAGTTAGACAGCCTGTAGCAGCCAAAACCCCCAGCTAAAGGGAGCAATGCCATTGTCATGCACTCATAACAAACAGAAATGTATTTCCTCTTAAAAGCCTCTGAATATCACTGCCACCAGCAACACCGCCTTGCAGCCAAAAACCACATTTTTTTTCAAGCAAAAGAGGCCTGCAACAGCAAAAAAAAAAAAAAAGCTGTTAGCAAAACACTGCGGATTCATTGAGAGAAGGGAAAGGGCTGATTTGAGCAGAAAGAAAAATATATAAATGAAATAAAAGAAGAGATCGCAGACAGGACAACATCCAGGCAGAGAGTTAATCTCTGACAAGAGTCAGTTACACAAGGAGAGAGAGGAAGAGAGCGCTGGCGGCGAAGGGCACCTCGGGAGGTAATTGCTACCATCTGTGGGGGAGAGTCGATGTGGGCCGTGGAGAGCAGGGTGGGCACACTGTAGCTCAACCAGTTTGTTTTGGCACAAGGATGAAACGCTCATTGGACTACTAGATTACATGTAGCTCTAGCACATATACAAGTAGACACACATACAGCCTAAGGCAGAGAAAAGCATTTCCTAAGGATCTAGCATTTTTACCCAGCTGACATTAACTCTGTTACTTGACACTTTGCTGTCTAACATTTGTTTTACCATGTTCCCTTCTTGCCAGGAGCCTTTATGGGTGGCTCTGTGAAATGAGAAAAGCATCAATCCTTTGTGGGTTGGCCCTGGCTCAAAGTTGCAATACTGACAGAAAGAATAAAGGCAAAGGGTAAATTATCGCACAAACCAATTGTAAGCTGACTAAACCCTGTTGTCTCAGCAAGATGAAGGAAGTTCCTTTAATACTAGGCACTTAAAAAACTCATACAACAAACCAAAACAAAACTCTAACACCTTACGTTTGTTGGCCTCGTAGCTCCTGCATCTCACGCTAACCTCCTTAAAGGCATCGTTTCATAGGGTTGTTGATTTTAGAACAACATTCCTCGCTTGTGTAATTATTGGAAAACACAGAAGGTTTTCTTTTTTTCAAAATCACTTTCTGTTGCTCAGCAGCCCCCCCTTAACATGAACAAACATCTCCTGCTCATTTGTGTGTCGCTGTGTGAGTAATTGAAGTGTTGGTTCCCCATTAGCCTCCAGCGGCAGGCGGCAGAGGTGGAAGGAGTGGGAGGGTCTTTGAGTCAATTAGCGTAAGTAGAAACATGGCACATACATGCAGTAACGTTACAGCAGCTCTGGCTTTTTTCATCTCCACCACTCTATATTTGGCATCTCGCTGAGCTTCATATTATGTTGCCCTCTAGGGACAGACAGCAAAATTTCAGCTGACCAGAAGACTAAACTTCTGTGTTCAATATTTATATTCATTACAATATAGTGAGGTCAACTTTGTTACCAAACAGCAAACAACATTGTTTTGCAAGAACAAAACACCCAAAATCCTGCTCCCCTTGTGACAATTTAGAAACTAAAAAAATGTGTGCCATATTTTCATCTGTGGTGTGAGATCTTTTGTCAATCACCAGGCCTAAAACTGCCTCAACTGATCTGCTCTAGGTCTGAAACATGGGCCTGACCTCTACTTGCCCTTGCGAGGAGATGTGGAGGGGTGGGGGGAGCTGGTGTGAAAGGATGGAAGGCCTATTTTGAAATTCTAATTAGCAAAAAATACAACCATCTGCCACTTGTTGGAAAGAAAAATGATTAAAGACAGAATGAGATATAAAAAGAGCTTGTGTTCCCGGCTGGCCCCCTCCTTAGACATACTTATTCACACACATAGACACATTCAACTCATCTAGATAATCTTGCTATCCCCCATTTGTCAAAGACCCCTTAATTTTTTGCCAATAATTTGCCCTAAATACAGGCAAAGCACACCCAAATAACCACAAGCCCCAACACATTTTTTTAATTAGATTGTGACAAGGAGAAATGTGTGTGACTTTCCTTAGGTGATGACACTGGCTAATGAACAATGAGAGTATAAAATGAACATTAAGGTTGATTAATTTAATTTAAAAGGAAACTCCTTCTTATGCAAAAAGATTAACACCATACCCCTCATTAGCCACTGGATTTAATATGTCAAAATGTACCATTATAAATATTCAACACCACACCCAAATTCTGCAGCAGAACAGGAAACCCCAGATCTTCCAACCACAGTTCATTGGCATTTCTGGCAAATCAGTTAAATTGGCTAACGGCCTTCAAGTGACCTCTGTATTTAATGCAATGAATGCATACCACTGTGCTTGGCAAACTCGGGGAACAGACCTGGCTTGGCTGATCCATTAGGGATGGATGGTGTCTGGAGCAGTACTCTGGACTTCCTGCAGTCTCCGTCCAAATGAGGGGCTGGAGAATCAAACAGCTTGGTGACACAACCAAACAAGGCCAAGATGGCTGCAGACCAGATAGCTCCAATACTACCATAAATTATCATCTACTTAGCATTTCACATTGTAGTTGATTCTACAAGAAGCCTCTTCATCTTATTAAGTGACTTTGGCAGACACGATTATGGCATGATATACTGTCTCACATTTCTAAGTGAGAATGAAGTATATACATTACTGCATGGACCATGCCAGCAGAAAGGCCAATACTCCATCACAACCAGTAACTAAATACTTTTTATCCATCTGTTTCCTCATTCTGTCCTGTGGCTTAAACTCTAGGCAGATAAATCACAGCTTTTTCCATCATGTCTCTCTCAATACAAACAGACACGCTCCTTTACTAGGCTGCCCTCTCTGACTACCAGAGCACAGATTTGTAAACCGATGTCTTGAGGCAGAATTCATGGAGAGGGAGGCGGCAGATGGACGTAGTTGGTCAATGCTGTGTTTGGAGACAGTTCACGAGCTTGCCAAGAGAGCAGAGAGTAATCTCGGTGCCATGCATGGCAAACATTTAGAAAAGACAAGCGAAAAATCAAACCAGCCTTTTAAAGACAATATTCTTATGCAGATTTAAAGCCTCTTGAAATTTGGCTTTGATCTAGTAAAATTGCATATATGTATATTTTCAAAGTACACAAAATGTTAGCGGAGATGCCCTTTCTGTTCAAAAAAACTACGAGTGAAGGCGCTTAATAATTATGCAATTTATTACAGAGCTTAACTACTACTGCTGACAGTTGACATCAACTGCTGTCAACATCAGCCATTGCTGTTAAAAAGCATTGCAAATGATGCTAGTGCTTGGTTATAACTGCTGTGCTTTGTAAAAATTCCTATACTTGGCCCTGGAATTAATTTAATAACTTTCATATTAAATATCCAAGCAAAAACCCCCAATTCAAACAAAATATCAGAAAGGCTTTTAGAAGTTTCGATACCAATATTTCAAAATTAGGATTAAAACTTTAAGACATTTACTATTATGCTCATAAGACTTGAGTGTGTTCATTTGGTGAGAGATGTTTCCAGGGGTTTTAACTCAAGGCTGCTCAAAGTGCAAGCAAATCTCACAAAATCTTTAAAATCATCCCAACAATAATTGTACATGGTGAAATCTTCCATGCACATCATTTGTCAAGGACTGACTGGCTCAGATGCTGGGTGTGAAACTGCTATTGATTTGGCTCTACATCTGCCCACGCTGAATTCCTCATTACCCACAAGCCATCTCCCTGTCAACTTAACCTTGTCACCACCTCACAAAGGATCATGACCTCAGCCCAGCCCCTCAGACCCTACATCCAACCCAAACACCCAGAGGGCCTCATGAAGGCTCTGGTGACACCTAAGGGACTCCTTGGCTCTACAGCTTGCCACTCTTGCACACATTCCTAGTCTAAATACTAACTACTCTCTATCACAGCGGCATGCCTCAGGGCTCGCAATGCAAGCCCGTCCCCATTTTTGCACTGTGTCAGAAAGAAAAGCAAATCAACCAGGGGTGGGAGCATTTTAAGAATGGGCTTAAATACACACTGGAGAGGATTTTAAAGCCTCTCTTGCTGCTTTGAGGATATTCTGGAACAAATTCTACTGGAATAAGCTCTAAGCAAGACTTTTGGAACAAGAAATTGGAGACATCTGGGACTGACATTTGGCATGTCCGGATGTGTGATCAGGTATAGCGTGCAACTTGCAATAGGCTTTGACTGCCGTGTATCAACACTGGGATTAGGTCATCAGAGTTGGCCAGTGTAGCGGGGCTGTTTAGTCCAGGAATCGTGGATAGAAGTGACATATCAGTCCCACTGAGAAGAGGTCTACGGGAAGCGGGTGTAACATTTAGGAAACAGCTACGGGACATTTGAAATAGAGTTTGTGTTAAAGTATGATTGTGAACACACTGAGGGATTAACAGGATATTGTTTTAGAAGGGGCTAGGTGCATATGTGTGTGCTTGTATGACTTGAGTAACTGAAGGTGTCAAGGACAGATGAGAAGCCAAAGTAAGGTAGTGTTGGCTTGGCAGGTATAGGAGTACAGAGAAATGCCTTGATTTGTTTGCCAGGCTAATGCTAAAATGGCCAAACTCCTCTGGCTCCATCATTCTCTGTCTCCTTTAAACAGATCTGGCACTATACTACATTTTTAGCATGTTAGAAAAATATACAATGATTATTTTATGTTTTGCTCCTGTTTTTTTCCTCCTTTTTTTGTTTCATCATGGAGAAAGGTTAAAACAGGGACAATGGTTTCTAAAATGGGATTATTTCCATACTCAAACACATTTTTATGTCAAGCAAAATGACCTGAATCAAGTACCCCCTATGTCTATTTATACAAATAAAAATTTCTGTCAAAATTACAACCAACATACACATAGGAGAGAAAAAACTTTCTGCCAAAAACCCATGGCTAACATGGCATGTGTCGAAAACCTTTGTAATGTACAGCCATGGAATGACTAAATGTGCTGAATATCACATCAAAACCCCGGCTATCATATAAAAGCTTAATCCAATAAAAAGGGAATCCATTTATATCAACATACACTGCTACAGAAATTGCTTTAATTTTCATTGGCAAACTTTCAGAGCATATCTGGATGACTTTCACAGAGTGTGTCCTGAGGTAAAGGCAAACACTGCCAAATAACATTCTTGGATGACTTAGCAGTAGCAATGTGCCAATGACTCGAGTTGTTGTCATCCACTGTTTAGAGTTGCTTGTGAGAAGAGCATTTTCATAGACAAGTCCAGAAAACAGGATTTTATGGAAAGAAGGCCTGTCCCTGTAAAGGAATTGTAAATAGTAAGAGCTGAGGGGAAATGCAAGGAAAGAATGTGCTTGTGTTTTAAGAGACACTGCCAAAGTTGCGGGCTAAACCACTATGTGCTACCAGAACTCCTCACCTGTATAAACACAAACCATTCCGGTGAGTTCTGGCTACGTTCTTAATTACCCCAGTGACAGTCAAACACAGGTCAACATGGTTAAATATCTCCTTTTCTACCTCCCCCTCTATTTCCCAGTGCGTGTGTGTATTTTAAGTTTGTTGGCCTGCATTTTAATTGCTGTCTTCATATCCTGGAAAAGGGTGGTGAAAAGGTCATGATTCTGTCCAAGAAAGAAATAAACAACCAGCTTTTTCAAATATTTCTGAGTTCTAACATGCCACTTGAGTTAAAAATGTCATGTTTGTATCAGATGGCAATCTGAGACGTGTAATATGGTTTAATCCTCTGTCAAACAATTCCCTCATTATGAAAACTAAGATGTACTGAGGAGATTTTTTGGGGAAAACATACCTCTCTTATTCAAAGGAGCTGGTGAGGAACTGAGAAGTTTGAAAAAACTGAGGATAAGAATGATAACATCTATTGTCCTAAAAAAATATACAGTTATTTTATCAGCAGACGAAGTGAAAAATGTTCAATGCACATGATAAATGACAGATATGAGGAAAAACTTACGTAGACACTCATTGGCCTCGCGGGCGTTGGCCCTCTGCCATGGTCGGTCGTAGTGGAAGGGCTTACAGCGGTCACATTCAGGTCCCTCTGTGTTGTGCTTGCAATCACACACCAGTTTGCCTTCTTTATCTTTCACACAGCGTGAGCCATGTCCATTGCATTTACACCTCCCGCCCACCTGGAAGTCTCCCACTGCATAGAAATAAGTTGGCAAAGTTGATGTCACTGCTGTTGGATCATCATCCCTCCCACCGCTGTTGCTTCCAGCCCCCAGTGCCAGCTCCCGGGGTAACTGGGGCCGGCTGAAGACCACACGGATATCTGTGACAGTCACCCAGTCCTGGAGAACTGGGCTGTTGTCGAAGTCCTTGCCGGAGGGTCGTCCATCAAGAGTACTGAAGGCAATGAGTCCTCCAGAAAGTGGGTAGAGGTCAGTGTGGCCATCTGTGCATAGAGCCTCCTGCTCATTTTGCTTGGTAATGGTTGCTTTGTTGGGCTTATTGTACATGCGCCGGCATTGTGAGGAGTAGAACTGGTAGGGCATCCAGGTCTTGCCGTAGTCCATGCTCTTGTAAATGGCCAAGGACTCAGGTCTTGGTGAACAGAACTGTAGACTGACATAGGTGATCTCAAACTTTTTGCCTAGTGAAAGTGTCAGAGTCACATTGTATGGCGAGGTGTTCAGATTCTCAGACTGCCAGCAAGTAAGGTTGTGGGCTGAGTTGAGGTCAGTGAGGTAGGAAGCAGGATGGGCACGACGTGGGTCAGCTGCATCACAGATTTGGCAAGTGCGTACAGATGGTCTATCATCGCCCCGCTCCACCACACTACAGGAGCGGGATGGTGGTCGGCCGCAGACGCTTGACACCATCACTTCCTTGCCGAAGGCCGCATTTATAAACTCAGGAATACAGCGGCGGGCTGCACCTGTGTCATCGTAGCAAGGGTCTGGAGGGGTTTGCTGTCCTGCGAAGGGATTGATGGCACTGTGGGTGGAGGCTGAGCATGCCAGAAGGCACAGGCCCAACAGGCACCTCCAGGGTTCCCTCATCCTGCTCAGAGGGCCTGCGTGTGAATGTGTGCCTATGTTTATGCACAGATGACTGTGTGTACCCAAAAGTTTTTGGGTGAAATGTGAATGTGTGGTTGTGCAGATTCGTCTGTGTGTGTTTTGATAATCCCCTATGTGTGTACAGAGTAGTATAGTTTTGGGTCAATGGAGGGAGAATGTCTGAGCTCAGTGACCCCTCACTTCAGACTGGCCCTTCCTGTAAGAGAGAGAACAAAAAAGTCAATGCCATAGACATATTTTTTTAACCATAAAAGGATATAAATATACAAAACAAATTAATTCTACCATATAAAATATATTTGTGCATCTTCCAAAACTAAAAAAATGTATGCATTTGTCATCAGTTGAGCTGTACAATCACGAGTTAATGTTTTCATTGACTAAAATCCTGTCAAAGAATAAGACAGTAAGACGGGGGGCCCCAAGTAAAAAGGATGTGACCATTTAAAGAGAGACATTAGTAGCTCTGAGTGACTGCTTCCTGAATTTCAATGCCGGCCTCCCATTCAGTACTTCCATTCAGGTCAAAACTGGCCAAGCCTCCTGGTCATGCTCGAGCAGCATGGCAGAAGTTACCCTATAATCCCTGGTGATGCTGCAGACCAGTGGACCGCGTGTGACCCTGGTCAAACCACTGCTTCAAGAGTGTGTCCTGCAAAAAAGGAAATTATCTTGTATACAAGGACACGGCTCTGCATTTGAGATCATACTGATTTCTGTGGGAATTCAACAGGAAATCAACCGTTGCGACACTATTGTTACACATTGCCGACTCGAGAGAAAGCAGCCTTGTGTCCATTCACTGATCCAGAAAATTCCCCAAAAGTGATAGCTTTTTAGGATTATACTTTGTATGAGAAGAACTAAGGGTATAAAACTCCTTTCAAGGCTTTTTAAATGTCTTTGTCAAGATAGGTACCTGGATGACATCATTCAAATGCTCATAGTGAGACAAGGGGGCCACTTCGTCCTTAGGAGAGAAAGATTGAGGGGCACATGGAGAAAGCTTTAGAAAAAGAAAACTACAGAGAAAGAGGTATGTCCGAGGATTTTCTTGCTAATCCCCTTTTTATTTCACTGGGTGTCAAATCTTAAGAGCCCTATTCTAAGACAGCTGATGGGTTGAGAAGGCACCCCAACCCTCTTTCGGAGGTATTTATTAAATTACCATGAATCACACCCACCTCCCCTTACCCCCCCCCCCCATCTCTCTTATACTCCAGCATCCCTCTTCATCTTGGTAGAACAAAAGGGTGCCTCTGTATCCACTTCAGTCAAGCTGGAAAGGCAGACAGACAGATTTAAAGGGAGTCGGGAAAACAAGACTTTGGTTCTTTTCTTATGTGAGAGGTCCAAAGCTAGCACCCCCAAGTAAAGAGACCAGTGGCCTGGTAAATAGGACCACTCGTGGTTGTTCAAGTGCTTAAATCCAGCCATTAGGCCTCTCCTTAAGTAAGGATTGGTTGCTAAACGAAAATAGGTTGAGGGAATTACACAGAGCAGGAAGCCAGTGAAGAAAAATGGCCGATGTGGAAGTACAACTGCATCTTATGTCAATCTGATAAATGGCAAGTAAACTACACCAAACTTCTTTTTTGTTCATTTCCAACAACACTTGAAATAAAGAGATATTTGTATATCCTGAAATATGGAGCCCGAAGACACCACTTTAAGAAATGTGAAGACCTTATTAAATACCCTGCTTTTGCAATTTCCAATATAAAATGGATTGCAAGGAACAGGTTGGCTCATGAATGACTGGAGTAAGGGTGGACCTTGCCAGGACAGATAGGGACATTGATTAGTGGCATGTGTCTGAGGACGATGAGGTTAAAGTGTGCACACAGGCAGGAGTTCATCAGCCAAGCCACTCCATCAAAAGGCTGGCCCTGGTAAAGCTGGCAGGCCCGACACCCACTGGGGAGGGCATGGACAGGCGACTGATAGAATTAGCAACTCATTAGCACCCAGGATAAGCTTCCATCAGCAGCATGTTTAACCGGGGAAAAAAGACAGCAGGGAGGCTTTGAGAGAAACGAAGTGGTAAGGAAGAAGGGCTGGAAATTGAAAGGTGAGGGAACAAGAAAAAAAGATGGAAAGAGGGGATTACTGTGACTTGATTGGCATGCTGTTGAGGGACTGAAAGCAAGTTAGAAAAGTTATACAAATGAAAACCAAGCTGAAAAATGTGACAAGCTGTAGAGAATAGAAATGAGGATGAACAGGCACAGGAAAAGTTGATTTACAGTAGGTAAGAAGGGGAAAAGGGACATGTGAGGGGGAGAGAAACAGAGAGGGGCTCGACAGTGATAAAGCAGAAATGACTTGAGGGAGAACGAGTGAGGACAGATATGAATGGAAGCAGTGGGAGAGACAGGGAAAGTGACAAAGATGGAAAGAGGGAGTGGAAGGCTGGACATTATAAATGAGAGGGATGGAGGGAGAAACAGAGGGGAGACAGATTAAGGTGGAGGACTGCATTGGTCTGTGTCTGGACTTTGGATGACTAAATATGGTGCGGTCCGTGTCCTGCCGAGCCTGCTGGGAGATTTTTCCAGGGTCTGGTGCTGTCAGGCGAGTCTGTCAGATGAGCTTGTAGGTTAAACAGAGAGAGAACAGTGACAAGACTATTTAATTCTACTCTGTGTGCCCTCTGAAATTGATGCTAGCTTTGGAGCAACTGTGAACAGTTCTATAAAAAAGCCCTGAAAAGCTAGGATCTTGCAAATAGCTGGTCTTTATTAAATACCTGTGACTTATTCCTTATTGCTATAAAAACTGCAAAATGTGAGCCAAGTCCACATAATCCTTTTGGATCAGTAAGCATTGCCAGGACGTCAGCGCTATGATGTCGCTGGCTGACCTTTAAAAATATTACAATCTGTTTAAGCAAGAAAATCTTCTGCCTTCAGCACTGACACTGTGCTTAACAAGCCACAAGTTGTCCTTGGTGGAGGAAGACATTGTCTTTCATTAAATGTGGTTGAAGTAGCAACAGCTGCAGGCCCATGTCTGAGTCTCATGGGAAGAAGACAATGAAAGCTACACTGAAATTCTGCTCTCTGAAGTTTCATATAAAGCGTACAGATAGAGTTGTGTCTGTATTACAAACTCCTTGGTACTTGCTGCACTATTGTTATTATTTCCACAGAGTGTAGATCCAAAGTTGAACCTGACCCCAAGCACACAAACCTACCACCATCTGGCGTGTTATAAGACAAACAGCTCCTATGGCAGCAAAGCCATTTCCAAGTGAATTGCTGCCATAGGAGCTCAGTGACAAATACAAACTGCATAGCCAATTCATCACGGCAACATTCCTACTTGGATTAATGGCAAGGAAAATGTACTTGTGCTGTCGTGCAACAATCCCTGGTGGCCTTGCTACTGCAGTGTTAAATAATTTGTCCATTAGTGTTATGGGCACAGTATGAAAAAATATGAGGCTTTTAGAGTGGAAGCACCCTGCATAAAAAGTTGGGATTACTCGGGCCATTTGGCTATTGGAAAGGATTCAATGAATTTAATCAAATGCTGACAGTCCAATTAGAGTAGGTGGATGATGGAGGTCAAGAGAAAGGGAAATTAAATAAAAAAGAAAGGTATAAGAAACAGAGGGAAAGACAAAGAGAGGAAGAAAGAGAAGGAGACAGAAACAGGAAGACAACAGGGTGGTCTTGGTTTCAGCAACGTTTTTTCAGCTTCTCCCTGTCACCGGGAGATCATCCCATGTTGAGTTGTCTCTCTTTCAAGCGTGAGCGCCTCTGTCAGAGTTCACAGATTAGGAAAACAGAAGTTGCTGAGAGGCTTTATTTGGTTTTGGTGCAGAGGAGGGCGCGGTGGGAGGTGAAGATAGTAGAGGGACAGCTGAGCCACTTTGTGGGAGCCTTTCACGCTGCTCTAGAGAGTTGGCGCTGTGGCCCCTCTAAGATTGGGAGTGAATGGAGGTCTACTGGGTTACTGCTCTGGGATGACAGCAAGCTGAGGCCCAAACTGGTGTCCTGCTGTCCCTGCAGCCTGCTGTACAGTAATCCCTGGTGGGGTTATTAGTGGCTGCCAAGAACCGTAGAGGACTTTTTAATTGGCTAACAACAGGGCCACCTCCACTCTCATTATCATTATGGAGAGATGAATTATGTGAATATAAAAGAACAGCGTGAGCAGCAACAAAGTCCCAAATCCTCCTGTAGACAGATTGCAGAGTTTTAGGTTTGTTTTCATATCTTGATTTTTTTCATTATTCAATGTAGTCTGTTTTTCCTCTTTTCCCCAAGATGTCAATAAGTGTTGTTTCAAAGAGCCCAAGGTGTGACAACTTCATATGACTTGTTTTGTGGGCCCAGCGGTCCGCAACAGAATTATACTGGATTGTTATGTCATTAACAACAATATATATTTAAAAATCCAATAAATGAGAAATTGAAATTAACAGATTTGACATTTTTGTCAAATACACGACTTTAAAATTTAAAATAAATCCGTTTTTGTAAAAACTGAATTTCATTTGACTGAATCAATTGATTATGTAATTGGCTCTTTAGAATGAATGATCTTACAATCGTTCACATATTTATTTAATAGATAAACAAACATGTCCAGATGAATCAACATGACTGACAGGCCTCGGGTAACAGGGGTCACATTGGTGGCCTGAATTCTACTTGAGGATAGCCGTCTCCACATTGGTGATGACGATCCTGCTGTTTATGCAAGCGTGCATGTGTGGGTGTGTGTTTGTGTGTGGATGGTGGGTGAGGGGGTGTAGGCTACTCTTGAGTTTCTTGCTGGCATTCATTAGGGATTGAGAAGGATGGGAGGGGGAGCAGGGAGGGCCGAGGGCAGGGGGGGGGTCAACTCTCACAGCTGAGAGCGTCATTAGCAAGGGGGTTCACTGACACATTTTTAAAGCTTGCTTATGTCTGCTCAGAGGCTCCCTGTGTGTCCAAATGGTTGTATCTATAAAGTTTCCATGGTTTAAAATAAAAAAATCAAAGTACGACAAAACTGTACACATTCACCTGCGTATAAATACAAGAACAAACTGCTGCACCTGAACCAGTTACTGGGTAACTAATGTTAGAATCTGACATGCAGGTATTAGTAAGGCCTAAAAAAAAGAAAGAGGCTCAAAAGTGTACCATAAAACATATTTGTGAATTCATCTCTACCTTTCCATCTTTGCATCTGGCAGAAAGAGACACTGCAGGGAGAAAGACAGAACGCCCAGTGGAGGAATGCAGCAGCTTCTGTTGCCCAGCCCACACGGCTGGCCCTGAGTCCGACAGCGGTTCTTTGAATCAACAGAACTTGATCCAGAACCGACCAGGAGGAGAGAAGACAGACAGTGCGAGGTGGAATATGAGGTCAGGCCGGTTCTCACAGATTCACAGGCAGGAAGTTGTGCTAAGCTACTTGCACTCCATGTTAATGCACTTGTAGACAAAAGCAAGAGAGAAATGCTGATAGGACAAATTGTGGGGTATTTTTCTGTTAATGAAGTCTTCTGTGAGGTCAGTGTTTGGTGAGAAAATGGAAGGCGTAGGGAGGGGAAAGGACATGAGCAAGCAGAAAGTTTAGGGCAAAAGTGACTCACTAGATTCGGGGTTAAACAGGGTTAATATGCGAGGGGCAAGAGACTCAAAAATAAAGATTTGAAGAATAAGGGCTTTCTCATTTTCACAAGGATTTGTTTAAACGTTTTTAGATAAAATGCAAAAAGTAATAGTTTAGAGATGAGATTTCTTCAAAACAGCAATGGTTTAATAATAATTCTGTAAAAGATAAACTAGAAAACAAGGATCACCCAAGAATCTTTTCCATTTCAATCTCATCTAAGGATTAAGGGACTGTTTTTGGGTGTCACTGAAAATAACAAGAAGCAGCTACTAAAGGCTCCTAAAAGCTCAGTCCCCAGTAAGTTATTCACAAATGAGCTGTAGAAGGAGGAAGGATAAAGTCGTGCTCTGTCTGGGATTTTTTACTGACATAGAGATGGATTTAAGAGGGAAGGGATTAAAGTTAAAAAATGTATAGCTTCCTATGTCAAACTGTGATGTGCTTTCAAATACAAGAATGATTCCCCTACATGTGCTGTCAAGATGAGCCTGAGAAAAAGGGAAGACACTCACAGCCCTGGGATGGGTGAGCGGATTCCCTCTCAAAGTCTGTCACTGGATGATGGCCATGCAGCAGCGTTAGAGAGAAGATAAAGACACGCAAAGAAAGCTGAGGTTAAGGTTGCCAAAGTGGACTGTTCTGAGTACGTGTGGGTGGACTGCAGGCTTCTTGATTGAACATTTCCCATGGACTCGAGCGTAACCCTGACCGCAGCCTAGCAGCTGTGTGGTTGGACAGCAGTGGTCAGGGAGAGGCAGGTGAGGTGTTCCTGGATGTGAGAGGAAGTGGCTCGTTTGGAGGATGTAAGGATTTAAGGAGAGGTGAGGTGAGCACTCTTCAAAACCCTTTGAAGGCTGGCTACGGTAGGCAGAGTTGTGGTTTTCCCAAAAAAAGCCCCCCTAACAGGAAAACAGTCACTTTTTTTTCCATTGCACAAGAGCAACCTCTACCCCACAGCCGAAAGCAACGACCCACTTTGAACTCATAGGGAAAAAACCACAAATCATTTTATTAAGTGCTCTGAATACTCGCAGGGTTTTGTACACTATACTTAAAACACACACGTTGTTGATGGACAAATATGCTCTTTGGAAGAGGAACAGTTTAGCTTACAATCACACATGAATGTAAAGGATGCCAAAGCTTTTGAGTCATCAGACAACTCCCTTTTCTCCCTATCTCTTACCAATTCTCCCTCCACGATAATGTGTGCCTAAAGATCAACAGTCTCAGAGTTAAACAGAGAAGAAACCTTAATCCTTATCTTTGTCCTAAATGTTGTTTAAACAACTTCAAAAGTCCAAGTTAAGGAATAATTAGAGTTGGATCCATGCGTGACATCTGTCAATCACTGACCATGTGGCCCTCTACCATCTTAACATCTTGATTGAAAGACCCATTCCTGACTGTCGTCTACCATCTTCCATCTTTATTGTGTTTATACATCAGATTTCATCACAACCGGAGCGAGGTAAAGTGCATCCTGCTCAATACAGTTATACAATCCCTGCACAAGAACGAGCATCCCCCTGCTGGGCTGCTAACAGGACTGTCAGCTACAGAGTTAATCACAATAGACTTTTTTAACATTGTGAAAGCCTAAAACCGTAAGGTTGGACAGTCATTTAGCTGATTTCAATGACAGCTATCACAGGGAGCAGAGCAGCAGCAGCAGAGCAATCATCAGATCTACCCTAAAGCTTCTCAGGGTGAAGCATTCAATCTCCCTTCTCAACCATCTTCACGGCTAGATTTGTTGTTTGTGGTCATTTAGAGAGTCAGTTAGCAAAGTTTACACTCCGCTTCTGCACTGCTCTGTGTACAATGACGCAAAACATGTTCGAACCCCCCTGGAGGTCCCAGTGGATTTTCTCCATCAAATTCTTTTGATTTATTTAGATGTAGCTAGAATTAATGAAAGGAGCACAAAAAGTGAAAGCTAAATTATCTCAACATAACCCATCGTGACCTTTTTGGTGTTGCATCCAAAAATCCTCAGTTAGGTTTAGAGAAAAATCAAGACTTTGATTTAAATAATTACTTTGTTATACTGCAGGAAACAAAACTTTGTGATTTGAATCCAAATGAATACTTTGTCAAGGTTTAGGGAACTTCATGGACTCTGACACATTTATAATTCTGACATATTGAAATGACTGATAGCTGCAGCAGACTTTTTAATGATTGTATTACTTTTCAAATTTTGCTCACTTGATCTTTAACCTTCAACAGAACTGAATGAGCATGCCGTTTTCATAGAACTGGGAGAGCCAAACATACATCCAATTCACTGTCTGTTATCTCTGTATTAATAACTGATCACAGAGAGATAGCAAATGGATGATTTTGGTAACAAAAATAAACCCGCCATGTCTGAGAACTCGGAGTTCGACATCAATATGATGAATTTATCCTTTTTGTATTGAAGAAATATAAGCGTAGTGATAGGTATTCATTTGGCATGGATACGCGGACCTCACACACATATCCCTCTGCATCTGGAGGAAATGTGTGGCTGACACATGCGAGCCTGGCAGGGTGCAGGGAGTGGCAGGATGAAGCATGTGTGTCTTTGCCCCTGGATGAGCTTCCCTCAGTGAGAGACATCTTGGGTGTCATGCTGATGAATGACAGGTATTTTAACAGGAAAGGTAAGCATACACACAGCCTATTTGTCACTGAAAAAGAAAACACACGGCCGCTTAAGTGAGTGGTAAGACAGCACTTTGTCTTCACTCTTTGCCCTGAAGTGGGGAGAGTGAATTTCATCTTCTGGTATACATATATACTGATTTTAGAACCCCCAGAAAGGAAAAAAACTACTTATATTTTTTTAATTACATTCATCAACCATTCATAAAATAGGAAGTCATTTTTGGTGTGAAATTAGGTGCAAGAGCCCAATGTTGCAGCTATGACAAACGGTTGTAATATGAAAGAGAAGTCGGGTCTCAGACTTCAGGGTTGAGTGAAGCTATCTTTTAAAATCTACTTAACATCATTTGTTCTAAATAACAAAAGATTAAGAAATGATGACAAAAGATTGACCCAAAGAGGGAACGGATGGTTACACCCAGAAAAAAAGAGAAAACAGAAGAACATTCTTCAGCAGCTTTCTCCATCTCAATCCTTTCTGCTTTTCACTTGGGTTTAAAAGGACCACATACAAGTGAACACACACTCCAGAGAGTGACTAAAATCTGCACAATGTTGCTTTGGATTAGCTTCCACATCATGTGCCTTCAGCCCCTGGCTGTACCTCCCTCACTCTGTTATTGATGGAAGCGGGGTGTGATGCAATTAAATAATGGTGATTAATTTGCAAAAACAGGGAAACTGTGGCCACGCTCCAGATGAACAGCACCACACTTCAGCAGACTCATTTAACTCAAACATGTCTTCAGTTCACTCTCCTTAGATTCTCTCTGACCTCAGTGAACGGAGAGGATTCAGAGGCCTTCTTCATGGACCGTTCCCAGTCATTGGCGGTGAGAGTGAGAAGTAGGTCAAGTGGCTGACACTGTTTCAGGGTGCAATAGGGGCATACTTTAAGTCTATTGAAGCAGTTAAGATAAGCAACCTGTATGGGACTCTTGCTTTCACTTCCAGGCTTGTTGCTGCTTGTGAGCAGGGAGAGTATGAGCTGAAAGAGGGAGGAGCTCGCCTTATTGTTGAGAGAGTCTATTGTTTCCTGTCACACTTTAGTTACAATGAGCTACAGTGTCAAATTAAGCTGGTCACTTCCTCAATAACCCGCACAGACGTAACTTGGAGAGGACTGACAGTGTTCTGGTTATTTCTCTTAGAACAGGAATTTCTCTAAAGAATCCATTAACATCAAACTTCAGAGATGAAAATTGTTTTTCTTTTACACTCGTATTTTTCAATGCGCACGTGGTGGCAGGGCACAGAAAAAGGAAAATATTAGAAGTGACAAACGCATTGGGAGACTTGGCGAGTTCAGTGGCGAGGAAGACGGGAACCGAGAAGCGCGCTGCTTGCTTTGGCATCCGCGCTTGGTTCTGGCTCCAAGTCGCGTTTAAAAGCTCACTGGCTTCATAGCTCACCTCTTGTACCCTGTATTAAATCCTCAGTGCGGGTTGTTTTTCTCTCTCTTTTTTGCTGGGACCCACGGGCCAGTTGTAAACCGAGGAGGGTGACACCTGCCTGTGGTGTCCGCCTCTCTGATCCCCCTGACATCGCGACCCAAACACCTACTCAGTGTCGCGCGACCACAGCCTATAATAAAGTAATGACAGTCATTGTCTTCATTTAAAACAAATGGCAGGTAATGAACACCCCCTGTCATAGCGAGCGCTCTGAGTCACTCACTTGGTGCGTAAAATTGAAATCTGCCATCCACACTAAAAACACTGAATAAAAACTCAACGGCCACAGTGGTCCACAAGTTTTAAACTTACCCTGTGTTGAGTCTCGATTGTTGCGTCTCCAAATCTACAAGGACGACTCCTGACATCCACACAAATTAGTTTTTAGATTCTCTTCAGTCAGAAATTGTCCTTTGAAAACGCCGAAAAGTGTCTCGTGTTTCACACTCGTCTCGTTGAGATGTTCAAGGTAATGAAAAACGCTTTAAGACAAAAGTGAGGCAACACCAAGAGGAGATGGACTCCTGCACCCATCCGCGCCCGCAGCTCAAACCAACTGAAAACCGTCCAGTACATCCAAAGGTTGTAAAGCGTGCCCCGGGTAGGCTACTCCCCATTAAAATCAAACCCAGATTTTCCCAACCGTAAATGCGCGAGAGGGAAAGAGAGACAGAACTAGAGCGAGAGGGAGGGAGAGAGAGAGAGTCTATCCAAAAGCCCACTGTGCCATTTGTCAACTTGAGCTCATATTTTAATGTTATTTGGTGATGCGCAAAGTGAAGTTGCTAAGCCAAAAGCGCAAACGAAAATAAACACTTACGCAAACTACCACTTGGTTCAAGGTATTTCCCCTCAAACAACACAACTGGTTTCACTTTTACAACAAATACCTCCGCCGCTTTACGGACTGATTCTCACTGTGCTGCCTGCTCTAAATGCCCCATGGCTCGCTGTGTTCACAGGCAGCCATATGGAGGTCGTAATGAGAACACAACGTTGAACCTGTTGGAACAGAGTAGAGCTGGCGGGGCTCCGGGGCCCGCAGAAACAAGAGGCAGATGCTGAATGTTATAACTTATTAATCCTTATAATAGTCTGGCACATGTTGGATTTATTAGCGTATGCCTGTGCGTCAAGGCTGCAGAAATAATGGATTTAGATGGTTTCATGAATATGTAATGATAAAACTAACATCACAAATCATAGTTATGATTCAGTGTTTTGCATTCTGTCCGTGTTTGTGGGTGTGTGGATGGAGAGGATCGTCTTGTCACAGAAAACGTGGCCCTGCGCCCCCTGCCATGACACACATATATTAACTCATTAACTACATTAATATGGTTTTATATTCCCCTTAATGTGTAAGCAAAATGTTCTGTGTCGTGGTAAATGTTTGTAATTTTGTTTAGATGCCGGGGGGATGTGTGCGTAAAAGCGCACCGGAGAGGTCAGTGCTCTCAGTGCCACGGAGAATTTTGAATTAAAAACGGATTTATATAAATAACTTTATTCACACTTCGATTACTATTGTCACCCATCAACAAAAGGTAGTTTGAAAAATAACAAGGGATTTACCTTTGAGGCTTTAATTGTTTTAGTTTTAGAGAAAATTCTTGATCGATCACATCTAAGCCCCAGAAGTATTGTAAATGCTAATAGAAAAACACATGTTCTATATGTTAAACAAGACCAGTAGAATCGCAAGTACGGCCCAAATCCGCTTTACAATATCCGTTCATTTATAGGTGCCCGCCCGCGTGCTGCTTCGTGTTATTGCAGGTGCAGCCTAACTACCGGTCCGCTGGCTCATAATTCGAGCATCACGGCCGATCAAATCCCGAGTACCTCCCGGCTCCGCTGTAAGCTGATCAACATTCCTCCTGTATTTACTGTACCATCCGCTGGGGTGAACAGCCCGGCCCAGCCCGACTCGGCTCGGCCCGGGATCGAGCTGCGCTTTGGTCCTTTTATTCCAGTAATTCGTATCAAACAAAGACCGTTTAAATCGTGTTCAAACCCGTGGATAATTTTTAAATAATTAGCTTTAACCTCAATCCTGCTTGTGTTTGAGCGCGTGCGTATGCGCGTTCGACGCAGACATCAGAGCA
Source organism: Tautogolabrus adspersus (assembly GCA_020745685.1). NCBI lineage: Eukaryota > Metazoa > Chordata > Actinopteri > Labriformes > Labridae > Tautogolabrus > Tautogolabrus adspersus. Next base: position 11,111,277 of record CM036554.1, read on the forward strand.
CACCTGCAGCCAATCCTAATTAACGATGTCAGCGGAGCACTGGGGCAGAAAGAATGAATACGATAGTGCCAATTAATTGGTTTAAACACCAGAGGGAAAAGTGGTGCCAGCTTCATCAAAAATGGGCTAAATTCATTAAATTAATCAATTAAATTAAACTGGAGCCTGGGTAAATTACGAGTTATTGTTCAGTGTATAGAGAATTAAAGCGATGTCTTTGCACGAGGAACACTGACACATTTTCTCCTCAAATACTTTAAAGACTTAAATAAATATCTGCCATTAGCCTGTTTTTATTGTTATTACTTATTTTTTCCTTTGGTCTCTTCTCCAATTACTTAAACTTGTATTTGTCTGCTAGACTCTGAATGGTAAGCTCTCTCTTCCGTGTTAAAGATTTTCTCAGGTGAATAATGTGTTCCTCGGCTTAACATGAATCTAAATTATAGTTTTATAACTAATGTTCATTTGTTCTTGTAATTTCTCAGTATTTTCCTGTTGTTGCATTTTATTCTGAACTAGAACTAGAAATATATGAACTAGAAATCCCTCTGGAAATGACTCTTTGGACACACTTTTATAATTAACTTTCCTGTGTTCTCTATTCAAATGCTCGTGTTTACACAGAGACGTTTGAGAAAGAAGGCCAGTACATAGAATAATTTTAACAATAACAGCAGGCATTCAGTAGTTTGATCCAACGAATTCTTTCTTGGATGCAATGCACAGAAGAGCCTTAAGTTCAATAGGCCTAACACGACAGGAAACTTAGTTATTGTTCAGTCAGCCATGCGTTTATTAAAGACATACAGTATTGAATCGTTTTAACACAGAGACAATATCGTCCATGTTCAAGCACTTTGACAAAAAGGGGCCAATGTTGACGCATTTGTGTGAAATAAAGGAGCCCCGCCAGCCAGCCACTGATCTATGTCTATTATCTCTCCAATTACCACTGGGAGAGACTGGACTGCGTTAAAGACAAGATGAAAGAAAGTAGCACCAACAACAGGCAACACACTCACTTGCTGTCAGATGGGATTCAGGCTGGGAGCTCTCCTCGGTCCTTTAGAGTTGTTGTACTTGGATAAGTCTGCTGATTTTGTCTGCAAAACAAGCCTCTGTGGTCCCTGTGTTGAAAGCCTGGGGCTCCCGGCGCTGGGTTCCCTGCGGCGGACACCCTGCAGAAAATGTCAGACTACGGCTTTTTTCCTCGCTTCATTTTTGGCACTCCTGCTGGTGGGCGCCCCTGCAGTTGAGCGCATTGAGGGATGCTTACCTTGTCTGGAGGGAACCCCCCCCCCACCTGGTTTTCAGTGGAGGAATGGCGCCCTCTTGTGGCTGAATACTTGAAAAACCTGAATTTCCCAACAAATAGACCTAACTTTTTCATCGGCTTTTTTGTCCTCATAATACTAGAGGTTCTCATATTAAATTAATAAATTAGTACTTGTAGTATCAGAAGCTCACAGGTTTCGCTTATTACTAATTAATGACCCACTGTTCCATGTAGTGGTCTGTGTGAGCCCTGTGAGTCAGCATGCTGTAAACTATAAAGCGCTGACTGAGGAATGGAATGCAGCCATCATTAATGCAATCAGTTACTGTACACCTCAGTCTGATAAGTTAACGGTTAAGTCTTTGCATAAAAAATGTCTTTAGTTATGTAATTTTAAAGACTGAATTTAAGATACCAACCATTTTCTGAAACAAAATGTATTTTAGTACATAGGCCTCTGGGTATATATATAGTTATATTTTAAGCTGTACAAAAACTGACAGAGACCTAACTTCATTAAACTGGGGTTTTTTTCACACTAAACAACTGAAGTATCTGCTTGTTTCTACATTGTACAGGCTTTCATTCCATTGAATGTTAAAATCTGGTTTTAATGTTCAAATTGTTAGATCACCTGAGAAAATCTTCAAATGTGATGAATCCTTCTGTAAATGCTTCCCCTTTTTTATCAAGGCTTATCGTCACACCATGAATTTGTACTGACCAGACTTACAAACATTACTGTAGTGGTGTCCAACCACTACAGTATGTAACCACATACAGCTTGTGTTACAGAGCAATGTCCATTTGGAGAGGACTGAACAACTTAAGCCATGTCTGATAATAATGAGTTTTCCTATTTGGAGGAAATCAACAATATTGCAGAGTGGAGGAAGTAAGTAAGTGTTTTCCTGATCTTAACTTTGCCTTGTTTAAAATGTTCTCACTGTATGAATTGTTTGATTGCTTCAATTTGTGAAGCACTTTGTAACTGAGTGCTTTAAAAGTGCTATATAAATACATTTTTACTTACTTACAGAGTGGAGGAAAGAGAGTAAGTGACTGCTGGAGGGGCGGGTTCGATCCCACATGTCCGATGTGTACTTGGGCAAGACACTCCCGCTGCTTTGTCAGCAGTGTTTGTATGTTACTGTAAATGGTATTAGTTACTTCTGATGGACACTTTACAGAGCAGCCTCTGCCATCAGTGTGTGAATGGTTAGGTGTGACCTGCGGTGTAAAAGTGCTTTGAGTAGTCAGAAGACTAGAAAAGCACTATACTGTACAAGCTAAAGTCCTTTTACCATTCACTGCTCCACATCTCCAAACTGAGCTGGATACGGATTCTATAGAAATGGTGGCAGAAACACAGATCCTGTCTTCATTGGCAGAGCAGTTTTAGGTTCCTGGAATTCAGATACACCAAGAACCTTTCACTGTCATCTTTGAAAGCTCTGAAACAGCTGTAGAAGTTTCTTTTGCTAAACCTTCAGACAACAGAGCAGCTGTCTGCTACACTATACAACTCTTGTTCTGTATTCCATCATTAAAAGCAGTTTCATCATGTGCAACATAAAATGTCTAAAACATGGTGTATAGTTAGAAAACATTGTATTATGAAATGAAAAATAAATCTACTTTAAACCTTGATTATCGGGACAGTGGCGGAGCTAGACTTTCTAGACCAGGCAGGCCAAACTGGTTTACTGTGGATACCTGCTGTACCTGGGCTGATTATATTTAACTTAAATAAAAACATTTAAGCATCTAAAATAAATTCAATTTCTGCATAAAAATTAATTGACTTTGAAAAGTAACACAACAGTGGCAACACATACATTTTCTAAGCTTAATTTTTTAAGGGCTCAGAAAGAAGTTGTATATCTAAAATATCAATTGGAAGTATTTACAAAAAGAAAGTGTAATGATGCGAGGGAGTGGACACAATAGCGGATCCCAGGTATCTTAAAGTTATTCCAGAGGGATAACCACTAAAATCGCAAGCAATTGAATATGAGGGAGAAAAATTAACCAAAACAGTTACAATCCAAATAAATAGGCTTCCTCTCTTATTAGCCCTAAGATAAGGTGAAACTAAACCACTGCTGCCGAGCAGCTGATAAAAAAACTATATTAAAGGGAAGAAAGAAACTCACTAGAGCTGAGACACAAAGGCCACCAGGCCATGTAAATAAAGTTTGCTTATGAAGAATCACTCATTTCGAAAAGACACAAGAAACACACTCACTATCTCTGAAGGTGAGACAATGAGTCAGCACACAGTGCTGCAACTCAAGGGAATATATAAGTTTAACACACCTGGACCAAATCAGGGCCAATCAGTCACACACACCTGACACTGCACAGAGAGATGATTACCTCCCTACACTCAGTGAGAGAGCAGAGTGATCTCCCTCACAGAAAGTGCTACATTGAAATGTAAAGCTACTAGCAGCCTCCAACACAACCCAAAGATCCTGCCTCTGACAAGGCAAAGTCCTGCCTCTGACAAGGCAAATAGCCAATCATTGTTAAGGATTTTGGAAAGGCCAACATCAGATGTTTCCCCCCTGTAATTGGACAAACAGAGAACTAACAATGTTAGTTAGTCTATGTAATATCACCTAAAATGCTATTTTATTAGCCATGAAAAAAGTCAACTTGTTTTGCAAGGACTTGCTTGCTCTTCACTGCTCCAATCAGTACAGCTCACACGGCATGTTGTTTCCACAATTATTTTTGCTACCACAGGCAAGTACATTTTTGTATTAGTGAAGAAGAACTGTCTGTAGAGTTGGCTTCAATTTTAGGGGGTTTCTGTAGTCTTTCCATGTAGGTCTGCTGTTAAATAATTACTTGACTTTTTGAATGTACTGGAAATTAATTGATATTTGGTATTTGTTGATACACAAGTTCTGGTATTGGCATCGAGAGGAAACTTTATTTATGATAGCACTTTACAATAAGCTACTAATTCAGTACTGAGTAACAACCCAGTTATGCCTAACTTCATTCTCTATGACGTAATCATTAGCTACTCTATAGAATGTGACGAGGAGTTACTCACTACCTACCCATAAACCAATGGTTAACTAGTAGTTAGTTCCTCATTCGTTCCTCAGTAACTATGCAAAGTTTGTGAACCTTATTGAAAAAGTGTTACCGAAACCTCTGGTGCTAACTCATCAATATTGCCTCATTTATTTTATGTTTCAAAGTACTTGATCAGACTGTAAATGGTCACGTTACATTGCTTTTTTAAGGCCTTATTGGCTACTTTGATCAGCAATATCATGAGCCAACAAAAAAGTCAAGATCACACTAAGCTTATCTAATGTTTCCATCCCTCCCTCACACATATACCAGACATTTCTCTTACTGTAAGATTGCTCGTGCTTGAAAGCTACCTTTACCTTGCTGCTGATGCCTTTCAGATGAGCACTGGGGCAGGGGCACAGTGGAACCCAACCGACTGATAATTAGTTAGCTGTAGGCGACAACTCCATAGAGGATGGATGTGTGATTGTAGCGGTGTGTTTAGGTAGAAGGAATAGCAGGGTTTGGGGGAAAAGGAGGTCAAAGCACAGAGGGCACTTCAAACGACATTGAGGTCTTGTGTAAAAATAAACAGCTTGAGCCCCTCTTAGCACAGCCGCCTGTTAAAAACGATGGCCTCTTGGGGAACCCCGCCTGTTTACTTTCCCTCTGCCGACTCATCTTGAGCGAGGATGGTATGCTGGCGTTATTGTATACATCCTCTCACACACTCACTCGCTCAGGCCTCAGCTGCCTCTGCACTTCAAAGACTCTGCGCTGGAGTGGAAACGGAGGAGATATTAATGGATTTAATGCCGGCATGTCCTTTTTGCAATGCATGTGTGTGTGTCCATTGCTTGGAGTGTGGGGTATCCAACATGTCAACATTAAGGAAAGAGAGCTATCAATAGCCCTTCTGCTAGTATTATTATCCCATCCATCATTTTGACATTACACCACTGAAGGTGGTCTCTCCCTGGCTCACACTGATGACTCAACCACAGCAAGTTTTCAAATGAGGATACCTAGAGGCTGCAGTGAAGAATCTGCAGTAACCCAATCTGCAATCCTGAAAACTCAGAGGATGTACACTGCTCAGTGCGTGGGATTATTTTTAGGTTGCATTTGACAGCAGGGACCATCCAGGATGATGCTGGGAAATTGGCTTTCCCGCTTTTTGTGCAGTGCAAGTTTGATTAACCCACGCAGGAAAGAGAGATTGCTTGGAAGCATATGTGTGTTTTTTAACATACATGCATGCATGTCTGTGCATTGGGGGGGGGGGGTGTTCAGGTACCTCTCTGGTGGTATTTAGACCCTTCATTTGTGTGGAATCCAGCATCATTATCCCAAAGTGTTGCCAGCTGGAAGCGCTTGGGAGTTCCCATTTGAACTCTATGTGTGTTCTGAAGATGTAGAAAGAGCAAGGGAGCCGAAGCGCTCTAATGAAAGCTCACGTTCTGGTTCTCATTCCGCCTTGATATTCATGAGCGGCGGTATCTGGCACTGTCTTGTCGATTAGCTAATAAATTGTACGGCCAAAACAATGCCACCCAAGGCTACAGAGCTGCTCTGCGATTAGATTTAATCCAGTGAGCTGGAAGTGGATGATGGTGGGGGTTCAGTTCAAGCACGCTGATAGTAAATAATAGCTAAATAAATCTGCTTTCAATTAGAAGGAAACTCTAAATGTTTCATTATTTCCCCCCTGCCTGAATTCATCAGCATCAAAAATGATAATCTTTTCCAGTTTTGATTGGTGGGTGATCATTCAATGAATTCAATTGTGACAATTCAGAAGACTGAACATATCAAATTAACTGAGATTCCTCGAGGATGATAGTTTATCTTTTCTCCTGTATTCAAACAAATAATCACCAGCCACCAGAACAATGTTCCTCTTCTTTGTGTTGTTATTGATCATATTTTTCATCCACAATGCTTGAAAAGTCGGCCAGTTACTTAACTTCTTTGGTCCAGACACAAATACATCAACATAATACATGATACAGAGTGGATAAACAGTAATGACTTTTGTGATCGCCTGATTTTTGATACAGAAATCAGACTTTGGTAATCCCCTTGTTTTTCTCCCTCTTTGGTACATGAAGTTGCCATTAATAGTTTCAATTGAAAGGCCAGAAAGTCATAACCCCAGAAGAAGTAGAAGTGAAACTACTTCCCTTAGCTTTTCTTTTCCCATATAAGGAAAACAAATCAATATCAATTACTTTTGTCAATACTTGGAAAATTACAGCCAAACATGCAAGGCATTTGCAAAAACAAATGGAGGAAAGATTAGCCTAAACTGTTGCAAATGTTGGCGTGCTAACATGCTAAATTAACCTGGTGACCTTGGTACATATTAAACACTACTTAACAGCAGCATGTCTGCAGTGTCATTGGACATAGTATTTTAAATCACTGGTGCACCCATGTACAACCTAACATAGCTGCTAGCACCGCTGCAAAATCATGCTTGAGTTGAAGAAGAACACGTTTGTCATAATTTTATTGGCTACAGAGGATTATTCTAATTTGCATCAACATTACAGTATAGTTGTCTAGTCCATCAAACCTGAATGAAAAACTGTGCCAACTGTGCCAAGCAGGATGCATTTGTTAGAAGTTGGAAATGAGTAAGATAACTATCGATTAATCCTTTGAGCAACAACCTGTGATTCCTCACAGACCAATTATTTGGGAGGAAACAATTGTTTAAAATAATCCTCAAAAGATCAGCTTTTTATGTCATATCCGTCATCAAAAGAAAGTGTAGTTTTACAGCTTTACAAGCTCACCCACATTTACTGTAGAGATAGTCCAGTAATTTTACCACTAGATGGCAGCGTTGGTTTAGTTTCAAATATTCCTCCACCTGTTGCAGGGTTTGCTTAGCACTTCAAAGTAGAAGACCAATGACGAGAGTCATATCAAAAATGTGAAGTGTGTGAAGTATAACACCAGGCTATAGAGACATAATGGCACACTGATCCCTGGAATATCAAGCGTTTCCATAGTGATTATCAGTGTCTTTCATCAATATAGCACCCTACAGGTTAAAACCTAAAGAGTCACTTGTTTCTTTGGTTTGACCAGGGAGAATCTAATTTTCATTTGCATCTTTATTTGTGCTAAGACACCTAATGAAATAATGTTAGTCTATAAGAGCTATGTCCCAAACAGATTCCTAAGTGAGTTTCTGTATGCAACGTTGGCAGGTTTATTGATATTTTCTAAATCAATAGCCTTAAATATAGTCTTCTCTTTATGTGCTGTTATTGTTTTTTGTAGGGTTTAAGTCTCAAGTATCTATGGAGAAGAAGTATTCTTTGTCAGACAGAGTGGTAAGCTTTCCGTAGTCATTTCCGTTCACAAAAGGGGTATTTACCTTCAATATGGTTTGTATAAGCTTTAAGACGGCTCAGGGTGGGTCAGTAATTACAATGCAACTCTAAACCAGACCTTCTTTTACTTAAAGGATGTTTCTTCTCACCAGTTGTGCAATATTAAATGGGCATAATGGACAGTATGACTCAAACTTAACTGTTATCTCTCTCTCTATCTCTGCTAACTCCACTTTTTAATGTTGACATTTTTTGTTTGTTGCTGATTTGTTTATGGGATTAAAGCAGAATTCTACACTAACTTCATTCCATTGGACTCAAAAGGCTAGTGTGACCCATGTCTTACACAGTTTTGGGTAACACTATGGGAAATTCACTTGACAATTGTCCAGCCAATTACTAGAGTATTACATTGTCTTGTTCATCGTGGTCTCTTTCAGCGAAACACGAACCTGTCCTAAATTAGACTAAATGCCCTCTGATTCAAACAAGTTCATAGTAGTGTTCCCATGGGGTCAACCCACGTGCAATCTGAGCTGAAAAAGCATCCCATTTGGCTCTCCCTTTACATGCAGATCCTATTGACAAGTGCATGCAGAGAGACATGCAATAACACACACACTCACACAGAAACCTGCCCCCTCTATAGTCGTATATGTCCATTCCCTAATTGGCGGTTCTTCTTTCAAAGGACTGATTATGTGTGTATGTGTTTAGAGGCGTCCTCTCTGTGCAAGGCGTCTCGATTCAGTCCATCTCCATCGCCAGAGGGGACAAAAGAGGCACCCGTTCCTCCTCTCAGGGCGAGGGGCCGTTGACACCAATAAATCCCCACCACACACACACACCCCCTGTCCACTTCCTCCCCGGTGTGTTGGGGTTATGTCAGGAATGTCCTGGGTCCTATTGTCCCCTGGTGCTCTGTTTTTTTGGTAACCCATCACCAAGCATTCTCTGCTACTCGTGGAGCCTCCTCCCTCCCCCTTACACACACACACACACACACACACACACACACACACACAAGTCCACACCCCCCCTGGGCTGTGTGTCCCCTGGTCCCTCACTCTGAATAGACCACCTCGCCTGAATACGACAGACAGGCAGGCGTCAGGACATCAGGTTCAGCCGCTTGAGTCGTGCACGGAGGTCCGGTGGGGAAAATACAGCCAGTTATTCTCACCTGTTTGGCTCTTTGTCTTATGAGAGAAAGAATATAAGACAAAGGCTGGAGTGTTTAAGACTCCAAACCCACTATGTCCTTTCAGTGATATCGAGTACACTGCCCTCTTCACCTCTTTTATACTGATCAGTGTTAAAGGAAATCTTTAACACTGTCTGTGTCACTTCTATACACAGTAGCTTTAAAGAAGCATACGATTTCTAAAAATACACATACATGTCTTATTGGCAACAAAAAATGTTGGTCATTGGAGTTTAACAGCGATGATATACTTCAGCTTCATCTACATTGGATTACGGTTTATTGACACCACTGATTGGATGCTAAAGAAAACATTTCCACATGACAACACATTGTTTTAGAGAGTTTTCTGCAAAGACAAACAGATGCAACATTTAACAAAATGGACAAAGTGCAAGTTTTGCAGGTTTGGCCTTTTCTTCTGAGTATTCACCTACATGCTGTGTTGGCAGGTGCTGATGTAAAATGCATTTTGACCTTGTTTTTTCAGTTCAACATCACTTCTCTGATCTTACAAAGGTCCATATAAACTAGTAAAGATTGATAACCTATAAGTTCAGATGGTAAAGAAACAGATTATACGTGGGACTTGAAACAATAACATAAAACTGCACTTAAGCCAATTAAAATGTATAGCATCGAGCAGTGCAAGCATTTTTATAATGATTTATACTTTATTAATCCCGCGTGGGGAAATTCGGTTTTACACTCTGTTTAATGATCATGAACACACACATAGGCGGAAATACACACACATGCACAAACAGGATCCTATGGACATGCATTAATGGAGAGGTCTCAGAGTGAGGGGGCTGCCCACAGTGAGCACTCCAGAGCAGTGTTTGGGTTTGGTACCTTGCTCAAGGGCCCCTCGGCAGTGCTCAGGAAGTGGACTGGCACCTCTCCTGCTACCAGGCCAATTTTTGGACATGGTCCATGCTGGGACTTGAACCGGCTACCCTCCGGTTCCCAACCCAAGTCCCTACAAACTGAGCTACTGCCGCCCCATTTCTGCCTTCATTTAAAGTTTCATTTTGATCTGAAGTCTTCACCCTGCTCGACTATTGACATTTAATCAAACTCTATGAAAGAGTGACCTTTAAACTTCCATACACCAACCAGGATTGGCACTCTCATTCTCGTATGTTGTAAAATGACAATCAAAGTTTTCAATTAATTTCAATCAATCATCACATTTGATATCACTGACGTTATCTCAATTTTAATGCAACTTTTAAAAGATCTGCTTCTTCTAACTATTGTGCCTTCTCGTATCGTGAAAAAGTTGGTGAGCGAAGAGGTCTCCTTTTCTGAGATGCCACTAAGGCTGCAACATCGGCATCATCCATAGACTCCAAGCACACTCTATCCTGCTCCTCCTCTCTCTCTCTCTCTCTCTCTCTCTCTCTCTCTCTCTCTCTCTCTCTCTCTCTCTCTCACACACACACACACACACACAGAAACTCGCTCACACATTCTGTTTGTGTACACATTCACAAATCTCTTCGGTTGCCACATGTCACGCATAACCATTCAAGACATCATGTGTCCATTCATTGCCAGCTCTTTCATTCAAACTCAACCAGCACACACACACTTTCTCCTCTCGCCTTATTTTTGGCTTCATCTGATCCTTTCACTCTGATCACTGTAGAGGTAACATCACATGCTGATGTTGTTGTCACCTGGCTGTGTTAAAGCTTGCACTAATGCCAAACCCCAAATACCAGAGGTTTGATTTGTTGTTTGGTGGGTGTGATGTGTGTTTTCTGTGTGTGTGTGAGTGAGAAGGAGTAGGTTGGTTGTACACATGTTACGAAGCGAGGCGCCATTGCGGCCTAAAAAACTATTAAGCTCAGTAAATACACACTGTGGCGAAAGTAAACATTCTCAGCATGCCATCTCGGCGCACAGAGGGGTACTGGGAGACAGCCGCCGGACAGACTACGAGGGGGAGGTTTGTGTATGTGACTGCGTGTGTGTGTACTGCAGCAATCATTGAGCCGAGAGGACATGGATATAGAAAATATATTTAATTTTTGGGAGAAATCAAGTATATGTCTATTATCATGATAAAGAAGTGACGTAAACATCATACAGGAAGTTTACCTGTGTGTGTGTCGTTACAGCAACTAAGAGCCAATAATGTAGTGTGTAGTGTTTGTGTAGGCTGCTGATGAGTGCTGTCTCACTCTAATGTCTATCCTGAGGCTACGTGTGTGTGTGTGTGTGTGTGTGTGTGTGTGTTTGTTAAAGAGGTAAACGGTTTGTGGTTTGCCCTTTTTGTGCTCGCTCTGCAAAGGTGTCGGTCCAAACAGTCCTGATTTTGTGTCCAGTTTGACAGACAAGCCACATTTCTGATTTTAGTTTGATGAGGTAAAGATGGTAAAGTCAGTAGTGGTTCGGCCTATATATATATTTGTGTCCATACATTTTTAGCCCCAGTGCATAACGCTTTCACAATCCTAAGTCTGTGACACTGTCATGTACTGAACACGGTTCACAAACTCTAACACACACATCCTGATTGCTGAGCATAAAAAACATGATAAAAGTAAAATTATCCTGTTACTTAAGGGGATACAAACAAAACAGCAGCCACTGATGCAAAGGGACTTTTTTTTTTGAATTTGAGACTCATGCTGCCAATGAGGGAAAGCACAAGTAACCATGGAAACAGAGCTCAGAATATGCACTATTCCCAGCCCTGCAAGCACCGCGCCACCCACAGCTCTATTTTTAGGCCTTACTTTGGGCTTACAATATCTGTTACATCTAACAAGAGTTAAACTGAGTAATCAGCAAGCATGACTACAGAAATGTGACTCTGACACTATGTGTCTGATTAAAAGGGTAGCAGCATATGAGCATATACACCAGAAGCTGGATCCTGCTGCAGTCTTTAGATTGATGTGTGTTTAAAAGAAAAAACGAGACACAAATGTAAAAATAAAAAAGACATTTTAACTGGCTTTTGCTTAATTAAATGCTTGCATAATAAAGATACAAAGTGTGCAAAAAAATTAGCAGTAAGTTGTGATGTAACTATTCAGTGTATTCAGCCAACCCCAGCACCTCTTTTGCGACACTTAAGTTTTTGCCAATCTCTGCAACTTTTCCGTAACTCTATTTTATCCACGTGTCAACATATACACCCTATTCACTTCTTTGATATTCAAAATATTGATCCCCTTAGGTCTGCAATGTTGTGTAAATGTCCAAAACAAGTCATGCAAATCAGAGGGTGTTTCCCAAACTTTTCACCAACCAGAGGCTCTGTTACAAATGAGTCAGCACTGACCTCAAAGAGAGTTTGTACAGTGAGATAGTTAGCAACATATCTCCAAATAATGGCTTTATAACAACACAGCACCCCAAGAAATGAGTAGAACCATGTACATCTGCTAAATGATGTGTGGTTTATTATTTGTGCAGTTGTATAGCATTACAAATGGGGACATGCAGAGCAAAACTAGTTTCTTTTATTGGTTTTTCAGTTTTACACATTTTCACATTTCCTTTAGCAGATTTAAAACAACAACAATTCACAACATTGCCACTTTTTCAAGAAGCTGCTGCAAAATCAGGCCATTGAGGCCACAATAGTCACAGGAAGAGCCAGTGAAATCCAGGAGGGAATGAAGATTCGTGAGATGTAGTATGTTTAAGAGGATCAGAGCCATGAAAGATAACATAAAAGTTTTCAGTTTTGTAGCAAATTACAGTTGCAGGCCATATTTAACCACATGAAACACAACGCCTAAAACAAACCACCAATCAATGTAGAGCATGTAAGATTGAAGTAATACAGCCGTGTGATGGATGAGGGAACTCGTGCCTTTTGTGGCATTGCATGCATCTGCATTACTAGTCTGCTTAATTGTCATAAGCGCCGCTTGTTGGCGATGGCTGGAGTTTGATTACAATCACCTGTCATCCGACTACAGTCACCTGTTGTTTGTCGGTAAAGATGGCCGCCGTGTTGATGTAATGGCATGCTATGAATTCTGGGCTCGCCGTTGCTGACTCCAGGTCAGGATTGTGAGCTCTCGCAGTGATGGATGGATGACATCAGGATGGGCTGGAAGTTTTTAAGAGGAACATGTGAAATCCTAGAGGAAGACGCATTAAACACACATTCAATCAAAGACATGCATTTTAGGCTCAACCTCTGTGAGAAAGTTAACCAATCAGAGAGCTTGTGGTGGTAAAAAAGTGACCTACAGTATCATCTGAAGACCACCAGGAAGATTGTAAGGAATCTGTGAAAACACACCCATGTTCATAGACACATCTACAGCTTCTCACATGCACACACACCTCCAGACACCATTGGGTCGGGGTTGGTGGTCTGACGGAATGCTGGGTATCATCTGCGGTGACTCCATTTGTGTTAGGGTGTGTGTGTGTGTGTGTGTTTGTGTGCGTGTGTGTGTGTCCTCCCTCCCCTCAGTGCTCCATCTAATACCCTGTCATCATCAATAACCTCAGCACTGCTGACTCACTGGCTTTTACAACCACGGGGTTTGGGCCTTACTTACAGCCACAGACCCTTGTCTCCATCTCTGTCTGTGTGTCAGCCTGCTACACACAGACGCACACGCACACAGAGATGCATGTGTGCACATTTTTCCTGATCTGCATACACACTTGTTCTCTGCTGTAGTTCTGTCTATGTAGGTATGGATTAGTGTTTCCCATGTTTAACACGCTGATCATTCCCAATTGCACCCACAATCCATCATAATAATTGATTCTCATTACCAGACGGACCCTCATCAGCTTTACCGCAAAAACTTGCCAGCCCTCTTCCTAAATTCCTCCCCCATCATCCTCGTCCTAATTGTCTCCAGGCCTTTATTTGACTCTTTTTACAGGCAACATATACATGTGTGCTTTATGGCGTATTTGAATACACATGATTAAAAAAAATACACTCAAAAGTGTGAATAATTTTGGTGTCATTTTTGTGCCATGTATTTGGGGAGACTGTGTGAGAGTATAACCATGAGGGTCAGGCTAAAAGCCATTATGTCTTGACATTTATACGAACAATATATCAACGCAGGCGCTGCTTTGATGTGTAAACACTTCACATGTGGCACTTGGATGGTGTTTATGGGAAGACATTTTCTCCCTTTCTTCAGGATAACGTGTCAATCAAAAATCTGTCCGTAGCAATAAGGACTGTAAATTCAAGTGAATTTTATGATTCAATTTGGTGATATGTTTCGATTAATTGTATGAATGTGTGAAGCTGTGGTGTAGTTGACATGTATGAGTGAGGACAAGTCTTTCTCATTTGAGGATTTGCAGATTTGGAAGAAAAACGACTGCATGCTCTGTATTTAACCTACAGCCGTATTAGTTGCTTCTGTTTTAACTCTATATTCAATGGTTTCTATTTGTAGGATGAAGTTAATTTAGTGGATGCACAGTGGATTTGAAGCTGCAGGGGCTGGATTTGAGGCAAAACCCTGTGCTGAAGAAAGTTAAACCTGTCACACTTAGTACAGTTGCACAGTAAAGTGCTATGTTTATAAATAATGACCTCAAATGTAATGTTTGGAAAAGTCCTGATCAAAACACTAGAATTTTCAGTCTGAAGATAATTTGATTGATAAAGTAATACTGCATACACAAGATATATCTTGTGAATTAAGTACTCTGCTATTTCTCTGTTAATCGTTTTGCTGAGGACCCCCAATTATTCCCTTAAGGACCACCTGTAGGTCCAAAGACTCCACTTTGAGCACCCCTGATCTGACTGGCTGGCAGGGTCTGTTTCTAAAAGGTGCGCACCTAACTGGCTGAAGCTAGGGCGGCGTATTGCCTTTCACACGCTTCTAAAATACTCTCCGGGCAGAGCCTGAAAGGGTTACTGTTTCCCAAAGTGCCTCATTCTGCGCAGTCGAGAGGGGGCGGCTGAGTGGCGCCGTCGAGTCAGAGACGCAGTTTCTAAAAACCCCGAGACATCATCAAGAAAGAAGCTGACAGTAAGGAAAGCAGCCCCCCTCCTCCTCCTATTCCTCCTCCTCCTGCTCCGCTGGCAGGCTGCCGTTCTTCTCTGCTTACCAAATCCCCTCAGTGGTTCTGTCACAATAACCGGGCGGCAAGTGTCAAATCCAACTCTGCCCGCAGAAGCACAAATCACTGTAACGCACACAAGATGCGCTCAGTGGAAATAGTACACAAGCTGCTTTCAGACATTCAGTCATAGCTCTGTTCAAGTCGTTGATTGTGTTTAAAGAATAATATAAACACTATAAAACTCCTCCTTACAGAAAATGACGCTTTGATTTCATAGGACTTAATTTCCCTGCGCCTTTAATTGGCCATATCTCTTTAACGCGCAGACAGCAGCTCTCCAATTAATAGTCTGCTAACGTGAAAAACAGTTGACCATTGTTTTATGGGCTTTGTGTTTTTTCTCCCTCTCTCTCTCTCTCTACTTCTCTCTCTTCAGGGCGGTCAGACTTGAATAGGCGCCGGTCTGCTCCAGTCCACCTCTATACAAATACCTCAGTGGAACTTGTGTGGAGCTTCCAGAGTAAAAAGGACAGACCCCAGACGCCCCTGGCTCGCGCGTAAACGCTCCCCATTTCATCATGTGACACTGTTTGAAATGTTTGAATCATATTTTACGCATTATGTTAACACCTCGGAGCCCCTGAGACGAGCCTGTGCGTAAACATGGCAGATGGATGTGCGTGTGTTCCCCCCCTCCCTCCCTCTCTCTCTCTCTCTCTCTCTCTCTCTCTCTCTCTCCCTCTCTCTCGGAGACAAATGAATACAAGTTTTCTGGAGGCGCTGAAGGTATGTGTTGCGCATTACACAGCGTAGTAAATCAGCCCTTTCTCAAATCACTGTGACAGCGTGGACCGTCGGACAGTCCACATAGAATCACTGAAGCTTGGACTAGTTTGTAGCTCCACTCCACTCAAGAGCCCGGTTGAGTACACTGTGAAAAAAATATATGTCCGTCTGAAACAACATTTTTCAAAATTATAGCTCAGATTTACGCATTTTCAATTCAAGAAAATTATTTTTTCTGAAAGAAATTGTATTTTCATGACACACAGGTATAGAAATAATCCAAACTAAACTTTTTTTGCCAACAAGAAAACATATTATAAGCCATCAGCAGACTTTCTCTTGCCAGGATATTTGTGAAGACTAAATGAGAAACCATTGTCAGATGAAAATTGTTCTCTGTGTACACGCCCCCCGGATATAGACACTTGTTGTAAGCAACATGGCTTGACACTAAAACACGTTGAAAACATAGTCTTTATTGCTAAAATGTGTAAACATAACATGTACACTGATATGTTTTACTTTTTTATTTATTTTATTGAATTTTTTTTCAGTTTTTAGAAATATTCAAGTAGACATCTCCCATATTTTTTTCTGGTATACTCTGCTATTCTCTTTCTTTATGCTCTATACTCACAATCGTTAAAATAATAAATAAAACGTACAGATTTGTTTATTTCTACAATACTATGTATTCCAAAAAAGCTGAGTTCACGCCTTTATATATATTTTTAACCTCAACTTTTTTTTTACAATTTAATTATTATTGATATTAATATTATACAAAAACTCTAGGCAGCATTGCAGTGAAATAACAGTCAGCATCAATGTTCAGTTGAAAAAAAGGTCACCTCTTGGAGAAGTGTAGCATATGCATTCCATCTTCAATGTCTCATAAAAATATCAAAAAAGCTCTTCCTTCTGAAGTGCTCGTGTTCCCCCAACAACACGTTTCAGGGTTGAGAATAAAATATGGTCCTGGTTCAATTAGAAAAAATAGCTGCATTTTCTTAAATATGTACAATGTTGGTATTTCACTTAAAATGCTATATAAAAAAATAGATTTGCTATGGTGCCCACCTCTGTAGAGAGTTAACAGTGCAATAGAAACCGTATTTCCAGTCCACTCCCCCCGCGACGACCACCACTCATTCCTTAGAGAAAATCAGCACGAGCACTTGCACTCTGAGATGATTGGGTATTGCACCTGTATCCACGTACAGTATTTCTGTTTTAGAAACCCTTGACAATACCACCGCAGGAAAATCTTGTTGATTGACTTGACAGGTTTGCAAGACATCCCCTCGGGGAAGGAGCACGAGCGCTCAGAGAAACAGTTCCCCTCCTTGATGTAACGCGGCCAGAACCTCACGCCCAAATCCTTCCAGGTGTACACCACAGGGCAGTGCGTGTAGGTCCACAGCCACTGCAGAAATTTCCTGCGGGCCTTCTTGCCCACTTTGACCCGCTTCCCATAGGGGGTCTCAGTCAGGTCCAACTTTTTAATCTCGTTGGGCATGGGCCCCAGCAGCTTCACCTGGTTGTCTGCTGCGGAGAGGTTCACCAGCATAGGCGAGCTGATGGACATGAAGTTTGGGTCAAAGTTGCTGCCGAGTTTTCTCCTCAGAGTCCTCTCGGCCAAGTCCTGCTCACGGGGGTCGTACTCCGGGTCGGGGTCCTCCTTGAGGTCGGGCACGGGGAGGTGATCACTGGGCGATGGACGGAGGCGAAGGTAATGCTGGGAAACTCCAAGGTGGACGCACAGCAGCAGGTAGAAGAGAAGCGTTTGTGAGAGGCCCATTATTCCTCCTGTTTTACGCACGGGCTCTTCTCGCGTAAATTAAATTAAGTTATTTTCCCGGTTTCTGTTTTCTCTGCAATCACTTGCCCGGGGCTTCATAAATAGTAGGAGTTCAGTCACCAGCAAGGCAATACTTTTAATAGACCGCGCCGGGTTTGAATGACATTAGGCGCACTGCTTTGCTTTTTAGGGCTCCTTCAACTTTCCAACCCTGCAGCGCGGAGCAGAGCCTCTGCTTTGCAAAAAGTGTGTAGTCTAAACACACACAAAAACACCAAACAAAATGGGGAAAAGTCTATTCACGCTCTCTCCGGCCTCACCCCGCTCCCTTGGATTCACTTTGGGTTTCTTTCGGTTGTCATGGTTACCCCGGGGACTCGAAGCCACGACGAACTGTCTACACTGGATGACAGCGGCCGAAGCGAGAGCTGCATGGAATGAAGTGTTTTCTAAAGAGACAGAATAGATCCGGAGCGTCCACACACAGAGAGAAGGGCGCACAAAAGAGCACTTCAACAAGTTTGAAATGTCACGCGCCCGGCAAAGAGGGCTGCCTTGGCCAATGTTATTTTTACGCAAGGATTTTATAAACGTGGCTTCAACTAACGTCGCCTGACGTTCTCAGGTTTGACAAGGTCCCAGGAGTGCAAAATCCATGGACTGAGAAATAGTCTCTGCAGCCAGTCTCGTGTGGTATTACAGCCGTTGATTTGTGCAACTCTCTGAAAAAGTCCAAAAACTTCGAGAAAATGCGCCGTAGTGGGATGCAATCTCAATTTATGAAATAACAGCCATTTATCTTTTCCAGGGGATGGTCCAAATCGCACAGCAGTTCTTTACAAAAAGTATCTGGCTGTAACAGTCCCACAAAACTCTTGGCTGTGCATGAAGTCAAAACAACGCTGGAAAAAGCGCGCAGTGTCAGTGCATATCAAATGCAAACTGCAGAAAGTCAGTTAACGCTGTTGGTTCAGAGTTCCTTCCACTTTGGCATTTCAGAATCCTGTCAGAAAAGCTCTGAATCCCTCTGTTGCTGCATAACGAAACTGTCCAAAACGTGGAGCCTTTTTGCTCGGCCGATGCAAGCGGTCAATTCCTGAGGGAGCGTCTCTCCTCCTTTGATACAGAAGCTTCTACTGAGTCGCTCCTACTTCAGGAGTCTGAGAGACTTGGCGCTGGAGCGTTTCTTTGCTTAGGCACACTGTGTGTGAGTGTGTCTGTAGCGAGTGCTGCTCAGTCCCAAGTTAAATATCCCCCTCCGACGGTACAAAGTGTCAGAGGGGCCTGCCCACCCCGGCCACTTTCACTATGATTGACAGCCCCCCCCTCCGTGCCACCCCCTCCCCGCACAACGTGGAAAATATCAGCCTCAATCACAAAGATCAACTGGGTCCTAAAGCACCAGTTTTATTCCGTATTTTAGTGAAGTATTCCACCACACAAACAAAGCTGTGAATATTTCTGAATCTCTGACACAGTTTAGATGTTACAGGAACTATTTTCTCCTTCGCTTTTCATCAGCAGAGTGTCTGTGATGCCCTAATAGCTTCAATACGCTGTCAATACCCAGCTCAAGCGTTTAAGAGTTTCCTCGGTTTGAACTTTCCCATGAAATTGATGGGAAACGTTTAGTAGCTTGTCCACGGAAAAGGGGCATCACATTCCACCTTTGTTCGTCAGAATTTGGGTCTACACAGGAATTGGTCCGTTGAACTTTGGGGTCACAAAATAGGCGCGTAATTAAGGGCTATAAATGGCCACGGATAACTAAGCGCTACCTTTCCCATGCTAAGCAGTCATTAAGGCCAAGCTAGACTTTTTTCTTTGAACAATGTTGGTCCTCCTTAAATGCCACTTAAAATGATTCAGAAAAGTTCCATTTAATACCTGTCAAGTTAATCTATTGGAGACATTTTCTGTAGCAATAATGACACATAATTAACTAATCTGTTTATTATTATAAGAAGTTGAATTTTAAGAAAACGTAACAATGGGGAAAATAACTACCAATTTGAACAAACATAAAAATAATCAAGAAAAACTTGTATTGACTTTTTCCAATTCAACTTAATTCCACTCATTGTTTTATTAAAAGCAGTCATACAATGTTTTCAGACTTCATAGAGTTCACAGCTGGGATGAAACTGTCTTTTACACAGTTTCATCCCAGCTGTATTTTAAAGTGTTCACAGTTTGGACAGGCTGACCAGCCCTGGTTAGATATTTCTTCTTGTCATTGTGCTCCTCCTTTGTAGTGGTCACTAGAGGGCGTTGATCCAGCACGGTGTGGACCTGCAGCCAGGGGCTCCCCAGACTCTCTCCCTCACTGTTTGACTGCTCATGTTTGAGTGCATGGGGAAGGAATGTTAGTTCATAGTAATGGTGCAGCTCAAGTGAAATTGCTCACCAGCTTTGTGATCAAAGATGTGAAAACCTTTGCTGGAGCTAATAGGCCAAAAGTGAAGTAATTAACCTGAAATATGAGTCAGATAAAGAAACACGCTCCCTTTTTGAAGTATGGAATAACTTTGACCACAAGTGCTCTAATTTTACTCCGTCAACCATTCTTAAAGGCTTTAACGGCATTAAACAAGCAGCCAGCTTTCTTTTGCATCCAATGACTAAATTCCACTTGAAGAGTCGATGAAGACTCAAAGTCATAATCTGGTTAATGATTAGGGTGCCAGTGTAGACGGAGCTCAGTGGGCAGCGGGGACAGTAAGGCTGAGCTGGCTACTGTAGAACTAGTCCTTCTTTTGTCTTCCTCTGCAGGTCTTAGGGGTGGTGGACTGGGAGAGAAAACCTCATGCAGAGAAAGACCCTTCCCTTCCTCTAAGTCTTAGTGTCAAGCACTAATACTGTCGAGGAACCCAGCAATGAGTCCACCCCCATCCCCTGGCTAATTACTGGAGATAAAGACAAGAAGAGGAGAGAGAGGAGGGGACCGCTGAGCACAGTGGGGAGGGGTGGTGGTGTTGATAAGGATGATGGTGGTTTTAACAAACAGAAGAGGATGGAGGAGGGTAGTGGCGGTGGTGGTGGTGCCGTATAGCAGTTTACTGTGGAATGGCTAATTAAATAATGCCATAAAAGGAACCCAGCTCGCTTTAACGAAGCCCGTCAACCTCTGACGAGTTGGGCTGAGGTGCTGGGTTGGGGGAGGGGGTGGTGGGGGTGGGAGACACTCCATGGAGGAGAGAGGTGGGGTTGGTGCTGAAAATTGGGCTTGTATAACAAGAGGACATAGCTCTTTGGTTTTGCAGTGATTGTTCACGCTCCCTTAGGTCTCAATAGGGCGCACGGTGAGGGTGTGTTGGGGGACAGCCCTTAGGCACAGATAGGACCCCCTTCTCCCCTTGTGTTGTGAATGCTATACACACATACACACTAACACAAACACACACACACCCACGGCTCCATACAAAGGCCTCTACCCAAGGTCCAGGCAGGAGCTTATCCAGTGCAGGGGCACAGCAAGGGGCAGGCCTGGCCAGACTGGCTGACTGTGCCCACTGGGGACTGGTAGAATGGCACAGGGGGGTGGATGGAGACGGACTGCTTGGGGGGGGTAGTAAACAGGAGAGACTCAGAGACCAAGGCAAAAAAAGCATCACTAAGCAGAACAAAACGAACATTGTTTTTGCATTTCACATCTTCTTGCAGCATTATATGAGCTAATTTCTGAAGATAAGGAAAGTGAAGGAGTTTGGCAAGTTTCTGTGGCGATTTCGAAATAGTCCTGAGTGGTAGAGATAGTGTAACTTGGAAATCCCAGAGCCCCCCCTCCCTTTATATGAACAGATATGCCTGGAGCATGTCTCCTAATTAGTTTTGTGTTGTGGCGTCTCCAGCAGAACACTCTCTGTTGGAGCTTTGGCTGGCTGACAGAACCAACCAGAGTCCTCAGATTCTTTGGACTGTCAAAACTGCAAAAATCCTTCAGCAACAGCTAAGATTGGAACCATAGCATGTTTGTTTCTCTTTTAAAGTATGGCATGATAGCCTGCTTCAATATTTTTTGCTGATTATACACCCCATGCGGCATCATTTCAAAATAGAAAGGATTACAATGCAAATGAATAGTTGTCCACCACTGCCTGTCAAAATTGCATTCCCTTTATTCCCTGCTGCCCTCGCCATCTTCCCCAGTCTTACTCCCCTCTTCTCTCTCCTCCATATTCCACTCTGTCTCCAAGCCTTAACCCAAAGCAGATGGCTTGGGAAGCATGTCAAAAATCTGTCTCCCGTTAACGCTACTTTTGAAGCCCCTTCTACATTTTTTTTCTCTCCCTTAAAATTCATCATAAAGTTATTTTTGCAAATACCCAGTAAACAGCTTCAAAGTGATATTTTCCCCCTTTCCTCGGATGACAGGAGAAGAAAAGATTATAGCTCTAAGTGTATAACATGCACCAAACTGATGTGCAATCTGAAGTTAATCTGGGTACGGCCCTGCGTCCTTTGTGTCTACTATGGAATTCCAGTCATGATGGGGAAAATGCTGCTTGATCAAAAGCTGTGATTTAATGGTGATCATATCTTAAACAGCTCGGTGGCTTTGTGATGTGATGGAGTGGCCTGCTTTGAACTCAGGGGTTGGTGAACTCAAGCAAAGCCAGAAAAACGTCACTGTAAAACACATTCACTCATAAATGTTTTGCTTTAAATTTTGTTTGTGTTCATCCACCCTTTACTGGGGCTGTACTGAAGTAGAAAACCTTCTTCTGGACTTCAAGGATTATATTTTCTACTACAACTTGATACTTACTTTGGTATTGAAAACAAATGCTACAGGTGATTATAACTGCTGAGATCGGAGATTGCATAGACACTGATGATAGTCAAAAGGAGCAGTTCAAACCCAATCTCAAGGATACGTGATTTTATGTAATCATATAAACACTTTTTTAAATTTTCGGCTGTTCAAAGACTCCCTGGTTCAACTAACTTTATTGACCTCCCCAACCCCACCCATAATGCCCCCCGAGGGCTATGCAAACCTATGGCGAATCCTTCGGCGTAGATTCAACACTGAAATATAATTCAGGCTTAACCCTTACCCTACCATACTAACCTTGGATGATGTCATCCTTATCTTATCTTAGCAAAGTTGTTGTGATTCATGTTAACAGTTGGTTTGTTTCCAGCCTGTACAATCTTTCACTTGTTGTTTATCTAGATCATTTGGACTTAATTTAAAGGGATACTTCACCCATTTGCATTAAGCTTTGTATCATTAGAAACCTGGTAGTATTTTTGAATGGTCGTGCATCCCGCCCTCATTTTCCTCTGAGACGGGAAAGCTCCTTATTTCTTTGCCTGAAAAGGAGCCTCCGATGACGCAAAAATCGCCATTTTGCGTCATCGGAGGCTGTTTTGGTTAGCAGGGGTGAAACTACATCGCTAGTTCCTCATATTTTCGACCACTGAAGCTACAGACCTATTACAGATCAGTGGGCGGGACCTTACTGCCAAAATTGAAACTTAACATCCGCCATCTTGCTAGGAAGCTATGCTAACAGGCTCTATGGAGAAAGCTGATAAGAACCAAGAATGGCGAAAAAAGTATGTTTGAACTTCAAACTGATATGGATGGAGGGGATTTTGAAGGTCTTGTGCTCCAATCGGATGTTCGTGGCTATCTCCACGAGCCGCAATATAGGGACGAGCAGTTGAGGCTGATGGAGGAACGGGAGCTGTCTGCTGCCTACAGTTAGGTCTCAGCAGCTGGGGCACAAGACCTGCCTGTCGCCGGCGGACTGGTGGTGTCGGTGCTCTCACTGTTTGCCTATGGACACATACATAGAGTCCGTTTGCTGCCAGGAATTTCTAAGATGCCAATTCCCTCTGGAAGAAATTTTGTAATCAGTTGAGAAAACGGCCGTATGTGTTGTAGACAGACTGTAAATACACCGTAGCTTCAGTGGGAGTGGGCTGCGGTGCTGTGCATTCTGGGAGTTGATATCTTTCATCCACATGAGCCAAGAAGACACTTTCTGCCTTTTCTCGGTCCAGAAGGCACCAACTTAAAAAAATATTTCACATTTCTACTACATATATGACCCAATTTCAATACAGATTCATGTTTCAACGGGTGAAGTATCCCTTTAAGTCATTTTTTACCAAATCTTAGCACTACGGTGATGGCCAAAAAAAGCTTTGTACTGCGGTGCAGTGCTGCTTTGAGCTAAATAGTAACAGGAGCATGCAAAAAAGATGTAAACTTTCTGATGCTCAGTAGCTAAGTGTCAGAGGGGCCTTAGTTAGCTTATTAGCACATAACACAAGTATTGTTTATGCTTAGGAAAATGTCAGTAATATTCAAACTAAGTCAGTCATACACCAAAATCTTTGGGGGTTGAAGTTTTTACTGATGTCTCTGAATGGAAAGTCAAGGGATCACCAAAGATATTACTGTTCATTATCCGGGAATCATGAATTTTGTGCAAATGTATCTGCTTGGTGTTGGCATATTTCACAGGAAAAGTGAACACTTTGATCTACCGCCAGCACTGAAGTCGAAGTCAGTAATCATTTTCTTGGGGCCATAAAAGGCTTTATGAAATTTCATGGCAATCCAGTAGCTGTTTTAAAGTTGAACCTAAGTGGTGGGCTGATCAATTGGCCAACAGACTGACCAACATTACCATACTCGGCTTCATGCTGCCAGCTCTGTAAAAAAAAAAAAGGACAAGCTGTAATAAATCATTATCTTTTGAATTTTATGAGGTAAAAGCAACGGTAATATTGATACAATGTTCTTAAGTATAATTTACCTAATGTATACGTTTATGTTATAAAACAATGTTTTGGTTTGGTTGGCTGTCTCGGAGTTAGGGACTGTAATTTTCGGTAAGGCATTTCCCCTTTTTCTTCATGAATCACTTCTTTTCTTCAGTAACGATGCCCAGCAACTTTTAATTGGGGAGGTTAGTGTGACCTCACAGCATTCCAAGCTGATTACCCTCATTCACATCTTTTAAAGTTAAAAAAAAAGGGATCTAAACAGCTTGGACCATCCTGTGCTCTTCAACTTTTCGTCTCCTTTCGTCTCATTCGTTGCATCCCATTTTGGAAGTGCAAGAGAGTGCGCCATTCTTATTCTATTCTCTGCATCTCCTCCTCCTCCTCTTCCCTCCCTCCCTCCTTTGCTCCCCCTGAGCAGGGAGTGATGAGGATGGAATTAAATTGATCACCGCTTCCGGAAAACAACAGGAAAAAATAGTGCATTCCCAACGCCAGGAGGGCGTTCCTCCTGGTCTTCCCTATGGCAGGATGACATCATTGGCCCGCTGCCCAATTCCCACCATTCACAATAGGGTCACTGTTGCCTTCTCCATGGTGGCACAACAGCCAAGAAAAAAAGAAAGACAGAGAGAGCAAGACAGAGAGAGAGAGATAGGGGGAATGAAAAAGGGTGCCAGCAATGTTGAGACCTAAAGGGCTTTACACAAACGTCTTCAGACACCCACGCTGACCAGTTGTCCACATTCCGTTTAACACTCTGGGCCTGGTTAAAGACATTAAAATTTGAATGAAGGATTCAGCAGATACATGAGAGTTTAGATAGTGGAACATAAATAGTATCAATGTTTATTTGGAAAGAAAAGAGATGTGTTTTCAAAACTTGCAACCCTCCAAGATTCTGTCAATTTAATCTACTGTCTCGTCAGTGAAATCAACACTGGCATGCTATCACTTTCAATCCACTTTCTTTTTTTTGTGAAATAACTTGCTGCGCACTTGGTTTTCACAAGATGACAAATGGAAAAGTAACTACATTGGAAATAAAGAGTTCAGGCAAAGCATAATTTGAATTGAATAGATTACTTCAACTCCACAGTTTCTTGAGAATACATCCAAATTTGAGTGCAGTTGTGTCAAGACGATGTCTTGACTATTTGTTGTATCAGTAACTAAAGAGTTTTTTTATGTACAACATGACCACATGTCTTACAGAAGCTTCATCCAACTTAGGTAAACCCTGACCACAAATACTGGCAACTCGGTCATTCTCCCAACCACTAAGCCATTGTGTTGCCACAGGCCATCTTGTCGGAATGAAACGGTTTGCCCACAGCCACTGACCACAACAGATGTTCCCTCGCCTGACACTCTCCTCAGCATGTGTGTTCTGTTGAGTCTAGAGCCAAGATACTTTCATTGACTAGCACTGCGTAACAAAAGCAAAGGCAGGGAAATTCTACGATGCCGTCTCCATCGGCCTGTGACAGGATTCACATCGAAGGTAGTCCTGTTTAAACCTGGCGGCCAGTAAAACCACATTAACAACTCCTATGTCCTGGATGGATTGCAGTCAAATATCAGCGCAAGTTGCACAGACATGATGGACCGCATCAGTGTCGCGACCTGAACAAGAACCATCGCCCCTAACCCCAATCAAGCATGTCGACAAACGGGCAGTGCCGGCCCCTGCTGCCCTTTGGCCCTCTGGTATGTTTGTGGAACACGCAGGAGGGTAAGAAGGTGACAGCCTGCCGGGATGCCAGGATGGCTGGGAAGGCTTTGGGAAATGTCTCGCCGCTGTGTGACCGTGCACTGCCGCCCAGGGGGTGCCTGCCTGCTTGGGAACCGGACGGAAAGAAACGGGGGTTTGACAACAGGCTAAGTGTGCGCTCAGAGAGATAGTTTGTCTAAGGGATGTACCAGATGTTGACTCACACTGTTTTGCTAATCGTGAGCCACAAGCCCCTGGAGCCATGAGTAAACAGGAGCGTCTGCCTTTCCCTGTCACCACAGAGGAATGGACTGGACTGGGGAGGGTTTACAAATGAAAACTGAGGGAAAGAAAATAAGTGACAAAGTTATGAGAAATTAAAGTGGTGCTGCGGTAAAGGAACAGCAGAACTGACCTTATGTCTCAATCAAGGTTTAAGGTGGGTTTTTGTAAAACTTGGAACTCAGAAAGAAGGTAACATCCATTCCCACTCACTTGTCATTGGGAATAAGGATCTCTTCTTGATTGGCCGCTTTTGTTAGCAAGGGAGCAGCTACAGACAGTTTGATTAAAATGACTGACAGGGCTCTACAAAACTAAAACAGTGTGGAACATTTAAAAAAGAAAATGATGATACATTTAAAAAAGGAGGTAGAATACATCTTCAATAATAAAAATGTGATTGGTACAAGAATCAATAAAAAACATTGGTAGACTGTTTGATTTGGAAAGTCAAACGTTTGAGAACCATTGAAACTATGGACCCCCCTTCCAAAAAAAATCTCTCCTCAAAGTTTGCTTAATTATTTTATTCCTTCAGTTTCATTAGAGTAGTATAGTTCAACCAATCAAATCCCAGGTGAACAGTTCCCAAACTTAAATGGAAACACTCAACCACTGGCACATATAGCTAGGATGAAGGATGCAGGAAACAGATAGCACTCTCCATACGCAGTGCAGCAGACAGAGGCTGTTAAATGCATTTACACTCCAATAACTTTCACAAGTCAGAGGGCCCAATGAGAGAGGGAGGGAGGTAGGTAGAGAGACCCAGACCGCCTAGCCAAGTAGATCAACAAGGAGCTATTGATTCCAGAGATCTGGGCTGGTGTCAGTCTGAGAGCCAGACAGATTCACAATTGTGGTTTGTGCATATAACCATGTTGACCTTATTTAACCTTGGGTTTGTGCAGTTGAGAGCTCAGACTTCAAGTGTGCATTCACAACGAAAATTGTGAAATCCATGTTTGTCTGAGAGCACACTGAAAGTAACAATTAAGATATACTAAATGGTTTCTTACTTTGGGAATAGGGTTTTTGTTTTTAAGTAAGGGAAATTACTGCTACAGTTAATGATACAGTTTATAATTATGGGAAAGAAAATTGTATGCATCAAATTTTAGTTTCAGCTTGCCATGGCTCCAGTATACAAAGCCATGTTTACTAGTCAGGTATCAAAGAACCTGACTAGCCTGCACAGAGCCATTGCCTCAACACCAACTGTGAGTCAGGCTTTATCATTCAAGATCTGTCCCCGACCTCACCAATGCTCTTGCAGCTAAATCAGCCCAGTACCCAAGGAGTTTACTTTTAAAAGATCCCAAGCTTCACAATTTAATTAAAGTGCCAATACAGGAAGAACTGCTTTCAATGTAGTAAAGTATGAACCAATATCACCCCCAAATCTTAAGTGTTATCATAATCATCATCAGGAAGGTTTCAACTTTAATCCAACATTTAGTTTTGGATTCACAGGGGACTAAAACCCCTTTTTGCCCATTTTTTGCTTCAAACCGCCACCCCAAGATATCTTTCACTGCCTGTCCACTTCCTATCTTTGAGCCATTTTTCCAAAGCTCTTACATTGGCACAGATGGTCCAAAATAACACAGACTTTAAAGTCCGTTATGTCCCAAGCAGACACTGAAGGGTACCTTGTGCCTTTGTATGAGATGCCAAGGGCTCTGAGAAGACTATTGTTTCTGGCACTTTGGAAATGAGAACAGGTTGTCTTAAAGTATAGTTTATCTCCAATAATCATAATGAGATACATTACTTGACCATATCATTGCCATGCAAATACATTTAAAAAATGTAGGCATGTGGTGTTGGCAAAATGTTTTCTCTGAACCCATTCTGGTAGTTTACAATTTTTTAATTATCGGTGTTTCCGTTTGACTTGACTACTTGGGAGCAAATTCATGAGGCGATTTCCAAAATCTTGTCTAAAGCCTTCCCAACATTTTTACTTACAGCACATCAATGCCCAAGCTTATGAAATTAGAACTGAAATAGTCACAAATGGGTATAATTTTAATGCTAATGTACTCATCTCTGTAATTTAATGCAAACATACAGCAGCTCTGAGGCTATTCAAGTGATAGAGGAAGTCATGGTGGTCATAAAACTATAATGAGATAGAGCGTCAGAAAGATAGAGCCGGAATTCAGGAGCCGGGCACCTTTCTCAGTCTGTCTGGTAACAGTTTGTGTGCATGCATGAATGTGTGAGTGTGTTTGCGTGTTTGTGTAAGTGTGTGTGGTGTAATTACAGCCAGGTCCCCGGCGTGGAGCCCAGTAGAAGTATCGTCAGTCTGTCTGTGGCATGCGGTGGTGCTGACCTTCCCTCTCTCTTCTCCTCTCCTCGGGCCTGGTGACTCTCTGACTGGCTCTGGCCCCACCAGACACCCCACCCCTCCACCTCACCGCTCACACACAGGTGCTAGCAAGACAGCTGGCTGCTCACTTTGTACGTAGCTTGTGCGCTGTACTCTTCCAGCATGCAATGCATCATATTGAATTGTGTGTGCACTGCTAGTTTTTATGTTTACAAGATGCGGTGGTGTGCACGAGGCTGAATGGAGTAGCTGCTGCATCATTGTTTTGGAAACTTTGGACTCGCATGTCTTCCTTAAATAAGTTTGATCAGTTCCCCGAAGCATTTCAGCACAAGCTTTTACTGAGGGCCTTCATATCATGAAAATGTAGTGTGTGTACAGTATGTGTGTGTGAAGACTATCCAGGTCTTATGTTTTCAAGCTAGGCTGTGGTTGAGCACACACACACACACACACACACACACACACACACACACACACACACACACACACACACACACACACACACACATCATAATGAGTAACTATGACATTAATCGGAGAGGTTTTAGTCCTCAGCAGGACAGGGGTCAGTACCATACAGATGAAGCTGAGACTGACATTTGTGATAGAATAGCAGAGAAGAAGAGTGGGGGGGAGTGATATCAAGGTTCATCAAACAATTGGCCAACATGAGCCAAATTAATTCCTGTACAGCACAGTTAGCTACAAGTGCTTATTTATTCGCAAGTGTGAGCACGTTGCAAACAGCCCTAAAAGTGTGTATGTGAGAGTGTGTCTTCAAGTTTTTTTTTGTGTATATAGTGTGTGTGTTGAAGTGTGTTTGCAATCAGTGAGTCTGGAATGTCTCAAGACATTGTGAATCCTGATGATCAACATTGGGATCCTGTGTTACATGTTCTGTGTGGTCAGGGTGCGTTGACTCAATGTGACTTAGACCCCCCTATGTGGTGGCAAAAGTACAAAAAAAGATTCCATCAATATCAAGACAGAGGTCACACTTGCCTCTCTCTCGGCCCCGCTTTCTCAGCCCAGTCATTAGTGGCTATGTTTTGTTGTGATTCTTTCACAACAAAGTTGAAATGCTGGCTAAAAGTGAAACAGCTGTGCCTGTCTTAAAATTTCAAATTTACATTGGTTTACAAAATCTATCTATCTATCTATCTATCTATCTATCTATCTATCTATCTATCTATCTATCTATCTATCTATCTATCTATCTATCTATCTATCTATCTATCTATCTATCTATCTATCTATCTATCTATCTATCTATCTATCTATCTATCTATCTATCTGATAAACATTCTCATTTTGTGTGTCTGTGCATGTGTGTGCGTTTGTGCCTGCACCCCCCCCCCCCCCCCCCCCCCCCCCCCCCCTGCATCCAGGGGGATTTATTTGACCCCTTATTGCCAGCGGTGAGCCTGTGGTGGAGATGAAAGCATGCCTTCCCAGTGTGGCCCCAGTTTCTATAGCTATGGACACAGACTCACACTGGTCGGGGACAATAGAGGGGCCCTGCCACTCGCCCCTGCCAGAGCCCTCTCCTCTCCCCACCCCATCCGTCACTGCAATCATATTTTCAAAACAATAACACAGCCGGGAGGGTGGGCATGATTGAAGTGTGTGCGTGTTTGATCTGTTGGTATGCAAGAGTGTGTGTTATTTTTAGGGCATGCATTTATTTGATCCGAGTGTGAACATGCTCGATTGACTTGTGTTAAAGTGGGATTGCAAACGTCCACAAATGCATCTTTGTGCTGCATACTTTTGTGTTTGTAGATGCAAGTGTATGTGTGTGTGTGTGTGTGTGAGTGCTGTGAGGCGGGCCTTTGATGGCGTGGCCGGAGCGTGCCTAATGTGACTGCTTGCTGGGGTGGGGAGGGTTTGAGGGGGGTCGGCAGTGTTGAGCCTCCTGCCCTCGTACTGTCTACCCCGCCGTGGCCCAAGTCTCCCCCTGCAAACTTGAAAGGACCAAAGGAATCCCCCCCTAAATCCCCCGACGCCGCCCCCCACATGTTTTCAGAAGGCATGACATCATCCTTTGCACAAAGGGGGCTGGAGCTGGGGTTAATATGGATGTATGTGTGAGTGAGTGTGAGTGTGTGTGTGCGTGTGTTTGTGTGTGTGTGTGTGTGTGTGTGTGTGTGTGTGTGTGTGTGTGTGTGTCTAGGGTACAAGCCCATCAGTCACAGCATTCAGTTGGAACACAAGATTTGTCTTTTCTTTTTATTCCAGATTTTTCTTGATCTGACTTTTTCACACTCTTTTTGTCTTTTCAAACATTTCCTCCTTTTATTTTAAGGAAACAGTATATATATATATTTATATATATTATATAATATTATTATATAATTATAATATGTAAATAACCTGAAACATTGAATATATTGAATGAAACTCTGGAACGAATGGCTGAATCTCTCTCTCTCACTCTCTCTCACTCTCTCTCTCTCTCTCGCTCTCTCTCTATATATATATATCTACAGTTTATCTATATCATATAGATATATATATAATACTCCAGTACTAAGTACAAGTCTCTCAGATTTCTTGGTTAGTGAAGTTGGCTCATCAGAGCTTTCACTGTAACTGCTGAGCCAAGCTGTTGTTTTCCTCCACATTCAAATACAGCGTCGGTGAGGAAGTTTGGAGCACTTTCAACAGAATCAGTGTGCTTCATAAGTATGCAGACTATGAAAAATGGCTGACATGGGAGCATCAGAGGATGTTGAGGTGGAGTTTGATGTCAGATGTGAAGAAACTACTTTTTCTATTAACAAACACTTATAGATCCTCATTTAAATGCCATAATTGTACGACAAACATAGCTGGTGTGAATCCACTCAGCTCAACTTCATCTTTATAACACCTTTAATACATTCAAACAAATGGTGCTTCACACAGGAACAAATAGACAAACAGACACTGGCAACAATAGTAGAATATTATATGACTAAAACAAGAAACTGTACGATAATTAAAATAAGAACTTGTAAAAAAACAAACAAAGACATTTTAATAATAATTACTCAAGGAAACAAATGAAATCAGTAAAAATAATGACTGATCAAAAAGACAGGTCTTCAGTTTCCTTAAAAATGTAATCATATCCAGTTTACCACACTTTTCTCAAGTGGGTAATAAACATGATAACCAAATAAGGGTCAGATGACAGAAAAGAAAATGAGACATTTTGCTGTCGATGTCTTTATTAGAAGGTGTGAACACACACCTACGTGACAATTAGGGGGGCTGTGGAGGGCAAAGACACAGTCAAAGCCACCAGCATGGCTAATGTCATGGTCACTGAGTTGTAACTCCCAACACGCACGCACGGACGCACGCACACACAGGCATACACACACACACACACACACACACACACACACACACACACACACACACACACACACACACACACACACACACACACACACACACACACACACACACACACACACACACACACAGACTAAAAAGCAGTAAGGTTTGACATTTCACACATACTCACACATAATAATATGCACACACAGATTTCTTGATAGCTTTTATCTCCTCTCTCTCTCTTTCTGCTCTTACAAGTGTTGCTTGGAGGTAAGGCCTCGTCGCCCTCGCCTGTTTAATGGGCCATTCCGTTTGCCAACTGTTCCTTTGAGGGGGCCGGTGCGTCGGGCGTCGGAGCCGGGATTTGAAGAGGGAGGGTCGGTGCCACTGGATCAGACAGATGGAGGGGGGTCCGGCTCCATTCATTAAGGCTCTATGAGAACAACAGAGCCCCACTTCAAACAACAAGGACGCAACCTGCTGGCCCAATCGTCTGCGAATGCACACATATGCAGACTCACACACATGCAGCAACACATGCATGCTTCAAACATACACATGTGCTTTTATTAGAACATTCTTGACTTGTATTTGATAGGATGTTTCTGAAATCAAAAAATCCACTTTAAGGGCATTAACTCAACGATGAAGTTATCACTGCTGCTGTTCACACTGCATCTGCAGCTCATCTGCCACCCTCACACACACACACACACACACACACACACACACACACACACACACACACACACACACACACACACACACACACACACACACACACATATATGTACCACAAACCACATGCATATGCACATGGGGGCACAAAAACACAGGCTCCACAGTGGCCACCCCCATTCCCAGCCCTGCTTTTCCCTGGGACTCCCTCTTCTGCTACCACCCCCCTCCTGAATTCACTGGCACTTCCAGAAAGCTCCGAGGCGCCAGCGGAGTGGGGCTCATCTCTGGGGAACAATAAAGCCAGATCTTCATAAAAACTTCAAAAAGGCCTCGCCAAGTGTTTTATAGGTGCTTTAAAGGTTTATGGGCCCTGGGGAGGGAGGGAGAGAAAGAGAGAGAAATGAGTGATGCAGTAGTGGCAGGTTTCACTTTTCCCACCCACTGCACACGCACACACAAATACAGAATTGCACACATGCCAGCATGAGTGTTCATATATACACCGATGCTAATCTGCCAGTAAGTGCCAGGCTGATATCAGTTTGGTGGGACGCAGGGTGGGGCAGGGGGTGGTGTAAACAGGTGATCAGTCGGTGCAGAAATGTAATAAAAGAAGAGGAAAGCTGGATGTCACTGTGGATTCTGTAGAGAGTTGTAAAAGCAACTCATGTTTCACTAGCAAGGACCATGATGCAACAATATGTCATTCAAAAGTTTAATGGAGGTTCAGGATGTTGAAATAGGATGGATGGATGGATGCAGAGGAGACAGGTGAAGCTGGAAGAGGTATGTCAGGGCAGAAGAAGACTCAGATTTGAGGTTATGTCTCAGGAGAGATTCCACTCAAGCTGATTTCGACCTGAGCTGTACCTAGAATTGGACGAAAGCATGGGAGAGGCATACGTAGGGTGAAATAGGAAGGGATGAGGACGGTGGGTGAATGAATGAAAAGATATCAAGGAAGGCCCAAAGCACAAATGCCCTTTTTACATTGCAGGTCAGCAACAGCCCCAGAATAAAGCTCTGCTGTCACTACACCTTTGTACTTCTACATTAAAACTGTAACAGCGTAATAATGGTGTCCCAGTTTGACGGCAACTGTCCCATTTTGAACGATTTTGATAGAGGCTTTATACAAACAAGAGCCCCTTTCACACACACAACTTCGACAATTTCCACAAAATTTCAGAACATTCCACTCCTGACATTTTCTGGAATCCCCTTTCAAACGTGTCTCCACAGCGGGAGATTGTCAGCGTTGGACACAGATTGAAATACTCTTTTTTTAGGTAAAGTGGGGTTGCCTGGTTAGAGCACAAGGATGTTTCCAGTGGTGGACAAAGTACACAACTTCATTACTTGAGTCAAAGTATAGATACTGCTGGTCAAATACTGTATGACTGCTATACAAATGAAAGTTGCTCAGTCAAATTATTATTTGAGTAAAAGTACTGGAGTACGCTCAAGCTTCATTTTTTTTAAACTCACATGTTACAGATTTCCAGATTTGCTTCAATACAAGGAAGATCCAAAAATACTTGATGACCAGGGAGAATATCAGCCGGGGTGAAGACAGTGAGAAGACATTCAATAATTGTTAAACAGCCATTTTAGTAGGTGCAAGGCCTTGAACTAAGAATGTGTGCAGCATAGTCTTATTCCTGGTGTTGCTAAAGCTTCTTTTGCTTTTTTTTCACTTGTCTGCAGTGGCACCCAACATATTCTAAAACATATACAAAGAAAAGGGCCTCTGTGACCACTTCTCTATTCCACTAAATGAACTGCCTCGATCTGACATGTACGGCAACACCACTTAGACAAACCACACACAGAACTACACCAACACAGTGAATTGTCTTTCTGATCAGATTTTAGAGAAGAGAAGAACATTCATCAGCTGACTTCAAAGCAAAAGCAGCAAGTAACGAGAACAGTTATAGAAATGTAGTGTAGTGTTCGTAACAAGTTTCCCCCAAAAAAATAATACTCAAGTAAAGTACAGTACAGATTCTCAAAAAATTAACTTAATTACAGTACTCCTGTAAATTTACTTTGTTATTGTCCACCACTGGACTTTTTTTGTGATACAAATGAAGTCAAGAACGTAATAGAGGCAAATGAGACGGCAGAGTTAGGAGTAGGAAGCAGAGAGAATCATCTCAACCAGGATGACGTCATCATGTTTCAACGTTTCAGACCATTACCTGCATTCACACATTGGCCCATCTTGACTTCATGCCGACATTTTAATCGCAGGCTTGCAGGAAAAAACTCACTTAGGAAAAAGTTTAGGTGAACAAATTTGGATATTTTCCATCATACATAAAACCCACGTGACTGTGCTGGTTAATTTTAGAACTGCAGGGCAGGTGTTAGAGTGGATGGGTTGCCTGGGTATGAGTAGGCTTATCCGGTGATTATAGGTGTGGTTCTACAACTAAACTTAAGTTAAAAATCTGCATTTTAACTTACTGCTGCATTCTGCCAATGCTAATAGATTTTAATCCATTGGGCAATTGTTTTGTGTGTACTGTAGCTGATTGGGCGCATATTAATTGAGGCCTCCAGAGTCTCATTGGCTTACATCTTAATAAGAAAATTGTGCATGTTTGACAAGTGTGCCTGTATGGGTGTAAAATTAGCTAAAATGTTGTGTACATATGAGTGTGTTTGTATGGTTTTCTGTTGAAGAGTATGTGGGTATGGGAATCTGAGATGAAGGAGATTAAGGCTACGAGAAGCGCTGGATTTTGTTTTGCAGGTGGATATGATCTGGCACACATAAACTAGATTATAAACTCATGTGCAACCAACAGTTTGGACTCTTCCAAGTACCGAAGCTTAACAGCCGGTGAATCCTATACTCCTATTGCAGGGGAGATGCTGACGAAACCACCTATCGAATGATTAACGCTGATACACTGTTTCAGGTTGTTGCTGCACGACTGCAGATAATTTGATGAGTCACAAGTTGCAACGTCCCAGCTAAGCATGCTCCACTTTGAATCTTTTATGAGCATGAATAGTCACTATTCAGGGTGTTTTTTTTAACGTTTTCTTTATAGGCATTCAGAGATATTCCAGGTTATATTTAGCTCGGGTCCTCCTGGAGTCAGATGGTTTAAAATTAGGAGGTGTCAGAATTCCAGTTCAATTCTTAAGTTACTGTCAATAAACTGCAAGGGGCTGCTCTTAAAGGCCAAGTGTGTTGGCATGGCTGCATTATGTTATGATTTGTGTGTGCTAAGCTACTTGGGAAAGTGTGTGTGAATTTGTCTTGATATAATACAAAAGTGTAAATCCTCCCCATGGTACACATGTGCATTTACACATCTAAATATCAAGATTCCAGAGTGCATGCTGCTCATGTGCACCAATGTGTGTTTAAGTGTGTGTTTGTGTGTCCTTCTGCACATTAGTGTTTGTAGGATCTGTTGACAGCGAAGCATGCAGCATTTTATTTGCTCAAGGGCTGAAAAAACACACATGGCGCTAGCAAGGGAGCGCTGTGATATGAGCCTGCTGAAAGCAAGCTGGCCGGCCAGAAGTCAACCCCCGGATCATGATTCAGCCAAACATTTTGACACACTGTATAATGACAGTGCTAAGCAACATTAAGCATCTTTAATGCAATTGATACTCTGACTTTTTTTAAATACATCTAGAAAATATTTGTGTGCATCTCTGTGCTTCTAGCATTTCACAGTAACTATGCATTTAAACAGATATAAATTATATGTTAAGTGGCTTTGACATGAATCACATGGATGCAGACCAGGAGGCCAGGCTTCACTTCAGCTAAAGCTCGTAAGTGGCCTTACACTGGTTTTATCCATGTTGTTTTCATTGATTGGAATATGCTAGCTAGATGACGAGCTAGATGGGCATGTTCATGCAACCAACATATTCATTCGGCTAGTCTCAACTCCACCTCTTTTCCTGCTACTCGAGGAGCTGGAGTTCATTGGAGTCAGCATTTCCAATATGGCGACCGCCATCGTTTGGCTTCACAACTCTTCAGACACCAATGGGTAACGTCACTGCGACTTAATCAATGTTTCATACAGTCTACTGTAGGAGAGCATCTTTAAAATGAATATCTGCCAATTGATTAGTTCTCATATATTAGTAGGAACTCTCTTCATATATATTGATAAAGAACTGGAGTGAATTTACAATGCATGTAAACCTGACTCTTTACTTTTTATGTTGAGTTTGGCTCAACAAAACAGACACATCTCATCTTTACAGTCCTGCATCCTGAACATGAAGCTAATTCACATCACTCCGAAACTAGTGTTAAGTTGAGTATTTTCCCCAATGCTAAAAAAGAAAATAAATCACTATTCAATTGACGATGAAAACACTCCTTCAGCATGTTATATAGTAACATCATTGTTCATCTCTGCACACTGCAGGCTTCATATTGCCATGCTCACCACTTATACAGTGAGATTCTGTCTGCAGCTGCTCACCATTCACTTTTCATCAACTGGGTGTCAAACACTAATGAGGTCATTGCAATATAGCATCTGTAGGAACAAGTGCCCTCTATTTGTCATTCACTCCCATTTACATCAGATGAATGAACAGCTTTTGGGGAGAGTAGCATACGTGTGGATGAAACTCCAAACTAAAACAATGAGCCCCAAAGAAAATCAGATCTGCACACACTTGAAATATAAGCTTGTTATGCTCCTTATGGCTGGTGAGCTGTGCCAAGATGTACCAGAGATCCTTGAAGATTTTTCTGCTCTCCAACTAAAACAGTGTAGTGCAGTTACAGTTTAAAGTACAATAATTGGTGTAGCTCTCACCAGAGAGGGTAAAGAGGTCAACATCACCTCTTTAGGACGGCCTGGTGGGACACACGAGGGTTAGAAACTTCCTACGTTTGCTAAAAGGGAAAGAAAACCCACAAACAGTCTTTACTTTGTAATATTCATTTATTGTTCAATAAAAATAGATTTTAAAAAAGTGACGTGATGTCTCCTTCATGACTTCATCTGACAAATCTGCCATCAGCTCCTTGTAAACATGGTGCTCTGCTTTATTTTTCTACTGAAGGGAATTTAAACCCCCCTCTTCGCCATCAGCATAATCTTAAAACAGACTTCTGCCTTTAATTTCAGCGACCTCTGTAGCCCCACATTCACTTTATTTCACATTTAGGGCAGATACAATACATTCATCCCATAGTCTTTTTTGTCTATGTACATGGTCGGTTTCTGGTTAAGTGACTTGTTTTTGCAGTTGGTCCTCGTAAAAACAGCTCATAACAATGCGAATAAAGAAGACATCTAAGCGCTAACACAAAAGTTCAAGCCATTAGTAAAACCAACTACAGCTTACAACACCAGTTTGTCCTAAGACATCTTTGTACAGTAGTTACAAGTAAACACATCTTTGAATGTGAAAAAAAATGTACATTTGTAAACACTTTTGGAGGCGCCATATTCATCTCCCAACAGACAGGTCGGACATCATCCTGTGAACCTGGGATGCTACAGAAACTGAGGACAGGTCCACTGACTTCAGCTGTCGCTCTCTCCTCGATTTTACCGTTCCGGTGCTACATTTGTAAATGCTGCAGGTTATTTTATTGGTGTAATGCTGCTGAGCCTGCTCAATGTGTTTTTAAGCAGAAAGAGAACTTAACATGTTTTAAAAAACAGTTCCATAAAAAAATAAATTAAATAAAAACACTCTCAGCTCGCAGTTTGGGTGAGTGTGGAGGTCATTGTAAACAAGACATATTTTGAGGTTTCATAGACTGTATAAGGTGAACAATACAGGTCCCCAAATATTAGCTAGTAAGAGATGATTAAGTTAAGCGCTGCCTGCTAGTAGTTGAAGACAACTACATCCTTGTGATATAGTTTGCTGTCAAAGTAAGACTCTAGCTAAGCTCAAGGTCAAGTTAAGCAATTTAAGCACTTGTTTATTGAAATGTTACCTCTAAGTCTCAAGACCATTCTTCACATGTTAGCTTGTCAGTTAGCTAGTTAGCAGCTGCAAGCCATGCTAAAGCCAAAATATCAGTGTAAAGAATCAGCTGTCTCTAAACTCTTCACAGTTCCGAGGACTCAACCGGTGGAGGGATAATTTTAAAAGATAAAACAAATATCCAGTGTGCTCACTCCCTTTTCAAACATGTACAGAATCATTACTGCCTTTGTTTAGCATAAGCATTGTCGTTAGCTGACTGCTTCCGTAATGTGTGCGCCCCCAGAAGCATGCCCACCGCAGGACTAACTGTGTAGATTTACTGCTTGTACCTACACTGCAAGCTACCGCACGCTAGCACAAGCTAACCAGCGGTGTTTGGCACCTGCCTGTCCAGCAGAAAGCAGGCCAACTGCGTGAACGCAGTTAAAAGTCGACACATGGTTCATCCTCGTTTTGGAATGAGCTTTCTCTGCCTGCTTTCTCTTCTTTGCCGTGACGTGACGTCTGTGTCCATCATGTCTGCTAATTTGAATCACTGAATTATATCCACTCCTAAACTCACTTGTGCACGGTCATTGGCCGGGGGAAACACACCCACTCCCCACCCAGTAACGTCCCGAGTCAACCAAATCAAAGAAAATATGAAAATCCAGGCAGAGGACAAAGTGTCAGCAGACACAGTCATTACCACACATGTACGGAGGCCCATAAGTGATGATTAAGCAGCATTACTTTTTGTATATGTCTATATTTTAATTAGGAAAAAACTACTGACTCTGCCTTTAAAGTCTCGTCTCAACAATCTTTTCTTTCTCTGTAATGAAACATAATGCTAACAATGTTATTTTAACAGTCTATTTCAGTCCTGAAACCTGAACAACTTTCAGAGTGTCTTTTAGTATTGTTGAAAACTAAAAGCTTTAGTCTAGCAGCCTAAGTTTAGACTGTTAAGAGGCTACATCTAAAGTGTAGTTAAATAATTGTGTTTGTTTTGGTAATTGAGGTAAAAAACAGATCTGCGAACTCTCGACTGAAAGATACAACTTACAAGGCAAATGTCACAAAAAGCAAAAGGACAATTGGGGAAGCTCTTCTGCTTCCTTCATTTCGGAGTTAAGCCTTTTTATATGGAACAGTTCAGTTCTGAGGCAGTTCAGGGGACAGTGTGCACTATATGGTATTTTTCTTTGCTAACAAACACCAGGCCTCTTCACAACTTGAGTCATCCCTTTCACACCAGAATCCCTTCGGGAGACCCTGCTCTAGACTGACGGGCACCGATTTCTGATGCATCTGGGAAAACCACTGAAGCAAACACAACAAAAACACTGGACTGGTTAACTTCTAGCACGGCATGACTACAGTACTTCAGATGTACTCAGCACATTTGTGGAAGGATTACATGCTTTTCTCTATTAGAAAAACAGAAAGAGTCAAGTATTGCTTGTTTTTTCTGGGTTGCAGATATCCAAATGAGCTGGTTTTTAGGTTGGTTTTATTGAGGTGGTTATCCTATTTCTTTAGCTACACTTTGACTGAGTCTAATATACAGAAGATTTGTTGTTGCAAAAGGTAGGGAAAGAGCACCAGAGAGCCAGTGCCAGGTTCAATAGATGCAACCTCCAACCTCCTCCATTTCCTCACTCTCCGTCAAGCTCTCGCTCCCTTTTTTTTGGCTGTTGCTACCAGACAGTACAGTGGCCAAGAGCAGTTGAGTGACAGGCCAAATCATTGGCCGAGTGCGTCCCAAAGTGGAGTCGCTCAGCCCCCATTTGGCACTTTTCCCTTCCTTCCTGCCCTCTGACTCAGGTCCAGAGCTCACATCCTGGTAACAAGGGGCTGACGGCTCCAGCTAACAGCTCTTTAGGAAAGACACAATGAGAGAGTTCAGAGGAAAAGCCGTGTCCACGTGTTGCAGAGGAGGCAGCGATGCTGCTCATTTCGTTTTGGCAACTTTCAAGGTAGTCCATCATCCCAGAAATCAAAGTGACGCCCCATTTATGTCGCTCAGCATCAGAATACTTTTCCAATGATTTCTGGCTGTAGAGTTCCTTTATCTTTGTTCCATTGTGTTATAGTTCATTTGGTGTCCATATGAGGCTCTCTGATGATCATAAAAAAAGTGTCCATTGTACAAGAGAACACATTTGATAGAAACAGAAGTCTTTCAGATAAAATGGACTGTAACTCCACAGTGTGTGTGTGTGTGTGTGTGTGTGTGTGTGTGTGTGTGTGTGTGTGTGTGTGTGTGTGTGTGTGTGTGAGGGGGGGTAGTTTCAAATTTTAGAGCCTTTTGCACAATAGTTCCAGCAGTTCCTTCATTTAAGAAGAGAACCTGCTTGTGGCATTAACTCTTTAACATTTCTTGAATGTCATTCTGTCTCCTGGAAGAATCACACGGTCGTGGCCCGGCTGTGTTTGAGCGCTAGAGGTGAATACTCTTTTATTCGGACGCACAATTTTCCCCTCAGCCAGGGGTTTTGGAGCTCCAGGGGACAGAAATCATCCTGAAGCCATTTTTCTCTATTGTCCAAAACCAGCACAAGGCCAAAGTGCTTCAACTGTTCAGGACTGTAGTACACACACTGTTCCTGATCTCCACCTCCTCCACTGCTACTGAGCATGCGCCGAGACACGACGTTCATCTCCTGCACCACCAGCTGGACCATCTCCTGTGCTGATGTTCCCGGAGTTACACAAAGCTGTAACACAGGAGGGGATGTCAGTCAGAATATTACCAACTTGCTACAACCATAACATTACTTGAAAGCCACTGTGAGGATTTTTTTGATTTTGTTCCGTACATGTGTAAGTAGTGTTTTTTTTTAGCAACAAATCTCATGCTGCTTTCATTAAAATGTTAAAGATATCACTCATCAACATCTTTGTCGTGGAACATGTTAAAGAAGGCAGTGTGCTGTTTTTTCCTTTGTCAGCCACCTACCCTGCAGCAGCAGTTCGAGGCATTTATAAAGACAATATCATAAATAATCAGCCTTGTTCCTGAAGATCTTCTTTGCTTTTTAAAGAGACATCAAAATGATTTCAGTCTGTATCATAACCAGCTAAAAACTTGTTACAGGAGCTTTAAAGATACATTATTTCACCACGTCAAACCTTATCTTTACCTTAACACTGGTCTCTTTTGGCAGGCCTGTACGGTATTGTGGGTACACTCTGAGTGTGGCATGGTAGGCTTTCCTGTGGGCAGCAGGAGACGGCGAGGAGAGTCTTTGAGTGCCACTGTCCTCCGATAACGTACGCGCTGGGGGAAGTGGTGGTAAGCAACGTTCCCCTGAGCAACAACGGTCCACAGATGACGGCCTGTGACACCTTCTTTGTGGTGAGGTGGAGGGTGAGGTGAAGGCGGTGTGGTGGCAATAAGGCTGGTGATGGGCCGAGGTGGAGGAGGGGAACTCCAGGCTGCTGGTTCTCACACAGAAGGCCTGTCTCTTCTCTGTGATGTGCAGCAGCTCAATCTGCCGACTGGGCAGGATGAAGTCACTGTCGAACAGCTCCGGAGCTCCCCTTCGCCTTTCCCCTCCACAATGAACTCCTCCTCCTCCTATGCCACAGCGCTCACTTTCCCTCCCGTGCTGTGGCTCTGAGGCTTGTAGTACATCTGGCGTGGAATCCCTCAGAGCTCCCCCTCCACGCCCACTCCCACTGAGACACAACACTCCTCCTGAGCTGCTTCCGTCGCTGCGCAGGAAACTACGAGGCTCTAATGGCGCAGAGGATGAGAGGGGTGAGGGGGGCAACAAGTCGAGCTCACGAGGACTCTGGGCACGGCTTGAGTCATAGTCACTGTCGGTGGTGAGGAAGACCTCTGAGGAACCCTCTTCATCGGACAGTCCTGCAAAATCTACAAAATAAAACAAATTAACGTGTTAATAGTTTGCAATTACAGCAAAAGAATCTTGTAATTTAATGCACAAATCAAATCATGTGTTCAAATATATACCGTGAAACCCCATAATCAGACATGTTTCTGGAATTAAAAGTTGATTCTGACCTGAGTGCTTGCGGCAGTGTTCGGGTGAAGGCATTGGGGAGGGCATGAAGTCTGGCTGAGAGGAGGTGGAGGGCGGCTTTTCGGGCAGCACTTCCTTGGATAAATCAATAATCCAGCTTATGGAGATTCCTCCCGTTGGCTGTTTGTAGCGAGCATATTGCAAGGCATCCATGATCCATCTTGCGTCACGCCACACCTCCTCCATTTGCTGTTTTACAGTCATTAAGATCACAAAGGAAAATCTCACGATTCAATTTTTCATTGGATTCATTTGAATCTATTTCCCTAAAAAATACTAGTTTGACATTCATGTTGTGTCAGAAATGGTTGTGAAAGGAACACATTGCCCAGCTGTATTGTCTTTCTCTTTCTCTTTACAGACTGACTGCATAGTAGCTGTGGTCTTACCTGAATGTGTTCCTGGACCTGCTGGTGTTTCTTCTTAGCAGCATTAAGCTCGGCCTCAGAGAACGCCTCCCTCAAAGCCTGCTGAGACATGAGGGACTCCAGCTCCAGCAGAGCCGACACTCTGCAGTACTGGCCGATGAAACTGGGGCAATAGGCATTAAAGTGGACTGTGGGAGAAAGAGAATCCAGAGAAAGGGGAAAGACATGAAACACTGTTCCAGTATATTAAGAAACATATTGACTTATTTGTGGCAGAAATGTGATAAACTGACCCAGTTCAAAGATCTGGAGGGGCAGGGTGAGGAAGCCAGAGCGAGGGGAGTACGGGTTGTTCTGACCAGGAGCTGTGCACACTTCATCTGAAGGTGGCAGAAGAAGCAGGAAGGACACATTCTCTCCAAACTCCACCACTTCCTGGCTGTAGATCCGAAAGTCCTGGGCCTGGACACACAGAAAGGTGAACTCAGTTGGCCTTTGGATTGAGAGAAACCTACCTTTAAAAAATATTTACCTCACCACATTGACAGAAGGATGGCATCATGAGCCCTAACATCTTTCTCTTCCATTTTGATATACATTAAATGTTTGTTTTTTTCAGAATCACCATGATTAAGATAATTTTTCTCCTTTTTCATCTTGAAAAATGTTTTTCTATTTAAGGTCACTTATGCTTTTATCTGATTGATAGAATTACAAGTCTCTGGTTGCACTCAGACCACAAACAGTCACAGTTACAGACTATGGATCATAGACAGCAGGGCCACCATGGAGTCAGTTTTCACTCCTATTAGTATCTTGAAAGTGAAACCAGAGATTCCAACTTCAACAACGGAAAAAGAAGTTAGGTATAAGACAAATGCTTGGTTTACTGTGATTAGGGGTTATTACAGATAATTTTTGTTGAGTATAAGTCTTGAGATTCAACATTGTTGAAAAAGTGGATCCAATCTTGAAACAACATATTTAAGGTTTTAGCATATTCTAACGACTGTCCAGTCTACTGATACATATATTTGTATATTCATGTTCACATTAATATAACTCTTCATTGCACTCTGGAGAAGTCTGTGGAACTCTGTATAGAACAAGTCAAAACACTGGGTGGTAAAGGTTTATAGCCAAACATACAATGGTTGCCATTGTGCAGGAATTCAAACCATGTCCTTTTACAAAAATCATGTCGAATTAGTGGTCTAACCAGAACTGGCTGACTGTCCATTGGAACCATTTTCATTTCTTTGAGCTCTTGCTACTGCCTGCCTCAAGAATTTGGCTCTGTATCTCTCGAGAACTTTCTACTGGTTCCATGTCATCAGTCAAAATCATTCATACAACACAAAATAGTCAAGAAAAAGTTGAACATCTCCCTTCAGAACTTTCTGCTTATGGACGCAGTTCCGAAGAGTTTTAGATTGCTCTTGGCCTAACTCTGACCTGATTGCCTGGGATGTTGATGTGTGCCATCAGGTCCTTGATGGCACTGCGCAGGTCCTGAAGGAGGCGATGTGGAGCACTCTGTTCTTCACAGTCCATTTCCAACGTCTCCTCTAGAGAGCTGAGAGCCTGCAGCCACTGCCACTCCTCTCTACGACAACCAAAAAGTAAGTGCTACCAATCCACCTTACAGCTATCTTTGTGGTTGTGTTGTCAGTACATCAGATGTCTGAGAGGATGAAGTGTTTTTCTCACCTGGACACAGTGCAGTTGTCTCGAATTTTGGTGTGACAGAGGACGTTGGGGAGTTTCTGCGGCACCAGCACTCTAATCTGCTCCACTGATGTACACAGCTTCAGGTAGCCCAAGTACAAACCTGGAGACAACATCTTCCTGCCCCGCCTGTGATACGCCAGCTTCTCCTGGGAACAACAGGTAGAAAC
Organism: Tautogolabrus adspersus; assembly: GCA_020745685.1. Classification (NCBI taxonomy): domain Eukaryota; kingdom Metazoa; phylum Chordata; class Actinopteri; order Labriformes; family Labridae; genus Tautogolabrus; species Tautogolabrus adspersus. The sequence continues at coordinate 11,156,095 of CM036554.1, forward strand.
AGTTAAATCAAGAGGCTATAGTGCTTTATTATGTGGTCAGTCTGATTCAATTTCCCTATTTGTAAACATCCTTGTATTATTAAACGTTTTTTCCATGTACTGTTTTTTTCTGAAAGACTTCAATCTGAATTTGTTCCAACATGTTTAAAGTGGTTGTCGGGTCTGGAAACAGGCCCATAAGCACATTTTTATGTATTTCATCATACAATTTGTTCAAAACTGGCCACAAAACAAATATTTTAGTGAAACGTGGTTTTGCCAAAGGGAGTCTCCAGCATTGTTTTGGAACCAGACAGACAGGCCAAGTTACACTGGAGACAGAACCGCATTGCAACAATGGGATCAAGTTTACCGGGTTATATAGACAAAATCAACTTGTGGTTCAGCTCCAGATTGTGGTCGCTCTGAACCAAACAGCCACAGAGCATTAGTTACAAAACACACAACAACAACAATTAGCAAGATAACCATCATCACGCCCACAATGCAGAAACTTTAATGTAGCTTCTCCTAATTTAACAGTCTGAATGAGCAACTTTTCAATAACATTCATGTTGGGTTGGCATGGTTCCAATATGTGAACAAAGTATGGACGGATGGAAGAGGAGAGTCACGATGATTAATGTCGGTCTAAATAAAGAGTGTCTGCACGAGCTGCACTCCTAATTGGAAACACATTTCAATTTACAATCCTATTGTTTCAGCCACAAAGGCTCGTGTTTACTGATGTTCTCTGAAGGAGCGTCACACCAATAAATACATGTTTTCCAGGGATTTCAGGCGCATTTTATTGTTGACAAAGTTTCTTACTCTACACTTTTTCATCTTGCTTAGATGCAAAGAATGAGCCAGATTAAAAACAACAACCAATGCTGAAAAAGCATTGCCCCATTTTGTGAAGGAGCCCGCCTCTGAAACAAAAGCAAACATAACTTATTTTTTATCATTTCACTAACTTCCAATCACTGCCTGTGTTTTCGTGTAGGACTCACATGGAGCGTGATGAGGAGCATGTCTAAGGCCGAGGGCTCTTCAGGAGACGAGACGGACTTGCGCTGGAGCTGGAGTTTGCAGAGCTGCGTCCAGCGAACCCCATCCAGGTTGGGACAGGTGTTCATATCTTTTAGGAGCACCAGCAGAGCGTTTCCGTGTTTGTCTTTGATTGGCTCAAAATACACCTGACCGAGGTCCTGCGTTCCCAGCATGCCCTGAGAAGAGATATCAGATCATTATTGTCCTGTTGTCCAGTCATTTTATTTCTGTTTGTTGGGAAGTTATGGTTATCAAAACCACCTTGACTAAATCATAATCTTTACAGTTTACTTACAATCTAGTCTACTGAGAATTGTACTACCTGTAGCTGGGAGACAGCCTGCAGCATCTTGAGGCGAGTCTGCAGAGTACAGGAGCAGGACGACTGGGAGGGACTGAGACACTGCTGCAGCCAGGGAATCTCCTCCCATAGATACGATACCTGGCACATGGAGAAGAATAGCGCATTGGGATTCACTAATGTATCCACGTAAAATAATAAAGAAAAATTAAAGATCAATATTTAACATTGGACTTATTTGCAATACTCTTATGTGGATGATTGTTTCTGTCTCTCTGTCTACCTTAGTAAACCAGAGGAAGTCCTGCATGAGGGAGCTTGGGTAGGAGTCTTCGACCTCCACAATAGGGATCTGGTCCTCTGGAGTCACCAACACATTGTCATCTCGGTAAAATATGGTCGTCAGATAGAGTCCTCTGTAAGGTAACAAAGAATAGTACAGCTGTTACAGTACACAAAGTCGTTATTGGCTTTTTGGCCTTTTCTAAATACAAGATCTCTGAAAAAGTTTGATGAATAAAGAAAGATTCACTGAAGAACAGATGTTTACAGATGTTGACACTGGTTTCAAGCATATTTTCAGTGCATTCTCGAAGTAACATGTAAGTGAAGTGAAGATATAAAATAAAGAATTGCAATTAGAGACAAACTCTTGTTGCTGAAATGCAAACCTTCACAAAACATGACACACATACTGTTTGTGTGAGACCATTAATAAATACAGCGACGTGTACAATTTGAAAGATTTAACACTGAATGTTTCATACATTTAGTCACAAGTCTTTTCTCTAACATTTTGAAAGGTAGGCATAAGAAAAAAATCACCTTTTCAAGCTTTTCACAAATTTGCTGTTGGGTTGAAAGAGGTGGCGCAGGCTTTTCGATACCGAATGCTTCCTCCCTTGTGTTGGAGCTTTGCACTGTTCTGTGTGGACAAGAAAGAGACAGTGATTTGTTAATTTTACAGCATCTGAATAGATGGGATCACATGTTACACTGATATACTGAAGCTCACCATGCTTAAAGTCATGGCCCTCTGAGAAACAACTGTGATTGGTTGTGTGACAGCCTTGCTAACACCAATGAAACCCTCTGTCCTGACAACCTTAGAAACATCTCCTTCAATGACAGGCTCTTACTTAATTGACAACCAACCTGACATGTTCAACAACACGGGCTGACTGGAATGTTTTTTCGACATTTCATGCGTTCTAGTGGCGTGGCACCATTTGACAGTCATGCTGGCTGCCAGCAGCAGACTATGGGCCTTCAGGGAACCACTAGCCCTTATATCCCACAGGGACACTAACTGTGTGTGTACATGTATGTGTGTGTGTGTTTACCTGCATATACTATAACTGCTGGAGCATGGCATGTCTTGAGCTACAGCCATGTGAGTGGAGCCAAGGAGCTGTAGTAATTTATATATATGTGTGTGTGTGTGTGTGTGTATGTGTGTGTGTTAACCCTTTGCCACTCACTGACAGGGAGGTCAGTTAAGTCTGTGGGGACGTGTTTATTTTTAGTGGGCCCAGAGGGGGTTGGAGGCGAGAGAGAGGGAGGTGTGTGTGTGTATGTGTGGGCGCCTGTTGGTGAGATAACGCACCTCCCAACTCATTAGAAACCCTGAAGTCCCAAAACCCCTCCACAGATTCCCTCTCCTCCCCTCCCCTCCCAGGTGATCGTACTTCAGCCCCCAGGCCACTTAAAGTCAATAAATCCCCCCATTCAGAGCCAGAAAAGAACTAATTTTCTCTTCAGGTGGACGAGTCGAGGTGGAGTAATGTGAAAAAACAGCGCCCCTCGACCCCTCTCACCTCCCTAAATTTCTCTTTACTCACGAGTCTGTTCAGCTCCAGTCGTCCTGGCCTCGGTCCCTGTTTGACACTGAGTAAGACAGACAAGTAGGGCTGCCTGCGAGGGTGCCCGTGTTAGTCAAGGCCTCTTTCACAGTTTAATTAATAGTGTTTGGATAAGAGGGAGAATGTGGCGCTGGCTATAAGCCGGGCTGCATACATGGACATGGAGAGATTCAACTTTGAAAGAGAGAGCATGTACTTGAATATTTGTGTCTGTCTATCTTTATGTGTGTATATGTAAGGACAGTAGACAAGAAGACTGGCGGGCTGTGGGGGGTGTCAGGGGTGAGGCAGCAGTAGTCAGTGTTAATTTATGCCCTCTCCCGACTCCAGCCCGGGACCTGTCTCTTACAGGAATAACAAACATGACCCCAGGACACGCCACCTCGGCTACTGTGCCTGAACTCTCAAGCTCAATCAGTTGCCGTCTGAAGCACCGAGAGCCACTCAATACTGACTATTATATTGCGTCTCGCCCGATTGCAAATATGGTCTGGGCACAGTTGACAATAGTAAGTGGGCCGAGTGTGTTTGGGTGAGAAAAAGAGAGACAACCTGCTCAACGCTAAATGCAGTTTGCTGTCATGTAAAAGAGTCAGTGTGGACAGGTTTTGACACTTATGGGAGCAGCTTACAGCCGGCAGTGTTTGGGGGTATAAACAGCCCGAGTGTGGGGGATGTTGATCTGCATTTTGTCACAGAGAGAGAGGTATTCAGCAGAGGAAGGGCTGAGTCATGGAAAGACGCATACAGAGGTGGGGGGGCTGTTGAGACAGAGGGGAGGGTATTATTTTTGAGGTGGCATGCCGTCTTTGGGTGTACGGCCCCCGAAGTACTTGTCGTGCTTGAGATTGTAACGTGTCTGTCAAGGTGAGATGAAAAACAGCAATTGGTGAGACGTTTTACACCTGCGAGTCAAAGCGTCCATCGCTCATGTTCGTGTTTGTTTACACTGAGAATGTTTCTGAAACTTGAACTGCTACACAGTGGCTAAAAATTCTGATGTGTTTGTTTAAAATGTGACGGGCGTAGTGAAACGACAGAGGCTCAGGTTAATGTCACAAGTTATGACACAGCTCAGGGTGCATATCCCTTCAACTTAGGCTCTTTACTTCAGCTGATATCTGCACTTAAACTATAAGTCAGGGATCAGGTAATTTGTTATCACATAGTTTTCAGCTCTTTTTTTCTCCAAGAATTTGCAGCAAGTAATTCCATAACAGATTTAAACTTCTCGTATGATATAACATGTTCTCATGTTTGGTACATCTAGCTGCTATCACTTCCAGTTTTCCAGGTGTGGGTTTCATCCAGGGTCAACTTTTCCAACCTTTAAACGTCTTAAATCACCCTCTAGTCTTTAATTCAGCCATAAACATGCAAACTGAATCCATGAACAAGTTTTTGGTACCATGGCAGACGCAGTGGCGGTGAGCTTCTTTTATCTGTCCCAGTAGCTGGTCTAACGCCTCCTTCTGGCCTCTCTGGCGTGGAGCACGGCCATCGATATCCCTCCAACCTGCAGACAGAAGAAAGATAATATTACAAAACTGACCATATATGGGTCTGAAACAAAGGTCCTAAAAAAAGCCATTGTTTACAGTGTTGGTGCTTTCACACTTGCACAAAACTCCTGACAACTCAGGGTGAGCTGCATGTGTGAATGCAAACAGCTTCATCTTTCACTCCGACATTACCCAGAATTTTTCATGCCAGCCCCCAAGTACATTTTTCATGTGAAGTTGGAATAAGCTGATGTGAGAACGCAGCAGGAAATATTTAGTAAAATTCCCCACCAGTGAGTGGGAGGGGGTAATAACGTTTATATCCTGAGACCTGCACACAGCCACAGACTGTGCTGTATGCATGCACGTAAGGAAACCACTTTTCTGTTTGCCAGTACTGTCTCCTGCGCTCTTTTGTTGATATTTTGAATGTGTTGAACTTCACATATCATTGATATAAAAACAAAAATCTGTCATCGTAGTGATGGACTCTGTTACTTTCTCTGCCACTGCCACCTTGTTGTTTGTTTTTTACGACAAATCTTGCCTCTTGAGTTTTGTGCATGTGTGAAAACACCATAGTGGATTGTTATTTGCACTTGCATGCAAATACCTGTTTATAGACATTCATCTAAGCTATTTCATCATTCGATGAGTGCCAGGGGTTCTGGGAATGACTTATTCTTCAGCTTCTAATATTTCCAAATAGCAATTTTAAAATAACTACAAAAAAACCCAAGAGAAATGTCCTTTATCATATTTTCCCCTGTGGAGCCAAGGGAAAATATCACAATGCCAGATCAGATGTAGTCCAACAGTCTGCATCCAATCATAAGTCTGTTCAGACTTTTATTCTTTATCTACTAATAAAGAAACATCAGCCAATATTGACTTCAGACTAGTTTTCTTGTGTTTTGTCGTCTGATCCTTGTAAGTTTTATTCAGGTTGGTGGCCTCTGGAGAAAAATACAGATCGTGCTCAGAGTGGAAAATGTGAATACATCAACATTAATTGGTTTATTTTTCAATTGGTGAACCTGGATCAAAGGACTAGGGATCAAAACCTTTGTCTAGAGGAAAATAAAATCAACTTTGGGACTATTTTGGAAAACTTTTTCATTTGAAACATGCTTCTGAATCACTTGACTGACAAGTTTATACTTTACATGTTCTTTTCCCTCATATATTTTAATTGTAGTAAATAGGTACCATCTTGATGGCATTTGCCTGATGAGACACTTTCACAATTGTACGACACGAGACGACACGACACCATGAAGTAAGATAAGATAGGATACAAAATAATATGAGAAGATACGATACCAAAGTAAATGGTAAATGGACTTGAGCTTGTATAGCACTTTTCAAGTCTTCTGACTACTCAAAGCGCTTTTACACCACATGTCACTCCTACCCATTCACACACTGATGGCAGTGGTTGCTATGTAGTGAGACCAAGTGTCTTGCCCAAGGACACAATGGACACGTGGCTGCAGGAGCTGGGGATCGAACTCTCGACCTTCCCGGCTGAGAGACGACGACTCTACCAATTGAGCCACAGCCGCCCCTACTCTGGGAACCCAGTATACAAAACAAAACAATACCATACAAATCACTGTGTGTTACAACACTGCAAAACAGAATGAAAGAAAACAAACAAAATGATACGATACATTTTATTGTGTTTAAAAAAAATAAAATAATCATGGACTCAAACGCTGCATACTCTACTGTACCTATGTCTACAGTAGTATAGTTAATAAAACAACAATCATCACTGAACTTCTAAACAGAGAAGTGCCATACCACAAACAACACACAGTATATGGACCAAACTGCACATCTTTCACATAATACACAACAATGATAAGTGAAAGAGATGACAACATCATGAGACTTTTGCCCAACCTCTACAGGCTCAAGCATCAGACGTGAATGACCAAACAGTGCTGATGCCTACATCAATGGGAGTTTACTGTAGGAGTAGTAGGTTCAGGCAATGAAGGTGGGTTCTTCAAATTCTGTATGGGACCCCACATTTCTGGCCCTGGTCTGGCTCTTTTCCTGAGGCTCCAAATAGTTGGAGTGTGAGGTGTGTGAGACGGCCTGTTTCCCAAGCAGGTCTAGTTTGTGTACTGTTGAAAAGAGCCCCCACCCCAGTGTGAGAAAGCTGTGGGCTAACAGACAGACCTACTGAACAGCATTGCTAATAGCTGTCCTAGCAAATATGTAAACATACACTGTACACACTCATACATGTACATAGACATAAAAACCTGTACTGTGTAGAAAATGAAGACACTAACCATGCTACTAAGCCTCAAAAAGTTCAAGACAAGTATATTTGACTGTAATGAACCCAATCTCTGACTGTATGTTTATTTTATCCCTGTGCCCCTCCTCTATCACACAGACACTTCATTATTATAAACACATATATTCATGAAACACTACCTATTAGAAATTCACACAAACTCCCACCCTTCCTCTTCGATGACCAGCTTCTCAGAAAACGATCCTTCAGTACCTTCAGCCTGGGATTTTATTAAGCCAGCATCCTTGCACTGGAGGATGTGTCAGCGATAACCCCCCCCCACCCTTACCACCGTCAACCACCACCCAATCCCCCATCACCCCCAACTCCCTCCCCTGGAGCCCCCCGGAGGGTGCATGGGGCTGAAACACGGTGAGCTCTATTCCCGGAAAGGTGCCTGTCCCGACAGGACAAGCGGGCTCTTTAATGGGCGTCCACGGCGCGGTATAAGGCCCCCACTGTTGGGGCCGCGCCGCGTGCTACAGCACAGACATGCAAATATTTCCAGTGGTAGGCCCAAATGGAAAACACAAACACGCAACATCGAAATTAGCTCCGAGTGAGAGAGGGCGGGATGTAGGTGGACAGTAGAAGAAAAAAAAGAGAGGGAAAGCCCAGTCTCCTAAAGTGAAGACACACACACACACACGCACATGCACATGCACACACACACACACACACACACACACACTGAAAAACACAGTGTAGGAGAGGACAAACATGTTCATGTGTTCCCCAGATGTGCCCTATGTGTGCCAACATGCACACAGTAACTATGTTCAGCCTCGTACTGTAGGTGTGTACCAATCGTGCAGACTAAACATGCTGCAAACAAACCACGCTCATTAAGCTCATCTCATAAATCAATACACTGAACAAATAAATTCCATATTAATGATTTATACATGTACTCACAACGAAACAAATGTAATCTTGTACTACAAGTTACTTCTATTACAAACAAAATCAAACATTTAAAAACTTTTTGTGTCCTTTTTAAGATAGATAGATAGAGAGGATATATTGAGAGATAGATGGATGGATAGACTGATGGATAGATGAAAGAGAAAGGGAGAAAGAGGGTCAGTGCTGCTGCGGTGACTCAACACCTCAGCTGTTGTTGCACATGACTTCACGGTTAACTTCTTGGCTGAACCCAAGCACCTTCTTCTGCCAGCCAGCCCCAAACTCCATCCTGAGGCTATGGTTACACACACTGACGTCTGCAGAGGGGGTCCCAAAACCCACCCAGCCTGCTGCTCCAGCTGTCACCCACCCCAATGATGTCAAAGCAACGTCAGAATGACGTCGGGATAACCAAATCAATTGCATGGATGTGGAAGGATGAGTCGCTTTATATGTGGGAAAGATATGAGAGATTTGATCATTCATGCAGGAGACACACGTCAGGAGACACTTACACAACTTTCTGCAGCGGTGTTAATTAAGTGGGGCCAGCAAACCCTTTCAAAGAGGTTTTTTATTCAAGCTGTTGGTTTTTTTTGTTGAGCTTTTTGTAAAATGTAGGTGCACGGATTAAGCTTGAGAACATACGGAGAGGAAACCTACAGTGTTCAGGAATGAAGCCAATGCAGTTCCCCTAGAAGCCACTTGAGGCTGGCTCTAAAGTGAGTCAATTCCCATAAGGCCCCATATCAAAATACCCAACCTCACAGCAGAATTAAACACCTTAACAGTCTGGTTTTAAATGAGGGTTTTGGTCGCTACAGGTAATTTTTCTATTTGTGACAACTATGCATTTAATTATTATATAACACTTGACTGACAGGGGGATGCTGCTTGCTTTCTGGTATCACTTAAGCTTGTACAGTCACTAAACACAAACTATCAGCTATGTTTGTTGTGCTAGTGCCTTTTGGGGAAGTTTTATGCAAATATTATTGCTTTCGTTGTAGTATATTTGCTCCCAATCGGGATCCGTGTGAAAGGCACAGATAAAATGAAGTATACAAGACAGCTTCTTTGGAAAGTGAAATTCAAGTGTTATGTTATTGTCTGTGCTCTCTGTGCCAGGCAGGTTAGCTTGTTCAGTGTTTGTGACACATTGATTAATTTGTTGTAGCCTGTGCATGGGAGTCCAAATTGAAGTTGGGTTACGCCTTTAGAGAAGACAGAGGGCTGTAGTGATGAGAAGACCAGCTATTATAATTTATTGTGTATGGGTAATACACCGTATGTGAACCAGTGGGGATTCTGCTACATCACACACACACGCACGCACGCACGCACGCACACACACACACACACACACACACACACACACACACACACACACACACACACACACACACACACACACACACACACACACACACACACATGCAAGTGTCTTTGCTCTGAAATATTTGCATCTTTGCTTAGCTACTACTACAAATTACATCTCATTCTATGAGAAACAAGGTCACTCAATAGCTCTTTAGCTAGCTAATCCATTAGCCACGAGCAAAGACTGATTAGTTCATGCCCAAATATGCTTAATTCTGCTTCTAGAAAACCATAGGTTGATGGCCAAGTAGACAAACCCAAAGGATGATGTAGACTTACTGGAAGGTGCAGCACAGGCAGGGGTGGAAATGACTGGTGGTCCCCAGCCCTTCATGTTGTAGGCCGACACCTGGACATAGTAATAGTTCCCCTGTCAGGACAGGAAACATGACAGTTAAGACAAAAAATCATTGTACTTATTGCTAAAACCTAAATAACAGTGACTGTAACATTTTAAAGGTGTAAGACCATAAGGATATGCAACATTGTGGGTCAGTGCATTGAGGTCATATGTGTGTGTGTGTGTGTGTGTGTGTGTGTGTGTGTGTGTTTGTGTGTGTGTGTGTGTTTGTGTGTGTGTGTGATTGTGTAAAGTGAAGTGTCTATTTGGATGACTTGTCTGTCTCAATGCCCAGTGTGCAGACAGCAGGCCTCTGTCTCTCCTTTCTCAGCCAGATCAATCAAACCAGCCGCCGACACTCCCTGACCTCGCCTTGACCCCTGTCATGTGACAGGAGAGAGCTTCGGCTGGCAGCAGGGGACTTCAAGGGGGAAGGGGTTTCTCCTACACAATAACAAACAACTTCGTGCGTCCATTTGTCTACATGCCCGCTTAGAATCCCCAAACATAAATCAGGTGGCAGGCTACCAAGCTGCTCTTTTTAGCATTTTGGAGGCTGTTTTGCAACTGTTGCAACAACAAATTAACTTTTCCAATTGTGTTTTCAGAAGGGACATAAGTCTTCAGCCCCATCATTTGGGATTGATGGTGACTGAAACTTGTGTCCGGAGTTTGATGTATGTAATGAAGAAGAGTCACTAGGGAAATGCCTTCAAATGTTGCCTTACCAAACGCCTCAAGCTCGCATGTAAATAATATCAGGAGCTTTGTGTGGGAAAATAGCTTCTAGATTTTTTATCGGTCAACACCAACAGCTGGGAACTAAGACATGGTGGTTCTTTGTGTTGCTTTGTTACACGTAAACTAAAGCATAACGCCGGATTCAGTCGTTTTGTCTTGTAGTTCTTAGACTAAGGTTAGAACAAATGAATGGGACTTTACTACTTAGTTTATGTGAGAAAGGTGTCACAGACAAATACACATACATAGATAACCTCTCCAAGAAAAAGACAGACAAGCTGCTTTTTGTGATTTTTAAAGCATCATATATGAGATAAAGAGAGAATGAGATAAACTCTAGTTATTCTGGATTCTAGACTGGAGTTTTCCTGACTTCTAAGTGTAGTGTCATACTTGACCTAACAGTTCATATCCTAATAATGAGATGGTGAAGATTCAGGTGAAACTTACAGAAATAAGTCCAGTGATGTTTCCCTGAAGCAAATTGGTGTCCTCAACCACAATCTCACCCAGCAAAGGACTGAGTGAAGGAGCATTGCTCCAGCTCACTGCAAATATGCACAAACACAAACAATTTTGGACACCTTAAAGATACACCTTAAATATAACATTTAAACACTTTAACATCTATGCAACACCTTAGCTTCACATATTGTGATTCCAAGTGGTTGGATATAATTAAGCATTGGCACGGGCATGCAGGCTGACCTTTGTACTTGGTAACCACAGCAGAGTTGACACATTGCGGTTCCTGGAAGTCCACCCTCAGACTGGTGCTGCTGCTGACCGACAGGCGAACTACACTGGGAGCGTCTGGTGGGTCTGAGCAGGCAGACAGACAGACGAGAGAGACAGACGAGTAAACACAAGCTGACTAAGATCCTGTACGCCTCATTGTAAACTTTTTAATTCATGTAATGTAGTGAGCATGTACAACCGGCAGCCTACAGTAATGACCTCATTCAGTCTTCTAGTCTACTGTTACTAAATGTAATACTCCATTTAGAAGTGGGAAGAGTTTGTCAAGTAATTGATGCTTGTAAAATGTAACTAATTCACTGTCAGTAATAAATCTGTAATCTACAATCTTCAGAAATTGACATCAAATCAGTCGTTTCTGAGAAGTAGCAAGAATATCAGTAATAGAGTTATGACTACATAAACACAACTTGGATATGCGCTGTATAATTTCCATTATTGTTAACACAACTAAATTAAAGAAGTTTGTGGAATTAGAAAGAGGGAAAAATCTTTGGTGCAACAAAGTGCAGATTGGTGGAAGGGAGGAGTGTGTGCGTGTGAGTATGGCTGACTACCCTGCCACTAAGTGTGTCATGAAATGCCTATAAAAAGTTAAAGCAGGAATACAGGCGTAATGTTGACACACACACACACACACACACACACAGACACACACACACACACACACACACACACACACACACACACACACACACACACACACACGAGCTGTGTGCAAGGCTTCCTAGTGTGGAAGCTATTTACTCAGCCAAGACAGAAGACCAGCAGAGAAAAAGGGCGCACAAATGAAAACAAAGACAGGTTCCCTCTACTGTTCAGCACACACAATCATCAAAGTCCAACTTAAGCCTTACTAGCATGCTCAAAGCCCGTCTGCATTCGTCTGAAGAGCCGCAGCCTCCACTCCCAGGCCTTTAGCTGCCTTTCCTGGTCCGATCCCTCCAGCTCAGCAGGACCCTCGCCTCGAACCTGGGCCTGGAGCTCTGACACCCGCTGCTCAGCCTCCTGAACCAAGGTGGCCAAATGCACCGCTCGGCCCTCCAGACTCATGACTTCGAATGTGTGAAAGACAAAAAAGAAAGAAAAAGTCACAACATCTATGTGTTAAAAATGGTTTAATAAGATAGCGGCACATGATCAAGAAACGTCTTTACTTCAAAACAACTCTGATCCATAAAAATGCTTTTATTTTACAACATAATAATAGAAGTTTTTTTTTTTTTTTTTTTAAACAAACTCTAAATGAAAAATGTAAAGTACTGACAATTGTATAGAACACCTTGATGAAAAGATATTTGTTCTTATAGAAATATAGCATAGTGGAGGTTTTTATAAAGAAAAAATGTGCTCATCACAAAACACATTAAATGAATGTAACCCTGGGTTTACATTAACAATACACAAGCTGATAATGCAAGAAAAACCCTGTGCCTTCTTTGTAATGTTCCAAATTGCTTTTGCAGGCCTTCTCTTTTTTAATGCATTTGTTTGCCAAAATGCTGTGACAGATTCCTCAATAAACTTCTTTTAACTAAGCAAATGCCCTTTTTTAGGGATGACATCAGTGGGAAAATGACACAGAAAATGTGGCAATGAAAGTGAGAGTGGCAGAAAGAGGGAGGGGTATTCCTTATGTGTGGTTTTGAAAGGGACACAAAATGGTGGGAACATGCATCGGCATCACTTTAAACTGCCATTGTAAAAGTATTTTTCTGCTAAACGTGTGGAAAAAAATCTGTCTAATGGATCTATTTCTATCATATACCACAGCTTCACAGTGCCTCCATGAGAGGAATGTTTTTGAGAGGGGGGAGGGTGTTACTTTTACAATGTGAACAACGACGTTTACTTAAACAAAACACACATCGCTATAGTAGATGAGATGTAACACCCAATGAAAATATTCAAAAATGACGTTGTGGTAAGTGATAGTGGCTTGGCCTGCTTATTTAACATGAACATAAAAGTATAGAAGAGATAATGTAAAGCTTTTAAGGTCACACAGGACAGTAGCGAACTGTTCTTCTTCTTCTTTGGTGGCTGCTCATCCTTGGAGCGTTTGGGGCCTGGTGTGTGTCTGTGTTTAGTCTGTGTGGTCTGTGTTTGTTCATTGTAGATTCCACTGTTGAGCGTTAGATTCCACTGTTGACAGTAAGTTTAAAGCTCCGTGTCAAAATGTCCATCTGGTTGTTTAATTCTGTGGCTTGCTCCGTGTCTCCTCGGCGGCTGTGAGCTTTTCTTTGAATCCGAGTGTCTCCTCTGGGTGTCAATTTTGTTGTTCTCTTTAAGATTTTGTGTGAAGACTAAAATGCTGTTTATAGCTTTCAAACCCAGGAAAGGAGGCAAAGATTAAGATTAAGATTAAGGTTAGAAAAAAAACTCTTGGATCCTATACCCAGACGTTTTGCAAAGTCTGGGAACAGTTTCTGTCCCATCTATGACTATCTAATTTTAAGACTTGCTTCTGGGCTTTTTATGCCTTTATTTAGCGATAGGAAAGAGTCAGAAATCATGGAGAGAGAGGGGGGAATGACATGCAGGAAGGGTGCCACAGGTCGGATTCGAACCCGGTCTGCCCGCTTGGGGGACTACAGTCTCTGTACATGGGGCGCACGCACCAACCACTACGCTGCCGGCACCCCCTACTTTGGAGTTTTGAGAAAAATGATCCTCGTATACTTGATGTTAAAAAAAGAATAAAAATAGTTGATTCATAAAAAACTTGTTGATGGATGATAAAAACAGCTGAGGGCCTTTTTTGATTTACATTTCCAGACCTTCAAGGCTTAAAAACGGGTCTAGATACTGTCACCAGAATGAACATGTGCCTTGATTTGTCCTTACTTCACATCAAGGCTGGCATCCTCCACAGCACGTTAACGCGGCTTTATCCTATAAGAGTGACTGAGGGATTTATCATGTGTGTGTGGAGTTGCTTTAGAGGACTTGTTTGATTGCATTGCACAATGAAATCAATAAGTATCAAGATCAATTCCTTTGAAAAGCTCAGGGGAAAGTCTGCAGCTGCTTTGATGTCAGTTCTTGGCACATGGAGTTTGATAACAGGCTTAGAAAGCAAGCTTTTATTTTCTTTATGTGCTTTCTTTCTAACACACAACTTACACTCGTGAATTATTTGAACACAATCAAAGCACAGACTTCAGTAAACATCACTTTCCATTCAAGTGTTTTCAATTTTATGACACCTTTATAAGACGTCTGGCTCAGCTCTGGAGAAGTGCATGCGTGGCGTGTGTGTGTAAACAGCTTAGGAGCCTTACTGGCGAGTTCTAATCATTAACAGAGGAGGCAGCAGATCACAGACAGTGAAAAGTGCTTACAAAGATGACTAATATTGCATCACTATTACCACCCCTTCAGTGACCACATGTTTTCGCTGCTAGTAGAAAACAGAGGTAGATGTGTTAGCTTCTCGGTGGCGTGTGAATGAATGCATTAGTGGTGGACATGATATGTGACTGTATTATGAGTGATGTGTCTGCAATGTTGCTTTTGGCACAATTTTTGCTGGCATGATTATGTTGTGAGTGCAGCTTTGCTTTCCACAATGGCACTTCTTGAGTCCTACAGATTGGCAAAACAAACACAGCGTGGTATCAGTGTTCCAAATCCATGTAGGTAAAAATCCGACCTGTGACCCCTTTCCATATCATTCACCACTCTCTCGCACACTTCCCAATTTCTGATTCTATCCTTTGTCCTATCTCTAAATAAAGGCACAAAAAGCCCCAAAATAAACCTTTAAAAAAAGGCTTTTTCTGCAGGGTGCCTTTAATCATGTTGCCCTTAACCTACCCCCGGCAGCAGTTTGAGGTATTCAAAATAACTACATAAAAGATAATCAATCTTTATGCTGATGGTCTTGTTTGCTTTTTTGGATCATAAAGAGGCAGCAGTATCACAGGAGCTTTAAAAGTAAATATTTTAATCCTAGATGAGATGTAGGTTGTTGTTTCAGTTGTTACATTGTCCAATTGAACTTTTTAACTAAATCCCCTTTGCTTTAAAAGTCTTTGTTAAAACGTGTGAAATAATATTTGTGCTTAACAAGAGACACAACTAATGAATGGAATAATTAGTCTGTTAAAATGTATACATTTTAAAAAATGTGTACAGTGTACTAATGAAAAAGTTAAAGTTAAGTGTATCTCTGGTGAGAGTGCTTTTTATGGAACAGTTAAAAAAACAAAACATTTTTTTGGTATGATTGATTTAAGGGTCTAATTGAGGTCGTTCCAGGGCCTGATTCAGCCAATGGGCTGACTTTTCAAAAGGTCTGGGCTAAAGGATCAGGCAAATCAACTTGATAACTTCACAAAGCCAAGGCAGCATTTGTTATGGTGTGATTCACCTGTGGGCAAGCCAAAGTTCCCCAACAAAATGAAGACCTGTCAAACTTTATAAGGAACAGCATGACAGAATACAATAGACTCATTATACAAGAGAAACACTGCTCTTATAACCACAGAGACATTGTGGTGACCCCTGAAGAGATTTTGGAAGAATTCTATTGTCTCTATACACAAAAGTGAATAGAGACAATAGACTCAAATGTATCTGCTGATTACATTTGAGCAATGGTAGGAAATGTAACTGTATGCTTAATTGTGTGACATCAATATTTATATATATTTTGGATTTTCAATGTTCTACTAGTTCATTGAAAATGAGCTCACACCAGAAAGTGGTCGTAAGTAATGCTATAAAAACAAATCAATTTACTTGGTATTCCAATCGGTTTGAGCATAATGCTACAGTCTTTATTTATAACTTTGTTTCTGCTTGAAACCAAATAAGATGCATCCGCAAAGTTAGTGTGCTAAACAAAATGCTTCACCTCACAAGACATTATGAGACGCTGGGACTGTAGTTTTGACTGGATCCATAGCAATCGATAAATCCTTTAATTTATGAAAATTCACCATATATACATGTTGGTTGATTTCCACCAAGCTCCAATGGGAAGCTCCAATGATGGTATAAAATTGTACTTCTGTGTTTCAGGTTTGTAAAACGTAGGTACATTTGACAAATCGCTATATTTTCACTGCTCCAACAATAATCAGCAACAAATGCAGATATAGACCATCAATAGGGAGGTCTAACACTATTTCAAAGTAAAACTCCTCAGTTACCCTTGGGCAAATCCTTACATTAAAGGCAGGGTTGGTAATTTTCTCCAGATACACTTTTTAAGATTTTGGTTGAAATTGTCTTTTGGTCCTGACAGAAATTAATAATTCATGTCCTCCGAAAAAGAAATGAAGAAAATCTGTCACCTGTAGCAGTTGTAAACTCGTAAAAACTTCGACCAATGTCTGCACTCGGTACGAGTTTTATGAACCAATCATTCCTCCCTGTCTCCCTGCTCGTTCTCTACCCCATGCATGCACAAGCCCACACTCAAAGCATGAGCTGAGGTCCGCTTCTGGACCAATGGTGCTAGTGCATGTAAGTAAGTGAGGGGTGCATCTTTTGAGGGAGCACAGAGGGGAGGGGGTGGGTGAAGACGGAGCACAGAGAGAATGCTACTTTCAGAATCATGCTAGTTTTCAAAAATTACCAACCCTGCCTTTAACATTCATCCACTTTTTAGCTTACCATTCCCTTTGGTAGGGTCCCATAATACAACGGAGAAGGTATGAATTCTGGGTAATGGTAATCTAACTAGCTAACAGCAGTTGCATGCTCAAGTCAAATATGTTGCGTTAATGTGAAGTATGACCAATTGCCTTACAGATTTCACCAGCCAATGGACTTTTTATTTGCTCATCAATCTGGTATTAGTGTATTGTTAATGCACTTTTAACTTCCCTTTGTTTGTATGAGTTGCAACCTGGAACATGGCAAAATATTACAATATAACAGCAATTGAGCTTCCTACCCTCAGCATGAAATCAGCAGTAAATGGCCTCTCCAATGGTTTCACTGTGATCGTGAAGGAATTATAGGTACATTGTGTTTTTCTACTCACAGTGGGGGCTCTCCTTGGCACCCGCTCGCAGGAGCAGCTTGGCCATGGGCACATTGTTGGTCATGATAGCGATATCGAGAGGTAGGAGGCCCTCACTGTTTGGGGTGTTGAGGTCCAGCTCCTCCAGACTGTACTGGGACAGAAGCAGCTGAACCAGGTCCAACTCCTGATGCTCCACGGCCTCAAACAAGGCTTCGTTACTCTGGAACTGAGAAAAAAAGAACGTTTACATGTAGATAAGAATAGACCAGTGCTTCTATATTTTCAGTCTACTCAACAATAGTAAGGTTGGTGGGTGTTTGATGTTGCTATCCAAGGATCTCTTACTATCCCAGTCTATATGTTTTCCCAGACTATTTTTAGCCTACAGTGTTCCCTGGCTTATTATTTTTTCCCTTCTTCTCTTGCTGACTTACTATGGTGGTTTTGCGCAGCCTTTCCTTGTCTCCCACCCGTCCTGACACCAGGCTGTCCTCCAGGGCAGGGGGGTTGGTGCCTACACGGAACTTTCCAGACAAGTTGCGGTAAAGGCGGCGGGCTGCACTTGGCGAGGACAGGCTGGCCGCCTTGCGGGCTGGGGCCGGCTGGTGGGCCTGGTCCCCCCTCATGGGCTGCGTCATCTTGGCAGAGTCAGCCCTGGAGAAGAGATGGGAGGGAAAAGACGAGAAGTTAGAGAAAAGAGAAAATAGACATCTTCATATCTTCTAATTCGCAATCCTGCGTAACGTCTTTAAGTATCTAGGCAGTTTATTTCCATTAAAAATGTAAACCTTCCATTTGATAACATTTGAATATTTCACATTTGTGTTGCTTAAAAGGCTCGAGGCATTTTTGTTATTTAACAACACAAAGAAAAAAGTAAAAGAAACTGAAAGCAAAAATGGCCAACTGCCATTTACTGACCTCTTAACTCATAACTAGTGATTTAAATGAATCACATCTCTTGTCTACATTTTCTTTTTCAATACATTCATGAAGGATTTAAAACAACCCACATAATTACATGTTAGGAAGGCCATTCCTGCTGTACAGGTTATCCAGCACACACGTTTTGATTCTGGCTGTAGAACAAAGCAACAGAAAATCACAAGACTAAATACGAGAGTTAAGTTCTAAGAGTCACTCTACACCCTGGATCAGCTATGCATGCCAAATGCTGAAACCCATTTAATGCCTAGTGTTACAGGAATACTTTGGGATTTTTGAAGTGGGGTTGTATGAGGTATTTATCAATAGTAAGTGTACTATGCACAGTATATAAGAGTCAGCAAGGTCCCCTGTATGGAGAAGCTAAGCTATGTACTGCTTCAGGGTCACAAGAAACAAGAAACTTTCACCGATACAACAAGTTCCTTCATGTTAGACAACATATCAGTTTAAGTGCACACTGTATTTGGGGATCTTTTCATCAATTAAGTTGACCTCATTGTAAACAGCCCTTTCTTTTGGGCTCTGTTTTTCACCTCACCATGGCCCTGTATTCTTATTTGTCATACAACTCCTCTTCCAAAATGCTGAGCTATCCATTTCATACAACATATATACTGTAGTGCATATGCTGAGAGATGAAGAGCTAAAATAGTCTGGGTAGGATTATCATACAAAATACATTTAAATAAAAAATGGTGGTGGTTTATCCGCAGTGTTATCATGACGCTTGAAATGATTTTAAAGCCTCAGGGGAGGAGGTTCAAACCACATTGCTGATCTATGACATGGTGATAAATTACATTGATCAAGTTGGGCAACGTGTTGGCATAATTGATTCTCTTACATGTATTACTGCCTGGTTGATGGTTTGCCAGTGCTGCCCTTTAATGTCAACTCTTTCTTTTGAATTTTAGAAGATCGGCATCTCTCGCAACTGGTGTCTTGGCATTGCTGGTATGACGACTATGCTGTCTCTCTCCATCTTGCTATGGGAACTACATAAATGACACACTGATTGGAGGGTGAGTCTGGTCTGTGGCGTTCACACACACTCAAAACTGCTGAAGGAGATGTCAGCGGGACTCTACAGGCGATGGTGACAAACTCCTTAACAGGTCCCACCAAACAGGCGGAGAGATAAATGAATTCCTCAAGGACACACTTTCAACAGCTTTCTCACCTTCTGTTCCTCCCTCCTCTGTGCATCCTTTGAACTACTATTTCTTCTTATCATCTTATCCCCGTTCTGTTTTTCTCCCTTGGTCCTTCGCACTTTCCCCTTATCAGCATATTGCCTCACATTTCTCTCCCATGTTCTTGTTCTCTTCTTCTCATTCCCTCTCTCCAAACCCCTCTCTTGTTTCCTTGATTTAACTCTGAATCCCCGTGTTATTCCAGTGTGACTGGAATCAAAGAATCTTTATGAAAAAGATGTAGTTATTCCAGCATCAAAGCCCAACAGAAGCGCACCTTATTTTGGAAAAAAAAGAAAAAAAAAGACAGAGGGAAAAATATTATAACCATTAAAGATTCGAATAAAGCTGTCAAATCTTTCGGTATGTCGGACATGATAGTTGAAAGAGCTACCAATTTCAAACCATGTGTCCTTTTTAGGTCCTTGGGAAATGGACGCTTGCTATCAGTCATTATTTTAAACATCATTAGTTAAATACCCCAATGTAAATGTTGTTCTTTAAAAGCAATGCTTTGAACAGGGGCAGGCAGAGGTTGAGCAAAGTAAATAAAGGTTGAGTTACGTCGGGCCATCATGCCATGTGCCAAGAAGTATCACACAGGCCAAGAACAGATTTGTCAAGGTGAGAACATCTGTAGGAAAAATGTTATTTATACTCATGCTCCACTACGGACGTGTGAGCCCAAACGAGCACATACTCACACACACATACACATAAACCCTCCCCAACACATGCAGTTTGTACAACAGCTGACGGCGGCACACATTGTAGACTTTAAAGCAGCTCCAAGCCCCCGCAACAAGCCCTTTTTCACAGTGCCGATACACCTAAAATACCCCCGATCCCCGTCCCTTCCCGCTCTGTCCCATCCATCTCCACTCCATCCCGTAATAGAGGCCTTATTTTAGACATCCTCATGTTCCCGGCCGGGCCTAACCTATTCCAGGGTTCCAGATAAAGCGTGGCAGGTATTTGGAATAATTTTTCCATGGGCCTAGCCCGGAAGATAAAACAAGAGATATATTTGTAATGCGTGTGCCGGTATCCCATTTCAAAGAGAAAGCCCATCGGAATCCAGCCCCGGGCTTATTGTTATTTGTCTGAGATGGAACAGACAAACTTTTTCTGTTGGCAGGACAGTGCCCCATCATTCTCTGACGACATAAGGGAGTGTGTAACGTGGTGTGGGGTGTGTGTGCGTGTGCGTCTTCACTTTCAAAGAGATGCTGCATCCTACACGTGAAACTTGGATGTCATTCGCCAATGACATGCCCCCTACCCTAGTGAAATCTGAAAGACAATCTTCAGATTTAAAAGAACAGCATTTACAACAATGAGCAGACTGTATCAGAAAAAGAATGGTGCTGATGAATCAATCTTTTTCAACAAATACCTTCAGGAACACTTTCATCCGTACTGATGACACTCGCTTTCCAAACCTTTTTCTATCAGTGTTCTTTTTCTGATTTCATGCAGCTCACAATGCAAATAGTTTTCTATACAACTATAACACACAGTAGAAGGAGTTGGTTGCTTTGATGGGGAGCTCTGCGGCCTCTCACCTGCAGCTCCTCATCTAACAGCTCGTTTTTGTTCCATTACTCCCTGCAATATTTAACCGTGAGCTACTGTCAATAAATTCCGTCAATGACGTCTAGCAGATGCATACACAGTTGGTTAGTACTAACCACAGAGAAAAAAACAAGAGGTTTGCCATGACTGCTTCACATTGAAAGCCAGTCCATGTTTTGTTATTTGAATGCTTTTAATGTGAGATAGCAGCAGCAGTAAATGTTGGGTTTACATGGGCAGTAATACAGCTCTGATACAGTAGAAATGAGCAATAAAAAGACAGGCTGGTATCAGGATGATTACAAATGGCCTCTTTGCTTGTATACATTGTTTCCATTGATTAGTGTAATAGTCATTTTCTACTCAAACATTTCTGTTGTTATAGCAATGTAGTCTATTTCCACTGACACCAGTTTTCACTGCTTCTGCTAAGAAATAACATCAATATCTTGCTTGTGTGACCTTCACAATTTACTCCCATATAAGATAAGTTGTTTCTCTCAGCACCAAGATGTATTTAATCAAACTCAAAGAGAGACTCTTTAATTCTAATTATGACAATGTAATGAATAACAATTTACAACATACCTTGTAAAGGCTATGTAAGCATTTTCAAAATTCAAAGAAAGGAAGGGGCTTAAAGCTCTGATTTGAATGACTGAGTTGTGGCTGAACCCAGGGGAGGAAGGTTAGAAACAGGGAGATATGCTCACACTTTCAGGGGCCATTTTGCTGCAGCATTTTAAGACTGACTAACAACTTTGTCCAGGGAGTTACAGACATCTAGGTACATGGTACTAACCAAGGATTACAGTTGATAAAAGCAGTCTCGTCTTCAAATGAAATATCAATAATCTACCAATCGTTTTTTTACATTTGGTTTTAGAAAGTATGAAGATGGGGCTAAAGTTGCCACACATAGGGCAGGTGGATTAAGAAGGGTCAAACAGAAACACTTCAGTTTTGATCGATCAATTCCAGGGGGATTAGGGACATCCAGTTTGTACTGGAGGAATTTTAACAGTTTTTGTAAAGACTAAGTACTACAGCATTTTAGCCAGAGATATAGCTTGGGCCCATCCCCAAAGCTATGGAATAAGATGCTGTTTTTCATAATAAGATGAGCATAGACAGAAAGAAGATAAGAGGCCCAACAATGGAGCCCTGAGGAACACCACAGATGTAGGGGGCAGAGGAGGTAAAAGGCCTTCTCACACTAACATAAAAACTTTCGTGTATGATATCAACAAATTCAGTGTTGTGCCTTGGCCCCAAACACATTCCTCTGGCATGGCAACATGCAGCTTGTTTTAAACTGTACTTAATGTGAGATTTTCTTTTACTGAATATTGTTGGAATGCAAACTTATATTTTCTTGGACTGTGTGGAAATCTGATATTTTCACATTCCAGATGACAAACATTTAGAACAGTCCTGGACCAATATATAGAGGTATTCATGGAATGAAAATTCATTAACCAAAAGTCAAGCATTCACACTGAATGGACTGAGAACAGAAGTTGGCTGGAGAAGTTTTCGGAGTGACACAAACCAGACCCGACTACTATTTCATTGACACCTTCCCCATCTTGAAGGCATTGTTTTTGGACCGAGACAACCACTGCTACATTAATCTGTGTAAATGACGAAAGATCAAAGCAAAGCAAAAAACAGATCACACACACGCAAAGTCTATGTCACACAGTTTCCTACGCTTTTACCAGGTTGGGAAACAGGAAGCAATTGTTCTGGGAAACCAAAATCTCTACCAAAAGCCAGACTCCATGTTTGGCCCTCGATCAATCCCACATCAAAAAAAACAGCCTCCTACAGTGAGACTGCATCAGCCCAACAAACAATCAACACCCCCAAACAGCAAACACACATTCACACAACATCCTCTCTATTGCTGTAGGTAGCTTATATCAGCCTGTTTACAGTTTAGTCCTCTAGACAGTGAGTCACATGTCAACAAAGACTACATATAAATTCACAGACAGAGTCTAGACAAATGCTTTGTGTTTGAGAAAAGTCTTCCTGGGAAAGACCTGTCATTTAAGTAAATGTGAAAGAGGTGGTTGGCTCCCGGATTGCAGAATTTCTGAGATTTCTTTGCATGCTAAAAGGCAGGCACAAGTATGCACATAGCAGCTCATAACACTGGTGTGCAGAGTAAAATCTCAGAAAGACTCTAAAGCAAATCAGCAACCTGACAGCAGAGTGGAAAATGTTGCTAAGTCTGACAAGTCGTAGTTTATGCTGCGTTTACGTGACACAGTCAGAACTTTAAGAAACTATGAATCCGTCCAATCTGCTGTCATCAGTGCAGGTTGAATCACCCACACTCACTCATGGAAACACACATATCAGACTCAACCGTCAATATCACTAGATTCCCAAATTAATATCTGTATATCTTTGTGAGCTTGCAATGAAATTATCCACAGTAACACAACACCTGTACTGTTCTGGTGGTATAATTTTATTTGGATTGAACAAATGTTTTTGTCCTTCTCACCATCACAAGTTGAGTTTGTATGATTCTGACTCATTTTCCTCTGATTTGTGTTTTCCCTCTTTTCTTTTCTCTCTCTTTTACGCATGAAATAGGCTTTTGTTTCTACCCCCTGCCTGTCATTTGGACATAATAATCTTCACACTTGTTGATGCAAACCTGGGAAAAAAATTAGAAACACAGTCTTTAAAAAAAGAAGAAGCTTCTTGCTTCCATGAATATAGATAATTATCTTAGCTATTAACAATGGAACATTTTATTACACCACGGATCTTGTGTTTATGTGTGTGTGCAAACAGTATGTGCATGAGTCTGTAGCTGCCAGCAAAGATACATAAACGGCTCGTAGAGTGCATTAGTGTGTACTTCTAAAAACACTATCACAAGCACATTCATAGTTTTTCTATTAAACTGCATATCTGGCAGAAAGGAGTGGGGAAAAAAGGGCTTGCATGCATGGGCATTTGGGTTGTTTTCTTCAGATCTCAACTTATTTATCTGGTTATGTCAGAATAACAACGCTGGGTCTCACATGATTAAGAGTTCATTTCAGTCGTTTTCTCAAGATCTTAAGAAATAAGGTAATTATCACAGGAAATTCTGCTATGCAATCCAGAGTTAACCAGTTAAACAAGTCTGCTTAAGGATTCTGCAATCTGTAGTCTTCAAGTTCTTTTAATTTTCGGGAAATTTAAAACTCTTAAATATCATTAAGAATATGTAAGATCAGACTTTTTGGGTCATTGAGAAGTCTGGGCATTTAAGTGGTGATACATGCTAGGGACATGCAATAAAAAGGGCTTTCATGTTTTATTTTCTGGTAAATGTAATTGAAAAATCACACAATGTAACCTACACAGCCATATTTGTCTCAAAAAGTTCCTTTTTTCTTCAAAGAAACATTTTACAACACTTCTCTTTGTGGCCAAAATGTGCTTGATGTTTTCTGTCTACATTAACACCTTCTGCTTCCCTCTGCTTCCAATTTTTTTCTCCCTTTTCTCTTATCCATTTCAGCCCTTTTTCTCAATCCTATGTCACCCCATCACAGTGTGTCAAGAGGACTCCAGGTCAGCTGTGTAGTGGCATGAACTCCCCTCTTTACAAACTCCTCACCAGGGGCTAGTTTACTACCACAGGAACACATACATCTTTGCTGAGCGTTAGTGTGTGTCCAATTGTTTTTATTGCGCACAGGCACTGATGACCATTCATATTAGCTGACATGTATTTCATTGGTCGTCTGCTCAGGTCAAGTCTCATAAAATAAACAAAGAACTGAGGTGGCTTGATTGAAGAAAAAGGCAAAGAGCGGCACCAGAAGGACAGTGCGCTCTGAAAACAGGATGGTGGGGGTCAGAGAGGCAGACAGTGAGAGAGGAGAAAGTTGCACACACACACACACACACACACACACACACACACACACACACACACACACACACACACACACACACACACACACACACACACACACACACACACACACACACACACACACACACACACACACACACACACACACACACACACACACACACACACACACACACACACTGCTGGCTGCTCTAAATGTGGCTTGTAGAAGGAAATTCTGAAATCTGAGTCTTGGCACCAGACAGGCTGGAAGCAGGCAGGCTGCTGGACGCAGAGAGGGAGAGAGGGGGGGGGGGCAGTATTACTAGAATTCATATAGCAGTCCCCTCTGTTTGGCTCTTATCAATTTAAAGGCAACATGAGGCCATGCTAACACTGCATTATGCAGCCCCTTATGCACACCAGGTTGGCATGGCAACACAACAAATGCACACATATTTGCGCTAATATATGAAACCATACGCATGCATATGTGCAGCCCTGTGTAGAGATTTCCAATGACTGTATAGCCAAGATGACACTATTTAAGGTCTACTTCTAGGGCTAAGACTTCTATGAGGTATGTATCAGGTGTGTCTTAATGTTTCAGCGGAACACATTTGCTAAAAACATCCTCTTTCACTGTGTCGCCAAGGTGTCCAAACAGTGAGATGTGGATGGATGATCCTTCCAGATGTGGGTTGGAAAACTTGCCTGGATGCAATGTACCTGATCAGCAGATTGTTGACATGACCTGTGGTGCTCATATGATGTTCTTTTGATAATGAGCAGTCTCTTAAGTGCTGAGAAAACACTTCAGACTGTTGCAGGCGAAACTGATACCAGACGAGATACAGACGTTTTCTTTTGTTTGACACCATGGTTTACACCATTTAGAGGATGTTTTTCCACTATTGAGTCATCCAGTTTTTGGAACCCGCTGTCCACTCAGGCCTCAACTTTCTCTTTTTGATTAGCTGGGTGTGCTGAGAATGTGCACCACATGTTTTTTCTGAAGGGATTTTATTTGTCTTTGTTAGTTAAAAGCAACTCAGGCTGTTTTGACTTTTCTTGTTTACATATGAAAAACCCTGAACATAGCTTGATTGTGATAAGTCTTTGCTAACATCTTTGGTACCCATGCTGCTTTTTTTACACTTCTGCTGTTAGTCACACTTAGTCAAAAAGTAAGTGTAGTGGAAAACCCTGTAGGCATTCTGCTTTTACTTATTTGTGGAACTCATAAGTGACTTACTTTGAAGTGTGAGCTGGGTGTGTAACTAGTCAGAAAACACTGGATACCAGGTACATTTCACACCACATTTCACACTACATGTTCACAATGCTCTTTACCTCTAATTTTTCGTAGTCTTTTTCTGTCTTTCCTTTTATCTTGTCCTCTTCTTCTCACTCTCTCTCTCCCTAGGGAAAGAGTGGGCGGCCTGCTGTATGTTTAACCTTTGAAGTGTTCCCGCTGGGCTGAGCAAGGCCTGCCACCTGTTGGCTCTGTGTGCGTGCATGTGCTCTGTGTGTGCACACAGAGGTAAATCTCTCTAATTTTGATGAGCAGAGACAACAGCGGAGTCACCATGGGGATGTGGCGGCGTGCAGTGGACGACGTTCTCAGGAGGGGGGGGGTCTAAGGTGGGATCACACTGACACAAACATACACACAACCCCTCCTCTGTCAGATGCTTGGTGACACCATGTCTCCCACGGCGATCGCGGGCCCAGCCTGGGTGGCTCCAGGCCTTCTGTGTGTCTCTCTGTATAGCCGTGTGTGTGTGTGTGTGTGTGTGTGTGTGTGTGTGTGTGTGTGTGTGTGTGTGTGTGTGTGTGTGTGTGTATGTATGTGTGACACCAAAGGGGTCCCTGCCTGGACCGCCATATGCCACCCACCCAGCTAGGGAGAGATGAGGGGTGGGGGCGACCCCTGGCCACTGAAGCCACCAGTTGGCCAATTCTCTCAGTCACACGCCGGCCGGGCGCCATGTTTAAAGTCCCACGGCTGTTTATCTGTGATGGAGATGTAGGGTGGGGGTGAGGGGTCATTATCCTGACTGTGATAAATCCTTTGTAAAAAAATTATAACTTGCATGGATGGATGCATGGAAAGTTTAAGTGCGTGCATGATTACACAAACTCATGTGACAGGTGGGAACAGTTGACAGTTAATACAAAAATAAATATTGATGTAGACTGAACAAAATTGAAAAGCGTTGAGGAAAGCCCATGGCATTTCACTCCTGTTGTGAAATTTCCTTTTCTTTTACTGTAGATGGAGCATTACAAAGAAACACAATGAGATCACTCCCAGATCCAGTAGATCTAGAGACTGGTTTACTTGCAGTGGTTCAAATTGAGCCTTTATATGACAATCTAGATTGATAAGGCCTGAAATAACATTCATAATGAGGCAAAAGTTGGAGAACTCAGTTGGTGGTCAGGTGGAGGTGTGTCAGATACACAGAAGAACCAGGAAATGAATGGCGACATTAACAAGGGAATTGAGTTTGTCATAATAAATCATTTTTTGGGTACCTGGGACTCCAGGGGAACACTTGTTGTCATATCGTATAGGTACTTTATTTTATCTGTCCAAATCTCATGGCTTTTTCAAAATGCTTGTTCCTTATGGCTTTATATCATCTTTCCAACGGCATAAGATTCATTGCCAAGAACCATTGTTACAACAAAGAAATAATCTACCAAACACAAATGTCCTTACTTTTTGTGCGATGTTTATATATGTTGGTCTGATGACATAAATTACTTGACTTTGATGATTTGATTTGATGAGAAACAATAGGTGGATTGTAATACTATGATGGTTGGAATGTGCAATAGTTTATTTGATAAGGTCCTTCAGGTACACTTGGTAGGATAAGGGTTAACAGAGATTGTGGAAGATTTCTTAGATTGAGTGGAAAACATGGATGACTGATTGAGTTTGAAATGGGAAGAGAGAATCATAAATAAGAGAAGAGAAAAATATTTCCTGTTTGTTGGCCCTCACAGTGCTCCTGTTCCTTTGTGCATGACGTGGGTGTAGAGGTCTGTACTACCTGGCCTTCCTATCTTGATCTGCTAACCATTTTCCAAGGCTAGTTTCAAACCACAGGCCTCCTGGGTCCCCAACTGATTTTCTTTCAGCTTCTGACCCCAAACACAACCCTAACACACACTCACACTCACACACAACCACACTCACAGAAAGTGGGCAAAGAGCTGTAGTTTCCTTGCCTTGGTTGTCTTTTATCAGCTTATAAGCAACACATGGAGCCGCACTAGCCCTCTGACCCACTGGCTGTCTGTCTCTGCACACAAGCACACAGTAACACACAGACACACAACATTACATTTATTTTTTTCTCCCATACTCTTTATTTCCTAACTTCTCCCTTTCCTCTCTCTTTCCAACTCCACAGTCCAGTCTTCAGTTCTCTTCGTCACTCATTCTGGCTGTCGCTCTTCATCAACTTTTCAATCTGTCTTTTCATCCACTTCAGTCTCAATCATTCTCACTCTCTCCTCCTCCTGCAACCCTCCTCTTCTTACCTATTTCAGTCTCCTCTGACATCCCACTTTTTTTCCCTCCCCTACTCCCCCTGCCCCGTCTCTATGTGCCTGTGTGCTGAGTTGAGGTTTGGAGTGGAAACCAGAGTATCAAGTCGGAGACACACAGGACAAGAGGGAGCCAGCCTCATAAATCTCCCTTAGTGAAGCCTGCAGCATCCCGAGTCAGGAACACATTGTGTGAGTGTGCGTTAATATTTGAGTGCATGTACAGTAAAATTGTGTGTGTGTATGTGTGTGTGTGTGTGTGTGTGTGTGTGTGTGTGTGTGTGTGTGTGTGAGAGCATGCATACATGTATGCTTAAAGCTATGCATATTTTTAAAATTGCAAATTAAAGCAGACACTTCAGAGCTGTATGCATTTTTGTTTGTATGGCTGCATTTATTTGTTTAAGGGCATGCGAGTGTGTGTTTTTTTGTCTGAGCTTGTTTATATGTCAGCTCATGTGTACACATGTGTATGTTGGTGTGTCTGTATAACTCCTGGCCCTTACAAAAGCAAGGAGGTATTCGAGCCAGGAAGGTCACAGACCAATACATTTTTGTCCAACTCATCACACGTGATGCTGCTCAGCCAGTTAAATCTTTTCCTTGGACCAGGCAATGCGAGTGAACATGGTGAGTGTGAGAATACAGAAACACGCGGAGGAGTAATTGGAGAGAAAAGTCTAAGACACACAGAAGCAGAGAGTGAGTTGGGGCAAAGTAGACATGGTGTGCTCTAAAATTAGAAAAGAAGACAGAAGGGACATCGCACAAAGAGTAAGGAAATTTGTGTTTGGTAGATTATTAATTTGTTGTAACAAGGCTTATTGGCAATAAATCTTATACCGTTTGAAGGCTCCTGTTTGTTAAATGAATAAACTGTTAAATCGCCAAAATGTCTTGATTCTCCAGACTTTAATTATCCAATCCACTAAACGACACCAAACAAGAGTCAACAGCAGAATAAGCTGTTTGGCATTGGCATTGGAAGATTTGGCAAGTTTTTCATGGGCGCAACCCACATACTGAGCTCTGCTGCTCATTCCACAAATGCATGTTCCTTACAAATGTGGCACCATTTAAAAGGGAAATAAACAGGCTTTCCAACGGTATAAGATTTATTGCCAAGAAGCATTGTTACAACAAATAAATAATCTACCAAACACACATTTCCTTACTTTTTTGTGCAATGTTTATGTTCATTCTCCCCACAGGCAGTTTAAAACAAGACTGACTTGTATTTTTTCATCTAACGATCATTAAATGCGGCAGTGTCAAACATCAGTACAAGACAAAGCACATGTGTTTTCAGCGATCATGCCAACTCAAAATCCGATCTGAGGACACAAAATAAATGAACTAAGAGCCCAATAAGATTGATCCACCAGATTCCTGACACAATCATTCACTGACCGACAACTTGCCAACAATGTTCCCTTCAAGTTGTTCTGGTTTTGGGTCAACATAGAAATCCTTTGACTGACTCGTTTTTTGTCTGACACAATTCAAAAAATGTCAACAGGTCGAGCTGAAGTTAATTTCTCTCACTTAAGAGAAAGTGTGAGAGTTAGTCAGTCAGTTTTTGACTAAACTAGACTAACAGGGTCCCTCAGAATCTATGGCACTGAATCAGATCACAAGTTAGACATTATGATGCTCGGGACCCTCACTTTAGGACATTTTCTGGAACTGAACCCTTTTGAATTCTAATTGAATTATAGAGCTTTCAATCATGTCGAATGATCTCCATCAGTAAATCGTGGCATAGCATCCGTAACGTGATGTAACGCATTCGTTTGTGAACCTAAGATATTAAGCTTCAAGTTGAGCACCTGGGCCATCTTTCCCCAAGAAACCAAAATGACCAGATTTAAATGACAGGCTGTATACACAATTTTACATCTCTATCTCGTGGTAGTTTAATGTCCATCACATGTAGCCATTCAAAAAAACCAAGCCCGCTTTATCATCGATTTTACTCCTAATGGGACCATTATTTACTAAATTAACATACATTTGCACTGAAGAAGACTTACTGTAATATTACAGATATTCTTCACTAAATGTTTACTGAGGAGATAAATCCTCAGCGAAGTAGGGTTATTATTGTTGTCTGGTTATGTGCAATCTTCTTCTTACAACAAGTTGATTCTCCCCCTGCTGGACATTAGAAGTAATACAGCTTTAAGGCACCTCCACATTGGCTTTACTTTTGAAACCAAGAGGCTACGTCCACTTCTTATCTATAGTTTACAATTGAGCCCCATCCAGTTTGACACACTGTACAACAATACTGATTTCCAATCACCTACATGTGATTAGTGTTTTACCTTTTGTAGATTATTAGCTACCACTACAAACTACATACAGTATTGGGTCAACCTCACCAAATTTTGTATCTACGGTAAATTTCAACTTTATCAAACTGAAATAATGTTCTACACTTTGGCTCCAGGCTTTCTATGTGTCAAAGCTTTTCAGCGTTAAATACATTCTCAAGATGATGTCATTTTAAATCAGCCAAAGAGCAAAAGTAAGATGTCAGAAAATGGCAGCACAAGCAGGATTCTTTCCCATTCTTCAATGATCTTTAACAGTATGTTATGATCAGAATTTCTAAAGAGCAGAATTATAGCAATCTCTAACCTCTTTGTTTGTCTGTCTCATTTAAACTGACAGCTCTCAGGCACAGAAGAAAGGAAAACTCTAAAGAGAGGATGAAAAAAGAAAGAGCTGGGAATATTAAATCAAATTAGAACCAAATGGGGCCAGTGGCAAACTGTCCAAAACCACTTTACACCCAGGCCTCTTGGGCATTGCCCTCCTTTTTTCCACCCAGACTTTGGTGATTTCTCTGTGTTCTTATTGATTCCCTTTGTGCACAGTTCATATGGATTAGCACTTTGGAACCCCTGTTCCCCCTTTCATACCCAACTCAACACAATGTTAACTATTACAATGTGTGTTTGCTTGTGGATGTGTGTATGAGCATGAATATCATAGAGTAAATCAGACGTGCAGAGTTTCTACCTCTCTTTATGTCTGTGTGGTGGTGTTTGGGTGTGTGTTAGCATATTGATTATTGGAAGGGCAGATTTCTTTCCCTTCTGACATTGAAGTTAAGATGTCATCAACTGCACTCTTTAAATTTCCACTTGGTTCAAGTGCTGAATGCTGTAATACAGGGTGATGTTTAAATAGTTATGTATAGAGTTTCCTCTCCAGGCGTACTGCAGGGGAACTGTTCTGGGAAATAAAAACTGCTTGGCCGACATGCGTGGCTGCCTCTCCATTGTACTCAAGGGTTTTCGGCAAATGACTGGAACTACCTCACTGTCACCATGAGAGGATATGGAAATAAAGATTTATTTACTGGCACTATGCCGTAGCAGATTCAATGTCTTTTTATAACCCATGTGTGGACTGTACTTGATGTCTCCTGTGTCCAATAAATGGACAGGAAACAATGCAGCAAATATACACATCAGGACAGGAGACCTATATTTAGTTGAGTGAATAAGTTTGCTACAATTTTTCCCAATTACGTTACAAATGTACATTGCAATTTCAATACTGATGGTTTCTGGGACCAAAACGTGTCTTAACAAGAAGCAAAAACTCTCCTATTTCCCATTTATTACTCCCACCCTCCCACTCCTCCTACTTTTTCTCCACTCATACCCTCGAGGCCATTTACTTTGATTACTAATAACAATAACACTGCCATTATCTTTTATTATCGCACTCCCCCAAGGCCCTGCCAGCTCTTACAAACTTTGATAAAGCTACAAAACACCTCCTGTTTCAAGCTTGTATATGGGGCTGCCTTGGCTCAGAATTCCCTTAATAGACCCAGTTTGTTTGGGTATCTGACGGAAATAGACATAAACGGCAGCGGTCCGCTTAATAGATAGTAAAGTGTTAAGTCACCTGAGAGTGCTTTATTGCTGAGCACTGCTGGGAAGTTTCCAGACATATTGGTTGATAACCTCACATTTCCACATTTCACTTTCATTAAAGGCATAAACATGCCAGTGAGAGCTTTCTTAAACTGCTTTTCAGCCTCTGACTCATGGCATAGAACACATACTACGATATGAATTGATAAAGATTGGGAAAACAGATCAATTTGAAAACACACAAGCACTTTTTTAAACTAATTTTTTCAAATAAAATATGAAAGGTAAAATACTTTTAATTAGGGCTCTGCTAATATCATATCATACTGCTATCAAGTTAGCCCTGCAATGTTTACCCCAACAGCGGTGGGTCTCATTGCATTATAAAAATGAGAGCAAAATGATTAAACCACTCCCCAGACAGGACTAAAGGAAGTACTTTCAATGTACAACAATTCCAAAAATGCAACTGAGTCATGGGATTTTTTCAATCGATGCTACAAACACATGTGTTTTCCTTCTGACCGCCTTGATGACTGTGCATTCCAGAGGAGCTGCACTGGTCTTGTCAGAAGCCGGACCAACCTTGTTTCACCTCCCAGCATCATGACTCAGCCCCCAACCTTGAATCTCTCCTCCAGGGGTCCCTTGTTTATTATGTCACAAAAGACCAGTCACACTTCCCTAACGGTGGCTCGCCGCCGGAGAAAGTCAGAATCAAGCTGTAGTCGAGCCCCCCCTCATTCCTCTTGTAAATGAGCATGTCCAATCTACCCACTGCGTTTCATTAAAACCAGACTACATCAATCAGGGCCTGAACTTTAAAGGCCAGGTCCCCTCTCCGGCAACATTGAGGAAAACACGAAGCTGTAAAGTGAAGGACCTCACACTGCACATTACACTCCAAATGCTCATACACTTAACACCACATTTCTGCTGGCAGACCACACAACGCAACATTAGTCCAAGACCACACAGTAGGTCTCGTAAGGCCGACAAAAGACCTTGAAAGACCTCACACTGGGTGTTAGCATGATTAGATGGGACCTCAGAGAATCCCACACCTGTAACTCCAGAAACCGCAAAGTAACTCTACTAAACAGCTACTGTAGTCCCTGCGCAGCAATTAGAAACCTGGAAACTGTTTAAAACCCATGACTGGTTGGACATTTTTACTTGACCAAATGAAGTGCAAAGGAAGTGTAAGATCCGCTTTAATCCAGGTCTATTTTCCCACAAGTGAGAGAAGTATGAAAGAAGAGCCAAGACTACATAGCAGGAAGCTCAAGGGGGGATGCCAGATGGACAGACGCACAGCAGGATGGATGGGTAGATAAACTAGTAGAGGCTAAGCGAAAAGAGGGGAGACTGGGAAGGAGTCCCATGGGTGGGGACTGGGAAGGCAGCCCTCGTGATGGAAATCTTTCAAACTCCTTTCATCAGCTGCCTGAGGACTGGAGCTTTACAAAAGCAAGATGAGCCGGCGCCACTGGAGCTGCTTGGCGCTCTTCAACGAAACCCAGACCCAGAGACAGAGCACAGCCTATCACCACTCAGCCCACTCCTTGCCCACGCCCCAAACACCAGCCCCCAATCCTCCTCAACCTCTCTCTTGAGTTTGTACAGACACAACACAGCAAGAAGACCCTGGCAGTTGTATCTCTTTTGCTAAGTGTCACTTTTTGGATTTCAAGTATGATTATCAAAATATTCTCCAAATGGTGCTTCAAAAAAGTTCATCAGTCTAATTTAATCATAATGTTCATAGTTTGAGAGAAGCCTGAAAGATTGGGGCTCAAGTCTGTGTACTGCCACTGCTTCATGACATTTCTCACAAGGAAATAGTAGGGCAAAGAAACTTTTTAGAGATCATGAGAAAATGTGATGAGACAGAGTATGAGATGGTCTTAAGTCCTACCAGTCCACACTCAAGGAACGTCTCCTGTAGGATGAGGGTCTGTCTGACGTAGTCTTCTCTGCCTTTGCCACACGCTCTTTGAGGGAGAGGCGATGAGTAAATTTGTAGATCCCCGTCTCTGACCTAAGAGGTAGAAGAAGAATAAATGGATCAGGATAACTCTGATGCCTGGCTTAAATCTTGGGCTTGATCTTCAAGAAACCTTTTGTTTGGCCCCATATTATTTTATTATACATTATACAGATATTACTTATATGTATTATTTAAATTTTACCCTGATAATATTGTCCCTTTGATAACGGTCTATAATATCCACCGTTTTACAGATGATACTGTTCTATTCACTTCTTTTCTATATTGTTTTTCTAACAATGTGCTATCTGACATCTTGTATCTGTGTTACCCATGACTACTGGATCCTACCAAGACTTCTCTACTAACAGTCTAGTGCTTAAGGTACTGTGACTTTACTATGACTTTGAAAAATGTGCATCTAGCTTTATAATCCCAAAAGGAGGAATTATTTACACACTCAGAAGATCGTCAATCTCATTTCTGGTCATCAATTCCAGATCTTAAACCACTTAACCTCAGGGTTCATTGTTTTCAGTGAGTGTTGCCTTCTTTTGGTTTGTTTTAATTCTGCATTTCTCTGCCTCTCTGACATTATTGCAAATGAGGTATACGTCATTGAATTTAGAGACTTAAATGAAGGTTTGAATGAACATTTTGAGTAATAGTTTAGGAGAAGTGAACATCCAATTGGAATAAAAGTGGCTAGACATGGCAGTGCACTACTTCCAGCTAACACATAGAGGGACTGATATTTGTACAGGGGGTTTATCATCTATGTTATGTGTTATCTATCTATGAATATCCATCAATCAGTCAATCAATAAATCTTTATTTGGATAGCTGCAGTTCATAACAGATGTTATCTCAAAGCACTTTACAAAAAGAGCAGGTACTCTTTGTTATACTATCTACAAAAACCCAACATTAATCCACAATGAGCACAGCACGAAGCAACATTTAAAAGGCGTAGTTACGGTAATAACGTTACAGTAGTACTGTAACTTTGCCTCTTAAAGGCTGTTTTTCCTTGCCACGAAAAACTGCCTTTAAGAGGCAGAAACCTCAAGCAGAACCAGACTCATTCTGTGTTAGAGAGAAAGATTGAACATCAAAAAATAAAAATGATTTATAGCTACAATACGAGAAGTAATGGTAAAAGTATGTGTGTATTAGCAGTAAAATGTAAGTATGATAATAGACTGATCATTCTAATAGTAACATTAGAAACACTAATGATGATGAAATAGGTAGGACTGATTCTGTTGATTATTGAGTTAAAGTTGAGCAGCTGCACGTTAACATTTAGAATAATAATAGTAAAGGTAAGGCTGATATTAATAGTTGTGGTTCTTACATTATATTTTCAATATAAAAATATTCACTGAAGATTCAGTATTTCAGGAGAGAATTACTGCATTTCTTTTACTAAAAACTAAACAGAGTTTAGCAGAAACGTTCAGTGGAAATGTGGACCGAGACATTGATAAACTGTGTTACAATGCTGCTGCTCCCACAGGAAACATTAGGTTTCAGGGAAAGCCGCATACTTCCTGCGTAATTTTCTCCAAATCTTTTTCACAGGAAAAAAAAAGTGAAGTCACACACATTTTAATCTCCTCTACTGGGCTGCCAATGTCCCAGCTCAACTTTCTGTTCAAAATTAAACACAGGAAATGTAATATTTCTTCCTTTCTAGCACGGGACACATTTGATGAGACTCAGCATTGCAATATTGCTGTGCTAACAGTGGGGACTAATCAAAATGTAATAATATTCTCTATCAAAGAGCCAGGCTTACCGAGGAACATTTCCAGAGCACAGAAGAGTTTGTGATGTCAATTCTCACAACCAACCAAGCAAAGGGTTACATAAAGGCAGCCAAAGTGAGTGAATAATGTTAATGTAAGTCAAAGCACTACACAATAAAAACAAGACTATACTATAAAATGCACCATTTAAATAATTTCCTGCTGGTCCTGCATGAGCATTTCTTTTTTAATGACAGAGGATTACATAAAGTGATACCCAAGCATTGTGCAGCACTAATCTCACACACATGCTGTTCCCATTCCATTATGAAATGATAAAACGTTCCTAATAATGACTCATATACTCTCACACACACATACATAGATCTCCTCTCAACCTCAGCCAAAAAGCATTTTAGTCTCCATGGTGAGCTCAGTTGGAGACAAACTGCAGGGGTGGTTGGATTGAGGGGAGCATGGACTACTGGGGTGCACCCTGCCACTCAAACACAAAGCTTGTTTTTGCCATCACTGTCGTCAGTTTATGCGAGATGCTGAAGAAATAACAGCTCACATAAGGCTTCAATAAAACAGGACTGATGAAATCGTACACAATAGTTCATGCTGTTAACTTTGATTACTGAACAGTGACATGGATGAATGACAGTGTGGTGATGCGTCCAGATAGGCCTAATTCAATTGCCACATTGGCAAAATGTCACATGCTCTTTTTTGGCATCCAAATAAATGAGGAATCCTTACGTTCTTGACAAGTAGATGGCTTCACTAAAAGACTGAAGGTCTGAGAGCTTCCTGTCAAATCTGTTTCTTATGCAAGAGCCAAAAAAGATTTAGGAGACTGTTTACTCAAAAAGATGCAATTGGATTGATACATTTATTGAACCATTAACATTAAAAAATTGTTGTAGTGTGGAAAAGGACTACTGTGACTTTGGAAAATAAAATGAAAGCCTTTGAAAGGTTACAAATCTGTTCCAACTCGGCTTTCTGCTACCCTTTTCAGCATCCGGATCCATGACAGGCATCATAAATGAACACCCTCTGAGCACCAACTTAATAAAACTAAGAGAAAAAAGTGACATGTGCAAAAGTACATTTGGATATTAAATAGATCTTCTGCAGAGTGAAAATGGGTATGGAATCAAAGCTTTG
Organism: Tautogolabrus adspersus; assembly: GCA_020745685.1. Lineage (NCBI taxonomy): Eukaryota > Metazoa > Chordata > Actinopteri > Labriformes > Labridae > Tautogolabrus > Tautogolabrus adspersus. The sequence goes on from CM036554.1 coordinate 11,193,173, forward strand.
AGGTGACGGACTACAAAGAAACCTACATTGTGGCCAAACTTTGAATACATCTACGAAAAGCTTTCTTTTTGGTCTAAAAAATTGAGAGGAATTACTTATGATTGAAAATAGAAACCCTGCAAATATTATCAAATGAATCAATGCTGACTGATGCACTGTCATATCACTTAACCCACAGAGCAACTCTTGATAGTACTATTTGTTGTTATTCACAGAGACATAACATTAATCGACCTACGAGCGAGCATTGGGCAGCAGTGTCAAGAAAGAGCTTCCCGGTAAGGCCAGCTGTTCCGCTATAAAGACGTTGTCATAACCCGAGTTCCCACTCAAAATGACCTCATGCTCTGGCTTATCAAGTAGAACAACCCCCCGTCCTACCGCCTCCGTTTCCACTCCTACACCCTCAACTACTGTTTCCTGACCCTAAGCCAGCTTCTCCAAAGAGTTGGTTGACCTCGTGGACAAAGAGGCATATTTTCCCATATGAATCACACAAATGGGGTGTGGGATTTTGGTCAGACGGCAAAGCAACCCCTAATTGATGGTATTAAGTTGGGCTGGGCTCCTTCTTCTTCAAGGGCTTTTAATTGAATTAGTAGCACTGCCATATGCATGCCAGCTACTGCCAGCCATTGATGCTGATGTCCCTTTACATAAAACATAGATTTAACTGAATCTCTGATTCATAAATAGACTCCAGGAATGATTGGTTGGGATCATCATTGGTTGTTGTAATTGCACCGGTTTAAATAGATCTAATGTGTTTGGCCTGTGACCAATAGTTACATTAAGAGTTCCCTGTAAAACTTCAAACAAAGTTTTGGATCAAACACATGACATGACACGACCATAGGATAATGACTTCAATGCCATGAAAACACATAGGATCATGACTTCAAAGACACGGGGGGCCAGTGGACATAGAAGACTCAGGGAATCCCTTTGAGGGGTTTAAAGAAAAAATGGACATATGAAGCAGGTGGGTCTCTATGGAGGGGATCTGCTGGCAACTGGCTGCCTCTTGATTCTCTGAGAGCCTCGACCCTGGCCCCGCCCCCCTGCAGCTGTCCATGATAACATCACCACAGCAGGCACACTGTGATGATGCAATCCCCTTAGAGGCCCTCTCAGGATATCCCAGCCGATTATACTCTCATCAGAATTATATTTTGTCTTTCATTTTTCCTGGTGTTGATTACTGTTAAACAAAATCTGTCATTGGATTTGTTGTTTTTTTCTTATTAAACCGAGGCTTGAAGAGGATGCATTAAATCCCTACATAATTAACTGATCCTGAAGCCATGTGATCCTATGCACACACAACCAATGAGACTTGAGTTATATCTTCACCAAGAAAGTGTACACATGAAACAAACCAGTGTGTCAGGTTCCTGCTCGGCCTTTAATTCTACTAAACAAACCCAAAACAGATACATCTGTATGTGTCATACCCTTGACAGTTCACACCTCAGCTGCTTTTGCTCTTAATGGACATGAACCAAGGCTTATAGATCGTTTGAGACCGGGCAGAATTGGTGCAGATCACTTTCTCAGCATCAACTCTGTATTGGGAGCTTTTCTATTTGTTTTCTCTTTTACTACAATCTGTTTTAGCCTGTCCACTTGACGCTCAAGCAACTTCCCACTAGACCCTGTGTTAAAATGCCCAGGAGGTATTTGGTGGCTGTGCGTGACAGGTGGATGCTGCTGGCTGTCTTCTAGACATCAATATGGTCAAATCTGTCAGTGAAGTTAACAATTCTGCTGTGTTGTGTTGTCGATTGTAAAAATAGTATAGCTTCAGAAGAAGAAGATATACTTCATTAATCCCACAAGGGGAAATTCAACATTACATTTTTTTTTTGGCTTTTTGTGCCTTTATTGTAGAGACAGGATAGTGGATAGAGTCGGAAATCAGGGAAAGAGAGCGGGGAATGACGTGCAGGAAAGGAGCCACAGGTCAGATTCGAACCCAGGCCGCTTAGAGGACTACAGCCTCCATACATGGGGCGCGCACACTAACCACTGCGCCCCCAAAGCTTTAAACCTAGGGGTTTTCTTACTAGGAGCTATACATTTTCTTCTAATGAATGCACACCTGACTTTGTTTCATATGTTAAGATTTGTTGATCTCCTGGTTGAATACACGCATTATATGTATATGTTAGATAAATGGTAAATAATACAACAAGCCCCGTTCTTCATAGACTGGTAGATCACACAGAGGGCTTAGTGTGAGACGTGTTTATAAAAGGATCCCAAAGCAGAACTCTATGCATAACACAATCTATGTGGTCTGTCTGAGGTTGGGCTGCCCTCAACCACAGATCTTACTCCAGATTACTAAAACACAGACACTATAGTGAATCATAAGCAGGACAGACAAACACCTGACCCCATTTCAACAATTATGGCCAATGGCTGCCTCCCTAAAACAACTATTTAGGATTGGAGGGAAAACAGAGCGCTAGGATTTCTTGCATCTCAATCTCCATCTATGGCTTCTTCTCTCTGCCAATAGAAAGTCTATTACGCCAAAAAAGAATGTGGGCACTCAACCATATAACAGATACATGCAAAAGAAATGGATGCAAGCACACACACAAAAACACAGTTTAATTCAGGGACATACCCCTCGATGTGTTTCATTAGGTAAACAAAAAGGCTTTCAGTGGTCCAATCATAAAAGAGCGCAGCCAAGCTATGAACATTGCTAATTAAAATGTGCTCAAAGAAAGCCTTGTTTTCCACTCGCCATCTCCATCCAAACCCATGTCTGTGTGTACGTCTCCCTACGTGGCCGAGGCTGCTTTTATTTCATTTGGACTGGGGACTCACCAATAAAACATGATATTTCTCAAGCTAATGAGCCTTTCCCTCATTTGTGATATGTTTGCATTGACTTTAATTGCTTGAAGTGTAATTTCTAATCACTAGGGTGAATAAAAAGAAGCTCTTTTTCTGCACTTTTGTGCATTATACCTGATTCGGTTTGGAGACGATAAAAATGAGGGTCAGTTTTTCTTATAACATTTTTCTTATTTAATGCAGAAAAATGTGACACTGTTCTACTAAACAAATGTCAACACAAAGCTAATATGTTGATAGAAGAAGTTTCTAGCACCCAAAGGTCCAAAGGAGAGGAGAGTCACAGCCAGCTCTTTTCCTTGACAAGTAAATGCTAACAATAACTCCCTCAGCCTAAAGTGCTAATGAGCTAATCATACAGCTACGCGCCAAAGAAAGGGACTCTGTTATCTACCTACGCACATCTTCTCATATGCTACCCATCCACCCACAGTGAACGGAGATATTTCCATCCTGGCTCTTTTCCCTCCATTGCCTCATTTGTTACATTTCTGAGTCACACTCAACATTTCATCTTCTTTTATAAAGCATCTCCCTTTTATTACTGTGAGGCCTATTACTACCGTTTCTTTTCTTTTTGTTTTTTTAACAAAATTGGCGAACACCGCCCAGGAATTGCCAGGGAGACAAAATAGAGGTAGGAATTCAACGTCTTTTTAACTGTAGTTGGCTCCCTTTGGTGTTGGGTTTGATACAGTTCCCTGTGTGTCGCCCTCTGCTTTTGATGTGTGGCATAAGGCTGACTCAACACACTGAGATATGCCGATGATGGATCTGCAGTCAAATCAATCTTGAATTGAGCTGACAAGCGCATGGCAGCCAGTAAAGTATTAGAGACTGAAGCTGGAGTACCATACTAGGAGGGAGTGGGCAAGGCAAGCCGTCCCACAGACAATTTACACTTTCCACCCTACCCACTTTTGGTTGGCTGGGATGAAATAATAATGTGATTTGCATGAAAATAATCCGGGGTTATTAAATGTCTATCTTATTGGAAAAATGTGGTGACACCAAATTGAACATACTGCCATATTGCAGTTCCAGCTGACACAACTAACCTACAGTATTGACTATTCACACAGCGGCCATCTTTCTCTGCAGAGTGGGAAGCTCAAAATGCTGTTATATTTACATACTGCTGTTTTCCAGGTTTCAAGTTGTATAATTAAAACACTGACAAATGTTTAATTCACTGGTTGATGAATTCGTGCAACTGAAAAGACCATGGATGGATGTCAGGGGTTAAGAGCCAAATGTTAAGATTTCAATAAATCATTATTTGTATAGCGCCAACTCATAACAAATGTTATCTTAAGACACTTTACAAAAAGCAGGTAAAAGAACTTACTCATTGCTATATTACAAAGATCCAACGTTAATCCATCATGAGCACAGCACTAAGCAACATTCTGAGCCAGATATCTTGGGCAAAACCAGACTCATGATGAACAGCCATCTGCGCAACCACTCTCAGACAACAGTAAATGTTAGCTTTTAGTATTGTAAAGTAGGAAGTGCCTAAAGCCAAAAGGAAGGCCAAAAGTTATAGCTTACTCAATTTCTGAATGCACAGGCCATTGTCTGATGATGCTATGTCCTTTTTTGGAGCGACAGACAACTTTTGGGGGTTTATGCCAACGGCTAGCGATAAGGGACTTACAGCCAAGACTTTCTCTACAGTTCATATATGTAAGAATGGAATTGGCGTCAAGAGGGGACATCTTAAAGCAAATTGTCAGTTTCACTTGCATGCAGAAGTCTTGTATTTGAATTAATTCAAGCTAAATGTCTTCAGGAATCCAGGACTACACTGCAGAGAAAGTTTTCTGCCTTTTTTTTTGCTCTCCGCTGTTTTCCTGCATTCAATGAAAGCCCACTGAAAAGCTAGCGGACAATTATACCGGACAACATACGGAAACCAGAACCCTCCTGATACCCCAAATAGATTCTGTATTTTAATTCTAATGCAGTTATAGTTAACTGAAGTTAGCCAAGAATATCAGCTAACGTAACGTTAGCTAGGACGTGGTTCAATGCTAAAGTTAGCTGTCATCATGTGGTAGTCTAGGAGTGATAAAATATGTTACATATTAACCTATGTCTCTTAAGATTTTCACTTCCAATATTTTTTTTTTGTTGCTTATTGAAAGGCCGGCAGTGAATGAATTTCATTGTTTTACACACTGTATATTTATCAATCTTAAAACCTGGATACAGTCATACAACCTAAACAAAATGTTGAATGATGACATGTAAACTTTAATGACAGTCACCCCGAATCCAAGGTGAGCAGAGGCACTGACTGTGATTTATTAGTGGGCCACAATCCAGGAAAGACATACAGTAACATAATAATGTCTGAGTGTCTAGGGAGCTGGGCTTATCTGATCGAATCGGACAGCCTTAACGCTGCTGCCAAATATCTACATAAACCTGGTAACGGTCAGCAGTTGCCATACACAACACATAACATCACATGACATTGAAACCCACTAATAATTCCACACAGAATCTCATAATTCTCTGCAGAATCTCCACATAAAACTCCAGCTGGTCTCTGCTAGGACACAGAAAAGCTGATAAAACCTTGTGGAGCCTGGATCTTAACCCCCTGTATTGGTACAGAGTATTGCAGCAATGTTGCTGGTCTATAAGGGTTAATGGCTCACTTGCTCACTGGCTGACTAGCTAACGGGAAAAAAAAAAAACAGTGTGTGTACTCTTTGTGATTTGTAGAAAATATGCTATCATTCCAGAGAATGAGTCTGAATTGCTTATGTGAGTCTATGGTTGCAGATCCATTTGCCAGCCTTAGTTCTAAACAGAGGTTTTTAGAGGCCAGGCCTCACAGAGGTGGACACCCCTCCGTTATTGTGTTTATGGCCTTGAAGCAGCTCGAAGCACGGACACACACACACATAATCACACACGCACAGGGCACCCCACTTTCCCCCATCTACCCACAATTGAGCACGGCGTCTAGATTCCAATCAGGGTTGAGCCAGCAGACTGAGGGGATTATTTATGCTGGAAAGCACAGGGGAACCTCGAGGAGGGAGAGAGTGTGTGTATGTATGTGTGTTTCCTGCATTCTTATACTTGTGAGGAGCAAAAGCCTTTCTAAAGGAAAGGTTTTGCAGACTCCTAGATATTTAACGTTTTCCAATTATAGAGCTAATTACAATTAGAGATTGGATGTATGGTTCGGAATATGATCATAAGTTTAACTTTGGAAAAGAGTTATATGGATAACATTGAGTGTAGAAATTCAGTGATGTGCATGCAGTCAGGGAAACACACACACTCTCATCCACACTCACACAAACACCCCTTTAAGAGAAAGCTAAGTGGACTAAACTCGCTTTGGCGAATCCAAATCCTTCCTGTGTGGGTCCTCTTAACCTGAAACTATAATGCTCGACATTGGTGAAGAGGTGAGTTCAATAAGGATAAAAGGCGTAGCTAAAGTTATAACTCATCTCATCTGTTTTGATATTTAAGGCTAAGAGTTATGCATACATTTTCATAAATTGGGGTGTGGCTAAATTGACTTGCAGGACAGCTCATTGTAGCTGTTTGGGAGGTTTTTAAAGGCCTGCCTCAGTTCTAGCTGTTAGCTAGTTTCTAGATTGATCAAAAATTAAGTGGAGATAGCGTTTTATGTCCATGTTTTATACAGTCTATGGTAAATCATATGGTAGATTGTGTTTGAGGGTATCAGGCAAAGGTGTGTGTCATTTTCTGCCAGTCTTACAACATCCTACAAAAAGAGGAGACTCTCGTCATGGACATGATATGTACAAAATACCCTGCTGAGAAACATTTTTAAGGCTAGGTGAAGGAAAATGCTGTAGACTAGTGTGGTAAGAACAGCAAATTTCATTCAAAATGTCTACAAGATGACCTGAACATTTTGACCACAGTTGAAATGCTGAGTTAGCTTGTTTGTTCCCTGAGCTGTTTAGCCTTGAAATCACAATTTTGAACAAACATAAGCCAGAAAACTGTGAGTATCCAAAGTGTTGAGATGTTTTTGGGAAAGCTGATCAAATCTTGGTGTGTGGTTTTGAACTGGAGGGAGAGGTTTGGTAAAGGATTCAGCTTGTTGTGCAACGTAAAAGAAAAAAACAAAAAAACGTCTTTCCCTGAGAATTCCCTCAGCTAATGTGGTTGTGAGGGCTGTGTATTTGTATGTTATGTTGATGCATGTTATTGTGTATGTGTTTGTGTGTGTGAATGCGTGCGCATGCTTTTGTGTTTAAAAGCCGAGTGGAAAATGCTATGCACTGCTGCTGTTCAAATTAATCTCTGTCTCTTTTTCCTTTCCTCTGTCCCTCTCTATTTCTTACACACACACACACACACACACACACACACACACACACACACACACACACACACACACACACACACACACACACACACACACACACACACACACACACACACACACACACACACACACAAGGCCAAGATACCAAAACAATGGCTGTCTCTGCCTGCTCAGTTCTCTGGTCTGGCAGCCTGCTCTTGGGAAGTTCTCAAACAACCCAACATCACCGCAGCCAAGCCACATCAAATAAGCAAACACACACACACACACACACACACACACACACACACACACACACACACACACACACACAAAGAGGGACAAATGCTGCGAACATTCACACAAGTTCATATTGGTGATATATTTATATACAAACAGGATCAACAATTACAGTTACAAATACACTTTGCAGTTGAGATCACACACACTAGAACTGAACAAATAGTCGCACACTCAGCTCGTCGGCTCGCTGAGTTAGCTCCCTCTCCCACCACCATTACCACTATTGTAAATACTCCTCAATATGTATTTACACTTGGATTTCAAACCCTTGGAAAAAAAACGAAGTGAAGAGAAAAAAAGTGTGGAAAAATGAAGGAATGTGTTTCACGTCGGTCAGACTGCGGGAACCCTCAGTCATTATTATCTTTCTGCGACTATTTGCCTTTTGATTGTCTCGCTGGGGGATGAGAGGGACTAAAGTGGTGGGTCTTCTCTCTCTGTTTGTCAATTTACTTTCTTTTCTTTCTAACTGATGCAAAAAGCTGGGACAGACGACACAAGGGCAATGCAATAAAACATTTTTTTTTTTTTTTTGAGAATTACTCTAAACTTTTTTCAAAACATGCAAGCATTATTTCTACTTTAGTATTCGACTGTGAAGGAACATTGGCTGAAAAGAACAAACCTGCTACATATCCAAAAAGATTTTTAAGAGACGACTTCAGAAACAATGAGAATTCCTAAACCCATGCAAGAGTCCAAGACTAATAAAACATCTGAAATGTGGTGCGAATGACAAAAAACGTGTGGTGGAATTCAAAATCAAATGCATAAACAAAGGATGCACTGCAAATACATAAATCAAACACAAACAAATCCTTAAATGAAAGAAGAAGACTAAACCTGCATATCGAGTCATTACAATGGAAGTGCTCCAGGCCTGCAGGGGGAGCACTAAGTTAAGCAGCTTCATGTGCACAAATGTACAGCCTGTTCAAAAGCCCCCCTTCCCCCCCCAAAAAATGTGTAGACACTGGATCATGTTTTATGGAGAAAACATTTCCCCTTTCATTAAAGTTAACGTAGAGGACAAATAGCGTTGTTAAGTTAGTCACTGCTGATCAGCGTAGTTCTGGTAGTTTGCTCAGTTAGCTAGCAGTGAGCTAGCAGTACTGTGAACTGCCTCTTCATCAAGGCAGCACCCCCTAGAGGCCTGACACTCTTTGCCATAAATAGATATGCAGTGATTCTATTGCAATTGGTTTTCTGGGTTTCCGTTTTTTTTTTTATTGACTTTATAAATACATTTGCAGTGTTTTCTGTTTTTCTTTGGGGTTTTTGTTTTTTGCTTGTAGCAATTTTTTGTAATACTTTTTAAATACTTTGTTTCTTGTTTAAGCAAGGTTTGCCTATAAATGCCATTTTTCCATTCTAATGTTCATTTGAAAATTGCTTGAGCTTTGAAAATAATTGAAGCTGTGAGTTTGCGATATTCTCACTGATGATGATTGATTTCTTCTTTTTGTTTTTTCTCATTCCCTCTGAAATGAGACATAAGTGAAAGTTTCTGATCAGCACCCTAAAGGACTAAGTATACGGAACACTTAATTATCATTGTTTTTAAATAAAACATTTGATCTCATCAACACCATTTCATGCTTAAAATACTGCAGGGCTATGCCACCTGTACCCATGGCAACAAGCAGCTACTGCTGGGAGGAAAAGCTTCCAGCTGTGGGGAGTGGGGTCTTGGGGGTGTATTCAGAGTTGATTTTGCCTCAGCATTGAGACAGTGTTAATATTCCTGCAGGTAAACTGAAGGACACCTCTTCTTACCCAACAGAAGTCCGTTATTTTACTGAACAACTGAAAACTTTGCTGAAATAGACTACTGTATGGTTTGATTTTCCATCCAAACAAAACTAAGATGTGTACGTTACTGTAGAACACATATCCCCTCTTACTTATCCTAAGTTATTCCAGCTCACACACACCTAAACACACACACACACACACGTACGTCTGCCCCATATGAGAACAATTACACGGCCCACTCCAGTGAATAAATTAGTCCAATCAAGTTCCCTTTTCCCTGACATCCGTACCTAAATCCTTAGCTCTATGAAGAAAAAGAGCATCCCCCATTCTCCGAGACAACCCCTGTGCCCCAGCCTTTCTTTATTCCTCCCTTCCTGTACTGTCTGCAACACACACAGTGGCCTTCAGCCAGCGTGAAAGGAAGGCAACGTTAAGAATGTTTTCTAACATCAAGTGAAATGATGTAGGCTAGGGACGAAACAATGTCAGGCAACCTTTGATGTTCTATAAAAGGCATACATTAAACCATTAAAGGTCTTTGGTCCGGAGCAAAATTATTGACCAGTGATGTTTATTTGATTAAGCTTATGCATGCTTCCTTATTGGAAACACTCTTTTTTTAGGAATCATCTTTGACTCTCAATTTGTTTATCTTTAAATGTAAAAAAAGAACTGTTAGTACCCGATTATAAGCCGTGAAGAAGATGCCAAACCACTCGTACGTGATCCAGTGATTTCCTGCTAAAACGCCGTAAAAGAGTCATCATGGTGCTAATAAAAAAGAGAGAGAACTGATCAACTGGAGGAAGAAATAGAACAAAGAGTCTTGCTGTTTTCCATCTATAGGTAAGGGAAAAGACCACTCAAGGTTCAGCATCAGAGAATAATTGAATGAACGATACCTAACGTATTCCTTCATCATCGTGAGGGCTGAACTGCTTTGACTGAAATAAGAAAAACCGTATGACTGATTTTTTTTTATTAACCTTTTAAGGCTATGTGCTTCAGGGCTACTGATCATCTAATCGATTGAAAGCAGATCAGAGGGCAGAAAAGAGCCAAAACAGAGAGGCAGTGATTCAAACACCATCAGGTAATTATAATTTGGAAATAGAATCAAATTCAGAAGTGTATGTGTGCGCGTTAACCCTCTGTATTCATTTATACTTATTCATATGTTTCTGCTGGCCTAAAGAAAGGTTTTTTTTTAATGTCTGGGGACTCACATAACTTAACATTACAGGATGATTCTGCTGCTTCCTCAATACGGTTGCTTGTATCCTGGCAACAGATGTCGCCACTCTGGCACACACAGTGCTCACCATAAATATAAGACTGTTTAATATAAACACTGAAGCAGAACACTTGACACATGAGATGCATCGGATAAGCAAAGAAAAAAAAAAGCTACATTCTGTCTATGATGCAGCATATGTTCCATACAAGTCTAAAACACAGTAGGAAAACAGTCACAGACCATTTACAACCATTATGATGTCCAATAGGAAGAAAATGTCCACGAATGAGAGTGATTTAAAAAAAAAAAAAAATCCAATTGAAATGCAGCTGATGTTTCATACACACAGATGTCACACGTCTACACACTCACACAGTCTTCCTTGTTTATGCTGCTATCATTCCCACTGTAATGTTCAGACACGTTATGATACGATACACTTTATCGTCTCCTTGTGGGAATTTGTCTCGGACTGAAATTGCTGCACACATTCTGGTGTTCATGTTGCTTACTGCCACTTTAAAGATTTAGGTGGAAGAGAGTTCATAGAAATATAATATTGTATATATAGTATGATGAGTAAACAGGCCTATCGACCCAGAATGATGCCTCCTGAAATGTGCAAGAGTGGGACATGGGAAGACTGCATTCATGTAAATTGTAAGTAGCTCTTCACGCTATGTAAGTTACTCAAGCTGCCTGCTGTAATGCAGAGAAGAGGAAGACAGGAGACACATATAGAGCCATGATAAGCATAGGTGACCATGGCTTTGGTTGCCGGGCAACTAAGGTACACAGGTAATTTAGTTTGATTTAAGTCCCCGCCTCACTTGTCATTTACAATTTGCCCATTGTCGATTGTCAGTGATCTGCAGTAAAGCCAATTGTTGAGGGTGTTTCTTGCGTTTTCTCACAGAGATTTCAGCGGAGCTTAAATGCACATGTTTTCTTTCAAATGTGTTTGTCTTATTATGGGCCCCGACAGTAGGATGTTATTGGCAAGCACAAAATGGTCTAATTAGAAGAGCAGATGTTTACTGAGGACAAATAGCAGCAATGGGAAATTTTAATTGTAGCAGACCACATAAAAAAAGCTTCCCACTTAAGTGTAAAAAAGGTTTAATACTGGTAAAAAAAAAAAAAAAGTTCTTTATGTTGTTAAGTACAAATCCTCTGTTGCTGTTATGTTGTTAATCTTCATCACAGTGTTTATTTTGTGGATACCAGTTTAGCTAAACGCTTGGTTGTTCCTCTCATGGTGAAATGGTCCTCAGCTTTATCCACAAACCCACAGCAGATGTCATATCACTTTCTTCTGCTTTGTTGGAAAAACAAACTTAACGATATAAGTCAGGCCAAGACAGACTTAACTTAAAACACACACTCTTGAGATGACAGGCAGGTAAAACACACAGATGAATCAGGTCAAAATCTTGAAAATACGAACTCTTCACGTTGCTTAAAGCATCAAGATTTTCTCTCGACATTGTCTACATTTGTGTTTATTTTCCCAAACACGGTAATGGGGAAAGTTAAGTTAAGACAAAAAAAAAGGAATTCAAGAAGGAGGCATGGGCTGATGGGACGGTAAGGATGGGACTTACTTCTTATTCTGATTCTCCCTTCGATCAGCTGAGCCCAGACTCTGCAAATAAGAAAAGAAACAGACATGAAAATCACCATCAGAGACTGGAAAAATGATGGTTCTCCCACCTTAAGTAATCATAGATAGCACTCAGCTAGATGCATTAAAACCATAAAGGGAATCAAAGGTATAATTGTACACATTAAACAGCAATTATGAAAAGCTGATGTTATTGCATATTGCATAGTTCTGCAAAAACATGCTGTTCTAAATCAAAGCATCCAAAAGTAAATGAACCCAGACGAAGTGATATCCTGCTTTCTCCAATAATTGAGTTTGTTTTTTATTACAGTCAAGGTGACCAGCAGTTAACGTTTGTCTCATCCCCCACTAATCTGGACTTTAATTTACCTTTAAGGCAACACCATTCAAAAGATCAATGGCTCCATGTAAGAGAAAATGACATGGGTAATGGCCTTGTCTCCAGTGACAATAATTAGCTCCCTGGCTATAATTACAAACACTGATCCAGTGGATGTACTCTGTGCCTTTATTAAAACCTGACATTTGTGTGCATGTAGGTTTTGTAGCAGAAAACAGCATGTGAGAGGATGATAAAGTCAACTGAGTTCACAAATCCCCAAGTTTAGAAATAATACTTGAGAGAATATAATGCTCTGCTGGGCTCAACAGGGGATGTCTGCAACATCCCTCTGGCAGAGTGAACTTATTAGGCACGCACACACTTTCAAAAATACACACTTCTACACAAAGGTACACACACGCATCCCGCTGCTGTCCACATTTCACAGAGATGTAGCCTATAGCTTTCAGCGCTAACACGTGCTACGACTGACAGAAGAGCACACGCAATGCACACAAACCCACTCTGTACCAAGCTGGAACCTCCGGGGCTGAGAGATGAAGAAATATGGATGTGCCAAAAATTGCAGTTCCTCCAGTGGCCGTATTAGGATGGCTTCAAAAGGGAATCGATCCCTATTGGGCCCCATATTAAAAAGCCAAACTTTAACATGTTTACAGCCTGGTACAAAAAAAGAGTTGTATGCTAATTTCTCTTTTCAAAACAACAGTTTTATTGGGACTCACCTTTATATGACTTAGAGTAAAAGGGGGGAGATGCCAAGTTGCTGCTACGTAGGTGTCAACAAAGCTAAATCAGTCACTGACGTGTTTGATGAAGGATTTTCCATGAAAAATTGGACAAATTTCCATCAGACAAATCTTTAGGCCAGCTTTGTAGATTGTTGAACTAACATACTAATGGACCATCCAAGAAGACTGCTCCAGCTTTTTCAGTGAATTAAAATCAGGTTCATTCATATTTTTATGTGAGCACGTTTGTTAGCTAATTCAGAAGTAGTCAGTCATTGATTTAGTTGTGGTGACCAGTGCGGCCCTCTTATCTTCCTCATTCTAAAGCTATTCTGGTACCAATCTCATTCACCAGCTGATGAATAAGCCAAGGGCAAAGACTGTAGCTTGTATAATCGCCATTTGCCAACCCTCTCGCTCCATCCATCGTCGCACTCTCATCCAAATATGGTAACTTCTGCCTCCAGAAAACCAGCATGGCAGTGGCCAAATGCCAAAATGAAGTCTTTAAAAAGGCAGGCAACAGGGTTAGCTCACTGGGTAGGGCAGGTGTCCCATGTTGAGAGGCTACAGTCATCGCCAGAGTGGTTGCTGGTTTCGACTCATGATCAGCGACCCTTTGGTGCGTATTAATCCCCCCTCTTTTCCCCACATTCCCTGTCTCTCCTCAGCTGTCTTATCCAAAATCAATAGGCCAAAAACAATTCTCTTTAAAAAAAGGAAGTCGACAAACCAATGCTGACATCATGGTGGATGCTACAGTTATTAATACAGTATCTGCTCAACAGGTACGTACGTGCATATGTAGGTGGACGAAGGCTGGAGACGTGAAATTTTGCTGCTCTTCAGCATTTTCATACTTGGAAAGTGGTGATTCATGCTCATTACCCCTGCCACGTTTCATCAACAAAAGCGCATAGGACTCATTGAAGCATCGGAACCCTTTGATAAGCCCGTATCTTCAGGCAATTGACAATATAATCTGCTTGTTACTCAGTGTAGTCAATTGCACTTGCCAGCAAACCACATCCAGGGTGAATACTTGTGCAGAGGTGGTGACAGGTTGACTCACTTCCCCTAACAATGAAACCTACTCTGAAATATAAAAATAGGTGATGGTCATACTGAAACAGCATTGGTGAATAATAGGTAAGAGGCGTAAAAAGGGTTTAAATCTTGAAAACACTGTAAATCTCAAACTGAACTTTAGAGGAATCAGATTTGTTGTGTGCATGCGAGCTTTAATGTGAGCAGTTTGATGACATTTTGCCCAGCATGCGACTCCTTTACTCCGCTTTTTGAACATGTGTGTATGTGTGTGTGCTTTTATGAGTGCAGTGCAGTGACATTTTAACTTCACTGTGCCTACGTGTCTGCATATGAGCTTCATCCACCTGGCGGGTACAGGAGAGGCCATACAGAGTGACTGACATTTCACCTTCCAGCTTCCCCACAGTGGGGCTCAGGTAGTGCCACTCTGCCATAGGGAGGAGGACAGGTGGGTGTCCTGCTTTTGAAAAATAGGTCTGTGGGGGGTGAAGGAACACTATTATAGATCCAGCTCTCTCTGAATGAATTACTTCATCACAGTATGAATAGGCAGACTCAGAATGAATGACCTAAATGCAGAAACTATTGCCCACTATTACAGAATTACACACATTAGTAGTATTGCAAGGCATTGAGATATCCTCTTATTCACATTTTTCACAAACTTTGGTTTGAAAATAAATTCAATGTCTGGTTCATAGTGCACCTGAGTTTCATTCTTCTATCACTGAACCATGAGCAAATACTGCCACAGTCCCTGTTGTCATTTGAAATGTGCAACTTCACAATTCATGACAAAAATGTCTCCTTTTATCTGTGTATTTGAGTCACCACATCCTGGATGCTGAATAGAATTTATTTTGAACAACCTGACATTTGTGACTAATTGAAACAAACAACTAAAATGATGAAAAATGCAAAAACACCCTTCATTGATCAAACAGCCTACATTCTGTAGACATAATGACCCATTAATGCATGTAGTTTAATGAGAATTTACCTTTGTGAACACTAACCTCTATTTCTGCTGTGCCAACAGCAAACATTACAAATCATCATATAAAACTATTAGCAACATTTACATCACTTAACTAACACGTTAGACTTCTCACACAAAACCTTCTCCTCCCAGTGCATCCATTCTATCTCTGCGGTAAGCAGTCCTTAAATGCCCTGAGCCCAAAAAAAAGCATTGACACAATGTAAGTGAGAGGTATCACACCTTACAGTTTTCCTTCACACCTTAGTCAATTATCCTAATGATACTGGGGAAGGTATGGGAGACAATTAGCTGGCTTTACTCATCAGGCGAAAGACATTTTTGCAAATTAAATCAAATCTATAAATCATTAAAAAAAAAAAGACTAACTACAGTGAAAAGATCACAAAGCGCTTGTATACATAAATACACAGGAATCACTGATATCAGTCTTAAAAGGTTACATCACATTCCAGTTTTACCCACAGGCATAAGTTTCCACTTTGACTGTGTACATGTGTTTTGAAACAGGTGCGTGAACACACATCTTCACAGCAGGTATAAAAAAAAAGCGATTTCCCTCACAGTTGTGAAACGACACTGATAACAAAGGTTGTATTCTGTATGCCTTAAAGCTTAATCTGGTAAACACTGGTTTCCTATTTTACTATCGACGCACGTGCAAACAGATATAAACACGCAGCAACATTACCAAATACTAAAAAACAAACCTTCATAGCTGCAAGATACTTTCACTTTGCATCCACTAATTCCTTTACACACGTACCTGTCGAGTTCAACAAGTGAGCTCAGCCGGAGAATGTTACTCCACTCTCCGTCTTCTGATATTCTCCTGTTGCAAAACCCAAAGTCCTGACTGTGTTGTTGCAGCGGTGGCTCTGCTCACCTGTCCAACTTCCACTTCACTTCCTCTGTTCTTTCTCTTCCCTTGCCTATTTTACTGTTTGGATCTCCTTTCTTGCTGTCTAAAGCCGTTGTTCACACGAAGGGTTTGTGAATCTTTCTCCGATGGTGGCTGCTACCGCCACTGACTTGTTGTACTTTAATTGTGGTTGCTAGGCAATAAGCTTCTCCAATTCTGCACACAGTGAGAAGGGAAGGACAGGAGAGGAGGGGGTAGAAAGTGAGAGAATAGTTGGAAGGGGGGGGGGGGGGGGGGGAGGTAGGAGGAAATGCTCATTATAGACACGGTAGCCTGAGGAGAACGATCAGGGGGGAAGGAAGGGAAAGGATTACAGAAGGGGAAGAAGTTGTGCAGATGAGAGACATGGATGATGGGAAGAAGGAGGGCGTCATGTAGCAGGTGCAATATCCATGTTTTATTCTGAGACCACCTTGTGCAACCTGGAGCACATAAGCCAGCAAGACGTCACTCTTAGAGGATTTGCCATAATACTTCAAATAAGCAAGCACTGAAAGAATGTATATACATGCATTTACTTAGCTTTGCAACATTTTCTGCTTGTGCATGAGCTACTTTTGTTTTAGAATATATTGACTTAGGTGGGCTTTAAGCTCATTAACTGCAGAGAAACTGATAATGCAGCATTGTTTGCTAATTATGTTTGGGGGCGATATTCAGACCAGAGTCAGCAATATATTAACAATTAGCTTATTATATGTTGGGGTGCTTTGCCTCAACTTGCTTGTGCTTATTGTGTTCTCAGATGTACTGTATACATTCTTACAACTGACTAACGGCTAAAATTAGCTATGTTGCGTTTGTGTCTTTAAGTCTTTTTACTATGAGAGGTACTTTAAATGGAGTAACACACGGTGGATGCAGTTACCAGAAAGATAAAGCACTACATGGTATTCATGAGAAGAGAGCAAAGAACACAATTTAGCAATATACAGTTCTTTGATTAGACAAGACTAGCAGGTAGTCATCAGCATACAGGTGTAGTGATACAGTTGTATATATGAAAAGATAATAAAATGTCTTTGTGTTTAATGGACAGTGATCCACTTATCAAACCTTTCTACAACAAAGTTAATCTGACCAGCATAGGGGATGTGAAAACAACGCATCCATGATCAGAAAGATTCAACCACAGTCAAATTCATACCATGAAGAATGATCATTGTCTTTCTACATACCAAAAAGCAACTACCCCACTGAGGCATGGGTAACAGTTGTGCGTAATCATTCTGAGTCTGACTACCCCATTACACTGTGAATCAGTGAATCCCACATGAAGCTGACTCACACAAGACCTACCACACTGCGATGTCCTTAAAGAGAAGCCCTTTACATAACACGTGGTGATATGAATCTCATTTGGCACTGCAACTCACGAATTATCAGTCATCATCTAAACATCATTCATTTGAGTTTGGGTCTTTTTCTTGAAATATAAAGCAGTTATAATCTCCGTTGGGTCATTTTAACTGAAAGAGGTTCTGAGCCAATGGTAATATAGTAGCCCACACATAAACCAAATGTACTTTGACTGTATACATTTTTTGTCATGCAGCTTTGCTATTTACAGCAAAAAAATCGTGCATTGGTGTGACAGGACAGAGTGTGTTATAATTTATTTGCAATTACCATTTAAATGTGTTTACTGATAAAAACAAATAAGCTAAACAACTTTGCACTTCTAGTCTGTGTGATGACAGAGAATTGTAGAAAGAATAGTAGATGTGCTGAAAACACAAAGGCTTTCAGGTCAACAATAGACCAGTGCATGACAACACACACTGTTGGTGTGACTGGTGTCAAGGGAATGACCTTGGCGTGCATTGTCTCTCAAGGCTTCAGGACACCACAATAAGTTCTTGAACCCCAGGCTGAGCATCAGTTCAAAAAGACCATTAGAAAAATGGAAGTGTCTTTTGAGAAAGCATCATGCTTCCCCTTACATTAGTGGCCCACCAGCTCAGTCTTTGAGCATCAAAACAAATCATTATAGTAGAGAAATCAACATAGAGGTAAGTGTGTGGTGATGTTTCATGTAAATGTGGGGGGCAGTGTGTGTGTAGGGTGTTGTCATGATGTGTGTTAAGCAGGTATACACTGTAACTTTCATTGGAAAGTGGCAAGTCCCCTATGTTCCACAAGCTCTCTTAGCTTCTCTATTCTGATAAATAAACAGCTAGAGTCAGGCAACTCCAAGACAGAAATCCACTCAGGGGAAAACACACGGGTAAACTAGCTCATTCAACTGCCAGTGAATTAGTCAAGAGAGTTTAGTGTTGAGCTTTGTTAACTTTGTGCTGGTCTAAACCTCACATCTCTCCAGCACCACCCTCTAGACCAAATATGGTCACATCTGGCTCCATAAAACCAAAAACAACGTGGCAGCCAAATGCGAAACTCAAGGCTTCGTTTATGCAGACGAGAAAACAATTGGAGACATCACGGTGGCTATGTCCATTATTTATACAGTCTGATATTGTGACTTACTGTGAGTTTTCAGTGTCTGACAGTGGGCACAAATCTCTGCCACCACATTGTCCAGTGACTACTATACATACTGAGGATTGAGCGATATAGGGAACATGACTCATAGCTGCTGTAAATGACAAACATGCTACCAATGCTCTGAAAGGAAACAGGAACCGTGTCATAATTTCTTATTTTAACCTTCCCTTCCTACTTGTGTCCGTCCATCCATCCATCCATCCATCTTTAAATGGATCCATCTGTCCATCCATTCATTGTTCCATCCATCCATCCATTCATCCTTTCCTAACCTGACATTAAGATTCACATGCCAAATTCTGGAGCTGAGACCAGAAGAGATGCAAGCACCCAGCATGCCTCACTGTGGGGCCACAGCAGGTTGTCCCCAACACCTGTCAGTCAGGAGTAGCTTTTCTAATTATAGCTCTCACACAATTATGCACACATCCAACACACACATTTACCAAGTTCCTTGAAGGGCTCTCAATGGGTTCTGGTTGGCCTTTCACTTTACTCTTCCTATACAGTCTCCAGGGAAGAGATTGTGACTGCAGGTTTCAGCACAATGCAGTGCCAAGCCTTCTAATAATATCTGGGTAATAATACTACTACTAATATATATAATTTCAGCACATTAACATACAATTGCCCTGTAAGACTTTGAAAGTGGCTGTTCAGAGAAAATATCTGAAATACAGTAAATTACTGTAATAAAGTTCTGCTTATACAAGCTGGGCAAACGTACTTTCTGTCCACAAAGGTCCTGTGCAATAAAAGCAATAAAACATTCAGACAGTCTCAAAATAAAAGTAAAAACAAATTCATTTATTTAAAACTCTAAGCTTTTGAACAAAACGTTTTGAGATATCTCTTCCGACATAGTGGCCAATTAACAACAGTTACTAAGTAAATTTAAGCATTACAATCTTTGGGGTCATTGCAGTTTACTGCTTACTCAATTCAACTTGGAAATTTACACTGAGGGTAACTTCATGCATGCAACCGTATCAAAACACAACCCCATTTAAAAAATGTTTGATACCGTTAACCTTCACCCACATTTTCTCGAGGTAAATGGTATTAAGGTGACTAATTACAAATCACATTGTAGGGCTTCAGAGGAACCACCTAAATCATGAAGTTATAAAGTCAGAATGCTGTGAACATAATATTAAAACAACCCTTGCCCCCCCTAGAAATCAGGGAGAGAGAGAGAGTGGGGAATGACATGCGGGAAAGGAGCCACAGGTGGGATTTGAACCCAGGCCGCCTGCTTTCAAGACTTTGGCCTTTAGGCCATGGGCGCTTGCACCGACCATTAGGCTACCAGTGCCCCCCTGAGTAAAAGATGCTGGCTGAGTAGTGTCACATGTGATGATTCCAGACAAATACATGGGTCTGTGACCTTCCTGTCCCCAATAATAATCCACTGAAACTGCTCCCGTAAAGTCAAGAAAAGCTGAGTCAGTTGTTGTTTTTGTGACAGAAATGAAACTGATACCTTTGCTATCTTTAAGCACGTGGGGATTCTGATTACCGTATTACAACCCAAGCCTAGACAATAGCCAGCTGTGGACATCAGGGTATGAGGGTGAAAATATAGCGAGAAGGTTAAAATAATGGAGAGGGGAAAAAAAGAAAAGAGATATTGAAAATAAAAATGAAGGTGAAGATGGTTGACTGGCATTATTTACAGTAGTTCTAGATTTAATTATAAATATACTTTGAGGTGTCTTAAAGCTTACAAGTGTTGGAAAAATTCTGTTACTGTTGGAGAAAAACATGTTCACACCACCTCAAGGTGTTTCTTGCTTTTTCCAAAAGTTTCCTTAGCCACGTAGTTCAATAACTTATTTAATACAATAATAATCGTAGAACAAAAGCAAATAGGAAATATGGAGGAACAAATAGTATTTCTTTTTGACTTTTTTCTGTCTCTCTTTCTTTTGCTAATCCATTTTCCACTGTGGTGTATTTGACAGAATTAATAGGACTCTTAAAAACTGAGACACTTCTGAGGCAAAAATAAAAGAGTGAAAGAAAACAGAGGAGAAGTGAAAGACAGATACATGACATCAATTGGAAAAAAAATATACAGAAAAAATAACCTGCTAATAAGAAGACACACAAAGTAGGAGACAGCCAGCTAGACAGGTTAAGAGTTACAGGTGTGCAGGTGGATGCAAAAAAAGAGAAAGCACAAGAAAGCTTAGCTAGAACTTCCTGGTTTCACTGACCAATCAAAACATGTCAACAGTGCAGGGGGGTGAGAGAGTGACAGGACAGATTCCTCTCTTGCTCTGTCTCCATTTTTACAATGTTATTATTTGTACACGATTCCCCCTCCAAATCTTGTGGTTCGGGGGACCAAAGGGACCAAAACATGGCTCTAAATCAACTAAGCAGCGAGAGAGAGAAAGAGAGAGAGAGAGAGAGACTATGGATATTTACCCATAAATCACTGCGGCGGAGCCACCTACAATCAGACTAATAGGGCTGGAAGACGTGCTGTCATCCAAGCCATGATGTCAGCGAGCTTGAGCCTGTGGGTGTTGATGCTGGTGGTGGGTCTCTGGTTCTGTGTGTGTGTGTGTGTGTGTGTGTGTGTGTGTATGAGGGGATGTCTGCATATGTGGCTGTGGGTCTATAGCCATGTGTGTGTGTGTGTGTGTAGGGGGTTGTCTCGGTATGTGGTGGTAGGTCTATGGCTCTGCTTGTCTGTGGTGAGCGTGTGTCTGTTTATATGGGATTGTGTGCAATGGGATGGCAAATGTGTGGCGTTTTTATCCATAAGTATATACTTTCATTACGTCTACATTTTTGTCTATTGGTCAGTACATACTTGCATAAACACACATGTCACACACACACTGTGTTGTACATCCTAGACAGCACTTAACAAACGAATAAAACACACACATGCAGAAATACAGACACATGCCCACACACACATTGGTCTTGTGGTTAATGCTGGCTTACAATGGGTGTGGGATTCCATAGAGAAAATCTAAACAAGTCGAGCGGTTAGCACGGCTCTGCCACGTTTCCACACAATGGCGCTCATTGACATAAATAACTGGGGACTTTGTGAAATGGGACACCCATTAACTTCACCTCCGCGGATAATTTGCTCATTAGATCTTGGAAGAGCGCTGGAATCGAGGAATAATTCAAGTCTGACACTAAACGCAACTTGTAATAATAAAAGAGTCACATTGTGAAAGGGGGGGCCTGGAATCCGTTACGATGGGTTGGCTTTTGGTGCTATCACACAGCCAAGCACTTGGATTATCAACAAAGAAAACTGTGGCATGCTGAGGGAGCTCTGCAGTCTGTGCCTCTACTTAAGCTGTGCTTTGAACATGGAAAACATGATGACAACAGGGGAAAAAGAAGATGAAGAAGAAGAGAATTGAATTGCAAATACGAATATGAGCTTAAAGCCAAGAAGAGGTTATTGTACAAAAAAAGAAGATGTAGTAAGAAGAAAAATTAAAGTTTAGCGACAGTTTTAAGAAGTACATGCAGGTAATCATGATGACTAATAACTGCCTGCGATGTGTTTAGTGTTGATGTCACTCATGACGTACACAATCGCTATAGACACCAGAAATTACAACCTTCCCCTCAGATGAATCAGAAAACCGTTTTGTCGTCCTCAAATTGATGTGCTCGTGTCAGCACTTGGCTTCCTCTTCCTGTCACTAGCCCCACTCATCACGCATGTTACTAGTTGTGTGTGTCTCAACACCCCGAGGAAAGGACAATTGATCTGGAGTAACATGAGTCATTCATGAAGTCCAATGCCTCCCCTCCCGCCTACATCCTTCAGAGCGAACCACACTCAAAGCCATAAACAGGCAGTGACAGAAACACACGGTGAGTCAATTTTTGATGTCAAATATGACGACAATAATTATCAGCACACGACTGCATGGACATATCTTAGGTCGGGAAGGCGGTTACACATCATGGAGGGGGCGAACTTTACCAGTTCGTATTTTGTGTGACATCCTGTTTGTCGCAATCTAGAAATTGTCATATGATAAGATCCCAACAACACAAAAATAGCTGAAATTCAGTGACGTAAGTATTCTTTATCCTCTCTTTAACATGCCTTCCCATTGCCAGATGCTTGCACATGTTGTTCGTTGCTCGCAGATAGGCGGCCTGACCCACACCGACATATATTCACACCGCCTACACATGCCAGTGGTCATTGCTGTTTATTCGCCCTCATTAGTTTTAAATGGCCCATCCAGACGTTAGCTTGCCCCCTGCTTTTAATCATTGCAGCAGGCTCAGCTCAGTGCTGCTGTCGTCCTCTTTGATGTCCCTCAGTCAGTCCGCCTGCTGCAAGCTGGTGTCTCTCCTCCCTTCACTTTCTGCTGCCGCAAACAGCTGCCTGTTCTGCTGCATTTCGCAGAGCTCTTTTCAGATGAGTCACTCATCTATCAAAACACTGAAATTAGTGTTCTGAAGACTTTTTAATTAGTAGGAGTTAAATGAACTGATGGAGTGTTTGTGTGTAAATAGTGTAAACTGTAGCACTGTGTGTGAGAAAATTCTTCTCTGACGTACAGGTGTTACAGTAAATCTTCAAGACTAAATTGACCTTCTTATAAGAATCATGCCAGCTAGTCAAAGTCAACGCATAATGACAAGAATCTACTGAACAAGTTTACCAGCTGTGAGCCATCACTCCATCATTTATCAGTACTGTCCTCTCATCTGAGACGGCTGAGAGAATCACTCCCATGATTCCCCGCGAAACTCTACGTCATCTTTTGTTATTGTTTTGATTGAGAGCCCCCTAGCGGCGGATTTGACATACGGTGTTAGTGAGTGTGTGTGTTTGTTCTACATGAGAGCAGGGTTCGAATAATTAGAAACGTTATGAAGGAAAACAAACCGTTGCTATGAATGACATCATCACAGCCTGACCTGTTTTGAATTTCTGACTGAGGGCCTGAACACACACTGTTAGCACTTCATTGTGGTGGATAACTGGACCTGTGCCTCTATTCATTCCAAGAGCAATTACTAATGTTAAATTACAGTTAAAACGGTCTGAAAATAAGTTACAATTTGTTTCAATTAAGCTCCATGTCATCACCACATTTACTTTATTCCCCAGGTTCACAGAAACGTACAACATATGATGTCTAAAGCACCTTAAATATGTTTGACCTGTCGCTTTGAATCAGGTGTGGAGAAATATAGCGTAGAGGGCTAGGTTTTAATGAGCAGGTTCACTTGTATATTCAAAGTGATACTACTGGGTGGTACCAGCGAGTGTGTGTTCTCTCCTGATCCCAAATGATTTATTTCTTTTTAATACAGCATGTTTGCTTTGGAGCATGATATGTATTTGGTCATGAGACATTAATAGAGTAGAAAACATGTTGAAAAATGAGCCTGCTGACGCGTGTGTTTGAGTACTGTACGTGATTGACTGTGTTTGTGTGTGCGCATGTGTGTGTGTGTGTGTGTGTGTGTGTGTGTGTGTGTGTGTGTGTGTGTGTGTGTGTGTGTGTGTGTGTGTGTGTGTGTGTGTGTGTGTGTGTGTGTGGAATCTGGAGGCCCATGCTGTCACTCAGCCCAGCTCGCAGGGTGGTCCAAACACTGAGCCCTCTTTACTCACTCATACACACACAGGCACATGCACACAAACAAACAAACACTCACTGGACTGGTGTACATGTAATGACATACATAACAAAGTATACATAAATATATGGCCGTATATATGACCATAATGAAGCAATCAAATAACCTCAGCGCTTCCCCTCTTCCTGTCACAAACTGTGCACCTAAATACACCAACACAGGCGCCATCGCATGGCAACAAGAAAACGAGAGTTAGTGGTAAGGAGCAACGCAACACAGCAACTCTTTCATGCATTACATTTGGTGGAGTTTCACTAGAAGGATGCTGAGTTTGACAGCATGGAGCATTAGCTAGCAAGTGACAGTGTCATTTGGCAGAAAGTCAGTTACATAATTTAGCAGTAGTGACATGGAGGTAAATGGGGGAGTCTGCCAGCATGTACTGCCAGAACTGCATCACCCTGCACTCCTTATTATAAAACAAAAAGATTGGAGCACTTCATTCATAGCTTCCAGTCACATTACCAGCGCAGAGGGCTGGAGGTCAAAAAGAGCGGAGGGAAAGTAGCGTTCACTATTGAAAAACACTCTAGAACTGCAGCACAGGCTTTTTCATTTCCCATCTCTTCGAAACGATGCATGTTCACATCACCTGACAACCACAGATAAACAGAGATATTGAGCTACACTGTGAGTTTACATCACACGGGACACTATCTCAGTGGTAGAAATGGCAAAGTCCTTGCCAAGAGTAGAACGCACACTTCTCCTAATCCTGCCAGAAAATATTGTGTTAACTTGATCAAAAGATTCCTGCCTTTGAGGCCCTTCAGCAGTCCTTGGGAAGTGAACTGGTACCTCTCCAGCACAGGAAACGTGAACCTGTAACCCTCTGGTTCCCAACCCGTCTCTATGGATTGAGCTACTGTCACGCCAGTTTGTACTAGAGATGCCCTTTCAAAGCAAATACTTTGCATGAAGCATGCTTTACTAATATGACTTTGTCATAACTTTGTGTTTTCAAAATGTATCCTCAGATGAGTGTGTATAAGAATTTCCATAACAGGATGCTGGCTTACAGTTCATACCACAAAATCCTACCTCAATCATTTGCATACATGTATGAGGATCTACTAATTCTGGCGTAATAAAGTTTTAAATAATTAACCTGCTGCTTTAAAGCCTCTTGCCTCCTGCAAAAGGTTCTAAATAGTAAAGAAAACTGCTAAAGTCTGGTCGGTGGAAGAAATACAACTCAAAACCTGTTGGAACTGAACTTAGAAAAAGACACACAACAATCCTATCAAGGCTGTTTTCATGTTATCAGTGATGTGAACTATAGCGACAATGATTTTGGCCAGCTAATGCTAAGCTGGGCAAGCATTGAAGCTAGTTGCAGAAGAAAACTTAATACATCCATCGTTATAGAATGTAGGAACAATAAAAAAAATGAAGAAAACAGGTTCTTTTCATGACTTGATTTTCCAGATCTGTTCCTCCAAAAGACAACAAGCCATAAAGTGATTTATTTGAGCTATTAGCACTGATGTATTTGGATTAGCTCCACTCTTGTCTTCCAGGTGAGGGGGAAATGAGTCGTTAATATTTGTGCTACGCTACAGTTCTCCGGCAGCATCACAGCTCGCACAGCAGGAAGCACAAGGCTCCCTCCACTTCCCCGCTATTAGACATTCGCTAACCAAATACTGCAAATTAGCCCTGCTTTCCCTACAAAATGGTAATAAGCTATAATTGCCCGTAATCTGAATAAATTAGTCCTAAGAGGGTCCTGTTGCTTTTGTGTACAATCATGGCAGAGCTTGAGGAATCAAATATAGTGGTAAGAAGGGTGTATGACTCTCAGCAAGTCTCAAAGGAATGGATTAAGACATGGCTTGTGAATTATATGTCTTATGTTGCAAACAGAAAACAACTACACCGTCAAAAAAAAAACTCAATGTATATTTATGATGCTTCATTTGGGTTCTCATGGGCATAGGTGGGCTCCAACCACATGTGACAAAAAACATTGGAACTCAGCAAAGCCAAGACAATTTCAGTCCATTTTAAAACCTAAAAAACATAAAAACTGAGTTTAAAAACATGCAGCCAATAAAATAATTGGTTGCTGGAACTCTGATATTCTGAGACTAAAGGTGGCTGCTGGTCCAAGCCACTGGAAAACTGAATCATTGATGGTTACCTCTTAACAATGTAACGATTTAGATATGTCAGTTAAAGCATCTTAAAAGTAGGGGGCATTTTGTAACTCCCTTTTCAATTACCCTTTGAAGGCTTTCTGCTTCCTTCTTCATAATATGATGAGCCATGCAGACACAGTCTGAAGAACTGGTGTTAAAAGCAGAACAAGCTGTTAATTCGTTAGCGATGAACTCTTAACTTTGATATCATCAATGGGATTGTAAAATCAAATTTCCAAAAGGACGGATGATGCGTAGTCATTACCGTGGACAAGTTCTTATGTGCTGTTTATTTCAGTGTATTTACATGTTTTGCTGACAGTGTTCCCCTTTGCCTGCATGTCATTATGTATTTTGGCATGCCTTCTTTCTGTCACTATTTTTTTTTCTAATTTCTTCGCTCTGGTTTTCTAGAGTTGGAGGCGCCATTGTGTGCTTGCGGCTTGTTTATGAGGAACACTGATTCACCCAGTGAGGTTTGGCTTGATTATACAGGGAGGGGGAGAAATATGAATGAATTCATAACACCCCATCCCTCCATTTCCACCCTATTCCCAAACTCTCCCATCATCTTTCTTCCACTCTACATACTCCTCAGCCCCCTCCAGAAACACTTTTCTGCTGGTGAGTGCGTGTGTCAGTAAGAGTGTATTTTTGTAAAGCCAGAGGGGCAGCCAACACTGGCCAAAGGCTCATTTTTGTGGTTGAGCCAGTGTGTATCCCGACGGCTTGCAGGCGTCTCAGGGGCCGACTCCTCCTTCCAGCTCCATTCGCTCACCCTTGGGCCCCTCCAGAGAGTCTCTCAACCAGCCATTGCTTAGTCATTTTAAGATCCTTCATGACAGAAACCAGCGCTTAGTTTCAGGCATTTATTAAAAGTGGTAGGCTGCGTTTGCAAGACACATCAGGGAGCGGGGGGGGGGGGGGGGGGGGGCATGCATCCAAAACTGGAAAAAACATTTATAGTCGGTTTCATGGCTGGGATGGTGATTGGAAGTCTTGGACTTACTAGTAATGGTATCTCTCCAAAAAAGTGAAGAGTGTCTGTCTGCCTCCCTAGATACTGATGGCCATGTTCTGTATCTCTTGTGTGGAAAGCCTGTAGTTGCCATAGAGATCGGCAATATTGCTTATTGTGATGGCCTGATTTATTACTAAAAGAGTGAACTAGCTGGAACTCTCAAACTCAAACATGTTGCACAGGGGACATACTGTACATCTATATTTATCCCCATGGGGCACACAGTGAAATGTTTCAACTGCAGAACTACAGTCCTCACCAATATCTATTTATTATCATGAATGATAGGAAGGAATTTGAACTTTATGCATTTTTGAGGTTCTGATTGTGAAAAGTCATTGTGATAGTTGCTTTCAGACACGAAGAGCTGAGTTTAGGCTCACCTGAATAGTTCATGTGTCAAACAAATAAAAAAAGCACACGGTCTTCAGAAGGTTCAGGAGTTCAGGGCATCATTAAAGGAAGGAGGGTTGTATTTGATTTCTTGCTGATGCAAGAGGAAAAAGTTTGGGGTTGGTGAGCAAGAGCAACACTGAGAGCGACAGGGCATGGAGACAGCAGCATCCTCTGCCTCACACCTGATCTTTCCCACGGTATTTGGTTTGTTTACAAGCAGGAGTCAGTGACAGGTTCATTCCTTGTATCCGAGGCTCAAACCAGCACCAAGGGAGGAGGCAGCCAGGCTGGACTCTGAGGCCTTCCTTCCCTCTCAAAACCCCACACAGGCCAGCATGACCAACAGGCTGGGATTTCCATTTCATAACATGCCCCCCTCCATCCCCCAGCTGACGCCAAAGCCTTCTACGTCCTCTTTGCTGTCTCACGCTCCAGCCTCCCCTTGCTTTCCCCTTCTTGCCATGTCTTCATCTCTCCGGGGGGTTACAGTAGCCGTGAAACAGCGTGACCCACACAGGAGGTCTATTCGTCTCCCTTCTGTCTAGTGTTTCTCCAGTTTGTTCTGTTTTGGCGTCACTATCCGGATGCTGATACCCAAGACGGCAAACCTGACCCCTGCTGACTCCACACTGCCTCGCACTCCCCAGAAACAACCCCCGCCCCAGAGTTTGCTTCTAATCCCATCAACCCTATCCCTCCAAACCCCAGTATCCCCCCCACCCCTTTCCCTTGAAGACCCTTCTGCCCCTTGTAGGCCTCTAATTGACAGTGTTTGTGCGAACTGAAATATGAGTGAACTGCTGGCTATTCTGTGTATGTGAAACATGGCATCCATGCTGGATTGCATCCATGATGTTTTGCCACACTACCATACCACACTTGCCAATCCCTTGCAGGAGTACTTTTGCAGGCTGGCTCAGAAGTGTTCCTCAGAAGTAGTCACAGAGTCTGGAGACATTTAGCTTCGGTAGTCCTAATGGTCAGCAAGGTCGACTACATATGATGTTGTAAAAAAGCAAGAATGCGACACTCTAAAATGCTAAATATACAAGTTTGTTGTTTATTAATTCAGGCCAAGGGATTGCACGAGTGACTGTGTCAGTGCACAAGTATTCATACGCCAAAAAAACAGAGACGGGAACAGAAAGGGTGAAAGAGAATGGGGATTCTAATTTCCCAATAACATGCCTTTTCATTTGCATTTGAAGAATAAATACCACAGTCTCTCTAGCGCTACATTTCTTGTAAATAATCCGAGTCAGGGCGCCACCTTAGAATCCCCAGCCTGGTCCTGGTGGGTGATTCGTTGGTTCAGGAGGAGGAGTCTAGAGGGAGAATGAGGCAAGGGAAGGTAAGGGAGAAGGGGGGGAAGCCTGCTGTTGCATCATCATTTGAGTCCTATTTACCACATACTGTATTCTCTAACATAGAGAAGTTCTTAATCCAAGTCAAGAGGATTAAGAACTTCTCTGTTTTATTTCTTTTCCAGCTTCTTTCCATCACAAATAATCTCTTGTCACAACGTTTAGTCAAGAAATATTTAAGCAACCTTGATAATCTTGACTGAAGTGTTGTGTGAGTGTGTTTCATTGCATGTTTGTGGGCTAGTACATGAAATTAATTAATGTCCACCACTTGTTTCATATAATACACACCCTCCAAATGGACTGTAAAAGTGTCAGAGATTTTCACATTACATTCGATCAAAGCACTTTCATTTATTCATGTCTTGTCCATGACTTCCAAAACAAGTAATGCAATGGGCGTGACAAGGTGGGGAAAAAAATATGTTGTTTAAACATTCGCGGCACAATGGAAAGAAAGACGAAAGAATATTTAGGGATAGATGCGCGCTTTACTTTGCAGCACAAGGCAAACATTAACTGTCTGACTTCAAGTGTACAGAACACTTAAACTCAGTGACATAAGCTCTTGTTGTTGTTCTGTGATAGGCAAATCAGATGAGACACACAGCTACATGCGTACACCACAAATAAGCTCCAGGCTACAGAGGCCAGGGAGGCTTAACTTGACCTGCTCCATGGCCAAAACATGAACACAGCTGCCAGACATACACATGTCTCCCACACAAACAGAGGCAGAATTGTACATTACTGTGGGAAATGTATCACACACATTGATAAAAAACGGATAAAATGTGCGGTAGGTTACCGCATACACACGACAGATTTTAGTGACTTTTTTTTTCCACGTATGGCAGCAATACAAAGATGTCAGCTCTTAAATTTGAAAAGGTGTTGGCAGATATGAAGGCCAAAAGTGTGCATTTCCACATGAACAGGAACACACACACACACACACACACACTATGTAACATTCATATTGTGTCCATTTTTGGGAAAAAAAAAATGTCTAGGATGCACAAGTATATATGCTAAAAATTAGAAACAGAAAAAAAGTAATTTCCTCTTGGTTAAATTAAATGTAGGCCAGAAACATAAGCCACAGGACAAACCAAAACGCAGGATTCTCCAGCTTCAGAGCTGGAAATGAGCATGGATTAATTGTTCCAGGCAACTGGCTCCAGTAACCAAGTCCTTTAACATCCAGGTTCTCTTGTTTGGCTCATAGGCAGGGTGGCAGGTGAGAGCCCCAGATGGTTGGCACTGCCTGTGTTCCCTGCACTGCATCCAGCTTCTCAAATTCCATACTGGGCAAGAGGTAGACACAACAACAATTATCCATTCATACCTGCATGATGCCGGCACTACTTTGGCAGCACAGGCATGAATAGAAAGAGAAAAGTGAACAGATTCAGTTCCACCTTCTGGCAGCTACACCAAGGACAAGAAGGTTGAGTTGATGAATGTGATCACTTTACATCTTCCCATTTAAGTATTCAGGAAATTGTGTTGGGCAGATGAGTAAAAAATAACAATTATTCGAAAACATACTTTCAAGATAATAAACCTATAAACTTGTATCTGTTTCTTGTCCTTCTTATCAATGATTTATCACGCCACTAAAAACATCAGAGTGAAAGAAACCTCAATGCCGAAAGTGGAAATCAAATATCTCAGGCCTCATCATTACATCCAGCGTGAAACTGCTGAGTGCTTTCCTTGGATTTGAGTGAATATTAAATATCAGCGTGTTCACAATGTAAGTGTTTGCTTTTAATTAGTGTGGCATTGCAATACAGTCATCAGTGGTTGTGGCAAGCTGTGGCGAGT
Source organism: Tautogolabrus adspersus (assembly GCA_020745685.1). Classification (NCBI taxonomy): domain Eukaryota; kingdom Metazoa; phylum Chordata; class Actinopteri; order Labriformes; family Labridae; genus Tautogolabrus; species Tautogolabrus adspersus. The sequence goes on from CM036554.1 coordinate 11,224,236, forward strand.
CACAGCTGTTTGTCAGCCTCTAGTGGTTACCTGTAGTACTGCCAAATCAAGCAGTTACAAATGATGCCAGAGAGGAGCATGCAGTGACCAAACGAGCTTATAAGGTACTACTAACACTACTGATGTAATAATTGATGAACACAATGACTTCAGCAGAAATTGCTGGTCTTTGGTAACAAGGTAAAGCATGTATCCTTACACTCTTATTTTACTCTAACACCGTATTTCACTCATTTTAGTGCATTATAACTTTAAGTCACTTCTTAGCGATGTCCAGAAGAGTGACAATAACACTGGAGCACCTCGTGACTATAGGACAGGGAGCCGTGGAGTTCAGTGACATTCTTTCCTGACGGCTTCTTCTACAAGTGAAAATGTGTTATCGATTAACACAATGCCCACAGAGGTACATGAAATTCAAGTCATGCAGCGTGCATGATGAAAGGCTGAAATGTTGAGATGCTGTTGCCTTTCATATTGTTTCATACATCAACTTCCATTCATCAAGCCATTCATCTTTCACACTCATCCCTCCTTCTGTTTCATACTTCTGTGTCACCGTCCCCAGTGGGTCTGTGTCTCGAAGTTCCATCTGTCAGCACCATCCAGAGGGGGTGTGACAGAGCGGATGAGGCCCAGGGGAGAGACATCAAACGTGGGATGCTGGCCTTGGTTCTTCTGGCTCCCCCCACCCACACCCCCACCCACACACACACACACACACACACACACACACACACACACACACACACACACACACACACACACACACACACACACACACACACACACACACACACACACACACACACACACACACACACACACACACACACACACCTCCCATCCCATCTCTATTTGAGTTGCTGGCCCTTCCATCTGTCTGTGCATGATTTGGAGCTGGCTGTCGCAGAACGAAAAGAAAAAAAGGCCAACCACCAATGACAAATGACAATCTCAGAATAAACACACATGTGAGGGAGAGGAGGGCGGAGGGGGAAAAAAAGAGCTGAATCACTCTTTCATCCTTAATCAGCCTCTGTGGGTACACTCATTAACCTGTGGTCTCCGCATTTCACTCTCTTCAGGGGCCTGTCACTATTTTAGTTTCTTTTCACTCGTTCACCTACTTAAGTAAAGACAAACAATTCCTCCTCTCGCATAAGTACAGTTGTTCCATACCAATGCAGTGTCAGTATGTCGACTTCCCAACCTGAGATTGGTCAGCCAATGCACAAATCTGAGACCAAAGTATCTATCTCCCTAAAAAAATCAACTGGTTTCCAGTATTATCATGTTACAATAACAAACAACACCAGTCCAATACTAAAAATGATTGTTGTGTTTGTCAAAACTGGCAAAATGTCCGGGTGCCGGGTAGCCTGGTGGTTGGTTTGAGCGCCCCATGTCGGAGACTATTACCCTCAGGGCAGACGGCCCAGAGACGGGTTTGAGTCTTACCTCTGGCTTCTTGCCCGCATGTCATTCCCCACTGTCCTGTCTCTCTTGAAAAGGCATAAAAAGCCCAAAAATACATCTTTTAAAACTGGCAAAATGTCAATAATTGATGTATTTTCATCAATAATCCGGAAATGTTTGGATCACACTATCTGAGGGTTATTTGGCATTGACCCTAAACCAAAGTCTGTTCATTCTTGGATTTAGATACCAATTTTATCCCAAATGAGTGGATTCACCAAATGTCTATCCTGATGTAAAAACTTTGCTCACGGCTCATGTATGTTGAAGCTAGCATACCAGCAGTGCAAATTGTGAGTGCATTCCGAAAGTACGCCGACTCATTCTCTACTCCAGCTCTCAGCACTGGCTAAAACCTGCAGCCAACATGCCGAGCCCCCCTGATCCCAGTGCTGGCTCAACCAAACACATACATGACAGATTCCTCCTCTGCTGCAGCGCAGGCATTCAGACCATCTCCTCTGCCACCAAAGGCATATTCCTTTTATAACATGCAGGGATTAGGGCTCATTGGAGGAAACTAGCATGTGCACCAGCATTAGGCGGCTTGCAGATTATAAAGCATCTCAAATTGAATCAATAACCACCAGCCGCCAACTAATCCTGGCTAGCCCTACAAACACAGCTACAGCAGTCCGCCACAAGTCCCAGCCAATGCACTAAATCTCGTCCCCTTCATCTTTTTATAACTGCACCCCAGGGCCATGCAGGGGTGCTCAGGTGAGGGCTTTCAAGCGGGGTAGTGGGAGCTGTACACTCAAAGCAAAAGGGGATGAAGGGGTACACTCGTTCGCCCAGGTAATCCATGAGCAGACAGGCCAGCTTTGGGCTGCACGGCGACTGGCAGCCGGAGAAAAGTGGACAGCTGATACTGGTCGAGCCTAGCCGCAGCACGCCAGACAGGATAAAGAGATATAAGCCCACCCTCCATATACACACACATACTCCTTCATGCTCATTGCTCTCCCCCTCATCCCCCAACCATAGACCCATGTCATCCCAAAGCTCTTTCATCTTCTAACCCAACGGGTGCTAAAGCAAACTTTCCACTTTGGCTCTCCAGGGGCTGGGCAATGCTCTCTATGCATGGTGCCTCAAAGACAGGGTGCCACACCCCTTGAATGATTGGTTGATTCAGAGACCAGTGACAGCTTAGCAGCAGCTAACAGGAGGCTGGGGATTCCATCCTGTGATGTCTGTATAAAACACTGTCATAAAAGCTCCTCAGAATTTGTAGTTTGGATTTTACCAGTCCTAAAGGATGAAAGTAACAGATCAACAAAAATACTGAACATGTACAAAAGTGTCACAATTAATATTGTTCTATGGTGAAATCAAGTTGTCAACTGGCCTCCCAGCCTCCAAGTCCTTGACATCCCTGCAAGCTTGCACAAATTCCTCACTGCCCTCTTCCTTCTCCCCTCTAAATTAATTTCATTTTCAATCTGTAAATGTTGGGACCTGTGATTGAAGATGCAAGCTGAGATGCAGTTCAAGCAGCTGAGTGGTTGGATTTCCAAGCTGTCAGGAAAACGGAGCAAATCCTATCCCCAGGCCACAGGCTCCACACAGGAATGTGAGGCGTCCACTTTAATTGTGCTTTTCTCCCGTTCGGCGATCCCCATCTCGCAAAAATCAAATTTCCCCTTTTCCCACTTGTGGATTCCCTGAAGACCTTGTTGTAACATCTTTAAATGCAACTCAAGGCCACATTTAAAAGTCGCAGTGAGTGAAAAAAGGGGGCTTCAAGGGTTGGATAACCAAGTGCTGCAAAGTCAAAAGGAGTATAAGAGACAGACGGACAGTAAATCAGGGAGGTACTTCAAAGCAAGTCATGGAGACAGCCGTGCAGATAGGCGCACGGCAGAGAAAGGCAAACGTTCAAACTCAAAGAAAAGGCTCATGGGGCAATTTAAGACAGCAGACAAAACAAACAAACTTCATCATGCCGGGACAAAGCAGACTAACAATAAGCCACATAAACAAACTATCAAAGCGGCCAACATATGACCAGTGGTCTCACACACGCAGCTGTTGTTAGCATGCAGCCACGCAGGCTGTTAGAAAGGCAGACAGACAAATAGAGCGAGAGATCCCTGTGTGAAAGACAAAGGAGGGTACAGTAGTGGGTAGCAGCAGCCAAGGGAGACTTCATTAGCGAGGTCAGTGCCCCGGGGTACTTAGTGTAACACTGGAGGCCTATGCAGCCCCCCCACCCCCCCCACCCCCTTGCCGAGGTGGATATTGCATCTTTGCGATAACATCTCCTTACATAGGAGGGGGCCCCAGCATCACAGCATAAAGACCCCTGTTTTCGGCAGGTTTGAAATAAGGCTTTGTTCCCCACTAGGCCTTGGTCCCCTCCCCCCCCACCACCACCTCCTCCTACTCTTTCCTCTTGGGTGGGCCAGAGACTTTCCAAAAAACTGAGCAATGTGTGTCTGGGGATAGACCCCCTCCTTCTGCGCATATACACACACAAAAACACACCCACACATGCACGAATACAGGCACGTGCACACTTAGACACACACATATCTTCCACCACCCTCAACCCTCCTGATCCAGACGGTGGCGTCCCCTGGCTTTCGGCCACATCTGTGTGGAGTGGTCGGTAAGAGAGGTGGATATCCAGGGCTGCAGCTCCAGGAGGGGCCTTGGTGGGCTCATCTCACCCCAGGGAGAGTGGGGGCCCACAGAGAGGTGTGTGTGTGTGTGTGTGTGTGTGTGTGTGTGTGTGTGTGTGCCTAAGGGGGCCTAGCCCTGGTCAAAGGTGCCTGGCTTCCTGGGCACTCCAGGGAGCTCCATAGACAGACAAGCTTTACATGGAGCCCGTCTTGATACAGAAGCTCCACAGTAAGTTACATACAGTTTACTGTAAAAGCCCACGTAACTCATCAATAGTTACAGTCACACTCCTTCACACAGATAATAATAGTAACATTCATGATTCATCATATACTTTTAACCGACGAACATGCTTCACAACACATTCACAAAGCACCGTGAACGTGAAACATACATCACAAAAAAGAATGTGTGCTAATTTCCTCGTTCATTCCAGACAAGTGCGGGGTTTGTCAAGGTCTTACGGTAGGATGGACAGTATAAATATCCCTGTTGTGATGCTTAGATGGGTTGCCAGGTAGGAAAGACATGCGCACCCCCATTTATACCCACATCAGCTGGTGGATTTATAGGGTCCTTAAAACAGATCAATCATTTTCCACTCCCAGGTCTCTACACCTCTCATCCCCTCTCTCCACACTTTCCCTTTTCATTCTACTCAAAGAGTGTCCATGCAGAGTGTTTTGACATTGTTTGCACATTGCCAATATGTATCTCTGCACCTGTGATGCACGAGTGTGTGCGTATTCCTTTAATGTATCCTTTGTGCGTGCACATACATGTAACACTGATTGCGTATGCATGTGTGCACACGGCTGCATGTGCTTAGCGGCTCAGTCAACTACCAGCACTCGGTGCTTTTCATGTTCATTATCACTTGTTTTATAGTGGAATATTTAAGTCGGGGGCCTTGGCACGGCTGCGGCTATAGTTAGAGAACAAAGGAGAGCGCTGGGGGTGTCAGGAGGGTGTGGCATGCCGGAGCGCCGTGCAGAGCTTTTCAGTAAGTGTTGCGCCCCACACTTCATGGAAAGCCAGGGGGGCTGGCCAGGCCAGCCATGCAGGCAGACAGAGCTAAATTCAACTCATTCCTGTATTAATGGGAGCTTATGTGCCATTCCACCTCACTGAAGAGGGCATTAGCCAGAGCCAGACAGCCAGGATACACCTCAAAATATCTCCTCTCTCTGTCTCTCTTGCATTGTGTAGATATGGTGCAGTTTATTAGGTCTGTGCTCTGACTCAAATTCTGAATTCATTATTATCAGGTAAACAAATAGAGTTAAGCAAATAGGACTTTGTCCATCTTATATGTAAGAATAAATTGGTTGGGTTAGAACTGGCTTAAATAATAATATGGAAATAATGCCTGGATTTGACCTATCATTTCCAGTTAAAGATTTCCAGGTGTGAGATTTCAGCTTCTTTCTGCATACTGTATGTATCCTGTGGTTGTTGTAATAGAGGGAGATACAGTAGCTGGTAGGAGGAACCAGGAGACACTAGAGACCATAAGAAGGAGAAGAGAAGGCAAGTGATGGACAACCAGCTGAGTGGTAGTCATAGATACCAACATCAGAAAGCTGTATTGCAGTAAGGGGACTAGTATTTTTTCTTGAAAACATTGTTTATAAGGGATGACCGCTCTAATCTTTTGAATGCTGCACAGTGCTGTAAGACTCAAACAAAGATAAAGTAATTAGCCACGTTAGAGTTTGGTCATAGGATTGATGGAGCTGTTAACTCTTACTGGACGCTTCACTAATGTTGCTTCAATTGTTCTGAAGTTTTGAATTATTCTCTTTAATTTGTTTTCGTTTCCTTCCCGTCCGTCTTGGGAATTCTGCACGTCATAAAGACTCAGCACAGGTTGGCGTGTCTACGTGTGTGTGTTTAAAGAGGCATAAGTATGCACACGGAAGCGCGCTCATTGAATAACGGGGAATTTTGTTGCTCTTTACGACGGAACGAGCTGAGCATGTTATTAGCTGCCAGGGATAATTGGACTCTATGTAGGTGGCATGACCCAGCTGTCTGCAGCAGGAAGGCCAAGAGCTGAGCCTGACCTCAACCGCTGACCTTACAAATGCAATACAGTGACCTTTGACCCTCCCCACATTAAAGAGACAGTGTTGTCTTTCTGCAGTCAGCCAGAAAATTAGAGCACACGGGGCCAACAGAGTCTTCGGCTATTCTTATTGTTCAGATTTGGTGTTTGCATCCTGTTGTCATTAAATGTAACAAGAAACATCACCGGGGTGCTTTTGACTTGTGGCAGGGTGCTGTGAGGTGCATTTGAAAATCCACCACCCTCACTGTCTTCCTCCGTCCTCTAAATTCATATAAGCACACTTATGGACAGGTCTGTTTTTAAAACCAGAATGGGCATCGGTGATGATAGAGTGTAGAAATTTAGCGTGGTAAATTGGTCAAATATATACCAAAAACACTGATATAAAGCAATGCACTGTATTGTCTGACCAATATATTGCTATTCAGACTCTTTAATGTTTAATGTCAGAGAAAAAAGAAATAGCACAAAAAAACAACACGACATGTTCGTTAAATATGGACGACTGTTGGTAGAGTTGGTCGTATCTCAACCGGAAGGTCAGGGGTTCGATCCCCAGCTCCTGTAGCCACATAGCAACATGTGAATGTGACCTGTGGTGTCAAAGCGCTATACAAACTCATGTCCATTTATCATTTCAGCTATTGTATGCTGCGACTAAATGCCTTTTTGCTTGTTTCAGGGGGGATAAATGAAGTCCCTCCATCGTGCAATCAGTACAACCAAACTATTTAGTATGACAGTATTTTGCAATGGAACTATGAGCTAATCATTAATGTTTGTCAGAGAGACTAATCAGAGTTTGGGGTCAACTTAAAGTCACACATGATTCTTACACATGAAAAAACTGAAGGGAAAGATGAGGTTACAAAGTGTATGATCATGTTGAATTTATGGTACAATCTTTCTGACTCCCCCCCCCCTCCCAATGTTCCTCTCGTGTCCCTCTTTGCATCTGTCACCAAGGGGAGCAGATCAGCCTCTCTTGGGGAACATTAGAGGAGAGATATCTGTCAAGAAGCAGGCAGTGCTCCCTGAGGCTGCCATTGAGCGACAAGTGTGTCCCGTTGCCTGCTCTCCTGTATCACAATACTGCTGCTGAGTGACTGCAGAGTCCTTAGTGGATGCAGGTATCTGCTGTTAGTCTGATCTTCTAGAAAAGCCCTTGGCAGAACAAAGACGACAGGAAAACAGAGAGGAGAGTGAGAGAATGTGTGTGTTTCATTTGCTTCTTTGTATACACTCTTTTGATGGGGAGGTGCGCCTGATTTTGGTAGCTTGTGCAAAGGTCTGAAGAAAATATAATGAGGACATATGTGGGTGTGTTTATGGAAAAGAGAAAGTACAGCACGTATAAGTAAATGCAGGTGTGTGTGTGTGGGGTGGGGGTGGTGGGGAGCGTGTGTTTGTATTTTCAAGCAATTGTTCAGCATACATGTTTATGTGTGTGTTAGTCATTAGAGCAGCTTTAAAGGGTTTGCATCCATGCTGAAATCTGCAGATAAATGCTAAAGTATTCAGGCCCATGTATCATCTAGATGAGTGTTTCATTTTTAGCACAGACAGTCGTACAGTACACACCATAAAATAGATTTTTTTCCCCCCTTTCCAAGGCTCTTTTATTTAAAATGTATATGTTAAAAAAAGACGGACTCAAACATCTTAACAGTACCATCTCTGAGAATTTCTCCAAGTGAAAAAAACTGCCACTAACGTCCCTGTCAGTCATATTCATGTTAGAGTAAACATCTCTGCCAGCAGAAGAATCTTCAAACCAAATAAAGTTTTAAACATATGAGCTGAGAAAAGCTTTTTTATAGACCTTGTTCCTCTATTGGTCAACACTGAAATCGCTATTGATACTGATGTCAATACAGATTTTGAATGGATAAAAGTATCAATACTGGATTCAGTTCCAATAACGGTATCCATATTGGCCTCTCACACTGCCTACAATCACAGTTATTGGCAAGTATGCAAATCAATGCACAAATGAGATACCAAAACTAGTCAGTCCAAACAGTCAGGAGGTCTCAGGTCATGTAACAATTATAAACAACAATGTTGTGGTTTAAAGTTAGTCAAAGCTAGCAAAATGTTTGCAGTCAGTGTTTTTCCACCATCATTATGTATATTTTTTAAATACACTATCAGAGTAGTCCTTTGTTTCAGCCAATGCTCAAGTCTCCTGATGGATATTAGAATCAGGCAGGAGAAAATGTTACCGGTACATCTCTGTTTGTGTATCTGTCTTATAGGCACTGGTTTAAAACCGACGTCAACTTTTCATTTGGTTTAGAATTGTAATTAGTCCTCAAGAAGGGCAGACTGCAGACATTTTTCAGCATTCGTCAAAACTAAAGAGAACTTTTATTCAAGGTTTGACAGCACCTCAAAAACGTTATGTTTACTCCCTCTGCCTCACAAAGACCACCCTCACTTATCCCACCCCATCTTTTATATCGCAACCCAAATCCCCCTTTTCCTCTTCCCTTCATCCTCTCCATATCCTCCTCCGTCTCTGTGCCGCTCTCCTTCTCGTCTGGCATTTCCCCCTCACTCTTTCTCTAACCTCCTCCAGGACCTGTTGGCTTCTTCTTGTTTACTCCTCTCATCCACCTGCCCTCTTGACCTGCATGGCTGTCTGCAGGCTGAATGAACTATTGCCTAGCAACCCTACAGAGTATTATGGCGGGTTTTTTTTAAAGGAGAAGAAAGAAAAACCCAGTCCGTTCCAGACTGATTGTTATTTCTACAATACAACAGAATGTTATCTTGAAGGACTGTTGTGACAGCTGAAACAACGGCTTGAAGCTTTCTTTTGTCTGAACTTCTCCAACATGACTCAATAACAATCACTTCCTACTGATTACGTTTTTAAACTGGAGGTGTTGTTGTTCTTACGCCAAAGTCAGACTCCACTTTGTAAGCACGATTGTAGCGCGATCCAGCAGATGTAGGATTTTTGAGCCCCAGAAAATCGTTTGTTATAGAGAATGACAATCAAGGCCACATCTTGGATGCCTCCCGACAGAAAGTCTAGCATATTTAATTTTCTATTCTGCCTCTGGGATGTGTTCCGTCACGTCAGTGATTTTGACAAAAAGCCACGAGCGAAAACAAACAAAGGATTGACAGGATCTCTTCCTTTTGCATCAGCATATTTTAGCCTTGGATATTTTTCTCTTAAAAATAGATCTTGTGATACCTCTGACTTTTCTGTCTTCCTCTCTTTATGTAGGTGTGTACATCGCTTATAAGCATCTGTTTGTTTACAACATGATAGAACTTTATTCATCTCCAGGGAAGTTCTACAAAATTCAAACTTCGACAGTCATTAGAAAACAGACTACACATTGAGTTTATTAAATTTAGGTAGGCTTATCTATCCACACAGACGTTTAGATTGGCCAAGACAGGTTGGGTCCAAGAGACAGAGACAGAGAGAAACACAAGAGAGGTGAGATAAGAATGGAAACTGTAAAAAATAAATGTCAACATGAAGAAGGTACAAGCTAAAATGGAGAGAAGACACGGCAGAGAAAATCAAATGGTTAAACAAAAAGACGCAGAGGCACAGAGAGAACTGACAGATTGCTGAAAGCGGCAGAGTGGATGGCTCGGCCTCTATTGTTTCAGGCTAATTTCATGGGATCAAACCAAAGCACGGCCCCAGACAGACGAGCTGCAGCAATCTGTCAGGAAATCACCCCTCTAATTGGCCCCATGGAAGAAAAAAAAAAAAAAGGCCACCACCACCACCAGCGCGCTGAAACTCGCCTTTTGATTGCTTTACCTCCACATATGTACGACAAGTAGGCTCGCCAATCAACCACTGCAATCAATCACTTGAGTTCTTGCTTGGGCTAACACAGGTTAACCATGAGTAATTATTTAGTTGTACTGGAACAACAAATGCATAATAGGGTCATTTGCTGTCAATCATGTCATGTCCAACATGGGGAAAAGGAGTGGCAAGGGTTGACTGTGTGCCTGTATGTTTGTGTGTGTGTGTGTGTGTGTGTGTGTGTGTGTGTGTGTGTGTGTGTGTGTTAGACGACAAAGGAGAGTGCCAGATATCCAAATGCTTTACAATGAAAAAGTGCAGCAGCTGAAAGAGGATTGACAGATAACTCCATACAATGTGTTTACAAGCATCCTTCCCCTTTGTCCCAATCCACCTCTCCTCACCTTCAGTCACCACCCCCCCCCCCCCCCACCCCATGCATAGACCCACACGCACTGCTGATGTGATGAGGTCATCACTAGAGTTGCTCTCCTATGGCGACACCAAAGAACAATGCAGCTTAAACAACGATTACGGCGGTAACAGGTGGAAAGAAGCAAAGTGCAAATCCTTCACGATTGTACTTTAGTGGAGCTTTCAGGTATATCTGTTTGATTTAACCAATCAGTCTTTATTCATAAAGTGCCAAATAATTACACAATTATGTTACACTTTATGTAAAGAGCAGGTCTAGACCGTACTATTCTATATATTGTATTTAGAGACTCAATATTAAAGCACTCTTTTCTCTTTTCTTTAGGTTAAGAAGTCAAAGTTTTTTTCTATCAGGGTGGTTTGACCGATTCTGATGAGATCAGTGTGTTTTTAAGTATAAATATGAGCTTTTTAAAGGTTGATATATCAATATATGTGTGCATGGATGTTTCTCTGCATGCATACATTCTACTGCATCGCCTCATTCTGCCAAAAATCCATCAGCTGCGTTCACCACACCAGATCAACGCTGTCCAAAAAGCAGCTGAGTGACGGAGGGAAAAAAGTGAAAACTCACACGGGGGGGGAAAAAAAAGTCAGTGGCTAAATGACAAGCGCCGGTATAATCTTCTAGCGCAGAGCGAGCCTGCCCGAGCCCCCGATAGTGGCGACAGTCCCGTTGGAGGGTGACTCATTGTTTCCGAGGCCTCTCACATGTGTCGCATTAGGAGGAGACGAAAGACAAAACATACACCCCCCCCCCCCCCCCCTTGTCTCCTCCTCTGTATCCTCCTCTCATCCCTCATTTCTCCTGCTGTCATTTTGCTTTTACTCTTCAGGTTCCTCTTTCATCACTCCTACCTCACCTCACTGTCAGTGATGTTTCCCACTTTGTTTCCCTATCCTCATCTATCCTGACTGTCTACACAGGAAATGAATGTGGTAAGGAATGTAACTTATTTAATCTCACCCACTTCAGATCCCTTAAATGCATCAAACTGTATGCCTGTTTTCCTTTTCTTTCCCCTTTCTCTAGTCTTTTTTTCCCCATCTGCTTTGCCAAATACCTTCTCTGAATCATCTACTTCAGTGTATAGTTTCTATTTTGGCAGCAAACTGATTTTTCCCTGGTATCTGCTTACCCAGGTTTGGTAAATAGTAGTGCACTGTTAGCCCTCCTATAAGACCACCAAAATGTCCCGAGCTTGCGGGAAACACATTTTGTTGTCACATCTTAAGTTCAAGCTTTTACCTGACTCAGAATTTGTCGGACCAATAAGATTGAGCTGTTGGATGTGACACTTTGGCGGTGCGTTTTTGTTTTTCTAGTACAGTGTGTCAGCTCACAAGGGTGTCATGTTTTATACGTTAGACTAATGTATACGAGACATTTGTAAGAGGCTTGACATCAAAACATTTAATGCTTACTGCGTTCTTAAGATGCAAGACACGTTTCCATGGTTTGACCAGAGGGAGTTTATTCAGGTGGTAAGTTAGAGTTCGATCCACTCAAGCTAGCAGCAGAGCTAACCTCTTGAAAGAACATTTGAGGGACAGTGACTATTTATTATAAAAAATGCTTTATTCAGGGTTTTTACTGTCATAAATTTGCGATCTGTGGGATGCCAGTGGCCTAGTGGTTCATTGGAGGGCCAGATGTGCTGAGGTTACAATCCTCAAAGCGGGCAGCTCAATTCGAATCCGACCTGTGGCTCCTTTGCCGCATGTCATTCCCCACTCTCCCACTCTCTCTCTCTCACTGATTTCCAACTCTATCCACTGTCCTGTCTCTCAAATAAAGGCATAAAAAGCCTCCCACAAATAAAAAAAAATGGTGTTCCGTTTGTTTGGCAGAGCATGAGACGTCTGCTAAAAGCTGTTATTGGTTAAAAAACCCTGTGAACATACAAAAAAAAAAAATGAAGGAATCCACCACCAAAGCACGCTAAGCACTGTTTACCAGGCTAGCTGCAGTGAAGCTTAAAGACACTTCTGACATCCTGTGTCTTGTGAAGTAGCATTTTAAAAAACTGTGCTTTTTAAGTGAAACTATGTTCTCCAGTGTTTTAAAGCTAACTGGTTGTTAGCTGTATCAAGTCATAGCTAGCAGCCTTTTGGGTACGTTTAGCAACCTCTGTAGGGGCACGTAGGTTTGGCTGCATTGTGTGGTGCTGGGCTCGCTGGTTTTTTCTGTCATCTGTCTAAATAAGCGAAGATAACTAGTTTTTTTATATTAAGCATATGGACAAAGCTCTTGGTTTCAAAGCTTTCATTTTACTCTCAGTAAGGAATCAAGGAAGGTTATTTTCCCTCAATATCAAAGAAGAAAAACGCTGAGCGTGATGCTCAGAGTTTTTCTTCTTCTTCTAAAGGCAACTCTAAAGATTAGAGATTCTACTGAGAAGTTGCAAGCAGCTCCGAGCAAAATGTTAAACCAGGAGAACAACAACAACAACAACAATGAAGAGCTGTAGAGGATGGTGGGATGGGGAAAGTCCTGCCTGAGCTTGGACAGCCAATAACAAGTAGCTTTCCAACAAGTCTGCCTAAGTGTGTGTGTGTGTGTGTGTGTGTGTGTGTGTGTGTATGCATGCATGTGTAAGTGAATTGATGCGTGTGTCCCAGGTGACAGGCACTCTTAGTGACTAACGTGTATGTATGTGTGTGTTACGAGAGTGTACTGGAGATGGGAGGACAAGGAGGGGGCTACTCCTTCTAAATATGCATCTTAATGGCCGCTCTGTTCCCACCATTCACATTGAGTGATGGAGCGAAAGAGAGGCTAGCGAGGTTAGGGACGAGGAGAAGTGGTGCTGCATGTTTTCAAGACGGGGATGCGGGTGGAGAGACGGCCGGGCCTGAAAAGAACGAATGGTGCAAGCAAACGTCAACAAGAGAAAAGCTATGTAAGGAGCCGCCGCCATACCTGACTCCTTCAACCGTGGCCCCATTCCACAGTGACACACACACATTTACACACACACAGGCCTGAGCAGCAGTAGAATTGAGGAGCAGAGTGGAGAGCTAGCTTCCTCAGGCAGTAGCTGTTTGTCGCTAAATGAAGGCCAGCATTCTTTGGTTTCCCAGGGAGCTGGGTGCCTGCCAGTCCCCCGGCCACTGAGTGCCATTTTATTAAGAACAAAATGGAGCCCCTATGAAAGGAGCCCAGCACTGAGCCTGCACAGGTCTTACTGAGCCGAGCCTCGGCATAAACAAACAGCACCTTAAAGAGACAGAGGGGAAGAAAATGAGAGACGGCAGGGCCCCTCAAGAGCGGATACAAACTGCTCTGACTGGGACTGGTAGTGTGTGTTGTTGATGAGCAAGAATCACCTGACAGAGGTAAGGTGGTCATGTCTGCGATGAAAAACAAGGTGGTCCCCCTCCAAAGACGGACTTTGTTAAAGAAATGATAGACCGTCTGCAGTTCGAAATGGTAGATGCCAAAGACAGGATGATGCATCATTGTAGAAAATCAAAGTCAACCTTTTATAGGTCAAAGTTGGAAAGTGTTACGATTATTTACATACCACCTCACAGAATCTCAGTTTATAAAAAATGTCTTTATAGTAAAGAAAAAGAAAGCAGAACACACTTAGAGGGTCTATTTTGTTCTTCCACATTTCCTCCCCTGGTCCTTTTCATTAAAATACTACATTTACTTTTTGTCTGATTGTGATCAATTAGGAGATTTTTTAAATTATTAAAACGGTGTAAATGTACATGTTGGGCCCACCGTGCAATTCCTAGAGAAACCAGTAGAGGGCAGTAATACTGAGGAGGTCCTGGGGCTCTCTGTCATAATTGTGTGTGTGCTTGTAAAGGAGAGAAAGGGAGAGTGTGTGTTTGAGTGTGAGTGAAGCAGAAATTGACCCTCTCTGATTTGTGTATTCAACTACATGAGAGGCCGGTGTACATTATACAGTGTGAGTGTGTGTGTATGTGTGAGTGTGTGTGTGTGTGTGTGTGTGTGTGTGTGTGTGTGTGTGTGTGTGTGTGTGTGTGACAGAGAAGGAGAGAGAGAGAGAGAGAGAGAGAGAGAGAGAGAGAGAGAGAGAGAGAGAGAGATTTTTTTGTCTTGTCACGTTGACAGCTGAGTTGTACTCATAATTAAGTCATGACAAAAGTTCCGTCTTTGGTGAAGCACAGGAGCACAGCACTGATAAACATGACCGACACATTTCTAAAATATTAGAAACAATGTCTTTTTTTATTTTTTATGCAGTGTGTATTTTTGTGTTGGGAGAAAAACAACTAAACGAACACAAAAAAAGTCAAATATAGCCATAGCTGAGCAGGTGAACTCTTCGCTGAAATCATAGGATATACAGTAATACCGTTAAAGTCCAAACTCCTTTTAGAGAAAAACGAATAGTAGTGAAACTTATCAAAGTGTGTATCCTGCATACCTCAAGTGTGAGAGAAAAATCAAGTTTGCATAGTGAAGCTTAAATAACAAATTTGTCAACATGTTTAAACTACATAGCAAAATTAAATAAAAAACGTTAAGGTAATGGATCAGAGACTTGTATAAATAGCTGGATGACCTGGGGGGTACTGGTAGCCCAATGGTCAATGCATGAGGGCTTCAGTCTTCCAAGTGGGCGGCCCAGGTGGGAATCCGACCTGTGGCTCCTTTCCCGCATGTCATTCCCCCACTCGCTCTCTCTTTCCTCGATTCCTGACTCTATCCTCTGTCCTCCATCACCTCCATTTTAACAAGAGGAACATGGGTCAACACTAGACAATCAAAACACCACTCAAATAGATTCATCTCAAACGTGGTTTCTGTGATAATGTTAGTGTTCACTTTTCTGAAAAGTAAGGTTGTGATAAGTTATTTGCTGCTGTACAACAGGAGGATAATGATTGACAGCTCCTGCAGCGCTGTGTTCACTGGATGAACAGAATAGAAGACAAACAGCAGAAGGAAATGTAACACAGACTAGTACCAGAGTCATTGAACTTTCCATAATGCTGAGTGTTATTTGACTCTGGCTGCAAATGCACAATTTAGAGCCAGTGCCCACGGCTGGGCTGATATTTTGGCTTCACTTTTGTACAACAAGAGACGCGTCGTCCATGTTTACAGTAAATATAATGGACTGATCAAAAGCTTTCTGTTCATATGGATGATGATTTTGGCACAAATAGTACATGAATGTCTTCGTAATTTTTATTTTCCTAGTGCTTACGATTAATGCATTTTAACGAGTGCTTTGGAAAAAAAGATATTGTCAAAGAGTTTTCCACAGAATGACTGTTCTGATGAAAGAAAATGAATTTATTTCAAATAAAGGTTAAAACATAACAGTCAACGTTTGAGTATTTTGTCATTTTCATACATTTTTAATGCGAAAAAATGACTCAAAATGATCTACATGCATTAAATGATTTCAAAGAAAACACGTGTTCCCAAGGATCTGCATATCAGGACTCCAAACACTCGCCATAAACACACACACACACGCACAAAGTATGATGGGACCGGCGCCAACATCTGTGTTTGATATTATTTAACTAACCGCTTATTGTGGGAGCCCACCAGCACCACGGATGGCGTCTACGCTGTATGTGTGTGTGTCAGTCTACCAGAGCGCTCCGGCGTCCATTCAGACACTCTGGCAAGCCGCTGTTGTGTTGTTACATCCTTCAGGGTTTGTGTATGTGTGTTTGAGTATGCGTGTCTGCATTTCTGAGAATGTGACTGCATACCAGTGTGCAATGTGTGTTTCCACAGACATGTGAGAACAGTGTGAGTGTGTGCGGTGGTGCCCCCCCCCCCCCCCCCCCCTTCATAGTGAAAGCCGCAGCCTCAAACCACATCAGAGAGCGTGTGGGAGACAGAATGACAAGGCCAGGAACCAGCCAACGTCTGCAGCCTGCAGCCACACACAGGCACAGACGCATGCTCGCACACATTCATCACACTTACCCATCGACTTATTGACACACGCTGTGTCTCTCTCTCTCTCTCTTTCCCTCACACACACACACACACACACACACGTTTAACACCAACCGTCTTCACACCACAAGTCCCATCCAGCGGTCACCATTGAGGCCAAGGATGCCGTCGCAGCAGAAGGAGATGTTTGTGTTTGAATATTTTCTCACAGAAACACATTGACGGAGCGGAGGGCGAAACAGGCTTTTCGACTGTGGATTTGTTTTTAGCATTTTGACGTGGTGCAGCTGTCACTCATTGCCGTTTGGGGTGAATGAAAATGAAAATATTTGAATTATTTATTTACGTTCATCTCACCGGGCATGGAAATAAACTGTACCCAAGCGATAAATAGGCTAACAAAAGCTCTGGAAACAAGATAATCACACACACGCACGTCCTTAATTGCACACATTCAGTGTTAACGAATGCAGCAGCCAAAATATGCACAAATTCATATCAAAGCACACTTGAGTAGAATGCGTGCTTTCCATTTTAGACACACACAAACACGCTGCAGACGGAAGACCATTCATCCAATTTCTCATACTGACACACACACATACACAAAACAAAGCCTCAGCGCAAGTGTGGATCATCCATGGGTCAGTGGAAGTAAGAAGCTGTGTTTTTCCTTGTGGTGGACACACATCAATTTCAAGGAAATTGCTCGCCCCATTATTGGAAAGTGTTACCGGAATGTCAATTAAGGGGGAAGTTTTTAACCTCGCACCACACAAATAAACAGTGCACCCCGCTCCCCCCTTATTAAAGGCGGTGTCAGCGCAGACACAGAGTCTGGAGGGGGCAGAGCAGTGATGGAGGGATGGAGGGAGGCCCGGGGAAAGGGAGAAAAGAGGATACAGGAGTTTTTTGGTGCTCTGAAAGAAAATGCTTTGTGCCCCCTTCTTTTATGCCCCAGGCCCCCTAGAACTGCTGAGAACCACTCCAAACCTGGCACTCTGGCCTCGACTCAGGCCCACTTAAGGTCAACCTCAACAGGCAGGATCTGTTTGACAGCTGGTTGGATCCTGTAGGTGTGAGTGCAGCGGACCAATTAAAGGGCAGGTCAGCAGAGGGGAGGGAGGAGAGATAAAGGGGGGACACTAAGTTAGAGAGAAGACGATGGAGGAGGGAAGGAGAGACTTGTGGGAAGGAATATGCAAAGGAGAAGAGTTTTGTTTGTTTAGTGCCGGCTCACTCCGTAATTGGGAGTTTAACCATCTTTTAAAATAATGCCTGTTTCTCAACAGCAAAACAGAACCAAGACTTTTCTGATGATAACAAGAGAGCAAGGTAGTGAGAGATGAAGAAAAAGAAACCTAACAGACAGAATTACACTCAGAGACTGAGTGTGAAGGTTACATAATGAAAACAGACAGAAAAAAACGCTCTCAACTCTATTCCCTGAAAGCATTTCAATGTTTTGCAAAGCATTATGGTGTGACACTCACACGCCTGACCATCAGGAGTAGCTTAAAAACATATCCTGTAAATGTCTACAGACGGAGTAATGGTTGCAGAATGATCTACAAAATATTCAGAGAGCAGCAACAGATAAAAGGACAGAGGGAAAGAAAGGAAAGAGGTATCCTCGCTGAAATGGCTTTGTGGGTCTAGGTCCACGAGCTTAAAGGCGTGTGAAATGCCTTCATATATCCAGGATGTGGGCCTCTGCTCGCAAAGAGCTCCACCACCATAAGTGACTGACAGCTGATGTGAGGCCGCATGTTCTATCTGGACTGCTGGAGCACACAGAAGACAGAAATAGTGCTTTTTCTCCAATCTATAAGAATACAAAGGTAACAGGGAAAGTTATAAAAACATGGAGCGTCAAGTTCCTTTTAAACAAAGAATATAAAAACTACAGAAAAGGATAAGGACTACAGAAACAGAAAAAATGGGTACCAACTTAAAAATCAGAATTCTCACTCAAACTTCACAATTCGGACTTTATAAATTTGATGTCAGATTTAGACTTTAAAGTCTACGTTATGTGCCGAAGCTTTTCTTTTCATTTTAAAGACCTGAATGCTGAGTTCAAGTTTGATCAAGTTTCCTTGAGCTTACAATTCTTCAATTCACTTAGCAGACACTTTTGTCCATAGTGATGTACATCAGAGAGTAGGTAGAACACAAACAGCTTTAAGTTCGATCAGTCACAGGTGCTGACAGGCAGAGCACAGAGGCAAAGCACAACATCAAGAGAGCTCTTATCAGCATCAACACCCATCCTAAATATCGCCATATTCATTATCAGACAAAACCATCATCATTCATATCATTACGCACTGTAGGTGTTTATGAAAGAGCTGGGTCTTCAGCTTTTTCTTAAAGGTGCAAAGGGACTCTGCAGATCCATTGGATTTTGGTAGTTCGTTCCACCACCGGGGGGCGACAGAGGAAAAGAAAGACTTGTGGCAGAACTTTGTGGGCCGGAAGGATTTTAGACTTGGATGATAGAGTTCAGGAGCCGTTTTTGTCGCTGTATTGTAAGTAACTGGGAGCCAGTGGAGGGAGATGAACAGCGGTGCATTTCTCTGCAGGGTAAAAAAGGTCAAGACTGTTCAGTCTGAAAGCGGACAAAGACAGGGTACAAAGAAAACAAGAGGATTTAAATGAAGTGATTAAAGCGAATAACTCCACTGTGCCAAATGTGTCCTGATGTGGTTCAGAAGTCGGATTTCTTAGTTAAGACAGTCAATGTGGAGAGCAGAAGTAGGAGAGGGGAGAGGTTCTTATACATCATCATTAGTGACTCCAAAGTAATCCTCTGCAAGAGCTCCCATGTCAATAAAACCAGCCTCAACTGCAGGAAAAAAGTGCAAAGAGCGGAGAACTAAAGGAGAAGAGAGAGTGATGGAGAGCGAGAAGCAGAAATTCTGAATCTCCAGAGCTGCAGGAAACATTCTCCTGCCATTCTCGGTCTGTTTTTTTGTGTGCGCGTGTGTGCGTGCATGTGTCTCAAAAAATAGTTCTAACTAAGAAGCACATTGAAATAAAAGGTATTTTCCCTCGTGTCTTAGGTCAAATAACACAATTATTGAAATCCATTAAATCAGAGCAACAGTGATTTAGAAAAACAGCCGTAAATAACAGGAAATATGGAAAAAAGTTTATTAAAACCAGAGAGGGCGAGATGGCTGGAACTGTGATGAATTATGTGTGATGATGTGAGTTGTGTGTATGGTCATTCAAGTGTTGACAAAAGAGCCAACCGTAACCATAAATGTGTCTTTCCAAGCCTGAACCATTAGAGCTGGGCATGTTTCTGGACCGAACTTCAAATCTGAACTGCAGCTAACTTTCATCACTGGCCCTCGTGTCCTTAATTAGCGTTAGCCACCGATGCTGCTAACGAAAAATGATGTGCTGAAATGAGTTTACATTAAGGGATACTCCACAAAAACACCCATTTGAGGGCGGTTGTCTTTGTTTGTTTATCCACATAAATCATTTTAACAGCATTCACGTTATTCATCCATCATACATCTGTATCCCAGAGTAGAAAAAAACAGAGGTCAGGAGCGAACAAAAGCTAATGAACCAGATTCAAAGTATAGGAATTTAGATTAAAAATGCTGAGCAAACAAAAACACCACCGTTGCATTTTCAGAAAGTCGCCAACACTCTCTCTCTCTTTTTTTTTTTTTTGGTGCCTGGTGTTGCTGTGCATTCCAATAAAAGTCTCCTCAGATAATGAGCGCCGGTCGGCCGCTCGGCTCCGATGGCAGTTATGACTGTCCGCTGTGGTGTGCGTTAGTCATCGCAGGACGAGTGAGTCACCAGAGAGAAACCTCAAGCACCACCCAGGTAACTGTTCACTCACACACACATTCAAACACACAGATCACTGAGAGTACTGAGATGAGCGAGGTGAGGGATTGGGAAGCTGGACTTTGTATTGTGTGGCGTTATGCTGCCACCATGTGGACAACATAAGAATGTACAGCGGTTGTAAAGGCATGCGGCTGCAAAGGGTAAAGCAGAATGTCTCAAGGACAGATCTTTGTGCAGAGCATATAATCAGGACCTAGGGGAAAGACTGTGGGCTGTATGAAAATACATGTGCATGTTATTATTAAGGCACCTACAGACTCTTTTTGACTGCCACAGGTACCCATAATTATTTAGGCAAATAAGACCTTTTGTGGAGGAGTGGAGGTGTGAACACTCTCCATTTCCTGTCTTCCACGCAGGGTTCTTGTTTATTTGAAAATTTTTAAACGAAGGTATTTTGGTGGTAACCCTTCATTTTTACCTAATGACAAAAACTTTTTATTTTTAATGAGCATATTGGTGATGAAATTAGCACCAGGGCGAGTCAGCAAGAATATATGCATGCTAAAGTGCCTCAGCATAGTTAATCATGCTAATTAGGAGTGATTAGCCAGAGGACTATGCAAACAAAACAATCCCCTTCTTGTTGAATGGGGCAGGTAAGATGAGAGTGGAAAAAAAGGGGAGAAGGTCTAAACAAAGACATCGAGAGTGATATCACAGGAAGAGAAGCAGTGCTCATCACCATTTCTTCCCCTGACTCCTGTATGGCCAAATCAACAGGCTAATTACCTCAGCGTTTACTATGCTAATAGAGCAAAGGCCCTGAGGCATCCCGCTTTGATTGAGGCCTCTGGAAGTAAACCAGCTCAGGGGAGGAGTGGAGCTCTCACTCTGCAGTCAGAGCATCATTCACTCCTACACCTATCACCCTGGTGTCACAGTGGGTGTGTCCTGTGGTTATTGTGATTAGAGAATGAAGCCACTATACACTGAAACATCTCTCGCCGTTATCCGACTCCACCACGACGTCACCAACACTATACACGACTATCTGTAAGGTCCTGTTTTTTCTAAAAGATGCTTTGAGGAGTCATTTAGAGCTGAAAGCTGAGACAACAGTCAGAGATTTCCTATTTTATTAACAGTGTGTAAGCAAGCTCGACCACATTGAAGGACCTCAAACTCTCTGTGACAAGAGCAAGTGTGGTGACGGTTGTTTAGTTCTAGGATGGTATATATGTTGGGATTGTGTTCCCCCCATTTTGCTTTTCACATGGACAGTGTTGTTGTTGTGGTTGTTGTTGCATCTAGCCTATGCCTGCTTAAATACTGGTGCACCATAACACATGGCCTAGAAACTGATACCAAAGTCTGATCATGCACTCACTGATTCTGCCTTTGTATGCAAAAAACATAAAGAGAAAGGAGAAATGTAGATCACACAGATGCTTCATAGAGAAGAGAAGAATGACAATTTTTACGTTTGTTGGTGTAAACAACTGCACAGTGTACCGTTTGTTTCTCACACTTCAATGACAAACCACTGTAGCGTACCGTCAGCGTTATAAACACATCAGCACTTCCTTACATATTCTAAAGCTCTCTCTCTCTCTCTCTCTCTCTCTCTCTCTCTGACTCTCTGCTGTGAGTCTGCATGATATTTTCTGATCAATTAATGGTTTAATTATGCAGATGACATATGTGTTTATGTATATAAAGAGCCGGGAAGTGTGATCGAATCACAAGTGGTCACTCGAGACAAATGTGAAGACACATTCTAATCCTGCCAGGTGTGAACTGGTGTAACTGTCCACTTAAGATCTGAGTCTTTACCATGTATAATAAGGTCAGGTGTAAACAGGCCCAAGAAATCAGAGTCAAGCATTCATGTAAACATTTGAAGATGTTCACGATGAAAACATCTGCCACTCATGCATACAGGTATGATATGATCCTGGGTCAGTAATTATCCTGATCTAGTGCTTCTAGGTTACTATAATGTATTATTGAGTTAACAGAATGATCTTTTCTTTACCACACAGGGCTTCTATAAACTTCACCATTAAATCAGAAAACTTCAGTTATCTGAAATGTTTGCTAACACAGCCAATCCTGCAGAGAGTAAACACCCAAGTCTGCAAGTTTATCCAGCCCCAAACTGGTACATACTGGTAATATGGTCCTGCTCTCACTGGCCCTCCCATATAAAACTGTACACATCAACTCCCCTCTGACAGCTCACTTCTGCTGACTTTAAGCCATCTGCCCACAGGGAACTGATAGAAGGTGGTGGAGGTGATAGCAGTATTAGTCGAACTACAGAGAACCAATGTGGTCAGTGGTTGATGAACCAAACCCAGAAAATTGATGGAATTAGGAAGTCCAAGTTCTTTTTCTTTTCTTCTTTTTTTGTTGTTGGGGGGTCTGTCTACATTATAGGCTTTATGTTTTTCATCTTCACTATTACCTTCATTCACTATAATGAATGAATGTGTAGTTATTGATACGTCCTTTATTATCTTTTGAAGTTTTTTATTTCATCTCCATTCAAACACACAACACTCCATGAGGTTTACAGGCTATCTGAGGATGTTGTATCAGACGGCATCTTACAAACAGAAAGCCCTAGGATTTATTACAAAAACAAC
This sequence comes from Tautogolabrus adspersus, assembly GCA_020745685.1. Classification (NCBI taxonomy): domain Eukaryota; kingdom Metazoa; phylum Chordata; class Actinopteri; order Labriformes; family Labridae; genus Tautogolabrus; species Tautogolabrus adspersus. The sequence continues at coordinate 11,247,014 of CM036554.1, forward strand.
AATTTGCATCCAAAACAGGTTTAGCCTGTAGCACAACACTGTCTGAAACAGACGGTAAATAAACAACTAAGCTGCTGTGAAGCTCAAAGCAGATTTCAAACTGTGAAGATGTTTCTCTTTCACCCTCAAAAGAAAAACCAAAGAAGATCTTTCGTTACAATAAACCGTCCTCCCTTCATGATTGAGCAGATGTCTCCCAATTTCCTCCATCTGAACCCTGAAAAAACTAACTACAATACGTTTTATTAGTGCAGTTCACTTCACCACTGCAGCTGATCAGTCCAGTGGTCCAATGCTAAGAATCTGCTAAGGAAAATAAATTCGAACCGGTATATGAGGACCATTGTCCCACAAAGCTTGTCCAATCCTATTCCTGCAGCTATGAAAAACCCAATCAATATTGTCCCCTAAGCTGTCAATTCACACTTTTATTTGATCTCATTTAGATGACTGTAAATCTTCTTCACGTACCTCCGTCTAACATCCCTAAACCGTTCACAGTTACCTCAAAATGCAAAAGCAATTCAGGGTTTTAACAAGAACCAGCCATCGCTCCCATATCTCCCTTGTTCTTGCACTTCTTCATTGGTTTCCTGAAAACACTACAAGATGCTGCCATGACTTCTTGTCTGCTCAGTTCATCAACTCCCAGCCTTCAATCCAGCCCTCGCCTGAAACAGCAAAACAAAACAGTGTTGTAGGAGCCTTGGCTCTTTTAGCTCCCCACTCTCTGGAATCATCTTCCACAATGGATCAGATCTGCTCATCTGTACAGAGGAGCCTTCTCATAACTCTCCATCCTTGTCTTGTATTTTGGTTTGAACTTGATTTTTATGGAGATTTTATGCAAAACTGTTTGACAATGCTGACATAGATCCAGAAATGCTGACATAGATGCATACACAGATCCACAAAGGTATGAATAGATCCACATATGCAAACTCTGTTCATGCACTTAGAAACAGCTTTGTACTGTCAATAGTTCCTTAGATTTCTTTCTTTTCCTTTTGATTTCCTGTATTTGTTTTAGTCCTGTGATTGAAGTGCTTAGTAGCCAAGTGTTTTAAAAGTTCTATATACATAAAGCTTTACTTCTTTACTTACACGATTGATTCTGTATTCAAGGATTTCAGAGTCTTTGAAGATGTTTTGTAAGCAGATGGTCCGGCTAGGCAGATATGTCTTTGTGAACTCATTATTTCCTTGCAGAAAACCTTGGAGCTCTTGATGGAATTTTTTGAATAGGTCCCTGCAGTCGCTACCTCAAGTGAACGCTTCCTGTCGGCGAGGCGAATGTGCTGATTTCCAAACAGATCATGTAACAAGATCAGAACTGGCCGAACTGTATCTAATTCACGCTCTCCGTTAACGCCTTTTCAATATCTGTACGTACACTAAATGATCTTGTGTTTTTTTGTGAATGATAATGTGTCAGCACACTCTGTGCCCATTTCCTGACAGCACATTCCAAACAGAGGCTTAACCACAGGGAACAGTGACTTATCTCCTAAACCAACCCAGAGCCTTCTTATCAGAGCGATGTGCTGAATATCATCCGTCTCATTGGACAAACTGGGTACCACTGAGTTCCCTGCCTGTGCTGTGTAGAGAGATCTGTGAGTATTTATCTAAGTACATGATCAGTTTGAGATTTCTCGTGTGGTGTTTCCTGTTGGTTTCCAGGGAAGTAGGAAATCATGACAAATAACTATTAGCATCCGTGCTTTTTAGATAAATTAGCGAAAACAATTGGCTCCTCTTGTCTTCTTGCAAACAGAGAGTGTAAGTGTGCAGGGCTGAAAATAAGCACGGAGAACGCATTATGTAGCTGCAGGAATTCCATCATCAGAAATTATACGGCCGGTGTTTTGATTATGCGGTTAGTCAGCGCCTCAGCTCGCCGCTGTTACGCTCTGAGTGCATTTACACACTCTGACATATTTAAAGTGAATACAACTACACACACATACTTTAAGAACTCAATTAGCTTCTCACCCCTGCATATAAAAAACAACAACATCCAATAAACTGCACTATGTCAAAAGATCAAATTAGGAGGGATGGAAACAGTCAACATTTTCATTTAATTTAGTGTTTCATTCGAGACACATATATCACAATATCAGAAAAGACTCCACTCAATAAGTGACTTCAGTACTTGCTATTTGCTTTGCACCAAAACACTACGTCAAAATCCTTGTAGGTGTAAATGTACCTTATGAAATGTGCATGTGCATGTGTGTGTGTGTATGACCGGTTGATCTGTATTTTACTGTTGCCATCATCTGCCCAGGGACAACAGAGGGAAATTAGCTTGTTAGCTAAATCTGTTACAAAGTATCTTTTTTCCACTGAGACTTTCTTTTTGTCCACTGTCCCTGATTCAAATAAACCAAAAAAACTACTTATGAGTTGATTATCATTACTTTGACTGGGCGGCTGTGGCTCAGTTGGTAGAGTCTGCTGTACCTCAACTGGAAGGTCGAGGGTTCGATCCCCAGCTCCTGCAGCTACATGTCCGATGTGTCCTTGGGCAAGACACTTAACCCTGAATTGCTCCCGCTGCGGCGTATGAATGTGTATGATTCAATGGGATTAGTTACTTCTGATGGTCACTTTACATAGCAGCCTCTGCCATCAGTGAGTGAATGGGCATGGCCATGTTTTTGATGCCACTGTTTTTAAATGTTCCACATGTTTGCTCATGGTGGATTAATGTTGTGTCTCTGTAAAAAAAAATAAAAAATATCAAAGAGTACAGTCCAGACCGGTGTCTTTAAATATGACTTTGTTATGATTTGGTGCTGCACAAGTAATACATCCAAACGCTTACTGTAATTATTCAAATTGAATGTAGACACAAATAAAACAACCACACGCGATGAAATGCTACAGAGGTGTGTGTCCATGTTGAAGAAGGTATGAGAATGTGGAATATATTCATCTGGGTTCATGCTCATGTTTCTAAATGTAACTTTTCCAGTCAGATGCAGAAGTTTCACATGTTAAAAAATGCTATGCGGGCGTTAGAAGAAGTGTACGGTTTAAGCTGTACTGAAGTGCTGTTAATGCGCCACTTAGTGGAACACTTGAGCCGACAGTGTTGAGACAAGCACTCAAGTTCAAGTATACGGTCTCTGTCTGCTCGGTGTAGCTTAAATGAGCTCTTCAAAAGTCAAAAGCAGCCTTTTGTGGTAAAGTTTGCCAAAAATGATCGCTTTTAAAAACCTACTGTAGGATATAAGGAAAACAAATGTGCTGTGCTGCATGAGACTGAATGAAAGAGATGTCACCTTGAAAAACAGAAAGATATGCCGCCGTTTGAAAGTGATGGGTATGTTGGACATGAGGTTATACTGTTAAGGCAAATCATTTACTTTCACGTTAATGCACGGTTTGGCAGCTTTACAAACATGGAGGTACATTCAGCACCAGTAACCTTCCTTTGTCCTTGAACTTCACAAACACACACACACACATAATCCCTTTGTTTACCGAGAGAAAAGTCTCTCACTCATTATGTGTGTCCGTATATAATAATCAAACCTGTTAAACTCACAAACTAGGACACACTCATACACCCCACAAATATCACCTGCTCATGGGTATTAAACACACTCTTCTTCTCTATAATAAGAAGTAAGTGCAGTATGTGCTGCCGCATCATTATTCTCATATTAAGGTATTGTAACTCTGCTGAGTCACTGTAAGCTCTCAGAGTCGAACTTCAGCTTTTCTTAACACAGCAGCACAACTGCTCTTTATGTGCGCCAGCAGCTTAAGCTGCAGTTGTTGTTGTTGTCACTGTAATTGAAGCCAGCGGTGCTCCCGAAGAGCGTATAAGTGACAAGCAACAATGAGCCACTCTAAATGTATTCTCCTCGCATCCATAACCGACATGCCGACACTGCTGCTTTTTGTACAGAGAGCAAGAAAAGAGAGCGGCTGAGTGAGACAGATAAAGAAACACAGAAGAGACAGGCAGCATAGATTCATTATCTGGAATACATTAAATCCATCCCTACAGAGGGAAGAGCAGTCCTGCCTTTTTTCTAATGTGTAGAAACGCATTCTGTAGTCCCTCATACTAGAAAAAACCTTTAGAAAAAAGTGTTTTAATAGTGTAATAGTGGAACACTGCTGCAGTATATAACCTGACCCCTGATGATCTTTTTTTATGCACGTCTGTTTCACGCTGGCTGTCCAAAACACAGTCCCCATGGAGCTGTGTAAAAAGTGTGATACTGAATAAAATGTGTTAGACTATGTTGGATATGATGCTATGTTTTAATATCCGACCCTAGAAGTGATGCTTTGAAAGTAGAGTTGTTCCTGATACAGCTCAAATGTTTGAGTGGGTATTAAGCATACGCATCTCTATCCATACAGTCAACCCCTTTACATTATTGACAGGCCTGAAAAAAGCAGTCAAAGAATCACTATTGAGGTATTTTGTTACAAGATGATAACAAACGTAACAGTGCTTTACTAGTGGAGAGTGTAGCGTTGATAATGTCAGCGATTAGGCAATATGCTAGGCTTAAAAAAAACACATTAAAATAGAAACGTGTGCGACCACAAGGCTTAAATTTTAAGCACATAGGCCAATACACATAGTACAAACTTTCTTTTATAAGATCCATTTTTGTAAGCAGTCTATAATTGAGTCCATGTATCAGAAAAGGCAAGAGGAAGGTAAGCAAGGAAAGAAATAAAGGCATGAGAACATCTCTACACATAAGGCATTTCTTATATTGCCTCTAACGCTGTTTCGAGTCATTAGAAGACAACATAGTGTGACACCTCACCCCAAAGCAGCCCCGGCAGGTCATCAGATCAAGTGCTGTCCCCATCTCACCAAGAGATACACCTGACTGTTGGAGTCAAGAACTGAGTGATACAAATGTTTGAAGTGATCTTCAGTTCAGAGATGGATCTCATGGTTTGACTTTTGTCTACAGAAGAGTCCTTTGTCGCTCTGACGTGCCATTTGAAATTCGGACAAGTCAAACAACTCCTCGGGGGTACGATACGAATCCACAGCTATCCTAGGGAAAATCATTTCCCATGCAACTGTGCCCCCTTACATCTGCTGGTGTCCTGTTGCACCTGAGACACCGGAGAATCAATTACAAAGTTCAGGCTGGTAATGAGCTCTCCGGTTACCTGATCCAGTGACCGGGGGACAATATAGAGGTCTTCAATCTTTAATGCGCGCTCACCAAGCCTGCTGTCCCATCACGTCTGGGGAATACTTCTCCAAATAAATGCAACAACACGCTCAATACAACAAATACAACTCAACATTCAGAAATCTAAACTTAGGATTCTGTGCTTGTTAGATCAAATACACAACAGTGGGTTAGGGCCCGACTGTTTGACTAGATAGAAACTAGTTCTTGATTTTAACAATGACAGCTTGAGTGACGCCATTTTAATAGCTGAAACTTAATAACTGAAGAGGTGATAATCCTGTGTAATTACACCCTTTGTTTCAGTGATATTAATGAAACCACTTTGATGCAGCGATCAATTCTTTCCCTTTACTTTGTTCTATTCTCTCTCACCTGCACACACACACGCACACACACACACACACACATACACACACACACACACACACGCACAAGTCACAAAAGCAACTCTACTCATTAAGAAAAATCGATTAAAAAGGGGGAACAGAGTGATTTAAACTGTAGGTGGACGATCATTTGCATACTGAATTCAGACACAGACTTTTAGCTGCCGTCTTCCTCTTATCAACCATGCTTTGTTTTCTTGTGCTTATTTTTGTTCAAGGTTTTTCATGTATGAATTACTGCAAATTAAAGGGAGGTAAGAAAGAGAGAAAAAACAAGAACTACATATAGAGAGACAAGCTGTCTCATGCTGCGAGTGTCTGTTTGACTAAAGTCATGTTTTACTGAAAGGCCGCAGTTTTGATCCAAACTCGTACTCACAAACTTTCTCTTCAGCTTCCCCTTGTTGCCTCGGCTCACTTTGCCCTCAGCTGCAGTCCCGGGGCTGTTTTCGGAGCCCAGGTCCAGGTGATCATCCGCTGAGACGCTCTTGCGAAGGTAGGCGGCACGTGCTCGGAAATGGGAAAAGGGCGACTGGGAGCGGGGGCGGGCCTCGCCGCAGCCTCCACGCTGGGGCTCGTCTTCCCCCTCCATGTCATCCTCCAGACGCCACAGCTCACCTGGACGAAAAGAAGCAGAAAAAACGAGATGGATCGGATGGATGATAAATATTTGTTTCTCCGACTCAACTGATTGCTTCAATAAATATTTCCTGAATGAAATGAAGCTCCCTGTCAAAGTAAAATGTTTCACACCCGACCATTATTCTCAGTCTGACTCCTTAATAACTTGATGATGATGCTGTACGCTTGATGGAAACCATATATGATGCTGTGGCGTTTTTTTCTCCAGCTCTAACATGACAGCTGAGCTTTTACAGCTGTACAGCAGAGATGATTGTGCTCCACAAGACGTTGTTCAGCTGCACTAATCACAGCAGACTTCCATCGCTCTGCATTTGGTGTTTGTCAGTCAACAGACTTCCTGTCAGCATCTGAAGCCAAACTGGTAACACTTAATGGTCTGTCAATCAATCATCTGCAGCACTTAAGTAACTGAGTACGTTACAGAAACTCTGGTCATTAAGACGAAGGACAAAGTCTGGACAAGTTATTTCCAGCAGTGTAAGTACTTTTTGTTGTATAAATGAAGAATCTCGTATCATGTATGATTGATTAGTCCCTCCAGGATTTCACAGACGTTATCTGTGATTGTTTCAACCTAAATTGCCTGGTTTTGTGGCAGCTTTTATGAAAAATGTTTTGAGGTTTCGATTTCGGTGTGGGTGACACATTACACATCAATTGTAAGCGACTGGGGCAGTATTAATACAGTTGGGGCGGCAGTAGCTCAGACCGAAGGGACTTGGGTTGGGAACCGGAGGGTTGCCAGTTCAAGTCCCGATGCGGACCATAATATGGAAGTTGGTCTGGTAGCTGGAGAGGTGCCCTTCCTGAACACTGCCGAGGTGCCTTTGAGCAAGGCACCGAACCCCAAACTGCTCCCTGCATAGCAGCCCCACTCTGACATCACTCCACTAATGCATGTCCACAGGTCGTGTTTGTGCATGTGTGTGATTCGGGCCTATGTGTGTGAGAAGCAGGTCTCTAAATAACAGAGTGTAAACCAGAATTTCCCTCAGGGATTAATAAAGTATATCAACATTGTAAAACTAATGAAGCCAATACTTTGATAAACAAAGAATACGTGTTCAGCATGATTTGAGGAAAGTTGTGGTGTGGTCACCAAAGGTTGGGTGGTTACTAAAAAGATTGATCTGGCTGTGTTATAGATTAAAAGAATCCTCATTTCAGGCATTTCCTGGATGTTATAAATGCATTGACGTGTTGGTGGCGTCAAATTAAGCTCAATGAAATATAAATGCAAAGAATAAACTCCATGTCAAACAGAGAAAAAAACCCCCCCTGCAATGTCACAATTTCCATCTGATGAGTTACTGCTGGCTCATCATTGTTTACACTGAAACCTGAAGAAGTGCTATGTTTTAAGCTAGCTACGGGTTGTTAACGTTAGCTAACAGAGAGGGCGTTATCGACTGTTTTCTTCACAAATAACTTCAATGCTAACTAAATAACGAATTCATAAAATACACTTTTTGTTACATAGTAACCTTATTGCATGGCAGGAGTGTGCTAGCTTTTTCCATTATATTTCGTTGCTGGCGTTTGGCTAGCGTTAGCATGTAGCCCGACTCCAAGTCAGTTTTAATTTGTGTCGCAAAGAATCCATGAACGAGCTTACTGTTTCCTGCAATAATGAGAGCATATCTGATTACTAAACTTCATGATTGGTCACCAGGTTCTCTTTGTGGTTTAACATTAGTCCACAGTTCTAAAGTTATTTTTCCTCAACTTTTGGCTCACTTCTCATCTATGGAGTGTTTTTCACTTTGAACAACCGCTGAACTAAATTTGCCTCAACTATTTGTCATACATTTTGGAACAAATTCAAAAGAAATAAATCTTGATTCAAACATTATAGATTGTAGTTTTGCCCGGTGTAATTGCTTGTATTTATCTACCTATATTCATATAAAGTACCTACTCTGAAGCAGGAGCTAAAAAGGCTCCTCTAAGCGGGGTTCTAGGAACTCAAATAGTTCATAGTTCCTGTAGTGAGGAATGAATAAAAAAGGAGGAGGGTTCCAACGGTTCCTGGAACTTTGAAGAACTTCCTGCGGTCCGAAAACGCTGATAGTGTCCAGTCAGAAGATGTTTACAGAGTTACTTATCACATATCTTTAATTACTCTCCCATTTTTCATCTTGTGCACTTCAAGACAAATTGAATTTTGGTTGAAGAATTGCTTGGTAATGAAATCCTTTATTTAAAGATTTTCACAGCAGCTTGTTTGGCGGTAACAGCCAATGCGTGTTCTTATGAATGATCTTTGGAGTGTGAAATATTACAATCTCTGTTCCACTGTCTAAGCAGGAGCCAAAACACACCTGCTGTTGAAAGCTGTGCCAGATAACGCTGCATCAAAATGACAGGGGAGCAACTCCCAAAGCGACTACCTGTCACTCTTATGGGAGCTTAATGCTGAAATTTGTGAAGGAGGTGTACCTGTAAACAAATTAAATTTAAAAAAAAAAGTTGTCTCCTCTCTAATGCGGAGACAAGGAGAGTAAGAAAGGGAGCCTCATCATGGTCGATGACAGTGGTTGCTAGGCAACAAGGAGGCCACGTGAGACCTAAGTGTCTCACAATCTGATATTTGCATCAGAGCCGCAGTAGGGCAAAAAGAAAACAGGCGGAGAGACAGACGCTGACAATCTGACTCAGAAAGGTGAAGTGGGGACAGAAAGTGGAGCTGTTGGGCTAAATGAACCAGTCCTCCACAACGTCATTAAGTCCTGGACAATTAAAAGTAGAAACTGCAAAGATAAATTGGATTAGAGCAGTGAGGGCTCGGGTGGCTCGGTGCTCTTTTAACAAAGTGGGTTGATTGAGGACCGAACGTTCTCTGAATTCTTGTGAGAGAGGTGCTGATGTGGAATTAGAAAACTTCATTTATAGATGGAACTAAGCCGTTTAGAAAATCAATACTCACTTATTGTTGATCATTTATGCTTTATTTATAGTCAAATGAATTTGATTTTGGTGAAACACCTCGAGAAAATTAAAAAGTGTTTGAGCCAAACCTTTGAATGGTTTGAACTAAATACTAAAATAGAAACCTTTCCATTAGGGTTGCACAATAGGTCACAATGTCATCGTTACTAGGATACAAGTATCGCAATAAACATGTCAAAAAAGTCTGAATTCATCCCAATAAACAGGAAAATGATTTTGTGTAAACAAGACATGATTTCTCACTCGGCAGGCTTACATTTCATTGTTGGATGGAGGTCTGAGTATAATGACCATGCTTCACACCATTCTGATGCAATCAGATAAAGCTAACGATAAGCTACCTTAAGATTTATTGGTGCCAATGCTTTTTGGAATTGTCTTAGATTTAGGAGGGACATGTTGCAAACATGTCCTTTGTGTAAAACATGAAGAAAGGCAGACAGACAGACATAAACACTGTGGGTTATAGTTCATATGCTCTCTTTATAATTTGGTTTATTTCATATCCTTTTCACAATATCAAACTGTGGTTTGTATATCGAGCAGACCCACTTTCCATTATGGCTTCAGGATTTTGAGTTAAAATTATATTTTCTCCGAAAAAGGCCAAACTTAAAATCTTGTTATGTTTGTTTTATTTACCTGTGTCTGTGTGTATGTTGATCTCTGATTTCTCTATTTGTTAGGGCTGGGAATCTTTTGGGTGTCTCACGATTTCTACATTTATCATACTTCAGGATCTACTCAAGTCATCTGTGAGACTGGCTGGATTTCTTGTTGCTCTATTTGGCATTCTACTGAGTTAAAGAGCAGGGAGTGACTGAAACAAAACAAAAGATTTGGAAGGTATGAACCGATTTTAAATCTTAGAAGAGAAGAATCTCGATTGTTACATCATTTTTCCCACCTCTACTATTTGATGTTGTTTTTTTTGTTGGAAAAATAGCACATGTTCTGTTTTTTATATTCATTAATCATGCGATAAAAAGCTGACAAGATTGATCAGTCTTTCAGTATTGAAGTTCTTACCATCAATGACTGGATGAGCATCTGTCCATATGGGATACCAAACAAAGTTGAAGAAACAGAAGAACTGTATTTAGGGCTATCACAAAAAGGAGTTTGGAATGATGTGTCATTTTTTGTCTTTGACTTTTTGCCTGTTTAAGTTTTTTTTTAAGTTTGTAGCTCCTGTGTTGCTGCCTGTCTCTCCATTGGGACTTTGGTTAACTTTGCCTCATTCTTATAAGTTCCTTTTCTCTGATGCTTGCCACTTCTTTGTTGTCTTTGTAGAGTCACACAGTGTGGTGTCAGGAAGTGGAGGTCTGAGGGTGTGTGTGAAGCCTCTCTTGTATAAAACATCACAAACGAGGACGATAATGACGAAGCATTTTCTCTTGATTGTGCTAAATCTCATCAATCTGCTGGTGTTAGGGAGCTTTGCAAGTTGAGTAGAGTGACGTCAATCAGCAGGGACAGACCGCTGCTGACTGCATTTACGTCTGTCAGTGCATGTGAATAAGAAGGAATGAGGCACGTACTACTCTCCCTTCACAGCTGTCAGCTTTTCTGGCAAATTTGGAGTCCGTCCATGTCTCGGATACAGTGTTAAAGGGTTAGAAGGGAGATTACTTTACAAATGACCCACTTTGGAAAAATTGAGAGAGCTGCTAGAAGCAGAATGGAGTGATGTTTAATCATCCACTGAGAAATTATGAATGTATTAAAACTTGCTGTATGTGGGTCACTATTGGAACTGTTTAAAAGTGAGCGAAAGCCTCAGTGTGAGAATCTTAAAAACAATGCTCTGATGAATATTTGACATATTCTTATTTTAACAGCAACATTTCAATTTGTTACTTAAGTGTAATTACATTTGATTTGTTTTCCTAGAATCTTTTTAGTTTAAAAAATAGCTTCTTTTTCATCCGTAAAACTCACAGCTGCCAACAGCAGGAGCTTATTGCACAACTATGAATGCTTTCATTCGTAAAAAAAGAAGAAATTTCATCCATCCATCAGATGAAAGCGATCTCTGTCAGCAGGTTGCAGCATCAAGATTCACCATGACAGCCTCTGAGGGGAAGGAACTGTGTTTGATTTATAAACAAAAGAGAGATGGGAAAAAAACAAGATTCAGGAAATAGCAAATATCCAAACAAGCAAAGCATTAGTTGAAGTTTGGGAGGAAAATGAAATATTTGACACATCTAAGAGGATTTTTTTGTCTCTTGTATCTCCAGCCTGAAACCTTTCTATGATCAATATTTCAAAAGGCAAACAAATTAGGAATTAGAAGGTCAAAGAAAAAGCTGGTTTTGTCTGTAAGTGACTGATAGTGAACGAGCTAAAGGGTCAGCCTGAAACACTTGATGAAATGAATGTGTTTATCAGCATGATTGTGTACTGATGTGTATTTGGCAGAATGCACTCAGGCTTTGTCAAAGTCAGATTAGTCAGAGGTATTTCGTGGACAAATGAACAGATCAACAAACAGAGTGGATAAAGACTAACACAGATGCACTCTGTTCTGCAAGGTCGCCGGCTGTTTCTGTAAACACACAAAATCCCAAAGCAAACTTAACCAGTTCAGCATGTGTCAGCCTCAGTTTAATCTTTACCTGCAGGTGGCAGGGTGCAAGCCTTCGGGTGGCTGCTGGCAGCAGGTGGGTTCTTCCTGCGGGGAGGACTCCCACCAATCAGATCAGAGTGATGGACCCTGGAGACTGTGGGGGACTGGGGGATGCTGGGGAGAGTACGGGACTTAGCCAGTAGGGGTCTCTGCAGCTTTCTTTCCAGTGACCTGATTGGACGACAGAATTAGACAATTAAAATCATTTTGCATTAAAATAAAAGCCTGGTCTGAACAAATACATTTGGAACTAGAGTCTGACCGATAAGTCTGTTGACCAACATTATCGAGGTGATACTGGCTAATAACACATATCTATTTTCCCATACGTACAGATACGAAAATGTTTTTTTACTTGCTGTTTTTTTTATTTTGTAAACAATTAAACTTCTCTGGGAAATTCAGGTTTGCACTCTTGTTATTCGGAGATTTGCTACTCACACACATTGGCCTTAAAACACACACAAGCACAAACAGGACCTTTGGACAGGTATTCATGGAGAGAAATCAGAGTGAGGGAGCTGCAGTGCACACAGGGGGCGCCGCTGAGCTGTTGGGTAGTTTTGGTGCCTTGCTCAATGGCACCTCAGCAGTTCTCGGAGAGTGAACTGGCACCCCCAGATCAATTTTCATACTTTGTCTGTAGAAAGACTTGAACCAGTGCTTCCCGACCAACGGCCCCACGGACTGAGCTACTGCTGCATCATGTTACTGTACGCTCTCGCTTAACTGTGTTTCCTAATGTTGAATAAAGTAAAGTTCTTTGTATAGAAAACAGTGGTCACTTAAAGGGTCCATTTCTGTTGGGACTCAAACGAACACTTTAATGGCTTATGTATCGGTAATGGGTGAAAAATCTTTATCGGCATCTGTTTTTTTGTTGTTGTTTTTTTATGTATGTATTGATGTATTTTGGGTCTTTTTGCCTTCATTTGATAGGACAGTGGATAGAGTAGGAAAAGAGCCACATGTCAAACTTGAACCTGGGCCGCCCGCTTGGAGGACTATAGCCTCCTATATGGGGTGCGACCTACCCGATAGGCCATCTGCGCCCCTATCGTCATCTGTTTAAAAAATCTCATTTGGTCGGACTGAAAGTACCTCCAGTCAGATTAAACTTACACATTTGCCAAATAATTAAACTCCCCTTTAAACATGTGCTCACCTGCTTCTATGTAGAAGGTTGTGTACATCATGTTTTGTGTGTTGAATGTCTCATGTGTCCATACATCTTTGGTTTAAGTTGAACTGAGCAGTTTCAGGTACATTTTAAATGAGGTTTGGATATGAATAACTTCCCTTCCAAGACATTTTATGAACAGAGAGCAGAAGTGTTGGACTAAGGGTATCTTGTGTTTTCTTTAGTTAAATATCGGGAGGAATTGTCTGCATGCAGAATACATTGTTTGAATGTGCATGTGTGCATAGTATTCTTTTATTTGAGACAGACCTGGACATTTTACCTTGAAGCTATCTCTGTGCAATAAAGTACCGGCAGCAGAGCAGCAAACACCCACCCATACACACTCTTAGACACACACACACACACACACACACACACACACACACACACACACACACACACACACACACACACACACACACACACACACACACACACACACACACACACACACACACATACACACAGGACACCATTAATGAGCAACAGGAGAGAAGCTGTCAAGCTGCAATAGTGAAATTGCTTCCACCTCAGCATAATCAAGCTGAAGGCCATTTGAAACACAAGCAATAGAAACTACTTTCTTTGATGGCAGTTAATACCACACACAGTCCAGTGGGGCACCGATCAATGGTTGCAATTGCAAGATCGTATTAATAGCAAATTGGTGACAAGCCACAACACAGTCAAACAATCAGCATGTAAGTTGTGATAGACAAATTATTATTCATTCATTTGCACATTTGCCTGTTGCAGGGCCTTTTTCATTTCAATATGTTTCTCAAGAAGGTAAAGGTGGGTGTTTTTTTTTCATCATTTACAACCCTTAAAGACATAGAACAATTTATATTACTTGACAGTACAACATATGTGCTAAATAATGCAAAGAATGTCCCTTAAATAGTGAGAGTGTCTCCTGTAAAATGAAACAGGAAAAAGAGCTCACCGACACTGAGTCACTGCAGCAAATCCCCCTCCATCGCCAGCTCTGATCAGCCTGATGTGATCAAATTCAATGAAACGTGGCCAACATTTCAGACATCAGAGGCAGCCCCGGCAGAGAGGCGGAAGCTAGCTGACCCCGAGACTCTCGCGTGACAAGTTTGGGAACAGAGCACATGAATCCAGGCTAAAAAAATTCGCCAAGGACACACAAGCCGACTTCTCATATGCTGACATTTAAAAAACTAAATGTAATGAGCTGATATGAACAGCTTTGTCTCATTCTGACTAAAGTGTCAATGGCATTAATAGTATACGTTTAAGTGTTACTTATTATTATTATTAAGAGTAGTTTGTCACACTCTAATGAATAACCTTTTTACTTTTGAAAAAAAAATGAAGCTAGGAGGCAATTAGCTTAGCTTAGCATCAAGACTGACACAGAGGGAAACAACTTGCATGACTTTTTCCACAGTTAACAACATATGGCGACCAGCACTAAAAAGTAATGTGATAATATTGTGTTTCTAATTGTATGAGATAAAAACAAACCAAAAAACAAGAATGCACAGGACTTCTTGGCAGGAAGCAGTCACTTCTACTAGTATTATTATTATTCTTGGTGTCTCTTTTTTCTGTGTGGGCAAAAGGGTGGACTCGAGTGCACCCTGCTTCACGTTTCACGATTAAAGGCTAACCATCTTCTGGCTTTAATTTGAAATAAGACAGTCAAAGATTTGGGAAGAAGAGCCATCTTCTTTTCTAACCCTCTGCAAGACATCTTATAGTCACACTATAGGCTTGAGGCCCTCATGACATTCAGGCTGTCGTCTATGCCGCCACATTCTGAGCGGCTCTGGCTTGAGCCCCAAAAGTTCACAGCACAGCCCCAAAATGTATGTTGAATGTAAACCTGCAGCTGGGGAGGGAAACTGGACACACACTGCAAAGTAGAAGGAGTTTGCTTCCCAAAAGAGCCCCTTTGTTGTCTCAAATCCAACCACATAGTAATATGTTACATCGATATAACAATATAGCCGATCAATAAACTGGGTCTTAGATGGATTATTATGCAAAATGGCTTTCGATAGAAAAAAATCCACAAGAGGGTATGATTCTGTGACACCAACACTGGAAGCATGTGAAACTATTCTTCTGTCTCTAAGAGTTATTTTAGGAAACTTATCTTTGTTGTCATGTACTGGTATAAGGAAGGGGGCGACCAAATCATAATCTCTCACCTAGGACTCCAAACCTGCTGGAGCCCTGAGCCCACACCTCTAAAGATGACACATTATTCGTTGGGCTGAAATGCAACCCAGAACTATCATTGCATTTAAATATATCATCACATCATGTTTTCCGGAGGGAGCCAATGTCTTCAAAATAAAATCATCATTGTCAACATAATTATACAAGCTTAGTTTTATGCATTGTACCTATTAAATGCTTGACTGCCAAATTGAAGAACATTGAACAGGTATGGATTATTGAGAAATGCTTTGTCATTATTCAGTTGTAAATGCTTAACATTATCAGCCTCTTTTTAAAGCTTCTGTTTTTAGCATTTCATTTTCCACACTGTGAGTGAAACTTTAAATACGCCCAGGTTAGAGGGAAATACTTCAGCTCTCTTTTAAATCTCCTGGATGTCTAGCTCAGGAATGTTTGGGGCTCGGGGATGTTTATCACAGGGGAGCTATCAGGTGAACAGACAGCCTGCTCTAAGTCAGCACATCCGCAGGCTCCAGAAGTGAAGTACTAACATCCAGCACGGCCGCTATCAGCCAATAAAACCCTCCCCTGATGGATGAGGTGGGTGTTAGAGCTGTGAATATTTGACCTGGGATCAGAGAAGCCCTGGAAGAGATTCATACAGAGACGCATGTGTGATGATGAATAATGCTTTTGGACCGCGGAGAAGCAGACAGATGATAGTAACTGTAAAAACACACACACACATAAACACTTTGATAGTGATAGAAACAGGCAGGTCTCTCACTCCTCAGCGATTCACAATGACCTGCATGAAAACACATTTGCCTGAGGCACACACACACACACACACACACACACACACACACACACACACATATAAACACACGCGCACGGCAACAACCACATTTGGCGTGAAATGAAATCTCTCAGGGTCCATCTGTAAACACACACACACACACACACACACACACACACACACACACACACACACACACAGACATACACACAAACACGGTTGGTGGCCTCCCACCAGCACGTCATGCTGATAACACACTGGGCCAAACAGTCGGACCAGACCACTTCGACAATTTGGACCTCCCTCATCCTGCAAACCTGTTGCTAAGCGACCATGTCTACAAAAACAGGAGGAGAGGAGAGGAGAGGAGGGAAGAGCAGAGGAGAGGAGAGGAGAGGAGAGGAGAGGAGAGGAGAGGAGAGGAGAGGAGAGGAGAGGAGAGGAGAGGAGAATTCACAAAAACATTGCATTTTCCTCTGTAGTAATAATGTGCCCTGCACGTTTCTAAAGCCAAATATATTATGTCTGTGTCTGCAGTCAAGGGCGACAAGTCTGTTTCTTTGTTAGAGAGTGTAGGATTTAAAAAAAAACACACTCATTCTTATTTTTTCATGAATAAAAACAACAGACAATGAGTAACTTAGGAAAAGGAAGAGGAGTGATGGCCAAAGGATTATAGATGGTGTGAAAATACTTCCCTCCACAGGATAATGTGTTTATTTCAGAAAGCCCACACACCAGCAAACTCTACCTGCTCTCTCCTTCCAGTTTCTTCTCCTCTATCACTTTTTGAACTTGATTGACGAAAAAAGGGATCTCAAAAGACGCTGTAAAACCCCTCTATTCTGTCTGTCTTTGGTGGCGCAGGTTTTAGTGCAACACACGTATAGCAATTTGTTCAAGTGACCTCATTTAAAGCTAAAAGTAGCACATGTAAGCCCCAGACACTGTGCAAATGGGAAACTGCAACTGTTTTAAGTTCTCCCTAGCCCTGGTGCCTGACTGAATCTGTCTCCAGTAGCTGAATGAATGCTGTATGATGCTGAATGAAAGTATGACGCTGAATGGAGCTGTCCGTGGTGCTGAATCACCTTGTAACACACAAACAGGAGTACATTGGTCACACTTATTTTTCACACACACAATGGCAGAGATTTTATGAAGAGACCGAAGATTTCAGCTCAATGATGAAATTGTTTAAAGATTAAACACAGACTGGAACAATTCAGGTTAATGACCATGAACTCGTATTTCTACTTTAACTTTTTTCCATCTCCCTCCGGAACATGAGCAGTGATGAATGTTCCATTTATTAACATCCTGTTCTTCTGCATGTGGATTCTCATTCATTAGCCAAACTCACTGCTCTGTGCTGCCGAGCCATTTATTAACAAAAAGTTTCATTCAGTTTGTACGTGTTCTGGCTCTTTTTTGAATGCAAATGTGGGTTTTTAAGGAAAGGTGTTGCATCATCACATTTTTCTGTTCTTTTTTATTTCAGTTCTCCTCTTATTTCTCTCTCTGTATGTTTCTTTTTTCATCCAGAACAGTTTTAGCCATTCTCTTGATGTATTTCTTATGGTGGGGGGGGGGGGGGGGGGGTCTCACACATTTTTTAACCCTTTAAAAATGTACCCCCTGTGCAGGTGATTCCAAAGATCTTCTTTCAACAAAATACTTGTAGTAAAAAAAAGGAGGAATCATCTAATGGGTAGCTGATTTAAATGATCCTGACAATCTAAAACGAGCCTCGTCACAGCGTTAGAACACCCTACAAACTTTAAATACCTTTTATGTTGTACAGACTTTATTTATATGAAGATGAAACTTTCAACTCACCTTTGCATTCTGCTTTAAAAATGAGAATATCCACACAAAAAACTTGAAATGAACAGAGTTCAAGTATCATTTTAGTGTTAAAAAAAATATTAGTATTGATTTTGGACAATATGTTATTTGAGCAACGAACATAATAATCAGTAAAGAAAATAATTGTTTGTTGCAGCCATGCAATGTAGACACTAGTGGATTCATTTATTTTGCAGAGTTCAAAGGGTTAATCTAAAAGTAAACCTAAAACAGCACACAGCAGATAGCATAGAGATACTTACACTAGTGCAGAGTCCTTAGACAATAAGCTGGATGTTTAGAGAAAACGAAGTGACCCTCTGAGGCCAAAGGATGTGGACAGATTAACCTCTGTGTGTGTGTGTCTCGCTGTGATTCAGTGAACTCTGGTCAGGACTCACCACACTCAATTGACTGAATGAAGCAGCTTAAGTGACAGGAGAGCAAAGGGCAGCCATTGTGGACCACAGATTTCTCCCTCTACTTCACAGAATGGTTCAAGTTAAC
Organism: Tautogolabrus adspersus; assembly: GCA_020745685.1. NCBI lineage: Eukaryota > Metazoa > Chordata > Actinopteri > Labriformes > Labridae > Tautogolabrus > Tautogolabrus adspersus. Next base: position 11,265,315 of record CM036554.1, read on the forward strand.
CTCATCATGACAACATCCCTCATCATTCATTAAAGATAGAGTAACATGACACCATTCATCATGGCTTTGTCCCACAGAGGATGCATTACGAGCCTACTATCTGCACAAAATACTTTTCTGTAGAGTAATTGCATGTTATCAATAGTCATGCTCTTTTGCAGCAAAACTCAGGTGCCAAGTAGGATATGAATAAGGAAAAGTTAACACAAAAAACCTGCCTATCTAGTTTGCACATTTGAGAAAAACTGTGAGGGTCAAATTAGGAAAATTCTTTAAATAAATGGTTATAAATGTCTCAATAAAATCTGGCAAGAGTAAAACGTGGGATATGAAATTTGCACTGTACTGTACAGCGGAGCTCCCAGCACATCTAAAATGAGAGGCAATGTCATTTATTAGCCTCAGTGGAAGGGGGCAGGTGACTTTGGTATTTGGTAGACAACACTGCAGTGTTGCAGATACATATATTTCAAATATTCTGTCCAAGCAAAAGAAGGCACGGATCAGCTGGTCCTGGTACATTTAAAAGACTTTATCAACGCCTTAGGCTCCTTTAGGGTGGATTCGGAGATACAGGAAAAAGCCAGTAAACAGGGATGGAGTATATTAAAATAGTAACTAACACTGCAGACTTAATTGGGAGATAAAAGCCAGGACAAGATGGAGGGGCGTAGGAAGAGAAGTGGCTTCTAAGACGGAGACAGTGAGTGGGAGAGACGAAGACAAAGACTCTGTGGGGATGAGAGATACGCAGGGTGTTTTTACTGGCAGATGATATGAGAGCTTCTTTTTTTGTGTCCCACATGTCCACCCACATTAACACTTGTGCTGTGATGATAATGCTAGATTTGATGGACATTATTAAGTCTTGAGTAGTGTCAGTTTTTTCACACCAGTATCCTGATTCGCACTCTCGTCCTGGTTATAAAATGTAACATCAGCTCAAATTGGAGTAAATTCCCGAGTTCTTCAACAACACAAACATAGACATCTTACCTTTTTTTTCTCTCCTATTCTATCCCTACTTTAACAGCAGGCAAAACAATCAAATCCCCTTTCTAAATGAAGGCCTCTAACTGCAGTGGTGTGATTCAAAGCAATGCCACAGAAACAGCTTCAGTGTGGCACAGAAGTAAACAAGCTTTGCACTTGATAACAGTTTGTGAGATTTGCACGTTTTAAGACAACAACAAAAAAAGGAACAACGAGGAGAAATCAGATATCTCTAATATACTGGTTCTCTCCTTGCACAAGCCTGTTTTGAGGTGACTTTTATTTAGAAAGGTAGGTTAAGGACAGGAGTTTTTATACCACACGCACACACTCCAAGGTTGTCTGGGAAATACAGAGTGTAAAGACGTGAAGGAGAAACATTTTACTCGCTTTACAACCTGCTTCTATCTGCCCTTGAGGGAGGATCCCACAATTTTCTGGAGCGTCTTAATTATCAGTGCGGGAAGCTGGGATTATTTGGGGAGACAGGATGTACAGAAAATGTACAGGAGGTAGACTTCAACCAGAAAAAAGCGCTCCACTCTTCTTCTCTGCATGCAGCACATCGACTTCATTCTCCCTTGTTCTATCTATAGAAAATCCTCTGACCGATTTCAACGGTGCACCAGCGGGAAGAATCCATAGTAGCCCAGCCAGCACACCATGTCTGAAAGCGCACAGACTCTCCACCTCCACACTTTACTTATGTAACACAACACACGCTTGCACATGCATGCAGACACATGCATGCAGAAGAACATTGCTTACAAACACCTGTGTGCATGACAGCCCTCTTTGCATGCACACAGAGAAGCACTGTTTTTAACAATAGTAACAGATCCAAACCTGCTTTTTATTCAGATTGCAAGTTTTAGACAAACCTTGTTTTCTCTATTTGCACATGTAATGTCTTCAATGGGCACATTGTTTTCATTCATTCTATTGTGAAGAAAACAGTGTATGATTCTCGATAAGAAATTGTAGCAGAATTTTTTAAAGATACAGCGAGGTACGTTCCTTTTTTTCTAGCAAAGACTTTCAAACATAGTGACAAATGCAGTGTTCCAGGCAGTCATGAAGCCGGAATTACCCCTGAAAACACACCACACAAGCACACACGCACATACAGGTTACCTGGCCTCTGCCACGGTGCAGCAGTAGCTGCCACTTCTCTGCGAGCTCCTTCCCACCCGCAGCTCCTCTTGAGACTTCCTTCGGTTAAAGTAGTCTGTGAGTTTCCCAAAACTTGCCATTTTGCTCTTGATTTTAAACACCTTCTTCTCCTCTGATTCGTAAAAACAAAAATTCTGGTTCTGATTTGCAAAGCTCCTTGGCACACGACCTGCTGCTTGCCTTTTTCCTCTCCTACCTGGATTCAGCTGCACATTTCAGCGTCAGCCACAGGTCAGAGTCTCCCTCTGCTCTCCTCATCATCCTGCTCTCGTGCACGGCGGCAATTAATGTGAATAAGAAGAAGCCAAAACCTTATGCTCTGCCCTTTCCCTGCCTCTCTCCTCTTTCAATCGATTGCGAGTGATGAGCGCACGGTGCATACACTGGCTCTCACACAATAGTAACGTTTGTAACTGCCTACCAGTCGACACGGCGGGAGTGCCCCCCAAGCAGGAGCGGAGAGAGAGAGAGAGAGAGAGAGAGAGAGAGAGAGAGAGAGAGAGAGAGAGAGAGAGAGAGAGAGAGAGAGTGAGAGGAGGTGGCAGAGCGTCAGTCTTCTTGTGTGCTGCTGGTGGGAGAATATGAGCTGCAATGATGCTCGTATCTAAGCCCACCCCCTCTTTCTCCCTGTCTCTCTGTTTTTTTATAGCTCATGCATGAATTCTTTCACACGACTGCTCGACTCTCAACAAGAGTGCACACAAACAACCTTCGATCAAAGCTGGAGAGAAACGATGAGCTTTGTCTGTGTGTGCCTCTCCACACACACACACACACACACACACACACACACACACACACACACACACACACACACACACACACACACACACACACACACACACACACACACACACACACACACACACACACACACACACACACACACACACACACACACACACACATCGTTAATTTTAACCACCTGCTCTCCCACGATTACTCCCCCCTGCTTGTTTTTTGTGTTTGTGTCGGTAAGAGGATATGTCTCTTTTGAACTCTAATTCATCAATAACTAAAAACAAGTAGAGAAAAGGATGATGGGAGGACAGAGGATGTGAGGGAACAAGAGAAGGAGAAGTGTGCGAAGAAGGGCTCTTTTTGAGGAGCTCATTAGTGAGTGAGTGTGTTTGAGGGTATGTGAGTGTGTGTGGGTCCCACCCATACATCCAGACATCACACGTGCTGGTATTCCTGCGTCTCTTAGTCTTCGCCGTCTCCGCTCACTTTATCTGTGTTCGTTCTGAAGTCTTTCTCTTCCTTCTCTTTCTGCTCTTTTTGTGAGAAGCTCTTAGGTCTCGCCCTGCGTTCACCTCTCCCTCCACTTCACTTTTCTGCTCCTCCTTCCTTTCATCTCTCTCCCTCCCTATGGCTCCCCTTTCCACACCTCTTCCCCCCTCCCATGCTTATACATTTTCTGTCATCTGTCTTTTTATTGGATAGGAAATCTGAAGAGAGACAGGAAATGTCGGGAGGAGAGAGTTGGGGCTGACCTGCAGCCAAGGGCTGAGGTCGGATTCGAACGCACGGCTGCTGCAATGAGGACTATAGCCTCTGTACATGGAGCGTGCGACATAACCGCTAGGCTACTCCCAAAGTGATCTTTTTACACATCACAAGTAAGGCTGCTCGATTTTGGCAAAAACCATTATCACGATTTTGATAAATAGTTAGATTACAATTATTAAACACGATTACGCATTGATTTACAACATCTGGATCATATGAACACTTACACATTCTGAACACTTTGAAGCTGTTTTTGAGGCAGTGGGGATGTACTCTTGTGACCAAAATATAACAACAAACACCCTGAAACACTGACCACACATGACTAAACTGTACTAAGCACAACACGGCATGCTGCACAGTCATCGTCTCATCTCGATGAATTCCCCAGCCCTAAAAAAGTAGCTGTAGATCAAAAAAGCCAGGTTTATTCCTATAAAGAAGATTGCTGCAATCTCACTGAAGATATATTTCAGCACATTTCTCACATGAGTGGACTAGCGGCCGTGAGTCTGAGTCACACAGGAGGAGATTTTTCATTCTTAAAGGGCACATTTGTGACACATTTGGATGCATCACGCCGAAGGCTCCTCCAACATAAAGATATTTTCTCAAAACATCGGAGTGTAAAATAACATTAGAAAAGGGGGGAAACATTTTACCTAAAAATAGGGATGTGTCAAGATGTTTGAATATTCCAAGAGTCATTATTTGATATAAAATCAAAGTGTTCAGGCGACTATTCTCTCTTCTTAAAAATGATTTTTTTTCTGCATTATTACCGGCGCCTGGTTGTACTGCTCCACTACCACCAGGCTGAAGAGAACCTGAAAGCAGTTTGCTGGTCAAGGTGCCAGTAAAATGGTTTTAGCTTAGTCAAACTAGCCTATCAGAAGTCTACACACTTTGACATGAAAATAAAGCAGACAGAGTTGTGAAAAAGTAAATGAGTCTCTCTGGACGTACTGATGAAGGAGGAGGGTCATATTGTAATCGAGGAAGAGTTAGTCAGTGTTTTGAATAACAACACACAGTGAATACACATATTGGGGGGGGGGGGGTATAGGGGAATGATTGCCACTGACTAGAAATGGTAATTTTGCTTTAAATGCCCTTACAGAAACATGTATAACCACATTTAATTGACTTGTGTTTTTCACCACTGTTGCATACTTGTTGGTAAAGGTTCCTGTTGTGTCTGGTTGATACTTGTACACTTGATCTATATACTTGGACAATGGCTGATTCCGCATTCCGAGTACTGTCCGTGTTTGATTTGTTTTACAGTATGCGTCTTGTTTGATATTTCTTGAATCTTGCTGGAAACATACTAATTCATTTATTTTGTGTGTACCTGTTTTAAAAATGAAAAGTGGGACAAGAAAGGCGTTTTACATTTTTTAAAGAAATGAATGACGATCTTTGAAAACAAAAAAAACTATTGCCAGAAGTTTCTCCGTTGCAGCCGTGTTCCGGCTAACACTTCCAAAAGTAGAATTTGAAGTAGAGCCCGACCGATTAATCGGCCAGCCGATAATATCTGCCGATATTAGCATATCATATATTTGTCGATTTTTCACCCAGTCAAATAGCAATTAATTTGAGTATCGTTGTAATTACCAGAAAAGTGTGCGATATGGATTACAACAAGCATCATCACCCTCCAGAGTGTCAAGAAGTGATGCACGTACATGCACAGTTACTTCCAATTTGTGTAATATATCGGTATCGGATGTTTTTTCCCTCATATCCATATCTGTATCGGCCCCAAAAATTCCATGTCAGTCGGGCCCTAATTTGAAGTGTGCAAAGAGTGGTACTATTCTCATGGTTGCCATGACTTTCCACATTTCCTTACCTTACACACAATGAGTTTGATTGTTTAAATGAATGGAAATAAAAATGAAGTTAGAAATTGCTGAGAGAAGAATAAGAAGCAATACATTTGACATCTCTTTTCAAACGTTCACCTCACTGAGCTGCCACGGTCTCTGATACTGATAGTGCTAACAAAGTATGCAAAGCGCCTCAACCTTACAGTAAGTGGAAGAAGAAATAGTATTTTATAGATATCTCAGCTATAACCAAGGGTGTAATATCCCTGCAAAGAATCAACACAGCCAAGTCCCATTTAAAAATGCTTCATAATAAGAATTGCATCATTTGAAGCGCAGCATGTAAAGGAGTTGATCGGGTGCAGTGACGGATATGCTGACGATATCCAGTGAAGTTTGTGTGTCTGTGTGTTCTTAATCTACGTATGTGCCATGCTGTGACCCCACACACTGCACTTGTGTGAAAGGAGTGGGCAGTGTGCGCTCAGCAGGTTCCTGTGCTAAAGAGCTCAGCGTATCGATCAGCCTCTCCCTTCTTGCTGCTTCTTGATCAGAATTCTCCCCATCCTCCCGCTCTCTGTCATAATTTGCGCTGCCCCTCCCCCCACCGCCCATTGATCTGAGCAGCGGCTTGGTGTGACTTAACTGTGTGGGGAGGCATGGTGATATTTTGGTTCTGAGTCCTCGGCGAGAGAGAGCGTGGAGTGGGGAGAGAAAGAATAACAGAGAGGCGGATACAGACAATTAAACTCGGCGGATTGATATAATAATGACTTTTTAAGTGTTCGCGTTACTCATCTTTGCAGACGATCTCAGAATAGTCTTCCATAAATCTGCACTCTTCAACCAGTATACTGTAGGTGCATATTCAGTACATCCTCTGCCACAGAATCTTAACATTCTTTCCTACAAGCATATTTGTCAACTCTTCAGAAAATACAACAAAAGCAGCCCATTCTTTTCACGTTTTTATGAGCATATGGTGAACATTTTGTGATCACTGGAGCTGCAATTTGTGAATTACTACATTTTGTTTTCAATACTACATCAAAATGTGCCTAGTTGATCAAAGCTCTGTTTGTTTGAATATTCGTGACACTCAGTTTGAAATGATTTTTTTCCCTGGAACCTCTTGTAAAAGTCACCTCCGGGGGGGGGGGAATGAAAGTTGAAAGGGTTGCAAGTTTGAAATAGCTCAGCAGACAGAGAGATCGAATGAGGAGGAGGGAGAGTTAGATTCAGAGAGAGAGAGAGAGAGTTTAGAGGATTGAGTGAAACACAAAGAGAGAAAAAAAAGAGTAAATCTTGACAAAAAAAAAGGGATACAGCAGCAGCAACAGAGCTCACCACGAGCCCTCTGAGGGAGATTTACCACCACAGAGAGAGAGAGCTGAGCTCAGACTATTGACAGCTCAGGCTGAATTTTGCCTTTAGTCTGTATTTGGCTCTGAAATTGTCTTTTTTGTTTTTTGCCCCCCCGCTGATGAATAAATCATATACTTCTTTTTCCGCAGCTTCATTCAAACACAAAAATATCCCCGCTTTGGCAAAACATCCATTTAGGAAGATAAGACTTGGATTTCAATAAGTTGCTTGAAAACGGAGACGAGGTCAGATGTGGACACTTGACAGAACTTTAAATTAAACCTTGAATAATTCAAGCACAATTTGGATTTAAATTCATTCAAATTATTCAAGACGTATTAATTAAATCAGCTGAGGCAGCTCATTTCATTCAAGGTTTAAGGCCAAAGCCATTTGATTTGCATTGACCAGCAGTATAAAAATACAGAGAGCCATAATGACCCTTCTGTTTGCATGAGTTCAGCCCCCATGTTCCCCCGTCTCTGCACACATCACCATTCACAACTTCTACAGAACTAGAGCTCCTTGTGCTGTTACTGAAAAAAGGACGCTTTAGCCGTTTTCAACACCAAGTCGTCAATCCAGTGGTGGGCTTGTGTCTACACAAGACATGTATGTTAGCCCAGGCTAAACTCCCACACGAGGAGAAACTCTCTAATCCCACACATACAAAATGTATCCTATCCATTGAACAGTCAACCAACTCATGTAATACTCCATGATAAGCTCACATGAATGAACATAAGAGTGACAACAACCTGCTGTTAAATGATAAGGAAGGTTAGGAGGAGGTTGGATTTAACTGGAAAGTAGCTAGCTAAGGCCCCGTGTCCACCTAGCGTTTTTTTCTCAGTGCAAGCGTCTTTTTTCAGTTGTTTTCAATGGGTAGAAAGAGCGTTCGCAGCACTCCGAGCGCTCAAGTTGAAGATCGTTCAACTTTTCAAAAAGGCGCTGTTGACGTCACGGGCGCTCTTTTCCAAATGTATGATATTTCCCGTATTTCAGCCTCCTACGGATTGTATCTTGTTCTCACATCCTCTTTGCTCCGTGTCTGCTGGGGTAATAAATGGTCTCAAAAATAAAACATGCAGTAGAAAGTAACAGAGCCGTGTTGGTCATACAGCAGCCGTTGTCAACACACTGTTGTCATAGAGACAGGACGGAGGTGCAGCGTGTTTCTTCTCAGCGCACAAACGCTTCATGCAAACACTCCCGAGCGTACAGCCAGCGCTTTTCTGCCCGGAAAAAACCCCTGGTGGACACGGGGCCTAACTGCTTTGGGGAAAAAAAGCCTGAAAATGTCTCTCGTTTCATTGGCTACTGTGTTGGTGTAAAAAAAAAGAACTGTAATCAACCAAGTTTTAAATCCTAAGCCAGCATCAATCATATGTCATTATTGTATTGGGTTGTTTAACATTGGATCTGTACACTCCTGAAATATAGAGAATCTAGAGTAAACCACAGTACCAACTAATGTTCCAAAGCAGGTTTCTTCACCATTTTTTTTTGGAAGGTGTGAACCAGGTATTGTGAACCCCAATATTCTGCAGTCTGAGTCTGAGGGCCTGATTCACTAAGAATGGATCCCATTATCTGCTCTGTCTCTAAATCACAAAGCATGTAAGGCTAATGATGTTCAGGTGCAAACACATCCAGAAAGTGTGCGTCTGAATGTGAAGGAAAGCCGTGTGCACTTTTACTGTGTGTGAAGCTGTGCTCTAATACTGACAGAGCTGTCTAAAGATGATAAGCTGGGAGGGGAGGGGAATCTTTTTCTGGGTTTATTTTGATGCTAGACTTGAAAAATGTAATATACATTTCACGGTTTACAACAAAGCTTCCTCCCTAAGGAGAGCAGGCAATGGCAACTTGGAGAGAAAAAAAAAAGAATAATAGAACATTTAAAGTAATATTTACAGACTTTATATAAAAAGGATTCATTTCAAAGTCATGCAGAGGGCGGGGGGGGGGGGGGGGGGGGATTGTTTTCCTGATCACTGGAAAGCTTGTGTCACATCTCTTATAAATGCTGCAGGGCAGTGACCACCTGGTCTCAGCAGACGGTTTTGTCTCCACTTTAACTGCACGTGGCTATTAGCGCTGGTGTTTGTGAATTCAGTGGCTCATTACAATACACACAACCAGCACCGGTGTACAGAGACGCTGCTGGCTCTGCAGCACAGTTAGAGGTGCATTTAGTGAATTAGACAGTGACTTTATAATCAGGCCCTCAGTCTTTGGAGACACTAACCCTTTTCTGACAGCTTGTGTAAGATGGGACTGATATGACTGTCGGGCAAAATAGTGGGATGAAGTTGTAACCTTGCAGAGGGAGTAAAAGAAGCAAACAGATGTGAAAGGATGTCTGTGGAAAAGGGGATGCAACAACACTGTTTTCATTCATGTGAAGTTCACTCGGTTTGTTTGTAAGCCACGCCTCTTTTGATTTCGCAGTGTACAAGCGCACGCACAGGGACATCAAAATAATGGCACTGATTGGTTCAGGGTAAAGGCTGGTACACACCAAACTGCCAACGAAGAACAAGCTGCGTCTAAAATCTCTGCTGCGTCATGATTTTGCTCGCAGTTGGTTCTTTACCTACTTTATGTGATTTGATGTTTAATAAAACCTTTTAAGGATCAAAATATCTTGACTTCTAGCTACTTGATATCAGTATTGAGCATGCATTTTATCAATATCAACGTGTGACAGAATGAGGATAAATATTCCCTGAGATTGCCTCAGTCTGCAGACACATTAATAAATCCCTCCTCTCTGCAGAAAGAGAGCAACAGTTTTAGAAAAGCTTCCTCGTGTAATTACTGTGGCAGCGCTCAGCAGCCTTCCCCACTGAGATTAGTCAGACGGCACCATTCACAAGACTCGAAGGATCCCAGTTATTCACGGGAAGATGAGCACCATCATTTTGGAGCACACCGGAAGATTCTTTTACATCCTCATGGAATAATAAGTACCCTAGATGCAGACACACACACACATGCAGACACACTTAGGATGAACAACGCCACCGTCTTTATGAGTCATGTCATCAGTAAAGGGCCCTGCGTAGCAGCCCCGGGATAATCTCTGTCTCTCTCTCTCTTTCGCTCTGCGATTGCGTTGCTTGACATCTCTGCTTCCAAGAGCGAGTCATCATCTCTTTAAACTTTGACTTTCTCCTGATTTTTTTTTCTTTCTAATCTTTAGTGATTTGTTCCTTTGGCTCCACATTTCTTTTCTCTTCTGTCGCTTTCATTTCTGCTTTCAAAAACTCACTACCCCTTTGATCAATCCTACTCATTAATCTGCTATTTATTCTTCTGGTGCAAATTTATTCTAAAACAGTAATCCAGGTTGGGTCAATTAGGACAGCACAGTAGTTATGAAGCCAATAACATGTACAACAACTTGTTTTGTACCTGATATTAAATCACTTGATTGGACATTTTGAGGAGACACTTCCAAAGCTAGAAAAACGAATTTGAATTGAACAAACAGCCTTCCTAAAAATGTTATAGTGACAACCTGAACACTGCCAGGAAACAATGTCCACTGAATGAATTAAATACTACCTTTAAAGCAACAATATGTAACTTTTCCACCTTAACATACTTGTTTCAAAGGTTGATTTGTTAGCACAATAACTTTCAACAGGGAGAAAGACATCTCTCTCATGTCCACAGCACGGCCACATCGTATGTTTACTGTAACTTGCCTGTAGTTTTGGCAGCGTATGGCTTTACAGCAATAGTTCACACACAAGCCTTCAGTTATTTAAAAAAAAACTGTTAGCCAGTTTGATACAATGGCTGAGGCTAAGAGACGGAAGAGGACAGTGACAGATGAAGCTAATTCGATAAAAATAGAGTGACCAAGCAATAAGCAGAGTGTACATCCCAGAGATGAATTCATGCTGGCTTTTCTGACAACAATGCAGCGCCAGTATGTCCTCCTTAAGTTTTGATTTGGTCCGGAATGGTCTGTATTCATTTGACCAGAGAAGGAAGGCGATTTTCATCCAGAGGTAAGTCAGAGCTGAGACAGCTAGCCGCCACGGGAGGACAGCTAATATTAGCCGACATCACTAGCATCAGACATAAGTCATATTTGAAATGATTGTCACAAGTTTTGAGAGATTCTAGTTATCCTCATACACCCTACCATATCTTTGTCTTCATTCTTTTCCTGAGGCAAAGATTAGAAAGGAATCGAATCAATAAAACATAAATACAAGTCCGTCAAATTGTGGGGCATTTTCAATTGTTTCAAATGGGAAGGGAAGAGATTTGATCTAACCTAGTGACAGTAACTAAAGAATGGCGGGGCTTGACAGAGGTTCAAGTGCAAGATGCCTTTTTGATGGGAAATTGTCGTCTGTAAAAAGATTCTGGCTGTGCACAGAAAAAAAAAAGGTCAGTAAGGGCTAAATAAAGCTAAATGTATTAGCTGTGGAGCAATCCTGAAATGAACGACCCTGTTGTAAATGTCCCCTCTAAATTCTAACTTCCTTCTCATTTCTCTAATTGCCAGTCAGGCCTTAAACAAAAGCAACCCAAAGAAGGACGTCTAGGTCAAAATATCTGCTGACTACAAAGGAAACCCAGAAAAAAACATACTTGAATTAAAGAATGAAATAATTAATGTCATTCTGTCTTCATTAAGTGTCCCATGAATGTTTTTGCTTTTGAACATCAGCGATACATGACCATGATTTCTAGCTGATGGTAGTTCAAAGCTCTTTGTTCACAGATGGAATATGTGTTCTCCTACCTTTCTTTAAAAAAGAAATGGAACGTTGTGTTCAAGAGTGAACTGAGCATATTTCCATAAATGACAATAGTAAACACTCAACACCATTTCCTGTGTGCTCCTTGGCAGAAGATCGTCCAGCCTACATACACACATAGTATTCTGGTACTTCAGCAGGTTCCCTTCAAGATCACAGAGAATTTCTAAGAATGATCGACATGTGTGTCTGTGTGTGTGTGTGTGTGTGTGTGTGTGTGTGTGTGTGTGTGTGTGTGTGTGTGTACGTGCATGTGTGTGTGTGTCTGGTACATTCTGTGTCCAGCTCATTCAGTGATCAGGAAGGAACAAACAACAGCTGGGTTCCGAATGATTCATATCCCCCCACTGACCTATTCTGTATGATCACAGAGGACATTTCAGTCCCAGTCATACCGCTTCACATTTACATACACTTGTGATTGTTTGTGTGTGTGTGTGTAAGAATACAAAAGCATATGTATTACCCAGCAGCAGGCACAATCACTTAAGACTAGGGTTAAAAATAATATTTGACGTTATTAAGCACTGAGTCACGAAGCGTTTTGTCAAGTTTCATTCTGTGAAACGAAAAAAAAAAAAAGAAAGGTCATTAAAGCAATTTGGTAATTAATGAACTGTTTCCATTTCCCCTAAAAATAACTTATTTTGTCTTTTGCTTCTAGTTTTATTTCACTTGTGACACATACTGCAATTGTTTTTCCTTGCTGATGGTGGCTTTGGTTCTTTGGCTGTTTCCATCATAGACTGTATAAAACATTGTACGTAGTCGCCAGTGACGTCACCCATTGGTTACTGAAGGGGACTTTTGAAGCCAAACAATGGCGGTCGCCATGTTGAAAATGCTGTCTCAACCTAACTTTCAGTCAACCTAGTAACAGGCAAAGAGGTGGAGTTAAGGAGGTTCTTCAGCATCTTGATAAACAGCTACCATGCAGCCGCTTGCAGTCATTTCAGTCATGCCCCTAATTATGCAAAACTCTTATCCTTTATTAAATCAAAATGTTATCTAAAGGAATCACCCCGTACTGTTTATCAACAAAGATATAAACCCAAAATCATTTTTTGTACCAGGATGTAAACATGTTTATTTCTGCTGTAAAATGTGGCATTTTAGAATGGGTGTGTATGTGACTTCTGGGGCTATTGGAGCCAGCCTCAAGTGGACACTCAAGGAATTGCAGCTTTTGCCCTTCTGCATTGGCTTCATTTTTCAACACCATAGATTGCCTTTTGGTTTCCATTCATCCGTTTTTTCCCCCCTTGGATTTGCATTTGATTAAGCATCTGTAGTCATTGATCTGTTAGTACAGCCGTAAGCCCCTTTTCACACAGGAACTCTTCACATTCTCTCAATAATTTCATCATATTCAGGTTCTGATATTTTCCGTATTTGCATCTCGAACATGTCCCTCACAGCAAAAGATTGTCCATGTCAAAGGGTTTGGGGCGGGTAACTGTTTAGTGTTGAGACGAGATAACGTGAATACGGACTTTCCACCAAAATAAGTTTAAGTTGCGGGGATGTGGTCAAATTGTTGTTTGTGTACCCTGTTGTTGGTGTTTCTGAATAGATGAATTTCAGCTTCTGCAGAAGTCCCTGAATATTGTTAGGGATGATTCTCAGCTCTTTGTAAAAATGGCTTCGGGGGAGAATTATTCAGCTTTGTGAGAAGAGGTTTAAAAGAAGAATAATCCCCCAGGCTATTTGACTCTTAAGTGGTATCCCTTTCCCCCTCTTAGTGTACTTTAAGCTTGATGTCTTCATGTATTCATATTCTGTATTCTTCAAGTTTATTTTTGGTGACTTATTTAATCAATGTACTCTGTTGTATGATGTCCTATCTATCCATTGCCCTGAGTTCATCTGTTTCAAAGTTTTTAAAAACTTTTTATTTTAATAGCAACAGCGTCACTCTCACTCTACATTTGCTTTAACCTTGTATCCTGAATGAAACATTGCTCTTAAAATAGACTTAATGAGTACTGTTCAAACACACAGAAATCATGCACACACATATACACACTACAGAGGACACAATATGTCTTCAAATCATCTTCCAAGAGAAAAATGGTAATGCTCTGACTGGACGCCTTGGTATCAGATACCTTTTTATTCCTCCTTCTATCTCCATTATTTCTACCTTCTTCTCCACCTGTCTAGTATCCCACCCTCTGAAACCCCCCCCCCCCCCTTCCCTCCTAGTCTGCATATTGACGGTCAGACGTACTGCGATGCAAGTGAAAGCTGCAGGTCCTGAGGGCTGGACTGAATAAAAGATGAGTGACTGTAAGTACTGGTTCCTGACTTTGAACTTCACTTTAACTCCCGTTTTCTCCAACAGCCCTTTGACCTTAAATTTCTTATGAATCATCGCTCCCAGGACACAAGAGAAAAAATGAAAAGCATACTCATGGTTTCAGTAAAAATAAAGAAGAGGGCCTGAAGAGCGGTTAAAGGAGTGTGAATATTCTAAAGGTTTTTATTTTGGTTCCCACACCTACTCGTACAGGTTCCTGCTCTCAGTAGTTGTTTTCCAGCTTAATCCCCTGTGATTAGAGAGCTGGTCGATACAGTGTAGCTTACAGAGAGTACTCTGCTCAGTTCAAGCCACCATGTCAGTGAGCATCTATACTGTATGTGTGTGTGTGTGTGTGTGTGTGTGTGTGTGTGTGTGTGTGTGTGTGTGTGTGTGTGTGTGTGTGTGTGTGTGTGTGTGTGTGTGTGTGTGTGTCCTTGAGCAGCACACTCCAACAGCTCTCACGTCTCTTTGAACCTCGGCTGGATTTCATTCAATTCAGAGACAGAACTGAATGTCAGTCGTTTGATGTTTCAACCATTTACTATAAATTTCATACTTACAGACTAACCTTTTCTACAAAGCAGGCTGTGGTTTCTCTTTCATTGTGGTTTTCTACCTTCAAGGCAACTGCAGGATTTGGTTTATTTCACTGTGCAATGAAATAAACTAGCAATGATGATGAAAATCATGTCCTTCACAGAGTGTGTGTGTGTGCTAAAGTAGCTGTAAGTGAAACTTCAGCACTAAGCAAGCAATGCTGGCTTCAACATTTTCAAAGACTGCAGAAATGCAAACAGTTCAATACAGTAGACCAACGTTGGCTGGAAAGTGCAAATGTGCTGCTATGGCCTCAACACGTTTCATTAGGATAATGGCAAATCCAGAAACAGCAACATTTCAAAGATAAATGCAAGGCCTAAAACACAAGACCAAAACGACGAGGTGCAAAAGAAAGAAATTGCTGCAAAGATCTTAAAAAAATGCATTTAAAGCTAATGCACTGCAAATACATAATCAATGCAAAGTACAAAAAAAAGGAACTAAAAAAATAATCGCAAACTAAAACACTACAAATCACAAACAATTTGTGGGGGCGGAATTTGGTCAAACATATTCTAAAAGGAAAAACAAGTTCCTCAACGGAGCATTGAGAAAATCAAAAGTTTCGTCAAATGTTGCTCATCAACATCTCAAAATATTTCCTTTTTCTAATAAAGCATCACCACTAGAGGGCGATTATCCCTCCAAATAATACACATTCTGACTTATATCTGTCACACACACACACACACACACACACACACACACACACACACACACACACACACACAGCATGTTTTGATGGTAGCCAACCACTGCTCCTTTTTATCTCATGTCTGATGTCCAGCCGCTCGCACTCCATGATTCATTATGCAGCAGCTTGGTTAGATTTGAACCTCCGCTGTGCTGTGTTCCTCATTGTCATCACTGTCTGGAGTGTGATTAGACTGATGCTGCTGTATGTCTTTGTGTGTGTGTGTGTGTGTGTGTGTGTGTGTGTGTGTGTGTGTGTGTGTGTGTGTGTGTGTGTGTGTGTGTGCGCGCGCGCGTGTGTGTGTGTATGTTGAGGTGTGAGATGAGAGCTCTCCAGTGTTGATCACAGCACCTCAACACAGGACGAATCTCTTCAGAGATGAGTGAATCATGTTTTATGACGGAGATCCACTTCATCTGACGCACAGATAGAAAGATAAAGTTACACAAAAAAAGATAAAAGGAAAATGTGATGACAAAAAAAGATCAAACTCGTTAGAAGGCTCATGCCGATGTGAGTTTTTGGAGAAGATTCTGACAGGATTCTGAGATCATGTTGCTCTGCAGACACACACACACGAGACTTTCCTGCTATGCTGTTCACACAGGCTTGAAGAATCAGACACAAACAGATGCACACCAGCCATTCCCAGAGAGGCAACAAGAATCTGTCACCTCAACCCATGCAGCAGCCTGCCTCTCACGCAACACTGCAGGGTGATGAGAGCGACATAAACAGGCTCCTCTAGGACTAAATTGTGACATACACCATATAAAATTAGTTCACACCAGCGGGAGCACACAAATCCTCTGTGATGTCACTGTCATCAGGGCCAAACAGATCCTGAACTTGTGGGATCAGAAAAGCAGGCAGCAGCTACTTTGTTGAAGATGTTTACATTTTACACCAAGCCTGAGTATTTAGCAGGACTTAATGTACAAACTAGTATGTCTGTAGTTGTTATTTAATGTAGCCTGTGGATATAAAGACAGATGACACTTTTTTTTTCTTTTCAAAAACAAAGCTAAAATACGCCCTGTAACTGGTGCTGACATTCTGCACTGGTGACGTCATAAAGAGCCAGAGTCTGCACACAAAGGATCAGTTGGTGAAGCAGTGGTATTGACGTCCTGCCCTTTCCAAAAGACTACATTACCCAAAGAAAATAAAAGTGTAAGCAGCTTTGAATGACACAAGAGTTGGCACTGCATCACGTAGAGTGACATAATGACAGCAATCCTCTCATTTAATTCTGTTTTTCCTTACAAGTCATGTGATTGTCAGGAGACCCTAATGTGACCGCAAAGCAATCAGGTATGCGATTGGCAGAGAAAGAGGATATTGTACAGTACTTGGTTGCAGATGACATCATCCTCTTGGAGGATAAGATATTTCTTCCAGCCAGTGTTTGGTGACTCCCTTTTCATGAATATGGGACAGACATGGGGTTCACAGTGACATTTAAACCACTACAATCTCATACGTTTATCCTTGATTACAAGTGAACATTTCTGCAAACTTAGAAGCAATTGCATCCAAGAATTACTAAGATATCACGTTTAGAAGAAAGTGACTGGAACAATTGCCAAGTGTTTTTCTCGGATATTATGATGTCCAAGAGGAGCTGACCTCTGACCTTTGATAAACAGACAGGCAATAAGAAAACATTATCCGGCCGTAGTTGTTGTCTGCACATACTGTAGGCATAACAACATGCATATAAACTGCTGCAGTGTTAAAGGCTAGATGTACACGTCAACTTGTCAACCTCTCGGTAAAACAGCCCAGCCCCAAATGACCAATTAAAATCCTTCCACAGCGGATACCTGCTCACTGTGGCAGGAAGTGTTTACACAGCTCATCAGAGTAAAGATAAACTAGCAAACAACTTTATATGAGAACAAACAGTCCTTTTCTGTTAACATGTACAGCATGCATACAACCCAAACAAGCACACAAAGCATGCAACAGCCTAGAGACATTTTAACAAGCATAACGGGACATGATGCTTACATCCTCTAGAAATATGAATTTAACAAACCTGCAGACTTAAATAAGTTTACTTTGCCCTTTATTTACGTACCTTACTTTGTTTCCTTTTTAAGAACTCATCTGATCTCTGCAAGATTCGGCATCAAATGTAGAATCTTAAAAAGTGGATCTGGAGAAAATTACCAACCCTGCCTTTAATGTCTTTAAACAGACATCTGTATGCATGAAGCCATCCAATCACTTTGAGAAATTGTTACTCAACTCCATCTCCATTCTTGCTTCTAATGAGTTGGATTTTGCAATGCAGCCTACAGGAAGTCTTGACTGGAAGTCCTTTATCACTCACAGCTGACTATAGAAGCCCCAAAAAGTTAGCTGTCTCTCCCAGAGGCTACATTGCTGATGGAGTGGAAAATGGATTATTATAAATGTAATGTTATACTGCCTCTTCAGATTGCTTCCACCTTAACTTTAATTAAATCACTAGGGAAAAAAAGAGGCATTTGCTCTGGCCAGCTGTTCCAGAAATGAATGCAATGCTTCCAAACATAGCATAACAAACAAAACATCGTATCCATTTAAAGTAGTGGAGTAAAATGTGCTGCTGTAATAGTCAACGTCCAACTCACATCAAGATAATCCACTTACATTTAGCCTCTCAATTTTAAAAACTAATGGCTGTGTCTCCCTCTAGTGGCTGAACACCCACTTCCCTGAACACACACAATTAAGAACAGAAAACAGAAGCGTCCTCATCATTATGTGTGCCTTAGCTCATCCAGGCTGCGTCAACAAAGCGGCAATTAGAATTCAACGAGTGTCAAACAACTATTAGCTCTGCTTTCTGCTCTTTAACTGACAAAGATAAACTCTATTACAAATATCCTGATTATTATAAACAATGGAGAGTGTGTTAGGAAGAAAAGACATGACGTCTGTGTGTACGCACGCAGACATCAGGAACACATACACACACTCTGTCAGGTGTGAGTACAGGTGTATGTGTGTGTGCACAGATATCGGGGTGCATGTAAAGCATAAAGCCTCTCTTACCTGTCCGATGACTCACCAGTGAGTCACAGGCCAGAGAGCAGTGCAGAGTTGCGCAAGTCAGGAGCTCCTGTCTGTCATGGCTCAGCACAGCGGAAGGTTGGTGTGGCATAACCTCATCATTAAGAGAAGGCCACTGACGTTGGCATAAAGGCCAGGGGGGCGTCGGATAACGAGGAGGGTGATTCAACAATCACTGATATACTGTAAATGAATGGTTTCACTTGACAGGTTGAGGTGTAGTGAGTAGGAGGGGGAAGCATGTAGGCACGCATCCCTTTCCAGGCGCAGTCACAGCTATGAATTATACATTTTTTTACATCTACTCGCACTGCTGAGAGATAGGTCTAATGAAGTGACAAGTGACGAGGCTGTGATTCATACACACATATCCGAAAGCACAGTCACACATGAGCACGCGCACAAAGATAGAAACCAAGAAGTTTTTTTCAATGCCAGTCCTTTTTCTGCTTCTATCTGCAGAATGTGTTGGAGGTGAGGGGAGGAACATTGCAGGAGAGCAGAGAAGATACAACTGTGGCTCTTATCAGACTGAGCCCAGGCACAGCAGCATTGAAGCGATTACTTTATTTAGAGAAAGAAGAACAGCCAGTTTTAAAGGACAATGCCCCTTAACAAGAGCTCAAAACTAGACAGGTAGGTAAATGGGTAGGTGGGTATATACAAGGGATTTGAGACTAATATCAATTCATAAAAAAAAATCACTGATTGCCAGTATGGCGTACTACATGCAGAATGTTGGGCCTAGAATAACAATAGAACTCATTTTGCACTCATAAGACAAAGCAAAGGTCTTAATAAGGCTGTTCTCTTAGAAATAACCGATTAATACACTGTCAACAGATTCACATGCAGACCCCATTCTGCTCAGCTGCAATGCTACATGTACAGACTACGATGAATGATAGTAAACTATGGAGCTGGAGAGAGCACACTTTGAAGAACTAGTTCTCCATTTCTAAATCACCCCAAGAATGGTGGTCCTGTTTATATGTTTAGAAAAAATGTTTTGCCCTTCATGACAACTGTTCACTCTCATCATCTCTTCCAACGAAAACACACAAATTCATTTTTTACAGTTATGCAAAATGCAAATACTGAACTATCTGTAATAGGCTCATATCAGCTGATATGACCGGCCAACAGTTTTATGAGTCCAGCTCGAATAGATAATCCACAGGAACTGTGTGTAAATGTTCCAAAAAACTCTTGCAGTGTTGATCTAGAGAGAAGACCCCTCACAAAGGAGGACTGGAGGTATGTAGGGTCAGATAAATCAGTCCCCCATCCCCCAACAGCAAAAGCTCGCCTTCATACAACAGTTTCGTTATTGCTCCCCTGTGGCATCTTTCCCAGGACTTTTTTTTAGTCTTGTTGCACATTCACGTCTTAAAAGCTAGGAGACAACGTGTATAAATGTTTGTGCTTGCAAAGTGAGAGGAAGTAAAGTGTATTTACATACTTTTGTGTCTCCCGGAAGTTGTGTGTGCAACTGCTACTAGTGTATTCAAGGTAATATGATGGTTTCTTTACTTTGAATTCCACTTATGAAAACATTAAACTGCAATCTTTTACACGTCCTGTTTTTTGCTCATGAAACGGCAAATAACAACCTCTCAGAATGCCCAGACAAGCTGAGCTGTAAACCTGCGAGCACCACGTCAACCTGTCCTACAAAAACAGTCAGAGACAATTGGGAGAAGACGCAGCATCTGTTCAGATGTCAGCAGCTGCCAAAAGAGCTGTCCATAAAGGACTGGGCTGCTTTTCAATTTCTGTCAAGATGCTGTATTTTAAACAGGAAGAGAGTCAGTATGATCTTCATGCTCTCACTCAAATGCCCTCAACTCAGATTGCAAGAAACACTTGAATACAAACTGTCGGGGCTGTTAAATTAAAAAAGGAGTGTTTTTAAAGGTTCTGGCTTTAATAAAACAAAAGGCCTTGGATTGAAGTGAATGAAGTTTAAACCACTGCTGTGTTTCTGCAAGTCTTTTTTTTTTTAACAGTATTTAAGAGACTCAGAGGGCTGAAGTAATCTGCTTGTTGTATTTATGGCTGAAATGCTGCTCCACTGGGCAACAACAGAACCAGGAAAACCCAAAATAGATACAGGAAGTCCATTTGGCAAACACAATCAAACACGTGAATAAGCTGTGTGAAACCAAAAGTCAAAAAAACCAAACAAAGACATAATCTCACTTACTCTATGAGCTGCTCCATTCCAGCACCCTGGGGCTCTGGTGGCTCCCCAGGTTTGGGTTACTAGTCCTCCTCTTACAGTGGGACTCCTGGGTTGCACCTGGGAACATGCACATATATACAATGAGTTAGCTTCACATTTGTTAGCGTACACTCAGAACTATGTAGAAGAGAGACACGTGTTGAATAAGCAGATTAGGCTATGCAAGTTTTCACTCATTCATCAAAATGGTCACACATTTTTTAACAGGTGGTTTAATTGATGTTTCTGGAAACACATCTTTGTCTGTCCTCTGTATCCGTCACCCTCTCTCTCTCTCTTTGTCTTTTTAAGGGCCTCAGCGGGCCTCTCAGATCCTGAGGTGTTGAGTTTCAAAGTTCTCTTCATACAGTGAGATTTATGATGGAAACAGCAAGCCCTGGTTTTGTCTGCTGTCTGGGACTTTCCTGTATGCATTCACAGTGACTGAGCAGGATTTTGTCCCTCTCTAAGGTAAACATCTCCAGAATATGAAGAAGCACTAAAGCAAATAAATGTTGTCCCTCCATTTTTTGTTCAATTGTGCTGACAAAGAATCCAATTCATTGGCTTCTGTTGGATTTTAACATTAGGTACATACTTGAAAAGCTGTTTTAGAACCGTTCTTACCACATGATTGGATTGGAGAAGAGGCATTCTGTGAGGGCTGATATAGTGTTTATCAACGCCTGAACTTTTTATTTCATGCATCACTCCACTTCAGGTATTCTCAATAGTGTTACAACTTACTACAAACAGTCTTTGTATGGATGGATCAAGCTGGTACCTCTGACTCCCACATGCCACAAAAGAAAACTGTCAACAGACTCCCATTTCACTGTTTGTTTGATAAAAGAAAACATGGATGTACATATTACAAAGTAGCAGGTCTGCAGTGATATCTTTACATACACAAAGTAGCAGGAGTACAAAATGTTGATTGTTCAGTTCAGGTCAAGCTGGAGCTAGTTGGGAACCAAACTACGCATTAAATCTCCTTTTAGCACAAGAAAACATCCACCATCCATCCATTTACTACTGTGGAGGCAGCTGAATGTGAGCAGCACTATCACACTGAATTGTATCGTATCGTATGGTATTGATATTAGAAAGACTCAGCGTCCACAAATCTGTCAGTACACCAATAACCATGACCTTCTACTCACTCAAGGAAACTCTCTATGATTTCAATGAATATTGTTCATGTTAATGTGAGTCAATTATGCAGCGCTGCGACACCTGGGTAAACTGTGTACGGCTGGTGACACTTCTCTTGCCCCCGAGCCTGCATGCTAATTAAGCAGAACATCTGGTGAGAGAAGGAAACGTGTACTGTAGAGTTGAACCGACGGGACAATGCTCCCTCCATCCAAAAGTGCTGAATGTTTTGGAAGGTGAACTGCGTTTAAATCATAGATGCGCGTCTCTCTGTGTGCCAAAATCGGGAAAAAAAATTGTCCGGCCTCCAATCTCTGCTTTCAGTTGATAGCAAATCCCTGGCAAAGCTAGAGACAGCGCATATTGACAGTATGTGCTGCATTGTGCTGCAAGGTCAAGAAATGCTAATGTGAACGTACCTTGACGTGTTCTGTGCTGTGCAACAACACTGATTGATACAGCAGAGAAGAGCATTTCAAAGACAAGCATTTGTTAAACTCCGATTTTCACCAAATTTAAAGACAAATGACTTGTGCTGAAAGTATTTGTTCAAGAATTTCATGATTTAAGCTTTTTTACCTTGCTTCGTATCATGTCTGAAGTTTGGAAATGCTTTCTCTTCTTTATTTCTAATAATTTCAGCTTTAATTTCTGGAGGTTTTTGACCATTTTGACACTCAAATTAGCCATTGTACTGA
The DNA here is from genome assembly GCA_020745685.1 of Tautogolabrus adspersus. Classification (NCBI taxonomy): domain Eukaryota; kingdom Metazoa; phylum Chordata; class Actinopteri; order Labriformes; family Labridae; genus Tautogolabrus; species Tautogolabrus adspersus. Next base: position 11,287,713 of record CM036554.1, read on the forward strand.
CACTTAAGATGAATCACTGTCACACAGATTATACCAATGATCAAATACGACTCAACATGAAGCAGGAGTGTCTGATCAGGCGAACAGAATGTAACTCTAACTAAATCTTCTTTAAGATTACAAAATAGACAAACATGAAGGGTGACAGTTAACTAAGTAGCTTCTTACATGTCCTTGCTCGGGGTTTGATCTTTGCCATGGAGACAGGCTGATACAGCTTTTGTAACAATGGCACACAATGATTCGGGCAACAGACTTGACAACCAGACAAAGGAGGCTTACCAGCTGCTAAGAGCTAAAAATGCCGACAATACATCAAACAGCAGGGGCAGATGTAAGAGTTATTAACTCAATAATGTCTCAACTTTATGACACGCTGCAGCTTAATCCAGATCTTAATTTACTGAGCCTAAACAGTGGATTTATTTTGATCATCATGCAATTTCTTTCTTCAATGGCCACCTGTTTATTTTCTTTTTTTAGCCCAAATGTCCTCTAACTCTCATTTCAATCAGAATATTAAAATATGCCATACTTTCCTAATTTTTTCATTTCTCTCTTCATGAATCTGTATCCACCCTCTATCCTTCACTTACACCACTTCTCTACCACCTAGTCATGCATACTAATCCACGCTGTAACTCGGAGCAGTGGCCAGCCGCTGCCTTCCTGTCCCATCAAACATGCATATGAAACAGATGTATCTTTGATGTAGGCTTGTTCATGTTGCCCCGCGTGCATTACTGTGTGAATGAGTGTGTGTGTCTTTATTCATGTGAATTTGTCAGAGTGCTGCGAGGCCCTGCGGGTGGAAGCCAGACTGTGAAGACGCGGCTGCATGTCCCAACACACACGGAGAACTGGAGGGCTGATATAGATCACTGGAAGGACAAATAATCAATGCAGTAATATGTTGCTGTATGTTTTCTTTGAATACATCATTCATATGCAGAATTGTTGTCACTGTGATTTATGGCTATTGTTCCCAAACATACTGTTGTGGATCTTGAATTTCATCTTCAGGAAATGAAAAGATTTCTTGAAATAATGTATTTTGATAACATTTAAACCTGAACCCATCTGCCTTTTAGCTTTATGTTCTTATCATTGATAACAGTTCCACAGTCTGAAGGATGTCCACTTGTGTAGTCCCATTGTAAAAACTGTTTTTGAACAAGGATACCATTATAATAAGTGGAAAACGCGTGGAAACAATTAATACTGTCTAACACAATTGTTTTCATTAGTAAAGCGACAAAACAGAGCAACAACCTTTCAACCCTTTCAAAGGTGAGACCATACTAGACAAGTAGTAAATGGAGTTTTCTATGGTATATTGATTTTTGTGGTTATACATTCATCCTTTAAAAAAACACACACAATATATCCTTCCATCCACCTTTGAAATGCTGACTATCTTCTGCTTTTCATATTTTAATTAAGGCTGTCAAACGATTAAAAATTGTAATCGCGATTAATCGCTAAATTTCAATAGTTAATTGTGATTAATCATATTTTTAATCGCATGTTTGAAATTGTTACAAAAAAATTGTTCGGCTTTCATTTTGGCAACCTTTCTGGTAGATGGAAGGATATACAACATTAACTTCACCACGGAAAAAGGAACTCGTAACGGAGCGGCTAAAAGGAGCGGTAAAAAAAGTGAAATGTTTGATGCCATAACTTAAGGTGGACATTACTCTTAACTAGTCAGCTGAGCTGTCTTAAAGTTTTTTAAAGTGAAAGGAGACATTTAAAGATGCAGCAGTGTCGTTCTTTTCCATCACTGTGACTACAAGAAGACACATTTGGAGGCTTATGGTGTGCCTAAAGGGACAAAATAGCATGAGATTTATCAGGATGCTTGCTTGCTTTGATGTGATAATCTTCCTTTTTTGGCCGTCTATTGTTTTATGTATGAGCACCGAGTGGATGCTGATGTCAGGATATTTTGCTGGTGCTGGGCTTAATGGAAAATATGGCACTAGTCCATGTCATCTTTTGGCATCTGAACTTGTGAAAACGTCCCTTGCACAAGATTGTAAACAGGTATAATCATGAGTCATCCGAGTGGAGGGCTTATCCTGGTGGACATTGGCTGCTCTAATTCTAGCAGCTGCATGACTTACTTTGTTTGGATGTGTGATAACATCTGTAGTAGTGACATAAATAAACCCCTCCACTTTCCACAACCCTTGTGCCCCCTCCTGTCCTCACATGAGTCCATGACCATGCAAAGTGACCCTGATCCCACCTTCCTGTCAACTACACAATGACACACATTTTTTATCCCTCGTGCAAGCGTTTCCCACCACTCATCGACCCACCTACACACATCTTTTTCCTTTTTCCCCTAAGACAATTGTGTTATTCACTCTCTATTGTGGAAGCCTGTCATTTCCACATGTGTGTTGGCCATAAAACAGCAAAGAGCCGACTAAAAGCATCCCTTTCCTGACTAGCAGGGTCACAATTTGTCTCATATAAACACAGGACACACCTTTGCCCAACAGTTTTCACACATCCTTATGACCCCCTTATAGTGCTCTTCTGTCCACTGACACGGATAACAAAAGCTATAAAGCAGCCTGCCTTTCTTTCATAACTTCATGCAAGATTGTTAAAGAGAATAACATTAACACACTATTTCTAGAATTGGTTTGGACTTTGGGTAAACTCTGAGGTGAGTTTTATTTGTTGAGAAAGTCTTAAAGCAAGCTGAACACTGACGCTCGTGTCTTTTGTCTCCCAACGTGCCTCGCGCTGTGTTTCCCTAGCATTGTCATGACAACAGTGTGTACGCACCGACACTGGCCGCTGAAAACAATGCAAGTGTGGAGTGAAGAGTGTTAGCTAGCAACTTTAAGAAAAGTTAGCTTTAAACAACAAATGGAATAAAAGTTTCCGCTGAACGTTTCTTATTTCGCTCGAGAGCAAGTGTACAAGTGTCAAATGGAGACAGAAAAGAAAGTAGAGTACAAAGCCTATTCACTCACATACCTTCTTTACGAAGAAATCTTGCTTTCCTGTCCCAGTCCAGTACCGTGTCGTGTTATGTTGACGCCAACTAGCTTCTTGACGTCTTAACGCCCTGCTCAAAAGTAGCCCAATAGTTTGTTACATCGGTACTAACCTTTTTCTAAAAGTATGTATCCTTTAAATACAGTGAAGCACTGCACGACATGTGAGAAACCGTCCAGCGGTAACTTTCTCCGCCCAGGCTCATTCTCAACTCTTCAGCCTGCCTCTATCAAAGGATGCTTTGCTCCGCCTCAATCACTCAGCTCTGAAGATAAATCTGTTATATAGATTGTGCCTCTTGACCAATAGTAAACCGTTTCCGGAGTGTTTTTTTTAACAAGAGATCACGTATTTATACTGATTTGCTAACTTCTTTTTAGAAGTTCCATAAAGGATCCAACACAAAACATTGGGTTTTAAAGTGCTCAATAAGTCTCCGTGTGATCTACTGCAAAGTATTTTCTCATGCCAACATGATGTGCAAACTGGCTCCAGATATCTTCTTTTGCTCGATCGCACACACTAAAAGTATCTTAATAAGACAATAATTTGGTTTTTATTTTATTTCGCCAAGGTATCTCATTATCCAGCTGTACCAAGCATGTTGATATAAGCCTAATCCTTTGAATTTCCCTGGTTCAAACAATCCGGGTGACACCGGCATTAACGATAATCCAGACTCAGTAGAAGTTTCACATGCTATGCTACTCTTTGGTCCTGCTGAAATTTAAATTTCTCTTGTGGCTTTTAAGAAATATGAGACCATTAGTCTACATTTGGTTAAAAAGAAAAGTTTAATTCTTAATAGGGCCTGTCTGTAGCCTATTGTTTGAGGGAGCAATAGAATGGATTTGATAAAGCTTGATCCTGGTTTAGTTTAGTTTTTGTTTTTTTAAGTTATTTGAAAAATAAAAGTCCCTATGAGGAACAAGAATGAATCAGCTCAAAAAAGTTTAAAAAATACAATCCATACAGCAATATTCAAGTATACCCTATGTCGCTATAATTGTAGCCTATATATAGCACAATACTTTGACATGCTACTTTATGATAAAAAAAGTTCCCCAGAATATTAGAAACACGTTTTTTAACTTTTGATTACAATATCCTTTCCTTCAATAAGCCTTTTTATTACTTCAAAGTCCTCCGATGGCTACTATAGAGACTATAGCCTACAAGATTAGTTTTAAACACAATCTCTCTCTCTTAAAAACATCTCTTTTTGTTATTTTGCAAAGTTGACAGACAGACGGACAGACGGACAGACAGACAGACAGACAGACAGACAGACAGACAGACAGACAGACAGACAGACAGACAGACAGACAGACAGACAGACAGACAGACAGACAGACAGACAGACAATTAGTAAATCAGCAGAGTATCAAGGTGCCTATAATGCAGATCTGTTATGGTAAAATAAACTACAAAATTTCAAATTCACGTTTTTATTCCATATAGGGCAAAATTTGGCCTGCATTTGCCCAAAGTAGAAAACACAATAGATCAAAGAGAAATAATACCTGTTACTTACAGCATCAGACACACTTTGTGATGGCTGCAACACAAGCAGCAACAACAAAACTGTGAGTAATCCCTTTGGTAGTATATGATAATGATCCTATAGAATAAAATAAACATCTGATATTGAGCAGCGAAATGTGACAAATACATCACAGCTAATCCATTTACACAAAAATATAGGCAACATCAGAATTAAATATTTATACAGGAATTAATATTGAATGTAAATATTAAGCCAAAGAAGTAGGCTTCGATGTCTTCATTGTCTGCCTCGCCATTGATGGAAGAAATAATACTAGACTTCACTTAAACAACATATTATAAGAAGCTTGTTATGGAGACCAGATGATCCATATGTTTTCTTTTGTTTATTTACATTCAACACATGGGTGACACATTTAATTTCTAATCTGCATCAAATCATTTGTAACTCCACTAGATGACGCTAGAGTGCCATTATCTGACATTAGTTTACCTGGGTAGCTAATCGGCAATCTACAGATTTACATCAAACCAAGACGAGGGTAGCCTAATTCAAATAAATCTTAATGGAATACACAATCATGATTTTTAATTTCATTTATTTTGAGGGGCTAAATATATGTATTTAATCTTATTTGTGTTTCACCGTGGTGACATTCATACCCGGATATCCTTGGTTAAAAAATATCCGTGTTGAACATGGGAAATGTAGTTTTGTAACCTCCCATTCCTGAATGACTGTAACGTACATTCACTGGTGCTGGAGAGCAGTAGACTATACGTGAGTACGTCTTTGACGTACGTATGCTTTCTATTTGCTCCTTGGAGATTCCCCTTCCTTCCTGGGCTGTTTGAGGTAAACGTACGCGGTCGCATCAGTCTCATTAATACCCCACGGAGTGGAAATAAACTGTACACGTCCGTGTTTGTCACAAATGTAGGAAACATGCGGCGACGGAGAGCGCGAGGCTAAAGCCTGGGGAGGTTACTGAGGCTAAAGTCCAACCCAGGAGGAACTTGTCGTCTCGATGGCTACGAAAAGTTAACGTACAGGCGGCTGAAAAACAGGAATAATTCTCCTTGAACCGACTTGAGGTAAGAATGACCGACATGTGAGTGGACTTCAGGAAGTACAAAACCTTCATGTAGCGACGATAACGTCGACTAAACGATTGTATAAGAGTGTCTTTGTTTACAAGGTCCCCGGCGTCCTCGTCTCGCGCTGTCTCAATGGGATTGTTGAGAGTTTTCATTTGGCTCCGCTTTATAGCTAATGTTAGTGTTGATGACAGGGCTCACAGGCTTACAGTTTGCCCACAAATACATTAATTATATGACCATGTCTTGTATGTGACCGTGGTTTCAAAGAAAAGCTCTTGAGTTTGTTTTATTCCCACCACCTCACTGCACTAAACAGGTTAAATACAAAAACAACGTGGACATGTTTTCATCGTTTTGTATTTGTAGGAGTCCGACAGGTCAAAGGGTTATGTCAGTTAGATACACTTGTATTTAAAGATGTTAGGGACACACGAACTTGCTCGCTATTCAGCAGGTGTATTGCAATGTAGGCTACCTGAGGCCTGAACTTAGCTTGTCTACTGTAAAAGAAACATCACAATAATCCAGACCAAAGTGTGCCCACTATTTTCTTCATAGGGATCTTGCAGTGTTGACTAATCCAGAAGTTCCCAAAGTGGGACCACCAAGAGGGGGGTCGTGATATCCCTTTTCAGAAAAAGAATACAACATTGAAAGAATTTCAAATGGTAGGCTATATTCAACCAATTATTGTATATATATATAAAAACAACTATTTCATATCACCACATTAAGTAAAATGAAAGTGAAATTAATGTGTACAAACTTAAGTCTGCACATGACAGCAACAATGCAGTTGTTTTGTGCTCTTCAGATAAATGTGATGCACACACCTGTGTCTATTTATTAAGTTTTGTATGTCCACTCAGTGCTAGTCTATACATGGAAATGACTTGTTTTTTGCTTCTAGCCTTTCTTAAAATGAATTACTATATAAAATAATTCTATGGGTTTTAGTCTGTTGTATTGTTTTGTGTTCTTTTGTGTTAACAGTGTTTGGATTGGCCTATTAGTGATAGGTGTGGCTGTGCTTAAAGTTAAATACCATATACCTCCAGGGACAGTGGGGGTCCCCAGTCTCTGGCACCCTTATTTTGGGCGTTGTTAGCTGAAAAGTTGAACCCCTGGTCTAATCATTTGTGTTCTGCATTGAGCATGTCCACTGGAGAGGAAAACAGCATTTGTGGGAGTCAGGACATTTTTGGATGGTGTAGAAATGACACCTTACAATATACCGTGAAATCAGCTCACATCCTCCCTTTCCCTTCTTACCCCTCTGTGTCCCTGGAGAATAAAAATGAAATCCAATCTCGCTTCCTTCAAAGCTCTCTGGCACTGGCCCGGTCAGCTGCTGGATGTGTGGGTGCTGCTGACTCGCAGAGGGACAGGTGGCACTTGGACAGGTGCATCCTAAACAAAGGGGCTGCAGTCCTATGATTCTGCTGTGCTTTTATGTGTAGTGTCTTGTAGTTTTGATTGTCCCATGGTAACAGTATGTAAGCTATTTTAATATGACAGCTCATTCATGCCTTTGACGTGCAATACTATGCCTATATTCTTGCTAACAGGGGCATAACAAATACTAGAACATCAAAATAGTGACAACTAACAGCAAGCCATGCACCCAATTAGAAGAAAAATCTTATGTATGTGTGATTACAGTGTAAGACTAAAAGTAATAGGAATAAGTAAATGCTGGATTTATGTATGTGGAATGTGTGAATAACAACAGCTGCACCACTTCCACTTCTTTTTTGCTGCTCAAAGCCCTTGTATGTGTTAAATACATAAATCACTCTCAAACTAACAAAGTCCTCAAACTCCACTAATCGTACTTATTTTAAACATTGAAAAGCAGTTTTGTAACTCATTCAACTATCAGTAAGGGAAGCTGTTTCTGCTTCAAACTGTCCATGTAAGGCGACTTTCTTGACAGCTCCAGCTATGCACTCTTAATAGTGGTAGCCTATCTATGTTGCATATTTCAGGCTGTGCAGTCAAGTTAACAAGACAAACCAGTTTTAGTCTCAGCCTTGAACTTACTGCACAGTTTCAACAGAAGAACTAGGAGTCATGCTCGGAGCTGTGTACACACCTTTGAAGCTGTAAACCTGGTTAGACAAGTCCCAGAGAATTGCTAATGCTACACAGCTAGCTCTTTGCTGTCTATGCTACAGAGAATGCATATAGAAAAATACGAGTATCCTCATGTTATGGTCAGTCCTGTGCTCTATAATTGCTGGTGATTACTGTGGATTTGGAGTGAAGGAGAACGAGAGATCAGAAAAGAGGTCATCAAAGTGATGTGAAGTGGAAGAGCTCAGGGAGGAGAAGGGAAAGTTTGAAGGCTTATCTCAGTAATGTGGAGGGACAGTTGAGCAGTGATGAGTGTTGCAGTCACAACCATCTTCTACTTCACCCACTCCCTTCTCTGTCATTGACCATAAAAAGAGCTGCCTGATGTATCTTTTCTTTCTTCAAAAAGGGTAAACAGCAGGGAGATTTAGGGTTATTAGTCATTTATATGATATTGAACTATTTTATTGCGAAATATTTTCCACCCAAATGAACATGCCGGCCCTGCCAATTCTGCCTCTTACATCCATAACTTGTGATTACTCTTGTAAACTGTTCACATTAATAACGGAGAGCTGTATTGAGGCTAAAATTTAAATCTCTTGAATGCAGCCTCCCAGTTTCTCCCTCTCTTCTCACCGGTGCTCAGTGCGCATGCGCTCTGCTGACACTCCAGTAATCCGCTGTTAGGAGGAGATTGCATCCCCGTGCACTGCGCTCACGCTATCAGTGAGGGAGAATTAAAGCCCGTGGAAAAGACATACAACGGCAACAGAAGTAGGAGGATAACAAATCATAATGAGACCTCAATGGAGAAATTAAAAAAGCTATCCTGCGATGGACCGGTTTGCACTATGAGCACGCGAAACCGGGACCGGAGCGAGGATGTGTCTTAACGTGAGAACAACAAGGCTTTAGCGTCTACAGGCGTGGAAATGTGAGATGAACGCAGGCTGGGGTGGATCGACCGGAAGATGGTCAATTTAGCGAATTAAGTGCTGCTCCTTCTTGGATATTTTGACGTTTCCTGTGAGCTCGCGTGCATCCTCCTGCGCGAGACCTTCCCTGGCCTCTGTAACGCTATGTGGAAATGGACGCACAATACCTTTTTTATACAAGTAATGCTTTGCAGTGCTCCTATTAGGCTCAGTTTAACAACAACATGCGCTGGCATTATTAGTAATTATCATGTAACGTTCACTGGAAGCTGCAATTTAAGCTCCATGTGATCTTGGCGTTGATTGTATGATAATCAGATGTGTTAATGAAAGCAACAACACACAACGGGATATTCCTGCTATTTGACTTTTGCCTCAGGGGTTTACAAGCCGTCAATGTGGTTTCAAATCCTCCTGTTTCCGTCAGCTGTCTCGCCAGTAGAGACTTGCTATGACAGACCAGCAAGTCCACATAAATCCCAGCGCAAGTTGATGAACTGGACTGACCGGCATCGGCGGTGGGATCAGACAGAAACTAAGCCGACTCTCTTCATGACAGCAGGATCTAGGACCATCTCCAGCTCTGCAGCCAGAAACGGAGCATTCCTCTTGGGTGTTTTTGTCGGATATTACGCAGAACCAACAGCTGGGTCAGCTTAAGTTTAAAGAGCAGAAGTCCCACCTCCCTTTATCCGGTTTACTCTAATTTACAGTCAAGTTTTTCTTTTTTTTTTCTTTAGAGATTCAACATTTGGCAGAAGTGCTCTATGTTCTCTTAAAATCCCTCCCTAAACATGAGTTTTTTTTCCCAGTGGGAGAAGTGCAGCTGGGGTGTTTCAGTGGTGAACTTCCACAGCAGCTGTTACCCAGACTGAAAGATGAGACTTTCGATATTAGCATGCTTGTAGTTTTGCCAACACCCTTCCCAGGAAATGCATTGCATTAATTCCCTCCAGTTGCCACATTGTAAATAACTCTGGACATATTTTCTATCACAAGATCTATGCCACCATTGATTACGATCAGCTGTCTCTATGGATCACAATGTTTCTGACATATTTTTACTCCACTTTCTGAACCTTACTTTTTCTGGAAGTTGTCTTCAAGTAAAGGGAGGATGAAGCAGGCATGAGACTGCACAGACTTGGAAGATGTGTCACTAGGAATGTGGGAGGAAATATGAGTGGCAATACACAGGACGTGGAGGAGAGTGTTACAAGTTTAAAGTCTACAAGAGAGAGAATTACAAAACTTTGCTGTGAGAAAATTGTATTTTCTTCTCTCTGAGACCCACTGCAGAATTTGAATCAGCTCTCCAGATGTCGAATCACTATTTGATTTGAGAACGTCTTCCCCTGTGCACTGTGGGATATCCAACCTGATCTGCAGATCTAGCCACCTTCATGTTGTGCACACTTTTGAGTACCCATGTATTCGATTCTGGCAGAAGAAAATTCTTCTGAATCTGTCAACAGGAAGCTTTACATGATAAAGGTTGTTGTTGTGGTCCAAACAACCCCTTTATTTAGTGTATCTCAGTGTGTTTCTCTTTGAATTGAACTGTGGATTCCTTTTCAAGTTCTGCAGTCTAGGGAGAACCAAAACAAAACAGACCCCCTACTATCAGAGAGACTTATTCCCTGTCACTGTGGTGATGGGGAGCTCAGCCTCATCTCTCACTGCAGAGACAGAGTCTGACCATGGCTTCCGCAGCACCCCGTATCCGTCTTCACCCCCTGTGGGCTGGCTCAGAAACAGCCACAGCAGTCCCGTGTGGGGCACCACCTTCATCGCACGTCAGCAGCAGCACCCACTGCCTCACCGAGAGCGCAGGTAAGAGCCAACACTGTCTCCCCAGTTGGGTGCCAACACATTTTCCAGCTGACTGCACTTGAGCTGGCCTGCTTTAGTCTTTTGTTGTAGGAGGAGGAGTGAGACGTGGAGTTGTATTTCATGCGAAGCTGTGTGCGCACGTAAACTGGCATGGATCTAAGTCCCTTGTGTGTGATGCGCACTTTGTCCTGAAGTCTTCATCAGAATTGCTCATTTGAGAAATGTACGTCTTTGTCTTTAACAGGCGTTTCAAAATGCTCACTAAAAAATTCAATAACCTCACAGCAATGGATCAAATCCTCTGTTTCATCAAAGCTTATCTTATCAAAGCCTGCATATTGATGTTTTTCTATCATGCACTCGAAATCTGGCTAAGCCGGATTTGTACACCAAAATTCCCACCCTATTGGTTCCGTCTTGCACAGCTGTACAGTCTGTGCTGCAATTTATGCAGCGCTGAGTGGATTGTCTGGACAGACAGACTACATTGACCTCTGTGAGCCCAGTAAAAAAAAAAACGGCCCAATGGTAATTGGAAGAGGAGTGGGTCATGCCATTTAACCCAGCTCCAATACAAGTTTTAGTGATGTTTTAGTTTAAAAAACGTCAGAGCGATTAAATGGTCTGGAAATGAATCATTTTGACCCATCTTTTATTGACCCCTCTACAGAATAACATGACTGTCAATGAAAGCTCCTTTGGTTTGAATGTGTGAAAAGGTGTTTTAAAAGCAAAACACCTATTTATAGCTACTCTGAGAACAAACTTCTTATGGAGCTAGCAGCAGCTGTGTAATTGGGTGAGGATTACTCCTTGAAGAAAAATAACTATTTGCAGAAGAGAAATGCTATTCATACACACTGTTGTGTCAGCATTGACTGCATGCACGAAATATATTCAGTTACTGTATCTACAAGAAAGCGTGTGCTGCAATAATCCATTGTTCCAGTCATTGCTTTCTGAATCACTGTCAGCACAGTGAAAGGCCTGTCAGCGGTGTGTAAGAAGCTCAGTTTGAATGTTTGCGGCTCATCCAGCAGTTCTCACTGACTTTATTCCAAAAGATGATCTCCTCAACCGCCCGCACAGAAACTTGCTCAGAAGTGTCTCCAGTTTTCCTTCAGCTTTTTTTGGGTCATGTCTCCCAGAACAAGAGCAAGGCGGTTGATATCGACCGCATGTAGTGTATTGAAGTAGTTGCTGAGTCACTCAGGGCATCATGGTCCGGTTGTTAGTTATTGATTTTCAGAGAGCGCGATCACATTTCTTCACAATGGATGTCATTATTTATTCAGCAATGGTCTCCAGTCGGGCTTTCATCTTTCTTGATTCCTGTCAATGCTTTCCTTGCTGTTGCTCTACATTTAACAGTTAAGGCTGTCATGGTCAGTGATAACTCCTCCAAGACTTCCAAAATATACACAGGGCTGACTTTAACCCTTGCTTAACCACAACTCCATGTATGAATAAAACTGGTCTGGGTCTTACAGCTTTATCAAGGCAAGTTGTATTTTTCTATTCTGTTGAATCTGTGCATCTCTGTAGCAACAAGCCTCTTTCTGTAACTCCAATCAGACTACACCCTAACTCAGCAGAGCATTGAAAAACGCACGCAGACAGATGCACATAAACCACACAAACCAACTCTCCACGCACTCATATTCTGATAATAGTTGCTTTACAAACACTGCTATAGCACTTTCCCTGTTATCCATCCTCTTTCTCTCATACACACTCACTCACAGTCGCATGCACATAAACACACTGCTGTGTGAGCCTAACAATGTTAGGCAAGCTTTTCTGAGCTGTGACAGAGCATGAAATATAGAAACAACAGAACACTACAAGCCCGCCTCACTCATACAGTTTTATTCCCTAATATATTGTTCTATAAAACATTTTCTTTCCCTTGCTTTTCTTCGCCTGCGGGCTGAATGCACGGTCTTGTCTTTGGGTGGTTTCAATTTGTTTTCACATGGCTGTGACCCACTGACTTTGGGAAGTGTTTGTGTGTATGGAAGCAGTGCCTCCACTGTGAAGGGACACACAGGATGATGTGCTACAGAGGAGTGATCTAAATCTTTTTTCAATTTTTAGTACAAAAAATGTTTCCCCACTACTAGTGTTGTTTAAGCTAACAATGTGACTGTGCTTCATTTGATCCCGGGCACATAGTTGCACATGGCTGTCCGAGCCCTGAGCCCCTTTAAAGTGACTGTTTCCTCCCTCCTGAGTTGATCCTAGAGTCTGTACTGTCCCAGCATGATGGATGACGGTGTTTATCGCCGCTCCATTCCACCAGCTCTCCTCCCTTTAATTGGATTAAAACGGGTCCACTTGGATTTGACCAGTGCGGTCACTGGCTGTGTTTATGTCTGAATCATTTCAGCACGTCCTCCCTCGCTGTGGCCCGTGTCTGGTGAAGACAAGAGCCGCGTCAGGACAGTCCCTGAGCCACCAGAAAAGGATTGGCCCGCAGTCAGGCTTTTGTCTCACAGAAAGGCTTTCTTTGGAAACAGAGGACCGATGCTGCAAGACAAAGAAAAAGAAGCTAGCCTATTGGCATTGCACTGACATGATTCCAGATTCCCCCACTCTTGTTGCCATGGAAATCTGTAGCATATGTTCAGTAACCTAATTCACTGGGCCAAAGATAAGACCACACATGGTAACCTGGCACACTCTGACACAGAAAGAAGCCAGCAGACTGACATCTAACCCGCTGATAATTCATGCCATTGCTTAGAGATGTCGCAAAGAAGCCATTGAACTTGGGAACCCTTATTTCAAGAAGTGAATTTCTGTCTTTCAAATAGGAAGTAGAACTCAACTTTGTGCTTTCTGTCTGAGAAGTTCCCCTCTGGCTGAAATGCAGCGCTGTCAGCAGAGCCGCTTCCCTCCAGGTTTGCGTGCCCAGAGGAACTTTGCTAAAGCACAACGACAGCAGCACCCTGCACCTCACATTTCTTCCTCTTCTTCCTCCCTCTTTCCGGAGCTTTCCTGGCAGCTTCCTGCTTGCTCTAGCTTACTTGCTCAGTGCAACTGATGTCCGCAGAAACCCAGTCAGACAGTTTCCTCTGTTTAAAGATTCAAATGTCTAAAGCTGTCTCCACCATTGACAGATTCACTCGTCAAAAATGAGCACAGGTCTTGAAATATTCAAAGAGGACGAAGCTTAGAGGTCAGACGCTACAGGTAGTCTTTGTGTTACTTTCACCCTTTCCTGACCAGTTACTTTCCAATTGTTAGTTCACATCTAATCTTGATAATATTTCTTGATCCTTGCTGTGTTACCGTCTCGCAAAGTAAAAGAAACAACAGCATTCATCTTTTCTGAACTTTGCCCTATAAAGAAAAAAACAAGACTCAAGTTCTCAAGAAGTGCTCAAGCACAAAATGACCCTGACACATAACAGTTACACAACGTCACCTTTGTCTTAGTTGAATCACACCCTTCTTGTTCTGTTCCAGCTTCAAAATAGAGGATTATTTGTTCAGTTTTTTCATATTGCTCTCAGTGCATAACCTCAGTACTGCTTATTGGAGGAATGCCTTGGCCTTAGGGCAAAGATCTTTGTTGTAAGTTGCAACTGGAGCCAGCACCTTAACTTGTTATAATCTATTCGGTTTTCACATGAAGTTTATAATCATTAAAAAGAATTATGCTCAAAACTTCCCTAATAATCTTGTTGTTTTGTCCCCACTGACTAAGGCGTCACAGTCACCAATCCCTCGTCTCACGTCAGCGAGTCTCAACGCGTCATAGCAGAAACTCTTTATCTGCAGCTGAAGTCTTGGCTCCAGATACTCACTTCGGATAAGTTGCCATACCTGGCTCAGCTCCATGATGTTTGTTGTAACGAATTAAGCCTTATCGTGCTGTCGGGGCTGAGTGATGAGTCATAATCGTGCCACGACATGTTACCTGGCGGCCAGGTAGAGATGAGGCTCGTAACAGTTATCCCTAAAGTCAATGACCCTGACTCATCAGCTTCTTTGCAAGGCGGGGAGGAAATGCTTGCTAGGGGGAAATTGCTTTTAAGTGATCCAGCAAGGAAGAAAAAAATCAACAATGAAGTGATAAACCTTTCTGCTACATAAGCTGCTGCACACAGACTGCATTCATTACTAAAAGGGTGAAATAAATTCCGACTTAAGTTGCTCAACTGTGCTAAAGAATGTGACGGTGCTGATCTAATCCCCGTCACTGAAGTTTTCTGGGTGTGTTCAGATGTTTCAACAATCGTTATTCTTTTTATTAAAGAGTCTCTCATCCAAGGGCGTATTGGCCTCTGATAACTCACTTTTTTTTTTTAATCGCCCGTTCAGCTCTGTTTAACAAGAATTCCCCGCTCAGCTGGCATCATCGCTCCGTCTGCCAGAGATGTTTGTGTGGATGAATCAAACACATCAAAAGCAGAAATGCCAGCTCTCAGAAAACTCATGGTGATGTCCTTGTAGCTGATGGTTATAAAATCACCTCCTCCTTCCCTCCCTCCCTCCTGTCACAGCTGAGGTCGCAGCTATTAAACAAGTTCATCATCAAGTGCGCAATAACCGAGACATTTGTCTAACATAAACATTTCATAAGCTACAGTATCTCTGCTCCTCTTCTCTCCCTGCGTTCACACAAAACTCAGCTTGTAAATATTTATCACAGGAGTGACTCACTTTATTTGTGTGTTTGGGGGGGGGGGGGGGGGGGTGTTGGAGGGCTACATCTGGTACCTCTCTCGCAAAGGGAGTTCCACACAGTCAGTTTGACTAGAGTTTTCCAGCCTATTAGTATTTACTGATTACTGCTGATGCAAAACTGCATGAAGAAGGTCAAATAACAGGAGAGATCAAAACATATCGCAAATTCAGTACAAAGCAAAAGATAGCGGTAGATAACTTCTGTACATAGCAAAAGAGCAAAAGATTAAGTATAGCATCTTTAATGTATGATGAGGTTAATGTACATCTTTGGGACTTTTACTTTCAAAGAGAAAAGTTCCATTTGTGATATTTAACACACGTGAAATCTTCAGAGAAAGCAAAAAGTAAACTTGTAAAAACTGAGAAAAGCATTGCAAGGTAGAGATGATAAAAGATACACCTGAGGCTATAACGCCTGTAACTTGAAGAAAAGAAAGTTTAAAATAATAGGCATTTTATCGATTACATTTAACCCAACTAAAACTGGGATTAACTTGCGACTTAAAACGCCAAACCTTAAATTGCAAAATAAAATCCTCATTTTTGAATCTGTGACGATGTTGAACTTTGATGAAGCATGTTTGATTCTTTCCCTTTAAAAATGCTAATCATTGGTATGAAACTGAGAGAGCTCTCTAATCTATCATAACATGGGGGTGGCAGTAGCTCAGTCTGTAGGGACTTGGGTTGGGAACCATGAGGGTTGCTGGTTCAAGTCCCTCCCCACCACACCACTTCAGTAGTGCTCGCTCTGGGCAGCCCCCTCACTCTGACACCCCTCCTTTAGTGCATGTCCATAGGATCCTGTTTGTATATGTGTGTGTATTTCAGCCTGTGTGTGTGTAGCATGTTCAATAACCCTCGCGGGATTAATAATAATACAAATAATCTTCTTCTATCTTATCGTAAAGTATTCATGATTTTAAAGCAAAAGCTACAGTTCCCTGTCAAAGAGTAATGTTGAGAGACAAGCCTGACCCAACACTGTATTGATTGACAACATTATTAAGTACATCTGCCATTCAGGCGACCACATCCATCTGATCTGCTAGTAGGGCTAACGTCCAGGGTGAGGGTTAGTGAAGACCTTTTCTGTCTTTTACAGAATTCCCTGAGGAAAAGCTTGTTTCTGGTTTTAATGTATGCTGCTGTCACTACTGCAGTGTGTAACAAGCTACACAAGTATAGGGAGCCTGTTTTTTGTCTGTCAGTTATGTTCCCACACAAGGAAGTTCCCTTTGCGTGTTATCTAATATATACATAGTATGTGTACACAAGATAAAAAAAGTGCTCAAATCAGATTAGAGCAAATAGAATGAACCGTATGATCAGATCAAGACCTTCCAGCTGGTTATAGTGCCGACAGTGCAGACTTAAAAAGACACTGCGTTTTTGCCAAATAGCTAAAAGAAAAAAACAGCAGGTCAAGAGATGAGGCTCCATGGTAACCCTCTGTGACACTTGCTGTAAGCTGAGTGACAGACAGGCCATGTGTTATATAACATCTGTGAAGTGCTGACTGAGTCATTTAGTGTTTTTAGCTTCGTCTGAAGTCAGGATTAAAGCATTTCAATCAGGAGAGACTTAGGCTAATTGAGAATGAACAATTATTTATTAACAATGAAATGTGCGACAATTTTAGAATGAAATGTGCAAAGTCTTTGGGGGGCTAGGCTCCATCGTGACGACTTCCTGTACACGGAGGGGTCGTGAGGCCGACGCCTGATAGGATACCCCCCTATGGAGTCTAGACACTGGTGGTGGTGAAGAGGAATGGAGGCTGTGATGAGGAGTGGGATTCGCCAGAATCTGGACTCTGCTGAGCTGGATGGAGGTGACTGGGGCGGAGGAGGGTTGCAGCGGCTGCACTGAAACAACAAGGTGGCTGTGGGAGAGAGAAGCTGTTTTACGCATTTGACACAGCAGGGTGATTGGTTGAGAAAGGTTGAGGCTTAATTACTTAATTGATACACGCCCGTGTTCAGCTGATCACCAGAGTAGGAGATAGAGGGAGTAGTTTGAAGTTAAGTGAGGAGGTGAATGAATGAGTGCACAAACACCAGTCTTCCTGTCTGAACTTACGCTGAGCTCCATTAGACTGCCAGTAAACTGTCTAAATAGTTGACAACATTCCTATTACTAAAGGTCTAAATGTTCATCTTGTTTATACATTTAAGAGACGAATGGAAGCAAAGGGAGTCGTTTTCCTTAAAGCACAGTTCACCAGGTAAACTATTATGTAAGGGATAGTGTAAAGTGAGCTGGTTGTTGTCGTGGAATGAAACGTGACAGGGACCCCGAGACTGAGCGGTGTCTCTTTAACTCATACCATGTAATGTCACCTGTTTACTTTGTGTGCCATCTTTAGTTTTGTAGACTCCTCTGTCATAGCTCTACAGTTTATGCGTCTTTGAACCTCTTTCCTCCGTTATCATCCTCTCCTTTCTCTCTTCTCCCACAGTGAACAAGCTGACAAATTAGCCGTACTTCTTCCCACGGGCTGATGTGATTGCAGTTAGACTTTCAGAGTCTGTGAAAAGAGGCGCATCCCTAACAACCCTCTCCTTTTCAGTCACAGTGAATTATTATTAACAACGGTGATCTGTCGACAAATATCAGACTGTTGCCATGTGTAATTGGCCAATCAGAATCAAGTATTTAAAACAGATAACCAATGAAATAGAACTCTTCAACTGACTACTACCATGTGCAATATCACTTTTTATTATAATGATGGCATTCCTTCATGATTATTAAAGTTCCACCTCATCTTTTTTTATCTTAAAGAGTAATTCAATGTGAATGTTCGAGCAGTTTTATTGGTGCTGCTGTCCTGCTAACATTCATGCTTTGGTTTGTGTTGAGCATATGAATTAGAACTCTGCCTCCAGTGGCCACTTAGGTTAGCATGTTTCCCCTCAGGCTCTGGGCCCGGGGCCAACCCTGGTGAGGCAGTGCTAATGACTGTCGCACAAAGGCCAAATGTCTCACAGCGCGGCCGGTAGACTCTGGCCAGACTTAGCTCACTCTGTCTCGCTCCTGAGTTCAGTGGGTGGAAGGGACCCAAATAGACACAGCCATAGATGTTCCACTCATAATCAGCAGTGCTTCTGTGCATTTCTCTCGTCGTCTGGCAAGGTTGTTTACACTCTTATATTTCTCTGCTTTTCTGTTTCTTTTTGGTACGTTTGCCTCTAATGCCTGTAAACTTCTCAGCTGAACTACCATGATGGTACAGGTTTACTTGTTTTCATTTCTTTTTTTTTAGCGCTCTCACTCCCTCTAATAGTCTGTTCAAGCACCATTTGATTGTCTTACACTCAGTGAAGCGTCGGAAAAATTGGTCAGGGGTCGTTGACGGTCTTACTTGAGTGATTTTAGAGTAGGAACGGGTACTTTATAGGCAGCAGGCTGCAATGAGGACCTCATTGCGAAAGGATGGGTTTTATAGGGAGGAAGCTCTCTCTCTCTCTTTCTCTCTCTTCCTACGTCTCTCTCTCTGCTGTAAGCTATTGGCTAGCCGCCCAGGTCTGCGACACTGAGGAGCTGAGGAGCTGAAGTGGGCACTTTTAGAGCAGCTCCACTGAACACAGGGGCCAAGGACAAAAGGTGTGTGCGTGTGTCTGTGTGTATAAGTGTGTCTGTACACTTAGAGAGTGGAGCATGTACATGGAAAGCATCCTTTTAAGTAGGGTCGAGGGATCACAGGCTGCAGTGTTTCATCATGTGCTGCAGGCATGTACTGTACATTCAGAGGTGTACATCATGTGTGTATGCGTTCACAATGCATTCTCTTCATGGAGGGCCAGAACTGTGGCTGTAACTGTTCATAGTGTGGATAGTAATGAGAGAATCGAGCGGATTATCAATCAAGAAATCTTATTTTTGTATAGGGCCAAATCAGAAGTTACCTTAAGACACTTTTCATTCCAAGTAGGTCTAATCTGTACGCTTTGTTGATACACTTTGTGTTATTTTACAGTTATATGAATAACTATATAATCAGGACATTGTTATTTACTTTCATACACATTGGTCGAAGATGACACATTCATAGATGTATACATCTCTGCTCTAGGAGACTTCAGCTACCACTAACATGTGTGCATTCTGGGTGCTCAGTGATCAAGAGGGGTTATGGAAAATTCTTCTGAGAGGCTGATCACTGTGATGAAAAGCTCCTATGTGGGCTGCTCCAGACAGTAACAAAATGAAATTACAATAAATTAGCAATCCCTGTTCTCCGCCGAGTACCAGAACAATCGCCTTGACGACGTCAAAGAGGCCTGACAGTTAGGAAAGCAACCTCAGGGAAGAAACCTGTCATCAAACATGACGTGTTGACATTTGTTGTCGTCATTGCTTGTTTGCGGCCCTATAAGGCTCCTCATCGGAGGGCCAAGCACAGTGTTGGAACATGTGCTGTCAAGGTTAGCATGACGCTAACGCAGCCTCTTGTAATTAACCTAGATGTGGGGGTGGGATGTTTAAGTCCGAGGACTTCGTACAGGTTGTCTGGGGAAAGATGTGAACATTTTCAGAGCGCACTAAAGACAGCGTATTAGAAACAATTCATATGCCTTTTTCAAATTCTTCCTCACAGAATCATCTTTCAAAGAGGTGATTAATATTTTATAGTTACAGACAGAACGTGGCAGATAAAATAGTAAACAAAGCAAAGAACCAAATACTGATTATGGAGTGTTTAGTTTTGCTGACTGTTATCATTGAAAGGCTGAGGTTTCCTTCTTTGCCATGGTTCATATTGGAGCGCTGACTGGAGCCCAGGAGAATGAATGCAGCACTAATGGCTCCTGACATAAAGCACCGTGACTTCTCCCTCCATACTTTTGCTCCCCCGAGGGCCGAGGGAACACACAAACCGAGGCACAAATGTATTTGGACAACAAAACAAGCAACTATGCTATGTCTTCGAATAAATATAGCTACATGCATGCACACCCAAAGGCAAGAACCCTTATACACAAAGACACCCAAAAAGACACATTAGCACCCTCCCTGCTGCAGGAGAGCTGACGAGAGGAGCAGACAGTGTGCTGAGTGCGAGCTTGTCTGTACGTAAGAGGTTTCCCTGGCTTCTTAGGATACGCCTGGTTGAAAGGATTTAATGGAGTTTAATTAAGGGAAATTAGCGGGACAGAACATGCTGCATTGGAGAAAACAAGACCTATGCCAGCCAACCAGTAGGCACTCTTCTAGACTTAATAGGTGGCTTCGAAGGTCACATGGACTGTGAGATTGTTCTTATTCATGCTCTAAATTGAAAGCAACAAAGGGATAACTAGATTTCTTTTCATTTTGAAGAATTCTCAAGGACTTTACTACTCACAAACAAATTCTTCCCAATAAAATCTTTTGTCACGTACAACATACAACTCTTCAACCAACAGAGGGATTAAATGTGACCATATCGACAAGCTCTGCAGCCATTTTTGTGGGCGACATCTTCCAGCTCTTTGCACCTGACCCACCACTATCCTACAATTCCCCCATTACTTCCTCTGTGTTGCTGTTCACACATGAGTAGCTTGAGTGACAGTGACATTTATTGGCTTGTCCCAGACAGCAACCGCATCCGCTCCTCTTCAAAACCCCCCTTGATCTCTGGAGGTATCCAGCTGTGCTGCTTCCCCCCCCGAAAGGCACTAATACACCCACATTCAATATGCTGGATTGATTGGACTGCAGGCACACAGGATGGATTGGACAAGTCAATCCACAGCAACAGACTGAGTTTAGCTGATTATTATGTATAGGAGGTGGAAATCAACAAGAAGCCTGACAAGATAGATCAGGTGCTCCCTTTGCTTCTGAATTTGAAGTCTCAAATTCCTTAGTTATCCTCTGCTTACATGTTCCTCTGCACTGTTGACTTGATGTCCATGATAGTTGTTTAAATGGGGTTTCATCCAACAGAATGGCTTGTTTTTAAGTCAAAGTAAATGTACTGTAGTCATAAGCGCTGGCAGAATACACAGACTGGTGTATTTCAATTTCATTTGGAAACTCATTTGGGCGTGGGATTAGGGTGACCTCAAATTGCTCCTGTCTGCCCTGCATTAGCATTAGCGGAGAGTAAAAGGGAGGGAGAAGTGCTAAAATGAAGTCAAAGAGATCCCACGTGTTTGTTTTTCCTCATTCTATTGTCAGTCAGGAAGACTAAAGAAAAACTTGCCTTAATATTCTGTGGCAAAATCATCTACCTCTCCTCCTCCTCCTCTTCCTCTCTGGCTCCTCCTCTCTGTGTGCTGTCTTCCTGGCTCTAATCATGTGGCCATTGTGTATGGATTTACTGCCCTGAGAGCCCCCAGGAGGGAGATTTGATTTTTCCCCTGCACTGGCTAATCTTTCCCTCTTGCCCTCTATTTTTTTTTTCTAATTCTATCTGCTTCTCTTCCTCTTCCAGTCTGCGATGTTTCCACTGTCCTCTTTTTCTTTTGAGAGTGCCCCTTAGTTAACTGGATTCATATTTTTATTCACTGGCTTTTTCATATTTATTTCATTATTTTCCCTCTATGTTTTTCCTTGAATATGAGTGAGTGATTGAACACTGGCATACTTGCATGCATTATTGCTAAAGATAATCAGTTATCTGGCAGTATGCATTACTCACTTATTCTCTTGTTGAATTTGTTATTACTTAGACTTATTGTTTTTCTGTTTTGCAGCCACTCTCACTCCCCTGGCTCCATGGCAGCAGCAGTGCGAGGCAGCGAGTGGTCTTGTGGACGATGCACCTTCCTAAATGCCGGCGCAGCGCCTCGCTGCTCCATCTGTGAGGCGCCGCGCCAGAAACCTGACCTAAACCAGATCCTGCGGCTGAGCAGCACTGAGGAGCACCGCTGGGCATGTCCCCGCTGCACGCTTAACAACCCGCAGGGATCTGGAGCCTGCTCCGTCTGCGGTTTCGGACCATCCCCTGCCACCCACACGCCCCCTACGACTACCATCGCTTCGACTGCCAACGGCCTCCCACCTGTTCCAGTTGAACCTCTGACACCTATGGTAACCCCCACGGTTCTACTTGAGCCACATGGACAGCATCAGGCAAAGGAGGAGGTGCTTCGACGATCAGAGAGCAATGGAGAGGTGTCTGTTCTTGAGGGGCAGCACTCTGGGTGGGCCTGCCCTCGTTGCACTCTTCATAACACCCCTGTAGCGCTATCATGCTCGGCCTGTGGTGGACCCAGGAAACTGTCTTTGCCTAAAATCCCCCCTGAGGCACTTGTGGTGCCTGAGGTGCGCACACCTGTGCTGGGGTTTCCTGTCCACACAGCAGGGACTGCCCCTCTACTCATAGACCTCACAGATGACTCTCCCCCAGCACCTCCATGTGATCCGCAAGAACCCCCCCAAGTTCCCTCACAGATCCTCTCCTCCCCTTTTCCTTCTTTCTCCTCCTCCCTCCAAAACAACCCTGTACCCCGCAGTAGGAGAGAGGTGCCCCCTCCAGGGCGCCCGCCAAACCCGGGAACCAACACTCCCAGTCCCACCTCCCCTTCTGCGGCCAGTGTGCCCCCCCAGCCTGGCCCACAGCGGCCTGCCAAGCCTAAACACGCCCAACCCCAGGAACCCTCTTACCCCAGCAAGCGCCTGAGTATCTTAGAGGAAGAAGACTCTCAGCACCATCCACTAATCCCCCACCTTGCTGTGGCTTCCTCAGCTGCCCCCACCTGGAAGTGCCCTAGCTGCTCGTTGCCCAACCCCGGCAACTCGTCAAAGTGCGAGGCTTGCCGATCATCACGTGCTGGTGCTGACCTCATTGACCTTGTAGGCTGTGAGACGGTACGATTCACCCCGGCCAGCCCCTCCAGCCCAGACTTTAGCACCTGGGCCTGCTCCAAGTGCACGTTGCGCAACCCAACCGGTGCACCCAAGTGCTCTGCCTGTGGTTCCTCCAAACTGCATGGCTTTCAGGATCAGCAGGCTTTGCTGCCCCGCTGCTGTTCACACTGTGGCCTCACTGTTGGCCCTGGCACCGCATCCTGCTCCTGTACACCTGCCTCCTCTTCATCCTCCTCGGGTCATAAAACACGGAAACAAGCCCGAGGCTTCCCTTCTTCCTCTTCTGCGATTGCTTCTTCCAGCTCCACCTCCTCCTCTGCCTCATCCAGCCTTCAGGAGAAGGTCGCACAGTGGAGCTGCCCAGCATGCACGCTGCTCAACGACATCAAGGCCAAGAACTGTGCAGCATGCCACACGCCCCAGCAGTACCTCACCCTGCGCAAGGTGGTTAAGCCTCTGAAAAGGAGGGAGAGCATGCATGTAGAGGCCCGTCGGCGAAATGACGAGGGCGAGGCCAAGGAGCTTTTGGAGAACATCGTCAGCTTCTGCAGAGAGGTAAGAGAAGGTTGTAGCTGTGAAACACAAAAAACATTAACACTTTTTTGACACATGGGATCATTAATAGCCCTTTTCTCACATGCACTCCTGAAAGCATTTTCTGGAAATGTGACGACAACCTGCCCCTGAAATCATCCTGAGTTGCTGTTTCACACGCGTCCCTCACGACGGGAGATTTTTCCTGTTGTCATGGGGGTGAGGGTGTGGTAGTTCTCGAAGGGAGGTCAAAAGGATGCTGCCGAATGTTTTGATCCAAGATGGCAGATAGAGCAAAATAATCCAACGCTATGCTGAGAGTTTTTATCAATCAGATTTTAACTACTAATTACTACTTGCAATTGGCCGTGCACAAGATCTCATTAGTTTTCACGCCGAGTGCAATATGTTAGCATCATCAACTTTGCCTAATCGCTTGCTTTAAACTTTCCTGAATTTTTACCTGCAGTGTTCTTCTTCTTGCAGATATTTTACCAGGGGGCAGTCCAGATAAAGTCTGGGGGGAACAACTCACCTGAACATTTCAGGACATTTCCAGGGATTTTGTACATGTGCGAAAAGGCTTATTGACAACAATTAGTTAAACACACACAGCCTTTTTTAATTTATCCGGAGAAGTAGAAAATCAGCTTATTTCTTTGCGTCACAGGATGCAGAGAACACTTTCCTCATTCTTATTCCTCTTATTGTTAATGCACTGGCATTGATCCCACTCCCTCAGTCTCTCTAATTTCACAGTAATGCTAATAGGCTTTGTCATCGACTCTGTTTGCACTTGCTTCGTTAGCAGACTATTAAACGACCGGCCGGTTAATGTCTGCCACAGAGCTGCAGATTCAGTCTCGGTTTCATATTAATACAACCTTCCCTCAGTCACTGCACTGAAGACTCATTCAGAGTTTCAAAGGTCTGTGTCAGAGTGTAACTGTTTTACTGAGAGGCTCTGATGAGTCCAGTTTGTTCTAATAAGACGCTGTTTTTAAGCCCAGCCCAGAAGCAAGGTACAGTCGGCACATATTGGTCAAATTCCTCCGATGCAGCGCGAGGGACACGGTGCTGCGAGCCGCTCGTGAGAAAGGAAGTGTTGAGTGGCAGGGCAAGCGCATATACTTCAGACAAGACCTATCCAAAGAAACTGTACAGAAACGAAAAAAAATATGATGAAGTAAAACGCCAACTCCGAACGATGAAGGATGTCTCCTACGCCATCCTGTACCCGGACATGCTGCGGATCTCAGCGGATAACCAGACACGTCTCTTCACGACCCCCGCTGAGGCGCAGGCATTCATCTCTACATTACGTTGACAGCTGCAACATCTACATATAAGCACAGTAGGACGATAGATGATAGCACAGCTCCCCGCGGACTTGGACTGCAAGTTACCAGAAACTAAATTCAAGATATGGGTGAGAATTTGCCATCCCTCCACATATGGAGGGCACACAGCGCCAACTTGCATTAACATCTTTTTTTTATTTTTTCTTCCTTTTGTAGTTAAAGGGGTTGCTATCTTTACAAGACTACTTGATAATACGAGGTTTTCTAATATAAATGAGCACATCTTTTGTTTTGTTATGAGCATATGCTCTTTGACATGATAGTTAAGTTTGGGAAGGAAAGAGCCTGTTATTATATTGGTTACCTTTATCTGTTGTATCGTTGTGCCTAGTTACATAACTCTGAGCCTTAGAGGGTTGGTAAGGTAACTTTGGAATATACTGTAGCATCGGTTTATTTTATTTTCATACAGTGAATGCAGGCTGATATTAAGCTCAACACAAAAAGGGTATGATATTGGATAAAATTACAATAAATTCTACGATATGCCCAACGAGGGGTAGTGGGTGTTTAGCGTTCGGGCACTCTAGGTTTCACGGACCTATTATGGGTGGTTGTTTTTGTCCTGTTTTTGTCTTTTTTTGTTTTTTTGTTTATTTACTTATTTTTTCAAAGTCGAGGATGGCAGCAGACCATATGTATCGTATTTATCCTTTGTTCTAACTTAGAAATGGTTTGGTGCATTCTTGTTCTCTTAGTTATATGGCAATACAACAAGTCATTCTTTTTGTACGCACAGAGCATAATTAGGAAGAGGAAATATGTATGGTTATCTATGAGGGGGACTCAGGTTATTTATCCAATTAAATTTTCAGTATGACAGGAACACTAAAAATAGTAACCTGGAATGTGAGGGGGGCTAACCTTGCGATTAAAAGGAGAAAAATTTTAATGTATCTTAAACAAAAGAAAACAGATATAGCTCTCCTACAGGAGACACATCTTGATTCAGAACAATCTAAAAAGCTGCAGAGGGACTGGGTCGGTCAGATTTTTTATAGCACATTCTCTTCTAATAAACGAGGGGTCATTACCTTGATCAGTAAAAATGTTTTCACCAAAGTGTATGATCAGAAAACTGATGCAGAGGGGAGATGGGTAGCACTTGACATAGACTTAAAGGGAATAAGATGTGCATTAGTAAATATATATGCCCCTAATACAGACTCTCCTGAGTTTTTTTACGAGTTAAATACAACTATACATAATATGGGTAATACTAATATAATAATTGGAGGTGATTTTAACCAAGTTAGACACAATGTTTTAGACAGATCAGGTGAGGCAGGCAGATCTAGGCCCATTCAGAAGTCCCAGATAGCTATTGATACCATTTCAGAAGAATTTGGTCTGGTGGATGTGTGGAGGCTCTTAAATCCTGAAAAGAGGGAATATACCTTCTTTTCTAATCCCCACGCATCATATTCTAGAATTGATTATTTTTTGATATCAAAACAGCTTGTGTCACTTGTAGAACAGACATCTATAGGGAACATTGTGATTACTGACCATGGTTCTGTAGATTTGTTGTTGCGATTTAAGTTTAAGAATGCAAAACACACCACTCGCTGGAGATTTAATATATCCCAGCTTCAAGACAGTCATTCATATGACCTTATTAGACAACAAATATTAGAATATTGGGAATTTAATGAAGGGACAGTGAATAATCGTGGGCTGGTCTGGGATGCATTCAAGGCCTACCTAAGGGGTAGATTAATACAGCATTCATCTTGCTTAAAAAAACAGGCATCGGATCAACTCTCTAGACTTGAAATAGAAATAAAGGACCTTGAAAATAAAATTGCAGACAATGGGGACCAATCTCTATTTAATAATTTAAGCAGGTTGAAGTTTGAGTTAAATGCTATAATGCAAAAAGAAGCAGAGTTTTCGTTGTTTAGATGCAGACAAAAATATTACGAGCAGGGAGAGAGGGCAGGAAGATTACTGGCTCAGAGGCTGAAACAACAACAAGCCCAAACCTTGATTCCAGGGATACAGGATGAAGGAGGGGAAATTGTGACGGATAACACAGAAATCAACAACGTATTTAAATTATTTTATCAGAAATTGTATACATCGCAGGGTACCTGGACTAGTTGTGAATTCTGCGATTTATTGTCTGGGACTGATCTGCCTGTATTACCTCAGTCAGCTGTAGAGGAACTGGGGGATTGCATCACCTTAGCAGAGATCCAAAAAGCGATCACAGATCTTAGTGCTGGGAAATCTCCTGGTGGTGATGGGTTCCCCACTGACTTTTATAAAGCTTTTTCAGATTTGTTGGCTCCAAGGCTCCTTACTGTTTTTCAAGATGCGTTCCAGAGAGGAAGCCTCCCAGAAAGCATGCAAGATGCAATAATAACATTGATTCATAAGAAAGGTAAAGACCCACAACTGTGTGGGAGTTATAGACCAGTGTCCTTGATAAATGTAGATGCAAAGATCCTAGCCAAGGTCTTGGCAACAAGACTAGAGAAATATTTACCTACATTGATTCACCCGGATCAGGTGGGATTTATCAGGGGGCGGACATCAGCTGATAATCTACGTAGGTTATTGCATCTTGCATGGCAAATAAGGAACAGTTTAGAACCAGCGGTGGCTTTCTCTCTGGACGCAGAGAAAGCTTTTGATAGAATTGAGTGGGAGTACCTGTTTGCAATACTTGAGAAATTTGGGATTGGTAATTCATACATTAGATGGGTTAAACTGTTGTATACATGTCCAAGGGCATCTGTTCTTACAAATGGGAATGTTTCTAGCCCTTTCAAACTTCTACGTGGAACTAGACAGGGCTGCCCCCTGTCTCCTCTGATCTTTGCCCTGGGCCTGGAGCCTTTGGCATCAGCCATTAGATGCAGTACTAATATTAAAGGCATATCTTCAGGACAAAAGGAACATAAATTACTTTTATATGCGGACGATATCTTACTGCTGTCAAGTAATCCAGAAACGACAGTGCCACAGATCATGGCTCTGATAAGTTCTTTTTCGCGTGTATCAGGATATAAAATTAATTGGTCGAAGTCTGAAGCGATGCCTTTGTCTAAACTATGTCCCCCTAGTATTCGCAGTAACTGGCAATTTAAATGGCTTCCATCAGGATTGACCTACTTGGGGATCATAATCACCCAAGGATTGGAAAATATAATGAATCTAAACTTACTACCTCGTATTCAAAAAATTGAAAGCAATTTATTAAATTGGTCCAAGTTGGGCCTCTCATTGATGGGAAGGATAAATACTTTTAAGATGGTTGTAGTACCCCAGGTTAACTATATAACATATATGCTACCGCTGGAGTTTCCTCCTCCTCTCCTCTCTAGATTGAACAGAGCCATTAGTGACTTTCTATGGCTGGGCAAGAAACCCTCTTTTAATAAAAATAAACTATTTGCGTCAGTGGAGGAAGGTGGACTGGGATGCCCAAGATTGGATTGGTACCATTACTCCTTCTCACTCAGTCAGTTATCTAAAACAAATTTACCTGAAATGTGTGCTCCGGCATGGGTTGCAATAGAGAAGGAGCTAGTGGAACCCTTTTCGATACAAGCCTTTCTAACACAGACAGGGGGAGACATACCTTTTAGGAACCCGGTGTTGGCATTTGCTAGAGACAGTTGGAGAAGAGCTCATCAGACTTGTAAATTAAATCCATACTATACCAAAGGATCATCAATATGGTACAATAAGTCATTGAAAATAAATAAAAAATCAATTATGTGGGAAAACTGGGTGAGAGCAGGGGTGATGCTGATGGAAGATCTGTTCGATGGGAAACATATACTCTCTTTTGAACAGATGATGGCTAAGTATGATTTACCCAGGAAAGATTTTTGGAAGTTTCTTCAAATAAGAAGCTGCCTCTCTAAAGCAGAAAGAAAGAAAAATATCTCTCCTGCCTCTTGCATACAGGACTTATGGCGGTCGAGCTGGAAGTCTAGAGGGGGGTCATCCAAATTTTATAAAGAGCTAAGAAAACACCAACCTCCAAACTATGAGGGTGTTAAACGGGCATGGGAAAACGACATAGGAAAATCTATCCACAGGGAGGCCTGGGTAAAAGTTTTACAGTCATGGTACTCCACAGCCCGAGACATGCAGACACGCTTAATTTCATTTAAAATATTGAATAGGAGCTACTGGACTCCTTCAAAAATGTCAAGGTTAGGGCTTAGGGAGGAAGATAGCTGCTGGAGATGCAGTAAAAAACGGGGTACACTGATTCATATGCTGTATGAGTGCGAGATGGTACAAGACTTTTGGTCAGAAATTGTCAAATGTGTTAACAATATATTGAAAGTAGAGCTTATTCAGTGCCCAGCATTATGTCTATTGGGTATCTTACCAGTGGATGCTAACCTGTCCTCCAAAGTGTGTTCCTGGGTAAAATTAACCTTCTTAACGGGGTGCAGGATTGTGTTAAGACATTGGAAGTCAAAGGAGAAAGTTAGCTTCAGGGAGTGGAGGGATGAGTTGGCTAGGATGGCTTCTTTTGAACAGCTAATATACAAAATTAATAATAACACAAAGGTTTTTAGATCTGTTTGGGGTCCCTATCTGGAAATGATTGGCAGAGATGATCATAATGATATTTGATGTTTAATGCTAGTCCTCTTTTGTATACCATGAAATATTGTGCGCTAAGTGAATGACTATGAGATATAATTTTGAGATACAACAATCTGTAATAAGTACTATTGCCAACATGTATGTGAATGCTTTTTTCTTGTTTTGTTTTTATTTTTATTTTATTTTTTTTATTTTATTTTTTTTTTTTTTTTTTTTATTATGTATATAGGTATATGTGCATGGGTACATGCATGCATATATGTACATTTACTTCCGGTCATTTGTTTTCATGCATAGTTGTCTGTTTTTCGTTTTGTGTTTTTGGCTTGTTTCGAAATTTGTACATGACTTGTAAATTTGTGGTGTATGTTGGAGGTGAAAAACACAATAAAAAAAGTAAGTCGTAAAAAAAAAAAAAAAAGACGCTGTTTTTAACGCTGATAGCACAGTTTGAGTCAGACTCCATATTTCCTGTCCCCATTTGACACCAACCACAACTTAAGAGACCTTACTTAGGGATATATTCATCTACTTAATGCAATTCATTTCACTGTGTCATAGTAGACCTGTCTGTGAGAGATTAAAAAAGTATATTCTCATTGTGAATGTAATTTCCCTTCAAAGTGAACCTCACTGTATCAGTGTAGCCAAAGTAATTACAGGATAAAAGGCAGCAAATGATTCTTTTTATGTTAAAACGCGGGCACTATTTTCATTAACCTGCATAAATGTCAATCATAGTGTTTCTTTTTTCCATGACAAACAAAAAGCTCATTATGTTTTTTATAATTACAGGCTTGTCTGTTGTCAAAACAGCACTAAGATAATGATGCATTATATCCGATCCAGCGCCTCTGCTTTTAATATTCATAGATCAAGAAGGCTTTGAGGACAGTTGTGTCATTCATGAGATCTGATTGTTAAAAAAGGCCTGCACCCCCCCCCCCCCCCCCCCCCCCCCCCCCTCCCTCCTCCCCCTCCTTCTTCTACTTATTCACAGCTGTTTGGAAACCCAGCAATGTCTTCCCCAGCAACCACACTCAACATGTGACAACCTTTATGTTGCTCACTTGTATCACATCGCTGAACCCCCTCCTAAGCCTGTATTATGTTGCCATGGAAATGCTTCTCAGGGCTGTCAGAAAGGTTCATTTGAGACCATTTAAGGCTTTATGCTAATGAGGCTAACCTGCTTAGGCTAATTAAACCTCTGAAAATGAGGGATTTGCAGCAGAACTGTTAAGATTCAGGTTATTTTCGGGGGGGGGGGGGCAGGTTTATTTTTTCCCAAATAATCTTCGCACCTTATGCATGTTTGCTTATTACATCTGCAGAATACCTACCATGCCATGTTTACATAGCTCGAAGTGAGCTTTTGAATACATTATTAATGACTTCTTTGAAAGTCGCAGGGCTCACTGCTGCGAGCGTGGGAGGCAAGTTCTCTCAGTAGGAAGGAAGGATATCAGAGAGCCCCTCATCCTCACCTTCCTTCTTTTTTTTTTTTTTTTACCCCAATTCAAGATTGACATTTAAGCTATTCCTCCTTTTATCATCTTTCCATTTCTCCTCCAAATATTTAAGACCTTCCTCTCTCTCTCTCTCCCTCTGCCCCTAAGCGCTATGCAGACTTCTCTCCCTCTTCTCCTTTTTATCCCATCTCCCTCCATCACGTCTATCTCCACGCACTCATCCTGATGTTGTTGTTGTTTTTTGCTCCTCTCTTCTAATATCTCAAAATATGCTTTCCCCCTTTACACCCTCCAACCCCCATCCCGCCCTCTCCACACGACTGCACTCAATTCTCCAGTATAGCCGTCAATGTGTGGCTGGCTGTGTTAGTGTGTGTGTGTGTGTGTGTGTGTGTGTGTGTGTGTGTGTGTGTGTGTGTGTGTCTGTGTGTGTGCATGCTAAGGTGAACACGGGGCTGGCCTATTTTTAGCGGCAGAGCCAGAGAGAAGAGGAGCAGAAATGATCTGCTTCCCTATAGTGAATGTAATCACTAACAGAATCAGGTGCTGCAGCCAAGTTTTAGGTGTCAGAGAGATGAAGC